>CM076995.1:144132926-145395069 GCA_039090855.1 Macrothele yani | reverse complement strand
AACGTGTTGGTGCCAGATACCACAAGACAGAAATATTGTAGCAACTATGTCTCACCAGGTAAGAGCTGCTTTGGAGGACCAACATCATATTAGACAGGTAGTCATAATGTTTTGGCTCTTGAGATACTTCATTATGAAATGCCATTTTCTTTTGTTCATTTATGGCTTACTTATGTACTTCAAAATAATATTTCCTTTTCTTTGTTTTGCTAGGTTATAGCTATGTGTGATAGCGTCATCCTAAATGCTATTGTAGGAGAAATTGAGTCAGGTAAAACTGTAGCGTTCATACCCCTCTTCCATGATTGGCTCAACAGTGTTCCACCAAAGACTTCAAAAACACTCCTTGATATGTATGAGAAATTTAGAAATCCAGAAGTTGCACATTCTGTCAGCACAAACTGACTTCAACACCTTGTACAACTTGCTTTGCCTTGAACATATTGAATTCCAAAGTAGTTGAAGTTCAGCATTCGAAGAATAACAAAAAATTATTTTCATGTAAAAACATGGGTTATTCTTCAAATGCTCATTACTTCAAATGTTAAACTTTGAGCCTCAGGTGATTAAGGCAAGGCTGTTTATATGTAATGTATTATAATAAGATTTTGAGAAGATACAAGCCAGCTTTTTTTTATATATATATACTGAGAATTTATACCCTTAATATTGAGTTGTAATAATAATAGACTCATGAAGAGTCCTTTAAGTGTATTCAGTGATAATTCTTGTTGAGTTTATTTATGTATTACAGTTAATATCTTTTTGGCACTTGAGGTTCTAATGTCATTGAAATTTCTGTACTTTACTGATGCTCCATCTGAAAGTCGAATTTTCTCTACAAATTCTTTCATTTATGAATTTCAGTAAATAGGAACCATGCAAATTAATTACAAAATTCAGAGTTGCATTTAATAAAGGTTTTAATATCCATGAGAATATTTTCAGTGTATACAGTTGTATAATCATTCAAGGAATAAATGTGAGAGGAAAATATAAAAGCACCCACCATAGGGGATTTTCCTAGCTTGTTAACTGGCTGGTTCCATTCTAAATCTTCGTAAGATCGCAAGACCCCCCCCCCCCCCCCCACACCACCACCATGGGATATTTGGTTTTCAGGTTTCAGGATAGGTGTAAAAATCTCTTGCTAGTAGGAATCTGACAAAGTCCATGAGAATCGCAAACAACAACAAACAATTATCGCAAACAGCAACAATTTAGTTTTCAGTATGCATGGTTACAGTAATGCTTCCAAACTAGTTGAACTGCTCCAGAGATCATACTTTCATTATGTAAACTCCCTGGCTTTGTGTTGCAGTAACAAGAGATTTAGCTTATCTAAATCACCTAGGATCTGGTTCAAAGCTGTTTCTTACTTGGAGATCACCCACAATACATATGAACCTCCCAATCACACCCCCTTTTTTTCTCACATCGGAAAATTTACCCTTTATTTAACAGACCACTTGGGCAAGTGTTTGCGCACAGTGGAACTTAGAAGCTCTTGGTTGCAGCACTTTAAAGTATGGAGCAACCCAAATACAACGGCTGTTTTAAAAGTAGTGCATCTGTCAGTTGAGATATTTTAATAAAATTTGGTATAGAAATACATCGAAGTCTGCTGAATGTAATGGTGCTACTCAAAATAGTTCCTCGCTGAAATCAAACATTTATGCCATTGTTCAACTTAATGTATACTACCATTTTGAAAAAAAACCCCAATAAAACAGCAGACTGTTGACCCAGGATCTCACAGCCTGTTTAAATTAACCATGGATACTTTGCTTCATGGGACTGGACCAGGTGAAATTCAAGGAGCCAAATCGCAGCTGTATGGCAGATATCCAGCCCATTTTAGCTACGGCCTGGGATGTTTCAAGTGAGGTGAGACATTGTCATGGTGTAGGAGGATAGAATGAAGAGGCATGTCTGGTTTCTTTTTGTAGATAGCTTCTCTGAGCTTCTTTAGTGCTTCACTTCAATGTAATAGAATTGTTGACAGTGTCACTTTGTTTAAGAATGATGCCTCCTGACATCCTAGAAAATTGTAACCATCACTTTTTTTTTTTTGTTGTTGTTGTTGTTGTTGTTGATCCCTAAGTTTTGGACTTAAGTGGGGTCTTGTGCTGCAATTGCTCCATAGATTTTTTGTCTTTGAATGAGAAAGGACCAGAGCTGAAGTGTGTAAGTTTCTGCACACTTTTGACACTTTGGTCCAGATGATCCTTGATTAATTGATGTAGAACCCACTTTCTAATTTTTTGTTTCCACAGTGCAGTGCATCACAGATCTCTCAAGTGGTCAACAGATTGATCACTTCAAATAAGTTCATCATCTTGCCATTTTTTTTTTTTTTGATAACTGCAGTTGTGGGGCTCAGTCATCTCCATTGTTTATTGACAACTGATGTTTCTCCTGCTTGAAATCTCTCTGTCCGCTGAATTGTAGATGTCAGTTGTTGCATTTCCATAAATCTTTTTTAGCCTCATACAGATCTCGATTGCCTTGATTCCATTTCCCAAAACTCAGTAATAGCTCTTCGCTTTAGGCAAATATCCATCCTTTTTACTGAAAAGGTGTACATTTACTCAGAAGGTCTATCTAAATGTATACAAATTTTCATGTAAATGATTACAGGTGTGATTAGCAAAGAACACAACACTTATACATACAATGAACTGCGACACCTTGACATTTGTCAAATGCCCGATGCAAATCTTCCTATTGTGACATATAGTGCTCCTGCAACTGGATTCAGCCAGGTAAACAAAGGGCATTGGTTCATTATAAGGAATCTACTTCCATTAATTTAGGGGCTGATGGTCATTGTGATCACCAATCTAACTTTTGTATTTGTTCACAGTGAAAACAATATGTTTTTAGTTCTCAGTGCCATCCTGGTGGCCGAGTGGTGACTTTTAGTCAGCCCAGGTTCAAATCCTTGGTGAGGCATGAATGATGTGCTTGTCTAACCACAATGGATCTATCTTCCCTGGAACCCTAAATTAGAAATGGTCGACTGCTTATATCCAAGTGAGTTGTGCATGGTGGTCATTAAACACTCAAACAAAAAATTAAAAAAATACTTCAGATGTAAATTGCAAAGTTTTCAGTTGAAGACAGTTTCTTCTCCAGGCTAAAAAAAAAAAATTACATAAAGAAATCAAAAATATGAATATAAAAATATAGTCAAGTTGTTGAGTGATGCACTAATTTGGTTGAAAATGAGTTTTTAATATTCACATCTGTATAAGCAGGCAAAAGTTGTCAGTCTTGCACATAGGCTAACAATGAACTGCTGAAAGACTACTACTGAAACCAGGCCAAGCTGTCCTCTTGTTTGATGGAGCATCCAGTAAAAATGTTTATCCTAGTTTGATGGAGCATCCAGTAAAAATGTTTACTTTTAATAATATAGTGCTAATTCTGACTGGAGCTGCTGAGCTTCTGTTCAATTTTTCTAATAAATCCTTCAAAACATTCAGGGAGAATGTTAATGCAAAGTTTGTGTTCTTTAGCTTGTGCAATTAAAAAAAAAAGTTTGTGTTTGTTTTATGTGAAAACGATTTTATATCTTCAATAAAAATCCCCCCCCCGGGTCTTTTTTTTAAATCCTGTTCGATGGTGTAATACTGCTCCATTCAAGCTATTAGCTGTCTCTGGTACCTATGATCACAGCTGTACATTGTGCTTTATCAAAAAAAAAAAAAACTATACCCCAGTCATTCTTGTGGGTTCTTTAATATCTAATTGTAAAGCTGATGTATATAGATGAAATTGTTATTGTAAATAAATTATTTTTAAAAGTGACCTGTTGCTTTTTTCTCCCCTCATCTTAACATAGTTTACAAATATTCTGAATTACACATTCAAAACAACTAGGTACTTCTCTGTTTTGTGAAAATGCATTGGTATCCTTTTACTAAAGAAGAAATGAAGTACGTACCTAAGTTAAACATTCTTAAAATGTAAGTATATAAAGCAACTATGTACAATACAAGCAAACAATGGCAGCTAGGTCTGTTTAGTCTTTGGTAGTCACTGTTTTGCTACTGTACCACAAAGACTTTCAGTCATTCATGTGGAAGTACACAATCCTTTGTAGGACCAACATGTAGGAAACAAATTTTACTGTATTGAAAATTTGAATTTAGCTTTCACAAGAATTCCTAGGCCATTGTTCTTTCATGTCACACTGGTCATTTTTGCTTAACTCTGCAGGTGGCAAGCGCACATACATATACCTTCTGTGATATTTGTTTCCAAAGCATCAACAACATACACTATACATACGTGAGATTCTTCCACGGATTCGCGGAATTCAGCTTTTTTTTTTTTTTTTTGTCATCATTTGGGTTATGCTCCAGGGTGTCCACATTCTGAAAAGTCAGGGAAATGCCTGAAATGTTGGTAAAAGTCAGGGAAAATCAGGGATTTTTAAAAAATAGTTGGGGAAATTTCAATCACAGTTAGACTACAACTAGTTTTAACCCGGCGTCAGGGAGTGACGCCCTCATCGCCCAACACACTTGCACTTGGTGTTGCAGACAGTCACTAACTTCCCCTTCCTACTAATGTAACCTTGTATTTCCTACCTATTATTGTAAGTTGTGCTACATTACTTGTTAACATTTCTCTTTTTGTTTTAGGTCAAAGGAGTAGAAGAAAATTTGTGATATGAGTTATACCTTGTTAAAAGGCAATTAAGGCTGCAGTAATGTCAAAGCGTTGTGTGTTTAATGTACAATGGTTGGACGAACAATTAAATCCTGAGTTTCCTGGTTGGATAGCTGCTGTGAACGGCGACAATGAATCAGCATTTAGTAAAATGTGCTCTAAAACTTTCAAGCTTAGCAACATGGGGCGTCGGGCAGTCTCCAGCCACAGAAATGGCCCTAATCATTTGAAAAACATCCGTGCTAAAATGTCTCAGCCCAGTTTTGCTTCTTTCACTTCCTTTGTGAAAAAGAACTCTTTGTAATAACGAACTCTTGCCATCAACAAGCTCAGGAAATACGGAATCAGTACTTCTAGAAAATATTAAGTCTAATGACTCAAATACTTATGTTGTGAAAGATGATGTGAAGCCCAGTGACCTTAATGCTTATGTAGTGAAAGATGATGTAACAAAGTCAGAAATAATATGGGCCATGGAAGTGCTGTCCAAGCAAATGTCTCTGAACTCTTGTACACAGATTAACAAAACATTTCAGTTAATGTTTCATGACAGTGTGACAGCTTCAAAATTTACTTTAGGCTAAAGCAAAGCTTCTTATGTGATAAACCATGGATTGGCACCACATTTCAAAGAGTGTTTAATGGACGATCTGAAGCAGTGCACTGACTTTGTAATTTGTTTTGATGAATCACTAAACAAAATGGCTCAGCTTGGGCAAATGGATCAGTTTGTTCGTTATTGGGACGTCAATCTGCAAAAAGTTTCCACCAGATACTTAAGTAGTGTGTTTTTAGGACGGGCAACAGCTAATGACCTTTTAGAGAAATTCATTAAAGGTGCACCTCTTCCCTTGGATAACATGCTACAAGTGTCAATGGATGGACCTATCGTTTATCTCGGCTTTCTTCAAAAGCTGAAAGATAAACTTAGAACTGAAAATCCAGATGGTAAATTATTAGTTGACATTGGAGTATGTGGGCTTCACGTGGTCAAATGGAGCTATGAAAACTGGACTTGAAGCAGTGAAATGGAATATACATCACTTTCTACGTAACTTGTACTACCTTTTAAAAGATAGTCCTGCTCGCCGTGCAAATTGTACTATGATTACTGAATGTAAAGATTTCCCTTGGAAATTTTGCACTGTAAGGTGGTTAGAAAACGTTAATTGTTTGACTAGGGCATTGCTTGTCTATGATCATATCAAAAAATATGTTCAAGAATCATTGGTTTCCAGCAAACAGCACATGTTTCTTGCAGAATTCATGGAAAGTCCACTGTTGAAATGCAAATTGGCTGCATTTAGGACTATAGCTTCAGAGTGTGAATCTTTTTTTAGGAGGTTCCAGAGCCCAAAAGCCTTTAATTCTTTTCTTACACACTGATTTGCTGGATCTGATAAAAAATTTGATGGCATGAAGCTTGAAGCCTGACAAATTAAGTGAAGCTGATAGTGTCTCAAAACTGTTAACTTTAGATGTATCAAAAAGTGAAAATCTTCTCTCAATTGAGAAAGTTGATATTGGATTTAGTACTAAAAGCTATTAAAAGAAGTAAAGTACTCAGAAAGGGAGAAATTAGAGTTTAATCTTGAATTTAGGAAACTTGTGACCAGTGTGATTGAAAAACTTTGTGAGAAAAGCCCACTAAAATTTAAGCTTGTCTGTGGGGTAACTTGTTTGGACCCGAATATTATAGTGAGGCAGCCGAGTCTAGGCAAGAAGAGAGTGGAAATTGTGCTCGAAGTTTTACTTAGTGCAAACAGGATTTCAGATGACTGAGCTGAAAAAGCTAATAAACAGTACGCTTCATTGTGTGTAGAAGCTCCATCTGCTTTAAAGTCTCAGTTTGATGAATTTTTAGACAGTCATGATGATTCCATTGGATTAGACAAGTTTTACAGTGCTCTACTTGACAACCAAAAACAATTCAGTGAACTTTGGGATGTAATAAAAATTTGTCTCATGGAAATGTTTCAGTGGAAGGTGGATTTTCTGTCAATAAGTCTCTTCTTGTGGAAAATCTCCTGGAAGAATCCCTGATTTGTCAGAAAACAGTTTTTGATGCCATTAAAAATGTGGGAGGAGTAGAACACATTGTCATCAATAGAAGGCTTCTGCTTTCTGTAAGAGCCTCCAGACGAAGATATCAGGATTATCTTGAGAAAAAAAGGGGTTCTTCAAAACGAAGAAGAAAGAAAACAAAAGGAAAAATTGATCATGAAATAAAGGAATTGAAGGAAAAAAAGACAAAGAGTACGGAAGGAACTAAAGTTGGAAGAAGCAGCATTGCAGGCGAAGATTTCAGATTGGTAAAAGAAGAAAAGTGGTGTGTAATATAAAAACAGTGACTGTGTTCCTACTGTAATATTTTTATAGTAACTGTTCCGAATATTGTGTATGGGTTTGTTTGAGTGTTTCTTCAATACCTACAATACCATCTATAAGCTCACCTGTACTGTCTGCAACCTTAGCTATATTGGCCAAAGTAAAAATCCTCTTCATCTTAGGATTAATGGTCACAGGTCTCTAGTAAACAAGTTCTCTAATTCAGGAGTGAACCCCTCCACAAACGCCAACCAGTACTCCACCTTTGAATTAGAGCATTTCCATACTCATGGTTTTGACAAAGTGAAAATAGAGGTACTACATATTATTCCTGACCTCTATGCTCGGCTAGAAACTGAATCCCTTGAAATTTTGCAGCATCAGTCTCTTTATCCCTATGGCCTTAATTCCACTCTATCTGACAATAAGCATAATCAGCATAAATTTTCAATTCGTGAACTCTTCTTTCTTGTTAATAATAAGAGCTGCTCTAGAGGTAATAGAGGACAGAGGTTATTTCGCACATCAAGCAAAGTTGATTTTGCTAACTTGCTAAAAACTCTGGAAAGCTTTAAAACTGGCACTAATTTTGTTAAAAATACTTACAAAATTCTCAAGTCCTTCAAGCACTCTGTCCTTAAATGTTTTTTCAAATTCTGGAATGAAACTGCTGACCATGTTGATAAGCATGTTTTTGCTTTGGTTCTGGACATTCTTAAACATATTCTTAAAGATAAAATTTCTCTTAAAGAATTTTCCAGTAATTTTGTTACCATCAGGTTCCTCAATAAAGCCTACGATAATCTCAATGTAAGGAAGCTGTTCTACAATAATGCAATTTTTTTTCCCATCCACAGGCACCAGTCTATTGTAAGTTTTAAATATGTTAAGACCTTAGGGTCAATAGTTAAAAACTACAAACTTAACTCTTCGAGCTACATTCCTGTAATTACTTCTTGTTCTTGTGATGAACATAAAGAAACAGTTCACTATGATAAGAATTACAACCATATTATCACCGGAAACTTGAGTTATGTTGAAAATGAAAAGCTTAGGAATTTATTAGAGTATGGCTCTAAATTCAGACCTTCCTTCACAATTTCCAAAGAAAGGATTCTTGAGAGCTTCACTCAAGATGTAAATAAGTACATCGTAAAAACCAGTTTGACGTACAATCAGCCTATTGAGGCCTTCGCAGGGCTGGAAATATAATCTAATCAATAGCTTCACCGGTGAGTTGGCAGGTCTGGACTTTTGTTTCGACAGAAATCTCTTTTCTCTGGAGAAGCTAAAAGGTCACTCTCCAAACTACAAGACCAATTTATTTTTACCACTACGGATAAAGCTAGCAATAATTTTGCAATTATCTGTAAGAAGTTCTATTTTGAATTGTTAACTATGGAACTCAATAATAGAGTAACATACGAGCCCGTAAGTTATTCTACCAAGCAGTTAGAAAATCGGTTTAAGGCATTCTTCAAGAAACTTAAAATTCCACAAACTAGAAGATATGGGCCTGAATTTCCATTTCTTTTGCAACGGTTAAGTTTCATAAGGATCCTGTGAAGTTCAGGTTCATAGCTAGTGGAGTAAGGAGTCATAAAAAGAAAATAGATCTTGCTTTTGAAGATGTCTTAAAGAAGGTTTTGAAACACATTAGAAACTGTTCTAACTTGATGTACAGAGATTTTTGGATAATTAATAATAATGCAGAAGTAATTTCTACTATACTCAAAGTTTGTCCCCTAGATATTAATAGTTATGATTTTGAAAACCTATATACTAATCTGCCTCTATCAGATATAATCACTACATTTAAGGAGCTGTATGCAGAATTTAAACTTAACCAATTTGTTGAAGTAGGAACTTGGAACTCTTATCTCAATTGCTGCATAAAAAATAACCATATCTTATATAATAATACTCTCTATAAGCAAGTGAACGGTATTCCAATGGGAACATCAATGTCCACAAATATCGCTAATCTATTCCTGTTCTTTAAGGAATATAAATTCATTAAAAATCACCCCACCTGCTCAGATAACTACCTTTACACTTTTAGATATATTGATGATCTGCTGTGTATCAATAATTCAGAAGTTATAGAGAGTGATTTTGATAATATCTATCCTAGCTCTCTTAACTTATGTAAAACAAACCACAGTAATCAGGAACTTGAGTTCCTAGACTTAAGCATTAAGCTCAACAGAGGTAACCCATCTATTAGCCTCTTTGATAAAAGAGTTAATTTTCCTTTCAAAGTAATTAAATATCTACACTGGAATAATAACATTTCAACCAAAGTAATTGAGAATGTACTAATTTCTCAGGTCCTAAGAATTTCAAGAATTTGCAGCAACAATTTGGATTTCAATTACCACATTAATATACTATTAGAAAGTTTTCTAGAGAATGAAATTCCTTCTTCTTTCATCAAAAGAACTTTAAGAAAAATTATTCTGAATAATAGAGTAAGGTTGGCAGATCTGCTTTAATTTTCTACACAGTTAATAATATGATTCTGACCAATCAAAGCCGTAAGGAAGTTGGCTAGAGGATGCCTATTAACTACCTAAAGGAACCTTAGTGCTATGGATATGACGGTCCTATTAAAACAAAAAATTAAATAATATAAACAAAATCACAAAAAAAAGCTTAAAAATCTGTTTATAAAAGAAAATAAAAACAAATAAAAAGAAAACTAGTTATTCATCACTAGGATAGCTATACTAAAAATAGTAAAACCAACATTAAAATTAATAAGATTCTGATTAATCTATAGAAGCTCACTAAGGTGATTTAATACATGCAAAGATTATTAAATAAACTGCTCGTGTATTTCATAATATTTCTCATGTATTCTGGAGAGTTAATTCTGCTCATTCTGATCATACAGATCCACAGTCTTAAGTTTATATATTTTTTTCTCTGGTTAAAATCTCCGCGCGTTGTTTTCTTGCTGTATGAGGAGGCCATCAGCCCCACCCTCACTGCCCCCCAGCGTCTAGGGAGTGGCAGAAGGGGTCAGCCATGTTCTCCTCTTGTGTGGAGAAAAGTTTTTGTTACACAAGAGGTAAGCTCTCTTCCTTGTTTTTGGGTTCTAGGTTTTATAAGTTCAATGTTTGTACTTTATGTACCTTTTCTCTGTCGTTTTTTAGCTTTTCAGCTTTTAAGCATTGGTTTGTCTGTTAACATTTTTGCGGGTTTTGACTCTTACTTTTCTTTGTAACTTTGAGCGTCTTTTGAGGTACCTAGGAACAGAAGAAGGCTAAGCCTGTTCCTTTTCTATGCGCTGTCTATGCGCTGTTTTTTCCAAAGTAGTTAAGTTCTTAATAACTAATTAATTATGCACTTAAAGCACTGCTGAAATACTTTGTACATATTGCAACTAACTGTTTAAGGTATATAACTTTCACAAAGTTTTCTTTAGTTAATATTTATCTTTAACTTATTCTCGTTTTCGTGCTGTCATAAGTTGTAGAGTAGGGGGTTTTAGACTCAAGTTTTATTTCAAAAATCTGTTCGGTATAAATTAACATTTCCTCTTTTTTTTTTTAATTGCAATGTAAAATTTGGATTCCTTTGCATTATTTTTCAGGTTTAAATTCTCTCTCAAACGAACTTGGAATTTCGTTATAGCTGAAAATCATTTCCATTTATTATGTCACTCTCACAGCTTGAGTTCTCTTTAATCTTCTTCTCTCTGTTTAATAGTAACAGATGAAGAGCATGGGTCGGGCCATGAAGGTTAATGGATGCAAGCGAAATTGTTAACTAGTGCTAGGTCATGCTACTCTACGGAGGACATGACTTATATATATATATATTTTTTAACTATTTTAGGTGGGAATGTTACTTGCATCTATGGCCTTGCAGAAACCCATTTCCAACTAGGTCTTTGTGGAAGTGAGAAAATGCAGAGTTTTTTGCTGGTCCTTGATAAAGCCAAGGCTCAGTATTCTCGACACCTTCTACATTCAGTTGTTTTATTTTTTTATCTTTTCTCCTTTTACTCACACAGGTAGATACATAACCTTTTCTATGTTGTATTAGGTGTGAGTCAAAATTATATATGTATTTTTTTGCTTAGGTATCTTCTTTATAGAATATATATATATATATAATTAAATGAATCAGTTATTTGGGAAACTTTATACGTCAAACGGAAACACTTTTAAATATAAGTTTCTCAATTATTGAATTCAATTTTATTTATTATCATTGCACATATATTGAAAAACTCAAATAAACCTATTTGTGTAAGGTCAGGGATTTCTTATATGTTTGGTCAGGGAAATCAGGTTTGATAATTCTGTGAACACCCTGTTCTCGAGATTGATGCAAAACTGAAAAGAAATTTTGGAGGATTAGTTGGGGGGGGGGGGGTCGTTTTTTGATGTGGGGATGGTATTTCGTTTTTCAAAACTTTTGAAAACGGAAGTTAAGTGAAAAAAAAAAAAGTGGAAGTTAAACATTTTCCTGTAATAGTGATTTCTTTTTCTCGCGACGTTTCTTCTGTGCAGTATTATTGTTAAATATAATCTTTTTCCATAAATATCTGCATTTTAGTTCGGAAATGGAAGAAAAATTCCGAAAACGGAAGTTGGCGCGAAAATTTCCCTGTGATATTCAGGCATGAGATTCTTCAGTGGATTCGAAGAATTCCACCATTTCCATCGTCATTTTGATGGTTCTCGAGATCGATGCAGAACCGAACAGAAATTTGGGAGGGATTGGTGGTAGTAGTGATGGTTGTGTGGTCATCTTCTGTCGGTGGGCAGAATTCCAACTTTCAGAACTTTCGGAAACAGAAGTTAGACGGAGTGAAAGTTTCTCCTGTAATCGTAATCCTCTTTTCTTGCCACATTTCTTCTACCCAATAGTGTTGTTAAATATAATTTTATTCCATAAATATTTGTTTTGCAGCTTCAAAATGGAGGAAAACTTTCCTAACACGGAAGTCGGACAGAGTGTAGATTTTGGCGGTAGTCGTAATTTTTTTCTCCACGATGTTACATTTATCCTGTATTGCTGTTAAATGTAAAATATATATATTTTGAATACAGTGATGTGCTCCAGCTTAATATTTATGTAATAAATTTCAGTAAACACTTTTGTCTTGCTCACGCTGCGTTTTATATTCACGCTGTTTCGCAGCACCTTCTTATTTTTCACCCATGTGGTTAAAAAGGTCAGCTTCGCCCCCCCTCGTCAGTCTCATGTATGACTATATTGGTAAAAGTCACCAGCTACAAATGGTATAAAAAGAAGTCTGTAGTTGACCGCGATCATATCACACTGTGAGGTTAAGTGAAAATGTCGCGGTGGGAGAGAACTGACTTTGAGAAAGGAAAGATTGTTGGGTGTTATATTAGTGGGTTATCCATAAGAGAAACCGAGAGGCGTTTACCATTTTACCCAAGTCAACTGTTTCAGATGTACTGAATAAGTGGAAGACACATGGTGTGCCTGAAGCAGCAAAACGTGCCGGCAGAACAAAGAAAATCGGTGATAGAGGATGTCGACGCCTCAGGAGAGTCGTTACAGCTAATCGACGGAGTACTGCACCAGACCTTAGTGTACAGGTGAGTAAAAATGCTGGAACCTCGGTATGTACATGTATCATTTGCAGAGAACTTCGTTCCATGGGTTACTGTGGTCGTGCGGCTGCTCATAAGCCTTTCATCTTGACGAGTAGCATTCTCGTTGTTTAGCATGGTGTAAAGAACATGTATCGTGGACCGTAAATCAATAGAAATGGGTCCTATGGACTGATGAATCCAGATACACGATTCATCAGTCTGATGGCCATGTGTGGGTATGGCGGCAGCCAGGGGAACGCTATTTACCACAGTGTACTGTTCCTACGGTCAAGTTTAGAGCTGGCAGTGTACTCTTGTGGGGGTGTTTTTCGTGGTATGGTCCCTGCCCATTGGTTATCGTATTTTCACATGATTCAATATCACAACTATTTCCTTCCAAATCCATATTCAGCATTGTTCATGAGATATAATTGGACTATTAGGTGAGCATTCATGTATAAGATATGACAATATATAACAAAAGCCTTGTCATATTGGAAAATTATATTCATTCTCAAAATAATTACAATAATCTTGGATTATTGAATTCTTGGTGTAGTTTTATGTTCCTTGCATTTCCATAGCTCTCTGATTCAAAACAGACTGAGATTTAGAACAAAATGCAGGATGGTAGAGTTTTCG
Source organism: Macrothele yani (assembly GCA_039090855.1). Lineage (NCBI taxonomy): Eukaryota > Metazoa > Arthropoda > Arachnida > Araneae > Macrothelidae > Macrothele > Macrothele yani. The sequence continues at coordinate 145,381,837 of CM076995.1, read as the reverse complement.
TTCATCCAAAAGAACGGTGGTGAAGATCTCTCCTGGAACTGTGCCTCAAACAAAAAAAAAAATCCACAATGATGCCTTTGTGAAAACTTCATCATTAATCTGATGACCTTTTGTCAAGTTGTCCTGCCTCTTAGCAGGGGAAAGACAATGAGCCCAAAAAAATCTTTGCTGCTGTAAGTGGCAAATCGTCCACAAAGACCCGAACTTAGGTTATTTTACATGCCAACGAAATTTGACCCTGCTTTATTCAGTTCCTGCCACCTGGAGGATTATATTACCAATATTTGCTGTGTTGTGAAACTGCTCCAATATGTAGGACATGCAGTTCACCACGGACTATTGAATATTTCCTTTCTATATGTTTTTACTCTGTTGCTCCTTTTACGAGTTAGCAACTTTGGTTTACCTTTTAGTTGATCAGCATCATATACTGTGCCATCTTTTTGTTTTGGGCTTGTTCAGTATATGTATTGAAGGCGTGTGTAGTGTTTTCTAATGAAACATGTCTTCCTATTCCTTACTGCCTTTAGTTGAAATGTCAAACAAAAGTGCGAGTGTTTGTCATTTTTTCAGCAAAGTGAAAGTACAAATCATTTACAGTGCTTTACCAACACCTAGTTCTTTGGCAGTATGAACAACCTGCATCACCTCCATCCCAATGCTTTTAATTTAATTTGCATTGTCACAATATTTTGCTTGTGTTTAGCCAATACTCATGACAAACTGCACACAGTAATGCAAGCAAATCAAACATAACAGTTGACACAGCATATATTGGAGAAAACTGCAAGCCTGAGTGGCCTCAAGCTAGATATGGTGCATGCCAAATAATGATGGCCAAGTGACATGCTCACCACATGGATAAAAATGTGAATACAGTCTTCCTAATTCTCATTCACTCCACATTATCCCTATCCTTTTCACAGTGATGGGTTGAACAAAAAGAATCTACTGTACTTTCAGAAGTCAAGCAGGAGTACTTGATACAAGATTGTGTGTTTTACGAGCCACTATCTTTTTCTGAATTCTCACAAATTTACCCTGCTGTTTTCTTTAAAAGAACTAGTGCCCAGCTGATATTGTTTATGTGTATGGGGATGGCATGAAGTGAGTTTATCTTGTCAGATGCTGTTGTGTGGTGAAAAGAACTAGTAGTTCAGGGCTTAAATTAATTTTTTCTGCTCTAGCAAGAAACATTTACAAGCAACTTATAACCAACATACAGAAATATTGTTTTTCTATATCATACTGGTACTTGGTCAAAAGAGTTATAGATTTTGTTGTTTACGATCAGCGTCTGAAACACTTAGTTGTTGACACTCGTGTGATGAGAGGTGCAGATGTTGGCTCTGATCATTACTTGGTAGTGTCACGAGTGAAACTGAATGTTGGTTGGAGGAATAGGAAGAGGCCTAGGGTGGAAAGAATAAAGATTGAAAGGCTTCCTGAGGATCTACAGCATTATGCTAACTTACTCAGAGAACGACTGAAGGAGCTGAAGTCATGTGAGAGGGATGTAGAAAAGAAGTGGGAATGTTTTAAGAACTGTGTTGTTACTGCTGTTGAAAAGGTCTGTGGTAACACAATAGTGGGTAACAATAGAGGTGATGATTGGTGGAATAGTGAGATTAAAGAGGCAGTAACGAGAAAGAAGGATGCCTATTTGAGGATGTTGCAAGGTAGAGTTTCTGTGGATGAATACCGCTGTAAGAAGCGTGAAGCAGCTAACCTGGTTCGCCAGAGTAAGGCACAGGATAGGAAGGAGAAGGTGGAAAAGCATGAATTGGGTTTTTGGAAAGATACTAAGATACTTTCTGGAAGTTCGTGAGACTCAGGAAAAATAGGGGGAGGGGATTGTAAGTTGTGTGAAGAATAGGGTTGGAGAAATGATATGGGAGCCCAGTGAGTTAAGTGATAGATGGGGTGAATACTTCTGTGAGTTATTAGATCAAGGATGCAGATGATGTCACAGTGAAGGAGGGATCTCAAGAAAAGAAGTGTGTAAAGCTCTAAAATCTCTTCAGAATGGTAAGGCTCCGGGAGTTGATGGCATAACTGCTGAGATGTTGAAATATGGTGGCGACTCTGTAATTGACTGGTTAACTGAAATTTACCAGTTGTGCTGGGAGCTAGGAATGGTCCCTCGGGATTGGAAGGATGCTATCATTGTTCCCTTGTATAAGGGAAAGGGTGATCAGACTGACTGCAAGAACTATCGTGGTATTAGCCTACTAAGTGTGCCAGGGAAAGTGTTTGGTAAGGTAATTATTGAAAAAGTACGAAGTCTTACATCAGTGAACGTATGGGATGTTCAGAGTGGTTTCATGCCCGGTAAAGGCTGCACTAACCAAATGTTTGCATTACGCATGATGATTGAAAAGTATCTGGCTGTTGGTAAGAAAGCTTTTGCTGCCTTCATAGATTTAGAGAAAGCTTACGACCGAGTAAATAGGACACTTTTGTGAAAGGTATTGAATAAATATGGTGTTACTGGGAATCTACTTCACAGTGTAAAAGTCATGTATGCTTGTAGTAGAGCTTGTGTGCAAGTGAATAGTGTTTTATCAAAATGGTTTTCTATTTGTGCAGGAGTCAGGCAAGGTTGAGTAATGTCACCCTGGCTGTTTAATATATTTATGGATGCATGCATGCGTGATGCCAAAATAGATAATACTGGATTATGTCTTGGTGATATGAGTGTGTGCAGATTGCTGTATGCTGATGACACTGTCCTGTTTGCCAGATAGCAAAAGACCAGAAGACCAAAGGTGCTGCAGAGCATGTTCTCCCGGATGCAGACTTGCCAACCTTAAGAAGAGAAAAATCCTGCAAGCATACTTTCGTATGTTTGAAATAACTGGTGTGGAGAAATTAGCATAACAGCTGAACGAGCAGGCAGAACAGACCGAAAGACCACTCAGGAAATAGACTAGGGTCCGGTACGGTAGGGCATGCGCATATATGCAGCATGACGAAGGGATGGGGGAGTGTCAGAAGGGTATAAAACACACGGGCAGCGTACCCTCAGCAATTCGGTGAAAGCTATTGCACAGTGTACATCAGTTTGAACAATGTCGAGTTGCTGCCACCTTGTGATATGGCCAATAGGCAATCCAGTAGACGACATCTGGATGACTTTACCTGAGGTCGCGTCATTGGGAAGTTGGAAGAAGGCCTAAGTGTGACTAGTGTGGCCGAGAAGTTCGGGATCGCTCACAGCATCATTTCATGAGCTTGGAGAGCATTTCAAACGACAGGAACAGCTGTCCGAGAGTTTAGCAGTGGTCGTCTACGAGCAACCACGGCAGAGGACGACCGGTATATTGTCCTACAGGCAAGAAGAGACAGACGGCAGACAGCGGGAGAAATCGCAAGACACATGCAACAGACAACTGGACGTCCGTTATCGCATTTTACCGTGGCTAGGAGGCTGCACAAAGGTGGTCTATTTGCACGACGACCAGTACGGTGTGTGCCATTAACGCCTGCTCATCGGAGACTGCGGTTTCTGTGGTGCCATGAACACAATAACTGGACACATCAGCAATGGGGTAGAGTTCTCTTTACAGATGAGAGCCGATTTAGTCTGACGAGCGATTCTGGACGTATACACATCTGGAGAGAGCAGGGAACACGCAATCACACCTCCAACATCATCGAAAGGGACCGGTTTGGAGGTGGCAGAGTTCTCGTTTGGGGCGGTATCATGCTTGGTAGCCGTACTGACCTCCACATCTTCCAAGGAGGTTCAGTCACTGGTATCCACTATTGTACCGAGGTTCTCCTGCCTCACGTGCATCTGTTCAGAGGTGCTGTGGGTCCTGAGTTCCTCTTCATGGACGACAACGCTACACCTCATTGTACAGTGGTTGTTGGCGAGTGAAGATATTCAACGCATGGATTGGCCCGCAAGGTCCCCGGACCTAAATCTAATCGAACACGTGTGGGACCTTCTTGGGAGACGCTTGGCAGCACATCACCAGCCGCCAACAACAATTCCACAGCTGCGATTGGCGCTACAAGAGGAATGGGCCGCGATGCCTCAACAGCTCTTTGACAACCTCGTCCTCAGCATGGACAGACGTAAATCCTGCAATGCAGTCAAGGGTGATCATATACCCTACTAAAGACTGGATTTTTCTTGGCAGCCGCCTGTCACGTGGACGTTTCTGTCTTCTGTCCAGTTGTGCTCGAAGCTACCTTTTCAATAAAGTGCCTTTGTATCCTTTGGATTCTTTGTTTGGACAGTTTTGCTCACTTGTCCCATATTCTTACATCTTGGAGATCTTATGGTATGATTTGAGTTGATGTGGAGCACTTCTGCACAACGTTACATTCGAAAAACTGCCTCGTCCTTAATTTTTGCACACCATTGTATCAATGAACATGATTTTAAGCACTAATGTTACGTTAAGGCATATAAAAAATGTAAAAAAACTTTCTGTTCAATTATGCATCGATCTCGAGGATAACCCAAATTATGACGGAAAAGGAGAAATTCCTCGAAGCCGTCACTCTCATGCCTAAAGATTGCAGCGAATTTTTTCGCCATCGAATTTCCGATTTCGGAATTTTTTCCTCCATTTTTAAACTGAAATACAAATATTTATTGAATAAAATTATATATAACAACAATACTGTACAGAGGCAAGCAACATCACAGGAAAATGAAATTACGATTACGGAAAAAATCTTTATTTCATTTACTTCCGTTTCTGAAAGACAAAGTACTGTTCCGATGCATATTTTTATGAATTGGTAAAATTATTCGATGCATAGTTTTATGCACGGAGAAATATTCCAGACACATATTTTTATGCATCGAGAAAAATTCCCGGTGCATATTTTTACGTGTTGGTAAAATTTCGATGCGTACTATACACGTAATTACGCATTTTGGCGAACTCTGGTCGGCACATCACTTGAGCACTCCCGTGGAGAGACAGAGAGAGAGAGAGAGCTACCGCATTGATGTCACGAAGCCAGCGAGTCAAAGATGACATCATCGCATGACACAGCGCTCGTAAGGTCTGATAGAAAATCTATGTAGATGGTTGCAGGGGTTGAAATATTCTGATTGAGGAATCGGAATATTAAAAAATCTTTTAAAAAAAGACCTCTATCCGTAAAATTAAGCACAAATCCGTAAAAGTTGGCAAGTATGCAAGTCCATTTTTAAGATTTCCCAATTTCGGCAACCACGCACAATGTTTTTGTCCTGTCACATGCATATGTTTTTGCAATGTTACTATCTGGGAACATTTTCTTAAAAAGCACACTTGCATGGTCAGCACAGCATATATAAAGGTAAGTTATGTTGCACGAGGAATGAAGTAAACAAGCACTCAGCACGGATAATGGCATCGGAAGAGGGACTATCCCGAGCAAAATTTAATGTTTTATTTTCTACGCACTTAGAATTGCCCATGTGTTTTTGCATACGAACGTGATTAATGATATCTCCTTTGCCCTTGTGGACAACGGAAAAATCACATCTACAAATAGAGCAAAACGCAAATTGTTGGCCCTTCCTTGATTTGATTATACAGGATAATCTGTCGTATAACACTTCTTAAAAACAAACTGATATTTTCTACCAGCCATCGCGTGATTAAACACGTGCACGAAAAGTTCTCAGAAATTCCTGTTAAGGAGAGACTAAGTACATCAAACAAAACAAAATGCGCTTCAGATACAGTCGAACAAATTTGCGTCAGTACGTACGGCCAACACCAAGCCTGTTGCACCAGAGATCATTAGCGGACAGAAGAATAAACATCACTGAAAGGTCGCTTCTCCGCTAATGAAACGATGCCTCGGAGACCTTCGAACTTTTCTCCTCGTTACTTTTTAATTTATGCTACGGAAATCATGATGGAATCCAGCAATATTATTTTATAAACCGGGAAATGTAATGAAATCCGGCAGGCCTGCGGATGTACGAAGTTTGCATGAAATTCAAACTGAGTATAAATAAGGGAAAAACAAAAGTTATGGTTTTTAAGCGAGGAACTGGTAGTACTGAATGTAGCATAAGTCTAAATGGCACAGTGATTGACCAGGTGAATGAGTTTGCGTATTTAGGAAGCATGTTTGACAGAGAGAACAAATTAGATGGTGAAATTTTCATTGAAAGTCATAGCTGCCTTGGGAGGTTTTCACAGGAATGATGGGTTCTCAAGGGAGTCCTGTGTGGCTGTGTATGAAAGTGTAATTGTTCCTACTCTGATGTGTGACAGTGAAACCTGGGGGCTACAGAAGAAACATTGAAGTTGTTTGTGTGCTGGAGAAATGCATTACTTACAGGGGTGGTGGTGGCAAGACACATTCTGATCGTGTGGGAGTTGTGTAATGCGAAGCAAAATGTTGTTACCAAGATGGAAACTAATATGCTTTGGTGGTTTGGGCATGTTGAAAGAATAAGTGATGAGATGCTTACTAAGAAAAAAATTTCAGCCCAAGTGGCAGGAAGGAAAAGCAGAGGAAGGCCAAGGAAGTCATGGGAGGATCAGATTCAGGAGTGTCTGCATGAGTACAGATCTTGTGTGCCAAGATCACTGTAAGTGTAGAAGTTTGATATGGCAACAGTAAGTAAATAATCAGATAAAAATTACCTGGTAGTTTTTTTTTTTTTTTTTTTTTTTTTTTTGTGGATCTAACCTCTGAATCTCAGAGAACAGCTTAGTGATATGTATGTATACTGGTACTACAGGGTCAAAAAGCATAACTTTAAGCTCATATTTAAATACAGGGTGGTTAAATATAGCTTCCATTGTCATATGTTGGTTTTCAACTCTTTTAATGTTCTATTGTTTTTGCAGTAGATTTTCCCTTTTAGTGAGCCCCAAAGGTAAAAGTAGCATCGTGGTAAGTCGGGAGGCTATAGATCCTTACTGCTTGTCCTTTCTTGAGTAAAATCACTGTGGCTTCGAGTGAATGAACAATTGGAGGTATGGCAAATCGTTCCCCCTTGTTGGAAGAAGACAAAAGTTCATGTGGAGTCAACTGGCATAAAAATGTCTATATTTACATTCTCTATGAAAGAAATGGGTCCGACAACGTATTGGTCTGACAAATTAAGAAGGTAGTGTAGAACACGCTAAGTTACGTATAAAAGTTTAATGCAAATATATTTCAGCCATTACTATAGCCTTCATCAGTGCGACTACGATTAGTTTACGTTGCCAGATTGGAAAGGTAAGTTTCGTGATGGTAACTTCGGGTGACGTGATGCAATGAGGGATTAAAATTTTATCTCTGATGCAATCAGAGATAAAATTTCAAACTTTCTGTAAACCTCAGAGAGCATACCGATTATGGAAGGGAGCCAACTTTTTAGTATCGGACCAAAGTGGAAAAGCGGAAGTGTCAGCCATGGTAAGAAGAGATAAGACAGATGGTTTTCCAAATTTCACATCAGATTTGTGTTCCTGAAGTCTTGAGAGAATTTAAAATAAAAATAAAAAATTCTCAAGACTTCAGGAACACAAATCTGATTTGAAATTTGGAAAACCTTCACCTGTAAATTTAACAGCAAAATACAACTTCTGTTCCTGAGACTGAAAGACACATTCTCAGCCCAAAGAGACTATTACATGAAGCCATTTGCTAGCTGTTTTGTAAAGGCCAGTAACTTTCTATCATAGTGTAGTTCTTTGGTTGTGTTGTGTGGTTCTCATTAGGGGGTAGGCATGAAATATGGGAGTGGCAGAGTAAATAGATTTAAAATTGCATGATTAGTTTTCAGATATTAGATCTGAGTTGGGTACTTAAATAGTAGAAGACAGAGTTGACAAAAACAATTATATTTTCTGTATTCTGAAGTAGCCAGTCACATGTAAAACAAAAATTAAATGCACTGGTAGTGGTAAATGGGCCATTGGGTAATCAGGTACTAATTACCCAATGGCCCATTTACCACTACCAGTGATGCTAATGATATATATATAAGTGAGGTGAGGGAATTTATTCACTTTGAACATATGAAAAAAAAATATATATTATTTAGTATCAACTTCAAATGGTACCATGTTAAACAAATCCTCAAGTGTCATACATTGTGTTAATTTTGTTATGCACTAATAAAAAAGGTTTTCTTTGTATATATCATACTTGTGGCACATGTGAATTTTAATAGAATTTAAACACTAAAATAAATTATCCCATAAATTTAGATTTGGCATGATCGTAAGTGTAGTAGTGAGATCCGAAATTTTTTGCCCCAGCCTTTGTCAGTGCTAAGGTGGAACACATAACAGTGATAACAATTAGAAATGATTCACTGCACACACAAAGGAATAAATTTTGTGAAAGGCAGCTTTGCCTATATTTACTTGATCACAAAGAAAAATTAACTGAGAACACCATTCATTATTTTATTTTATTTTATTTTTTTTGCAGGTCATGATTAAGTTACAATTCAAATCAGTTATGCTAATTCATAGCAATAACAATTGTGGTAACATTTATGGAAATTTCTGTGAATTTCAATTTATAACAATTGCTAATTATTATGTCTTTTCTGATTTTACCAAAAAATAAACTCTTTTTGTTTTTTTCCAGCCACACGGCTATGTTAACTTCCTAGTTTGAATGACATACATTGTTACGATGACAATTTGACCTTTCAGCGATGAATAGATGTGTGCTCAGTGATTACTGAATTTTCATTAAGCCACGTGCAGGCGATAGTTGAAATGCTTTGCTAATAGACTTTTTTTTTTTTATGAACAAAATATTCTGTCCAGCTCGGATTTATCATTAGTCTTTCTTTATATTATATATCATAAAAAATAAATTGAATTTTCCTAAGCTGCTTAGAAATATTATGTTTTGTTACCGTCGTATAGTTCAGTTCTAGAGCCTATTTCCTTTGCATTTTGCTGTTCCGGTATCACATGTTCTGAGGTTAACATCGGCTCAGAACGATCAGGGGAAAAAAAGTCTCTTACCTCGTCTTCGGTGTGGTGTTGTCAAGACTGCATTTGGCGCTCACTTAGCTCCTGGAATTGAAACTTAGCCACTTGCAGTACATCCTATATCAGGACACTTATTTTTCCATCCGGGCATGGCTATTCACGTCAGCAGGATCCGGGAAATATATGGCTTCCTTTTTCTGTCTGTCTTGAGCTGGATTTGATCAGGGCTCACGGCTGTAACATTGAATGCCATGTACACACATCAGCTCGAACACAACCCTTTTTACAGAGTGCAGCAACGAGGGAGAGGGGGACGTCTCAACAGCGCGAAGAGCAAAAAAACAAGAAAGAGAGCAGCATGGGTTCCCCTCTTTAAAGGTGATTTAGGTCAACCCTCTGGGCATTAAACTCTGATTGGCCAGACCCTCCCGAGTCCACATGAGTAAAGTATGGCTTCTGCATGGCCCATAAGATCAACTCTGGGTAAGGAATGTAATTATAGGGATCACAACAGGTACCTAATTCAACTATTAGTTACTTTTTTTAACAGAGTTACTTTTTTAAAGAAAAGGTCACAAAAAGTCCCTTTTAGTTACTTTTTTGTCATCAGTGACAGTATGCAGTCCTCATAGTAAGTAAGTTACTTTTCTGGCTTTTAATTTGTAATTTCAGTTTTCTCTTAAAGCACCCATTAATTCCTCTCATTTAATCTCTTACTTCTCAATTCTTCAGTCTGACGAGCCCAGAATGTTGCAAGAACACAACAGCTCTTAGGTATGAATGTAAATTTATTATTCAAATTGTTTTATATCAATATCCTCTTACCTAATGTTACTATGAACTAATCCAATTATGAAACATTTAAGTCACCTGTTTAAAATTTGTTATATGGTGTTTTATATAATCTGAGGATCTTTTCTCTTTTCTAGCTCCCCCCCCACATTTTCCTAATTTTTTTTATATATTATATAATTAATATAATAGTCATCAAATATTTTTTTAACATTAATTTTCTTTTTCAGGTAGAGCATTGTACATCTCATTTTTAGCTGACATTATGGGGAAGTGTCATTTTAGGAGCAAGTGGTTGCAGAAAACTGATTAAAATGGACATTTGATTTCAAAATGGGCAAGGAAAGAAAGTGAATCCCAACTACGGTGCCTAGTGTGCGAGGTTACTGTGAGTGTTATAAAAGGATTTCAATCAGTTGTTCAACATTACAGGGATCATAGCATACTTCTGGAAATTTTTAGGAGTGTATTTCAATAAAAACTAGATGTATATTTGTATACATTGTAAAGAGTTTGCTTCACACCCTTCAACCATATATACTGATAGACTGCGCATGGCATCAAAATTTCTGGCTCCAACATAAAACTACATGACATCAGTCAAAAAGATGGGTTACACCTGCTGCGCTTTGGTTGCTCTGAGCGATATAGTAAAGAAAGTTCTATGATTTTTCATGGGTAAGTAACGAATTAAATACCTAAGTCAATAAAGTTCAATTACTTAACCAGAAAACTTGCAGCTATTGATAAAAAAAAAATGGATACATGTTCCAAATTCTTTGCAAATGTTCATCACATTATACATAAATCACGAAATGTAAACAACCCGATCATGCATGTATCTCATAAGTAAACTTACTTGAAGAGTTTTCATTATATATGAGGCGCATTCACATAATACCCCGAAAACACTGAAGTTCTGCAGCGTAAATTAGTAATCATACAGCATTTTTACACGAAATTTCAAGTCTGTTGATGACGTGCCCAATGCTGGAGCCACGGCGGCTTTGATGCAGCTATTGCCAATGCGCAGTCCATTAGTATATATGGTCGAAGTTCACACCCAAATTTTTTTCATAACGTCTAAGTATGATTTACTTCTAATGTTCAGTTCTTACCTTTTCACGTGTTATCATATTTAAGTATATTTACCACATTCAAGTTTCACTTTGAACATTAATATGCTGTTGAACCAGAAGCAATTTACAATTTTCACAGTCAAGTTTTCAGGTTTCACATTAAATTATAATATCCTAAAAAGGTAATTGAAAACCAAGAACTATGTACAATTGTTCACTGAATTACTTTTTTCATATTGTTTTAACATTTTCCTGATAAGCCTATCTTTTTCTGCTTCCACCACAACTAATTTACTTTGTTTTCTTTATTTCAGCTGAACCTTGTATGATCAAGTTAGAGGCAACTGCTATTTCAACAGTATTTTGTTTTTCTACAGCTTTTCTCATCCTTTCTGTTCCCTCTTGAATTACTGCTAGAGAGGTTTCTTTATCTTTTTTAAGTCTATTTATTTCTGCATCATTTATTTTGTCATCAAACTCAGCTTTTCTCTTTTTCTCTACCTGCTTTTCCTTATTTTCTCTCTTTCTGCTTCCTTTCTTTTACCTTTTTTTATTCTTCTTCCTTCAGCTTATCAACATACTCTTTATAAAATTTATGTGAATCATGAACACTATTTAACAAATTTCTTGTTATGGGAACTTTACTTACACATCCATAGTGTTTAATGGCCCCTTTAACTATTCTTAATGATGTTATAGTTGAGTCTTTTAAGTTAGAATCATGAACACTATTTAACAAATTTCTTGTTATGGGAACTTTACTTACACATCCATAGTGTTTAATGGCCCCTTTAACTATTCTTAATGATGTTATAGTTGAGTCTTTTAAGTTAGCCTTGTCCTTCCTCAACAGAGCAGTGTTAACCGAAAATCCCCTTCCTGCATCAGCATTACCATGAGGTAAAACTAAAATTGACTTGATGAATTTAGCAAGATTTGAGTATTTTTCTTTTCCTCTAGTCTTTAATACTAAATATATTATGCCAGTAATGATCAATTCGCACTAGAATATGCCCTTCCTCTGAAAATTTCAAGAGTTCATCTAGAGTTGGCTTATCGCAATTTAAAAGTTTCCACTCTTCTTTTACTCTATCAATTTGTTCCTCAGAAAGATGCAAAACACTTGAAATTCTGGTTATTTCTGAAAGTCCTTCAGTGACTGAAAGTTGAGTTGACTCTTTCACCTTTAAAACTTCTGTGTCTCTTAGCTTTTGATTGCAGAATTGCAAATTTGACTTTAAATATTTTGTGGTTGCAATTAGTGATGATCTTACATCTAAGAGAAATAATTTCTGCCTGGTCTCCTGAACATTCCTGAGCAGATTTTTTGTCTTCATACCAACTTCTAACTCCCCTAGTTTTTTCCATGAATTTTTGTTTTCAAAATCTACATTCTTTAGGTCTTCTCCAAATTTCCCTGCAATAACATCATCTTGGATAAACTGAGCCATAACATTTCTCATTAAAGTATTTAAATCAGAATATAACTGGTGTATTTTTGGTTCTTCACTCTGATAACATAATGAAAACTTTTCAAAATTTTGGTGTGAAAATGAAATTAATGCTAAATAGCAAGGAGTTAGCTCATTTTTCAGGAAACAGTGAATTCTTTTATACCTTGCCGAATTGCGTAGTTGTTTTTCAAAAAATTTTTGAGATGGCAAGAAGTTCAAAAAATATTCTATAATATTTAGCCATTGATCCAAGAGCCTCTGGGCTACAGAACCAACGGTTAACCATCTGTTGCTGACATGACGCAAAAGAAATTTGGCTGTGACCAATGTTATATCCTCGACAGATTTATAATCCTCTCATCTTGCAGCACTACTCTTTAAAAAGTAATGCATATCAATAGCAAATTTGTCAACAAAAAAAAATTAAATGCATTACTAACAACATGCAGGTTGCAAAAACCTAGTTCCAAAGATTTCTGGCCTGTTTTTTGTTTTACAACTTCATTGAATTTGCATAAAAAGCACTTATTTACACTTGGGCTGTCCATGGATACACAAATAATTCTGTTCAACGAAATATTGAAGGATGATAACACATCAAGAATTTCTTTTAGCAAAATATCTGCTGTTGCATGACCCAGAAAAATGCTTGTTAGGCACCAGCAAGAAACTGAATTTATTTCTGAAGACCAGTACCTGAGATACACATCCAACTGCCGTTTCACTTGTGTATTTGTAGTTTCATCAAATGCTATAGTAACCTTTCCTGGGCTATTAGATGCAATGTCTTTTTTCAAATCCTCTTCAAAATATTTTGACAGTCCATGTGATATCACATAAGCAACTTTTTTTTCTTTAAGTTGCATTTTGGCTGCAATAGCAGAATCAGGAAACATTCCTTTGAAAAGTTCAACTGTTTCAGTGCATGAAACAAAAGACATATTGTCCTTAGCAACTTTCATGGCCCATAATGCTTTGGCTTTAGCCAGCTGTAAATCATGACTCAGTACTTTACTAATATTTGTTTTGGGCTGAAGATCCCATGCTCCAAAGGCTTTCAGGATGGTCTTATTTTGAAATTTACTTTGGAATTTCAGAACACAATATACACTTAGCAGAAAATATTGTTTCAGTTGCAGAACACCATTCTTTCAACTTCACTCCATCCAATTCTTTGGCGAACCACGCATCTTGAAATATCGTTTTGGATTTAGGCATCTTAAACACTTGTATTACTAACCAGAAAACTGAAAATGAAAGGGTAGTACAAAAACACTTTCCAATATGGCAAAACCAGATAACTTCCCGAAGTTTGGCTGCGAGGATGTCAGAAAAAAAAAAAAGCAAGTCACCACTAGAGAACTGAACCTGCACAAAGAACACCATAAAAGACGCAAAACCAGAAACTATCATAGGCATCTCACGCAAGTTCAGTCAAACGAGTCTAAGCCGAGATATATTGTGCATCGAAAGTCGCCGACGCAGGATCGAAGGTCAATGATCACGTGCTCTACTGCCTGCCACGATAACACCCAGCTACTATCCCATCGTCATTACCGGAGGTTACGGAAGGAGACCACGTTTCCTCTTTGCTTCCACCCACCTGCGGTTTACAATAACAAAACATCAGCAGAAAGAGGAGGATCCACGAGGCATGTCTAGATCCATCAACATCAAAAGTTTCAAGCTCAGCATCATCAGCAACTTCTGGAGGCTCATCAAAGTTAACACAATCACGTCCTTCAGTTGTACAGTGTCGCAGATGAAGCCTCTAAATAAAAGCTCATCTGGACCATGACAGTGGTTGCAAACAATTACCGTGCTATTTCAAACAAAAATATTGTTTCTACTTTTCAAGCCATGTTTTCTGGGGGTGTGCCAGAAGGATTTTCCCTGGCTCCAACTAAGGTGTCGTACTTAATTAGTGATGCGTTGGGACCATACTTTAGAGATCTGATGCTCTCTGAAACACAAAAACAATTTTATTCAGTCCAGTTCGAAGAAACAACAAACAGTAAGGGCAAGAAAGAACTACAGATCACCATAAAATATTGGTCGGCTACTAGGGGTGGAATAGTTGCTCAACACCTTCAGACCTATCATATTATTTGCATCTTTAAAGACTTATCAATCAGAAAAGCCAAACACTTACCTAAAAGCTCTTGGCTACTTTCTTGATATACACTTCATATGCACGTCAATTAGAACATCCTGTTATGTAGCTGGCCTTCAAAGGTTGAAACTTTCAGCTTATAGGGCGCTGTTTTATATTCGTTCTTCCGGTCATGAAACGTATTTTTTTCACAGGACAAAAAAACGCTGACCTGTCTGACATGTAACATAGCTCGTCGTCACTAGGTGTATACTCACTATAACGTGAGTGTTGTCAACTTTCATGTTTTCCATGTTTTCTGGGGGTGTGCCAGAAGGATTTTCCCTGGCTCCAACTAAGGTGTCGTACTTAATTAGTGATGCGTTGGGACCATACTTTAGAGATCTGATGCTCTCTGAAACACAAAAACAATTTTATTCAGTCCAGTTCGAAGAAACAACAAACAGTAAGGGCAAGAAAGAACTACAGATCACCATAAAATATTGGTCGGCTACTAGGGGTGGAATAGTTGCTCAACACCTTCAGACCTATCATATTATTTGCATCTTTAAAGACTTATCAATCAGAAAAGCCAAACACTTACCTAAAAGCTCTTGGCTACTTTCTTGATATACACTTCATATGCACGTCAATTAGAACATCCTGTTATGTAGCTGGCCTTCAAAGGTTGAAACTTTCAGCTTATAGGGCGCTGTTTTATATTCGTTCTTCCGGTTATGAAACGTATTTTTTTTCACAGGACAAAAAAACGCTGACCTGTCTGACATGTAACATAGCTCGTCGTCACTAGGTGTATACTCACTATAACGTGAGTGTTGTCAACTTTCATTACGCCTATTTTTTATCTTATTCCTCTTTTACTACCCCATATGCAACATGGCGTTAAAATTCACAATTCAAAAAATGGTACTCACTTCACCCCCCCCCCCCCACACCAATAAATACTCATATATAGCATTTTTTGTCCTATGAAAAAAAAATACGATGTTTCATGACCGGAAGAATGAATATAAAACAGCGTCCTATAAGCTGAAAGTTTCAACCTTTTGAAGGCAGCTACATAACAGGATGTTCTAATTGACGTGCATGAAGTGTATAGCAAGAAAGTAGCCAAGAGTTTTTAGGTAAGTGTTTGGCTTTTCTGATTGATAAGTGATTAATGACTTGCACGTAAATATGCGCACTTCGTTGGTATTTAATACCTTTAAAAGATGCAAATAATATGAGAGTTGCATGCATAATTCTGGTTTTCAGTCGTAATAGTAATCTGATAATATGCAGTATAGAAGTCAATTTCGCAACTTCAAGATGCGAGACATTACGGCATATAAGAAAGCAAAAATTAAATTATTAAAGTCAGAAAACCAAGAGGAATTTTTGGTGACATGCCGAGACCTTGAACTAACACCGAAATATTTGAAAATAAAGAATTACCCAGTCACTAAAAAAGAAAATCTTCCAAGAGTGCCAAAAAAAAAAAAAAAGAGATTAAGAGCTGAAATTGTCAATAAAAGAAAATTAATTTGAATAAGACATGCTTACATTTATTGAATATAATGTATAGAAAATTTTTATGGTACCTGGAAAGATGAGTTTTAGATGTAACCTTGGGAGAAATATTTGACATTGCGGAATACTAAAGAAAAAGTTCAAAAACGGTCATTGCAAAAAAGTTACATGCGATGATGGATAGCCAAAATGTACATGAACAACGGGAGAATATATATGAAGTTTATCATAATAAATCCAATTTGGCCTTGAGCTTCTCGCAGAGAGGAAAGAAATTCGTGGTTCCGCGTGGCTTACCGAAGACAGAAGAATTAATACCTAACCTTGAGGAAATGACATGTTGTGTACCTACAGAAGACCGTGAAAAATTTAGAAGTAAATTGTATAGAATAGTTTTGAAAGAATTTAATGGAAAAAGTAATAAAAAAAATAAAAAATATAATTTAGATAAAATTCAGTATGAGAAAGAACAAATGATAAAACTAAGAGATGACCCAACGATTAAATTCTGTGAAGCTGATAAAACAGGACAAATAGTGATTCTAAACATAGCTGAATATAATCAAAAAATGAATAGAGCATTCTGACAAGAGACCCAACTGAATCTCAAGTGAGATACTTGGCTAGAATAAGAAATCACAGCACTTAGCCTGAAGAAATAAAGAAAGCGTACCCACCTATAGGTACAGGGATAGCAAAAATAAAAACTCATAAGCCTGATGCATCTATGAGAGTGATAGTATCAAAAAGGAATTCCCCATTAATAAAGTTGGAAAAAAAAATATCTACAAGTATTTGGCACCAAGGTTCACTGTGAAGAATACTTAAGAATTTAAACAAGATTTAAGTGAATATCATATGGCTAGTATGGATGTTCGTGCTCTATTTCCTAGTACACTAGTACCTCAGGCAACTGACATAATTGTTGAAAAATTATATGAGTTACATACAATGAATGAAGTACAAATTGAAGAATGAAAAGAAATTTTATTTTACATATATGAAAATAACATTATGTTCAATAACAAGATTTACAAACAAAATTATGGTGGACCTATGGGGTCACCTTTGTCAACCTTATTTGCTGAAATAATAATGAGTGACATAGAAACAAAAATAATTAGTAAACTATAAGATCCACCACTGACATACTGCAGGTATGTTGATGACATTTTTCTGTTGTCCAGGCTAAAAAATTAAGAACTTGAAGACTTGACAAAAAAGTATAATGCCATCTATTGAATTGACAGTGGAACAGGAACAAAATAACACATTGACATTTTTGGATATTATGGTAATCAAAACAAATGACAATATACAATACAGAGTGCATAGAAAATCATAAAAAAATAGTAAAACACTAATTAAAAGTTTAACACACTCATCAAAAGAACAATATGAAAAAGAAGAAATTGAATATATTGAAAACATTGCACATGATTTTGGTTACCCTAAACAGGTATTAAAGAAATGGGATTTATGAAGTAACTCAAGCAAATAATAAGGGCACTAATGGTAAAGAACTTAAAATATGTAGGAGCGATTCCATATGTTGAAGGTATTTCTGCTGAAATTAATAAGGCTTGTGGCAAGTAGGAAATCAAGTGCATACTATAAAAAAACGAAAAAATCAGCCAACTAGATACAGCAGGTGTATATGCGATTCCTATAAATCAGAAACCACCTTTGTCGTATATAGGCAGCACTACAAACAATTAAAGTATAGATTACACCAACATATGAGCAATTGGAATAAAAAAGAAGCTAAGACAGCATTAACCCAGTATTGTCTAGAAAATCGCCAATGTCCGAAGTTCGAAGATATTAAAATTATTAAGAGCTGTAAAAACGAAAGGCGGTTGAGAATTGCAGAGTCAGTATTAATCGAAAAAAAAAACAGATCAAGAGTGTGTAACATTAATGAACCACACAACTTAAACGAACAGCGGAAAGCCTTAATAAAAGTTGAACAATAAAGAGAACAGCACTGACAATAGATGGAGACACAACGATGCAGAGATTACGACTGAAACCTCGATGACTTTGCTCACTTGAGCTGTGGTTGGCAGAGAGACACATCAACCTCCTGAGGACGACAGAGATGCTGTTGAAAGTGCTTGGGGATTGTGTGTGGCGGTCTGAATGAGGTTGGCATTTGCTGTGGGGTTTGTGCGGTGTGTGAGGCAGATGGAGCGCTGCATTGGTCACAGTTGACAACAGTTTGACTGCCGTGGAATGTAAATAGTGTAATTATGTACATAATGGTAAATTGTTGAGAGTACTATATATGAGTATTTATTGGGGAGGGAGGGGGGGATATGTGTTTTCGAAGTGAATACCATTTTTTGAATTTTAACGCCATGTTGCATATGGGGGAGTGAAAGAGCAATAAGATAAAAAATAGGCGTAATGAAAGTTGACAACACTCACGTGATAGTGAGTATACACCTAGTGATGACGAGCTATGTTACATGGCAGAAAGCATTTTTTTTGTCCTGTGAAAAAAATTACGATGTTTCATGACCGGAAGAACAAATATAAAACAGCGCCCTATAAGCTGAAAGTTTCAACCTTTGAAGGCCAGCTACATAACAGAATATTCTAATTGACGTGCATATGAAGTGTATATCAAGAAAGTAGCCAAGAGCTTTTAGGTAAGTGTTTGGCTTTTCTGATTGTAAAGTCATCTTCAGACCTTTTTTTATAGGAAGTGCAAAAGCTGCTGTTTTTGAAATCTTTTATTTGTAAAGCTCTTGATCAGGGTTCCCTCAGTACTAAACAACTTGTTATGATAGGTAGTGGTGGACCAGTAGTGAACCAAAAGGTTTTCTGTCAGTGGGAACATGCAACTTGCAGACATGCCAAGTGCTCCGCTTTGAGCGGAGTTTCTCCGTTTTCGACAGCTAAATCAGCGTGCTCCGCTCAAGGCTTAAAAACTCCATTTGTTAGAAGTTTTTATTTTGGTCTTGAGAATTTTTTTTATCATTATTATTTCTGTGTTTTTTTAAAAGCTTAAATTGAAAATTCTTCCACGTGTATTAAAGTATGCTTTCCCCCCTCCCTTTTTTTTTTCTTTCTTTAAATGCTGTTTTTCTGTGTGTGTGTGTGTAACTACGGAAGAATGGGATGTTTCTCTCTTCTTGGCGCTTGCCGTGTTATCAAGGCCAAACATTCGAGCTTGTTGTTCATGGCCAATAGCATTGGAGGGCAACAGATTGCTGAACAGGTCTTGGAAGAGAGAGTTGAGTGGGGTGGGAGGGGGGCATTACTCCGAAACAGCTTTGTGCGTGGCAGGAGGAGTTATGTGAGCGACGTCATAGCGGAGTCTTTCTCGTAGGCTGCGGGAGCGTTGGCCCCGCCTTGGCTGCTGAAGAACGCGGTGCAGGGCGGGGCGGGAAGCAAAGCTGATGACGGAAGTTTCTGCTTTCGGCAGTGGAGTGTTGGAGCTTGCATCGTAGCTGGACATAGTTGTTTGCAGTTTTCATTGTAGTTATTTAGAACAAGGTGAATTTCTTTAATCTTATTGTGAGATATGTCGAAACGACCGCATAGTCAACGCTTTTCAGATGCTTACGAGAAACAATGGCCCATTTTAAAGCATTCCGAAACGCAAGCTTACTGTTCCGTTTGTGACATTGATTTCACTATCGCACATGGTGGTATAAGCGACTGCAAACGCCATGTCACATGCCGGCGACATTTAGACAATGCAAAAGTAAAGGCATCTAATCAAACGCTTACATCTTTGTTTGTTTCCATTTCGGAAGATGTCCGTGTAAATACGTGCAGAAACATTGTTCTCTGCTTTTATTATAGAGCATAATTTACCCATCTCTGTAGCAGACCATGCCAGGCCTTTGTTTATTAAGATGTTCCCAGATTCGGACATCGCCAAAAAATATGGATGTGGGCGGATGAAAACAGCTATTATTAACAGTATGGCTGATGGTACTGCCCATGAAATGATAGAAATTTTAAAAACTTCAAAATTTAGTTTAGCAACTGATGCTAGCAACACTAATTCTGCAGAGAAAATATTTCCTGTTGTTGTTTCATATTTAGATACAACAGTGCCATGGGGAAGATTATTAAGCTTACCAAAGTTGGATGGTGACGCAACAGGAGAAAATATGTTTAAGTTACTGGATACTGAACTGGGGAAAAATCAATACTGTGGCACAATTGTATTGCATTCTCATCAGATAATGCATCTTCTATGGTAGAAAAATATAAAGGTGTCACAAAGTTTCTCAAGGGAAAAAAATCCAAATATGGTAATTCATGGTTGCACCTGCCAACTATCTATTGCATTTAGCTGCCAAAAAGGGAGCTGAAAATTAATGTTGAAGATTTTGTGGTTGACATATACTATTTTTTTGCATAAAAGCACCAAGCGTATTGAAACATTTAAAATGTGCCAAAAAGTTTGTAATCTTGAAAGTCACCAAATTATTAAATAGGTGTGTACCAGATGGCTTTCATTGGATCAAGTTATTAATCGTTTTCTTGAGCAGTGGGAGTCCTTGGAAAATTATGACTACACAAGGTTGTGAGAAATACTTTTCTATTCAGAAGAGAATTGGGTCTCCTGAGACAAAGTTGTACCTCCTCTTTCTACAGCAAGCTTTGCCAATTTTCTGCAAGACAAATATGAATCCCCAATTGTTCATCGACTACATCTTGAACTAAATTCTGTACTTAGTGAGCTTATGGCACGATTCATTAAACCATCTGCTGTTGTACAGGCAGAGAATGTACTGACCATACCAATTTCTGATAGAAAAAATCAAAAGTCAGATGAGAAACTTGTCATTGGAAGTAAAACTTGGCAGTACCTGAATAGCAGCAATTCGTCTAAATGAAGCTCATGCCTCGGGTGCTACTCGCTCATTGGCTGCCGCTCCCCATTCCACTTCCGACAGCTCAGCAGACAAGTCCCCAGCTCCTGTCTCCCAAGCTGTCGCGCGACATCGAGACGGTCCCGTCTCAGCTCAAGTCGTTTGCTGCAGAGGTAACCGCAACTACAACAGCATAAGTGCTCCTATCTCCCACACTGGAACAAATATCACCAGGAAAGACAACGCTCTCATCATCGCCATACCGGAAAAATCAACAACAGGCCAAAGCTATCTAACCAAGCTTCCACTAGGAGTGTGCTTTGACGCTCTCAGAGACACACTCCTCAAGCACTACTCTTCGGCTCTGAAGAGAACCCTCCCAGCCACTGCCATCACTCACATGGCACGGAAAAAAGGCACAGTGATTGTTTATCTATCCACGGAAGCCCATGTGGAAAAAGTGCTGCACCATGGAATCGCCATCGAGGCGCACCACCTGCAAGGTGACTCCTTGGCAGAACGCCCCGTCCAAGTTTACATGTACCCCGTTCCTCCGGAGGTGTGGGATGCAGTCCTCCAGGCAGCACTCGCGCACTGCGGTCCGAGTTGTGGGCAATATTGCAACCCTGTCCGCAGCTCCGAAGGACCATGATGACAAACACCTCAAAGGAATGAGGCGACAAGCAAAACTGATCTTCCCCACTGCCAAGGCAATCCAATCGTGCCCAAACAGGATTATGATCAAAATGGGGAGATACACCCACACGATCGAGCTGACCACCTCTCTTCACTGCAGCTCCTGCAAAAAGTTTGGGCACCAAAGGACAGAGTGCACCCAGCCGACTCAAGCCGCCCCTCAACTGCCAAGAACTCCAAAGGAGCCTCAAAACTCAATGACCTCCCCAATGGAGTACCCAGGGACGGAAAAAGAACCTGACCCACGAAAGGCCACTCATGTGGAACCCACAACACAGCGGGCTTCAACAGAGGGAAGCTCCACCCCACAAACTGCCACCACAGCAAACTCCCCAAACAGCCACCCATTCAACCTCCGGCAGCTCCATTACCACCGATTCCAACCAAGGAACCAGTGCCTCGCCACAGCACAGCCCCCCCTCCCCCCAGGAGGGAAAACACCAACACTGGTCGCTCCACAAACCAAGAAAGAAGAAACCAGCACCAAACCACAAGGCATCCACCCCCCACGTGAACGCTCCCACCCCCACCGACGAAGGTCCACCTCAAGCCAGCGCTCGGACTCTGGCCCATCCTACAGAGAAAGATCACCCTCAGAGAGTGAAGACAATGCTACACATATCACAATCTGCCCCTCCCAGTGGTTCAGAATCTCTACTGTACCACCACCAAGGAGCAAACTGTCTCCTAAGGGGGCTAAGGAAACATATTGAACATCAGCAGGAGTTCCCACTGAGCTAATGAAGAGGGTCGACTCCGCCCAAGGCGTCGACGGGGGCCCATTCCATGCTCTGAACTCGCCCGTCTCTTCGCCTTCCCACTGAACCGAACAACATCATTACTGAAGCAATCACCCAACTCACCCCCTTCTCAGCCTGGGCTCACCAAGAATTCTCACACACACAATTCCAACACTGGCTCCACCTCCTCACAACCAGGGTTAAATACCTAGACAGACTGAGTGCAAATGAAGACACACACCCCAGCCATAAACAACACCCTTAAAATTGCAAGCCTCAACTGCAGGGGCATGGTCAACCCCTTGGCCCTCGCACTTGAAGACCTCCACACCCTAAACGCTGACATTCTCCTAATTCAAGAAACCAACTGGCGGCCTTGGCCATACACCTTCCACCATGCCCACAGTTACACTCAACACGGTGGAATCGCCATCCACCACCAACTCCACACTATTCAGAGATCTACTACAGCACCTTGTACTCACCATACACCAGTCAACCTTCCATTTTTTTAACATCTATGTCCCACACCAGTCTCACCTAGCCACTCCTCTCTTTCAACACCTCCACACTGCCATCAACTCCCTGCACTCTAACTCCACCATCATACTGGGAGGAGATTTCAATTGCGTACTCGACCGCACCTCTGAGAATGACTGGAACCCCTCCACAGCGAATCAACTTGCCACCACAGTCAACAGTGCCACCCTTCATGACGCTTTCCGTGAACTTTTCCCCTCCCACCGGTCCTACACCTGGAGATCCCCGTCGGCGGCATCCTCAGCCGCTGCCTGCCTGGACAGGTTTTACATCTCCGGAGACCTGCTCCCTACCCTTGCTGCAGTGGATCACACCCCCACCGCCTCCTCCGACCACTGCTCTATTCTCCTCACCCTTCACCCACCCCCGCCCGCAGCATCCGGCACTGGACTTTCGACCCACAACTCCTCAACGACACTACCTACTGCACCACAATACCAAACATCCTTCAAGACACCATCGCCGCCCTCCCTACCACTGACTGCTCCACTAAAGCAAAAATTCGCCTCCTCTCAAAACAAACCTCATTCACAAACAGGACCCTCCGCCAAATGCACACAACCTTAGAACCCTTCTCAAACTCACAGACATTACCTCCCTATCCTTCCTCATACACCAAGCTGAACTTCAAAAGGCCCTTGAACCCCTCGCCCGTCAGGCAATCCTGCAAATGAAGCTCCTCCACCTTGGCACAGTTGAACATCCGCAGGAACAATTTCTCAACCTTGAGAAAAACCGCCAGACCTCCTCCTCTCTCCACTCCATCTCCCTCCCCAATGGCAAAATCACAGAAGATCCCCACGACATCTGCACCCACATCCTCAAACACTTCACTGACCAGTTCAGTCCATACTCTGCCCTCCCAGGCAACCCTTACGACCTCCTTCACACTCTACCTAAAGTCCCTCACCACCTTCACTCCTCGCTTTCAACCCCTTTTACCCACCAGGAGATTTTCTCTTCCCTTCTCAACCTGTCAGGCTCCCCAGGGCCCAACGCTATCTTCTATCAAAAATTTTCTTCTTTCATCTTACCTCTCCTCCTGGCGTGCTTTCACTCTATTTCCACCTCCATCCCGGCGGAATTCACGATCGCCCACATTATCCTCCTCCCTAAGAAAGGCTCGCTTCTTGACCTGAACAACTGGCGCCCTATTAGCCTGCTGGAACCTGGACTACAAAATCCTTGCAAAAACTCTCTCCATGAGACTTAACCTCGTACTCCCATCCCTGATTCACCCAGACCAATCATACACCATCCCGTCCAGGTCCATTCACGAGAACATCCACGTTCTCCGTGACATCGCTCACCTTGCCCTTCTAAATTTAGACCAGAGGAAAGCATTCGACGTGTCCCATCACTACCTCTCCGAAGTCCATCACGGCTTCGGCTTTCCACCATCCTCCTCACCTTGTACAGCAGCGCAGTTGTTCAAGTCAGGACTCGAACCTTCCTAATCGCTCCCATCCCCTTCCAGAAAGGCATCCGCCAAGGATGCCCCCTCTCTGGACGAACCTTTTCTCCGCTCCGTCCGCACTGCCTTTGCCTATTCCCACCCCATCGAGCTTGCCAGCCAATGGCACTATGCCATCCATGTCTCTGCTTACGCCGATGATGCAACCTTCATCATCTGGCAGAACAATCAATTCCCCCTCCTCCTCTCCCTCTACGACGAGTACGCCAACCTCTCCGGCGCCTCCCTCAACCTCAGCAAAGGCACCGGACTGTGGTGCGGATCCTGGGCCTCAAGAATTGACGCCTCTTGCGCCGCCCAGTGGTCCTCCGACAGTCAACAAACACCTCCTCGGTGTTCACATCGGCAAGCGACTCGTCACTGACGCCGCCACCTGGCCCCCTCTCATTCGGAAACTTAAGCAGACAGCGGGCTAATGGGCTCAAGCCAAATTCTGCACCTCCTTCCACAGTCGTGCCATCATTGCCAACAGCCTTTTCATGTCCCAGGTATACTACTCCTGGACAAACACACGTCCTCAGAGTCCTCACCAACTTCATCTGGTCCAACCACTGCTGAGACCCATCTCCCATGGAGGACTCGCACTCTTTGACGTCCCCCTCAGGTATAAGGCAGTCAGACTTGTTTCCTTTCTCTCTGCCCTGATCTCCTCCAACCCCGCTGTCTCAACTCTCCTCAACATTCTCTCTCCCTCACCCTCTCCACTTTCCTTCTGATGGACCACTACCCACGTGTTCCTACTCGTCTCTCCCCCACCTACCACAAAGCCACCACTCTCTTCCGCTCTCTACCTATCTCGAGGGTTCCGCCAACTTCCACTCTTGAACTACTCTCCGAACCATTTTTCTTCTCCTTTACCCTCCTAACCTCCCCTTCTTCCACTTTCCCACATGGCTCCGGGTGGGAATCGTCACTGTTTGTAAGCTAGTGGACACATCTCCGAACTCTCCCCCACTCTGCCCGGTGCCAACAACACAAAACTCACCACAATCAAGGACGCTCTCCGCCTTCTCTTCCCCTCCCTCGCTTCGCCCTACGGCCTTCACACCATTCCAACTGCACCTACCCCACTTCCTTTCACACTGAACATCACCACTGAAACCATCCCCATACACTCCCTAAACGTAAAACAACTCTACCACCACCTTAGGGAGTCTTCCCTCAACCTCTGCTCCACTCTCAACCACCCACACGAAACCAACATTCAATGGCTCTTCCTCCACCAAATGAAAATTCTCAACTCCCCACTCTGCCCCTTCTGTGCAGAGCCGGGCTCCCTTCTCCACACATACATCTACTGCCCAGTCCTTCTCCCGTTGTTCCACCTGATGTTCTCCCTGGCCACCTCAGCTATGGTGACACTCACCATGTCAGGCAAGAATCAGCAAAAGTAAACCTGAGAAAAAAATTCTAAACCGATGGGGAAAAATCTTCTCTCATTGGCTGATGAGTGACTATGCAAAAATACAGAGCAAACGACAATTTTGCGCTTATATAAGCAACCAGCGCCATAATTGTAAATTACTTGTCGGCTGTTCCTATTACCACTACCTTCGCCTAAAGAAAACGTGAACCTCCTGCAAACCACCGTCAGGGATACGATGCTAACACTCCTGGATACTCCAGAAGTGCAGCAGAAAATCTCTGATATCTTTAAGCCACAGATTGTGGCTGCAGTAAAGCAGGAGGCAGGAAAGCTAGAGAAGAGAGTAGCAGAGGAGGTGGAGGCAGTGGCCAAAAAGATCAAGAGGGAGGTTACGAAGTTCGTCCTAAAGGGTGTGCATCCCATCTCACCATCGAAGAGGTGTCTGCGGCACTCGGGGAGAAGGGTATTATTACCCGGAACCTTGAGTGGGCTAGATACTGAAACGGTGCACAGAGGGATGCAATGACATTCTTCTCGGAGGAACAAGTGACGGTCGGCCCCATCACCATCCAAGGCTTTAAGATGGGTATAGATGTTTTTGCTGAAAGAGAGACTCCACCTCCTATGCAAGCCAGGCACTTTAAACAAAACAAGAGAGGAGGACCCACTCCAACCTCTTCCTACCCCATCAGAGAGCAACCACCTACGTTTACTCTGATGGGGAATCCATCCAGTTCTGTGATACCCATGGAGCTGGATGATAGGAAGAAGTTGCAGCTGGCTTCCTACCTCATGTCTTCTTTTCAGCAGCAATTGTTGTAAGTCCTGGGGCCTAAATCGGAATAGGAAAGGGGGGGGACACCCTTTTAAGAAAAAATTTGCAAAAAGGAATTATCTTTCTTGTGCTGAATACCTCTTCCTCTAACAAACAGTGTGTTGTTTGTCGTCTTTTTTATAAATTTTTTTACGCCTTAGTAAAAAAAAAAAAAAAAAAAGCCCTTTTAAGGGCCGAGCAAAACGTTGCAAAAAAAGATTTATCTTTTTTGTACTGAATATCTCTTCTCCTAACAAACAAGGTGTTGTTTGTCTTGTCTTTTATATTAATTTTTTTCTCTTATGCCTTAGTTCTGACTATAAAAATAAAATAAAACAGGACTTAAGTTTCTGCACTGTTTCATACAAATGTGCAACAAGCAGACAAGGAGCGAGGGGGGGAATGATTGGCGCTTATAGTACCGGCTCCTTATATAACGAATAAAAAATAATAACCCTGATTGTGGCCTTCTTATATTTTTGTTTTTCTGTTGTTTACTCAAATTGAGTAACTTAAACCTCGATCAGTGTAATCTTGTGTTTACACCACCTCAGCTATGGGTACACTCACCATGTCAGGCAAGAATCAGAAAAATTTTTTAAACCAATGGGGGAAAAATCTTGTCTCTCATTGGCTGATGAGTGACGATGCAAAATACAGACTCCGGGCCGAATACAGAGCAAACTACAATTTTGTTTTATCCGGTGTTGAATGTTGATATTCCTCTGGGAAACTTATTCTGTGTGTGATGTCTTTTTTTATTTCAGGTTCCCCCTTTCCCATGTCCTTCCCTTGTACTAATCTGTGGCAGCGGTGTACCGGGCTTTTTTCTGCTGAGAGAAATATCCCTCGGAACGGCTTGTTGTTGCAGGTAAGTATGTAGGGCCGCTTACAACTTCACTACTTAACGGGAAACCGTTTACTCCCTCTGCTCTTATATTTCCATACTTTTCTTTCATGCTATTCTGTCAGGGCAATCTGCTCCTAACTCTCTTAGTTTCTCTTTCACCTGCCAAAAGGCGCATAGAGCTGTGGGTTCGGGTCTCTCAACCTAAGCTAGGAATCTTTGAATTGAAGATAGTTTCCTACCTAAAGAAACCTACAATGAAAGCAGAAATGTTGTTTATTGTGTTAAGTACTCCTGTTTCAGAAATTCATTTCACTTTTTGAAAGACAAAAGCCATTGATACATATTTTGTACAGCGAGATGGGCACCTTACTTTTTACCATAATGGGATGTATATGTAAGATGGAGAGCATCAATTCTGTTGTTGAGGGCCATACTCTGGAAGAAAATGCTTTCGATAAGTGCAATCTGCTCTCATCAAATGACATTAATTGTGGAAGTTCTGTTCAAACCAAACTTGACAAAGTAAGTACAAGGGATCAGATGGAATTTAAATGTTTTGAAACATTATGTAGCATGTTGTAGCTATATCGTAAAAGCATTAGATTGAATTCTGAAACACTTCAAATTCCTACAGCCCTCGGAAAGAAAGCAGGGGACAAGTTTGGATGATATTACTGAACTTGTAAATCATTTTCCTGGAAATATCAATGTCGATATTTTGACAGGTGAGTGGAAGCTACTGCGTATTGAATCTCTTTCACCTTCCTCTCCTGATCTGCGAATAGACCATTACTGGCATACTATCTTCCAGATCAAAAACTCAAGTGGGACGGACAAGTATCCCACATTGCAGCATTTCGTTAAAATGTGTCTCACGAAAGTGCAAATATGGAAAGAGGGTTTTCACTTTCTTCTTGAATTTTAACTGAAGAGAGGGCAAACATGAGCGAGAAAATGCTCAATGCCAGACTAAATGCTGTAGATGGTTTGAAAGCTTTTGAAAACAAGCCAGCTAATGTTCCTATTTTGAAACACCTTCTTGGTCTTGCTCACACTGCATACAAGCACTGTAATGAATACTGCGAGGAAAAGAAGAGAAAACTTTACGAAGAACAATGAGGAAGAACGTAACCGGCATGCTGCCGAAAGGGAGAAACATGAAAAAACAGAAAGCAGACATAAAGGAACTTGAAGAGAGATTAAAGAGTGCTCGCAAAGAAGCTCATAGGAAAAAGAAGTGGGAGACCAACTACTTGAAGAAGCAAATAAACGACTAAAAGAAGCAGTACAGAAAAAAGACTAAGGAAGTTCATCTGGCACAAGCCATGATTGATGGTGTCCAGAAGGTCAGAGAAGACAAAGATCAGCACCACAACGGAGCTGATACTTTGGAAAAGAGGCTTCAAAAGAGACATTCAAGCCTTATTACTTTTTTTTTTTTTTTATAAGAAACCAAAATTAAGTTAGGTTGGCATTTTAGGTTCCCAACTAATCAGATTGTCAAACTTTGTGAGCCATGGTTTGTACTGATATCTGCAAAATTATAATCATTGTAACCATTAAACAGTCATAAAGAAGGCCATACCCATCCATAATCCAAGTTGAAATTAATGAAATGAACCTAAAAGCCAGTATGTTTGTACTGCATATTTGTGATTCGTCTGCAGTTACCACTCGGATTGTTACGTTCTTCAATCATTTT
Organism: Macrothele yani; assembly: GCA_039090855.1. Taxonomy (NCBI): domain Eukaryota; kingdom Metazoa; phylum Arthropoda; class Arachnida; order Araneae; family Macrothelidae; genus Macrothele; species Macrothele yani. The sequence continues at coordinate 145,352,952 of CM076995.1, read as the reverse complement.
CAAAAAATGTGTTATTGGCTTTTACAAAATTATTAATTTCAACAATGGCAATATCCGGCCAAATTTGGTAGGGGTTATTTTATTAAAAAATTAAAAACTTGTTTAATGTTTTTGTTATATTCCAAATAATTGTTTGTGGTCACTATTTTTCCCAAGTTAGTCACTTTTTCAACTATTTTTAAAGCTATATAGTGTTGTGATCCCTACGATTGCTTTCTGGTGAACAATTGCAAGGGTTTTTCGAAAGGAAACACGTGAAGAACTGTAATTTTGACTATTTCATTCTCCATTTCATATATCACTGCACGTATTTTACACACACGACATACGATATATAATTCAACGTTTCACAAATTTTTAATATTATTACATGACTATTGTGGAGGAAACTTGGGGAGACCTTCGTCCAGCAGTGGATTGATAATGGTTGACAATGATGATGATGATGATATAATTTTGGACCAGATTGAGAGTAATAAATCGCTAGCTGATGTGAAATTTAAAATTAGGTATTAATTCTGATTCTCAGGGTAAGTTATTTGGATTCGTTAATTTGAAAGAAGTATACCTTATTTTCCTGTCTATGAAGCTGCTTTCGTAAACACACGCATATATATAAAAATTTACAAAGCATTAATAATTAATTATTCACATTACCTTCTTAGCATTTCTTCCAAAAATTATGCATTCTTTTTATTATTTTTTTGCTTCTGATCTTTTCAAAAGTGCGATCATTCATACACCACACAGAGAAAAAAAAATAATAATTATGTCATGAAAATGAATGGGAAGAACTATTTTTTTTTTTACTGAATTAATTTAGGATGTTGAATAAGAAAATTTGCGCAGGATTCCCCACTCATCATTCCCGAAGGGAATGTGTGGATCTGTCGCGTTGATTTTCCAGTCATCTTATTCCTCCCAAACTCAGGAAAATCAGCGACAGAACACTAAACAAAGAGTTGGAGAGAAATTATGAGTAGGTAAATCAGCATTAATTTTTATTTTTTTCCAGTTTCCTGTACTCAGAAGTTGTGCCTCACTAACCAGAACACATTTGGTTAAGCAAGGGCGGTACAATAATGAATAAGAACGGATTTAAGATGTGCCCATTCAAATTACAGCTGCAGCTTAAAGTAAGTTTAAAATGTTACGCTATTAACATTGACAAAAATGTAAAATAGTTTCTAAAACCTTACTTTTACATACAAATATTGTGTGGAAGATTCACAAATTTGCTAACGTGAGTGCATTATGACATACATAATAACTGCACATTTTTATTATTGTACAACATTAATCATAGTCATCTGGAGCAGTTGCTTCAGGCTCTTGAATAATTTCAATGGCTTGTAATAATATTTGCATTGTAATTTTGCTGGATTCTGTGAAATTTTCTTCTAGTAAAAGCCATGAAGCCTCTTTGCATACAGCAACAACCTGTAAAAAATGATCACATGAAATATCAGTAACATATGTTGAGGAAACAATACACTTGCTTTAAAAATTGTCCTTTTTGTTAAGGGCAAAATAATCAAAACTAGTTCACTCATAAATTTTATTTAACTATAAATAAATAAAAATCATTAGATGAACTTGATACTTGTCCTGGAAATGTCCTAAAATTCTGTCCATTGTATTTTACCCCTACTCTATGTATTGCAGTTCAGGATTTTTCTATACTTGTGACAAAACTAATCTGACTATGAAGTGAAGGTACTTCCACTGCATAATATAGTTTCAGTCCAAAAGCACATATCAAACCTTAAATAGGGACTTTAAACATACATAGTTGTTCTAATCATTGCGTGTACAAGAAGATCTTAGTTCCAGTCGCATTTTTAAAAATGCAGATATTCGCATCTTGCAGAGATTATTTTGTCAGTTGATCATGTGCGTTAGAGAGTATCTCCAGAGAATATGGTGGAATGGTAAGTGAATAATCTAGTAGTTGGGAAGGGGAGATACTAAGCATTACTCCTTTCTTCCAGAGGAGAAAATCACTAATAGAATGAGCAGGAAGTTTCCTTTTGTTCTGCCTCCTAACATGACTGTACTCCCTCAGGGTTTATGGGATGGTCCCCAATACACTACACCTCATTAGCACAGAGAAACTGTGAGATACTTTTGGTGAAAAGGCATTCAACAGTTTCCACTCTGTAGCTAGGCTAAATTTGACTGAGTACATTGTTGTACTTGTGCATACATGCTAAACATCCTGATTTAACAAGAATATGTCTGGTTTTTTAACCTATTCTGGCAATCCCGTTTTTATAGAATTTTAATCATTTTGTGCAAAAAATTATAATTTTTTTATTTCAAATGTTTCCTGTTTACTACAGACACACCCAAGTGCTATGACTTCTCCTTGGTCACTATAGGAATCATCAGTTTACCATTGAGGGCAGGAAACTATGAAAATGTTATTCAACATCTGTATAATAAAAACTTAGAAAGTTATGGGTTTTATTCAGGAATAAATACAAATTTTCGGATAGGAACCTTATCCTTTTTCAGGATGACGATAGCATACAGTGTTCATCCCCATACATTTTTTGGCATTGTTTAATCGACGATTTTAATATAAGTTCTTTTGACATTTTTTAATGTCTTTATACCATCTGCTGGTCAAGAATGTTCTGCGACTTGGGGAATTTTGATTTTTTTAAATTAACAAGAACAAATAAAATAATTATTTTTAATTTTTGAGTTTTATTTTATATATAATATATTCACAAGGCAGTTAGTGCAGTCAGTTATTCGCTTCCTGAATGCACAAAATGTTCAACCAATTGAAATTATATAAATAAAGAAGTAGCTGTCTAAGCACGAACACTTTAGCTCAAACCAATTACAACACTCAAATGAAGCTAAGACGTATCACCGGTATCAAAAGTATACACAGTTAAAACCATGACGACACAAATAACTCATTCCATTGAGGTTTAATGTTAAAAACTTGCGAGAACTTTCGAACCTACGACTTATAGGTTCATCATCAGGCACCAAAACTCGCAAGGTGCACATGAAACTTAGTGGTTATATACACGTGTGGTTATGGGCAATGACCGCGCATGCGTACAAGTCGGAACAGTATGAGGTCATAGAATACATACATTTAAGGCAGTTAGTGCAGTCAGTTATACTACAGAGATAAGAATAAAATACGGCCTGATTGATTCCCTTAACCGAAAAACATACAACGCGTATGGTTTCCTTGCTCACAACACCTCTTTAATTATTTTTGACAAATTAATGATAGTAAACTATGCCAAGATTACTCACGAGGTGGAAATGTACCAACAGAGACAAATACGGAAATTGAGGGTCTTGGTGCACGAGTCTACAACTAGAAAAAACTCCTTGACAAAATCTAATCTAATGACCTCAACGAATGCTTTTGTGAATTTGAGTGCAAGACAATTAACAGAGGACGAATGTAGGGCACTAAACCGAGGATTTAAGTTCTCGTTTCCGGTGCTCAAACCAAAGACCTTCAATTACATTACCCAACTTGAACAGGTCATAAAGTCATTGCCGATTCATGCTCAGGACCCACTTAGATATAAAATCTCTCGTACTATTGAAAAGGAATCCACTCAACCACCAACTGAAATTCAACATATATTAAAATATGAGCGTACTACTTTGTTATCTCTTTCCGGAGACACATCATTAGCAATTGTTTCTGCAGATAAATCGGACCAAATAGTTATACTTGATAACTCTACCTATATTAACAAGATGACCGCAGTTATAAATCAGATCCCACATACAGTATTATCTCGTAACCCTATCCCAGCTACTATTACTGCTCTTGCAAAACTTAAAAATAGTAATACACTACCCCCAGCCATTTCAAATAATATGCAACCTCCTTTTGGTCCTCGTACACCAGATTTGTTTGGCAAAATTAAACTTCATAAACCGGAACACCCCATCCGTCCTTTAGTATCAGGCTATACTAACCCCACCCGAAATCTGGAAAAATCACTTGCCTCAGTCCTTTCCCCCTTAACCACATCTTCACCTTTCTCAATTAAGAGTTCTAAGTCCGCCCTGGAACGGATCCATTCCGCTACGTCGGGTATTCCATTTAAAATGGCCAGTCTCGATGTAGTTTCCCTGTTTCCCAATGTCCCTGTGGATGTAGCCATTGACCTGATTACCCCACTACTTCCATCCTTAAACCTCTCTTCTACTGAATCCACTGCTATAGTTTCAGCCCTGAACCTTATCAAGAACCGGACTTATTTTAAATTTAATAACATCACCTACCGCCAGGATTTCGGTACCCCAATGGGGTCACCTCTTTCCCCCGTCCTGGCAGAAATAGTACTGCAACACGTCGAACATACAGTTTTTCATAATGGTACATTCCAACCATTACTGTATATACGATATGTCGACGATGTTTTAGTTTTTTGGCAATAATCACTTAGTGAATTAGACACTTTTGCTGCCTCTTTATTAGCCGTCTTTCCCACTATTTCCTTCACCCAAGAGTTAGAATCCTCCAACACCCTTCTGTTCTTAGATATTTTATTACGACACACCCCATCTAATGACATTCAAACCTCCGTCTACCTAAAACCCACTTGTTCACCTACCCTCATTCCATATAATTCGTACACACCACTTCCCTATAAACATAGTTCTATTTCATCTTTAATCTGTAGGGCTTATAGTCATTCATCCACCAAAAGATCTTTAAAACTAGAATTACACAGGATTTTCAATCTAACAAAGGTTTCCGGTTATCCCGGATATCTATTTACAAAATTGTTACGCAGGTATCAACGACGGATCTCCACAACGTTACAACCAATACGTGATGAAGTAACCATAAAATACGTGGCATCCATCCCCTTCCATCCAACCATTGTACCGATCTTACAAAATTCATGCAAAAAATACGATTGTTCCTTTGGTGTTTCTTCGGAAAGTTTGTTCAATTTGACCAAATCAGACCGAGATCCGACATCAATCTTAGATAAATACGGCGTTTATTCGATACCACTGAACTCTTTCTCAACTACCTCACAGTCTACTTCTTACGTGGGATCCACTTGTAGATCATTAAAGACACGAATTACAGAACACAAATACAGTGTTCGTACACATGCCTTAACAACTTCTTTAGCGCGAGAGGTACTAAAAGGAGAGCACTATCCTGACTGGGACAATGTAAAACTGGTGCGACGACCAAAACTAAAAATGGCCTGTTGTTTCTCGAGAGCTTGTATATTTATCATTTGAATGAACAATGTTGTAATGATGAAGCTCCATCCAATATACCAGCACCTTGGCGATACCTACTGAAAAACCAAGAAACAAGATTAGACAACCATTGATTTTATTGTACATATATAAAACTCAGGCGAGGGAACTTTGACCTTCATTTTATATTTCTTATATTTATGACAACCATTATGTGTTTTTTACCCTACAGGTTATTTTAAATGTATGTATTCTATGACCTCATACTGTTCCGACTTGTACGCATGCGCGGTCATTGCCCATAACCACACGTGTATATAACCACTAAGTTTCATGTGCACCTTGCGAGTTTTGGTGCCTGATGATGAACCTATAAGTCGTAGGTTCGAAAGATCTCGCAAGTTTTTAACATTAAACCTCAATGGAATGAGTTATTTGTGTCGTCATGGTTTTAACTGTGTATACTTTTGATACCGGTGATACGTCTTAGCTTCATTTGAGTGTTGTAATTGGTTTGAGCTAAAGTGTTCGTGCTTAGACAGCTATCTTCTTTATTTATATATCAATCAGCACGATAGTCTCTTCATCATATCAATTGAAATTACCTTAAAATTTATTGCAGTATATGGTGAGGTAGCAATGAACAAGTCAAGTGTGAGGAAATAGTGCCTAATATTTAACAGGAGAACAAATGTTCACAATAAAGAGCAATCTAGTTGCCCCTCTCTTATCGCTGATAGAAAAAATTAATGCACACATTCGCTATATAATTCAGGAATTGTATAGCGAATTATGTGGTAATCGAGTAAACACCTTGATTACCACAAAATTTGTGCACAGTGGGCCCATGAATCAGTATGGACGAGAACAAGAAACAGTGAATAGGTGCTGCATTGACATTTTTGTTGTATTAGCAACAAGATGGTGAGTTTTTGAACCACATTGTTACTGGGGCTGTAACCTGGGCCTTGTGATATACCACAGAAACCAATCTCTGGAATAGCATCATACTTACTCACCAAAAAGAGCTGAAGAAATTCAAGTAGATTTTGTCTAACCAAAAAGTCATGGCCAGTCTTTTGAGACCATAAAGGCATCTTTACAGGTGAAATTCATGTCTCAAGGAACAAGTACTAATGCTGGTGCTTATTTGCAACACTCTTCGAATGCTGCAATGCACTATTTAGAAGCATCATAAAGGCCTGCTCTCCAGCAAAATACTCCACAACAACACTGCTTCCAGAACACAAGTGCAGCTCTAGGACTTCACTGGAGATTTTTGAACATCCTCCATACAACCCTGACATTGCTCCAAGTGACCACCACTTGTTTCCACACATACAGGACTATCTGGCTGGAAAATGGGTTGAGAGTGATGTTGAACTAAAGAAGCTGGTCAGGTCACTAACTTGTTAAATGCACATGTGGCTGAATTCTATGGCATGGAGATACAGAAACATCACACAACAAAACAAGTGCCTCAATATCAGTGGTGACTATGTTAAGGTATGTGTCAACACTTGTCTGTAAAGTTTTTGCTAATAATGACCAAACATTGTTTACTTTCCGGATGGCTCTCATATTTATTGTGGTACATGGAAGCATTTCAAGAGTAATGGCATTTCATGGTGTAACTATAGATTTTTCCATTCCATAATTTCAATAACCAAATTAAAACCAAAGTAGAAAAAAATTGTTTCAAAATCAGTATAGCATAGAATACATAAATGTTTCGTAAACACTAAAACTGGTTGCATTTGCAGTGACAGTTTTGTTATTTCAGTTTTTCATTAGGTGCAGCAAACGCCACTTTCAACAAGTTACTGCAAAAATCCATTTTCTATTGGTAAGCAACTGATTTGTTCCAAGCTTTTGCACACCTATGAGTGGCATTAGTGAGGCAGACCAATACTGCAAACCTATGTAAGAAACAATTACAATTTGAAAGAGAAATACTTGGATTGTTTTAACTTTAAATTATACGGAAATTTAGAAATTGCACTTTAAAAAACAAAGCACCTTAAGATTCTAGGATATCCATCCACAGGAGATGCAAATTTTGAAAAACTGAATGCATTCTGTCTTGTAAGTATTTTTATGGGCTCTCTGATAAAAGTCTCAGTTTGGGTAGTGTACAGGGCCAAACATTCTACATCCTGCCCACTGAGGAATCCTCATTGAGACTAGCATCTCTTAAAAGATCCCATTTCTGGCATTCCGTTTGTGCTCTGCTACCTGGGTGCCAACTGGTCTCTTAGTCATACATTCCAGTGTAACATTTTAGCAATCCGTTTTTGTATTCAAATGGGATGAAAGGAAGAAAACTGACTTCAGCCTTCTGCTTTGTGTCAGATGACCACAACTTGGACTTTTTTTTTAAGGCATTTTTAACAGAAAATGTAAATTCCATGGAAGAATGTTTCACTAATTAGAGTGAAACCTCGGTTAAAAAATTTTCACTTTTATCCGTAATTCTTTGCTGTTCCAAAATTTTATTGTAGTTTCTATCGCTTTTTGTGATTATGCATTAAATTTTGAATTTCAGTTTATCAAAAATATACAATTCTTTTATATGTAAAAACTGAGAGAACTGAGACTGTTTTGCTCATGCAACTAAAAATTTCTAAATAACATCAATATTCTCTGTTTTCCCTAAATTCAAGAAATTTGAAAAAAGCAGAGATTTAAAGAATATTTTACTAAACACTAATGCTAAATTAACTAGTGGACAAACTGCTTTGAAAAGAACGATGCTTATATGTAAAGAATGCGCAATAGGGGAACTGAATAGTAAACAAAATCGCATTTGGATATACTACCTAGTATTTCAAAGGAAAGCCCCCCCCCCCCATATATCAAAAATATTAAATCCATACAGAATTTCTTAACCTAGTTGTTATGACTCATGTATGCATTGATAAATTAGCATAACCTAAAATTACAAGTTTTTTTTTATTTCTTTTTGCAGTCATTCAAATTTTTACATTTCATTTATACTTTTTTTGAAGTCATAACCTTAAAAAACATGTAACTGAGGTTCCACCGTACGTAAAATCAGGTAAGGATTACAGCAATCAGATAAGCCTGAATCACCAGATTTACTGTTTAATAAGTTACATCATCACATTAGAAAACTTGAAAATTACAGTCCTGGAGCGGAAGTTAAACCAGCGTCTCCCAATTTTCGAAGTTTAGGGCAAAGTAATTTTCAAGTTTTCTGAGGTGATGATGTACGTGTTGAACAGTAAAACTGGGGACATATCCGACTGCTATTATCCTGGAAAGCGTGAAACCAGGTATATACAACAGCAATCCTTTGAAATTTAAGCGGATATTACCGATCTGTTTCTTTATGTGTCTTTTAACGTTATCTACAATAAAATTTATCAGGTCCCTGTTGAAGCCCACAGACAGTGTTGATTAGAAATATTTTGTATTTCTCTTTCCTTCATTTTATTTTCTAAGATTAACAGTGCTCTCCTAAAGCATGCACAAAACACACTGGTCTTGTATTGTTAGCCTGACAAAGTGAAATTCAGCAATGCAAAAGGCTCATAGTGGACTCGAGTGTATAACTTTCCACGTTCAGATTTGGAGAGGAAAACATCATGATATGGCAGTTTATTGTCATTTCATCAAAATCATTAAAACCCTGTAAAGTTATAAATAAGAAAAAAGGCAATGGTTCTTGTGAAGAAAAAAACAACAACTTCACCTCATCAATCTACCTGAAAAGCAAGAAAACATTGCGACCATCTGCTTCCAGAAAGTTGTGTAATACGCAATGGAAATGGGAGGGTAACAAATGCATAAACATATGGTTTCATAAATATCTTCAGCAATGTAAATGATATGAAACTACATGGTATAAAAAAAAAGGACAGCTTCTGGAATGGCATGGAAACACGAAGAAATGTTGAAAATACTCTAAAAATATGGTAAAATAAAAAATTTACAATGTATCTGAAATGAAAGTATCTGCAAGACAAAAATGGAAAACTGGCAACCCTCAGTTTCTGGAATGCTGAGCAAACATAGCCATGAAAATATGAAGGAGCCGTTAAAAATGTGCCAAAGTATTGCATCCTAGCTTCAAAGATGAAAAGAAAGCACTTCAGTAAAACCTTTTTTAGGGACACTCCGGAGACATTTATTTTTGCCCATAAAAGACTCGTGTGATGAGAAGTGCGGATGTTGGTTCTGATCATTACTTGGTAGTGTCACGAGTGAAACTGAATGTTGGTTGGAGGAAAAGGAATGGGCCCAGGATGGAAAGAATAAAAGTTGAAAGAGCTGAAGTCTTGTGAGAGGGATGTAGAAAAGAAATGGGAATGTTTTAAGTACTGTGTTGTCACTGCTGCTGAAGAGGTCTGTGGCACCACAATGGAGGCGATGCTTTGTGGAATTGTGAGATTGAAGAGGCAGTAAAGAGAAAGAAGGAAGCCTATTTGGGGATGTTGCAAGGTAGAGTTTCTGTGGATGAATACCGCTGTAAGAAGCGTGAAGCAGCTAAGCTGGTTTGCCAGAGTAAGGCAAAGGATAGGAAGGAGAAGGTGGAAAAGCATGAATTGGCTTTTTGGAAAGATACTTTCTGGAAGTTCGCGAGACTCGGAAAAAATAGGGGAAGTAAGTTGTTGAAGAATAGGAGCCCAATGAGTTAAGTCAAAGATGGGGTGAATACTTCTGTGAGTTATTAGATCAGGAAAGCAAAGGTGATTCAGAGGCAGAAGCAGATGATGTTACAGGGTGGATGGAAGCACAGGAGGGATCTCAAGAGATGAGGTGTGTAAAGCTGTAAAATCTCTTCAGAATGGTAAGGCTCCAGGAGTTGATGGCATAACTGCTGAGATGTCGAAATATGGTGGTGACTCTATAATTGACTGGTTAACTGAAATTTGCCACTTGTGCTGGGAGCTAGGACTGGTTCCTCAGGATTGGAAGGATGCTATCATTGTTCCCTTGTATAAGGAAAAAGGTGATCAGACTGACTGCAAGAACTATCATGGTATTAGCCTACTGAGTGTGCCAGGGAAAGTGTTTTGGTAAGGTCATTATTGAATAAGTACCAAGTCTTACATCAGTGAACGCATGGAATGTTCAGAGTGGTTTCATGCCCGATAAAGGCTGCACTAACCAAATTTTTGCATTACGCATGATGATTGAAAAGTATCTGGCTGTTGGTAAGAAAGCTTTTGCTGCCTTCATAGATTTAGAGAAAGCTTACGACAGAGTAAATAGGACACTTTTGTGGAAGGTATTGAATAAATCATACAGGAGACCGGCCGATGACAAAAAAAGCTGAACTTTTTAACTGGGTGGAAAATTATGACACGCGAACGCGCGGTGAGAAAATTCAAATGCAGCATATATACAATATTTAAGAGTACACTAGCCATATGGAATTATTTTCTGTAAATTATGTAAGTAAATATTAAAGTGAAGCACAATATAAAAGTAGGGGTTTAAGAACAAAATAAAATGAAATATTTTAAAAAATCAGATTTAAAATTTACATGTGAATCTTTACTAGCTAAATCCTGAGGTGAAAAGTATTTGTCTAGGAAAGTTTGTGAATTTAGTCAAGCAATTAGAAACTTGCAAGAATTAGAAACATATATCCACAGCTTAGTTTTTAGTCATTGAAGAAGTCAATAAAGTATTTCTCAATGTAACCTTATAAAATGGCTTGCATTGTGAATATGGTGACATGAATCTCCATCAATATCAAGCAAGTGGGGAGATTTTCTCTGCCGAATTCTTGTTTTTAACCATGTGTTTGAGCCTCTCATGACACATTCTTTTCACTTAGCTTTTAAACAAGCAAAACAAATTCCTTCTTAGAAAGAAAAGAAAGAATGAAGGAAAAAAAAAAAACCCGAAAGCTACGTCACGAACTTTTTAGAGGCTTCGGCCCGACATAATACTGGCCCGAAGCCGTGCCTCCCCCCCCTTTTAGCTTTCAAACATGCAAAACACATTCTTCCTTAGAAAAAAAAAAGAAACAGTTGCGTCACGAACTTTGTTCAGCAGCTTCGGGCAGACGTTATCCTAGCCGGGCGCCGTGCTTTCTTTCCACTAAGTTTTCAAACAAGCAGAACACATTCCTCCTCCTTAGAAAAAAAAACAAAAAGGTTCGTCACGAACATGGTTCAGAAGCATTGGGCAGATGCAATCCTGGGCAACAGCGAAAGCACGTCCGAACCAACGTGATTCCAGATCACGGCATAAGAAGCCCGCCAGGCCCCTACACAATCCCAGCGTGGCTCCATTCTTCCTTTCCACTTAGCTTTCAAACAAGCAAAACAAATTCCTTTTCTTTGTGCGGGGGGGGGGAGTTGAACGAATTTAAGAAAAGAAGGCTGCGTCACGAACTTTATTTAGATGCTTCAGGTCGTGTAATCCCGGGCCACGGCAAAAGAAGCACGACGAGCATTTTTTTTTTGTTCACACTTTGAAACAAGCAAAACAAATTTCACCACCTGAGAAAAAAAGACAAAGGGCTGTGTTACGAACTTTGTTCAGAGGCTTTTACGTCGATTATTTACAAAATCAATAAAACTTTCTTAATAACAGCAAAAATCTGAATATCCATAATTTTTTTTGTTAGTCACCCGTAATCCCGGGGAAATCCGTAATAATTACGGAGATTCCGTATTTTGGCATCCTCCGTAGAAAAAGGATTCACGAGAGCTTCGACTCTCGAACGATCTCAGAAAAGGGGGAACGCATTCAGTAACATTTGCAAATTACAAGAGAGAGTTTCTGGCAGTGACTTCACAGATAGAATCAAGCGGATAGTTTGGCCCTGATAGAATGCAGAGTGGCGATTTCCCGCAAGGCACGGAAAGGGCTGCGGTAGTTTCCCTAACGCACGAAGTAGGCGGAGCTTCCACCCTTTGCGCTGCGATGCTCAAGTGACTGACATCCCATCCATTGTTGACAGCAGTAAACGAATTGAGCTCTTGACTCCACCCTCCAACATTTCTTCTTGCCCCCGAGTCTGCTCCAAAAACAATGCTTTCAGCTAGAAAGTGCTTAGTTCTTTTACTCCACAAAAAAGCAGAATCGCGGAATTCCGCTTTTCCCCCCTATAGAACGACGACACTCCCCCCTAAAAAATCCTGAAAAATTTCTCTTCATTTTTGCAATGACCTCGAGAATGACCAAAAGTGATGTCAAAGAAAGCGGAATTCCGTGAATTCGCGGAAGAATGTATGATAAATATGGTGCTACTGGGAATCTACTTCACAGGGTAAAAGCCATGTATGCTGACAGTAGAGCTTGTGTACGAGTGAATGGTGTTTTATCCAAATGGTTTTCTATTAGTGCAGGAGTCTGACAGGGTTGTGTAATGTCAAAATAGATAATACTGGTTTATATCTTGGTGACATCCGTGTGTGCAGATTGCTGCATGCTGATGACACTGTCCTGTTGGCAGAAAGCAAAAGTGAGTTGCAGAGTATGTTGTCCCAGATGTACGAAGTTTGTATGAAATTCAAACTGAGTATAAATAAGGGAAAAACTAAAGTTATGGTTTTTGAGAGAGGAACTGGTAGTACTGAATGTAATATATGTCTAAATGGCACAGTAATTGACCAGGTGAATGAGTTTGTGTATTTAGGAAACATGTTTGACAGAGAGAACAAATTGGATGGTGAAATTAGTAGGCATGTAAATTCTTCATTGAAAGTCATGGCTGCTTTGGGAGGTTTTCACAGGAATGATGGGTTCTCAAGAGTCCCACATGGCTGTGCATGAAAGTGTAATTGTTCCTACTCTGATGTATGGCAGTGAAACCTGGGTGCTACAGAAAAAGCATAAGAGTAGTTTGTGTGCTGGAAAAATGCGTTATTTACAGTGGTGGGGGGGGGGCGAGAAGTGTTCTGGTTGTGTGAGGAATGAAGATGTGTTGCAGTTGTGTAATATGAGGCAAAATGTTGTTAGCAAGGTGGAGACTAATATGCTTTGCTGGTTTGGCCATGTTAAAATAATGAATGATGAGATGCTTACTAAGAAAATCTTTTTAGCCCAAGTGGCAGGAAGGAAAGGTAGATTAAGGCCAAGGAAGTCATGGGAGGGTCAGATTCAGGAGTGCCTGCATGAGAAAAAGATTATGAGTATGAAGTATAGAAGATCTTGTGTACAGCGGTGATGGATGCGAGTGAAGCCCGAGTTGTATGTCAAGATCGCAGTAAATTGAGAAGTTTGATACGGCAGCAGTAAGTAAAAATTATCTGGTAGTCTGTATTTCTTTGTGGAGCTAACCTCTGAATATCAGTGATATGTATGCATGATGTATGTTTAAAACAGAATTTTGTTTTCATTTTAGGTTACAGTATGTAGGAGAAATGCAAAATTCTGCTTTACCTTTCTTGCAGTGTTAACAGTTACATTTACTGGGAATAGGTAAAAAATAATCATGTGCACAATTGCAAATTCATAAGGAATTTAACACAAAAGAAATGTCAGCATGGAAGGCAAATGAGAAACATTGGCACCTGCCAACTAGTCAGAGGTGCTGGTTTCTGGCTAATCGTTCATGCTTGACCTTTCTGGTTTGTTCCTGGGTGGGGAAAAGATAGTGGGCTCGTGTAACTGCAATGCCTCTCTCCCTTTCCTGGAACCTAAATTGATATCAGGCTACTGCTTATGACCCTCAGCTTGAACATGGCGATTGTTAATCTCTGAAAAGGCTGTTTTTGTAGAAAAATTCTGTGCTGTGCCTTTTATTAATGAAATGATTTCTTGAAGATGCGAAAAAATGGTATTAAATTCCCCTGATGGTCCTTCACAGAAACAACACATAACCTAGTGTTCTGACATAATTGATGTTGGCTTTACTCGAGACTGTTTTACAGCAGGGCATTAAAATTCATTGATGTTATTTTGCAATATAAACAAGACTTAAAACAACTATATTGCCACCCCCAACCCCCATTGTCTCTATGCTGTTTCTAAATGAGAAGCCTTCGTATGATAAATGTTAGAATGTATGTTTGTTTTTCTTTGAAAAATATCCCCCCCTTTTTCAGACATAGTAGGAAAAACAGTCTGCACATTACTAAAGAGAATATAATCTGTACAATGAGGATATAATTCAATATTCTCATTATTAGAACCTATACTTGTATTAAGTTTAATATTTAAAGGTGGTTATATGAAACACACTTATGCTATACCCTTTCAGTACGTTCTGCTGTTTAAGCTGACCACTCCATCAGTCGTGAATTCAATATTTGCAACATAATAGCACATACATATCACTAAGCTATTCTCTGAGATTTAGAGGTTGGCTTCACAAAGAAATGCAAACTACCAGATAAATTTTTTAACTCATTACTTACTTACTGTATCAAATAAACTTCTCCATTTACAGAGCTCTTGACATGCAACTCGGGCTTCACTGACATCCATTGCACGACATACACAAGACCTTCTATACTTCATACTCAATCTTTTTCTCATGCACACACTCCTGAATCTGATCCTCCCATGACTTCCTTGGCCTTCCTCTGCCTTTCCTTTTTGCCACTTGGGCTAAAAAAAAATTCTTAGTAATCATCTCATCACTCATTCTTTCAACATGGCCAAACCACCAAAGCATAATAGTCTCCACCTTGCAAATAACATTTTGCTTCACATTATACAACAGCATAATTGCATCACATCTTCATTCCTCACACGATCAGAACATGTCTTGCCACAACCCTCCCCCTGTAAGTAACACATTTCTCCAGCACACAAAAGACTTCTACGTTTCTTCTGTAGTACATATGTTTCACTGCCGTACATCAGAGTAGGAATAATTACACTTTCATGCATAGCCGTGTGGGACTCTTGAGAACCCATCATTCCTGTGAAAACCTACCAAAGCACTTTCAATGAAGAATTCACTTGCCTACTAATTTCACCATTCAATTTGTTCTCTCTGTCAAACATGCTCCCTAAATACACAAACTCACTCACCTGGTCAATCACTGTGCCATTTAGACTTATATTACATTCAGTGTTAACAGTCCCTTACTCAAAAACCATTATTTTGGTTTTCCCCTTTCATATACTCAGTTTAAATTTCATGCAAACTTCGTACATCTGGGACAACATACTCTGCAATTCATTTTTGCTAGCTGCCAACAGGGCTGTGTCATCAACATACAGCAATCTGCACACACAGATGTTACCAAGACATAAAACAGTATTATCGATTTTGGCATCACGCATCCATAATTATATTAAACAGCCATGGTGACATTACACAACCTTGTCTAACTCCTGCACCAATAGAAAACCATTTTGATAAAACACCATTTACTCTTACACAAGCTCTACTGCCAGCATATATGGCTGTTACACTATTAAGCCAGGGTTCGTACGGTCCTTAAAAGTCCTTAATTTCCATTTGCCTTTTTTAAGGGCCCTTAAGAACTCCTTAATTTCTGTTCTGTTCTTAAGGGCTCTTAAAAAGTCCTTGAAAACACCGTAATTATATTACATTCGGTCGTAATTTTTATTTATTTTTAACCAAAGAAATGCGTGCATTACGCAGGCCAGCTGGTTTCATTAGCGTACTGATGATGGTTTTATGTCACTAGATCCAATGTCGCAGAAGTTTACCCATGTTCTGTATTGCTTTTGGCAGTTCGCCAACCAGCTACCTTCAAATCCCTTTGGTTTAGATTAGATTTATTGCTGGCTTCTTGTTTTCTTTGCGCCGGGTCAGTGCAGTTCAGATCGTTATATTCTGTTATTTATTAGAGAATGTGGTACTAAGTACAGAGCTTAGAGCTTCTGTCATTTCAGCTAGACAGAAATATGTTCAATATTTAGATGCCAAAAAAATGTGCCAAGCAACAACTGGGAGGAAACGTAAATTGATTGAGGAGGAATTGCAAATGCTTAGTACGAAAAAACTGAAAGTAGAAAAAAATATTGCCAAATTAGAGAAACGTGCAGATGACCTTGCCGCCCAAGGGGAATTGATGAGAGATATGAACTGCTTCTTTCAAAAAGTTTTCGAAAATTAATAAAGGAAAAAAATGAAGAATTAGCAGAAATTACCATGTCAGTAGTAGCAAAAAAGGAGCTGAAAAATTGATTTCATTGTAGGCCTACGTCCTTTGACCTCAAAAAAGTGAATATGTACATAATGTAATTTCCTTGCAGTCATTGTTAAATTGCATTACTGTTTTTTAAGTTTAAGAGCAAAAAAAGATGTATAATAGAAGTAAAAATTCTGAAGGAAATTTCATGGGTGTCTTGTTACTGCAGTTTTAGCTTTTATACCTATACACTATTGCAGGGCTGCCAGACCTGCGCCAATTTCGCCAGCTCGCCCCAAAACGTTGTTCTTGCGCCATTCCGCTAAAAAATCGCCATTTCGACGATATCTGTGCCAATTTTGCCCCAAAAGTTAAAATTTACCGGTCATCGATATTTTAGCGTTATCTTACGACATTCGAAATCGATTCAGCGGTTAATTCGTACTTGAGATTCTTCTGCGGGTTCGCGGAGTCCCCTCAGTTTTTTTTTTTTTTTTTTTTTTTTTTTTTTTTTTGTCATTTTCAAGATCGATGCAAAAGTGAAGAAATTTTCGGGATATTAGGGGGGGGTCATTTTGAAATTATAGGCAACGATTTCCGAAAACGAGATTCTTGTTATCATTTGGACCATGTCAGTGGCGGCTCGTGGTTGGAAAAATAAGTGAAGAGGTACAAGAGCAATATGAAAAGATATATACTGTCTACAATGAAAATCCCTTAATGAGGACTTACTTATTTTTTGTACATTAAATCAATTTTTCTTCCTTTTAAAGCTGCAAATTTGTCGTCATAAGATGGTTATTTCTTCGTGAGCATCAATAAAATGTCTTCCTGAATAGAAATATTTGCCAGAGAAGCAAGTTTATCTTGGGAACTAGTGTTTCTTGAGCAAGTTTGTATTCTTTTAAGAAAACTTCTTTCCACTGGCACACTTGTAGATGTAATTGTTATGTTTAGTTTATGTTTAGTTATCTTTTCTTCAAAAGTTCGAATAATAGATCGGTGGAGCCAAAAATGTAAATTCAAAAGTGTTCATATCATTCAAAAACCCCTTGACAAGATGAATTGATTTTTGTCTGATTATTCGCTATTCGTCAGAAATCCGAACACTTCCTTCAATTTATCCCAATCTTCAACAACTGCACTTCTAATTTCGAAGTGGAGGACCATCTAGCTTCTGTTAAGGTTGGTCTGATATAAGTGTATAAGAGTGCTTCGCAGAATGGTGAACAAAGAAGAAATTCCACTGAGGCTTGCAAAAAGTATTAGACACGTAGAAATTTTAGAAAAACTCTGGTGTAATACAAGATTCAAATGATGAACTAAGCATTGAACAAAAACAGCTTTAGAAGCTTCATCCTTGACTTTTTTTCTGTAGCCCATTTAAGTGTCCAGACATTATACTTGCCCCATCGTAATATTGTCCTATTTATTTGTGTTGGTAATCAGACTGTTCCAAAATTTTGTCTAGCATTTTGTATAAAGCTCCTGACGTTCTATCTTCATTCACATCATGGAAACCCAAAATCCCTCAACCAATACACCTTCCGAATCAACAATAAAAAATTATTTAATTTTTGACGTGATCGTTTATATATTAAGAAATACATTCAATTAATTCATTTTGAATAGTTTTTTATCCTTTCATATTGATTTTCAATTTCTAAAGAACTTTTTCATATCAACAATGAAATTTCCACGATTTATCAAGCCCATGCTTTCATCATGGCCATGGAATGCTAGTTCTTGTTTGCTCAAATACAGTATAGACTAATACTGCATCAATCACTGTCTGCAGGAAAAGCCTATTTAAATGAACGTTTTCGTTAAAATGTGTTTTCAAAAGCCTAGCATTCTTCCTCAGGGCATCGGCAATGGTGTTTTGAAATTTTTCAAAATTCCTTAACATTATTTCGCATTTCAGGTGTTCGCTAGAATCACGATGTTTACGAAGTGACCGTGTTACGCTTAATAAATCTGATAATCCGTCTTTATTCCACGCCGAATGTTTATTACTAAAAAGTAAGCAGGGCCAAAAAAAAAAAAAAAAAAAATTAACACAGAAGTGCTGCAAATCCATTTATATTCAGTAAACCAACAATTTTTTAAATTAATATTGTTAGATTTACCGCTCTTCTTGATTTCGTTCTTGGCAACAATTGTCAGTGAATCTGTTAGTCGTCCTGTAAGCAAAATGTCTCTTTTATCTTCATCTTTCGGCAGAGTAAATGGAGTTTGCAATAAATTACAAACAATGTCGTCCACAGGATGCATACTAAAAACTATCACTTAAATTGTACACAAACCTAAAACATCAGTTAAAGCTTTCAACAAATAATCACAAAGCACGAAAGAACAAATTCCTTTCGGAAAATAATGTCCCACAGCACCACAAGGAAAAAGCCCGAGCAGATTGCATGGTACCCTGGTAGTTCGCCCACTCCACCCTGATCTCTCACGACTTTACGCTCAAAAACTGAAAGATGCAGAGGTACGGCGCGTGAAGCTGAAACACTTCGCTTCAGCGAGCAGATTGGGGAGGGTGACGTCACGGTTACCATGGCAACTCGGCGGAAAACTGCAGACTTCTAAGCATTCTCATTTTGGCTCTTCACTTGCACTGTTTTGCATATAAGAATTTGCTTTCCGTATTGAGCGCGCCATGTTAATTAATATCTATTCAAAATTTTGAGTATTTTGGAACTGAATAAAGGCAAAAAGGAATTATAAAAAAATACTGAATAAAACTTCATTTTGAGTAAAATAGGTGAAGAGGCACTTCACCTACTTCACCTGAAAAGCCGCCACTGGACCATGTCTGAAATCAATGCATAACTGAACTGCAATTTTGGGAGGATTGGTGGTGGGGGGGGGGGGGGGTCGTCGGAGGACGGAATTTCATCCTTCGAAAACTGAAAGTAGACGGAGGTAAGATTTCTCTGGTAATCGTAATTTTTTTTTCTAGCGATGTTTCCTCTACCCAGTATTCTTAGATATTTTATTCCATAAATATTTGTTGATTTCAGCTTGAAAATGTTGGATAAATTTTCGAAAACTGAAATCAGACGGAACGAAGATTTCTTCCGTAATTGTACACCCCACCCCTCTTTCCCCGTGATGTTTCCACTCCTATGTAGTTGTTAAATGTCATCACCCTCATAAATGTGTGTGCATTTTAGCTTGATAAG
Source organism: Macrothele yani (assembly GCA_039090855.1). Classification (NCBI taxonomy): domain Eukaryota; kingdom Metazoa; phylum Arthropoda; class Arachnida; order Araneae; family Macrothelidae; genus Macrothele; species Macrothele yani. The sequence goes on along the minus strand of CM076995.1, from coordinate 145,333,505 downwards.
GGTGGGGGTAAATTTCCAAAAACCGAAGTGACAAAGTTTGGAAATTTGTAAGAATTGATGCATGGTGTTAAAAAAAAAATATTCATTCTCTGAAAATTACACCATTTATCTAAAATAGTTAAAGCTCTGATATCAGAATTCATGGTTCTCAGGCTGAAAGTTCTTTGAGTATGATAGATAAAATTGTCATCTGAGGGAATAAAAAAAAAACGAAAAATGGTAAAGGGAAAACTATTATGAGCAGAAAAAAATAAACAGTGGATGCTGTGCAGTGGCAGAGTCAACAAAACACAAACATGGCCGTGGAACTTGCTGAGAAGAAAGTAGGGTTTGCTCGCAAGAGGAAACCAGAGCTAATGTTTTAGCAAGTACAAGAACAAAACCAGGAAAAAAACTGTTTGAAGCTCTCTTTCAAAACCACCCTATTTTGTTTGGAATTCACAAATTTTATAATTGTGAATACAGTGGTGTTATCTAGTTAAATATTTTCATAAATAAATTACAGTAAACTATTCAGTTTTGTTCATGCTTTGTAATATTCACACTTTCTCACCGTGCAGTCTGATTTTTCACCAAATTAAAAAGTATAGTTTTGTTGTTTTTTTCTTCGTCAATCCCATGTATGTTAATTAAAATCGCTCATGAGCGCTATGGATAAATGAAAGGATTGTTTATATTGCATAACTTGTAATCAATTATCAGGAATACTGATCTTTTGGTTCTTACTTAAAGTCCGAATTTTGCCCCGTACGTTCAGGGATCAGAATTTTTAGGAGGTTTTCTTTTTTTCATTTTGATCTACGTTGGGGAACATCTTTACCCTCACACTTTTCTTTTTCCAGATGGAAGGTGCGTTGAACCACTTACTAACTCGCAATCGTCTGCTTAATTTCCATGTCCATACATGCAGGATCCCATGTATGCACGAACAGTGGCTTTTTCAGACAGCAACAACAAAAAAGTCATACACTAATTCTACTACTGAAAAAGAGGGGGGGGAGATCTCGTGCCAAAACGTCACTGTGCAAGCGTTAAGCGATAGAAGCAGCTTTTAACTAACCAACTATACTAAATCTCACTATGATCTTATAGTTTTGATTCCAGTTGTAATTGTTCACAGCAATAACGAAAGTTTGACATTGATAAATTACTTGATAAAAAATATTGTATGAAGAGTATCATGGTGCAACTGCTTAAAGATGATGCATATAGTTTTCACTGTTATCTTATAGTTTTGGTTCCAATTTGATTATTAAATGTTACATTAGTTTTCCTTTTATATCGAAGGTATGCTTTCCTTCAGAGAACCTTAGGAGTTTGTGTTGAACATGCAAACCATATGTGCGTGGCTTGCCAGTTGGTTGGTTTCAGAAATAATGTATTTTAATCTGAATGCCATTAATCTCGAAAAATATGCTGCTAAAAACCAACCAAACAACAAACAGTAATTACATATTATTTATTCTTCCTAAGTGTATATTTGCAAGCGTTCAGTATCAATAGCAACAGTTCTTGGACGCGGCAGCATCCTATTTGTGTTACAGCGAAACAAATGCATTCAGAAGAAAATCCCGGATATTAATAAGTTACGATTAAAATATTGCAGGTCATGTAGTTTTCAATAAATCGTGGGTAGTATAATTGTTTTCCTATTTATCTCACTGTCGGAACGACAGAAATGCTAATTAACAGTCGTAAGAGAAGCAGTAAAATGTCAACAAACCTGAAATATAACATTTTTTCATAGTTCATAAAATAATGGTAATTCTGTATATAAACATAACTTAAAACAATTAAAAATACTATCATTAACTGCTCCAAAACATGGTAGGGGCACTAACACCCCTGCTATTGCCAAATATTGAAAATCAACCTGGAAGAAGTTACTAGTGCTACAGCTGTAGAATTAAAAAAAAAAAATGCAACAGTTACACAAGCAAAAATGTGTTATTCATCCAAATCTACGAAAACGAAATTTTTCTCCAGATTTGGGAATTCGGAAGCTGTGTAGTAAATATATTCCGCTCAATTGGGCGAAGTATTGCTTCTGCAAGGACGGGTGAAAGAGGGGATCCCATCGGAGCACCATTATTCTCTTTATATACTTGTCCTTGGAAACTGTAGAAGCTAGTATTAGTGACCAAGTCTATTAATTTGAAGATGCTGAGGCACTGTCCTGCCAAGCGACATCATCGGCAGCTTCGACGTAGTTTCCCTTTACCCCTCAATTCCCGTTCCAGAAGTCATCAGAACATTTAAGGAGGCCATATCTAATTCAACATTTTATACGCAGGAATCATGCCTCAGCATCTTCAAATTAATAGACTTGATCACTAATACTAGCTTCTACAGTTTCCAAGGACAAGTATATAAAGAGAATAATGGCGCTCCGATGGGATCCTCTCTTTCACCCGTCCTTGCAGAAGCAATACTTCGCCCAATTGAGCGTAATATATTCTCCAGCATTACCCCACGGCCTACCACTTGGCTGCGTTATGCAGATGACGTATTTTTTGTATGGCCCCACGGAAAAGAGAGACTTCCAATTTTCCTTGATAAAATCAATGATATACATCCTACGATCAATTTCACGATGGAGCTTGAAAGCAACAATGCTTTACCTTATCTGGATGTTTTATTGAGGAAATAGTCTGACAACCGCCTCAGTACTCAAGTCTACTACAAACCCACATCCGTCCCCAACCTGATGCTCCGCAGCTCTTTCTGTCCCGCAGAATACAAAGCAGCTATCTTCCATTCTCGAATTCAAATAGCCTTCGCCATTTCTTCTGATACCCATTCTAGACAACACGAAATTGAAAGCGTCGTCAAGTTAGTCACAGATGCAGGATATTCATTGAATCAGATACGTAGCTTTATCCAAAAAGCCAGAGCCAAACATTCCAGTCTTCCTGTGCCGCAGCTACGTTATTTAGGCTTAATTCCCTACATACCAAGTGTGTCTTACAAACTCAAAAACGCCCTCAAGAAGATGAACTACGGCGTCGGCATAAGGTCTCCTGCATCTTTACATACTATACTAAAGAGAAATAGTGAAAAACCACCTCTCTCCTGCGAAGCAGGCGTTTATGCGATTCCCCTACAATATCCGAACGGCTCTAAACGATACTACATTGGAATGACCAAGCGTTTGTTTGGAATCAGAGTCAACGAACATAAAAGGGACACAAAATACGGTAAAGTAACCACGGCACTATCCAGAGAAGTCAAATTTAAGTCAGCTACTCCTATGTGGGATGATATAAAGAAGGGAAATCTTGGAGATCATTACCAACAGCGATACTTTCAATGATTCCGTCTCGCTCGAGTTGCCACGAATTTGGAACCAATTCTTCAAGTAATACCTTTTCTCTACTAGGATCCCGCGACAACCAACGTGATACCTCGTATCTTTAATTAATGTAACATCGCATCTATTTATTGTCAAGTTCCCGCGTTCAAATTGTTAAGCGTTCTATTTTTCAGTTTGCAGTTTCTGTCTAACTTCCTTGAAAAAGCCATCTGGTTGATGTGCGAAAGCTTGAAAACGCTTATGTGTTTATTTCTTACGCCAATAAATCGGATCACTAGTACAGTGTTACTATTTACTACCACCTCCATTGTTACCCACTATTGTGGTGTTACAGACCTCTTCAGTAGGAGTGACAACACAGTTCTTAAATCATTCCCACTTCTTTTCGACATCCCTTTCACATGACTTCAGCCGTTCTCCGAGTATGTCAGAATAACGCTGATGATTTTCAGGGAGCCTTTCAACCTTTATTTTTCCCATCCTATGCCTCTTCCTTTTCCTCCAACCAGCATTCAGTTTTATTTGTGACAGTACCAAGTAATGATCAGAGCCAACACTCACACCTCTGATCATACGAATGTCAACAACTAAGTGTTTCAGACACCGATCGTAAACAACAAAATGTATAACACTCTTTTGACCAAGAGTGCAATTTTCGCAAGTATATGTGTGGAAATACTTGTAGTTGAAAAACGTATTAGATACACACAAACCATTCTCAATGCAGAGTTCAATTATCTTTCACCATTGTCATTCACATAAGGATAATTAAACTTACCCAGAACAATTTCAGAAATTGCATTCTGCACACCTACTCTAACATTGAAATTCCCTTCTGTTATAACTTTCTCTTTAGCACCAAACTGGCTCAAAACAGCTCTTAGCTCATTCCAGAAATCTTCCTTCCAATCAGAAGGTTCCGAGTCACAAGGAGCGTACACTACAACAATTACTATTCTCTAAAGTTTCACGTTCAAAAGAATCCAAAGAATTCTCTCACTTATGCAACTATAGTGAATCAAGTTGTTCTTCATCTTTTCACTTAAAATCACACCTACACCAGCCTGTCCTCTGGCTTAATGTAAATAAGACGTAATCCTAACGCACATTAAAAAACAAACTCTAGGTTAAAACACGCTAAGTATTTAATTTAAAATAGGTATTATTTTCTAAGGGAATGGTCGAACTCAAACCTGGAATAGACCAATAGATGGAGCCACTGCGCTGAGGAAGATTCGATTGTTACGCATACATGTGGAAATTTGCTGATCATGCCGTAGCCCTTTTTTTTTTTTTTTTTTGAAGGAATTCTGCACTCGTAATAAGCTCACTTCTAGATGTGCTGTCACTTGGTGAAGATATCTGCCTGAGGAGGAAAGTTCGGACTTTCAAAAGTGCTCACAGCAGCGTGATATTTCAGTTTTAAGTTTGACCATTCCCTTAGAGAATACCTATTTTAAATTAAATATTTAGCATGCTCTTAAATTTGACGTGTTTTAACCTAGAGTTTTTTTTTTTTAATGAGCTTTAAGATTACAATGTTTTATTTAAATTACTACATAGGGTGAGTCAAAAGTTTTGTAATATTTGCATAAGCACATGTGCTGCGGCAGGTATGTCATGTGCTTAAACTAGTTCAAGTCGTGCGCTGCAGGCAGTCAAAAGGGATATAAAGTGGTAGTCATTGCTGTGAACAGCATTGCATGTCGTCATTCTGTCTGTGGTTGGGACACCTAAAAGATGAACAGCCACAACCGGCTAATTAGGGAACTTTTATTTTACAAGTTTGAACTCTGCCACAATGCAGCTCAAGGCAACATGGAACACAGCACAACAACCAGATGGTTCAAGAAATTTTGCTTAGATAACAGAAACCTCAACAGTCAGGCCGTAGAGGCAAATCCAACAACTAGAGCACTTGGAGATTATCAGGCGAGCTGGGCATATTACAGACCATCATGGTCAGTCACCTTCAATACCTCGGCAAGTTCTACAGGAGCTGCCACACTGTCCCTCACGAACTGACGCCAGCCAAAGCAAACCACAGAATGGAAGTGTAAGTGAAACTCCTAGAAAACCCGTGCAATGAAGTTTCATCAAGAGAATTGTTATGTGTGATGAAAAGTGGGTCTTCTTCCATAATCTTAATACAAAACAGCAGTGGTTGAGCCCGGGACAGCTTCCAGAACCTGTTGCCAAACATGGGTGCTCTGTGTCTGGTGGAATTTTGAAGGGATAATTAATTACAAATTTGTTCCAAACGTCAGACCATCAACGCCAACCTATACTTTGAACAGCTGGAGTGGATGTATGCCATTTTGGAAGAGAAGTACCCGCCACTGGTGAACAGATAGTGCACTCTCCTATAGCAGGGCAACGCTCGGGCTCACACAGTGCGAATGACCTGAGCAAAACTCCAGGAACTTGAGGGCATCGAGCTGATGCCACACCCAGCATATGGTCCAGATCTTGTCCCATTGGATTATTACTTGTTCCAGTCCATGGCCCACTTCCTTCATGGGCAGCACTTTGACAACCAGGATGAGGTGGCAGCTGGGGTGAAGGAGTTGTTCTCCTTGAAGGACAAGAACTGGCACCGCCGCAGAATCCAAGAACTGGCAGACAGATGTCTAAAGAAGGTGCAACACAATGTGTTAGCTTTCGACATAAAGGTACATATGAAGACAAAGTGATCAAATATTGCAAAACTTTCAACTCACCCTCTGTATTATGATGGAAATATTGAATTTGTGACTGAGGAAGTGGTCAGCTCTAACAGCAGAATGTACTGAAAGTGTAGCATACGTGTGTTTCATATAACTACCATGAAATGTTAAAAGTCTGCAACCCAGGGCATCAAAACCTTGGCTATTTTGCAATGCGTAACCAGTTATGGGAGAACTGGATTTTTTTATGTTTAAGGCTTACAATTTACAAAACATTTTTTCACTTCACAAACTCAGCAAATTGTCAAAATGGCTAATAGTATCTTTGAATCTTTATGATTTTCATTTACAACAACAGTACATATACTGTAATAGTTAATAACAATTTACTGAAGATATTTTATCAGAGTTGATTAAGAACTAAAGACTAACCATAAAACCAATGCTTGAATATTTTTATGTTGGAGCAAAATATTTTTTGGGTATTTCAAGAAAATTTAATACTACCTGCTCATAAATTTTACATGTATAACTTCATTTGCCATATGTTATAGAGATGTCCTCCAGAAAGTAAAATGCCTGTTTGTACAAACAGATGCAGTGCAGCTCTTTTAAATTGCAAAAAATATAAAGCACAACTACACTACTTCAGTAGTTACTTTCAAGCAATATATATATATATATATATATATATATATATATATATATATAGATCTCAGGAACTACAGACCTATCAGCCTCCTATCAGTGGTTTATAAAATCTTCACTAAAGTTCTTTCACACCGTTTGAAGGTAACACTGGACATGGCTCAACCGAGAGAACAAGCTGGATTCAGGAGTGGCTACAGCACAATAGATCATATCCACGTACTGAGAGAACTAATTGAAAGAGCGAGGGAATATGAACTTCCATTGTGCATGGCTTTTATCGATTATGAAAAAGCCTTTGATTCGGTGAAACCATCAGCAGTTACCACGGCTCTGAAATCCTGCGGTATTGAAGATGCATACATTAATATTATTAATAACATCTATGAAAATGCAAGTGCAAAGATTCGGCTGTTTGAAAATACAACACACATAAAAATTGGAAAGGGAGTGAGACAAGGTGACACCATATCTCCGAAGCTCTTTAATGCCACATTGGAAAATGTCTTTCAATCACTGAACTGGGAAAACAAAGGGATAAAGATTAATGGAGATTATCTAACCCACCTTCGTTTTGCTGATGACGTAGTCATTTTTGCAACTACCCCATCAGAGCTGCAGAGTATGATCCAGGAACTTGCTGACAAGAGTAAAGAAGTGGGATTAAAAATGAACTTTCAGAAGACAAAAGTGATGTTCAATGCTTTTACAAGAAATGAAGATTTATCGATTGATGGAGAAAAGCTGGAGATAACAGACACATACGTTTATCTTGGACAGCTGATATCAAGTGAGGGTCACATTGATGAAGAAATTAATCGGCGTACAAAACTTGCCTGGAGAGCTTTTGGAAGAAACAGCATAATTTTCAAGAGCAATATGCCATTATGTCTTAAAAGAAAAGTGTTTGATCAATGCATCCTTCCAGTGCTTACGTATGGTGCAGAGACGTGGACCTTAACTAAAAGAGACATACAAAGGCTGCAGACAACTCAAAGCAGCATGGAGAGGTGCATGCTTGGTATAACCAGGAGAGATAAGAAGAGGAACTCGTGGATCCGAAAAATGACGAGAGTGGAAGACATCATGATCAGAGTTAAAATCCCTGAAATGGCAATGGGCTGGACATACTGCCAGAAGGACAGACCATAGATGGACAGCCGAAATTTTAGATTGGATTCCAAGGGACAGGAAAAGACCCAGAAAAAGACCACATGGGAGATGGGTGGATGAAATTCGTAAATATGCGGGAGTGACATGGAGGAGACTGGCACAAGACAGACCGTTGTGGAGGAAACTTGGGGAGACCTTCGTCCAGCAGTGGATTGATAATGGTTGACATGATGATGATGATATATATAACAAAGTGTTCTTTAAAAATGGTACTATAAGATTTACATACCTGAGCACCAGATAAACCTTCTGTTTTCTGAACAAGAAGTTCAAAGTCAATGTCATCTGACACAGGATACTCTTGTAATTTTTTTCTGAAAATCGCATCTCTTGTTTCAGAGTCAGGTAATGGTACTTCTATTGATTCACCTATCCTTCCAGGCCTGAGAATTGCCTAAAAATAATATACATATACATGTAGATGGTAGATAATTGGAAGACTACTTTATTACAGAATTATGACATAGAATAGTGCAATATGCATTGAATGATACTCAGTTTTTATGAAGACTTATTTTCTATTCATAATTCTTTTACTAAGAAATTAATTTTGCATTCATTAAAGACATTAAGCATCTGGTTGTCTCTTTAGTCTTAGAAAGTGTTACCCAATACTAAAACAGTGAACATTTTAATAATACAGAAATCAATGCCCTGCATTTATGGCAAGGAGTATTTATTTTTTACATAATAATAAAAAAAAAAAGGCTCAGCTGATAAATCAAGTTACATATGTATCACACTGATAATGGCTAAGTTGGCTGAGCTTTGTTCTGTCTGTAAGAAGAAATAAATCAGTCACCCAAGTGCACATGTACATATTGACATTTTTAAATTTATAATATTCAAATTTCTTTGTCTTGCCTCTATGGAGGCAAGAATCTGTTTAAGAGTGAAATTCTGGAGATATGCCTGCACTAAGTGATCAGGACACTCTGACCATTCACCTTAATGGCTTTGACCAGCATTAAGCCGAAAATAGCTGTCGAGCATCCATGATGTACAAGGTGCCCTTTGGAACTTTATACTCTACCATTATAATGTAAGAGCAGTATTTCTTTGCAACAGCAAAATAATCTGCCTTTTTATTAATAAGATGTATGCTACCCCGGTCATTCAGAACTGAAGCAATTCAACTTAGAATAGTACAGTTATTCAACATTGTATAGTTATCTACCTTCTCTTTTCGATCATCTGCTCCCAATGGCATGCTGCAGCTTCTCTGAAACGTGAGTTATTTTAGGGTAAAGAATGAATTCTCCATATAAGTGGTATGCAAAGGATTGCAGGGCTTTTTGTAAAGGAGAGATCAACAGCTCCAGTTAAATGGAAGGAGAAGAGACAATGACTGGTCTAGTTGTCATGAGTGAGTAACATGTCCAAAAGGCATGTTTTGCAGCAAGGAAACGTGAAGAGTCAAAACAGGAGGGGCTATGGAAAGAGTTTCACTGTGGTTTCCAAACTTGGGGGGCTAAGTCTTAATGAGAGCAGCCATTGCTCTCATTAAGACTTAGCCTAGCCCCCCCCCAAGTTTTCCCATTGACTGCTCTCATTAAGAGGGCTAAGTCTTAATGAGAGCAGTCAATGGGATAGGATGATCACTCAAGAAGCTGATGATTTCAAATGTAATAAAGTTATTGTTTTCCCAAAATGTCTCTTTGATCCAACTGCCATACTACCTATATACCGATAAAAAACAAAAAAGGTGAGGTAGGAATATTCTCAGTTTTCACAAATAAAGAACCTAAACAAAGACATGGGAGTGCATCATGTATAATTGTTGTCAGTTAAAAACTCAATCCAAGTTTTTGCCTCTGAGAAATCTCCATCCCTTTGCTCACCATGAATGCGTAGTGGTTTATCAAAATACCTGAAACACTGTTTGTGGAGAACTTCTTATTAATAAGCTGTAGGCCCCCTCAGGCTTTCAAACAGAAGCAATTCAACTTGAAATAAACTTATACAAGTCATGAACAGATAATGGAATTTCAGACCATTCTTCCTCTAAAATACAACCTACGTCCATTATGCCAAAAGACAGCTGTCCTTGGCCAATCAGCAAACAGCTGGAAACCAGTTTATACCAATACTGACAGGTATTTTTGTTGGAAACATGGTAAATCAGCTACTAAAACTTACAGAATGTTAAAAGAAGCATATGGGGACACAGCATTATCCCGCAGCAGTTTCCGAATGGTATTCAAAGTTTTGTGACAGGCGTGAATCCTTTGATGATTATCCGAAATCTGGCCTTCTTTCCAGTGTGCGGACAGCAGAAAAAATCTAAGACATGCGGAATCAGTTAAACAAAGATCACTGAATTCCAGTGAGACTTTTGGCTGAGTCGGTTTGGATCAGTAAGTCTATCTGCTGTGAGATTCTATGCAAGGATCTGGGAAAATGAAAACTTAATGCCAGATTGGTACCCTGCTGCATTCTGAATGATTGTTCTTGCTCCATGATAACGCAAGACCACGTACTGCATTGTCAGTGCAACAGTTCCTGGCTCACCATCAAATCGCTGTTGCCACATGCACAGTATTCCCCTGATTTATCACCCTGTGACTTCTTCCTGTTCCCCAGGATAAAACGGGCAGTATCATACAGACATTACATCTACCCAAGCAGCGTGACAAAAGAACTTGAAGACACCCTGGAATAATGCCTTTCCAAACTGTCTTTTTCACTTTCATCATCTGCTTTCTGATGTATCACTGGAACTGTTTACCTAAGCATCTAGTTTAAAAACTTTTAATAAAATCAGTCTTAATGCTGATTTGACTTAGTCAGTTTTTCTATTGAGCATTCTTTTAGTTGTCATTTAGATTTTCTTCCTTCATAATAATGCTGGCTAGAATTTTTGAAAAAAAAAAAAAAAATTAACATTTTTAGCTTTCATTTAATGTTACATCTTTATAGGTCTTTGTCATTAAAGCAACTTAACAGAAACAAAACTGAAATCTGTGTGAGCATTACCTTTCAAGGAGGGAACTATTAGTAAGCAGCATGAAATGTAGTTACACGCTGAACCCTTTCACTTTACAAGCATAAGGATCACATGATCTGCAGCTTTAGTAAGATTTCCCAGTTTATATGACAATATTTTCCCACTAGGTGGTGCAAATGTACTGTTGCATTTCATGCAATATCTCAAATTTCTAGAAGTTAGCCTTGGTAAATTCTAACACTCAATAGTTATAATGATGAAAATACTATTAACATAATTTCCAGGGTTTTTTTTTATGAATGACCCCCCCCCCCTTCCCCCATTTAAGTAATGTAACAATATATTTATATTTGGTACAATGTTACCAAAATATGTGGCTATGTTTTCAGTTATCTGTTGCAATTTTGCTCTGATCTTTCACGTATGAAGACCGGTGCTTTCCCAAATCCAATTATTACACCAGTTTATGTGAAAATATTTTCCAACTAGAAAGTTGATATCAGGTGAACAATATTTTTATGATTACAACTTTGCAATGTTAGACCACCTTCTGGAAGCTGAGATACCACAGAAATGCAAGGACATATTTTCACTACCTAATGAAGAAAATACTACAACATGAATACATAAATAAAAAACTGGAAAGTGGAAGGAAAAACTTAACATAGTCAGAGCTTTCGGAGGAGGGGGGATTCCATTGTAGCCTTCAAGCAGAGACCATGCCTAATAAAAGTATACCACGGTTCCCAGTCAAAAGTAATAAAAAGATCCTTGACTTTTCCAGGCGGTTTTTTAAGTATTTCCAGAGTCCCTGGAGTTCATCAGATGAAAAAGTTACCGCATATAGTGTTATCATGGCATATAAATAAGATAGACATTGTCACTGAATAATTCAATTAACAGAGGCAAATAAAAAGTCAAGCAATTTACATACCGGAGGCCTGCACCAAACACAGGTAGGAGGGGAAACACACTGTTCCAAACTTCAGGGTGGAATGGAATTTTCTTTAATTTTTATGGGTACAATGGCTTTCCAAGCCTGGGAAACTTGGGTAGGCGAATCCTCGTTGCAACACATATTAAAGAACCTGTGGATATACAGACTCTCTGTAAAGCGGATTTGAGTCTTACTGGCTGGGGTTGTCAAAATTGTGACTACTTCCCAATGTGGGTAGTAAGATCCTGAAGTGACGAGGTGAGATAAAGCAGTAGTGAAGCATGCATTTTAATGTTATATTTATGTTTTGAAAAATGCAATTTCACATTCCTAATCGTAGTATAGTTAAGTGTGATTGTAATTTTACGCACTTAATTATTACACATTTTAATCTTTGTATATAGTTAAGTGTGATTAAATGTAATTTTACGAAGTACATCTGTTATCTTCAGACTTTGATTTAATCGCGCTTAACAGTGTTTTTACTTGATTATTGAATTTTATTCTGCATGCACCGTCATAATCATCAATGTTGCAATGAATTGTTACATTTTATTCTGTTCATGCATTTTCACACAAAAACATTCAGTAATTTGTCTTTATAAAATTACTTGCTTTTCATTAATAAAAACCATCTAAATGTGTACATTATTTTCTGCACCATAATTCCATGAACTTTTGTGAATACTACTCACATAGAATTTGTTAATACAGTCCCATAGAAATGGGCCATAGGTTAGACAAATCTATAACACAATGCAGCTAGGCTTAATGATGGAATTGCTCCTGTTCAGAGAAACATGTTGCAGGTGAACCAACAGGCAAAGGACTTTGATCTATTGTTTGGAAGTGTTTCTTCAACTGGGAGTGTGTCAAGCCATTGTGCCTAATTGTTCCATGTTACAACTGTCTGCAGAAATTGAACAAAAACTTAATAGGCAAATTTTAAAATTCAATTTTGCATTTTTTTTTTAGGGAATAAAGGAAAAATGTAATGTTACTGAAAGTAACATCTACCAAATTTTAAGCAAGCAGTAATTGCAAACAAAAGTTTCTCTCTATTCTAAAAAAGTAACCGCCGCTGGTGCCGCTGTTTTAGAAATTTCACAACCCTCTTGCTTTCCTAGCTCGCATCACAACCCTCTTGTTTCCTAGCTCGCAGCGCAGAACGTATCGAACACAAAAATATTATATTTACATAGTTTGTAGAAAATTGTTTGGAGAACACGCTGAAATAATCTGTTTCTCGATTCTGGCGATACTTCAAGAGCTATTGTATTTCAAAGATAAGGTAAGCAAAAAAGTGCAATCAGGTCGTGTTCCAGACACTCTAACAGCAACAGAACCACATAACTTTCTAGGCATGTAGTGCCATGACCGAATTTTTGCACCTTGTCACCCTTTTTTTTTTTAATTTAGATTTATTTTAAGAGAAACTAAATTTCTAAATTTCACAAAATTCCCTATTTCGCGATGGGATCCATAAAAAAAACCAGGATATATGGCAAACTATAAATCATATTGCATTGCAATTTTTACAGCATAAACTTACAACTATCATCCCTTTTTTACAAAAAAAAAAAAAAATTAAGAAAGTCATTTTCTGATTTTTAAGCATTTTTTTAAAGACGCAAAGGAAAGAAACGAACGGCTTTTCTGTCTTCACGATAACCACAGAGGAAATTTCTGGTCACGTGACCTGCTGCCATGGTGACGCAGAGAATTTGTTATGCATATGTTTTGTTGGTAAAGCTATCTCAGTTGTTTAAGGTGGACGTCAAGTAATTTTGTTTCTTATACTTCCAATGGAAAAACTTCTGTACACATTTTCTTCACAATTAATGCGTTCCCAAGGATGAAAATTTTAACATCGATTAAAATAGCTTCATTTTATAACTTGGAATGCTTATTATTTTCTAAAATATAACCATAATTATGCAATCTAACATTTGTTTGTCTACTGACGTCATCAAAGTACAGGTCGCGCCATCTTTTTTCTGGACAATTAATGCGTTCCCAAGGATGAAAATTTGAACATTGATTAAAATAGCTTCATTTTATAACTTGGAATACTTAATATTTTCTAAAACATAACCATAATTATGCAATCCAACATATGTTTGTCTACTGACGTCATCAAAGTACAGGTTGCGCCATCTTTTTTGGTTCCAACACCCCCAAAGGAAACGTTATTGATTTTTAATATAATTCTGGTTATGTTTTCGAAAATATTAAGTATTATAAGTTATAATATGAAGTTATTTTAATCGATGTTCAAATTTTCATCCTTGGGAACACAATAATTGAAGGAAATGTGCACAAAAGTTTTTCCATTGGAAGTATAGGAAGCAAAATTACTTCATGTCCACCTTAACGGTTTAGCACAACGGTTTACGGAAATGCTTTTTGGACCGCTTTTGTTTTCCTTAGTGGTAAATTTAGTAAGTGCTTTAAGTTTAAACGACAAAAGTCTGACCTCCCAAAAATTGACAGTAAAAAAACTCTGAAACTTTGGAATAACAAGCCTTATTTGCTTAGACATGCAATAAAAATTGAAATTTATATGAATTTTCCAGTTTCTATTTTCATGTGATATACTTGGAGATTGGGCTGCAGGGCCCGAGCGCTACTCTGGAAATGAGCGTAGCGAGCCTAGGGGCACAGCCCCTAGTGAAATCTGAAAAAAGAAAAGTTTTTTTTTTTTTTTTTGGCAAAGTATTCCTTGATTTTTACAACAACAAAAAGTCGGGGGGGGCATTTTCTCTGATTTTTACAAAACAAAAGGGCAATTTTCACTGAGTTGTTCCCTGATTTTTGGAGCCATTTCCCTGTTTCCAGGTTACGTGGGAACCCTGTATACATTTATGTTACCTATGTGAAACAATTTGCATCATGAAAAGCTGAAAAATATATGGATAATAATCTTTCTTGTGGTATCAGCTAAATACTGCATACAAGCTTTTCTTCAAAGACAAAAACTGTATCTACTACAAAAGTAATTAATAAATAAATTAATAAAATAAATTATACATACATCGTCAAGAACATTTGGTCTATTTGTTGCAGCTATAACTGTAACTCCCTTACAATCAGCTATGCCACCAAATTCACTAAGAAACTGGCAAACAACCTTCCTTTCAACATCAGAGCCATCAGATGAGCTGTAAAATAATTTAATTAATAATTACATCCAGATTCTGTTATATGTGTAATGAAAGAAAAGCAAACCAGATGAGAGAGGGGGTGGGGGGTTATTTTCCACTGCATATACTGAGCAGACAGAAATCGTGGGATATATGGATCTTGGGCAACGAGATGCTGTCACCCCTCTCACTAGTGGATGAACCCACCACTTGGCTGGGTATAGGTAGCACGCATCACTGCATTCACATAATAGACATGAATTCGGTTTCAGCATGGATAAATGTTGCGAGTTCAAAAAATTTGAAAGAGGGATGATAGCTGGTGCCCGATGCATGGGTCACTATCACGGAGGTGGTACAGGATGGCAGCATATCTGTTTCACAGTATAAAGAATATGAGGAATATGACATTAGAATGACAGCACTGTGTGCTATGAAAGATAGTAGATTAATGTAGCTGTCCACATCTGCTGCACATAGTTGTAACCAACCTGAGACCAGCAGTGGAACAAATCACTGCCAACTTCAACATGGGAGGTGCTAGAAATGTCTCCACCAAGACCATCAGGCACAGTAGGTTATGGAATCCACAGACACACCAGTGTTCCATTGCTAATGCCACAGCACAAGGCTGTACACCTCAACTGGGTGAAAGAACATGGGTACTGAACCTCGGATGATTGGAGACAGGTCTTCTGGTTTGATGAATCCTGTTTCCAGTCATTTCATGAACACAGGTGGGTGTGGATCTAGCGGAGACTGCACCCAGCAATGGACGGCAAATTAACAAAGAATTATTTGGCTGATGGAGGTTTGATCAGGCTCTGGGGTATGTTCAAATGGTGCATGCTGGGATCTCTGGTACATCTAGATGAATCTTTGAATGGTCCATGCAATGAGTCCATCCTTGCAGACCAACTTTATCCATTCGTGGTCACCACAGACCCACAGGACATTGGACTCTTCCAGTAGGACAATGCATTTCCCCACAAAGCAGTGGTGACTAGAATACAATTAGAAGAGCATTCTGAAGAAGTTCTCACATTGGAATGGCCTCTGTTTGCTAGACATGAACTCCATGGGAAAACTTTGAGATGATGTAGAAAGGTCTGTTCAACTTTTGGATTCCCCACCTAGGAATGCAACCGAATTATGGACAGTGATGCAGTAAGCATGGGGACACATATCTGCGGAATGCTTTTGTGATCTAGACCTAGGAAACTATGCTTTGTGATGTGACTGCCCTAGATGGGATAACCTGTTACTAGGTATACATATCACTAAGCTGTTTTCTGATATTCAGAGGTTAGCTGCTCACATAAAGAACTCACTGTTGCTCTATCAGAAGACTCCAATTACAGCGATCTCAGCACACAGCTTGAGCTTCATTGACATCCATCACACGCAAGACCTTTTGTACTTCATACTCATCTTTTTCTCATCCAGGCATTCCTGAATCTGGTCCTCCCATGATTTCCTTGGCCTTCCTCTACCTTTCTTTCCTGTCACTTGGGCTGAATGAATTCTCTTAGTAAGCACCTCATCCTTTCAACATAGCCAAACCATCTACGAATATTAGTCTCCACCTTATTAACAACATTTTGCCTCACATTACACATCTACAACACATCTTCATTCCTCACATGATCAGAGCGTGTCTTACCACACACACACCCCGTAAGTAACGCATCTTCCCAGCACACAAACGACTCCTGTCTTTTCTGCAGTACTCACGTTTCACTGCCATACATCAGAGTAGGAACAATTACACTTTCATATACAGCCATTCCGGACTTTCTTCAGAACCCTTCATTCCTGTGAAATCCTCTTAAAGCTGCTATGACTTTTAATGAAGAGTTCACTCGCCTACTAATTTCACTATCTAATTTGTTCTCTCTATCACACATGCTTCCCAAATATACAAACTCGTTTATCTGATCAAACACAGTGCCATTTGGACTTATCCTGCATTCAGTATTACCAGTTCCTCACTCAAAAACCATAACTTTGTTTTTTCCCTTATTTATACTCAGTTTGAAATTCATACAAACTTCAAACACCTGGGCCAGCATACCCTGCAGCTCGCTTTAGCTCTCTGCCAACAGGACGACTGTGTCATCAGCATATAGCAATCTACACACACTGACATTACCAAGACATAAATCAGTATTGTCCACTTTGGCATCACACATGCACACATCCATAAATATATTAAACAGCCAAGGTGACATTACACAGCCCTGTCTGACTCGTGCTCCAATAGAAAACCATTTCGATACACCATTTACTCGTACACATGCTCTACTGCCAGCATACGTGGCTTTCACACTATAAGAAGATTCCTAGTGATATCATATTTACTCAGTACCTTCCACAGAAGAGTCCTATTTATTCGATCATAAGCTTTTTCTAAGTTGATGAAGGCAGCAAAAACTTTCTTACCAACAGCCAGATACTTTTTAATCATCAAACATAATGCAAAAATTTGGTTAGTGCAGCCCTTACCAGGCATAAAAAGCCACTCTGCACATCCCACACTTTCTCTGATGTAAGACCCTGTACTTTATCAATAACAATTTTTACAAATACTTTTCCTGGAACACTCAGCAAACTAATACCACGGAAGTTCTTGCATTCAGTCTGATCACCCTTTCCCTTATACAAGGGAACAATGATAGCATCCCTCCAATTCTGAGGGACCAATCCTAACTCCCAACACAACTGACAAATATCACTAGGTATATCTATCCCATGATTTCTGTCTAATCAGAGTATATCGCTTAGTGTGACTATGTCAATACAACTTTAAAAATTTGAAAGTCTGTAGCTAAATAACCATTTTTAAGGACATTGTAATTTCACCAACAAAACAAATATATTTTTCAACTGATTATACACAAAAAATACACATAACTGGTTATTTGATATATGGGGTATACTTAATAACAAAATGGAAAGAAATAGTTTCAAATAGCTCTGTGAATGATTTTCACTAGTTCATGTACACCAAATAAGGAAAAAAAAAAAAACAGGGCTGATAGTTAGCATTTCTTATATAAAATATTAATCCGGGTTCCCACTCAAAAGTAGAAAAAAATTCCCTGACTTTTCCAGGTTTTCCAGGTGGTCCTGAGAGTTTTTCCAGAGCGGCAAATCAAATCACATTGCGACAAATTGTTGCATTTCCTTACATTCTTGCGTTCCTTACGAAAGCATACATTTGTTAATTCTTTAAATAACTGTCCTTTATACAATTACCTGCTTTTTTTAATAACAATTAAATGCATGAGGCATATTATTTTTGGTACCATAATTCCATGATATTTTCTGAACATAAGTGGTATACTGCCTATGTAGAATTTGTTAATACATTTCCGTAGAAACAGATCATATGTAAGAAAAAATCTGTATGTTGAATAGTTTGTTTTCCTTTCTTCTATAGCACAGTGTAGATAAGCTTAATGACCGAATGGGCTCCTGCTCAGAGAAATGTCGAAAGAGAATCAACCAACAAAGGGCTTTGATCCATTGTTTAAGTGGTTCTCTTGTGATGTGTTTCTCCAAGCAAAAGTGTACCAGGCCATTGTGCCTAATTGCTCCATGTTACAAAATATGAAGCCAACTATCTGCAGAAATCGAATAGAACCGCAATGTCAACAGGCAATTTTTTAAATTCAGTTTTGATAATTTTTAGAGAATTAAGGAATAATGTAATGTATTGAAAGCAAGATTTATCAAATTCTAGACAGGCTGTAATTGCAAATAATTGCTTACCTGAAATTAATACTGATAATGTTATGTTCATCTCACATATGAGGGAGAATTAAAAAGACACCACATAATGAATGTCCCGATTATACAGTCCATAAAGATAAACAGAAAATATGGAATATAAAGGATAAATAACTTTCATTTTCCCAAATTACTTTATAGTTACAAAAATGAGTGTATTTAACATAAATTTTACATAATATTTAACAAAATCATGTCTTATTTTTTTTGTTTCAGGTTTAACGACCACCATGAGCAACTTGTTGGGCTATAAACAGTCATCCGCCCATCCCTAATTTAGGACCATTGGCTTCACGAAGAAGGAGAGCCAGTGCCGTAAGAGAAACACACCACCCATACCTCATCTGGGACTTGAATCCAGGCTCACTTGGACGAATAGTCAGAAGCCAGAGCTTAGACCACTGCACCACCGAGGTGTCAAACCATGTATTTACATGTTTTAAAGAATATTTGAACAAAGACTTAATTTAAATTCTACATATAATGAAATATTTCAATCGATTAGGTGAAATTATACAACTGATTTATCTGCATTTTAAGTGCACACAAGTATATAAATAACATTTTAAACGACTCACAACATTTAGAGTTCCAGTTAGGTTTAAAAATGCAAGCTGGGAGAATTGTGACTGAAGAGAATAAATTGCCCTTAAATGATACAATGCTGAAGCTTTAAATCCTTTAAGTGCTTATTTTACATAAATATTAAACAACACAGAAACTTTTGCTGAAATTGAAGTCTAATGGGAATGATGAAATGGAGAGTGTCTGACAGAGTCTCTTAACATTTTGTTAGAGCGGTTCTATCAAATCGATCTAACAATTTGTATTTTCTATTGGAATTCACTTAGAATCTTTAAAGACAAAGCAAACTAAAACATCTATTAAAAAATAAAAAAAAAGAAGAGAGAGAGAGAACGGAAATCGTGACAGCATTTCTGCGTCTGAGGAAAAACGTGTGCCAGTACCATCCCAACAATTTCTAGCAATCAGGGAAAATACTGCTGACATTTAAAAATCAAAATTGTAATTATTTTAGCTAAAGTTAGTTCTTGCACTTGGCAATGAGAACATCGAATCTATGCTATTTCAGAGGGGCCAACCTCTAGCAGAACGCATCAGTAATCAATAGGGGATTTTTCAGTAATGTTTCAGTAATCGAACACAAACTTTCAGTAATGTAACACGCCATTATTTTTTTCAAAGTTAAGGACAATATTATAGTATTACTGTGTAACCTGTAATACTTGTATGAGGTGCCTATTGGTAATCACCATACGAAGCCTCATCGCTTATGCGTGGAATGGGTATTTCATGAGAAATTAATGCGTGAAATGTGTAATAACTATATGTTTACACTGTCCTCACAAAAAAATATTAATTTAAATTATCAATATTGTACTTACCTCATGTCATTGCTGACATAAAAACTCCCTTGTTGCTTGTTTTGCAGTGGTATATTCTTTTTCAGAAAACTTTTTATAACACAGCTCACCTGAGGAAAATGCTTTACTTTTCTGTACAAGAAGGGCACTTAATGTTTTGGTGCTCATTGTTGGGCAAAAGTATGTGAGGTTTTTCCTTACTATACTAAATATTCTCTACGTAGAGGAATTGCTGTGAGGGATAGTCAATATTGCCAACATTAGTTTAGGCAATGCAGAATACTTGGGAAGGCCAGATGAATCCTTCATCTTAGATATTTCATTCCATGCCACATCTGCTCAAGGATATCCAGCTTCATCAATATCAAAGTCTGGGAACATAGCATGAAAGAAGCGACCAGTATGATCACAGCTTGCTATAGGTAGGTTATGTTCCACAACGATTGCAGTAAACAGCAATTCAGCGTTTATCACGCCATTTTCATTCGTTTTTGCAAAAAAATTATCCAAAGGCTTTGATCGAGTCTTTAATTTTACACAATCCTGGTGTTTGTTTTGACTGGATATGCCTTCGGCAATCATCTCATCTCATCTTATCTCCTCCTACATGGGCTACTGATTACTCTCATATTAGAAGGCACGCAAAACCTTTATTTCAGCATTTTCCATTTCCTTGCTCAAGATTTGGGAGAAAGATTTGGATGTTCCTGGAGAAACCTCTTTGCATATTTATTTGTTTCAGAAACGATAATTCCAAGGATGAAATTGGTAAAAAACAAGTAAAAATATGCAATAGGTGCCACATCAGTTGCAGGAGCATGTTTGGGCCCCTGCATTTCATGACAATCAAAAGGATGCTGAGGTTGTTCATCACTTCCCTCTATTACATCCTCCCATTCACTTTCAGAACTTTCATGATCTGAAGATTCACTATGAAGATCTTCACCTTCTGAAGAAGATATGGTGTGCGTGGCACTGTGGCTAGTTTTCTGGCTTGATGTTGCTTGGCCAATATCACTCTCAGATGATTCAAAATCATCACCATCACTTGGCAAACTTTCACTCTCACTACAAGCCATTTCAAAAACCTTTTCACGCAGTAGGAAAAAGCACCTCTGCTAGTCTGAGGAACAAGCTGTCAATAAAGTCATCCTCTGCTAACACGAGTTTGGAAAAAGAGGGGGATTCGTAATTCACGGAGTTCTGCGATTGTGTCTGTTTGTTTGGGAAACAGAAATGAATAATGTGAAGAGCTTCTAGTAATAAAACACCGCACTTCGTTCTCCCGCGCGGCGATCCCGTCATCGCGGGACCACGCGTTGCGACGAGTTGATCGTTATTGCACTTCGAACGGGGCTCGAAAAAGTGATTTCCGACAGTACGTCTTATAATAACACCAACAATGCCAAGTGAACAGCCCTGCCTCAACTGCAGTAGGAAAAGTTTTGGCTAAAGTAACCTTTCTCCTGTCACACGGAGAAATTGCGTGGGGAACCGATAGCAAGCGCAAACTCTTTTACGATGACACTTACGGCATATTACCCATAATTTTCGTCGTATTATCCGCAGACCGCGAAATTCACATTAAAAAAATCCTTCGTATAATCCGCAGACTGTGACATTAAGGAAAAAAATCGCTGTATAATCCGCACATCATAGATGTTGAATCAGAAGTGGAATTTCCGACAGAACAGTCGGTCACATAAACACATCGTTCTTTCCACGTTCCAGAAACACATAGCAACCGAAAAATTGTTTTCAGCTGCCGCCGGGGAATTGAGCCACGGATCTCTCGATATCTAACCGAGCGCGTTAGCTTTACACCACGGTGGCCAACAATCCACGGTGCTATGTGTATTTTTAAGTCAGCTTCTGACATCATAAATCCGTAAGATGGGCTCAGCTACTGAGACGTCTCTATCTGGTGGGTATTAACGGCACTGGCTATATATATTATAACAGTTAATTCCAAAGGGCGAGATCCAAGGTGATAATCCTCCAAATACTTGGCGCCAGTAAATAAATAAATATGTCGCTCTTTCCACGTTCCAGAAACACATAATGAGTCCGAAGAAGTAAGAGAAAAAAAACTTTTATTAAATGAAGAAATTCATTTTTAAAGGTTACTGTTTTAT
Organism: Macrothele yani; assembly: GCA_039090855.1. Taxonomy (NCBI): domain Eukaryota; kingdom Metazoa; phylum Arthropoda; class Arachnida; order Araneae; family Macrothelidae; genus Macrothele; species Macrothele yani. The sequence continues at coordinate 145,311,366 of CM076995.1, read as the reverse complement.
ATTTTTATCTCCGAACAGATAAAAAGGGTGTGGCATCCATAGATCACGCCGATGTAGCTCCAGAGTATTGTATTACACTGCCAATGACGAAAGGCTGATACAGAACAAGTCATAGAAATACCGTATGTACTTGCGTATAAGTCGAAAGTTTTTGGAGGAATTCCTGCTTTCAGAGTTCAGAGATCGTCTTATACGTGGGCCAATAAAAAACTTCCGTGAATTCTCCCGCGGAATTTACAAACGGATTTGTTTACGTTTTAGATCGCGACACAGAGGCTTTCCGTATGTTGCTGCACGATTGTGTTCTGACCTCAAAACTATCGCGCAGTGACATGATCATATCCTCAATTCTGTCCACCACTTCAAGTTTAAATTCGGCAGTGTAACTGAAATGTTTCCTTTTCAGAGACATCATGATTAGCAATGAAGGAAAACAGCAGCAGCGACGTTCGCCAAAACAACTAAAGCAAACTAGATACAAGGTCGCGCACATGAAATCCGAAAGGAGAAACGCATAGGTTCATGCAGCAAGCGCTGTGCGTACTTCTTTGGCTTTTTGCCAAAAAACAGAGCTGGCACGACAGTCAGAGCTCTCCTCAACAATATCAAAATGACCCCTGCCGTCCCTCCCTACAACTATCCCGATCTACGACATTCCTCCCCGCTCCGTTCAAACTCCTGAACTGAGGTAAATTCTTCCGAGGGAGTTCCTTTTCCAATTATTACACCCTTCCCTGCACAACCACGCTGCAGATTTTTTTTAAATCGGAAGGTCTTATATATTTTTTTCTTTTTTTTTAATTCGGCGTGTTAACCGCATCGGTGTATAATCCGCAAAACCTATAATTTTAACTTTTTTAGCAGATAATCCGCGGATTATACGACGAAAATTACGGTACCATTCTTCCGATAATATCGCTGTTTGACGATATGATTCATGGACATTCCATTTCAAAACGATATGATTGATAAATGATATGATCATTGAGACACTGAAATCCGCAGTCTGATTCGGAAAATATGCGGATCAAAATCGAAGGCCGAGAAATCGGCAGCGTCGCACTAAAAGGGTTTAACAAAAAAGGATACAAAAATTGAGATTCTCCAAAACACACTGAATTTCGTAATTCTTCCAACCTGTCCGTAATTCCGTAATCTGACAGTCGAAACCGTAATAATTATGGACAATTCGTAATAGTTGGCACCTCTGCTATTTGCTTCTAAATAACGCAGCATAGGATATTTAGACATTGTGCTGTTAAATTTCATAACCAATATCCTAATGCCATAACGGCAAAAAAAAATTTAACCCAGGGATAAAGAAAAATAATGGAAGCAACAAGTGGGGAAAACTAACAGTTAATACGGAATACCATTTTGCCTGAGAGGCTACAATTCATATTAGTACTTCCAAAATCCGGAAGTCTTAAAATTGATTGGCTACGTTTGTGACGCAAACATTAGTAACTGAACTTTTCTCGCAGGTCACAGTTCATTTCCACGCTAAGTCAAATTATTTGTACAAGAAACAATTAGAGGAAGTTTTGTGTGCATGTGTGCTCATAAAATCCTCCTAACACTTTTTTGTCAACATAATTTATCATCCTGCGCCGAGTGGCATGTTTATACTTAACAATATCTATACGAAGGGCAATACATTTGTGCGATGTTGATCAGGCAAAGTGCGAGAAAGGTCTGGAGCCCACTCATCACTTGCAGTAACTCCCCACAAATAACGTCATCCAAAACGGAGACAGAGGCTTTAGCGCCTGCACTGACCAACCTGAAACCAATAGAGCACGCACGGCAAAGATTTTCATCAGTACTAGGTAGATTTTTTTTTTTTTTTTTCGGCAATGTGAGGGTAAAGATGTGAAATGAATAATTTGTGCAAATCTTGTGAGGTGCAGCAACGCAAGAAGAAGAATTTACAATTACAAGAAAATTTCTACCCCGTCTAACTTTTGTTCTCGCAATTTTTTTTTTTTTTCCCTATGTATATAAAGCTGAAACCTTGGGAAAAATTACGAGAGAATGATGAATTTTATATTTCTTATTCTAAATAACGGAGATATTTGCGTTTTTACGGAAAACGGTTCTACTATGCACAAAAATTCAAAAAATAATATCTTCTAATCTATCAGAAACAAAAAAAATTGAAACTTTCAAGGTTTTTTTTATAACTTGGAGGCAGCTACCCGTAAAAAATAAAAAATATCGCACGAATCGGAGATGTGTTGGTGGAAAATTATTTCAATATCTGACGATTTTGCGTGGAATGACCCAGATGTGAAAATCTATGGTTCCGGGCGTCGGACTACACTATTTTTCGCAACCAGCCAGCTCTTGCAGTAATTGGAATATCGTCTTAAAATAGCTATAAATAAATTACTTCATGCATTATGAAATAGAAATATGAAAGAATAAAAAAAATCTCTTTCCGGCCGTAAAACCGGAAGACAACGAATCTAGAAAACGGCCGTGAAATCTGGGAAATATGGTAGGTATGCAATAGTACCAGCTTCATTGCATGGTATTTTTCATATATTTTTTGTCAAAATACTCGTAAGTACTATGAAAAAAATAAATCTTTCCCCCTCTTTGAAGAATCTTCCTATTTCCTATTTCATAATATTTTCCCTGTTCTAACATTTGAAGGTACATACTTTTCCAACTATACCAATTCTGCTACAGAATTACGAAAGCGAAGCTTTAGTTCGTAAGTGATACGAGAACCTTTTTCAAAATAAATTAGGTTCCCTCAATTTGCAACATTCATCCACACTGCTGTTGAAGGGGAAGGGGGGGATTTATTAGGATGACCAACATCCGGCAAAATAAAATGTTTTTGTACGGTTGGATAAAAGACAAGTAGAACATGCAAAAGGGGGGGGAAGCTCAACTTCTAAAGTTTCCAATGAATTTCGGCAAAATTTCAAATGGAATGCTATTTTCATATATCTTGCCCACTGTAAAAATTTCAGTCGGTTATTTAAAAAATTGAGAAAATAGCTTCTTCATAATTTTTTTCCAGTCTACGCAGAGAACCGGGGCACCTACTTAGGAACAAATGACTGCCTCTCTTCGCGAACGCCAGCAGATAAGAGCCTGCGAAATCGGTGTGATTAATGGCTTGCTTTCACGCTTTGACGTGTATGTTTGTTCGGTTGTAGTTTAGTTCATCTGGTGACGGGGAAACCGCAAAGAGACGCACTCCCCTGCACAGCTGCACTTTAATCGGTGGGTGGGTTGCGGAGTTGCCTCGAAGGATAAAACAACTCGGAATTATTTTAAAACTTAGCAATACAGAAATATATTTTACAAAAGTCTGAAACAAAATATTTTTCTGGCAAAATAATATATTCCCTGCCTTTATAGTTCCCTGATAAAAAATTCCCTGATTTTTACGGAAAAACACAATTTTCCCTGAGTTTTGGAACAATTTTCAAATTCCCTGAGAATTCCCGGTTTTCCAGGTTGCGTGGGAACCCTGTTAATACAGCGTGGAGTAAATAGCTGTAAACTGCCACTTAGTCACTTTCAGTTAGTTATCTGTTACATTTTAATGAAACTACAGTATGAATGCATGTCTCTCTGTAGGTATTGCTTGAAAAATGGCCCACCTGTTGCCATATGGTGGAAGAAAAAGCATGGCTGAACAGCATCATCAACTACCCTTAGTGATCATATGATGCCAATGCAAGGTTGAAAAGTAATATTCCAGTGGTCACAAAAAGTTGTTTACCGGTAATCCAGTATTAGTTACTCTGCAGATCTGATGCTCAGAAAAGAACAGCTACACTGGAGTCACATGTTCTTGAAACAGTACATTCTTCTTGATTTCTAAAAATGAAATGTGAACTGCAGTTTACTGGCAGTTAAATTTGTTTCTTGCTAAAAAGCTGCTGCACTAAAATGGCAGATGTACTGTGATTAAGAAGCCCCTGGGTATTGCTTGAAAAATGGCCATAGCAATTATGAGTCTAGCAATATTAGTACATACAAAGGGAAAAGCCTTAAAAAGTAAATACTATTTCTGCATGCATGTTTGGGCAAGCAGCACCTGAATATACACTGAGTGACCAAATTATTGTGACCACTAGAACATTTTATGCAAAGTAGCTATCCCCCACAGATGCTGCTGATGCAAGATGGCTGAATTGGTATAAAAAAGCAGTGCATAGACTAATGAAGTGCATTGAGCAAGCAATAATGGGTAAAAAAACACGATCTGATGGACTTTGAACGTGGAATGATCGCGGTTGCTCAAAGCATTGGTGCGAGCATTAGCAAAACAGCTGCACTAGTGAAATGTTTGAGATCAGCAGTTATTAAAGTTTACAGAGAGTAAACCAAAAAACAGGTCTGAGAGAAGGCGTGTGTGGTCATCAATGGCTACTGGATGCTCGAGCTGAGTGGAGAGTAGGCAGACTTGTTCAGTACAACAGATGGGCAACACTTCGTCACATTACAGATCATGTGAATCAGGGACCAAGTCTGTGATGGCCTCTGAACGTATAGTTCACAGCAAATTACACTGTATGGGCTACAGAAGCAGACAGCCTGTCCATAAGCCAGTTTGCTCACACAAACAAGAATTGGACAGTAAATGAGTTGAAAAGGGTAATGTGGTCTGACAAATCACGTTTTTAACTACACCATGCACATGGAAGGGTGAGGATATGGAAACAGCAGCACAAAAGCATGGAGAGATCTTGTATCGTCAATACTCTTCGAGCTGGAGGCAACATTATGGTCTGAGGAATGTTTTGTGAGTTTGTTTGGGCCCTCTGATCTGTGTGGAGCAATGTCTGACAGCCCAAAGGTATTTAAATACAGTTGCTGATTTACTTATTTATACTGATGGTTTATTCTAATGGAGATGGGATACTTCCAATAGGACAATGCTCCATGTCATAATGTTCACACTGAATGTGAATGATTTGAGGAGCATTACAAAGACTTTTACCTGCTACATTGGCCTCTTTGTTAGTTTGTTAATTTTTGGCCTCTTCAATCACTAGATCTCAAGTCAATGGAGCATTTGTGGAATGAAGTCTAAAGGAGCATCAGACAGCTGGATAAGCTACCATCAAATCTTCAAGAGCAGGAGGGTTTCGTTGTATTTGGGCTAATATACCCCAAGGCACTTGCCGACATTTAATAGAGTTCATACCAAGATGAATTCAAGTAGTATTAAGGTCAAAGGATGGCCCAACAAAGTACTAATCAAAGTGGTCATAATAAATTTTGATACTCAGTGTACAATACACTACCTGATCAAATGTACCCAGACAATTTCCCTATCCATAAACTCCTTGTAATAGGAAAGGAATAGTGAGTTGGTGCTCAGTATTCCTTCTCTATTGCACTGCTATTATGGTCTCCACTGAAGGCTTCCCACTAGATTTTGGTATGTTGTTGCAGAAATTGCCTTCCATTCTGCCATAAGAGAATTAATTACTTATGTCAGTTACTGATTTCTGGCGGTTCGGCTTGGTTTGCAGTCGGCGTTTCAATTAATCACAAAGGTGTTCCATGAGGGTTAGACTGGAGGGCTCTGTGCAAGCCAGTCAAATTCTTTCACGCCCATTTCATCAAACAATTCCTGCACAGACCTCGCTTTGTGGATGGGGATATTGATTATTGGTAAAGAAAAGGGCCTTCAACAAATTGTTGCCATAATGTTGGGTGCACAGAATTGTCAAGAATGTCATTATAGGTTGCAACGTTAAAATTCCAGAGTCCTGAATCTTCTGGACCCAGCTCAAAGCATGAAAAACAGCTCCAGAACACGACATCCCTCCATCAAGTTTCAGTTGGCACAACCCAGTCTTGCAGGTAGTGTTCACCTGGTATCCTCCACACCCATACTCATCCTTCGGACTGCCAGATGGTGAAGTGTAATTCAACACTTCAGAAGAATGCATTTCCACTTCTCCAAAGCCCACTGCCATGAAACTTTACAGCACTACAACTAATACTTGGTATTGGTCTTGCTGATGTTAGGCTTGTGTGTGTCTGCTCAGCCACGGAAACCCATTCCCTTCGGCTTTCTAACTCTTAAGGTTCTGGCATTGCTTCCAGAGGCATTTTGGCACTCAGCGGTGAGTGCTGCTATAAAGGACAGGCAATTTTGTTGCACCACTCACTGCAGCATTCAGCTGTCTCACTTTGTCATTTTATGAGGTTTGTCTGGAAGGTATCTAGCTATTTTGAATATCTCGAGAAACAGTTGCGTGGCCTTGATGTAACTGTGCATATGTGAACACTCGCTCTCCCGTGGGATACCGTTGTGTGACCATTGCATTCACAATGACTGAGCAAGTATGTCAGGGAACCTGCATCAAGCTTTGCTTCAAACTCAAGCATTCATGCACAGAAACTATTCAAATGATTAAAAAGGCTTTCAAGGATGATTCAATGAGTAAAGCCCAGATAAAAATTTTGTACTGATGCTTCAAATATGGCCAGGAATCCATTGACAGAAATCCACATTTTGGAAGGTCTGCAACAAGCAAAACACCTGAAAATGTTGAATGCATGTGGGCTGCAATCAACGAAAATCGGCGAATGACAATACAAGAATCAGAAAATCTGGAGATTCCCTAGAATATTGTTTCACATATTTTGATGGAGTATCTTGGCGTGAAACACGTGTTGGCAAAATTCTTTCCACGGCTCCTGTCACAAGAGCAGGAGGAATTTCTTACTGAAGTTGCACAGGACTTGCTTGAAACTGCTAACAATAAACCAGATTTTCTGAAAAAGGTTATTACTGGAGATGAGTCATGGGTGTATGGCTATGACCCTGACACAAAAGCCCAGTCTTCCCAATGGAAGTCGCCCGAGTCTTCACTTCCGAAGAAGGCGCAGCAAAGTGGGAGTACCATTGAGGCCACATTGATGGGGTTTTTCCTAATCACGAAGGCACTGTCCACCACGAGCACACTCCTCAAAACCAGAAAATAAGGAATACTACACCGCAGTTCTTCGCCAGCTGAATGATGTGGTAAGAAGAAAATGGCCACAGCTGTGGGCAAGTGGTGATTGGCAGCTTCATCAGAATAATGTGCTGGCCCAGTCTGCATGTCTCATTGAGGGTTGTTTTTTTTTTTTTGGCAAAACATTGCACCACTCATATTTGGCTCCCTGCAACTTCTGGCTTTTCCCAAAGCTAAAATCTCTGTTGAAAGGAAAGAGATTTCAGACCGTGGACAAGATTAAGGAGAATGAGACAAGGCAGCTGCTGATGGCGATCCCAGAAGATGACTTTGCAGACTGTTTTGAAATGGATTTTGTCCGACTCACTGGGACAAAGGAAAGTTCCTGCACCCTCAAATCACCCCCGAGCAGAAGGTAGCCAGAGTGAGCATCGCACAAAATCACCTACACAGGTTCAAAAGGGAGGGCGACACCTTCCTGAACTGAATTGCCGCAATTGACAAGACTTGGACTCATGATTTTCAGCCGGAACTTAAGTCACAATCAGCGTAATGGAGGGATCCAAGTTCCCCACACCCCGCCAAGTGTTGTTAGCAACAATCCAAAGCGAAGCAAATGATGATTTTTGCATATGATGCTCAAGGTGTTGTTGTCTTGATAGAGTGCTGGTAGGGCAAAATGTCAACGCACATTATTGCGATTTTCTGAGGACAAAGCTGAGACCGAAAATTCGACAAAATCGACCCAACTTGTTGGAAGCGGGAGCGATCTTGCTGCATGACAACGCATCATGTCATGGTGCAGCATCGGTAAGGGGACTGTTTTTATGGATGGGAAACTTTATCTCACTCACCATACAGCCCTGATCTCAGTCCACCCAACTATGATATTTTCCCAAAGTTAAAGAATTGGCTCTGTGGCATCTGCTACGAATCGCTAGATGAACTGTCATTGGACGTGACCCGAGTAATACGACAGCTGAACAAAGATGGCGTACTATGGGGCATCCAGGACCTACCTCACCATTGACAAGCTATCATTAGCAGCGGAGTGGAATAAATTGAATGGCAATAAGGCAAGTTTTCTCCGTTACTTCACACTTTTCTCAAAAATGGACAGTGTGCAGAACTTTTGTTAAGGGACCCCCGTAGCATCAAACAGCTGATGCCAAATATGAGCTTGACCTTCCTATTTCAATGCATTTCTTCCATGTTAGTTAACTAGTTCAGTTGATAATTGAAACAGCAAAGAAAAATTTAATAACTATTGAATGTAGAGTAAAAAAAAATAAAAAATAGCTTTATATGCAATGACACTTCATTTGAATTTTTTTTTATCAAAGCATACTTCACCATACATAGACATTTTAACTTTTTCTATCAAAACAGCTTCTAATGTTTGGGTCCCTAGATTTGGTCTGAAATTAGTGTGATTCTTAGCAATCTTCGAGTCCAGAAACATCGCGGAGAAGAGAGATTTAGCGTGATCTGCAGTCGAGATTGAGAGATTGTTCTCTATCAGAAATCTTACGGACAAAGTTTTAGCCTTTACACTACTGGAAGAATCTTCACTTTTGAAGAAAGCATAATTTTTCAGTCTGTCCAACGGCCTTGGCATATTCCATATGCTTTTTAGACGAAACATGGCGATGACAGTCATCGCGACCTCCGTGAGCGATATTGAAATCTTTCGAGCACTTGCTACAAAAAGCCATATTAGGGGATAGTTTCGACTGCTTCAGGGATGGAAATTCGTTTGAATAAGAATCATTGAATCTTTGGCAATTCTTCATCTTTTTAGCTGGTGGCTCTAAATTACAGTTATCCATAATTAGTAGTTATATCTGTTCACGTCCATACAAAAAAATTACAATAGAGTCCAGATGTGACTATGCACCGCATGTGTCATTCACCACTAACGCGTTTTCCCTGTTTCCTGATATGAAGGTTATTGTATTCTTACGCGCAGGCGCAGTAAGTGGAGAGCTCCATGAGGTGCAAATATGGCGGTTATGTAATGCTGTCATGTGTGTCAGCGTGCTTTCGGTGCACACAGATGGTGGCTCAGTTATCTGAACGGGTAAGCGAGGGACCGCGACGCTGCAGGTGAAGAAAGCTTTATAGGACAGTCTGCTTCTCTGCTCTGAGCCCAGCCTCAAAACTTTGATTGCTGCTGTTCGTAGTAATCAGTAATGAAAGGAAATTGTATTATACTACATTCTCCATAGAACAACTAAAATGTGTAGTCCGTAGTATGTGGTTGTTAACCATAGAAACTACGGCAAATCCGTAGTAAACGGCATCTCTGCAGATGTGAAGTAATGGCTCCTCAAGTATTCCTTTAGTGTAGGGAACAAATGGAGATCACTAGGAGTTTCCAGTAAGGTGAAGGGAAGAACTTATGTAACTTCCCAAAACTGGTTGTATCTGGATTTATCCACCCTTACCTCTACAGTGAAGGCAAAACATTTCAGCCCACCTTCATAATAAACTATATCTATAAAACAAGTAAAGGCTAAAAAAAAAAAAAAAAACCACCTCAAATTACTGCCTTTGAAAAGAGTAAAATGTAACTCATTACTACCTTTCTCTTCCAGCTAGGAGATCATCAACTTCATCCAAAAAATAAGACATGGTCTTGCAGTTCTGGCTCTTTCAAATAATTCCCTGACAGCTCTTTCAGATTCTCCATACCACTTATGATACAATTCTGATCCCTAGAGCATAAAAATTTAAAACATGAGTTTGGAATATTGTACTGATATAAAACATGAAAATTTTCAGCTGAAATATTCTACATTATGTTGTCAGTGGTAGGGCAAAAGAAATTAATACTCTTGAACAAACAATGATACACACTGAAGTAGCAAATTATTAGGAGTACCCAATAACAATCAGACATGTGGCATCCTCATTTATGTATGCAACTATGATGTTAAGATGGCGATATGGGAAAAACTAGTAATTCAAGCAACTTTGAAGAGGCACGATAGTGAGAACTAGGTGGGCAGGTGCAAGCAACTCAGAAATGGCAAAAGTTTTCGGCAATGCAAGAACAACTGTATCAAGGATGTACAATGAGTAGTGTACAAACAACAGAGCAAGCAATCAGCGATACAGGTGGAAACAGCTGGTCAATGTTTGAGGGCATTGGTTTGTTTCATTGCAACAAACAACCATGTAGTAAAACAGCGATACTGAGATGAGAATTTCAGCATACACAACCTGCTGTGCATCGGCACGAATAGGTAATAGATGTTCTCTATCCTTGTGTACCACTCACCTACGCTAAAAAACAGAAAAAATTTGTCTGCAGTCGATACAGATGCCACAGGAGTACCAAAATTACACCCTTGAGGACTGGAAAATGGTCACTTAGTCTCAAGATTCATATTTTCAGTTAACACATGCTGACTGATGGGCCAGATATGATGTCAACATCATGAATCAGTGGATCCCAGTTGCCTAGGGTTAACCGTAGGAGGTGATATAATGGTCTGGGATTTGTTTTCATGGTGGGCATTGGGTTCCTTAATGCCTCTGGAACAGCATGTGGATGCCATGAGGTATCTTAACATCATGAATCAATGGATCCCAGTTGCCTAGGGTTAACTATACGAGGTGGTATAATGGTCTGGGGATCTGTTTTCATGGTGGCATTGGGTTCCTTAATACCTCTGGAACAGCATGTGGATACCATGAGGTACCTTAACATCACTGCAAATGAGGAACGGCCACACATGTTGTTCCCTAATGCAGAGGGTTACTTTCAGCAAGATAACGTGCCATGTGTTAAAATAGCCCCCACAATCCCAGACTTTAACTGAATTGAACTGTGGGATGAGATTGAAAGAACCATTTGTTACAGATTTTCCCCCAGCAAACATTCAGCAATTGATGAATTCATTCACATCTACTTGGCTGAACATGCCAGTAGCATCAACCCATGTCGCATGGAATCAGGGATGTTTTGAAGGCCAAGGAAGGCTCTACACGGCATTAGGTAGGTGTTCCTAATAATTCTGCTTCTTCAGTGTACATGTCAAATTTAGAACAAACAATACAGAGAATAACACAACAGCTCAAATGTAAATTCTTCAGTCAATTAATACAGGTAAGAGTAAACATATATGAATGTTAATTTATTTTTAAACAAATGAACCATTACTATTAATTCTCATAAAATAGGGTAGCTGTGTTTCTGAACTCACACATAAAATAAAAATGCATGTCAGAATAATTTTCCCACTAAAAATTTAATATTTGGGAGCTCACTGAAGAAACTGTAGTCTAATGGTATAACTATGCCTGAAATTACTGAGTAGTCGAAAAATGCTGACTGACTGAGAATACAGGCGATTTTAACTCGTTAGCAGAGCCTACAAACCTGGTTTTGAAAATATCAGTAGTCACGGTAAAGGCCAAAAAGAGTTTACACAGCATTCAGAAAGGCCCACAAATTAAATTATCTTGGAACAGATGTGGTTTATAAGTCTTTAATGGTAAAAACTAATGCCAAAAAACACGCAAATGACAAGGTGAAAATCACTAGAGATATACTGTATTTTCTGATTACAATGCTGTGGTGATAAACTCTTATTTTTAAAACATGCAGTATTTAACTAAGTGTGTCTTATAACTATTTTCAGTAACACAAACTTCAACCATCATTCATGTATTAAAACTAAAATCATTTCAGGAATCGTTTATTGAAGACAATGAGCTATAAAAGATTTTGAGTGCCAACTCTCAATTGATTATTGGAATGGAAGCCTAGAAGTCATGCAAATGAAGTCTGGAAACCTGTATGATTACATGTGAAAAGGTCATTTGCAGAACAGCAAAAATTCAGTTTGACCTTTTGTTTTGTGCACAAGTGGTTTACAGTTTACTATTTGAAAACCTTAAGGTCAAAAAATTACGCTTGAGAGCCCTTTTTTTCTTTTAGTCGTTTTTTTTTTTTTTCCCTCTTCTTACCTCCCGATAGGAAGAGTAAAATGTGCATTTCTTTTCGGCCTTTCATGTAGTATTCAGTGAGCTCTCAACAAGAAAAAACACAACATCGTGCATGCTTCTACTATTGCACACATCCTCACACATGAAATTAGAACGAGTTGCACAAGAACAGCAATGAAACAGTGGTAATGACTGCCATTTAGTGCATAACTTTGTGTGTGTACAGCACTTTCACTTCCAATGTTATTAGATGTGAGCTGTGCAGGTGATTTGAAAAGTGCACTAAAAGTGTATAAACAGTTTTCCTAACACCTCCCTTTATTGCATCATTAATGTTCAATGAAAAACATACAATATACTCTGCTGCAGTATTGAACAGAGTGTGATGTCAAAATGGTCAATCAATTAAAATTCCTTTGTGGTAAGTTTACCAGGAGTTTTCAACTGGGTGCACGGTTATTCTCAATAACAAATCAAGGAGATAAATGGAACTGTGCTAATTAATAAACAAGAACTGTACACCAATTATACTCAAAATATTTTAACAGAATTAATTATCTGAATTTCTTGGCATAGAGAATAGAAATCAAAGTTTACAATCTTTCACACAACAATTAGATGGCTTTTTTTCAAGGAAGGTAGACAGCAAACTTTTATCTTAATGTCTCCTTCCTTGAAAAAAGCCATCTGATTGATGTGCAAAAGCTTGGAAACTTTGATTTCTATTCTATGCCAAGGAACTGTGGTGTTATTCTTGGTGTGGCATTATTCTCAGAAAATACAGTACCTCATATAAGACCAGCCATGCTGTTTTTCGATGGACATTGTTTGGAAAACATTTATTATCTGAGTGCGCTATCTCACCATTCTCCCAATGAAATTTAAATAGTATGGATCTGTCTTTCATGGAGAGACTAGCATCCTATAAGGGTCATTCAAATGAAAACAAGCCAGTGGGTGTATGATAAAGATGTGACTTACCTTAAAAACAATCCCTGTGGCTATTAAGACACTCATCCCACTGTGACAGTACATGTTTGTCAAAAAAAAAAAAAAAAAGTAGATGCAGAGTGTTGTCAGTTTCAAGACAAGTGGATGGAGGATTATTTCTTTATCATGAATAAAGGCTTGCCTGTATGTTTACTGTGTAATGAATCTCTAGCTATACCTGAAGAATACAACCTGAAGAGATATTTTATTCAAGACATGCTGATCATGAAAAAACTGAAGGACAAATGGGAAAAGACAAAATACAGCAGTTAAAGAACTCGAATAACCAGCAGCAAATGTTCAACAAACAAAGAACATAGCATTGCAATAGTTTTGTTAAAGCTAGTTTTGTGGTAAGTGAAAAAATTTCTGAGCATTCCAAGACATTTAGTGAAGGAGAATTTATCAAAGAGTGTCTGCTCGATGTTGCAAATATAATGTCATGACAAGAGGAAAGACTTCGAGAAAATTAGTTTGTCCAAATGTACGGTTGTTTGACGAATATAAATGATGGCTGATGACATCAAAACCAGTTTGAAAGAGCACATTACTCAATTTGAAGCATTTTCAATTGCTTTGGATGAAAGCACAGACTCCTATGATACAGCACAACTAGCCGTCTTTATTTGAGGAGTCTCTCTTCTGTGATGTTAAAGTGGACTTTAACATCACAGAAGAGAGACTTCAGCTGTTAAAAGGAACAACTACTGGTTAAGACATATTTGAAGTAATCAACACAGTTTTTCGAAGCTTTGGGCTGAAATGGAGTTTACTATCTGGGATATGTACTGATGGAACCCCTGCAATTGTTGGTGCATGGAAGGGATTTATTGGAGTAGTTAATGGAAGAGTAGTAGAATTAAATACTCAGGTGGAAAATTTAGCAAATTTTCGTTGCATTATCCACCAACAAAACTTGGCTGCAAAACCGATTAAATTCAAGAATGTTATGGAAGTGGTAGTAGTTAGCATTAACTTTATTAAGCCACGCGCACTTAATCACCGCCACTTTAAGGAGTATTTGGAAGACATATTTTCGGATTATGAAGATGTGTCTTATTATTGTGAAGTGAGGGGGTTGAGTAAAGGTAAAATGTTAAAACGATTCTATGTTTGAGACAAGACACATTGCAGATTTTATGGACATAAAAGGAAACAAAATTAACCAAAAAAAATATGATCAGCAGGTGTGTGATTTGGCATTCCTTGTAGGTGACACAATAAACCTCAACGACCTGCATCTTAAATTAAAAAATACAAGGGCAGTTGGTGCATGAACTGCATGGATATGTGAAAGCTTTTCATAATAAACTAAGATTGTGGGAATGCCAAATAAGATCCAAAAATTGTTACCATTTTCCTACTCTAGCAACTCATAAAAATATCACATATAACTCTTATGGAGCTGAACTGAAGTCACTAATAGAGCAATTTGATACAAGGTTTGCCGACTTCCAAAACAAAGACTCCACATTCACTATATTTGGCTCGTCTGATGAATGCTGATGTAAATAAAGTGCCAGAAAACTTACAGATGGAACTTATTGAGCTTCAGGAGGATTTAACTCTGAAATCACAACTTAACGACATTGCTTTGATGGAAGAAAAATATACAAATTCACATGCCTTTGCAAGAAAAATCATTTTTGGCTGCACATATATGTGCGAACAGTTTTTTTTCGAGGATGAAACGCAACAAGTCAAAAACTCAGACAAGGATAAAAGATGAAAATCTTGAAAGTTCTCTGCGATTATGCATAAGCAATGTCAACCCCCAATATTGAGAGTCTTGTAGTCCAAGTACAAGGCCAATCCCCACACTAAAATTTCTAATAAAAGCATGTTTACTTCTTTACTTACTATTATGTTATTTGTAATTATATGACTATAAAATATAAATAGAATATAAGTAAAAAAGTTGTACAAGTACAGGCTAATAAATAAAATAAGAAGTAGCAACTCGTTTTAATTTATTAATTTATTTATTTAATATTGTCATTTAACTAGAGAGAATGATAATTTGGTCCCAGAACCAGGAAAGGTTGCCCATGCCTGAATTAGGAGAACTGACATTGCAACTCACTCTATTACAATTCCTCAATCATTTTTTTCTTATGTGTGATTAATAAAACATCCGAGTAAAGAAAGATTCAACAGGAAGAGTCAGAAGTTAACCCCGTTTTGAGCTCCATATATAATGTGGGCCTCCATTCCTGTGGTGCTCTTTGACCATACATGGCCCTTGTGCCATAAAAATTCAACAACCAACCTCCATTTCTGAGCAAAATGTGTGTGTGTAAGGGGGGGGGTTGACCAGGTACAGTAATGACATGGAACACAATGCTGATGACATGCCTTAGGCTCGGTGCCACATTAAGTTATCAGGTGAGCAGAAGATGGAGGTCGATAAACGTGCTGTTTGGGTGTACCTATGTCATTCAAAAAAGGGTTAAATATTGCACCAGCAGAATGAGAAATGTGCCCAGGTGAAGGTGAGGAAATAGTGGACAGCAGCACTGTATGAAAATGGCTCCACAAGCAGAGGTCAGGCAGTCCAACAACCATCAACACAGACACCCTGGTCAAAGCTGTAGCAGTGAACCCTGGTACTGGTACACCACAACTGGCAGCTGAAGTGGAGTCTCCTCAATCCACTTATTGTATTTCACCTGCACCAGCTTGGTTTCTTCTTCAGGCACCATCGACTGAAGTGGGTCCATGATACTCAGTGCCAATGCTACCCAGTGCTTCTAAATAGGAAGGAAGCAGGAGTTGCTGGAAGTGGATAATGCCCCAAGTCACATGTCCAGAGTGCTCCACCAAAAACTACAGGAATAGGAAGGGGTTGAAATCCTACCACCACCCTTCATACAAGCTGGACCTTGCCCCATCTGACTACCACCTGTTTTGCTCCATGGACATTTTTCTATGAGAACAACACTTTGCTTCAGTGGTGGATGCGGAATTTGGCATCACAATTTCTGTCCTTGAAACTGTGGTAACGTAGCTCTGGCAGAATGTTGGCAAAGGACTATACAAAATCTTACTTCATTAAAGTCTGTGCTTTGCGGAAGGGTTAAAGCATGTATGGTTTTCTTACATCTCGTTAAACTATCTGCCTGCAAACAAGACAATCTTACGACTTGCTCCAGTTCATCAGAATAATACTGTATTAACAGCTTTTAAATAAGTTTCTGTGAACATTATGGGCTTTGTGTAGCAGTACTGTATGGAATTAAATGTGTGCATGTACTAGACAGAATTGATTTCAAGTTACAGTGAATAAAATTATCTTAAAAATACTGATATTCATTTATTATATTTATTTGTTAAATTTCCACCATCAGATATCTAAAGCAAAATTTACTTAATTGTTGTTTTAGCTGCATCTTTATTATTTTCTTTTGCTCTATACTGCATGTTTCAGGAATTCTTACAAGAACTAGATGGAATTTAAATCTGGTTTTGAATTTACTTAAGTTTCTATTCAAACTACAACATTTTGCTCATCAATCTACATACATTCACAGTATAGGGGAGCCACATTAGGAAAGGAGCTATATAGAAAATTTTGTGAGTTACAGTGAAATTCACAGTTGGCAAAGGTTTACTGTACAGTCTTTGTGGAAGTTCTGTAATTTATAGTGAATTACAAATAAATGACTGTGTTAAAGGCTTACTTTTCTAGAGCTTTGCATTCAAAGTACATGTTTAAAAAGCTGAGTGACCTGCTGAGCACCAGGACTGGGTTCACTGGTTTGCTTGTTATTATGTGCATAAATTAAATCTCCTTAACACTGTTGCAACTATAGTATATTTTGGACTTTTGAAAAAAAAAATGCCAACACAGCTAGCTCAAGAACATTTTTAATGAGAAAAACTGCTGAAGAAAAAACAAAAATGAAAAAAAAACATTCCCTCATCAATTGAAAAAATTAAGTGAACAGCACAACAGATTTAAAGGACAAACATTTAAAATGAAACAAATTAAAAATGTACAGCCAAACATATATATATATATATATAACTACAATACACTGAATTAAAAAAATTCATTAAATGCATAATGATTTATACCCACTGTTTTCTATATAATCAAACAAACCTTGATTGGAATAAAATTTAATCCACTTTCAGTAGCTAGAGTCTTTGCTAACATAGTCTTAGAACACCCAGGAGGGCCATACAAAAGAACACCACTAGGTGGGACGATGTTATAGCGGGAATATATTTCTGGATACTTAAGTGGCCATTCCACGATGATCTTCAGTTTCTTTTTCACTTCATGCATACCACAGATGTCATCCCAGAAGACCTAAATGTAAATGTTTGCTATTATTACATAATGAAAAACTAACAAAATTCTAAAAGAAATTATGTACAAAAAGATTATTTTAAAAGGGGCCTCCTTGGTCTTAACCTCTCCACACCACAAACATACAACTCTTACCTCATTAAAAAAAAATGCTAAGTACTGCCACTGTCATACATTTATGCTTTGCATGATGTCCATTGCATCCTGGAAGATTATGTTGGGCATCCTGGCTACTTGTATGTTCATTAAACTTTTGTTTCTTGGATGGAAAGTGACATTTACCTTTAACTGTCATACACAGCTAATACTTTGTCACCTGCATCATTAAGATTGAATACATTAAAATACTGTGTCAGTCAGGGCTCTGAAAATTGCCCTTCCTCCCATCCCTGCCAAGTTGAAATTACATGAGGATGACCTCAATCTAAATTGAATTTCCAAATTCAAAATCACTGATTCTGGAAATATTTGCAATGTGCTTAAAATCACAGCAGGGTGCAAATTCGAGGATCAAACTAATTTTTAAATCGTGTGAAGAATGGCTTATTTTATTTTTCTAAGTCACCCGAATTCTTTAAAAGCCTCTGACTAGACAAGTACAGTACTATGTCCAAAATCCGGACATTTTTCTGTGGCTGAGAGCAAAGCTGCCACCATCTATTGGCAAAAAAACAAAGACACTTGGAAAATTCAGGCAGTCAGTGTTTTCTTTAAATTCACGCATATATTTATACCTACAGTAAAACCTCAATGAACGGCGACCAAAAAAAAAAAAAAATATGCTGGTGAGTAATTTAGCTTTTTACGGCCTCTCTGCCCTGCCAGTGTTCTCACCTAGACCTAAAAATGTTTCAGACATTTTGAATTTAAGTTTCATGTTTCTATTCCCAGGACTGCATAACTTTTATTTGGAATGACAGGGGTGGGGGAACCACCCAGCATGCTTTGCCTGTACTATCCGAGAGGAAGAAGACTGCAAAAGAGCAGATTAAAATCCCGATATGTATGCATTTAGCTGTTGTCAAAGAAATTGTTTCCATTGCAAGTGATTAGAATTAATTTTGTCTTTACACATCCACAAGCTTTTAGTTGTTTGTGATAGCTTTGCTGTGCGTTGAATTATATCGAAAAGACTTAGTGATGCAGCACTTAAACCTGCTAAAAGGAAACATAATAGCCTTTCAATCGCCAAAAGGTGGAATTAATTCGTAAACTAGATAATGGGACTTCAGTTGGTAAGCTGTGTGATGAATATAACATCGGTAAGTCTAGAGTTTACAATATTCAGAAATAGAAAGAAAAACTTCTGATTTTTTTTTTTTTTTTTTTTGTGAACAGAGATATGCCTTTAGGCATGGACAAAAGAAAATCAATGCATTCCAGCAAAAATAAAGATATAGATTCAGTTATGATAGAATGGTTCCGGCACAGGAGGAGTGAAAACATTTCACTTACAGGTCCAATGATAATGGAGCAGGCAAGTTTTTCACAAAGACATGAATTTAACAACACCCTGCAAGTATTCTACTGGATGGCTAACTAAATTTAAAAAGTGCCATGGGATTCGTCAACTTCGCATATCTAGTGATCCAGTTTCGTGAGATTACAAAGCTGCAGAACATTTCGTTGATGAATTCAGTAAATTAGTGTCTGATACGTGTCACGAAAAATGCTAGCAGCAGTGCACGAACATGCTACATCTGGCATTAAAGACTCCAAAGAAAGACTTACAGTTTTGGCATGTGCCAATACCACTGGTATGCACAAATGTAAGCTACTGATCACACAGGGTTCGTACTCTTTTTGGGGGAAAAAATTCAAGGACTTTCCAGGCCTTTTCCAGGCCATATACAAAAAATTCCAGGATGATTACTACGCTTTACAGTATCATGCTCAAATTAGTTTTTAAAAGCAATTTCAGTTTTAAGTAATAAAAATGATGAAAGATGCAAATGGATGAGTGTGCTTTTTTACCCATTACATTTCTTTTTAATGTTTTTAATTGGCAAATTACCCAATAATGCTAAATTGAATCATGATGCAATTACCACAAGGCTATTCAGAAAATCCTTTCCCTCAATCAGAAAATGATTAATTCAATCAGTTATTTTAGCTGCATCACTATTCTGCACTATCTTCCATGTAATCAGACTATTATTGATAACAACTGAAATTATTATAAAATAAAGTGAGGGCAGATTCAGAATTTAAGAATGGGGAGGGCGCACGTCTAACAGAGGACTGGTAAAAAAATCTCTGAGATTTATTTCCTCCAAAAAAAACACGGTGGTAAAACATGGAGGACCCATAAGGGGGAGATGGGGTGCTTGCCTGTCAGAGTACATCACAAACAGCAGTTCTGAAGTACTGCTGTGTGGATCACTGAAAAGTTCGGGCCAATGTAAGACAAAACGTGGAGTTGCAAATCCATAAGTGAAAAAGTGTAATGTCTGAAAACAAGAAACGTGAGACAAAGCAAAGCACTTATCTACTTACTCACCTCCCCCCTTTTTTTTTTTTGAAATGTGGCATGTGCCTGTTATGCCCACAGGTGGATTCTAGCTCTGATAAAAAGTGTTTCCATACATGGGAATGATTTTTTTTTCTTTTTAACATTCCCAATGACTGCCACTGGTGGATGCATATTGGGATGTGACTTTTGAAGGCAATGAAAATCTTAATTACTAGACAGAATATGTTCCAGACTTGAGGAAAATTTCATCCAATTGTAGTACAGTTATGTTAAATCAAAAAGCATAAGCCACGGAATCACTATGCACCTCAAGAAATGATTCGGGAGTGGACGATCATAGAAAGGTGAACCAATAGAGTTTAAAACAGAAAGTGTAATTTTAGGAACATGGCAACAAATTTCAAATAAGTTTCATCATAGAAGTCAGAAAGTCCTGGCCCAATACCCAACCCAAAAGAATCTAACCACCTTTATGTCTACCAGTACACTTGCCTCATATTACTTTCCAAAAATTATTTTTCATATCAAACAAGATTGCCTCAATTTACTTTTATTTTTTTAAATCAAAATCACTGCTAAACTAAATTTATGAAGTGCTACCCCAAAATGTGGAACTAGCTAAACTATTTATAAAAACCTTAAACATAAAACAATTTCAGTTTTTTATTGGTATAAATTAGGATATTCTTAAGTATTTTACATAAATGAAAAATGATGAGCATAAGGAATCTCTACCTCCAGTTAAGCTTCAATCATAACCAGAATCAGAATAACCACTTTTGGTTCAACTCCCAAAACATAAGACAATTATATGAATTAAGTTTTTAAAAGCTTTTTTAAAAAAATTGAAGTTTGTCAGTTATATAAACCAAAATCTGATCAATGCATTAAGGACAATTGATTGAATTGTTTTGGCCACAAATTCATAGTAAAATGTACAGCAAAAATATGTTTTAGGAGCCCATGAGTATTTACTGTACAAGTATATATAAGGTTTTATATTACTTACCAAAGTTTTAGTCCAATAAGAAGCCCAATTGTGGAAGTTAGTTGCAGAAAGTTATAAGTTTTTGGAACAGAAGAGTTCATTAGTCTATTTACATGAACTTCATATGAAAAACACTAAATAATTATGAAGATATAAGATCAAAACTGGTTTGAAGTTCAACATGCTTCAAAGAAAAAAAAGTTCATTTCTATTGTAAATTGTACAAATATAAAAATTTTATGTTTTAGTATTAATTCTCTATATGCTTGGAAGATACCACAAATATGGAGTATCAATGGATGGTTATACAGATTTAAGATTGCTGACTTTGGTTTCAAGTTCCATATCCATTTTTTTAAGTACTGCTCTTTTCTCATGAGCAGTTTTTCTAAAGTTATTAGATTTTACAATGTATGTAATGTTATTTGTAGTTTCAGCTTTTAAAGCTAAATCATCAGCAGAGTTAAGTAATTCTTTGACTTCTCCTTCAATGAGTTTTTTCCTTTTCTTTTCTATGCTATCAATTTCATCTAAAATAGCTTTCCTTTTTCCACATATGGCTGCTTTTTCCTTTTCTTTGGACTTATCATCCAAATAATGTATGTATTTTTGCCTTGCAGCTCCAACTGATAACAGAAGGGGTTTTGAGATATTTACCTTATCAATACCACCTACATAGGATATATGATCATAAATAATTCTCTGTGCTACAATTGACTCCTCTCTCATGTTTTCTACAATGAGCTCCTTATTGACTGAAAAACCCCTCTCAACAGAAGCTAGCCCATGTGACAACAGTAAAAGAAGTTTCACAACTTTCCACAGTTCACTAAAAGCTTTAGTAGAAGACATGTACTCATACAATAATGTGTCTACTCTTTGTTGTTTATCTTCTGGATCAAAGTTTATGAATGAAGATTTTACTGCTGCAACACTGGTCACAAATTCCTTAAACTGCCATATTACACCATCACATAATTCTGGTTGTATTCTATGAGCATCAACAAGAAGTGTGAGAATGGATGTTAGATTCTTAATACAAGTCTCACTATTTTTTGACATCAACCGAGGATCTAAACACTTCATGTGGCGAACAAGGGAGTACTTAAGTGGATTTTTTTCCAATAGCTTCACAACTAGCTTTTGCAAAAATATTCGGCATTCCATTCTAAACTCCATAAGTTTGCATTCACTAATGTTCTTAGCACTTAATTATTTCAATACCTTCTCTGTTTGAAACCCAACATCAATTTCTTTATAGTGACAACACTGAGATGCATCTGTAAGGTCTACTTGTAACAGCTTTAAGGCAGAGTTAGCTTCTGCCATTACGGTTCTTTTAACAAAGCGATTCATCATATTTCTTAGCATCTTTTCAAGATCTGTGGCCATAAAAGGCATCATTGGCTTATCTGACTGATATGCCTTGAGAAATGGTACCAGCTGTTTTGAAACTGAATTGAAGAAATGCAGTTTAGCCAAAACAAAAGGATCTTTAGTGAAAGTTTTGATAGCATCAAATGATACAGTGTGGGGATTCTTGATGCACTTCTTTTCAACTTGGTTAACATAATTTTCAATGTCTGCCCAAATTTCTAATGCTCGCTCGCAGGCAGGAGTATTTTCTAGCCACCTGTGTGGGCAGAATTTTAATGGCATCTTACTGGCTAAAATTATTTTAGAAAAATCTTTCCTCCTTGCAGGTGAATCTTTAAAAAGCCTAAATAATGATGAAAGCAACTTTTGAATTTCCCACCCTGTTGCTGAGGCTCCATGTCGAAAGGCATTGTTTGCAATGTGAAGTCCACAGCTCCCTGTGTTTAGGAGTTGGACATTTGAGTCAGCACTAAGTGTTGATTGCAGCATATCAAAAAACTTCCCATTAACATTGGGTCCATCCATTGATAACTGCACAATGTTACACAGTGGGAGGCACGCCATGCATTCAAGAAATGTTTCCATCATTATGTTTGCACTAGCATGACCCAAAAAAACTGATGACAAATATCTGGTTGAAACT
This sequence comes from Macrothele yani, assembly GCA_039090855.1. Lineage (NCBI taxonomy): Eukaryota > Metazoa > Arthropoda > Arachnida > Araneae > Macrothelidae > Macrothele > Macrothele yani. Next base: position 145,288,680 of record CM076995.1, on the reverse strand, counting down.
GTTCCTTTTTTCCCATAAACGAACATGTATATCCATTTGTTTTGACTGACTAAACTTGTTTAAACTTTCGTCAAACAAAATCACAAAATTTTCATTTTCAGTTTTGACTTCCTGAACCAACACTGATTTAAAGTGAGGTGCCAAACCAAAGCAACAAATGTAGGAACATTTTTTTTCGCCACAGCTGAAGTTTCCAGCAATTCTGCTGTCAGAAAACATTAGGCGGAATAAAACATCATTACCTGCACAAGACCTGTAAGAGTAATGGGATTTAACCACTTTTAAACACCACAATGCTTCTGCTTTAATGGTTGCATTTTTTTTAAGAGGAATATGCAGAGGATTAGATGTGGATGCAATAGGCTGTACTTGTTTATCACTTGATACACATAGCAATTTATCAACAGTTAGTGGAACATTTTTACAGCTTTCTGTCAACATACTATGTTTTTTTCCTTTCATGTGGCTTCTTAAAGCGGATTCCCCCATATTCGAAACATCTATTATTTTAATGGATAAAAATGCATTTTGCAACATGGCAATTGCTTTCATTTTTTTTAATCCATCCAGCATATTTAGGATTTATTAGCCAAAGATCACTAAAAGTACACTTACCCATATTTAATGGGGGGGTGAAAAAATGGGTAAATAAACTGAAACAGTAAATGAAAACCAAAAAAATATCTAAGATCAGGAACCACACAACTAAAAATTGAGAATTTCCCCTGAGTAAGGGGCTACACATGTGACCAATTACTATAGGCCAGATTTTAAGTAATTAAAGAAAAAGGGGTCTTACTGCTATGTTATTTCCTGCTCCCCAGCTTTGTCCTTTAGGCAGCCTGGGTTGCAAATGCTTTGGCATTGATTTAGTCTTCATTCAAAACAAGGAAACAACACTTAGTGAAGTTACTGTTTTATGACCTGTATGCCAATCAGTAATTGGAAAAGGAGTGAGACAAGGTGACACCATATCTCCGAAGCTCTTTAATGCCACATTGGAAAATGTCTTTCAATCACTGAACTGGGAAAACAAAGGGATAAAGATTAATGGAGATTATCTAACCCACCTTCGTTTTGCTGATGACATAGTCATTTTTGCAACTACCCCATCAGAGCTACAGAGTATGATCCAGGAACTTGCTGACAAGAGTAAAGAAGTGGGATTAAAAATGAACTTTCAGAAGACAAAAGTGATGTACAATGCTTTTACAAGAAATGAAGATTTATCGATTGATGGAGAAAAGCTGGAGATAACAGACACGTACGTTTATCTTGGACAGCAGATATCAAGTGAGGGTCACATTGGTGAAGAAATTAATCGGCGTACAAAACTTGCCTGGAGAGCTTTTGGAAGAAACAGCATAATTTTCAAGAGCAATATGCCATTATGTCTTAAAAGAAAAGTGTTTGATCAATGCATCCTTCCAGTGCTTACGTATGGTGCAGAGACGTGGACCTTAGCTAAAAGAGACATACAAAGGCTGCAGACAACTCAAAGCAGCATGGAGAGGTGCATGCTTGGTGTAACCAGGAGAGATAAGAAGAGGAACACGTGGATCCGAAAAATGACAAGAGTGGAAGACATCATGATCAGAGTTAAATCGCTGAAATGGCAATGGGCTGGACATACTGCCAGAAGAACAGACCATCGATGGACAGCCGAAATTTTAGATTGGATTCCAAGGGACAGGAAAAGACCTAGAAGAAGACCACATGGAAGATGGGTGGATGAAATTCGAAAGTATGCAGGAGTGACATGGAGGAGACTGGCACAAGACAGACCATTGTGGAGGAAACTTGGGGAGACCTTCGTCCAGCAGTGGATTGATAATGGTTGACAATGATGATGCCAATCAGTAGACAGAGTGTTGTGCTAAAAGACTGTTACAAAGCATCACCTCTTACAGCTGGGCTCCAAACCAGAGGAAAGGAAATGTTAACAAACACTTAGTGCCTGAGGGAAGCAAAACTTTGTACTGGGTACCCTCCTCCAAGTCTCAAATCTTTCATACTTACCCAGCTGGAGAGTGGACGTAGGGCTTCAAGCTTGGAGAATGAATACTGCTCTTATATCTATGCCTTTGAATTTAATTTCGACCATTTTCAACAGGGTAAGTTCCTAGGTTGTACCTAACAGCATACTAAAATTTCGCCAAAATCCAACCCCTTTTACGTGAATTATCGTACGGACAAATGGAAAAAACCAAAGCATAAACGTTTCTGCAACCTACAGTTCGAAAGGGTTAGTAATTTCTAAAATAAAAACATAACGAACAGCGTGAAAACTAGCTCATACACAGAATATTTGAAACTACAGTATGCACTCTCAATTATTAGGGATGATAGGGGGAAGGGAATAGAACTGTCCATAATTAGCATGTTCTCGTTGCGCTAGGCGCTTAAGCACTGCTGAATTCCGTCAGACCCCCAATGGTCAAATGATTGAAATGTGCTGATGTTCATGGAATGAAATGGTTGATCAGCTATGATAACCGCATAAAAGTTCGAAGGGGGGCGATTTTTTTTACTTTATGCAACATTCTACATTACTCCAGTATTTATCTTGTCATCATCAACAATAGCAATGTAACTACCACTTACGATCGCGGATATCGGCCTACTGAAAATCTGCCATACAACTAAGGGATACAACACACAGGTATCATGTTACAGTGTATTGTAATTGAAAAAAAAAAAAAAAAAGATTTCAGAAATTAAAATCGAAAAAAAAAAAACTTTCAGAAATTAATATCATCAAGTCATGGTGTTTCAAAAATCCGCTTTCCTTTATAATGTTTAAAAACATGTAATGTTTTTTCTTTTTACCTGTCGTGTATAATAAAATGGGTTGATTTTTTTATGGAATCAGACGTCCATATGTCCGATTGTCTTCGTCTGAGTTCACACGTTAGCTACTGTGTACAAGTAGACATATTTTTTCAGCTCAAAAATATGTAGTTTTGTATGTATTCACAGTATAACTCATTCCGTATTCCCACAGAACAAAATTCAGCAGATACAAATGAAGAACATCAAGACCCACCCAACACCATGTTTCCGATTGTCTGCTGTTTATATTCAAGAAATGCGAATATGGATCAATGGTGAATGCAGCAACTATGGTTTTTATTTATTACCAAGAAAAAAAAAGGAGCCTGAAAGCTGTAAAGCTGAAACGGATATTTCTCCCCCTCCCGAAAACATTCCGATTAAGTTCAAACAGCAGGAGCACGCGTCCACGCACACTCAACCTCTGGAATGTCCTGATGGAACGGCTTCTTTTCATTTGGCACATCGCCATAAATCAACACCTGCAGCTCACTGAAGTGTCTTCCTCCTTCACCCTAACTATAGGAGAAAACGTAAAAAAAAAAAAAAATGCTGCCCAATTTTCGACAAAATGACCAAATTTACGTCATAACGTTGCAATTTACTAAAATACGTTTATCTGCTGAATTTCGCCTAAATCCATTGAAAACTTTTTACATCTGAATAAAAATGTATGTTTGTAATTAAAATAGAGTCCATATCATCACAGAAACAAAATTTAAGGAACACTCTGTTTAAATAAACCATGGCATCTAAAAAAAAAAATAATTTGCTTGCTTTTCCCGTAATTTATAATTGCCGTTTCTTTTTTTGAATCCGATTTTGCAACGGAAGATTTTTTTTTTTTTTTTTTTGCATCTGCTAAAGTTTCAAACGGAATTCGGCGAAATTTGCACTAGAACTTTATTGTGATGTATTTTAACCACTGTAAAAATTTTACTGTGTTATTTTCAAAATTCCGGAAAATGGGTTTTCTGAAAATATCTTAGTCCTTTTGAGCCGTGGAAGTGATAAACAGGTGTTTGCTTTCTTCCCAACCAAGGGCTTCGGATCAGCGCTCCCAGCTGTCAATCAACCGTTGCTATGGTAACACACTTTCTGCTCAAGGCTCACTGTCTAAAGAGGCACACATAATAAAAATTTCCAATGCTAACTTTTTAAGTTTTAAACCGATTCAAATGGAATTTTGGGAGTGAGCTTCTGTAATCCAATTATAGTAAACGTAAAAATTTCAGCCACTTTTGTGAAAAATTCGCAAAGATAGTTTTCTTATTTTTTATCATAAGTAGCCGAAGTCTCTTGAGGGGTGGGCCGGAAGCAAGCGTCTTAATGCAATAAACAAGGAGCAGATGAATGTGTTGTTCAGGCATACTCTTCACTGGTGGATGCCAGCTGACTTGGTAAACACGCGACCCCCTTGCAAATGCCAAATGTCTCTTCTTTCCCCTTCTGTTGTTCTCAGTAGTTGTCGAACGGACATCAAGCTCCCCTTCCCTAACAGACCTGCTAGTAATCATCCAATTTTATTGCACTGGAAGTAGTGCTTCCCCCCCCCAGCCAAATTAGGATTTGGGCACATCCGAAACACCACTGTAGCCGGCGGTTTCTTTGAGAACAGAGGAGAGGAACTTAAAAAAAATTAAGGGGTAACAGTCAGTAACACGATTTCCTAAAAGGGCATTTTTTTTAAGCACTAATTTCAAATTTCAAGGCTTTTCAAGACAGCATTAAAAAAATACCGTTTTTCCAGGATATTCCAGGCCTTGAAAACGTAATGATGATTTTCCAGGACTTTCCAGGTTTTCAAGCACGCGTGCGCACCCTGATCACAGAAAAAGCAGCAAGCCTCAAGCTTTTAAAGCTGTTAAAATATTTCCTGTGCATTGCAAAGCATCTAAAAAGGCATGGATTACAAAAGAAATAATAACAAGGTGGTTTCATAGTCACTTCGTGCACGAAGCTCGAAAACATTGTAAATCTGTTGAACCACTGGAAAATGCAAAAATTCTGCTAATTTTGGATAAGTGTTCTGCCCACCCACCATCTGAACATCTTGTAAAGGATATTTCTGTTCTGTTTTTGCCACCAAATTGTACATGTCTTTTGCAGCTGATGCATATGGACATTTAAGGTCATTGAAGTGCTGTTACAAAAGTGACTTCTTAAAACGAATGTTGAACTTTGTGAATAAAAGTGAAAGCGTGGTCGACTATGTAAAATAGTTCACCATTAAATATGCAGTGTGGAGTGTTGAGCGGGCGGCATGGGATAGCGCAACAACAGGCATTTTGAAAAATGCATGGCATAAACTGTGGCCATTAACCTTGTTCACAGATGATGATGCAAAACCTTGTTTTGAAGGTTTTCATATTTTGCAAGAAAAACAACAAATTTCTGAATTGGTGACCTATGCTAAAAGCATTACATGCGTAAATTTAGAAGAAAACGACATAAAAGTGATGAACATTGACAGCGACGCACTTGTAGTTAATAAAATTGGTGATGGCACAATTTGCGATATGATTTTGAAACAAGGCATGGATAACAGCGAGTCAGAAAATGATTGTGAATGTGAAGAAAAAATTCCTATTGATAATCTGGCAGACCTTTCGAACAGTGCCATGAAAGGACTGGAGCAATGAAACCCCACCAGGGACTGTGCAATATCCTGTCATAGTTACCTCCACCCACTACCAAGCTTAGCACTGTTTTATGCCCATGAGTCAGTGTCCTCCTATTTCATTGAAGTGTTTGCCTTCCGTCACTAAATGCCGGAAGCTAGTTCTATCAGAGGTATGCATCCTGTCACTGACTATAAACATTTGGGGCAAAACTACATATGCCCCAAATTTCTGAACCTAGAGCATAATATAATTAGACAAGTGATATTCTTCTGTCCTTGGCACTCCATAACAATAATACAACTTCCAGCAAGTTGCAGTGAAATGAAGCATGACATGCAATAATTGTTTTTCTTCTTGTAGTAGGAAATTCTATTCCAAACTTTATTTTAAAATTTAGCTGCCTGGACCAGGCCACTAGTTTTTATTTTTACCTGCCCAGGCCAAATGTTTACATACCTTGGGCATACCTAGCATGATGTTTTTCAAGCCCTGCCTGAGTAATGTACTTTAGTAATCTGTTTCTATCCATATTTTATTTAGATGGACAATTCTTTTCAGCTTAAAATAAAAGCTCTTGAATTTATACTTCAATAGTAGCTATTTATTTTTTGGCAATAAAGATGTTCGTTGGTTGGTGTTTCATGGTGCAAGGGCCTCAAAGGGCCAAAGAGTGCCTAGTCCAAAGGTGTCAGGATGTTATAAAACAAAACGAAAAGGAAATGGCATATAAGAGAACAAGCGGTGTAAAAGTCCAATAAAACAACAACGTACTATATAAAAAAACACTGGTAAAAGAAATCATAGATAGCATAACAAAACAATATTAAAAGTAACAAATTATGATGTGATCAAAATGGAATAATATAAAAGGTGTAACAATGATGGTATAAAACAAATCAATATAAAAGGTGTAAAGCCAATGAACCAGAAAACTATAAAAAATGATAAACACCGTAGAAAGAAGAAATGACAACATACAAGACAAGTCACAATGATCATTTAAAAGACGACTCAAAATTTCTGAGTCATCTGGTAAAGTGGGTAAAAGGAAATGACTAACACGAACATGAACAAAATGATGACATGAACATAAAATATGAACTGTTAAAGGTACATCACACGTCCCACACATCCAGGCAGTGTCACCACACAGCAAATAGCAATGAGTGAAAAGACAATGCCCAGCGCGGAGACGCACGAGCACAACTTCCTCCCTATGCATACCTACCAACTTTCAGAAACAGAAATTCGTAAAAAAAAATAATCTATGTATTCGATGAAAGTTTTAATCGATATATTCAATTAAAATTTTAATCGTTACATTCGATTAGATTACTTGTCGCGCATATTGATTAAATGTACCGAACATATCGATTTAAAACTGATGTTACCCAAATCAAGTATAAACTTGTAATTGAAGTGACTACAGGAAAATCATTGCACTTTATTATAATAATACTGACATGCTCCTATTCAGCACAAATATACCTAAAACTAGAAAAAGCTTTAAAGTGCAGCTGTACAGTACCATTTTCAGAATAATACAAACAAAATGTTTACAACTTTAAGTTTTTAAATGTAATGTGGAAAATCATCTAGCTTTCTTTACAAAATTAGGTCATTAAGTCTCACTTTGTTTTTGCTTCTTTGAAAAAAATGTTGTTGTAACACTGCTTTTTCGCTTATCAACTGCTTTCTGTACCTTTTCTATGTCTTTAATTTTCTTCACTTCTTGTTTCCTAACTTTCGTAGCACTCTCCAACATTGCTTGGGCCACACTAATTCCCACCAAGTCATTTTTATTTATTGCTTCTTTTAAGCACTTGTTTGCATCATCTAGTAATCTGTCAACAGTCAATCTTTTTCCCTTTTCTTCCTCTTTCATTTTCTTCAGTGCCTGTTCACCGTGTTCAATATTTACTTTTTCTTTTTCAAACTTACTCTTCATACTTGCTTGCAGCAATTTTTCTTTTTCCTGTTCTTCTTGTTTCCTCAGTTTTTCCTCAGCCACTCTCTTCTGATCTTCACAGTACTGCTTGTATCTGACATGAGCTGTGCGTGCCAATTGAAGAAGTTCCTGAGTGATAATTACAAAGTGAGCCTTCCCCTCAAACACATTCACCACAGCATCTCTTACAGTCAAATGAGCATCCAATGTTCTTTCATACATATTTGCGGTGTCTTCATTGAAGATGTTCCCCGACAATGTGAATCCCCTTTCTACATCTGCATTGCCATGCAAAAGTGCAAGTGCAGCCTTCACAATTTTCGTAACAGTAGGGTATTTCTTTTCCCCGGAGGTATATGTCTTCTCAAAAAACTGACTCCAGTAAATGTCCACTGGGTTCTTGTCACTACCTGATTTTTCTTCTTCTAATGTCAATAGTTTCCATTCATCAACTAGTGCATGTTCACTGTGTACTCAATTGGAAGAACTGCAGCTAATTTCACTATGTTTTTGTATGATCCTTCTTTCACCCTCTTTGCAGTATGCAAACATCAAAGATACCACAACACAGGTTTATCCAAAGAAGACTTTTGCAAAATATGTGTACAAGCAAACACATAGTGCTTTCTAGCTTTCATGGAAATATAGCATCTTTCTTGTGCGCTTAGCTTCTTGAGATATTCACTTTCTCTAGTGTCAAACACTATGTTTTTCAATGGCAAGTAATACTTATCACAAAATGCTTCCAGACTCAATGGAGCAGCACTAACACAAAATCGATTCATGAGTGTTCTGACGAGGTTTGTGAGCTCATTATAGATTAGATGCATTAAAGGATCTCTCTTCTGAAGGAAACCAGTGAATCTTGAACATGTATGAGCACTTGCACAAGCAAACATAATTTCTGCTTTGGTAGTTTTGTCTTTTAATAGTTTAACAATATTCTTGTATTTCAAAGAACTCGTCAACTTACTTTTGTGCTGGGGTATGAACTGAAGAAAGTATTTTTCAACAGCTGACCATTGTTCTAAAAGTCTCTCTACAGCTAGAGGAAACATGTTTTATAAACCGATGACCCGGAAGTTTCATATCCGATTGTATTTTTTCAAAATCTTCCCAACGAGATGTTTGGCCATCAAAAAAATTATAGAGAAACAAGATCATGTCCGAAGCATTTTCACCAAAGTCTTGTAATCCTTTTTGGAATGCATTATGGATGATGTGAATGTTACATGTGCCAACATCAATCAACTGTTTTCTTCCTAACAGGATCAGAGAATCATTAATAAGACGATTCACAGTTTTGTTAACATTGGGTCCATCACAACCCAGCATCAATAGCTTTGAACGAGAAAGCTGGGCATTATCCAAGGCTTCATTTAACTTGGAGTAAATATCACTAGCAGTGGCTTTACCAATGAAGAAAGTATGTAGATGTCGTGTCATAATCATTTGTTTGGAATCAGACCAGTATTTAACTACAGTTTGAAGCTCTTTCTTTGAAGCTGCATTCACAGTTTCATCAAAACAAAGAGAGAAATGTGGCTCCTCCAATATCATCCACCAACTGCTTTTTAAAATATGGAGCTAAAGCATCACATACTAAATATCTTGCCTTTGTCCTTGAAAGGGTGAACTCAGAAGGAACACTTCCAGGAAACATTGCCTCAAAGGTTTCTTTGACATCTTCACAAGCTGGCTGAACAGCAAAGTTCCCTCCAATCATTTTCATACACCAGATTAACTCTGCCCTTGAAGCAGCTTGTCTAGCAGAATAAAGCTGAATTGATGGTGTAGCTCCTGGAGATGAAATTACACCATCACTGCTACATCCAGGACGGGCTGAAGACAATTGTAGTTGTGAAGAACTCAGTTTCCCATTACATTATTCTCTGTGCTTCCGAGTAGAAGCATGCTGCTCTAAAGCACTAAAGCCCCAAGAAACTGAAAATGTTTGTGCGCACAACATACAAAAAACTTCACTGTCACTTTTTTTCTGTCCCCATTCAGAAACCATGAAACCATTGCTGTCCTTTTTTTTGGAACCATTCTGATTTTACAGTACATTTTCCCATACTTTTGTCTAAGTAATCCAGTTAATCAAAAAATGTATGATTTTATAAAGACAGCTGCATTACCTGAAACAACAAATAAAAAAAATTAGGATTACTATTCATTACAGTATGAAGTGAAGAAAAAACACATATGCACACACAACTATTCCCACACACACACATATATATATATATATCATCATTGTCAACCATTATCAATCCACTGCTGGACGAAGGTCTCCCCAAGTTTCCTCCACAACAGTCTTCTTGTGCCAGTCCCTTCCATGTCACTCCTGCATACTTTTGAATTTCATCCACCCATCTCCCATGTGGTCTTCTTCTGGGTCTTTTCCTGTCCCTTGGAATCCAATTTAAAATTTCGGCTGTCCATCGATGGTGTGTCCTTCTGGCAGTATGTCCAGCCCATTGCCATTTCAGGGATTTAACCTAATCATGATGCCTTCCACTCTTGTCATTTTTCGGATCCACGAGACAAATGAAAAAAATTAGGATTACTATTCATTACAGTATGAAGTGAAGAAAAAACACATATGCACACACAACTATTCCCATATATATATATATATATATATATATCATCATCATCATTGTCAACCATTATCAATCCACTGCTGGACGAAGGTCTCCCCAAGTTTCCTCCACAACAGCCTGTCTTGTGCCAGTCTCTTCCATGTCACCTTTTTGGCGATTGAAAGGCTATTTTTTGTATGATCCTTCTTTCACCCTCTTTGCAGGATGCAAACATCAAAGATGCTATATTTCTGAATATATATATATATATATATATATATATATATATATATATATATATACTATAAAGATACCTAAGCCTTCTGCTCATTCTGATCATACAGATCCACAGTCTTAAGTTTATATATTTTTTTCTCTGGTTAAAATCTCCGCGCGTTGGTTTCTTGCTGTATGAGGAGGCCATCAGCCCCACCCTCACTGCCCCCAGCGTCTAGGGAGTGGCGGAAGAGGTCAGCCATGTTCTCCTCTTGTGAGGAGAAAAGTTTTTGTAACAAAAGAGGTAAGCTCTCTTCCTTGTTTTTGGGTTCTAGGTTTTATAAGTTCAATGTTTGTACTTTATGTACCTTTTCTCTGTCGCTTTGTAACTTTTCAGCTTTTAAGCATTGGTTTGTCTGTTAACATTTATGCGGGTTTTAACTCTTTCTTTTCTTTTGTAACTTTGAGCGTCTTTTGTGGTACCTAGGAACAGAAGATGGCTAAGCTTGTTCCTTTTCTATGCGCTGTCTATGCGCTGTTTTTTCAAAGTAGTTAAGTTCTTAATAACTAATTAATTATGCACTTAAAGCACTGCTGAAATACTTTGTACATATTGCAACTAACTGTTTAAGGTATATAACTTTCACAAAGTTTTCTTTAGTTAATTATTATCTTTAACTTATTCTCGTTTTCGTGCTGTCATAAGTTGTAGAGTAGGGGTTTTAGACTCAAGTTTTCTTTCAAAAATCTGTTCGTTATAAATTAACATTTCCTTTTTTAATTGCAATGTAAAATTTGTTTTTCAGGTTTAAATTCTCTCTCAAACGAACTTGGAATTTCGTTATAGCTGAAAATCATTTCTATTTATTATGTCACTCTCACAGCTTGAGTTCTCTTTAATCTTCTTCTCTCTGTTTAATAGTAACAGATGAAGAGCATGGGTCGGGCCATGAAGGTTAATGGATGCAAGCGAAATTGTTAACTAGTGCTAGGTCATGCTACTCTACGGAGGACATGACTATATATATATTTTTTAAACTATTTTAGGTGGGAATGTTACTTGCATCTATGGCCTTGCAGAAACCCATTTCCAACTAGGTCTTTGTGGAAGTGAGAAAATGCAGAGTTTTTGCTGGTCCTTGATAAAGCCAAGGCTCAGTATTCTCGACACCTTCTACATTCAGTTGTTTTATTTTATTTTTTTCTTTTCTCCTTTTACTCACACAGGTTGATACATAACCTTTTCTATGTTGTACTAGGTGTGAGTCAAAATTATATATGTATTTTTTTGCTTAGGTATCTTTATAGTATGTGAATTCTGAATTTTCAAAACTGCTGCGTTGCGCGTTTTGATTTTCAGGTTATTTTGCACCCTTCGTTTTGAATTCTAAAATTTTTTCCTCAGTCTTCAGTTTTGCTCTTAAGTAACTAATTTCAATTTATTATTTAGCAGCTCATGCGCAAATTCTAGTTGAAATGTTTTATTATTTTTTATTATTATTATTTTTTATTACTATTTTTTTACTTGAGGTTTTTTTCATTTTCTAATTTTTCTTTTTAGTATGTTTTGGATGCAGCTTTTTGGAGTGTAGTTTATACTCGAGTTTGGTCTTTTCTTGGACTGCTTATTTCTAAAAGTTTTTTCCTAGTTGGTTTGCTCAGAATTTGTATGTTTTGGCCCAAGTGGAGTTCTAAGGACGATGAAAGGATTGGAGGTCAGCTCAGATATTTTAAGTCCTCCCGCTCGGTTAGGCTAGCACCCTTTCCCATAGTGTATGAACTCGCTGGCAAAGGTAATCTAAAGTTATGAAATGACAAACGTTGTTTGACATGTAAATCTGCAGATCCTAACCTGTATTCTTCTGTTGAGGATAATTGCTCCAACAAGTTTTGCAAAGCCTACAATACCATCTATAAGCTCACCTGTACTGTCTGCAACCTTAGCTATATTGGCCAAAGTAAAAATCCTCTTCATCTCAGGATTAATGGTCACAGGTCTCTAGTAAACAAGTTCTCTAATTCAGGAGTGAACCCTCCACAAACGCCAACCAGTACTCTACCTTTGAATTAGAGCATTTCCATACTCATGGTTTTGACAAAGTGAAAATAGAGGTACTACATATTATCCCTGACCTCTATGCTCGGCTAGAAACTGAATCCCTTGAAATTTTGCAGCATCAGTCTCTTTATCCCTATGGCCTTAATTCCACTCTATCTGACAATAAGCATAATCAGCATAAATTTTCAATTCGTGAACTTCTTTCTTGTTAATAATAAGAGCTGCTCTAGAGGTAATAGAGGACAGAGGTTATTTCGCACATCAAGCAAAGTTGATTTTGCTAACTTGCTAAAAACTCTGGAAAGCTTTAAAACTGGCACTAATTTTGTTAAAAATACTTACAAAATTCTCAAGTCCTTCAAGCACTCTGTCCTTATATGTTTTTTCAAATTCTGGAATGAAACTGCTGACCATGTTGATAAGCATGTTTTTGCTTTGGTTCTGGACATTCTTAAACATATTCTTAAAGATAAAATTTCTCTTAAAGAATTTTCCAGTAATTTTGTTACCATCAGGTTCCTAAATAAAGCCTACGATAATCTCAATGTAAGAGCTGTTCTACAATAATGCAATTTTTTTTCCCATCCACAGGCACCAGTCTATTGTAAGTTTTAAATATGTTAAGACCTTAGGGTCAATAGTTAAAAACTACAAACTTAACTCTTCGAGCTACATTCCTGTAATTACTACTTGTTCTTGTGATGAACATAAAAGAAACAGTTCACTATGATAAGAATTACAACCATATTATCACCGGAAACTTGAGTTTTGTTGAAAATGAAAAGCTTAGGAATTTATTAGAGTATGGCTCTAATTTCAGACCTTCCTTCACAATTTCCAAAGAAAGGATTCTTGAGAGCTTCACTCAAGATGTAAATAAGTACATCGTAAAAACCAGTTTAACGTACAATCAGCCTACTGAGGCCTTCGCAGAATGGAAATATAATATAATCAATAGCTTCACCGGTGAGTTGGCAGGTCTGGACTTTTGTTTCGACAGAAATCTCTTTTTCTCTGGAGAAGCTAAAAGGTCACTCTCCAAACTACAAGACCAATTTATTTTTACCACTACGGATAAAGCTAGCAATAATTTTGCAATTATCTGTAAGAAGTTCTATTTTGAATTGTTAACTATGGAACTCAATAATAGAGTAACATACGAGCCCGTAAGTTATTCTACCAAGCAGTTAGAAAATCGGTTTAAGGCATTCTTCAAGAAACTTAAAATTCCGCAAACTAGAAGATATGGGCCTGAATTTCCATTTCTTTTTGCAACGGTTAAGTTTCATAAGGATCCTGTGAAGTTCAGGTTCATAGCTAGTGGAGTAAGGAGTCATAAAAAGAAAATAGATCTTGCTTTTGAAGATGTCTTAAAGAAGGTTTTGAAACACATTAGAAACTGTTCTAACTTGTTGTACAGAGATTTTTGGATAATTAATAATAATGCAGAAGTAATTTCTACTATACTCAAAGTTTGCCCCCTAGATATTAATAGTTATGATTTTGAAAACCTATATACTAATCTGCCTCTATCAGATATAATCACTACCTTTAAAGAGCTGTATGCAGAATTTAAACTTAACCAATTTGTTGATGTAGGAACTTGGAACTCTTATCTCAATTGCTGCATAAAAAATAACCATTTCTTATATAATAATACTCTCTATAAGCAAGTGAACGGTATTCCAATGGGAACATCAACGTCCACGAATATCGCTAATCTATTCCTGTTCTTTAAGGAATATAAATTCATTAAAAATCACCCCACCTGCTCAGATAACTACCTTTACACTTTTAGATATATTGATGATCTGCTGTGTATCAATAATTCAAGTTATAGAGAGTGATTTTGATAATATCTATCCTAGCTCTCTTAACTTATGTAAAACCAACCACAGTAATCAGGAACTTGAGTTCCTAGACTTAAGCATTAAGCTCAACAGAGGTAACCCATCTATTAGCCTCTTTGATAAAAGAGTTAATTTTCCTTTCAAAGTAATTAAATATCTACACTGGAATAATAACATTTCAACCAAAGTAATTGAGAATGTACTAATTTCTCAGGTCCTAAGAATTTCAAGAATTTGCAGCAACAATTTGGACTTCAATTACCACATTAATATACTATTAGAAAGTTTTCTAGAGAACGAAATTCCTTCTTCTTTCATCAAAAGAACTTTAAGAAAAATTATTCTGAATAATAGAGTAAGGTTGGCAGATCTGCTTTAATTTTCTACACAGTTAATAATATGATTCTGACCAATCAAAGCCGTAAGGAAGTTGGCTAGAGGATGCCTATTAACTACCTAAAGGAACCTTAGTGCTATGGATATGACGGTCCTATTAAAACAAAAAAATTAAATAATATAAACAAAATCACAAAAAAAGCTTAAAAATCTGTTTATAAAAGAAAATAAAAACAAATAAAAAAGAAAACTAGTTATTCATCACTAGGATAGCTATACTAAAAATAGTAAAACCAACATTAAAATTAATAAGATTCTGATTAATCTATAGAAGCTCACTAAGGTGATTTAATACATGCAAAGATTATTAAATAAACTGCTCGTGTATTTTATAATATTTCTCATGTATTCTGAGAGTTAATTCTGCTCATTCTGATCATACAGATCCACAGTCTTAAGTTTATATATTTTTTTCTCTGGTTAAAATCTCCGCGCATTGGTTTCTTGCTGTATGAGGAGGCCATCAGCCCCACCCTCACTGCCCCCAGCGTCTAGGGAGTGGCGGAAGAGGTCAGCCATGTTCTCCTCTTGTGAGGAGAAAAGTTTTTGTAACAAAAGAGGTAAGCTCTCTTCCTTGTTTTTGGGTTCTAGGTTTTATAAGTTCAATGTTTGTACTTCATGTACCTTTTCTCTGTCGTTTTTTAGCTTTTCAGCTTTTTAGCATTGGTTTGTCTGTTAACATTTATGCGGGTTTTAACTCTTACTTTTCTTTGTAACTTTGAGCGTCTTTTGTGGTACCTAGGAACAGAAGATGGCTAAGCTTGTTCCTTTTCTATGCGCTGTCTATGCGCTGTTTTTTCAAAGTAGTTAAGTTCTTAATAACTAATTAATTATGCACTTAAAGCACTGCTGAAATACTTTGTACATATTGCAACTAACTGTTTAAGGTATATAACTTTCACAAAGTTTTCTTTAGTTAATTATTATCTTTAACTTATTCTCGTTTTCGTGCTGTCATAAGTTGTAGAGTAGGGGTTTTAGACTCAAGTTTTCTTTCAAAAATCTGTTCGTTATAAATTAACATTTCCTTTTTTAATTGCAATGTAAAATTTGTTTTTCAGGTTTAAATTCTCTCTCAAACGAACTTGGAATTTCGTTATAGCTGAAAATCATTTCTATTTATTATGTCACTCTCACAGCTTGAGTTCTCTTTAATCTTCTTCTCTCTGTTTAATAGTAACAGATAAAGAGCATGGGTCGGGCCATGAAGGTTAATGGATGCAAGCGAAATTGTTAACTAGTGCTAGGTCATGCTACTCTACGGAGGACATGACTTATATATATATTTTTTAAACTATTTTAGGTGGGAATGTTACTTGCATCTATGGCCTTGCAGAAACCCATTTCCAACTAGGTCTTTGTGGAAGTGAGAAAATGCAGAGTTTTTGCTGGTCCTTGATAAAGCCAAGGCTCAGTATTCTCGACACCTTCTACATTCAGTTGTTTTATTTTATTTTTTCTTTTCTCCTTTTACTCACACAGGTTGATACATAACCTTTTCTATGTTGTACTAGGTGTGAGTCAAAATTATATATGTATTTTTTTGCTTAGGTATCTTTATAGTATGTGAATTCTGAATTTTCAAAACTGCTGCGTTGCGCGTTTTGATTTTCAGGTTATTTTGCACCCTTCGTTTTGAATTCTAAAATTTTTTCCTCAGTCTTCAGTTTTGCTCTTAAGTATATATATATATATATATATATATATATATATATATGCATGTGAACAAATTATCAGGAAAAACCAAAATGTTGATGCAAAAAAGAAGAGAGATGAGGACAACTAAAGAAGATGTGACTTCCATAGTGGAATACATAGAGCTATGCAAGACAGTACGAAAAAGTATCACTGAAGACGTAAGGAAATTCAACTGTGAACTAGTGAGGAAAGCAATTGAAAACAACCAAAGCCTAAAGATAGCAAAGGGACATCTCAGTAAGGGAAGAAAACAGATTATGGCACTGAGAAAAAAAGATGGTTCTGTAACACGAAATAGAGGTGAAATTTTGACAAGAGTGAAAGATTTCTACTCCAAATTATATGAAAGGGATGATACATGTACTCCATACATCATGAAAGGTACCAGAGTTCTTTCAGTCCTCCCAGCAGAAGTTACACATGCAATCAAGAACATGAAGCGGGGAAAAGCTCCAGGAGAAGATGGAATTACTGTAGACATCATACAAGAAGCAAGTGGAGAAATCGAAACAGTACTCGCCCAAATTTTCACTCGATGCCTTAATGAAGGGAAAATTCCTGAGGATTGGAACAACGCTACAATGATCTTGCTACATAAAAAAGGTGACATTGAGGATCTCAGGAACTACAGACCTATCAGACTCCTATCAGTGGTTTATAAAATGTTCACTAAAGTTCTTTCACACTGTTTGAAGGTAACACTAGACATGGCTCAACTGAGAGAACAAGCTGGATTCAGGAGTGGCTACAGCACAATAGATCATATCCACTTACTGAGAGAACTAATTGAAAGAGCGAGGGAATATGAACTTCCATTGTGCATGGCTTTTATCGATTATGAAAAAGCCTTTGATTCGGTGAAACCATCAGCAGTTACAATGGCCCTGAAATCCTGCGGTATTGAAGATGCGTACATTTATATTATTAATAACATCTATGAAAATGCAAGTGCAAAGATTCGGCTGTTTGAAAATACAACATACATAAAAATTGGAAAGGGAGTGAGACAAGGTGACACCATATCTCCGAAGCTCTTTAACGCCACATTGGAAAATGTCTTTCAATCACTGAACTGGGAAAACAAAGGGATAAAGATTAATGGAGATTATCTAACTCACCTTCGTTTTGCTGATGACATAGTCATTTTTGCAACTACCCCATCAGAGCTGCAGAGTATGATCCAAGAACTTGCTGACAAGAGTAAAGAAGTGGGATTAAAAATGAACTTTCAGAAGACAAAAGTGATGTTCAATGCTTTTACACGAAATGAAGATTTATCGATTGATGGAGAAAAGCTGGAGATAACAGACACGTACGTTTATCTTGGACAGCAGATATCAAGTGAGGGTCACATTGATGAAGAAATTAATCGGCGTACAAAACTTGCCTGGAGAGCTTTTGGAAGAAACAGCATAATTTTCAAGAGCAATATGCCATTATGTCTTAAAAGAAAAGTGTTTGATCAATGCATCCTTCCAGTGCTTACGTATGATGCAGAGACGAGGACCTTAACTAAAAGAGACATACAAAGGCTGCAGACAACTCAAAGAACCATGGAGAGGTGCATACTTGGTGTAACCAGGAGAGATAAGAAGAGGAACTCGTGGATCCGAAAAATGACAAGAGTAGAAGACATCATGATCAGAGTTAAATCCCTGAAATGGCAATGGGCTGGGCATACTGCCAGAAGGACAGACCATCGATGGACAGCCGAAATTTTAGATTGGATTCCAAGGGACAGGAAAAGACCCAGAAGAAGACCACATGGGAGATGGGTGGATGAAATTCGAAAGTATGCGGGAGTGACATGGAGGAGACTGGCACAAGACAGACCGTTGTGGAGGAAACTTGGGGGTGCGCCCAGAACGTAAGTGCACGGTCGACAGTCAGTCCAAGGAACTTGGTCTCCGGCAAAACTGGTATGGCTGCATGGTCTAAATGGAGCTCTGCGTCAGGATGGAGGCCACACCTCCGGCAGAAATGGACACACTGTCTTGTCGGGAGAAAGAACGAAACCATTGCTGTTTGCCACTTTTATGATCTGGTTAATCACAGACTGCAACTGCCGTTCAATAAAATGCATGCTGGATGACAAACAGAAGATGTGTAAATTATCTACATAAACAGCAGTCGAAATCGTAAGAGGAAGATGTTTGAGAAGACAATGCGTAGGATGAACAATGTGACAGATAAAATGCAACCTTGAGGAACACCTTGTTCTTGATGGAACAGTGTCCAGAGCGTTGTACCCAGGCGTACCTGAAACACCCAATTGTGAAAAAATTAGCAATGAATGTTGGGAGGTTTTCTCGCAACCCACTTCCGGACGATACTGTGATGCCACATTGGATCATACGCTTTCTCAATGTCAAAGAAAACAGAAACCAGGTGCTGCCTATGCACGAGTGCCTCCCGCGTAGGTGTCTCAAGGTGCAGGAGAGGATCGTGAGATGAGCGATGCCAGAGAAAGCTGCTTTGTGATATTGAAAGTACTTGATGTTGTTCGAAAAAACGAACTAACCAGGAATTAACCATCTGTTCAAGAACTTTACACAGACAGCTAGTCTGTGTAAAGTTCTGAAAGGACAAGAAGTTACTGAACGTGAAAATAAGCATTTCGTGAAATTCCCATATTTGTCGCCATTGAGCGATGTTATTAAAAAAAGAATGTGCTAATCACAACATTAAACTCACAGAAACAGTATGTAGCAATGGGAAAATATTGACTAATAATGGTAAGATGTCTATCCTTGAAAGATCGGAAGTATACTCAATATCTACCGTTAATAATGAAGGTGATCAAATGAAATGTTATATAGGTAGCACAAGGAAACGTCTACAGTGTAGGCTGAAAGGGCACTTAACAAACTGGCACAGGAGATGATGAAAACATCGCTAATGCAATACTGCCTAGAGAATAATTTAACACCAGATTGGTCTAACACCAAACTAATAACATCACACAAAAAGTATGAGCAACAGTTTATCTCTGAGGCTATAGTTATTGAAAAGACAAGAGGGAAGAACTGTAATAATAATGTACCGATAGATCTACCGTATGCGTGGAAATTCAATATAGAGGTTGAACAAAATTGGGAGAAGAAACAATTTTCATTTAAAAAAAGGAAAGAACAAAATGATAAAGTTGATTGCCCAAAAGAACAAAGACATCGTTCTCGAGCGATAGATGGCGCGTTTGACGTTTAATACCATGATGCTTTGTATGTCGCTGCCGAAGGGTGTGGCCCATGAGTCTTACATGAATTCAGTATGGTTGTAGGTGCATTCGTGCGAACATGACTTGTAGTAGCTTGTACCACTGAGGATGGCATTGGGATTATGCTGAAACCAGTATGGCTGTATAGCTTGAAGGCGTTGACCTTATTCTTTGCATTTTACTTCATTTCATCTATATACTATCATGGTTCGTGTTGTTATCTGTCCCTTTGTTGTTCGTGATGTTTGTACATTTGACTTTGAGATTTGACCTCTTTATCGTCCGTGATGTTCTGTGTGTTTGACTTTTGTCGATTTATGGGATAACTACTGGTCGTACTTTTACGTGTTGAATGTGACGACGCAAAAGTTTTTGCAAATAATTTTATGGTATTACGACGACGGGTGGAGTAGTAGCACAAGAGTTAAGAAGCCATTCCTGTATACATAACATGTTTGAAACATGGTGAGTAGCCCTACTATTTTATTCTTCACGAATCGTATGAGAAGTTTTTATAATGCAATTTTCATTATACGAAGAGTCAAGCCAGAAAGCACTATATATTAAACCTAAAATAATGTGAAGTACATTAGTGGTAATGTTTTTATGTTAAATTAATCGTACTTTATGCCATGTAATGAATACATGCAATATAGCGTAGTTAATACGCTTATTTTGATGTTTTTCAAATAGAAGTTTTTGTGTTGCAATTCATAATTTTAAGGGCTATCTCCATCCCCCCAAAAAGAGGGAGTGTGGGGGGGGGGGGGGAGTTAACAATAATGCAACTACAGAAAAACTTGAGTTTACTCATCATTGATTACACATAACAAATGAATGCATCATTTAAAAGCAATACATTCACTGTTTGCATGCAATTCAAGACTTTTACACAGTGCAGGATTATCATCTCCAGTTATTTTTCCACAAAATTTATAAAAATTCGTGCTTAACATTTGTTCTGAGCTAAACATCTGTAATGAAACACTGATTAACCGGAACATCTATAAGGATATTGCATACCCTTTCCACAGCAAATTTGAAGTTATTCACTTACCTAAAAACATAACATAGCCCTTTTTAATATCACTAAGCAGGCTGCATATTGCTTTAGTCATGGAGAACCACATTTATACATAAGAACTTTAAAAAGAAATCTACCTTTTCAATTTTCACTTCTTCATTGATCATACTGAATGGTTTCACTTTTTTAAAGGCATTAGTCATATTCAAAAGATCTATGGCCATAACCTTTTCCAGCTCTTTTTTATCTCTAATTCCATTCTCCATGCACTTTATAACAGAAGACTGCCTTGCTAAAAAAAAAAAAAAAAAAAGTGTTACATTTTATGTTTGACCAAACTGGAAAAACATATTTACGATCAAAACTGTACTAACAAACTCTTGTTCTTCAAGAGCACTTTTCGAAAATCATCTAACAAGAATGCATTATTTGGCACAATAATTTAGTTTCACCTACAGAAAAGAAGAAGATCTGCTTTCAGTGTATTTTATAATCTGCATACCTTTTCTGGGTAAGCTTTACAGCAATTTAATGTGATCACACAGTTTTGTGGGAACAGATGACTAGTTCTACTCAATTACTGTTTGAAAAAGAAATGGCTACAAAAGCTGTCATATAATGGCAGCAGGTAGAATCAGTTATAATGGCTGTAATTCTGTAAACATGTTCACAGGTCTCAGTTTGGTGCAAAATGCTTTAACTGTATGTACACACATTCCTTAAAATAAAGTTCACTTAAAAAAGCAAATCCAGGATATATCCAGCCTAATATGGCTTGTATTCAGAGGGAATACATTAGTCACCACATCAAGAAACCTTTCTTAAATGGCCTCCATACAGGTCTTTGGATGTTTAAAATGGCCTCCATACAAGTCTTTGGATACTCATATCATTTCATGAAACAAATCTCTCCAGTATTTTGACATGACTTAGCCGGCAAGCATCGGCACAGTCAATGAAATCCTTATATTCCCAATTTTTAGCGTGTTTCAGAACTCAAACTGACATTGGATAAAAGCACTTTAACTTGGAATATAATAAACAGTTTTGATAACAAGATTGTTTCAAATAAATCTTTCCAGATATCTAACTATGATGACTTTTTTGGTTCAAGATACAGTGAAACAATGGTACATCTCCAACTCTTCCACATGTTCTGTGCGCAGAGCGATGAATACAGATTTGCTTCCTATCATGGTATTGCACCATTACTTGTCCCTGAAGCTGTTTCTTGCATGTTGATCTTCACTGTATTAAAAATTTTTGTGACATTTTCTAGGATATCACAGATCCATGTGTTTGATCTCAGAATCCAAAAATTGTGTGAGTTCTTGTATTTTTATATTCAGATGATACCATTCAAACTCATATGACTGAGTTGTATCAGAGATATCAGTGGAATTATCAAGTGCAAAAGGGGAACACATACCCATTTTCAACTGATCAAAGAGTTGTATCTGTGTATCCAAAAATTTTGGGATATCTCCAGCATTTCTCTGAATAATTGTTTGGTGATATAATGGCAGATTCTTTCACTTTTGCTATAACTTTGTCTCTCACTTTTTCTTTAGTTTTCCAAAAAAAAAAAAAAAAAATTCACCATTTCTTCATCAGGAACAGGTTTCTTTTTACTGAAATCCTGGCATCTTTGTAGTTGCTCCAGTAACATGCTCATTAACAGACAGGAGATCCTTCAGGTTACACTGTTGTTCCAAGATTTTTGTTCAGATGTTCAATTTCACTGACCCAAGAGTGAGTATTATGCAAAAATTTCCCATCAATATCATGGTGCTGTTTTCAATATACAAGTAGTTTAAGCTTTGGTTAAGCCTGTTGCTGGACTACATGGCAAAAAATTTTAATAGCAATTTTGAAGAATTTCTTCAAAATAGCTATTAATAATGATGCTGACTTCAAAAATGTTACTTCAAACTGTCAGCCTGGATTTCACTGAATGATCGTCACACAAAAGACACACAGGCTTGTCATTACCATGCACAACAGCAAATTCAAACCTTTCAGACGTCTTAAAATTTCTGAAAAACATTCTTCCAGTCTCTTGACTTTCATTTTTTGGCACTGGTATCATCTGTTTCCTCATTGTTTTTCTTGGTTTTTCTGTTGTTGATGAGGCAAGAACAGGAGTTGCTGTTGGTTCAGTTAATTTTCAGATAGCAAAACTATCCACAAGGGCATAGAAATATAAACACAGAGAAGACCAGGCAATCACAGATACTTACATTAAAACAGCTTGATTTTTGAAACAAAGCTCACCAAATACTATAATTTAAAAAAAAATGGCTATGAACGGGTTTCTATCAGAAGTGATGCCTGGCAGGCCCAGAAAGTAAAGATCCAGACTTACAAATTTTGCTAGTAGACATTGGCCACCAAGACCAAAATTGTTAGTGGCCATAAAAAAAAAGTCAGTGGCCAAACTTTGAAAAAAAAAAAAAAAAAATTGTATATTTCATACTAAATTATTTTTATAAAATTGCTTAGTATAATATCAGTATATTTTATTTTGCATATATCAGTTATAGTATTCTTAAAAGTTGAAACTGAAGTAATAAAACAATGCAGAAGATTGGGAACATCGTGCGGGGAGGAAATCTGTGCACCATCCGACTTCCGGTTTTGGAAATTTTCCCGCTATTTTCAAGCTGAAATACAAATATTTATGCAGTTAAATATTACTTAACAATAATACTGGGCAGAGTCAACATCACGAGAAAAAAGGAATTACGATTGCGGAAAAAATCTAAACTCCGTCAACCTTCCGTTGTCGAAATTTTTATAAAGATGGAATTCCGTCCTACGACGAACATCCCCCCCATTGTGTTCACTGGTTCATTGATCTCGCGAATGACCAAAATAATAACGAAAAAGGCGGAGTTCCTCGATTTCGCGGAAGAATCTGATGTCCGAGATTCTGGGGAAATTTTTGCGGCGTCTAACCTCCATTTTCGCACATTGCTGCCTACAGTTTTAAGCTGAAATACTTTTATGCAATAAAATCATATTTAACAATAAAACTTTACACTAAGGCAACATTGGGAGAAACAAAATTACGATTACCGAACTCCATTCAACTACCGTTTTTGAAAGTTTTGAGACACGAAATACCGTCTCCAGACGGAACCCCCCCCCCTCCACCCGCAAATTGTCTTAAGTTTTACACTGATCCTGAGAACGATCTAAATGATGACCAAAAAAACACGGAATTCCGCGAATCTACTTAAGAATCTCGTGCCTCTCATAAAACAATAAAATATAAAAAAAAAAAATTTTAATTCGTAGAATCCATAGTCAGCCAACTAAATCCGTAGTAGTTCGCAGGTATGGAAATATTATTACAGTACAACCTCGAAAATCCGGAATTGTCCGGAGATCCGGACTATGCAGATTCCGAATTTTAGAATTTCCCTATGGAATATGCAGGCTTTCAGCAAACATTCATTAAAAATAATAAAAAGAAAATGCCTAACTTCTAAAGTTTTCATCGGATTTTGACGAGATTTCACATGGGAGTTTATTTTTACGTGTCTTGGTTACTGTTAAATTTGCATTCAGTTATTTAAAAAATTGGAGAATTTTTTTAAATACAAATTTCTCCCAGTTGGACTTTTCTGACGCAGACAGTTGAGCTGTCCACCACCGGTTTTCATCCCCACAGCAACCTCGTTCCCCTACGATCAACCATCAGCCTTGGCGCATTCTTTGTGATCAAAAACAGATGCCCTTGCCTTTTTTATAAACATTTTTTTTTCTTTTCTACTGTTCAAGCAGAATGAAAAAGGCAATGGCCGACTTCCGTACAACTCAAATTTTGTGCCATTTCGTGCGATTTCCGTACATTTGGAGTAAAATTTTTCAAAAACGTGCGAGCTCCGTACTAGTTAAAAAAAATTTCTGTACAATACAAGTTAAATAAAATAAATGTTTTCCCCATACAGATCGCCAGAATTGGCGATTTAATCAAACATTTTTGGTCGCCACGACGAAGTTTATCGCCAGTGGTGACCTGGCGACCGTTAGTCTGGATCTTTACCAGAAAGGAAGTGATGAAAGACATTAAGTAGATTGCATCAGCTTGAAAGCAGGTAATGACTCGTGCACTGGATTGTACTCTACATCCTACTAATCTGTTTGGAAATGGCGGGTGAAAGTAAGATATACACTCACGGACAATGAAATTTGCACACCAAGAAGGAAGCATTGGATTGAACTGAAATTTTATGGACATAATGATACGCACGATGGCAAAAACAGAGCTGCAGGACAATTACAGAGGGATCTGTGGAATGAAGTCCGGACATCTTCAATACATTCTGCAATATGGTCTGGCATGGAGACAAACAGACGCCTTATGTTATCCTGCGGCTGACTGGCCCACACGTGTTGAACAGTGTGCTTCAAATCCCGGTTAGTGTGGCACAGCAGTAGCCAGCGTTTCAACTGGTCCCACACATGCTCAATAGGGGACATATCCGGGGAGCGGGCAGGCTACGGAAGTGTCGGGACACGATGTAGGCAGTCCTTGGCAACCCAAGCCGTGTGTGGGCGGGCATTATCCTGCTGGTGTAGCGCACCTGGAATCCCAGCTAGGAATGGGAGCACATGGGGCTATAGGATCTCCTCGACATACCGCTGGTCCATCAATGATCCACGTACCACTACTACAGCTGATCGGCTATCTTAGGCAATGGCTCCCCAGGCCATAATGTCTGTAGTGGGGGAGGTATGGCACTCGGTAGCAAAGTTGGGATTGTGCCGTTGACCCGAGAACCTCCACACCCGGACACGATGGTCATCTGTCCCCAAAACAAAGTGGCACTGATCACTAAACACCACACATCACCAGTCTCTGGCGTTCCACATCACTCTGGCCTGGCACCATGAGCCGGTGTTAATGGCAGCACACGTAAGAGGCGCTGGGATCGCAGATTTGCTTCTGCAAGGCGTCGGGAAATGGTTCGTGGCTACACAGGATCCGCTACATCTGCCTGTATAGTAGATCGGGTCTCCGTGGGATCTGTTCAAGCCTGTCGCACAATCCTCTCTACCGATGGTTTTCCTGGTCTGTCCAGAGCCGCTCTGCCGTATGGCAGTGCCGTCACGTGTCCACTGCTCATACCACAGTCCTGACGTATAGTCAGAATGATCTACATGGCAGGCTATACGGCGCATTGATCCCCTGCGGTTTTCAGCCAGATGATCCGGCCTCTCTCAAAGTTCGTATGTAGCGTAAATTGACATCTCTGGCATCTACCAGACATTTTTGTTACCCTGTACTCTTGCTTGCATCGGCCGTTGCTTTTTGCTTTCATGGAGCATCGACTACACGCTGGTTTATAAGGCTGCCAGTTCATGCTTGCAGCACCACCACAGGGTGTGTGGTCACGCGCACTTGTGTGGATCATTTGCATACCAGCACATACTCTAGGTGCGCTAATTTCATTGTCTGTGAGTGTATATTGTGCATTCTTTTTCTGCAAGAAACTCTTGCTTGCATCCATTTATTAAAAAAACAGCAAAAAGAAACTGAATATGAAGCTGAATATTGATATTAATGCATCATTTTCATCCTTTTTGTCACGTTTTGCATTTTTTTTTTTTTTTGGACTTTCTTAGGAATCTAATTACTAAGACAAATTCATCACACATGGCAAATTTTGATTGGAATGGACACTGCAGCCCTAGAAGATCATAGGACAGTGACTAGAGGATTGTTTGCTAACTTGTATCTGTGGCCCAAAGTATTCCAAGTGATAAGGAACAGAAGGTTGAAATCAGGATGCCTCTACTCATACTGCAATGAGTGCATTCAACTTCCCACAGGACACTGGGGCACAATTAGTGAACCGTTTACCATATATTCCTGACCTAGTTGCATGTGACTTTTTGCTTTCTTAAATGTGAACGAAAAGCTAGGTGGGGACTTCATTTTGAAAAGTCCAGAAGAGAGAGGCAGCTGCTGCCTACGAAGAACAAATTCATGCCATTACAAAACAAACATAACGTCAGTGTTTTAATGACTGATTTCAAAGGATGTGCCACTGCATGGAGAATGAATGGTGAATTCTTTGAGAACTTCTGAGATTAGGTTTTAGCTTTAAAAAATTCTGAGCATCTGGAAAATTTAATACATTTCTGAGTCATTCCATGTCGAGTCAACACATTGATTTTACCCCACCATCTCAGATTTTGATGAAACTTGGCACAGAGGTAGCTTATATATAGATGAATAAGAACACCCAATTTTATTAAAATATATTGACCCATTTTGAAAATACGGCGATGTGAAGTTGTCAAAAATCGCCAAAAACACCCCACTGCCATAATTTCCAATTGCTGTAGCAACTCTCCTACTTAAGCTAAAATGATGGGAGAGGTGTCATTTTGCAGCATTTTCCAAGAGCTTTCCTATGATATACAACACAATATGGGTTTGAGATGAAAATTGTTTTTCAAATTTAAATTTTTAATTTATCAAAAAGCGTATTTTCAAAAAATTATGTACAACACTCCACATTATTGTTAACTAATTCCCTAAGTATGAAAGTGGGACTGTCATGGGTTCACACCTATATAAAATTTCAAAAATATACATTTCACTAAAAAAAATGACATTTTTGTAAAATTTATAGATTTACGGGTAAGTTATGTATATATATATTAGATATATACATAACTTACCCGTAAATAAATCTTCAGTCTTTATTCTTAATATATCTATGTACACATTCAAATTTACTGTTAACACATACATTCGAAATGTCACTTGCGAAACCTGATACAAACAGTATGTGTTTTAAGATTTCATTTCTTTTTAAACGCTTCATTTGTTTTTACAGTATCATCCCCAGGAATTTGATATATTCTTCCTGTTGGTGTTACTGGGTTTACTTTACAAAGAACATCATTTACAGATATCCATAGAATATCAGGTTTTGTAGGATATGTATAAGATAGTGATGGGCCAGCTGGGTAAAAGAAAGTAACTTTAACTTCATCAAGACCTTCGTCTTTTGTTAAAACATAAGCTAGCCACCATTTCTTGTCGTAGATGGAAGTAATGTATCCATGAATATCTCTCAAAGCCAGTTTTTCTGGAGATTTTGTGATTGTTTCAACAGTAGATTCTGTTGTATCAGAAAAAGTTTTTACCAATATTTTTGATGTACTTGATGCTATCAGCTCCAGACTCAGGCAGTTCCAGACATGTGGCTTGAACATGAACTAGCATAGCTGGGTCTGAGCAGATCCAATAAAATTGCAATTTGCTATTTATGATAGTTGGAATAAACAATTAGATTTTTTTATCCCAATTTGTACGTTTTATATATACTCAAAACTTTTAATAATTATGGCCATCAGATCACAATTGTATTCATAAAAAACTTATATTTTTGTAGTTCTAATAGAATAATCACACTGTCATAGTCACTAGTTACAGTTTAAATATATTACAAATAAATTTATGAAATAAACAATTAGATTTTTTATCCCAATTTGTACTTCCCCACATATTGTAAACCTCCTTACCAACATATGTTCTCGTCATAAAATACAATTTGGAATACGATCATGCAATCTATATACCATTATCCGCAACGATCGTGACGAAATTGACAAAGGGAAAAAATGGGGTGTGTATGTTATTCCTATGCTCGACACTATCTCTGGTGAACTAAACCAATCATTATGTGGGTTCTACCAAAAGAAATTTGGATTTGAGATTAAATGAACACAGATATGATCTAAAAATGAATCACCAAAGCACCTCTTTTGCAAGAACCATAAGTGCTGGATATTCCATCCCAGACTGGGACAACGCTAAGATCATAAACACACCTAACTCTGTTTATTCCTTGTTATTTGCAGAAAGCCTCTATATTTCGGCTTATAATACACGTTGCTGTAATGACTATTATCCTTATGTTTTACCTGAACCTTGGAGCAATCTTGTTGGGAAGGACAGCACAATAGCAATTGCTTCTGTTAAGTGATCTTCATTGGCTAATTATGCCTTTTTTTTTATTGTCTTGTTATCTGGTATATCATGTGACATTGATATTACCTTTCCCATGATGCATCTACTCCACGTACTTAAGACCAGCATGTAACCACATGGTGAAATCACATCTGATGAAGGTGTCAATGTGACACCGAAAGTGCTCATGTGTTTTTAAACTGTATATAGATTTCGTTTTTTAGCTGAATAAATATCATCGTGCAACAAGACGGATTTCTTTTAATACTGAAGATTTATTTACGGGTAAGTTATGTATATTTCTGCTTAAATCTATAAATTTTACAAAAATGTCATATTTTTTTTAGTGAAGTGTGTGTTTTTGAAATTTTAGGTGTGAACCCATGTCAGTCCCACTTTCATACTTAAGGAATTAATTAACAATAATGTGAAGTGTTGTATATAATTTTTTGAAAAATTTTTGAAGATGCGCTTTTTGATAAATTAGAAATTTAAATTTAAAAAACAATTTTCATCTCAAACCCATAGTGTTGTATATCATAGGAAAGCTCTTGGAAAATGTTGCAAAATGACACCTCTCTCATCGTTTTAGCTTAATTAGGAGAGTTGCTACAGCAATTTGATATTATGGCAGTGGGGTGTTTTTTGGCGATTTTTGACAACTTCACATCGCCATATTTTCAAAATGGGTAGACGTATTTTAATAAAATTGGGTATTTTTCTTCATCTATGTGTAGGCTACCTCTGTGCCAAGTTTCATCGAAATCTGAGATGGTGAGTTAAAATTCATATTAAAATTGTGTTGATTTGACACGAAATGACCCTTCTCTGCATTTCAAAATTATGTAATGATTACATTTCTGTAAGAAAGCCAATTGAACTACATAAATAAAAATAGATGGTTGAACCTTTGTCTTCAAAACAAAACACAAACAGTTTTAGCATTTATTATGACATTATAAAAATTAATATAGCCAGGTTGTTTAGTCAGGTTAATATAGCCAGGTTGTTTAGTCAGGTTAATATAGCCAGGTTGTTTAGTCTAACAATTAAAAAAAATGTACAAAAAAAAAAAAGGAATTTTTTAAAGTTGACAGATGAAATAATAGACAAACAAATATAAAAGTAGGATGATTTCTGTTAAGTAATGGTATGATGAAGTTATACTGTAAAGTATTCTTACGAGAAATAATCACTATACTTCTAACCTTTTGCCTAAAACTGGCAAACTTTACCACTCTTAATTTAGGTTTGTTATTCAAGATGCACATTTTCAAATGTTTTTGGTTTTGTATTTGTAATATTTCAGTTAACATGGAATAAATTGATAATTTGTGAAACCAGGGATTATGATGTTTTCCTACAAGAAAACTTTTATCATTTTGTCAGCTACAGCACAAATTTTCAAACTTTGTTCATAAGCTATATGAAAATCACATGAAAAAGCTTTAGAACATTCTGGTAAAAATTCTGCTTAAAGCATAAGCAGAGCTGGTGAAGCAAAGTATTCATTTAATTGTTGAAACAAAACTTAAAAATCTCAAGAAATTAATTTTTACAAACCTATCACAAATTCTGTGGAAAATAAACATCTCGATAAACTAAAAAAAAGGAGGGGGGCAGAAAATGTGCTCTCCCTGAAACTTAAGTAATATGTGATCAAACATAGTAACAATTTTGATTTTCAGTTTTATATTTTCACTTACCTGTTGCACACAGAACAGCTAAATCAGATCCTGTAAAGCCATGAGCCTTTGCTGAAATATCCAAGATGTCTTTGTATGCCAATCTGTGTTGTTCATGAACAAGAAGTTTCTGCAAGATCTTAAATAACAAAAAATGACTTTTGTTAGGTACAAGGTAACAACAGCTTGAAATATATGTGAACAATGAACTTTTCAAACACCTTTATATATTCTGAAAAAAAAAGAAATATTTTTTTTAATTTCTCAAACATTTCACACAATCCCTTTAGTTGTTGGTGTTAATCACTCATTAAATTATTTTGAGAAAAAGAATGCCAAAATAAAAAAAATCTTGCTTTACAGCAGTTCTGTTGTAATTGTCATTTATCCACCTTGAAAAACAGTGTTTCTATTAGTGATTGTCAAATACCCAAAGCATGTGCGCACGCACACACACACACACACACACACACACTGTATACTGTTTTTTTTTTTAACATTTCAGAAATATAAGAAACAGCATACATTTGCTGCATTTCATAATTATTTGCTCTGCAGCAATAAAATTTGAACTTACCTAATTGCACTGCATTTCATAAATTACACTCAGCAGTGGAATGTGAACTCTCCTATGGATCATTCAATGTCAAATCAGCAAAATAAAGTATCATTTTTGACCTGAAGGCTTTTTTGATTTTCATGAAATTTGGTGAATTTGCAAGCTTTATAGAGAAACTAATCGGTGCAAAAATATCATCATGTCATGCCATAAGGATATCATAGAACAAATATAAGTCCACATACCTCATTAGTGTTGGTGGCATCCACATTATTTAAAGATGTGGCTCGTCTAAGGGGTTTCAACAATGTAATTTACTGTTCACATTTTACTTACTATCTTGTGAACAGTAAATTACATTGTTGAACCCCCACCCCCATTAGTCAAGTCACAACATCTTTAAATAGTGTGGATGTCACCAATGCTAATGAGGTACATGGACTTATTTTTGTTCTAATTTCTTTATGGCATTACATGATACTTTTAAACAGTATGGTGTGTTAATAGATATCAGTCCTCCCAGAATAGCCATACCAGAGGTATAAAGTCATGCTCTGACTAATGTAAAAAATTCAAATGCACATGGTGTGAAAAAATTTACTAGAATTGTAACTGAAATAGTGTTATATAATTCAGTATTTTATGTTTTCTAAAGTTAGCCACACACAGTACTCTGCACAGCAAATCAAGGCACAGAGTAACCTACTCTGTGGTGAGAAGGTCCCCTTCATATGCATGAAATAAATTGTCCAAAACAGTGGAGCAAGGCATACAAAACAATATGCAGATGTCTTTAAACTCTGTGACTTTTATGAATATATAGCAGACCTGGCAACCTCTCAGAACCAAAAAACGTAACACCAAGATAGAAAAATCTTAACACGACGCATGCTGATAATTTTTTAGGCCTATTTCAGCCATATAAATTCTTGATGAGAATGTAGGGATTTTTTCCCTATATCAAAATTTTATTGAGAAACTAATTAAATCTAATCAGCAAACACTTTTATGTTGTTAATTATTAGAAAAAAGAATTATGATTATGGGAGAAATCCTCACTCCGCCTAATTTCCGTTTTCAGAAATTTTGAGAGGCGGAAAACTTGCATCTTAGGAGGTCTGCGAGATAGTTTAATCGGGTTCTGGGGATGTCGTTTTTGTCTGCAGTAAAATAAATCTGCGATGTGCATCGGCTGTCACCACGATTCTGCTACAAGGATTAGTAGAAAATTAATCTGCAATGTACATCAGCAATCGCTGCGATTCTTTTACGGGGGTGGGTACAAAATAAATCTGCAATGTACGTTGGCAATCGCCACGATACTTCTACGGGGAGGAGTAAAAAAAAAAAAAAATCTGCGATATACGTCGGCCATCGATGTGATTCTGCTACGGGGATGAGTAAAAAAAAATTTTGTGACGTACATCGCCCTTCGCGAGAAAAAAAAAATTACGATAACGGAATAAATCCTTACTATGCCCAACTTCCGTTTTCAGAAATGTTGAAAGGCGGAAAACTTGCATCTATGATAGGGAGTCTGCAAGATGGTTTAATAGGGTTCTGGGGATGTCGTTTTTGTCTGCAGGAGCAAAATGAATCTACATCCGCCGCCGCGATTCTATGCTACAAGGCTTCTTTCAATCTGAAAAGGGAAAGAATGGGGGAAAACATGACTATAAAAAAAAAAAGAATCTTATTTTTGGCTGCAAAATCGTATTAGCATACTGCAGCATGATTTATAGTACTAAATATGATAAAATCATAACAGTTGGCAGGTCTGATATAGTATTGATGAAGAGGTAATTAGCCATCTGTGGTATATTGCAGACCACGAATGGAATTTTTCCAAGCAATACCTCGAAAGCATCTTCCTATTGTTACGTTTGCCATCTCATACTTATTCATTCTATGTTGGTTTGTTTTACATTCAGCATTTCTGCAGGGTGCTGTGTTGTTGGCATTCACATAACTTTTACACTTTACGTATTTACAACAATTGGCTTTTGAACATTTACCTTGTTTTCACAATTTTAGTACAATTATATCAAAATCCAAAAGTGTGATCATAATTCTTTCATCTATAACACAAGTACGAGACAGTAAAAAGTGTGTACACATTGAATGAAAGAGGATACTTTTGAACTCAAAAGGACACAATTTCAATTCTTGTTCCACCAGATCAAAAAGCTTGCTCAGACCTTACATATCACAAAATCATATTAAGGGCAATTTAACTTTAAAGAACAAAATGGATGATCTTTAATTTCTCTAAATACACCCCATTAATTTTATTAAATAAAGCAGGGAGAAGGACCCTCTGAGTAATAAGAAAATTGACTACAAAATAAACATATTTTTTTTTAACTTTTTATCCTGTAAAGAGCTGGACTTTTTAGACGCCCAATCGAGCATGTAGAGTGGGGGAAAGGTACATGCACAGACAGAATTTTTACATGTAGATTTTGGCATTAAAGTGCATCACATACTAAATTTGCCTATATACGTGGATAATATAACTAAATACATTTATGATGCAATATACCATACCATTCTATTCAACACATTACCTTCAGATTCACAAAATGTCATAGAATAAATCCCGTGGTACTCTAAACATTTTTCAAAAATTTTCTTCATACATACCTTTACACCGGGCCACTGCCCCTTATTTGTGAAGAAAAGCTAAAATCTTATTGCCAGCTTTTCTGTCGCAAAGTCCAACATTCATGTCGCAAAGCCAGCTCAACATTCATTCGAAAGTGGTTGTAACTTTCCATTTCTTGCAACTTCCATTCTTCACTATGTATTTCATAAATTCACTCATAACGTGTTATTGCCATACGATGTTTAAGATGAAGGAAAATAATTCAATGCAAAGGCCGTCGAACACAATATTGAAATGTGCAGAATAAAACCAACCTAAATTGCTTAAAAAAACTTTGAAGCTATTAAAAAATGTAGGATAGATATATACATTGAAATAACCAAACAAAAATAAGAATCTTCAGTTCCACTCATTGAAATGAATGGGACTGAAGACAATCAACAATTGAGGGCACCACGAAGGTGCCACGAGTCGAGGTGCGAAGTAAAAGTGATGCGATGGACTCACACAGCAACTTGACTTTGGGGGAATTAGTGGCTGCCTAACACCAGAAGACAGAACATGCTAGTATGATCCCTGAAGATGACTATGATTATATTTACTAGTCTGGTAAAGGACAAGAGGAGGAATTTGGTGTTGGCTTACGTGATTTGAAAGATACTGTGACTGTTTTTTTCATGACATTGCTATTGTTTGCTTTTAACTTCAAAATAACTTTTTAGATGTTTTTAATTTTCAGCTTAGTGTTGTGTCCAAGGTTATGCTTTTATTCCTTCAAATATTTCATTCAATGTTTCCATTTGGGATTCCATTGTTTTAAACATTTCATTCAATCCATGCACTAGTATCTTACGAACAACTATTACATCATTTGCTATATTGGATTGGTTGTATTCAGTTCAGACAAATTATTGACAAATTTTATATAGGTTCTACAATTAGGACTCTGAATACCCGGTTGGGTGAACAGAAGTACACCCTCCGGACAGGAACTATTAATACTTCCTTTACTATGGCAGTTAAACAGGGTGGTTACACCCCTGTTTGGGAGAATGTTAAAATCTTGAACTCTAATGTCAACAAAAGTACTGTTTTCTTTTCAGAAAGTTTATATATTATTGCATACGGATACAACTGTTGTAATTTAGATCTCCCCACATTTGTACCAAGACCTTGGCGAAAAATGGTTGCTCCACAAGAGACTTTGACACATGAGGAATTTTGAAACATCGGAACAGTACATTTTGTAAATATTTGTATTCTTATATTTATGTTTTATTGAATTGGGATTGAAATTTTATAATTTGTGCTTATACTGTGACATCACGGTCTGTTGGTGACGTGGTGCATGATGGGTCGTGTTATCTAGTATATAAGGGTTGACTCTGTTGGATCCTGTGGCGCTTTGACCAGTAGATGGGGACGGAGATCCCCGAAAGCGCTAGTCTACTTTTAACCCGCTTTTAATTTGTAAATAAATTGATTTTGATTTGCTTATTGAAGATGTGGTTTGCTTTTATCGCATGTATAGACAGCTTATTTTGTACATATACCATTCCATGCGAAAATATTTCCTATTTCAGTCATATAGCTGCAAACTGATATTTAGTGTGGCTCTTATAGCTACATAGTATTTGTAAACGCACGGGATATGGAGAGTCTGACCAAGACCTTTTGTGCACTTCGTAAAAAGCTTTTCATCAATGAAGCACATCTAAGCTTCCTCGCCAACTGTCGATCTTTAAAGGTAATACCTAAATTCCTCAGAATACACACTCATCTGGTTTCCCAACGAGATACACGAGTAATTGTCAATGCTGAAAGAAGACGTTTGAGTGTAGAAATCAGAAGAAAACGAGCTTACAATGATTTACTCAACCGCAAATCTTTTGGTGCATACCTCCTTATAGCTGATCTTACACATCACATCATTCTGGGTAAGAATATGATGATATTTTTACTTCTTTGCAGAGTGAAATAAATGCCATTAATCAAAGATATATAAAAAAAACTCTGTGACTTGGTGTCAAGAAGCTCCTCCTGGGTTCAACACTCCGCTCCATTTACTGCCTCCGAGGTTAAATTTCCTATACCCAAGCCTTATTTGAACCTCAGCTCAGTTCAGCTGACAGAGGGTCAACATGCAGCCTTAAATAGAGGTCTCAAGTTCAGTTTCCCCATCTCGAAGTTTTCACCTATGCACTCTTTACCTCAGATTGAAAACATTATTAATGCCTTGCCAGAGGACGAACGTGATTTTTCACGTCATAACCTGGTAAAATCTATTTCTAAAATGACCACTTCTCAGAATTTAAGGTACGAAAGGTATCAGCTGCTTCAGTTAGCTAAGAACCCAAACCTGTCTATTGTTGGCACGGATAAGACCCAACAGATCATCATTATGGATAAGGCTGACGACTTTGATAAGATGTCACAGGCTATAGAGCTAATCCCCCACAGAGTGCTCAAATCAGATCCAACCTCTGCCACTATAGCTGAACTGAGTAAACTTCGAAACCAAGGTTTCCTTCCTGCCTCTGTGTCATCAAAAATGAAACCCCCTGTGGGACCTAGAGTGCCAGAAGTATTTGATAAACTGAAACTACATAAACCAAATCAAACCCTCAGATTATTAGTCTCAGGGTATGCTAGTCCAACGAGACCCCTTGAGACTATGCTAGCAGCATACTTGAAACACCTTACACTCCATTCCACGGTGTCAATTAAAAGCTCTACTCAGGCTCTTGAGCGAATCAAGGAATTTGACCCTCCACAAACTGGCTTTATAATGGCATCTCTGGACGTTGTTTCACTATTCCCAAATGTACCACTTGATCTGGTGCATTCTATTATTTGTGAAAAACTACAAGAAGATAGTTCTATCTCTCCTCTGGAAATTGATGTCATTCTTTCAGCACCGAAATTAGTGGCCAGAAGATCGTATTTTAAATTTGATAATAGAATTTACCAACAGAGAAAGGATGCGCCCATGGGCTCCCCACTCTTCCCTGTGCTGGCTGAGATTCTTTTACAATCCTTGGAGGACAAAGTTTTGCTGGACTTTCCACTTCAACCATTACTAATAATCAGGTATGTCGATGATATGTTGCTTTTTTGGCCCTATTCGCTTCCCCAACTGGATATTTTCATTGACCATTTATCTTCACATTTTCCCACAATAAAATTTACGAAAGAACTTGAGCAGGGGGCAAGCTACCTTTTCTTGATTTTTTGTTATCAAGGGACCTCAACACTCACCAGATTAAATACTCCGTGTACCGAAAAACCTACGTTCACACCATGTATCATACCGTTTAACTCTTCTCACCCCCCTGAACAAAAAGCATCATCACTTCGATTTCTAATCAAACGCGCATTCACACACTCTTCTTCCAACCGAGCAAGACAAGACGAACTCTCTAAGGCCTCAAATATGGCACGGATCTTCGGTTACCCAGTGCACTACTTTCCCGGTCTATAGAGAAGGTTCACCAGGTTAAGATTCACGATCTTGTCCATGGACAATAAAACCTCTAGATTCGTTGGAAAGGTGGATTATCTCCCTCCAATAGTTAATACCCTCAAGAAGATATGCCAAAAGCATAATTTGACATTTGGAGTTTGCACTAAAAATGTATTTACATTACTGAGAAATGACAGAGATAAAGTACCCAAACTCATTAAATATGGTGTACACTGCATTCCGCTCGCACATGAGGATTCGGGTGTTATTGACAAATTTTATATAGGTTCTACAATTCGGACTCTGAATACCCGGTTGGGTGAACACAAGTACACCCTCCGGACAGGAACTATTAATACTGCCTTTACTATGGCAGTTAAACAGGGTGGTTACACCCCTGTTTGGGAGAATGTTAAAATCTTGAACTCCAATGTCAACAAAAGTACTGTTTTCTTTTCAGAAAGTTTATATATTATTGCATACGGAGACAACTGTTGTAATTTAGATCTCCCCACATTTGTACCAAGACCTTGGCGAAAAATGGTTGCTCCACAAGAGACTGACACATGAGGAATTTTGAAACATCGGAACAGTACATTTTGTAAATATTTTGTATTCTTATATTTATGTTTTATTGAATTGAGATTGAAATTTTATAATTTGTGCTTATACTGTGACATCACGGTCTGTTGGTGACGTGGTGCATGATGGGTCGTGTTATCAAGTATATAAGGGTTGACTCTGTTGGATCCCGTGGCGCTTTGACCAGTAGATGGGGACGGGAGATCCCCGAAAGCGCTAGTCTGCTTTTAACCTGTTTTTAATTTGTAAATAAATTGATTTTGATTTGCTTATTGAAGACGTGGTTTGCTTTTATCGCATGTATAGACAGCTTATTTTGTACATATACCATTCCATGCGAAAATATTTCCTATTTTTGATACAAACATTCGTTCATTGGGAAGCCTTTTTATGTTTTCTCGAACTAACTGATCAACACTGACATTTCTTTTTAATCGTAGCACATTATGTTGAGATATTCCTCTTGTACTTAAATATATATGACTGTGAGAAACAGTAGTTTCAGTGAACATATTGCTATGTTATTATATCCAAGAGAGGTCTGAAGTTATTTAAAAAGGGGAAGGTATAAAAATCAAACTCTTCTGTATGTCTACAAAGAAATGTAAATTCCTACTTGTTTAAGTACTTTTTAGTTATAGAGAGTAAAAGTTGCATAAATTTGCAAATTGTAATTCACTTAAAAGGAGTAATGATTGTATTTTTCAACTAAAAACCATGATTTGTGGCATGTGAAATAAGTAAAACAAGATCCAAGTTCCCATTCAGGTTACAGCACTAGTAGATAAAAAAAGGAAAAAAATAGAATATTCAAAGCAATCAGAATTATGTACTGAATTGCCTGTGATTTATTGGTCATCCATGTAGCAACACCTCAGAAAACTTTAAAATTACATTGCCCTGGAGCAGGAATGCAATTTTTTCCAAGGACAAATTGACACAAATTTTGTTAGCATACATTTACTGTGTACAAACACACTTGAAAGTATAACAATTTGAGATAGGTAAATAAATACTGTATAATAGTTATTTCAAACCAGAACATAGATATCACTGTCACTAACATTACACACAATATCCTCCTGTTCACATAACAGATCATAGCAGTTTCAATGAACTATACAATTAATTTCAACAACAATCTATTGTCAATTTAACATACCTAACTTTGCTCATCCATTTCACTGCTTTTGAATTTAAGAGACTAATTTCTTCACTTCACTCAGAACTGATATAACTGTGACCATTCATTAGGTCTAAAGGAGGAGGAGGGAATTCTTAGCATATTTTTTCTTCAATGCACACTATGTCTTTTTCTGTTACTTTAAATGAGGTGCATGGTCTTGCAGGTTGGGAAAAAAAGAATGTTTTGTTCCTTCACATCACAATTTTGTCTAGCCACCAACTCGCATAAACACATGCAGCGTAATCTCCAAGCTTCACTGTAGCTTTAGTTTCCTTTTTCTGGATGACTTACCTCATTTTTTTCTTTTTAATTTCATGTTATTTATTTTTTTATTTTTTATGAAGAAGTTAATGCAACTGCTATTTTATATTCACTTGTTGGAACAAAATGATAATCCCCAGTATTTATTATCTGTATCGTTTTATGAAATCTAGATTTCAACTTCTCTTTCTTTTTATTTTTTCCTATGTAACATAGAGGAAATTAATTCCAGCTATTGAGTTTCAAGAAAAATGGAACATTCCAAGCAGAGTCAATATTTTATCATCTTCAGCCATTTGCAAACTAGCTTTGGTTACTGCTCTTTGAAATTTGTGATGTTACTGAAAATGGTTATAAACTGCACCTAATTAAATGCAGCATTTCAGAGCAGCATGTTTGTAAAATCAAGTTTAATGCTGTGGTGTTATAATCAGACCATACAGTAAGTACTTCCAAAACTACAGGAGTTATTAACAAAAAGAAATTTATTTTGGGACAACTCTTGTGCCAAAGGTCACATTCTCTAAATGTAATGCATATGCTTGCATGTACATGCCTGTGAAGCCTGACTATTGTAAATGGAGATAAATCAGCAATTCCCAATCTGGTACTTTCTTTGAAGAGAACCTCTGAATTTCAAAGAACAAGCTGTATGGAGCCCAGTTTGGGAATTATTACCATAAAATATTCACTGAATAGGCAAAAACAACAATGATGAAGAAAACTTACCTCATACCTCTCTGATGGATTAGGTACTTTAAGCTCTACTTCAACATCAAACCTGCCATCCCTTCTAAGTTTATGGAGAACAGAGCTTGATTCATTAACAGTAGCCACTACAAGAACTGGGTTCTTTAGACTTTCCTAGGAAAACATAAAATTGCAGATTTAATACACAATAGCTGAAGCAGATAATTTAGAAGATACATTCACTATACAGAAACATAATAAAAGATAAAACGCTCTTACTCCAATGTATGTATATAGATAATTAACTGTTCATTTTCTACCACTTCTATTTTAATATATACTGAGCACAGTGTTTAAAGTTATGTGAAGCATATAAAAATTACAACAATTTATAGACAGATATAATAGTTTCTATGAAACAATAAAAGTAACAATCGAAATTGAGCACAATAATAAATTGCCTTTTTCACATATTTTCATGACAAAAAATATTAATAAAACAATATATCAAGTTTATCGAAAGCCCAACTTCACAACAAATATCATTCCTGCTGATTCAGCTTATCCTAAACCCTTTAAACTTGTAGCATTCCATTTATATATTAATAGTGCTTACTCTCACTCCTCAAACTCTGCAAGAACTAAATTGGATTAAAGAAATTCAGGGTTCCCACTCAAAAGTAATAAAAAAATTCCCTGACTTTTCCAGGTTCTCCAGGTGGTTTTTAAAAGTTTTCCAGAGTGGCATGTTGCAAAGCACACACTTGTAAATTCTTTAAGTAATTTGTCTTTATAAAATTATCTGCTTTTCATTAATAACAACTAACTGTGCACATTATTTTCTGTACCAAAGTTCCGTGAACTTTTGTGAATACTACCCACAGGGAATTTGTAAATACAGTTCCATAGAAACAGGTCATATATATGTAAGAAAAAATCTGTGAGTTGAAAAGTTTCAGTTTTTCTATAACACAATGTAGATAAGCTTAATGATGGAATGGCTCTGTTCAAAGAAACAAGTTTCAAGAGAACCAACAAAGGACTTTGATCCATCATTTAGTTGGTTCTCTTGTGAAGTGTTTCTTCAAGCAGGAGCTATTGTGCCTAATTGTTCCATGTTATAACAACTGTCTACAGAAATTGAACAAAAGCTTAATAACTGCCAATTTTAAAAATTCAATTTTGCATTTTTTTTAGAGAATAAAGGAAACACTTAATATAACTGAAAGTAAGATCTACTAAATTCTAGGCAGGTAGTAATTGCAAGCAAAAGTTTGAAATCTTGAAAAAATAAGTTTTTTGGCAAAATAAAGTATCCATTGATTTTTACAAAAAAAAAGGGGTAATTTTCCCTGGTTTTTACTAAAAAGGGTAATTTTCCCTGTTTTCCAGGTTGAGTGGGAACCCTGAAATTGCACTTATGAATGGTTACAAAAAGTCAGTAATTCATAACTTAATTCAACAACTAAATGATGAAAATGAAGTGCTCTGGTCCAGAACAACCAAAAAAGGAAGTAAAATACTGTGGTTCCTTGCCCTACTACTCCAAAATAAACAGTGCATTAAAGAAAATATATTTAAAAAATAATTTGGACTTTGGTATACAAGTAAAAGATATTACCTCCTCCTTAAGATCCTCTCAACAGCATACTCCCCTATTACATAAAGCAGGCGTATAGTCAACACCAATAGTCGATCAAGAAGCCCGAATTGTTTTCCAATATATTGGTAGTACTAAGAGGAATATCAGACAGAGCCTTTCAGAGCACTTAATTGGTTTAAAAATGAAGCAGAAGCCACAATAATAGATTTTTGTTGAAATAATAATGCTATTCCTGATTGGGAAGGCATTCAACTATTGGTTCAACAGCGTACATGGAAAGCTATTCAATTCAATTGTCTGAAGCACTTCTTATTTATCGCACTTTTCAACATAATTGTAATAATAACACACCTATTATTCCTGCAACATGGAAAAATATCAGAAATATAAGAATAACTCCAAGTGCAATTGTTGTCTTGACCACCAGATGACAATATGATGTCATACAATGATGAACCTCACTACATGCACAGTGAATACAATCCACAATAGTGGTGGAGAAGTGAAAGGCAATCTGTTGCACCGTTGAAGACGCTGTGGATTCCTCATGGGTGAAACACGTTGGGGGGGGGGGGGGCATTGTAGGCCTGTGTTGCGAAATATGTGAGTGTGCTTGTGTGAGAGCTGCTTTGCGTGGTGCTCTACATTGATATTCCGATGGAACTATACTACCGCAGGTCTTCTGAATTTTGTATATCTGACATAAGAGCAACACACATGTAGTAACAGCAAAGCTGATAGTGAATAACTGAGGAAGTGTGAGTAACGATATAGATACCAACAAGGCAGAGACGAATGGTGCAAAAATAATGATTCCTCGAACATACAGCAAACCAATGACTTAGTGCACAGAGATAAAGGGTAAGAACTAAAATGCTATTAATATACTTTTAATACCAACGTATGTATAGCCAGCCATGAGCTAGCGGATGGACTCGGCACACAGACATGAACACACCAGACGAGGGTAAATTCCTTAAGTGTTGAACAGAAGTTGAGGGCAGTTGTGAATCTGCTGTTATATTATGGTTTAAAGTTCTGTTTTGCAACTTAGAAATTTTCAACACTTATGTGTTAACTAGTTCTTCTCATACATTTCAGTGAGCATAAAAAATTAACATAAATAACCTAAAATGAGACATGCAGTTCAGTTACGTATCAACAATCACATGTCCAACATAGAAGCCAACAACCAAACCAACATATAATATTGCCTTTGTGATAGAGAATATTTAATGCTCATATACTTTTCTGTTTTCATGGAATTGTTACTAAAATATTTTGATTCACTTAAAATTTTTCATACATTATTGTGTGCCTTTAATTTTAATCTTTAATTATGAACATACCTGCCAACTACTACGAAATGTCCGTAGTTTCTACGGATTCAGTTGTCTGACTACGGAACCCATTGTTGAAAGTACGGATTCTACGAATTTTGCTTTTGTTTTTCAAAATCAGTATTTTTGCTATTATTTCATGATATATACAGGGGTTGTCCAAAATAATGGAAACACCTTGCTGAAAACAGTGACTTTGGTATCTGCTGCTTTTTGAGTAAAACGAACATGTAGCTACAATGTTTCCCAACAAAAAAAAAAAAGGGTTGCTTATATTATCAAGGGTCTGTGTGATTTCATTCTAAATCGGTGTTTGCATAATTTCGTTCCAGGTGAAGGCACAATGAGCGACTTATGGGAGTTCCAAAGAGGGCAGATTGTAGGAGCCCGTCTGGTTGGTGCATCTATAACCACAGTGGCACAGGTATTGGGGGTATCGAGAAGTACCATGTCGAAGGTCATGACAGCATGCAATGTTCAGGCACAACATCATCTGCAAGAAACAATTGTGGAAGGAAAACCAAACTCACTGCGAGAGACAGGAGGACATTAAAGAGGATTGTGACAATAAGGAGGAAGACCACGGCGACAAAAGTGACTGCTGAGCTTAATGCACATTTCTAAAACCCAGTGTCGACCCATAACATGCTAAAGGAATTGCATAAACACAATAATGTGTCTCGGCAGAGCTGCGATTGCAAAACACCCCTGGTGTCACAGGTGAATATGAAACTGAGACTACAGTGGTGCCAGGAACATAAAACGTGGACTGCGGATAAATGAAAACATGTCTTGTTTTCCGATGAATCAAGTTTCTCACTATTCACCACCACAGGACGGGTTTACGTGTGGAGAACCCCCGCAAAAGTCTACAACCCAGACTGCCCCCTTCCTACAGTTAAGCATGGGGGCGGTTCCGTAATGGTTTGGACCATGATTTTGTGGTTTACAGCAAGTCCCATTATCACCTTACACGGAAGGATCACTAGTGGTGACTATGTCCCTCTTTTGGCCGACCATGTGCATTCCATGGTGCAGATATTGTTTCCGTCAGGGGATTGCACCTTTCAAGATGATAATGTCCTATATTCACAGAAGTCAAACTGTTCAATCATGGTTTGAGGAACATGAGCATGAAGTTGCACACCTTCCCTGGCCTGCACAATCACCGGACTTAAACATCATTGAGCCCCTGTGGTCTGTGTAGTGTGATAGAAAACAGTGTGCAATCCTGTTATCCTCCTTCGGTGTCTCTCAAGGAATTGGA
Source organism: Macrothele yani (assembly GCA_039090855.1). Classification (NCBI taxonomy): domain Eukaryota; kingdom Metazoa; phylum Arthropoda; class Arachnida; order Araneae; family Macrothelidae; genus Macrothele; species Macrothele yani. The sequence continues at coordinate 145,244,994 of CM076995.1, read as the reverse complement.
GCAGTTTCTGCAGGAAGAATAGTACAACATACCACTTACCACCATCCAGGACTTGTGTGTGTCCATTCCAAGGAGGATTCAAGCAGTTTTAAATGCCAAGTGTGCTCCCACACCATATTAGGTACGTAACACATATTGTTTCAAGGTGTTTCCATTATTTTGGACAACCCCTGTATGTATGTATATATGTATGTATGTATGTATGTATGTATTTATGTATGTATGTATGTATGTATGTATGTATATCATCATCATCATTGTCAACCATTATCAATCCACTGCTGGAAAAAGGTCTCCCCAAGTTTCATCCACAACGGTCTGTCTTGTGCCAGTCTCCTCCATGTCACTCCCGCATACTTTCGAATTTCACCCACCCATCTCCCATGTGGTCTTTTTCTGGGTATTTTCCTGTAACTTGGAATCCAATCTAAAATTTCGGCTGTCCATCTATGGTCTGTCCTTCTGGCAGTATGTCCAGCCCATTGCCATTTCAGGGATTTAACTCTGATCATGATGTCTTCCACTCTAGTCATTTTTCGGGTCCACGAGTTCCTCTTCTTATCTCTCCTGGTTACACCAAGCATACACCTCTCCATGCTTCTTTGAGTTGTCTGCAGCCTTTGTATGCCTCTTTTAGTTAAGGTCCACGTCTCTGCACCATATGTAAGCACTGGAAGGATGCATTGATCAAACACTTTTCTTTTAAGACATAATGGCATATTGCTCTTGAAAATAATGCTGTTTCTTCCAAAAGCTCTCCAGGCAAGTTTTGTACGCTGATTCATTTCTTCATCAATGTGGCCCTCACTTGATATCTGCTGTCCAAGATAAACACACGTGTCTGTTATAAGATAAACACACGTGTCTGTTATCTCCAGCTTTTCTACATCAATCGATAAATCTTCATTTCTTGTAAAAGCATTGAACATCCCTTTTGTCTTCTGAAAGTTCATTTTTAATCCCACTTCTTTACTCTTGTCAGTAAGTTCCTGGATCATACTCTGCAGCTCTGATGGGGCATTTGCAAAAATGACTACGTCATCAGCAAAAACGAAGGTGGGTTAGATAATCTCCATTAATCTTAATCCCTTTGTTTTCCCAGTTCATTGATTGAAAGACATTTTACAATGTGGTGTTAAAGAGCTTCGGAGATGTGTCACCTTGTCTCACTCCCTTTCCAATTTTTATGTGTGTTGTACTTTCAAACAGCCGAATCTTTGCACTTGCATGTTCATAGATGTTATTAATAATATTAATGTATGCATCTTCAATACCGCAGGATTTCAGAGCCATTGTAACTGCTGATGGTTTCGCCGAATCAAAGGCTTTTTCATAATCGATAAAAGCCATGCACAATGGAAGTTCATGTTCCCTCGCTCTTTCAATTAGTTCTCTCAGTACGTGGATATGATCCATTGTGCTGTAGCCACTCCAGAATCCAGCTTGTTCTCTTGGTTGAGCCATGTCCAGTGTTACCTTCAAGCGGTGTGAAAGAACTTTAGTGAAGATTTTATAAACCACTGATAGGAGGCTGATAGGTCTGTAGTTCCTGAGATCCTCAATCTTACTTTTTTTTATGTAGCAGGATCAATGTAGCGTTGTTCCAATCCTCAGGAATCTTCCCTTCATTAACGCATCGAGTGAAAATTGGGGCGAGTACTGTTTCGATTTCTCCACTTGCTTCTTGTATGATGTCTACAGTAATTCCATCTTCTCCTGGAGCTCTTCCCTTCTTGATTGCATGTGCAACTTCTGCTGGGAGGACTGGAAGAACTCTGGTGCTGGTACCTTTCATGATGTCTGGAGTACATGTATCATCCCTTTCATATAATTTGGAATAGAAATCTTTCACTCTTGTCAAAATTTCGCCTGTATTTCTTGTTACAGAGCCATCTTATTTTCTCAGTGCCATAATCTGTTTTCTTCCCTTACTGAGATGTCCCTTTGCTATCTTTAGGCTTTGGTTGTTTTCAATTGCTTTCCTCACTAGTTCACAGTTGAATTTCCTTACGTCTTCAGTGATACTTTTTCGTACTGTCTAGCATAGCTCTATATATTCCACTTTGGAAGTCACGTCTTCTTTAGTAGTCCTCATCTCTCTTCTTTTTTGCATCAACATTGTGGTTTTTCCTGATAATTTGCTCACATGCAACTTGTTCTTAGACCCAGCTAATTTTGTTGCTGTTTCCATAAGAGCTTTGGTTACTTTTCTGTTAACTTCAGAAATATCCACTTCTTCCGATGTTAGGCCTTCTAAAACAGAGAATCTGTTCTTCAGTTCCAACTTAAAGGTATTACGGTGTTTTTTAAGGTTGGTTATGTCAATACATTTTGTTTGCCTTATGAGCTTGCCACGTTCAAGTTTAGTGTTGAGGTGCATCTTACATTTCACCAATCTATGGTCACTACCTGTGTTGAACTTGTTTAGCACGCTGTAGTCTTCTACGACGAATTTTTTGTTACACATAATAAAATCAATTTCACTTGTCGTTCCATTTGGATGTCTCCATGTCCATTTCCTGTGTGGCTTTTTCTTGAAAAAAGGAGTTCATGATGAAAAACCCTTCTGCCTCTGCAAACTCAACGAGAGTATTTCCACGCTGGTTTCTGTTGCCGTGACCCAATTTACCTACTGAAGTTTCATTCTGTTGCCATTGCCCTATTTTTGCATTGAAATCTCCCATAATTATCTTCAAGTGCTGCTTACCTTTATTATTTAGATGACGAATTTCCTGATAAAATTCTTCAATTTCTTCTTCAAGATGACTTGTGGTGGGTGCATAAAGTTTGAATAATCTGAGCCTTGTATCTTCTCGAGAGTTGGATAACGAGTCGTGCAGCTCTGTCAGAGGAACTTTCAACTTCTACAACTTTATCCTTCAGTTTCTTGTTTATTATAAATCCAACACCACTAGTTCTGCCAGTATCTGCCCCACGATAGTAGAAGAGATGTCCACTTTTCAGTTCAATGAGATCTTCTCCTTTTCTCCTTACCTCACTTAGCCCGACGAGATATATATATATATATATATCATCATCATCATTGTCAACCATTATCAATCCACTGCTGGACGAAGGTCTCCCCAAGTTTCCTCCACAACGGTCTGTCTTGTGCCAGTCTCCTCCATGTCACTCCCGCATACTTTCGAATTTCATCCACCCATCTTCCATGTGGTCTTCTTCTGGGTCTTTTCCTGTCCCTTGGAATCCAATCTAAAATTTCGGCTGTCCATCGATGGTCTGTTCATCTGGCAGTATGTCCAGCCCATTGCCATTTCAGGGATTTAACTCTGATCATGATGTCTTCCACTCTTTGTCATTTTTCGGATCCACGTGTTCCTCTTCTTATCTCTCCTGGTTACACCAAGCATACACCTCTCCATGCTTCTTTGAGTTGTCTGCAGCCTTTGTATGTCTCTTTTAGCTAAGGTCCACGTCTCTGCACCATACGTAAGCACTGGAAGGATGCATTGATCAAACACTTTTCTTTTAAGACATAATGGCATATTGCTCTTGAAAATCATGCTGTTTCTTCCAAAAGCTCTCCAGGCAAGTTTTGTACGCCGATTAATTTCTTCACCAATGTGACCCTCACTTGATATCTGCTGTCCAAGATAAACGTACGTGTCTGTTATCTCCAGCTTTTCTCCATCAATCGATAAATCTTCATTTCTTGTAAAAGCATTGTACATCACTTTTGTCTTCTGAAAGTTCATTTTTAATCCCACTTCTTTACTCTTGTCAGCAAGTTCCTGGATCATACTCTATAGCTCTGATGGGGTAGTTGCAAAAATGACTATGTCATCAGCAAAACGAAGGTGGGTTAGATAATCTCCATTAATCTTTATCCCTTTGTTTTCCCAGTTCAGTGATTGAAAGACATTTTCCAATGTGGCATTAAAGAGCTTCGGAGATATGGTGTCACCTTGTCTCACTCCTTTTCCAATTTTTATGTGTGTTGTATTTTCAAACAGCCGAATCTTTGCACTTGCATTTTCATAGATGTTATTAATAATATTAATGTATGCATCTTCAATACCGCAAGATTTCAGAGCCATTGCAACTGCTGATGGTTTCACCGAATATAAGGCTTTTTCATAATCGATAAATATATATATATATATATATATATATATATCATCATGGGATGTAAGGTCAGGTGATGCGTAACATCACAGCCTCTCCTTGACAAATGTCAACCCCGCCTTCTCGTGGTGCATCCTGTTCCCACTAAAGGGGCTCTGACGACCGCCAATAGCGGTATAACTATACCATCGGGATCAGAGGAAATGCTATCCCACACTCACCAACCCGCTTGGCCAGCGTGGTGAGTTATGGCCAAACACCTCCAAAATGACTCTATAACTTAAATCTTGGCCCTCAGTCTCCGGCAGCTGGAATGTACCTGGCCAAGGCAGCGGCCAGTGCGACATGAAGGCAGAGGGTGCTAAGAATCCCCGGAGGACCGGACTAGGCTGCCATTTGATGCTGACCTTGGCTACCTATAACGGACGCTCCCTATCTTCTGATTCAAGGCTTCTTGAATTGGAAGAGGAACTACAAAGGATCAAGTGGGACATCGTCGGGCTAAGTGAGGTAAGGAGAAAAGGAGAAGATCTCATTGAACTCAAAAGTGGACATCTCTTCTATTATCGTGGGACAGATACTGGCAGAACTAGTTGTGTTGGATTTATAATAAACAAGAAACTGAAGGATAAAGTGGTAGAAGTTGAAAGTTCCTCTGACAGAGCTGCACGACTCGTTATCCAACTATCGAGAAGATACCAGGCTCAGATTATTCAAACTTATGCACCCACCACAAGTCATCCTGAAGAAGAAATTGAAGAATTTTATGAGGAAATTCGTCATCTAAATAATAAAGGTAAGCAGCACTTGAAGATAATTATGGGAGATTTCAATGCAAAAATAGGGCACCGGCAACAGAATGAAACTTCAGTAGGTAAATTCGGTCACGGCAACAGAAACCAGCGTGGAAATACTCCCGTTGAGTTTGCAGAGGCAGAAGGATTTTTCATCTTGAACTCCTTTTTCAAGAAAAAGCCACACAGGAAATGGACATGGAGACATCCAATTGGGACGACAAGTGAAATTGATTTTATTATGTGTAACAAAAAATTCGTCATCGAAGACTGCAGTGTGCTGAACAAGTTCAACACAGGTAGTGACCATAGATTGGTGAGATGTAAGATGCACCTCAACACTAAACTGGAACGTGGCAAGCTCATAAGACAAACAAAATGTATTGACATAACCAACCTTAAAAAACACCATAATACTTTCAAGTTGGAACTGAAGAACAGATTCTCTGCTTTAGAAGGCCTAACATCGGAAGAAGTGGATATTTCGGAAGTTAACAGAAAAGTAACCAAAGCTCTAATGGAAACAGCAACAAAATTAGCTGGGTCTAAGAACAAGTTGCATGTGAACAAATTATCAGGAAAAACCAAAATGTTGATGCAAAAAAGAAGAGAGATGAGGACAACTAAAGTAGATGTGACTTCCAAAGTGGAATATATAGAGCTATGCAAGACAACACGAAAAGTATCACTGAAGACGTAAGGAAATTCAACTGTGAGCTAGTGAGGAAAGCAATTGAAAACAACCAAAGCCTTAAGATAGCAAAGGGACATCTCAGTAAGGGAAGAAAACAGATTATGGCTCTGAGAAAAGAAGATGGTTCTATAACAAGAAATAGAGGCGAAATTTTGACAAGAGTGAAAGATTTCTACTCCAAATTATATGAAAGGGATGATACATGTACTCCAGACATCATGAAAGGTACCAGAGTTCTTCCAGTCCTCCCAGCAGAAGTTGCTCATGCAATCAAGAACATGAAGCGAGGGAAAGCTCCAGGAGAAGATGGAATTACTATAGACATCATACAAGAAGCAAGTGGAGAAATTGAAACAGTACTCGCCCAAATTTTCACTCAATGCCTTAATGAAGGGAAGATTCCTGAGGATTGGAACAATGCTACAATGATCCTGCTACATAAAAAAGGTGACATTGAGGATCTCAGGAACTACAGACCTATCAGCCTCCTATCAGTGGTTTATAAAATCTTCACTAAAGTTCTTTCACACCGCTTGAAGGTAACACTGGACATGGCTCAACCGAGAGAACAAGCTGGATTCAGGAGTGGCTACAGCACAATAGATCATATCCACGTACTGAGAGAACTGATTGAAAGAGCAAGGGAATATGAACTTCCATTGTGCATGGCTTTTATCGATTATGAAAAAGCCTTTGATTCGGTGAAACCATCAGCAGTTACCACAGCTCTGAAATCCTGCGGTATTGAAGATGCATACATTAATATTATTAATAACATCTATGAAAATGCAAGTGCAAAGATTCGGCTGTTTGAAAATACAACACACATAAAAATTGGAAAGGGAGTGAGACAAGGTGACACCATATCTCCGAAGCTCTTTAACACCACATTGTAAAATGTCTTTCAATCACTGAACTGGGAAAACAAAGGGATAAAGATTAATGGAGATTATCTAACCCACCTTCGTTTTGCTGATGACGTAGTCATTTTGCAACTACCCCATCAGAGCTGCAGAGTATGATCCAGGAACTTGCTGACAAGAGTAAAGAAGTGGGATTAAAAATGAACTTTCAGAAGACAAAAGTGATGTCCAATGCTTTTACAAGAAATGAAGATTTATCGATTGATGGAGAAAAACTGGAGATAACAGATACGTATGTTTATCTTGGACAGCAGATATCAAGTGAGGGTCACATTGATGAAGAAATTAATCGGCGTACAAAACTTGCCTGGAGAGCTTTTTGGAAGAAACAGCATAATTTTCAAGAGCAATATGCCATTATGTCTTAAAAGAAAAGTGTTTGATCAATGCATCCTTCCAGTGCTTACGTATGGTGCAGAGACGTGGACCTTAACTAAAAGAGACATACAAAAGCTGCAGACAACTCAAAGTAGCATGGAGAGGTGCATGCTTGGTATAACCAGGAGAGATAAGAAGAGGAACTCGTGGATCCGAAAAATGACGAGAGTGGAAGACATCATGATCAGAGTTAAATCCCTGAAATGGCAATGGGCTGGACATACTGCCAGAAGGACAGACCATAGATGGACAGCCGAAATTTTAGATTGGATTCCAAGGGACAGGAAAAGACCCAGAAAAAGACCACATGGGAGATGGGTGGATGAAATTCGTAAATATGCGGGAGTGACATGGAGGAGACTGGCACAAGACAGACCGTTGTGGAGGAAACTTGGGGAGACCTTCGTCCAGCAGTGGATTGATAATGGTTGACAATGATGATGATGATCATCATAATGGTTGACAATGATGATGATCATCATCATCATCATTGTCATCAAGACAGACCGTTGTGGAGGAAACTTGGGGAGACCTTCGTCCAGCAGTGGATTGATAATGGTTGACAATGATGATGATGATCATCATAATGGTTGACAATGATGATGATGATCATCATCATCATCATTGTCAACCATTATCAATCCACTGCTGGACGAAGGTCTCCCCAAGTTTCCTCCACAACGGTCTGTCTTGTGCCAGTCTCCTCCATGTCACTCCCGCATATTTACGAATTTCATCCACCCATCTCCCATGTGGTCTTTTTCTGGGTCTTTTCCTGTCCCTTGGAATCCAATCTAAAATTTCGGCTGTCCATCTATGGTCTGTCTTTCTGGCAGTATGTCCAGCCCATTGCCATTTCAGGGATTTAACTCTGATCATGATGTCTTCCACTCTTGTCATTTTTCGGATCCACGAGTTCCTCTTCTTATCTCTCCTGGTTATACCAAGCATGCACCTCTCCATGCTTCTTTGAGTTGTCTGCAGCCTTTGTATGTCTCTTTTAGTTAAGGTCCACGTCTCTGCACCATACGTAAGCACTGGAAGGATGCATTGATCAAACACTTTTCTTTTAAGACATAATGGCATATTGCTCTTGAAAATTATGCTGTTTCTTCCAAAAGCTCTCCAGGCAAGTTTTGTACGCCGATTAATTTCTTCATCAATGTGACCCTCACTTGATATCTGCTGTCCAAGATAAACATACGTATCTGTTATCTCCAGTTTTTCTCCATCAATCGATAAATCTTCATTTCTTGTAAAAGCATTGAACATCACTTTTGTCTTCTGAAAGTTCACTTTTAATCCCACTTCTTTACTCTTGTCAGCAAGTTCCTCGATCATACTCTGCAGCTCTGATGGGGTAGTTGCAAAAATGACTACGTCATCAGCAAAACGAAGGTGGGTTAGATAATCTCCATTAATCTTTATCCCTTTGTTTTCCCAGTTCAGTGATTGAAAGACATTTTCCAATGTGGCATTAAAGAGCTTCGGAGATATGGTGTCACCTTGTCTCACTCCCTCTCCAATTTTTATGTGTGTTGTATTTTCAAACAGCCGAATCTTTGCACTTGCATTTTCATAGATGTTATTAATAATATTAATGTATGCATCTTCAATACCGCAGGATTTCAGAGCCGTGGTAACTGCTGATGGTTTCACCGAATCAAAGGCTTTTTCATAATCGATAAAAGCCATGCACAATGGAAGTTCATATTCCCTCGCTCTTTCAATTAGTTCTCTCAGTACATGGATATGATCTATTGTGCTGTAGCCACTCCTGAATCCAGCTTGTTCTCTCGGTTGAGCCATGTCCAGTGTTACCTTCAAGCGGTGCGAAAGAACTTTAGTGAAGATTTTATAAACCACTGATAGGAGGCTGATAGGTCTGTAGTTCCTGAGATCCTCAATGTCACCTTTTTTATGTAGCAGGATCATTGTAGCATTGTTCCAATCCTCAGGAATCTTCCCTTCATTAAGGCATCGAGTGAAAATTTGGGCGAGTACTGTTTCAATTTCTCCACTTGCTTCTTGTATGATGTCTATAGTAATTCCATCTTCTCCTGGAGCTTTCCCTCGCTTCATGTTCTTGATTGCATGAGCAACTTCTGCTGGGAGGACTGGAAGAACTCTGGTACCTTTCATGATGTCTGAAGTACATGTATCATCCCTTTCATATAATTTGGAGTAGAAATCTTTCACTCTTGTCAAAATTTCGCCTCTATTTCTTGTTATAGAACCATCTTCTTTTCTCAGAGCCATAATCTGTTTTCTTCCCTTACTGAGATGTCCCTTTGCTATCTTTAGGCTTTGGTTGTTTTCAATTGCTTTCCTCACTAGCTCACAGTTGAATTTCCTTACGTCTTCAGTGATACTTTTTCGTGCTGTCTTGCATAGCTCTATATATTCCACTTTGGAAGTCACATCTTCTTTAGTTGTCCTCATCTCTCTTCTTTTTTGCATCAACATTTTGGTTTTTCCTGATAATTTGTTTACATGCAACTTGTTCTTAGACCCAGCTAATTTTGTTGCTGTTTCCATAAGAGCTTTGGTTACTTTTCTGTTAACTTCCGAAATATCCACTTCTTCCGATGTTAGGATTTCTAAAGCAGAGAATCTGTTCTTCAGTTCCAACTTGAAAGTATTATGGTGTTTTTTAAGGTTGGTTATGTCAATACATTTTGTTTGTCTTATGAGCTTGCCACGTTCCAGTTTAGTGTTGAGGTGCATCTTACATCTCACCAATCTATGGTCACTACCTGTGTTGAACTTGTTTAGCACACTGCAGTCTTCGATGACGAATTTTTTTGTTACACATAATAAAATCAATTTCACTTGTCGTCCCAATTGGATGTCTCCATGTCCATTTCCTGTGTGGCTTTTTCTTGAAAAAGGAATTCAAGATGAAAATCCTTCTGCCTCTGCAAACTCAACGAGAGTATTTCCACGCTGGTTTCTGTTGCCGTGACCGAATTTACCTACTGAAGTTTCATTCTGTTGCCGGTGCCCTATTTTTGCATTGAAATCTCCCATAATTATCTTCAAGTGCTGCTTACCTTTATTATTTAGACGACGAATTTCCTCATAAAATTCTTTAATTTCTTCTTCAGGATGACTTGTGGTGGGTGCATAAGTTTGAATAATCTGAGCCTGGTATCTTCTCGATAGTTGGATAACGAGTCGTGCAGCTCTGTCAGAGGAACTTTCAACTTCTACCACTTTATATTTCAGTTTCTTGTTTATTATAAATCCAACACCACTAGTTCTGCCAGTATCTGTCCCACGATAATAGAAGAGATGTCCACTTTTCAGTTCAATGAGATCTTCTCCTTTTCTCCTTACCTCACTTAGCCCGACGATGTCCCACTTGATCCTTTGTAGTTCCTCTTCCAATTCAAGAAGCCTTGAATCAGAAGATAGGGAGCGTCCGTTGTAGGTAGCCAAGGTCAGCATCAAATGGCAGCCTAGTCCGGTCCTCCGGGGATTCTTAGCACCCTCTGCCTTCATGTCGCACTGGCCGCTGCCTTGGCCAGGTGCATTCCAGCTGCCGGAGACTGAGGGCCAAGATTTAAGTTGTAGAGTCATTTTGGAGGTGTTTGGCCATAACTCACCACGCTGGCCAAGCGGGTTGGTGAGTGTGGGATAGCATTTCCTCTGATCCCGATGGTATAGTTATACCGCTATTTGCGGTCGTCAGAGCCCCTTTAGTGGGAACAGGATGCACCACGAGAAGGCGGGGTTGACATTTGTCAAGGAGAGGCTGTGATGTTACGCATCACCTGACCTTACATCCCTATATATATATATATATATATATATATATATATATTGTATTGTTTTGAATGTGTGCATTTCTTTTTCACAAAGAGATAGATTTTTTCCTAAAAATGCAAAAGAATAAGGAAACAGCTTCAATGCCACCACAAAAAAAAAAAAAAAAAAAAAAAAAAAAAAATTGTGAGAAATTTAAGGAGGAATATTCTAAACAGTGGCTCTGCATTATGTGTCGATGAAAGAGGGATTTACCTATGACCGCAACATAAAATTTTACCGGATATGCCTATTACCACTAAGCAAAAAAAGGAAGTTTCACTGAGCCATTTAAACAGGTGAAATGATGAAAAAAGCAGCAGTAACTGAAAGGGTGACTAAACCATTCAGAAGCATAAAAGAAATTATTTTATCGCTGATGGAAGCAGCAGATACGTATGCCGGTATGCTGCGTAATGGTACTAGTTGCTACATGGACAGAAGTATGACTAATATTGGCAGGTACGTATGAATGATTAATTTTCTTTTTGTTGGTCACAGTGCTAAACAACAGATACATTGAGATTTATTGAAACAATAAATAATGAAGTACAGGTTATATTGAAGAGTTACCTAAACAGATCTCTGCATGTGTAACTAGATCTTCTACCTGCTCATTTTATTTAGCTGATTCAGTTGCAGGAGACATTATGTGTTGGTAATTTTTTATGCCCATTTTTCTGTACAATTTAAACGACTGTGAAATAAAGTACGTAAAAAGTGTTGTTCTCATAACTAAGATCAGCAAATTCTTTTTACTACTATTTGAATATCAGTTCATCTTAAATTGATGAAGAAAAGACAATTTTACATTCAGCCCTGTTTGGATGATAAAGTCTTGCAGGAAAGAAAAAAATCACAGGTGAATGTGTTTGCAATTTTTGCATTTTGTGTTATTCATCAACAGCAAATGACTGTTGAACAATATAAAGATTTCAAATGGATAACCTTCATGGAGTGGTTGTTTCCCTATGAAGAAATCACAAAATTTTTAATTGTTACTGATAACTTTAATTATTGTTTCATTTACTAAACAGTCACACACACAATCCATTCCTTTCCATTTGTATTAGCCAAAAAATTGTCTCCAAATGTTCCCATGACATTTTCAATTCCCCTATAGTTTCCAAAGCTACTTTTCAAATCCTTGTGAATAATAAAATTTCAGTTTACTTGTTCAGTAGAAGACAAAGATAATGAAACCATGCTTCAGTGACGATACAGGGTCAATCCTAGGCGTTTATCGCGGGGCGGCACGTCCTGCCCGCCTTCAGGTTTGAAAAATTCCGCCAGTCCGTCCGCCCGCCCTCACGCGAAAATTATGCGCCCTACTGCTCTCCAAATTTAAAAATCCCATCCTGACTGCCCTAAAATGGAAACTGCAAAACGCGTGAACCTGCCCTAATCAATCCTACACTGCTTTGAAACCAAAATAGCGCACCCACTCCATATTAACCTCTCGTCTACATCTAGAAAGTCTTAATGACCCCCGTTGGGTAGGATTCCTAGAAGACTGGAACCAATAAGATACAATCACTTATTGTTTGTTTCTCTATGCCAGCAGGGAAGGAAGGAAGCGCGAGATTTAAGACAAAAGGACCTGCCCTCTGAACTACCGGGGAGGAGAACGAGTTTGTATAAATTACTGACAAAAGAGGTGACCAGTATTTGCTCCCACTACTAGCCCCCCCCCCAATCTCTACATCCACTCCTAAGCGCTCCCACCCTTCATGTTCCCCTTCCCAGCTCGCCTACAGGAAATTTGTACGATCCTAAAAACCTCTAAGTTAGCCATCAGTATTCTAATTATAACCTTCAGTCAATACGACACTGCGGCGGTTGCTGCAGATTACTTTAATCCTTGCAGATTGCTTTCACAAAATTTCAAAAGTTTATATTATTTATTTCATCAACTATTTACTCAACTCCAGGAACAAACACAGCACAACACGGCTACGCCCGTCGCAGTTTTTTGAAAAGGTGCACAGACTGTCTTTTCTGACTATTTCTTTAACATTCATTGTAGCATTCCTTTCAATTTTAAAGCAAAGGAAGGGAAATTTTTGCTCGATTTTAACGTTGGATCCAGCTTCCAGACGTGTGTTGATAGATCAAGTACCAATTGAATTTTGAAGATGTGAATCCGTTTTTTGGTGTAAATATGACATGGATGATAAGTCAGATAACATCCGAAAACTTAAATTTCGTCATCCTGGAGCGGGAATCGAACCCACTCTCCCGGATAGCGCTCGAGTATGCTAGCCACTACACCACCCAGAACGATGAAGTAACACTTTTTCAGTTTTATTTCATTTTATTTTAATTTTCTTCTTCTTCCTTGTTTTACAAACACGTAACTTTGACTTAACAAGAACATTGCTTTCTTGCAATTAGGAAGCGATACTTTTGCGCACTTTTTAACAGCGTCTCCGTTTCCACCACTTACGTCTTGGGCTGCATTCCAGAAACTGGTGGCCGCAATTTTTCTTTTTTAGCGTCCATACAACATCGTGTCAGTTAGATATATGAGATTAATTTTTTACTAGAGCAATACTTTTTAAGCATTTTCAACGTTCCCTCCATTTTCGCGGCTGTTGGTGTTTCGGAAGTTAACATCCAAATTGTTTTCTTTTTGCTCTTCCAGATGGCTTCACCTCAGTAAGATGTATGAAGTTTTTCATTTTCCACCCCCAAAATCACTTTTGCACATTTTTTATTGTCCCTACTCCGTTTTTATGGGCATATATGCTGCGACATTCCGGGAACTGATGGTTGCAAATTTTCCTTTCTTGGCTTCCAAATAGCTTTGTTTCAGTTATATTAAAGGTGTAGGTGCTTTTTTTTTTTTCAAGAGCCATATTTTTTAGCGTTTGCAACGTTTTGTTCTCCGTTTCCGAGGTGTTCCGGAAGTTGATGATCGCAGTATATTTTTTTCTTCCAGATAAATTCATCTTAGTTAAATTCAGATGAAAAAACAAACTATTTTTTTTTTAGTAAAATCGTACTTCTACGCATTTTTAACATCCCCTGTTGCATTTCCACAGCTGTTTTGGTCATGCATGAGATTTTTCAGAGGAATCCCACTGTTTTTGGTCATTATTTGGGTTATCTTCGAGATCGATGCAGAACTGAAGATAGATTGGGGGGGGAGTCGTTTTCCATCTGGGGAAGGTATTTTGTCTTTCAAAACTTTCGAAACAGAAGTTAAACGGATTGGAGATTTTTCCGTAATCGTAATTTCTTTTTTCTCACGTTGTTGTCTATGTTCAGTATTGTTGTAAAATATCATGTTATTGCATAAATGTTTGTATTTCAGCAAGAAACTGTGGGCAATGATTTCCGAAAACGAAAGTTGAGATGACGCAAAGATTTTCCTGTAGTTTTCAGGTAAGAGATTCTTCCGTGGAATGGAAGAATTCCGCCATTATTTTGGGCATGCTTGAAATCAATGCACAACTTAACAGAAGGTCTGGGGCGCTTTCCGATTGAGGACGGAAAGCGAAGCCCCCTCAAAAACAATAGTGTTCTTAAATATCATCTTATTACACAAATACTGCATTTCAGCTCAAAAACAGAGTAAAGTCTCTGAAAACAGAATTCGGTCGAAGCGAAGACTTCTCCCACAAACACCATTTTTTCTTCCTGCAATTTCTCAATTTCGTGCGTTGTTGTTAAATGTTACTTTCCCTTCATAAATGTCTGCACTTAAGCTTGATAAGGGTAGAAAATTTTTCCAAAAACGGAAGTGACGAAGTTTGAAAATTTGTTCGAATTGATGCATGGTGTTCAAAAGTTTCATATTCTGAAAGTAACACCATTTATCTAAAGTGGTGACAGCTTTGATATCATGCATTCAAGGTCCTCCTCAAGCTAAAAGTTCTTTCAGCAGGATGGATAAATTATTGTTGTCTGAAAGAATAAAAGGATTAAAAAAAGTGACAATGAAGAAATGGGAAGGAAATGACATCAACAGAAGGAAAAATTAAGCAACTGTTGGGCAGCTGCAGAGTTAACAAAAGACAAATATGGCCGTGGAACTTCCTGAGAAGAAAGCAACAAGAGAGGAAAATTGAGCTTATGTTCTAGCAAGTACAAAAAAAAAAAAAAGCTGCATTTGAAATAATACTTTTTAGAACAGCTTTATTTTGTTTTCAATTCAGTAATTTGATATTGTGAATACAGCGGTGTGTACAAGTTTAATATCTGCTTGTACACAAATAAATTAGAGTGAACAATTCCATCTTGCTCGTGCTAAGCTATATTCAGTTTCTTGCTGCACGTTCTGATTTTTCACCTGGGCAAAAAGTTCAGCTTTTTTGTCCTATGGTCGGTTTGATATATGTATTATGTACAGTCGTCGAAGTGGCACAGAGCTACTGCTGGTATGGTCGACACCAAGATTTTAAATTGAAAGCCATTCTGCTTCAGTATGTTAAATGCTCTGCTGCTACACAAACTGCAGTGTAGCAGCAAAGCACTTAATGTCTTTTCAGTCCCAGCTGCTTATCATTTATCAATTTTATTCGTTAAAAATGTCATTTGCCGATTTTTGCGTTAAAATTTGTGCTTTCGTCCTAATTTCTTTCCATAGTTTGTGACCGGTTTCTAATTTATTACATGGTAAATAATGTTTTATTTTTAACTGGCGGTATGCTCACTTCCATGTTTGTTAACTACCGGTATGGCATACTGGCCCACTTCGAACACTGATTATGCAGCATTCCAGTAGCTGATGGTCAAAATTTTTTCCTTTATTTACTTCCAGATAATTTCATTTCACGTTGATGAGGGGATTTTCTTTTTATTTACTTTCTTCTTTTTTTTTTTATGCTTTACAAGAAGTCTTGCCTTGTTCCTTACTTTAATTTTATTAATTTTTTGGGATTTAATTGTATCAATGAAAATGCTTCCACCACATTTTTACAAATTCAGTAAATTTTTGCACAGTGCACAAAAGGATTCCAAACAAAAATTCTGTATGGACATCAGTTTTACAAACAAATGAAATGTGATATATATATTTACTATCATTTCCAAAGCTGACATGATCATACACAGCTGTCTAAATCATCAGCTGATGAGGCCCCCAATAAAACATAATTGCTGCAGGAACTAATAAAAGCACAATATATATCATCTTTTTTTTTTTTTTTTGAGTTGGCTGTTGAAAGTTTAATCAATTAACTAAACGCATGCAAGATGGCCATATACATTATTTAGATATTGATATTTCTTTCACCGATGGTAGGGGTATTGTTACAGATGTCTATGATAAACGTCGTAATTTTCACTTCAGAATTAACTATTATTCATACTGGAACTCAAATATCTTTCAATTTCATATACATTATTTAGATATTGATATTTCTTTCACCGATGGTAGGGGTATTGTTACAGATGTCTATGATAAACGTCGTAATTTTCACTTCAGGATTAACTATTATTCATACTGGAACTCAAATATCTTTCAATTTCCGTGCATCTATGAATTTCAAATTAGTTACTATAATTATACTTCCAGATTATTATTTTAAAAAATTCAAAAGCATTTAAGGGATGATATTTAAATTCTGCATAAAATAGCATCTCTTTTTTCTTATCAGGGCAAAGCTAGTTTGACTATAAATTTTATTTAAAAATATTTACGCTTCTCTTTTATCTTACACAGTTTTTAGCTATTCCTTTCTTCATTGCAGATTCCTGAAAAAAATTATGCTTCACGGCTGGCAATAATTCTACTGCCAAATTTAGCTACAGATATAATTTTTTTCATTTCTACATAAAAATGTGATCCGTCTTTAACTTTTTGGGCAACAGTGTACATGAACTTCAGACTGTCTGAAAACTTCTCTGTATGTGTTTCTGACATAATATTGATGAAAATATACTACTCTGGAATTATTACTGATATGATAAACGCTAACATTTACAGTTCTCCCAAAACTCCAGTAAAAGATGTGTCCTTTTTCATATAATTGAACCTTTGCATATTATTTGCAACTTTATTCCATTTAGATAACAAAATAAATAAAAATAAAGAATTAAGCCCTTTTCAGTTAAAAAAAGTGCCCTTTTTCAAAGTCTGCACCCTGCTCTTTTTTAATCCCAGAATGAACCCTGGATGATATACTGTATGTCATATGGGAGAGGGAAGATTTCCATTATGATGGGGTGTTCCTCAAGCACCTGTATATATTTTTTATATTTACATAAAAATTAGTTACCATTTCATTAATTGATTAGATAATTAAATTTTCAAAAATAACTTAACAGACATGATAAAAATAACAAATGTTAGAACAGCAATCTGAGCGTAATTTTTGCACTTCTTGTTACCATTCCTACATCAATGACTGAAAAAAAAAATATTTCCTGCAAACTTGATGTAGATTTCCACCTGAACTGACTGACACAGATTTTAAGAAATTACATGACATGACATCAAACAATATGTACTATCCAGTATGGTTACTCCTTTAAACACATACACAATACTGCATCAGTAACATATTTTTTACACACACTCTTATACCTTACAAATAAGAGGAAGCATTTATACCATACCAGATTCCCAGATATGCAATAAAATAAAATGCACATGTTGGAGTTACTTTCCCATGATTTGTATGCAACTCAGCTACTAATTAAATAAACATGACACTTCTATTTTAAGTTTGTAGTTCAGTTTCAGCAATAGGAAAAACATGAACTTACTTTTAACTTATCAATCACTGAGATTAAAGTGGAAAGCACTCTCTTTCCTCTATAGTTTGAAGTATCTTGCTTCGAACAACATAATTTATCTAGATCATCTAAAAATACAACACAAGGAGCCCTAAAAGAGAGAAAAATATAAGTTAAGAAAAGGTATCCTGAGTGAATACAGCAAATAAAAGAAGTTTATACAAATAAAATGTATTATTTCTCATACTTCTCAATTGCTTCATCAAATCTTCTCTGAACTTCTTTATCTTCATTTCCATAATGCCTAAAAAGCAGAAAAAAAGTATATTTCTGAACAAAAAATATTTTTTTCTGAAAATTAAAGCATATTATTAATTCATGCTCACTGAAATTTTTTATGTGGATCTTTTATTTTATTTATTTATTTATTTTTGTAATAGAGTGAATAAGCAAGAAAATTTGCAAAGCCTAGGCAAAATTCAATTCTAGAGATAAAATATTCTTCAATATCCAACTATCTTTTTTATATCCACTGGAATACATGTGAAGGATTTTAAGAATATTAAGAATGTTTAGAATTCAGGCTCTTTAGAAGTTGAAATTCACATTCATGTGAGTGCTGTATATTTAGATTTACCTTCACAGAAAATAACATGGTAGTTTTAAGAGCTGACTGCACAATGACATCAAACACTATGTATTGAATAAAGACATCGCTCTTTCCACGTTTTAGCACCACACAGCAACTGAAAAGTTGTTACTCGGTCACTGCTGGGGAATTGAATCCCGGATCTCTCAATATCTACCAGAGGCCGTTAGCCTTACAGCTGAGCCCATCGTACGGATTTATGGTGTCAGAAGCTGACAGAAAAACACACGTAGTGCCATGGATTGTTGGCCACAGTGTGTAAGGCTAATGAGCTCAGGTAGATATCGAGAGATCCAGGATTCAATTCTCCGGTGATGACGGAATAACAATTTTTCAGTTGCTGTGTAGTGCTAAAATGTGGAAAGAGCGATGTCTTTGTTTATTCACTGACGCCACATATTTGGAGGATTTTCACTATGTATTGAATCGAGCAAAGCAAGTCATCCTCAGTACTGCTATTTCAATTGATTTCTTCATTTTCCCAGTATAGCAGTTTCTGGTTATGAATGTCTCACCCTCAAGGGCAAAGTCACTTTATTTAAATGTTTCAAAGTGGATGATTTGTGATACTCTTTCATCATGGAGTAGTGAAGTAATTTGTTTAGTATCCAAATAAATGAAACACTGATGCCAAAAGTAAACAGAAAATAGTAAAGAAGTGGTACCTTCTTAGTGGTAAGATCATTCATATTTCTTTATTTTTAAAAAATAACCTAATAATTACCATACCACAATTATCTCAGTAGCAAACAGAGAATATCAAATAACTTATGAGGGAATTGTCTTTCTATGAATAAATTTTTGCAAGCACACAACTGTCTGAAAATTATTAACATTAATAAATTATTGATCACAAAAGCTTCTTTACAATCACTACACATGCAACTACTATTTAATAACCAAATTATAGCTGTAGAACATTGCCATCAAGAATCATTCATTTGATTTAAAGTTAATGTTCTCATTTTTGGTGCTGGCAATATGAGCTTACTTTTGTATATGTGCAAACATGCCAGGAACATAGGAGCCTCATGATCGAGTCACAGTTTAATGTTTTATATATATTTCTCTGGAGTCATGAGTTGAATTGGGTGTACTTGGTACTGAACAACCTTTTTATTAATTCTTTTATGGTTATACGCTATGTTAACAAACACCACACTAGGCACCAACTGTTTTCCATGCAGCTGCTTCTTAATAACATTAATAAACTGTGACACTAACTCAAGCTCAGATGCAGGCTTCAACTTTTGTGGACACATTCTATGAAAGCTTGCTGGCAGCCTGTAAAAAGACTGTGCTGCACCTTAAACAAAACTAGTGGAAATGAGATGAACAAATTTCACTATTATTTCAGATTTAAGTTCATCCCAAAGATTTGCAACAGGATTAAGATGTGGCTCTATGATGCATTTACAACTATCAGGCTATCACAAATTATAACTTGCTACTCCATAAAATCTATTTCTGATTCTGGAACAATGAGCATTTCATGTAATAAAGCTACACCATCACTATAATTAAGCAGTGTATTGCAGAAGTTTACCCACAAAACGAATGGCCATGATGTGTTTACTGCGCAAATATCAACTGATATGTTTACTGCACAAATATTAACTGCTGTGTTTACTGCATCAGATTTTCATTTTAGAACAGATAACTGCTGTTTTTTTAACAATCAGCAATCATTTTTACTAAATTGTAAAAATGATTGCAGCTACTTCATCAGTTATCTGTCGGCTCACTATGTCACCAACTGCTAACACTGTAATAAATAGCTTTACACTACATAAATAAGTCACTGTTATGGCATCAAACTATCATATCATTTTTTAAATGTGTAAGTTTGCAAATGACTGATAACAGCTGTCAATGTTTACATTCATTAATTGCATGATCAGGCTTAAATATACACATATTACGTAGACAAAGTATTCAGACGGCTTCACATATGTGAACAAATGTGCACTTCCAGAACCAGACATGTTAGTTAGTTAGTTAATTGATTTTAGTGGCGCAAGGGCCAGGCTTGGCCAAAGAGCGCCAGACACAGAACTATCAGCTAAAGATTAAAGAGGATGATGAAAGATGTTGTGCAGGCTAGTTAGTTAATTAGGTTTATATATAACTTTATGAATTTACTATTATAATTATTATATAACTTTTTTTTTTTTTTTTTTTAAATAAGTTTTAAAACGTTAATCTGTTTTAAAAAGGAAACTACTGCGGAAGTGTCGCAGTGGTCGCCCAAAAGCTTTTGAAGCGTAGCTGCGTCCTCGTCCAGCAGATGAGACTGAAAATAGTGAAACCGATGATGACGAAAACGAACACAACTGCACAAAACATGAGAGAAGGTGAGTAAACAGTCGCACGCCTCACACATTGGGGCAGCGTCGCCACACAGCAAATAGCTATGCGTGAAGCGACAATGCCCAATGCGGAGACGCGCAAGAACAACTTCTTCCCTACGGTTCCGGCGACACGATGATTTCCAGACTCCAAGGATGGGTTTAACACGGTGCAGTTTATTCTCCACCTGTTGGTCCCACAGACTTCGCCACGTTCGTCTGATATGATCGTGAACAAGAAAGCGAAAATCACGGTGGAACAGTGGCAAGGGTGTGACGACCAAAGAAGAGGCAGATCTAGCAGCAGCGTCAGCAGACTCGTTCCCTGGGATCCCAACATGCCCAGGAATCCAGCAGAACCGAATCTGGACATCAGCCTCGAGCAAAGAACGAAGAAGTCTCCGTACGGTAAAAAGAAGTGGGTGGCCAGAGAAATCCAAAGATGACAATGATTGCACAACACTCAACGAATCAGTGTACACAATAGCACGCTGATGAGAGCTCGACTGCACGTGAACAAGTGCAAGATACACAGCATGCATCTCCGCAGAAAAACACCGTGGCCTCGGCAGGAATGCGGGCAACAGAAACTTCGTCAATGCAGACGGCGGCGCATCCAACGACACCAGCCGCCTTAGATCCATCGGTGAAAACAGGAATAAAGTCTGCATTGACGTAACGGTGTTCGGCGAAGAGCTGCTGGTACACTGACGCAGGGGTTGAGGACTTGTCAAAAGATGTAAAGCTGGTATCAACCATGACACCAAGAGGGTGCCATGGGGGATCCTCAAAGCCCCTGGTCTCTCCAACGAGTGACAAGTCGAGCCCTGCATCACGAGCTACGGCCGCCATACGAAGACCGCAGGTTCGAATGCACGAGGGACGGGTCTCGAACAAACGAGCATGCTGGGGATGAAAAACTGCATCGTGTAAAGTATCGTGTAAAGTAGGGGGATGAAAAACTGCATCGTGTGAGAGAGATCTAAGTTTCAGGTAAAATTGAAGAGACAGCTGCAGACGGCGTAAATGAAGCGACGGTTCGTTCGCGTCGGCATAAAGGCTGGGAATGGGTGACGTGCGAAATGCTCCCGTACAAAGACGCAGCGCTTGATGGTGGATGGTATCCAACGGCCGGAGAACGGAAGGACGCGCAGAGCCATACACCATACAGCCATAATCCAGTTTAGACCGAATGAGAGAATGGTAAATACGGAACAAGGAAGTCCTGTCTGCACCCCAGGAGACTGAGGCGAGGATCTTGAGGATGGACAAAGCTCTCAGACAGGAAGTGCGGAGTCGTCGAACGTGCAAGCGAAAGGTGAGCGCACGGTCGACGGTCAAACCAAGGAACTTGGTTTCCGGCAAAACTGGAATGGCTGCATGGTCCAAATAGAGTTCTGGATCGGTGGAGGCCACGCCTCCGGCAGAAATGGACACACGCTGTCTTTTCAGCAGAAAGAACGAAACCATTGTTGTTAGCCGCTTTAACTATCTGGTTAATTGCAGACTGCAGCTGCCTTTCAATGAAATGCATGCTTGATGACGAGCAGAAGATGTGAAGGTCGTCAACATAAATGGTAGTCGAAACCGTAGGAGGAAGATTTTTAAGCAAACAATTAATGCGGAGGATGAACAGAGTCACCGAAAGAATGCTGCCTTGAGGAACACCTTGTTCTTGATGGAAGAAGGCAGAGAGCGTTGTACCCAGGCGCACCTGGAACATACGGTTACGAAGGAAGTTGGCAATGAAGGTTGGCAGGTTTCCCCGCAACCCACTCTCGTGGAGGTCACGGAGGATACCGTGACGCCACGCTCTATCGTAAGCTTTTTCGATGTCAAAAAAGACAGACACCAGGTGCTGCCTACGCACGAATGCCTCTCGAACAGACGTCTCAAGGAGCAGGAGATGGTCAGGAGCTGAACGATGATGACGGAAGCCGCTTTGTGATGGCGACAGAATTTGATGTTCTTCTAGGAAGTAAATTAGCCTAGAATTAACCATGCGTTCAAGGATTTTGCACAGACAGCTAGTGAGGGCAATTGGCCGATAACTAGAGGGAGACTTGGGGTCTTTGCCAGGCTTGGGAAAAGGTAAAACAAAAGCTTTTCGCCAGGAGTCCGGGAAACTGTGCTCCAACCAAATGCGGTTGAAAAGCACTAACAGATTCTCGAGAGACGACTGCGAGAGATGACGGATCATGTCATAGTGGATGCCATCGGGACCTACAGATGTTGCACCGGACCGATGCAGAGCCACTCGGAGTTCAACCATGCTGAAGGGGGAGTTATACTCGGTGTTATGAAAAGGCGCAAAGGAGAGTCTTTGGCGCTCAGCAGCTGGTCTAGTCCTCTGAAAGGAGAGAGGGTACGCCTCAGAACTGGAAACAGAGGCAAACGCCCTACCCAAACAATCCACTATCTCCCCGACTTCAGCATACGTGCAGCCGTTACTCTCGAGAATACAGATCTGATGGGAACCACAGTTTCCCCGAATCCTACGAATGTTTTCCCAAACAGTTTTTGAACTGGCACGTGAATTGATCGATGAAACGTACTTCATCCAAGACTCCCTCTTGCTTCGTCGACGCACCAACCGAGCGTAAGATTTTGCTCTTTTAAATTCAACGAGATTAGCATCGGTTGGATAACGCCGAAATGTACACCAGGCCTTATGTTGAGCTCTCCTAGCCGCTGTGCAATCAGAGGTCCACCAAGGTTTCGGACGTCTTGGGAGCGTCGTTGAGGTCTTTGGGATAGAGAGATCCGCTGCCTGAATGATACACGTGGTGACATCAGTAACAGCTGCATCGATTGACCCTCGGGTCACCATGACAGAAGGTATCACTGCGGACGATGTGAAGACCTCCCACTTGGCACGATCCATCCTCCATCGAGGAGGGCGGGAAGCAGAAGATGGCACGCTCTCATTATAGCCAAGTACAATTGGGAAGTGGTCGCTCCCATGGAGGTCGTTGCACACCGTCCACGACCAGTCAGCAATAACTGATGGTGAACCCAAAGATAAATCGATCGCACTGAAACTTCGTGTAGGCTCGTGGAAATAAGTGTCAGCTCCGGTGTTAAAAAGGCACAGGGAGGTCGAGGACAGAAGAGATTCGATCCTACGGCCTCGTACGTCTGTTCTGACACTACCCCACAATGGATTATGAGCGTTGAAGTCACCCAGAAGAAGAGCAGGTGACAGCAGCTGTTCAACTAAGCTCTCAAGAGCAGACACGCTAACGTCCTCATCCGGCGGCAGATAGACGCTGCAAACAGTTAGAGGCACAGGCATGGAGATACGCACCGCAACGGCTTGTAAAGATGTTGAGACCGCAACGGGAGAAACTGGAACACTGTGGGGGACAAGAATGGCAACTCCCCCGCAAGCTATATCTCCTGAAACATTATCTTTCCGAAATGCACTGTAGCCTCGAACTGAGAGCAGGTCTGATGGTTTAAGTTTTGTCTCCTGGAGGCAAAGGCACACCGGAGAGTACGACGAAAGCAGATGTTTGACGTCGTCATATTTTGTCCGAAAACCTCGACAGTTCCATTGAACGACTGAAACCATGATTTGAGGGGTAGATAGAAAGAAAGAAACGTGGGTCAAATGAACTGAAGAGGCCTAGAAGGCCTCGGAGTCCATGAATTCCTCAGTCTGGTCTGCAGTGTCCCTCGGCAGCGTGGTAACCGGGGGAAGGACTGGGGGTGTCTGGAGGATGAAGACCGGGACTGATTCATTCCGGCTTGAACCTTTGTTTGAGATTTAGTGGCTGAGGATTGTTTGGCCTTGCCTTTGTGTCTAGCAGGCGAGGGATCAGGGCTCGTAGAACGCGAAACCTGTTCTGCAACAGCGCGCTTGGGCGAGGATGCAGGACCCCGAGCATTGGTCTGTGGTGGCAAAGATAGACTGTCAGTGGTGGAAAGTCGAAGGGCCTTCAGCCCAGCAGCATAAATATCCTCGAGAGAGAAAGGGCAGTCTTTTGGTATAGTGATGTCTGTCTGAGTGGCAATGGATGTTTTAGGAGCTACAACGGAAGAGTAGGTGCGTGCGCTTGGAGCAGCGGGAACGACCTTCCGTCGAGCTTCAGGGTAGGACAGGTGTTCAAGTGTCTTAACCTCCTGAATCTTCCGCTCCTCAATCCACTTCGGACAGTTCTTGGCATTGGCAGCATGGTCGCCTTTGCAGTTCACACAATGGGCAGCTGCAGCAGAGCAGTCAGATTGAAGATGGTCGTGTGAACCGCAACGATTGCAAGTAGCAGCACCACGGCAAGACTGCTGGGAGTGCCCGTACACTTGGCATCGGTAGCAACGAAGGGGGTTAGGAATGTACGGGCGCACAGAGCAGTTCAAATAGCCCGCATGGATGGAAGATGGAAGAGTCGGGCGATCAAAGGTCAGAATCACTGTTCTGGAGTTGACCAGCTCCCCGTTTCGGCGGAACTTGATCCGACGAACCGCTGTGACACCTTGGTTGGCAAGCTCCTCAAGAAATTCTTCCTCTGAAACATCCACGAGGTCGCGCTCGGAGATGACACCTCTGGATGAATTCAGGGACTGATGAGGTTTGATGTCCACAGGGACACCACCCAAGTTGGAGACGCCCAAGAGCAATGAACCATGGCGTGGACTTGACATTTCCACCAATATATCTCCCGATTTTAACTTCTTCACACTGGTTGGTGACGCAACCGCTCCTTGCAGGGCTTTTTGAATCCAGAAGGGAGATTTGGAGCCAAGCTTGTGAGATTCTTCCCGTGCATGGATGATAAAAAATCGGGCAGTGTCCGGCGGCAAAGTACGCAGTTTCTTATTGGTGGGGTTAGGATCAGTGTCCAAAGATTTCTTTAGTTTGACAGAAGGGGGAATATTTAAAGAATCCATATATAAAGCGAAAAAATTCATCCGCCAGCTTCCCCGCCCACTACCGAGCCCAACAGGGGAGAGCCGGAGGTCCGCAGGCCAACATGGGCGCAGGACACGGCCCTAGGGTTAGGCGGCGGATATAGCATGTTGATCGTGCAGACATGCGCTCAGCGAGTACCTCGACTTTCCCGGGTCTTGGTAATACCCCTTTGGCATGCCCACACTATCCCCAAACTCACCCCGTCGTACGAAATGACAAGCCGATTGACTAGGAGTAGGTTAGTTCCTAGCCTCCCGTTTAGGGTGAAGCAGGGGGCAAAGAGGAGTGTTGGCGACTGGTGACAACTATAGCCTGGCCCCCAGTAACCTCAGCCTCCAGCATCCCCTTTTCCACCTGTACGGGTCACCGCACACGGCAAACGTGCAGGTAGGTCTAGCTAACCAGCCCGAAGAAACGAAGAAGGAACAGAAAATGAAAAAGAAAGGGAAGAGGAGTAGAAAATAGAGAAAAAGGAAGAACAGGGAGTGGAGAAGAAAGCAAAAACAGGAAAGTGAGAGGAAAGGGCTGGCGCATAATTACAACCTCAGCAACCTACAGGACTGAGGCGGGAGCGTGGCGAGATAACAACAACAACAACCACAAATGGAAAAAGATTTTAAACACTACTGTCGGCTCGGGCCGTGGGGTCGCCACTCCCCATCAGCTGGATGAACAGCTGTCCCTTCGGTCATCGTTTCAAGACGAAATGACAAAAATGATCCGTCACAAGGTCAGCTCGGGCCGTGGGGGCGCCGCTCCCCAAATAACTGGAAAACCAGTTATCCCCGTGCGGGAGAACCAGACATGCAGTTTGTGTTGAGACCCCTATCAGACCAATAGCAGCAATGTGGTATGTCGAGCAAGCTACAAACTTCTTAACAGGAAACCACATACTATTACTCTAATTTTTCTTCACTATTTCTTCTCTATCAAGGCTCTCTGTTCCCACTTCTAAAGTTTCAATCCCCCCCCTCACAAGAGGCACAGTGGACTACAGGAATGAAGAAACTAAACTTTGTTAGGGACCATCTGTCAGACTTCATTGGAAGAACCTATGGAGCTGAACTGGTGGGCTTTTGAAAGAAGCATGGTGGTTGGATATAACTAAGTAAGCAATCAGTGCATAGCATTGCCACACTTTTTTTTTTTTTTTCTCTGGGATTCCCAAAATCTGCCATTGCTGATATTCTTCGTTGGTGGACAGCAGATGTTGCCATTATAGTGAAGCCATGGCCACACAAACTGAGTGATCATGCCAAACAAAAGAATGTGAAAAAGGCATGCATGTCCTCCTCCACAGAACTGGCCAGTGACATCACACAAGTCACTGGAACAGCTATTTGTACCAGAACAGTACAATGGAAATAGCATGCTCAGTTACCATGCTAGTGAAGCTGCACACATGCCTTACACCACTTCAGACAATGGCAGATAATGACTGCAGTTGTGCCTCGCTCGCTTGCTGGTCAGGAACAAGAAGTCAAAATGAGTAATGTGGAGGGACAAATCACGCTTCTCACTCTTTCTTTCAGATGGACATATTTAGATGTGGCATTTGCCCAGGAAATTCTGTAAGGCAGGCTGCATTGTCTTTACAGTCAAGTTTGGAGGATGATCTGCAATGATGAAATGTTGCTTTTGCTGGGAAGGACTTAGTCCTTTGGTTGTGGTGCCCTCCAGCCTAATGGCCACCAGGCACAAAAACATTTTGAACAATTCTGCACTGCATATGCTATGGAAGCACTTTGGCACAGATACTTACCTTCTTCAGCAAGGTCTATTCAGGCCTTCTTTGAGGAGCAGTATGCCCAAGTTTTGGATTGCTCAGGCCAAAGGCCCAGTCTGAAATCAACAGAACATCTGCTGATGAGCTGGAATACCAAATCCAATCCCAGCCAGTAGACCTTCCTTTATAGAAGCTCTGAAAGAAGCCTTGCAGAAGGAATAGATGAAAATTCCAGTATGGATCTACCAGCATCTTATAGAAAACATGCCTAGAAGGGTTACCGAAATTATAATATAATGGTCAAAGGTGGGCTACCATGCACTGATTTTGGTTAATAAAAAAACTTTTTTTTTTTCAGTATGACCTAGGTGTTCAAATACCTTTGTCTACATAGTGCATGTGTCCTGAATCAGTTCTGGGACCATGCACAGGATGAAACCAAAACTGTCAGGTTCAATCTCTGGATCAAAGAGCAGCAGAGTAGGAACATAAAAATTTCTTTTATTAGAGAACAATAAACCAACAAAACTGACAGCAACATTTAATAACTAAAAATATAAGTTTGTGGTTTAAGAAACCGCACAATTACATTAAATGAAAAGTAAATAACTCGTATATAAATCAGTATGGCGGACTGTACCTAGCTGATGAGTTCAGCAAGCAGACAATTTCCTTTGTACGGCGGGCAATAATTTAGGCTCCACAAATGTTGCCTTTAAATCAATAAAGATCTCAATCATCTCTGACATAAGTGATTTCCTTACCTTACAAATAGCAAAAGTGTAATCCACTTAGTACTCAACACACACAGAGGCTCTAGCTTCACACATGCACACAACGAAGCCAGTCAAAAGTACACAACTGCCTTTTCCTATTGTCGCAAAGACACTTTTTCAACCCATTGCTTTCTTTTCGGATGCACACACAACTCGCATGACTCATACTCAGCTCCAGAAACAATAAAATGGATATTTTTTTTTTTTTTTTTTTTTTTTTGTAAACATCAAGTTCACTGCCCACAAAGTTTTCTCTCTGTCAGAAAAAGAAAAGTGGCAATACTCCAATACTAACCCCTGTTAGAGTTATAACACTTGGTTTCAAAGCGACATGTTGTTTACCAAATCCCCAGCAAAGCATTTCAGATGACTTTTTGCACACAGCAATAAAATGAATTAATTATACTACATAACATTATAAAAATATATTACCAGGTAAGAAACAAAACTGTACAGGCATACTTAAACTGCAAGCAGTATCTGTTGACCTTAGCTAAAACATGGTGCTAAAAAAATGCCAACTACAACAATTTAAGTACTGAACTGTTCATTCATTACACTGCACTGAGCATTCCTATCAAAATGGTCAACAGTCATGGTTACCGACAAAACCCATGGACATGGTGAATCATGTCCGATGAAGTCCACATGACATATAGTTAATTACCTACCTAGTATGCATTCTATGTACACAAGTGGAGGAAGGCCCCAAGTAGAAGACTCATTCATCCTGTATTAGAAAGTGACACCCAGAATGAATTGTGTGGTATAAGAAGCCATCATTTGCTAGAAGGATAGTTAAAAACTTGTAATTATTAAAAGGGAGTTACCATGGTTTCATGATTATTAGCTATTATTTCTTGTGCAGTTCCCTTGCCCTTTACACACAACCAGATTGTATATGCTAATTTACAACAGGATAATAATGCCAGTGCATTACTGCACAAATCTTCCAAGCATGTCTTTATAAATTTTATATGAATCTATCACTTGTAATGTAACCAGACAAGCTTCAATAGCAGGATATTATGGGTCATTAGTCGGTCTCATCTCATTTTAGCCAGCATGAATTACTGAGCAGCAAAAACAAAGTTTTGGAATGATATAATCATCATCTGTTTGACCCACTTGCTTGTATATATAAGGCAAATTAAAGTACAAACCAACTTTTGAAATTCCATAGCGATGGAGGCTGCTTATAAGAAAATTCAAAAACATAACGCATCAACCAAAACAAATTACTGAAAGCAGAATAGAAATATGGCAGCTGTTATCGATAACGCTCTGCTCTGCTTTGCTTTGCTTTGCGTGTGTGTGTGTGTGTGTGTGTGTGTGTGTGTGTGTGCTGCAGGATCGGGCAATAACAAAAAATTTGCATCGAAATTCTATCGGCTAATTGCTGTATGTGTCACAACACTCAATCTGATTTCATCATCACAACACTAAGCAGACGGGTAGTCATATAACCTTGGGAGATTGCAAAATCTAGCTAGGAGCTGACTGGCTATTATAAGGGACAAATCGGCTGCCCGTGCTTCCACTGCTATTCAACTGTAAGCCGCGTTACAGTGAGAAAGAAAACAGGGTTCTCTTACTAGTAGCGTTCGAGGAAGACCACTCAAATGAGGGAGTCTTTTTCGCAATGTACACGAGCAAAGGAATTTTGAAAGCACACGTAATGATCACAGTAATATACACAGCAACCGATCTTTCCGAAAAGCTTTATTGGACAAACTGCCATACATGAGCACAGCTTGGGTGCAATGAATATTGAATGTGCACACTATCACACTTTGCTAATGGGGAAACTAATGATCATTTTAATTCTTGTCATCATAATGGTCTCATTTCCTTTAAATACTGAGCTGAAAGACTTACTTCTGAACAGTCCTAATTTTGTACAACACATCCATAAATATGTATAACAGTGCAATGTCATTCACTTCCCTCTCGGCCACACAAAAGAGAGATTCCAGGCAATAGTCCATACTGCTTTAAATTCAGGAACAGGTTTACCGATGCATCTCAGAAGTTACCACTAAAATGTTAAAATTATACTTCATAGATTCCTCGGCAGCTATGTTATCTACATACGTATTGGTTGTAATGAAAATAAAGAATTAAAGTGATCGATATTGACAGCCCTGGAAGGTATTCTGGCTTTAAGAGTCCTTATGCCCAAGCATACAAGACTGCAGTTGAGGCAAACTAAATATGAAGTAGCAGGACACAACCTGGGTCTGCAATTTGTTGATAATATATTTACAGATTCTCTATATTCCTTCAACAGAATACATAAAGCATGAAAAAAATGGCACAATTTTATTACCACATTACATTCTTGAAAACTGAAAAATACTTCTTACTAGATTAGGACTTTTGCCCCAAACCACTAGTAAATAATATATATATAAAAGGGATATAAGGTCAGGTGATGCGTAACATCACAGCCTCTCCTAGACAAATGTCAACCCTGCCTTCTCGTGGTGCATCCTGTTCCCACTAAAGGGGCTCTGACGACCGCCAATAGCGGTATAACTATACCATCGGGATTAGAGGAAATGCTATCCCACACTCACCAACCCGCTTGGCCAGCGTGGTGAGTTATGGCCAAACCCCTCCAAAATGACTCCACAACTTAAATCTTGGCCCTCAGTCTCCAGCAGATGGAATGTACCTGGCCAAGGCAGCAGCCAGTGCGACATGAAGGCAGAGGGTGCTAAGAATCCCCGGAGGACCGGACTAGGCTGCCATCTGATGCTGACCTTAACTACATATAATGGACGCTCCCTATCTTCTGATTCAAGGCTTCTTGAATTGGAAGAGGAACTAAAAAGGATCAAGTGGGACATCGTCGGGCTAAGTGAGGTAAGGAGAAAAGGAGAAGATCTCATTGAACTGAAAAGTGGACATCTCTTCTGCTATCGTTGGACTGATACTGGCAGAATTAGTGGTGTTGGATTTATAATAAACAAGAAACTGAAGGATAAAGTTGTAGAAGTTGAAAGTTCCTCTGACAGAGCTGCACGACTCGTTATCCAACTCTCGAGAAGATACCAGGCTCAGATTATTCAAACTTATGTACCGACCACAAGTCATCCTGAAGAAGAAATTGAAGAATTTTATGAGGAAATTCGTCATCTAAATAATAAAGGTAAGCAACACTTGAAGATAATTATGGGAAATTTCAATGCAAAAATAGGGCAACGGCAACAGAATGAAACTTCAGTAGGTAAATTAGGTCACAGCAACAGAAACCAGCGTGGAAATACTCTCATTGAGTTTGCAGAGGCAGAAGGGTTTTTCATCATGAACTCCTTTTTCAAGAAAAAGCCACACAGGAAATGGACATGGAGACATCCAAATAGGACGACAAGTGAAATTGATTTTATTATGTGTAACAAGAAATTCGTCATAGAAGACTGCAGTGTGCTAAACAAGTTCAACACAGGTAGTGACCATAGATTGGTGAAATGTAAGATGCACCTCAACACTAAACTTGAACGTGGCAAGCTCATAAGGCAAACAAAATGTATTGACATAACCAACCTTAAAAAACACTGTAATACCTTTAAGTTGGAACTGAAGAACAGATTCTCTGTTTTAGAAGGCCTAACATCGGAAGAAGTGGATATTTCTGAAGTTAACAGAAAAGTAACCAAAGCTCTTATGGAAACAGCAACAAAATTAGCTGGGTCTAAGAACAAGTTGCATGTGAACAAATTATCAGGAAAAACCAAAATGTTGATGCAAAAAAGAAGAGAGATGAGGACAACTAAAGACGATGTGACTTCCAAAGTGGAATACATAGAGCTATGCAAGACAGTACGAAAAAGTATCACTGAAGACGTAAGGAAATTCAACTGTGAACTAGTAAGGAAAGCAACTGAAAACAACCAAAGCCTAAAGATAGCAAAGGGACATCTCAGTAAGGGAAGAAAACAGATTATGGCACTGAGAAAAGAAGATGGTTCTGTAACACGAAATAGAGGTGAAATTTTGACAAGAGTGAAAGATTTCTACTCCAAATTATATGAAAGGGATGATACATGTACTCCATACATCATGAAAGGTACCAGAGTTCTTCCAGTCCTCCCAGCAGAAGTTACACATGCAATCAAGAACCTGAAGCGGGGAAAAGCTCCAGGAGAAGATGGAATTACTGTAGACATCATACAAGAAGCAAGTGGAGAAATCGAAACAGTACTCGCCCAAATTTTCACTCGATGCCTTAATGAAGGGAAGATTCCTGAGGATTGGAACAATGCTACAATGATCCTGCTACATAAAAAAGGTGACATTGAGGATCTCAGGAACTACAGACCTATCAGCCTCCTATCAGTGGTTTATAAAATCTTCACTAAAGTTCTTTCACATCGCTTGAAGGTAACACTGGACATGGCTCAACCGAGAGAACAAGCTGGATTCAGGGAGTGGCTACAGCACTATAGATCCTATCCACGTACTGAGAGAACTAATTGAAAGAGCGAGGGAATATGAACTTCCATTGCGCATGGCTTTTATCGATTATAAAAAAGCCTTTGATTCGGTGAAACCATCAGCAGTTATAATAGCTCTGAAATCCTGCGGTATTCAAGATACATACATTAATATTATTAATAACATCTATGAAAATGCAAGGATTCGGCTGTTTGAAAATACAACACACATAAAAATTGGAAAGGAAGTGAGACAAGGTGACACCGTATCTCCGAAGCTCTTTAATGCCACATTCGAAAATGTCTTTCAATCACTGAACTGGAAAAACAAAGGAATAAAGATTAATGGAGATTATCTAACCCACCTTTGTTTTGCTGATGACAGTCATTTTTGCAACAACCCCATCAGAGCTGCAGAGTATGATCCAGGAACTTGCTGACAAGAGTAAAGAAGTGGGATTAAAAATGAACTTTCAGAAGACAAAAGTGATGTTAAATGCTTTTACAAGAAATGAAGATTTATCGATTGATGGAGAAAAGCTGGAGATAACAGACACGTACGTTTATCTTGGACAGCAGATATCAAGTGAGAGTCACATTGATGAAGAAATTAATCGGCGTACAAAACTTGCCTGGAAAGCGTTTGGAAGAAACAGCATAATTTTCAAGAGCAATATGCCATTATGTCTTAAAAGAAAAGTGTTAGATCAATGCATCCCTCCAGTGCTTACGTATGGTGCAGAGACGTTGACCTTAACTAAAAGAGACATACGAAGGCTGCAGACAACTCAAAAAAGCATGGAGAGGTGCATGCTTGGTGTAACCAGGAGAGATAAGAAGAGGAACTCGTGGACCCAAAAAATGACAAGAGTGGAAGACATCATGATCAGAGTTAAATCCCTGAAATGGCAATGGGCTGGTCATACTGCCAAAAGGACAGACCATCGATGGACAGCCAAAATTTTAGATTGGATTCCAAGGGACAGGAAAAGACCCAGAAAAAGACCACACGGGAGATGGGTGGATGAAATTCGAAAGTATGCGGGAGTGACATGGAGGAGACTGGCACAAGACAGACCGTTGTGGAGGAAACTTGGGGAGACCTTCGTCCAGCAGTGGATTGATAATGGTTGACAATGATGATGATAAATATAAACACACACTATATTGACAAAAGTCACCTGACACCTCTTCAAAAGCAAATGAACGGATCCACTGTGTTGTTAAGATGCGGAGTACAGCTGCAAACGGTATAAAAACAAGCGAGAGAGAACTGACTTTGAAAAACGAAAGATTGTTAGGTGTTATATTAGTGGGTTGTCCATAAGAGAAACCATGAGGCATTTAAACATACCCAAGTCAACTGCTTTGGATGTAATGAATAAGTGGAAGACACATGGCGTGCCTGAAGGAGCAAAACGTACCAGCAGACCAAAAAAAATCAGTGATAGAGGAGGTAAAAGCCTCAGGAGAGTCGTTACAGCTAATTGACGGAGTACTACACAAGAACTCAGTGTACAGTTGAGTAAAAATGCTGGAACCTCGGTATGTACAAGTACAATTCGCAGAGAACTTCATTCCATGGGTTACCATGGTCACGCGGCTGCTCATAAGCCTTTCATCTCCACTCAAAATGCTACTTGTCGTTTAGCAGGGTGTAAAGAAAATTTATCGTGGACCGTAGATCAATGGAAACGGGTCCTATGGACTGATAAATCCAGATACACGATCCATCAGTCTGATGGCCGTGTGTGGGTATGCGGCAGCCGGGGTAATGCTATTTACCACAGTGTACTGTTTCTACAGTCAAGTTTGGAGCTGGCAGTGTACTCTTGTGGGGTTTTTTCGTGGTATGGTCCCAGCCCATTGATTATCGTGGACAAACCTGTTAACCAGCACGTCTACCTAGATATTCTGGACAATTATGTCCTCCCAACTCTGTGGCAATACTATGGAACCGAGCCTTGTCCAGCAGGATAATGTACCGAGCCATAAAGCAAGGAATGTTACGGCGTGGTTTGATAATTCTGTATCGTGTGTAGACTGGCCAGCACAGAGCCCTGATCTTAATCCCACAGAGCACATACGGGATGAATTAGAGCACCACATAAGAAGTTTGGAACCAAGGCCTACTATATATATATACACTATCTACCAACAAGTAATTGGACACCCCTGCAATTGACGATATCTGCGGTCCTGATACAAGTTACGGCCGCCGCCATTAAATATCATGTGGGAAACAACAACGCAACCAGTCGCATGCAAGATGCCACGCAGTTCCGAGCTCTCCGATTTCGAGAAAGGTGTAATCGTCGGGTTTCACAGAAATGGCCGATTCATATGTGACATATCCAGCGAGTTGAAGTACCCAAAATCGACAGTGGCCTACATGATTGGCAAGTGGAAGATGAGAGGTGACCATCAGAACATGCCCCGCCCCGGCAGACCCACAAAACTGGGAGTTAACGGTTGCTGGCCAGAGAAATTTGGAGGAACCACACCAAATCGATGGGCCACATCCGCGAGGAGTTTCAACGGGCATCCGGGAGTGTTCTTTCGAAGAATATCATCTGTAAGGAAGCCCATCAGCTCGGTTATCATGGACGTGCTGCCGCCCACAAGCCTTTGATCAAGTCCAATAGCGCTGCTCGGCTAACGTGGTGCAAAGAACGTCGACAGTGGACCGTTGAACAGTGGAAAAGGGTCTCGAGTGATGAATCAAGGTTCACCCTCTACTGTTCGGATGGCAGGGTCTGGGTTTGGCGTCTGCCTGGAGAACGCCTCCTGCCGGAATGTATTGTGCCAACTGTGAAGTTCGGCGACGGTGGAATTATGCCATCGGGGTGTTTCTCCTGGTATGGCACGGGACACTTGGTCACAATTCCTGGTAGACTCAACGCCGAGACCTACTGCACCATTTTGGATGACCATGCGCTTCCTACGTTGTGGCAGTTTTACGGGGTGGACCCATGTTACTTTCAGGATGACAATGCCACTTGTCATGTTGTGAGGTCCACCATGGCTTGGTATGGTGACAATGGGGTTAATCGAATGGACTGGTCTGCGCAGAGCTCGGACCTTAACCCTATCGAGCACCTCTGGGACGAGTTGGAGCGTCGACTTAAGGGGTGACTCCACTGTCCGAAATCGGTGAAGGAACTGACCTGTCTTCTCCAAGCCGAGT
Source organism: Macrothele yani (assembly GCA_039090855.1). Lineage (NCBI taxonomy): Eukaryota > Metazoa > Arthropoda > Arachnida > Araneae > Macrothelidae > Macrothele > Macrothele yani. The sequence continues at coordinate 145,209,591 of CM076995.1, read as the reverse complement.
GGAAGAAAATACTGCTAGCCATCGTACAACGCCTGGTTGAGAGTATGCCCCGGGGGTCGCAGTTGTAATCGCCACTCGTGGAGGCTCCACCAACTATTGAAGGTGAATAAACTTTGTTTTCCTTTGCTATTACACGTGTCCAATGACTTGTTGGTAGATAGTGCATATATACAGGGGTCACGCTGTTGATAATTTTTCACAATTTGCAAAAAAATAAAAAATAGTTTTGGTGATGGATAAATAGTTTTGGCGAAAATATTGGCAAATTGCCTTTTTTAATAACATTTTGCTGCTCACTTCTAGAGAATATATAAATTATTGTTTTTCACTATATAACACTTTATTTTTATGATTTTTGTATTTCCGATGGAGTGCAAAAAAAAAATGGTCTTCAGAATACATTTGGTGAAAACTTTTAAAAAGCCAGAGCTACCACTGTGTGTATATATATATATATATCATCATCATCATCATCATTGTCAACCATTATCAATCCACTGCTAGATGAAGGTCTTCCCAAGTTTCCTCCACAATGGTCTGTCTTGTGCCAGTCTCCTCCATGTCACTCCTGCATACTTTCGAATTTCATCCACTCATCTCCCATGTGGTCTTCTTCTGGGTCTTTTCCTGTCCCTTGGAATCCAATCTAAAATTTCGGCTGTCCATCGATGGTCTGTCCTTCTAGCAGTATATCAAGCCCATTTCCATTTCAGGGATTCAACTCTGATCATGATGTCTTCCACTCTTGTCATTTTTTGGATCCACGAGTTCCTCTTCTTATCTCTCCTGGTTACACCAAGCATACACCTCTCCATGCTTCTTTGAGTTGTCTGCAGCCTTTGTATGTCTCTTTTAGTTAAGGTCCACGTCTCTGCACCATACGTAAACACTGGAAGGATGCATTGATAAAACACCTTTCTTTTAAGACACAATGGCATATTAATACCATATCAAAAGCTCTCCAGGCAAGCTATATATATATATATATATATATATAATTTAGGGTTTGTATGAATTCTTGGGAAAGCCCATTTAAGTTTTCCAGGAATCCAAAGGCTATTTTCCAGAAGTTGATGTCAGAAAATTTTTAAAGTGCAATTTCCTTGAAAATGCATAGTTTCTTATTGCTCATACACTTTTCGCTATATCAACAGACAAAAAGTGCAGGTAGTTTCCCTTTCATTTAAATAAAAAAAATCGAAGTTCAAAATCAGAACCACAACTCTTGTTCTGTTCCCCATGTATAAAAAGCAAATGTCATTTTTGGACATTAATTTCACTTCACGCAGAAGGAAAAGTGCTAAAAAAAGGGGGGGAAGGAAAAGAATGCCATAGTACCATAATATTTAAAAAAAATGTCCAAAAAAAAAAAAAAAAAAGAATGACATAATACCATAATATTAAAAATTTCCAGTAAACAGTCCACACAAAAAGTTGGGAAAAAAAATGTCAGAAACTTGAAAATAAGCTTTACATAGATGTTGAATAACATAAATTCACTGAGATTTTCGATTTTCATAATATATCACGTTTCCAGACTCCATAGCTGATCAATAATTCCCATAGTGACTACAGAGAATCTGCATGTAGCACTTGGAGTGTCCTGGTCCTCTTCAAAGTGTTGCCAATGCACATGGCAATGTTTATCTAATATCACCCACGTTCCTTACACATTAAAGAGAGTACAGAGAGCATGTCACATGGGAAAGGTAACCTCAAAATAGCTTCTAATGTACAGAGAGAAATTGCACATTTCAGGGAGGGAGTCGTTTAGTGTCCTAAATTGTTTGGTTAAAAAACTTCATGAAAAAATAAAAATATACATTTTTTAAAGTATGCAACTTAATAGAAAATGATGAAAAAACTTCACAACTTTACAATGCATTTAAAAAAAATTCACTGTAAAACTTACCTGCAAACAAACACCGCCACAGTCTTTCCCAGCACTGTGGCAACACCATCCATGAATTCATGGAAATGAAGATCAGGTCCTGATAAATATATATATATACATATATTTATACATATGCACACACATATTTTGCTTTTGTAATCCAGACACATCGAAACTGCATTTTAATACCCTTTCTAAAGATGCAACAAACTGATAAATTTAGAACTACTTTTCAGAGCAGATTGCTGTGAGATGCAAAGGTTCACTGCCTCATAGTTTTTCCGCTAATAAAATAAAAACCGCTGCACAACCCAATGATCATTATTCGGATGAAGCCATTGATATCCTCGCTACAGAGCTAAGGAAGGTTTGCTGCAGCATTGATTCAGATCGTGCATGCAGGTAAGTTTACAGTAAAATTCCTTAAAGTACATTGTGAAGCTTACTTTTTACCTATTTCTATCAAATTACATAATTTCAAATATGAGCCAAATAATTTAGAATGCTAAACTACAACCTTTACCTTGATAATTTTTCAGGAGTAAAAAATTGAATTTGAAGACTTTTACAGGAACCTGAAGGGAAATAAGGGGGAAATGGCACATTTAAGAAGTTCGTAAATTCTAAGAAGCATACAAACTGTCAGAATTTGTATAATTATTTAGGAAGGTAATATACACGATATTGCTGTTTCTCACATACCAATTTGACTGGTTTGATATAACTAATGAATGTTTCTGAATGCCAGTAAATTTATCGACGTTGTATTTCAGTTAATCACCTTCATTCTTCTTCTGTGAGGAAATTCCAACAAGACACCTGTTTATGTTTTTATTTATTTACTTATCTTTCCTGTGATGCATTTCAGGATAAAGAGTTGCCTGCCCACAAATAAGCACAGGTTATCTACTCAAGCATAAGAAAAGTAACAGAATCGTGAATAACTGATGTCTTATTTGGGACATAAACCTAAGCCATAAGCTGTAAAGGTTAGCCTAACCATTGGGCAGTGTGCTTTAAAAAAAATCTTATAGCATTAAATTAGTTTTGCTGGGGTTTTTTTTCCTTGTTTTTTTTTTTTTTTTTTTTTTTCTGCCTGCATGTTTGTTTCTTCACCGTATAGGAGTACATCCACAAAAATGTAACACCTCTGAACCTTTTCTTACAACATTTTCCCTAAAAACTGTTCCTTTTTTAAAAGCAGCTGGTGCCCCGTGAATCATAAAAAGTAAAACACAGGAATTTTGAATCATACCAAAAAGCTACTGCATCTGCAATTTACATTATTTTTGTAAATGGAGTCAGTTCAAACAATGCAAACATTGACTGATTTCCAGCGCCCACATGGTCTTCTGTCCCTTCGTAATGTGCATATCTACATATTTATGACATTTCTTAAAAGAAAAGTGTTTGATCAATGCATCCTTCCAGTGCTTACATATGATGCAGAGATGTGGACCTTAACTAAAAGAGGCCGCCCCAGTGGCGCAGTGGTCTAAGCAATGGCCTCTGATCATTCGTCCGAAAGGGGTCCGGGTTCGAATCCCGGTGAGGCATGGATGTTGTGTTTGTCTTACGGCACTGGCTCTCTCCCTTCCCTGGAACCAGTGACCCTAAATTAGGGACGGGCGACTGCTTATAGCCCATTGAGTTGCTCACGGTGGTCATTAAACCTCCAATCAACAACATAACTAAAAGAGACTAAAAAAACTGCAGACAACTCAAAGCAGCATGGAGAGATGCATGCTTGGTGTAACCAGGAAATATAAGAAGAGGAACTCGTGGATCAGAAAAATGACAAGAGTGGAAGACATCATGATCAGAGTAAAATCAGTGAAATGGCAATGGGCTGGACATATTGCCAGAGGGACAGACCACCGATGGACAGCTGAAATTTTAGACTGGATTCCTAGGGACAGGAAAAAACCCAGAAGACCACATGGGAGATGGGCAGAAGAAATTCGAAAGTATGTGGGAGTAACATGGAAGACTGGCACAAGACAGACTGTTGTGGAAGAAACTTGGGGAGATCTTCGTCCAGCAGTGGATTGATAATGGTTGACAATGATGATACAACATTTAAGTGCATAATTTAATAAAATTTCAAATGACGAAAAAAATAATAATCACATTTGTTGACAAAATATTATTAATAAGATTATAGTTTATCTAGTTATTGTGATTACCTGACAATAACTTCATTTGCTGTAACATCTATGAATGGGAGTCCACATTCTTTCTGAATCGCTTTACCAATTAAAGATTTTCCCGTACCAGAAGGTCCGATTAATAATATTCCTTCAAACATTTTCATATCTGGAATGAATAACAATTAGGAAACTTGATTGAAGATACAAAGCTTATTTACTTAGGTACATTGTTATTTTGTTTAAGTGAGTGCATATTTTGGCAAGTACAAAATAAACTGCTGATTACAGGAGTTTATGAAGGTTTTTCTGACTTATACCTCTGGTGAGGCATAGTTATGGGTACATATACACTGGCTTGCAAAAATGAATGACGAGACGGTTTTTCAAATGTAACGTCGTGCAGAAGTGCTCCACATCAACTCAAACCATACCATAAGATAGATCCCCAAGATGTAAGAATATGGGACAAGTGAGCAAAACCGTCCAAACAAGGAATCCAAAGGATACAAAGGCACTTTATTGAAAAGGTAGCTTCGAGCACAACTGGACAGAAGACATAAACGTCCATGTGACAGGCGGCTGCCAAGAAAAATCCAGTCTTTAGTAGGGGATATATCACCCCTGACTGCGTTGCAGGATTTACAACGTCTGTCCATGCTGAGGACGAGGTTGTCAAGGAGCTGTTGAGGCATCACGGCCCATTCCTCTTGTAGCGCCAATCGTCTCCCAAGAAGGTCCCACACGTGTTCGATTGGATTTAGGTCCGGGGACCTTGCGGGCCAATCCATGCGTCGAATATCTTCACTCTCAAACAGCCACTGTACGATGAGGTGTAGCATTGTCGTCCATGAAGAGGAACTCAGGACCCACAGCACCTCTGAACAGATGCACGTGAGGCAGGAGAACCTCGGTACAATAGTAGACACCAGTGACAACCTCCTTGGAAGATATGGAGGTCAGTACGGCTACCAAGCACGATACCGCCCCAAACGAGAACTCCGTCACCTCCAAACCGGTCCCTTTCGATGATGTTGGAGGTGTGATTGCGTGTTCCCTGCTCTCTCCAGATGTGTATACGTCCAGAATCGCTCGTTAAGACTAAATCGGCTCTCATCCGTAAAGATAACTCGACCCCATTGCTGATGTGTCCAGTTCTTGTGTTCCTGGCACCACAGAAACCGCCGTCTCCGATGAGCAGGCATTAATGGCACACACCGTGCTGGTCATCTTGCAAATTGGCCACCTTTGTGCAGCCTCCTGGCCACGGTAAAACACGATAACGGACGTCCAGTTGTCTGTTGCATGTCCCTTGAGATTTCTCCCACTGTCTGCCGTCTGTCTCTTCTCGCCTGTAGGACAATATACCAGTCGTCCGCCGCCATGGTCACTCATGGACGACCACTGCTACTCTCGGACAGCTGTTCCTGTCGTTTGAAATGCTCTCCAAGCTCGTGAACGATGCTGTGAGCGATCCCGAACTCCTCAGGCACACTAGTCACACTTCGACCTTCTTCCAACTTCCCGATGACGCGACCTTGGGTAAAGTCATCTAGATGTCGTCTACTGGATTGTCTGTTTGCCATATCACATGGTGGCAGCAACTCAACATCGCTCAAACCGATGTACACCGTGCAATAGCTTTTACCGAATTGCTGAGCGTACACCACCCGTGTGCTTTATACCCTTCAGACACTCCCCCTACGTCATGCTGCATATATGTGCATGCCCTACCGTACCGGACCCTAGTCTATCTCCTAAGTGGTCTTTCTGTCCGTACTGCTTGCTCGCTCTGTGGTTATGCTAATTTCTCCTCTTAGTCCTTAATTTTTGCACACCAGTGTATTATACACACAAAAATGAATTTCAATTGTGGGTGTAAACAAGGCATGCATATGATACACATGATTTAACAATACTTAAAAATTTTACTCTCATCAATATGTTAACAAACCAAATAAAACTCACAAGTTTTATCATTTAAACCTTAAAAGTTTTATCCCTATACAGTTTACTGAAAAAGTTCCTAATAAACATGAAAGTGAATGTTTTTACAAAAATAACACATATAAAAAGGTCAAATGTTTTTAAACCTGTGTACATTTTATCTGCATAATGGTCATTTTTTGCCCTGATTTTTATTTTTTATATTCATTCTTATACTGCAACAGTGGTATGAACATAAAAGGTTATGAATGCATGAAATGTTACTTCTGCACTCAGAAACAAAAAGAAAATAATAGCTTGAAATGAAAGGTAGTGCCAATGTTACCCAAAGAAATATTTGAGTTATATAAACATGCTTAGACTATAAAATTTGTCGAAATACGAGTCATTTGTGTAATGACCTTTCGTTACCTTGAAACTTTTTACATGTCATCTTCCTAGTAAGCTCCATTTGAGAAATCGTGGAAGGACCGCCGATTTCCTGATAACACTTTCTTTGACTTGGGTTATTCAATGTCAAATTGATCTTTTTTGCAAAATTTAACCCACCAACTCGGATTTTAATGAAACTTGGTAGGTAGATATACCCAACTCATAAGTTTCGGTTTTTTTGAACCTCATAGTTTTTAAAATACAGTGCTCCAAAATTTAGCCGAACACACACTTTTGCATTTAATTTTAATATTTTAATTAGAAAAGCTTTTCAGCACAATAAGATATATTTATTAATACAGTCTGTACTAAAAAATACATTTTTAAGGCACAACAACTTACAAGATCTTTCAAAGCACCAAGTGCTCCATCGTCAGGTATTTCAATATACATAAACAAAACAACGGATAAAGGCAAGAAGCATTTTCAAATTACGCGAGCATGTGATAACAATAACGAGGTTTACATTAAATATAGTAGAAGTTTTGTCATGCGCTAAATGGTTTCAACAAATGATACTATGAATTGCTATTACATATGCGAAGAAAATCTATACACAGAGGATAATTAATGTCAACATTAATCGTCAAACTGTAAGTGAATTATTAGGAGTTAAGTGTTGCTGAAGAGGAGTATGCTGTTCTGGCTGCATTAACATGGCCCAAGGCACTGAAACAAAACGTGGGGTTTCTTCATTACAGCAGTCAGAGCTGTGCGATAATATACACAAACTTTCAGCGAATCCAAGAGATCGCTTTGTACGATTTGAGCTCAGCACACTGGCATTGGTCCAGTCCGGTCGGTAGATACCTCTATTAACTAATCGTGCAAGAGAGGTAGCATCAGAGTTATTAGTAATTGAGTACTTGTTCTCATATATTCTTGTTCGCAATGGGTGTGCAGTGGATCCTATATATGCAATTGCTGGATCTTCTGAGTCAACAGGAATTAAGGGTATTTTGTAAACCCCATGTCTGTTCAGTGTGGAAACTTGGTCACGGTCTTTTTGCATGATGGCTCCAATAGAATACTTTTCGTACTTTCACCAAACGCAATGTGGTGTTTTTTGCATATGTTCTTTAGTATTGTAGTGACTTCAGGTATATAGTCCACAGTGCCAACACACTTTTGCAGCTGTGGTAGCATGCCACTTTTTACATAACATGCTCATGTTTGTGTGCTACTGAATTTAGGAGAATGAAACTTTGGAATCACATGGAAAAGGGTCCCTACACATTGAAAATACTTTTCATTTTACCTGAAACACCAGTTAAGTGAGCGCCAACTAGTGGTGAAGTGAAAAATTACAGCAAAATTTAGACATTTTATGGGAGGCTCTGTAGAATATTGCTTTGGCATGAGGGAGATAATTTTTTTCCTACATTGATGTTTAACACATCCTATAACATTTGAAAAAAAAATGGTGGTTATCAGCATATTTTTTCAGATCGTTAAAATTATCTGAATTTCATAGAGGGCTCTCCTTCGACAGTTCAGCCATTTTGTTTTAGAACCTGACCCACCGTTTTGGATTTTGCTGAAAATTAGAATGTAGGTCTACCTAACAAAGCTGCAAATCTTTCACATTCCATAGCTTCAGAGATACAGCACTCGAAAGTTAGGCCTAACCACTTCTTCAACAGCAAACTGATCCTGTTTCAACTTGTGGAGTCTATTATAAGGTACCTTTTAAGTTGAAAACATGTGCACATGTACAGTTACTGAGTGCAGTGCTGGCTCATAAATCCAAACATTTAAATACTTTTTATTTAAGCGTAAAATCCATAAGGAGCTCCATCCTGTAACCACAGTGCTCAGTACGAATAAATGCTGTTATTAACAGTTAATTAAACTGAAGTGATGAGTAAGAAATAAAATCATATGTTTAAAATAAGTGCCATTTTTCAAGCAGCTGTAAAAAACCCACCGGAAAAAATCAGTTTTTAAAAATTAAATACAATTTGCATTATCCTGAATCAATGGTGGAATAACTTATAATTACCTGCATATTAATATTAAGCTGCTATTCATTCCTTGCTTGAATGTTATAATATTCAGTTACACATATAACAGATGTTGTTCTACAGTTTATTCCGATGCATATGCATGCTGCCTCGGTGGGAGTTTTTCTAACTGTAGGGAACTTTTCTGTGCTGCACACCACTTAATCTGAACAGCTTTCGTGTCTTCTTTACGAAAATATTATGCTCGGGCCGTGCCTGTCGTCATTGGGGGTTGCTATGTACACAATATATGCTGCATAGGCACATAGCATATATCACCTTGAAGTGGCCAGTAAAATGACTTTGCAGGACCATATGGATGCATAAACTTAATTTTCACGTCTTCGTCCTTATCAATATCACTGATCATACCCAAAAAACAGTTATCATATATGCATGCTACATAGCATTGAGGGTGCAACTGTGGCCGATTTATAAGTTCAGTGCTATTTTTGAATTTAAATATCAAACATTATTTGTCATCTTTACTTATCCTCTTCATTCCTATGGTATTCGATGAAAATGGACAAAAATAGTGAAAACTCCTGGTTCCTGGAATAACTGATGTTTCTAAAAAACATTCCCGTCGGTTGTTTTGTACAATTTCAATTTCAGGCTCTTATATAAAGTAGAACTCAATGTTTTTTATGTTTGCAACACAAAAATTACAGGCATCCATCGGTTTTGTGATTTGATTTTTGATAAGTCGTTGCAGGCTTGCTCTGCTTACAATGCGCTTCACTGTACCACCAATACCATCGCAAGCTGATTTTCCGTGGCTAGTGGCAAAAAATGACCATGATGCAGATATTGCAAAATCATTTTCACGCTTGCACAAATTCAAAAAATTCTTGCAAATTTTGTATTGTGCTGCACACCCATCTGTAAAATAGTGAACCTTCACAACTTCTGGATATTTATTCTTGATGTACTGCATTGTTTGTTGAATTCTGTACACCATAAAAGCATCGTGGTCGAGATCGTCAGAAAAGAAGCAGTGATTGGAGATTTCAAGCAACTGTGTCTCACCTCTTGTGTACATAATAACTGGGTGAACTGTGCATGCCTCTGATGTCCAATGATAGCCTTGTGCCTCATCTTTATGACAAATGAGTAGTTCTCACTGAAGTCCATAAGAACAATTGCCATGTCTGGTGCAAGCATTTCTTTGAGTTCCTTTAGAAACCTGGATTGTTCCTTCGCAATGTATGATTGTGGGATAAGTTTTTCCATCTTCAACAATAGCATTTGCATAAAATCTTCCATTGTTAAAGTTTGTTTAATTCTGTTCTTCCACTTGATACCCACTGACTGAATTCTATGGTATCATTTTCATCAGTCTTCAAATTTTGTTTTCAAAAAATTTGCTAAGTTATCTGTAGATGGGCAGTTTTTGCAGTGTCTGAGCATGCAGTTACGATCTTTCAAGTCACAAACCATGTAACCCATTAGTATTTCACACGATTCCTTGAACTGAGCAGCATTCAGAAGTAATATAAAATTTTGATGTATAATGCACACACATACAGAAGGACTACCAGCAGCCCTAGCTAAAACACACAATTTTGGTCTTACACTGCAAAATTTTGAAACTCCAACCTTTCTGTCAGGATATTGCTGTTTAAAAGAGCTATACAGTTCTCTAAGATTGCACAAAATTAGCCTCTTCTGCACATGCCGATTTCTTCTGGTGCTTACAAAATCCTTCTTTCCTAACATCTCCCGAGAGGAAGTCATCTTCATAAAATCCCTGAATTAATTACAATGTTTCATTGCTCAGTTTTTCCCTATCCTTGGTTCTGGTAGTGACATAATTCATATTTTCTTAATCAGTTTTTTAGATTGTCACACTAGATATTCTGACACCTGAAATGTTTCAATAATCATATTTTGGGACCAAAATGGAGGTGCCATTGTTAGAATTTTTTTTTTTTTTTTTTTTTTTTCCTGTTTAATGTGAGAAATTTCTTTTTAGAGCCACAAGCTTATCTAAATCTTTGGCCTTTTGCTTTGTTGCACTGGTCTCAGGGGTATCTTCATTTTCAGAGCTTGAAAAATCATGTTGCAGTACACGGGCAACGACAAGCATTAATTGACTTACGTAATAACCCTAAGATAGCAAGTATAATGGCTGATAAATCAAAACAAATTATTTTGATTAATCAAGATAGTTTACAAAAAAATGACAACAGCAATTGAAACACTTGATACAATAATCATTCAACAAGATCCCACTGAAAATATTATTAGAAAAATTGCTAAATTAAAGAACCACAGCAATTTACCTGATGAAATTAAAAATAAAGCATACCCACCAGTAGCTGCCACTATTCCAGGTATTTTTGGAAAACTAAAAGTACATAAGAACGGACACCCAATGCGACCTATTGTTTCAAAGAAAGTTGCTCCAACCATTAACTTAGAACGAGCATTATTTCACTTTATTAAAAGATATTATGAAGACCACGCATACACAATTAAAAATTCAAATGATGTCGTTAGGGCTATTGAGGCCTATCAGAGACCTAAAGAAATAATGATGGTGAGCCTTGACATTGTCTCACTTTACCCAAATACCCCTACCGATCAAGCTATTAAGTTAATAGAAGAAAAGTTGATAGCAAATAATACACCAACTACCCAAATAGCTAGCATTATATCTGCATTAAACCTAATTAATGACAACAACTTTTTTACATACAACAATATAATTTATAAACAGATATCAGGAGCTCCTATGGGATCACCTTTGTCTGGACTTTTTGCTGGTTATACTCCAGGACATCGAGAAAAAGATACTTATTGACAACAAATTTACTAATAAATATCCAGAACTATTTGTTCGATATGCGGATGATATCTTGATATTTTGGAAGCATACTGAAGAGGATCTGGAAGAATTTGTTAATACATACAGCAACATATATACAACTATCAATCTTACCACTGAAAAAGAATAAAATAAACAAATACCATTTTTAGACATTAATATCATCATCAATTATTCAAGAATTGACTACGAGGTATATAGAAAAACAACATTTGTACCAAATATAATACCTTATAACTCAAATCATCCATGGAAATTTAAAACTGTGGCATTCCGATATTACTTAAAAAGAGCAATTATACTTTCATCTAATAATACTGCAAGACAAAAAGAATTGAAATGGATTAAAACTCTGGCTAGTGACTTCGGCTATAAGGAGAGATTGATCAATGATCTTTACAAACAAATTCAGAATAACCAAAATAAGCCGAGGCTGAATACGACTGATGCATACAGATTTTGTGGAAAGCTACCATATTGTCCACCTATATCCGCTCCTTTAAAAAAGAAATGCCATAAAGCAGGGTTACTTATTGCAGATACTGTACTTGACAATAGCAGATTATTACAAGCAAGTAACGAAAAATATTCTATCTTACGTAAAGCTGGTGAATACAGCATACCAATTATTAATATAAATAGGAACCTAGAAAACAAAACGCTTTACATTGGTAGCACAAAACGAAATATCGATATCAGATTACGTGAACATTTAAATAACTGGAATAAAGGTGAAATTCGAACTTCACTTATACAATATTGTTATAGTAATGAAGCCATACCCGACTGGGAGAATATAAATCTAGTTACTTCTCACAACACACATAAAAAGATTCTGACAGCAGAAACCATCATAATAGAGAAAACCAAGGCATATAATTGCAATTTAAATGTCCCGATCGAATTATCACCAACATGGTTGAACATGATAAAACAGGAAAAATAACGAATAATCCAAATAAGAAGATCTAGTCGACAAAGGAAACAAAGTTTAAAAAACAGGATGACACTAGATGGTGCCAGCGATGTTCTACATGATGAGCATGATGATGACGCAGACGATGGAGATGGCAGCACCGTCGACTTAGGTTATAGTTATCACACAAGGAACAGTACAACACGTGATCTCCTTGAAAATGGCCACGAATGAGTGTGCTGAAACGCGCGTCGGAAATTTCGGGATCTGGATTCCTTCGATGATGACTGTTTTATTTATCGTCATCAGTCGAATTTGAAGTTTGAATTATGGTTTTTTATTTGGATTTTATTTATTCTTTGGATTAATTTTCTTTCAAGTTCTATTAAGAACAGGGTTTTTATGTGTTTGATAGAAGATTTTTAGAGGTTTTAGCTATCATAAATATTTCATTGTTGCCTACGGAGAACGTACATTTTATGGAACTTCGACTACGCAGTTTGTTGTTGCTTGAGTGTATACTGGGAGCAACTAGTCAAAAGGAGACTGCAAACCAATGAGGTAACAATGGTATTATTTTAACCCTATCATTCATCTTCTAATAAGAAATAAGTTATGTTTTTTATTTCATATTTTAAATAAATGAGCCATTCACCCTCAATACGATACCACCTGAACGAATAAGAGGTTAGGGAGTCCGGATATCGTGATTTTCAGCGAACTTGAGTAAAAACGTGAAGAACAGAAAAAATGACAGGACTTCTACGAATTTCTGCTAATGAACTTAATGTAATATGCCACATAATAACATTCATTAATTAACGTGGAATTTAACGTTTTTTGAACTGATATTAATAATCTGAAATCCTGTTTGCACTAAGTAAAACTTGGAGCACAATTTCCACTCTCTTCTTGCCTAGACTCGACTGCTGCACTATAATATTCGGGTCCAAACAAGTTACCCCACAAACAAACTTAAATTTTAGTGGGCTTTTCTCACAAAGTTTTTCAATCACACTGGTCACAAGTTTCCTAAATTCAAGATTAAACTCTAATTTCTCCCTTTCTGAGCACTTTACTTCTTTTAATAGCTTTTAGTACTAAATCCAATATCAACTTTCTCAATTGAGAGAAGATTTTCACTTTTTGATACATCTAAAGTTAACAGTTTTGAGACACTATCAGCTTCGCTTAATTTGTCAGGCTTCAAGCTTCATGCCACCATCAAATTTTTCATCAGATCCAACAAATCAGTGTGTAAGAAAGGAATTAAAGGCTTTGGGCTCTGGAACCTTCTAAAAAAAGATTCACACTCTGAAGCTATAGTCCTAAATGCAGCCAATTTGCATTTCAACAGTGGACTTTCCATGAATTCTGCAAGAAACATGTGCTGTTTTGCTGGAAACCGATGATTCTTGAACATATTTCTTGATATGATCATAGACAAGCAATGCCCTAGTCAAACAATTAATGTTTTCCAACCACCTTACAGTGCAAAATTTTAAAGGGAAATCTTTACATCCAGTAATCATAGTATAATTTGCACGGCGAGCAGGACTATCTTTTAAAAGGTAGTACAAGTTACGCAGAAAGTGATGTATATCCCATTTCAGTGCTTCAAGTCCAGTTTTCATAGCTCCATTGACCACATGAAGACCACATACTCCAATGTCAACTAATAATTTACCATCTGGATTTTCAGTTCTAAGTTTATCTTTCAGCTTTTGAAGAAAGCCGAGATTAACGTTAGGTCCATCCATTGACACTTGTAGCATGTTATCTAAGGGAAGAGGTGCACCTTTAATGAATTTCTTTAAAAGGTCATTAGCTGTTGCCCGTCCTAAAAACACGCTACTTAAGTATCTAGTGGAAACTTTTTGCAGATTGACGTCCCAATAATGAACAAACAGATCCAATTGCCCACGCTGAGCAATTTTGTTTAGTGATTCATCAAAACAAATTACAAAGTCAGTGCACTGCTTCAAATCGTCCATTAAACGCTCTTTGAAATGTGGTGCCAATCCATGGTTTATCACATAAGAAGCTTTGCTTTTGCCTAAAGTAAATTTTGAAGCAAAATCACGCTGTCAGGAAACATTAACTGAAATGTTTTGTTAAGCTGTGTACAAGAGTTCAGAGATATTCGCTTGGACAACACTTCCATGGCCCATATTATTTCCGACTTTGTTACGTCATCTTTCACTACATAAGCATTAAGGTCACTGGGCTTCACATCATCTTTCACAACATAAGTATTTGAGTCATTAGATTTAATATATTTTCTAGAAGTACTGATTCCACATTTCCTGAGCTTGTTGATGGCAAGACTTCGTTATCACAAAGAGAGTTCTTCTTCACAGGAGGAAGTGAAAGAAGCAAGCCTGGGCTGAGACATTTTAGCACGGATGTTTTTCAAATGATTAGGGCCATTTCTGTGGCTGGAGACACCCCATGTTTCTAAGCTTGAAAGTTTTAGAACACACTTTATAAAATGCTGATTCACTGTCGCCGTTCACAGCAGCTATTCAACCAGAAAACTCAGGATTTAATTGTTTGTCCAACCATTGTTCATTAAACACACAACACTTTGACATTGCTGCAGTCTTAATTGCCTTTTAACAAGGTATAACTTATATCACAAATTTTCTTCTACTCCTTTGACCTAAAACAAAAAAAGAAATGTTAACAAGTAATGTAACACAACTTACAATAATAGGTAGAAAATACAAGGTTACATTAGTTTAAAGGGGAAGTTAGTGACTGTCTGCAACACCAAGTGCAAGTGTGTTGGGCGATGAGGGCATCACTCCCGACGCCGGGTTAAAACTAGTTGTAGTCTACTGTGATTGAAATTTCACTGACTTTTTTTAAAATCACTGATTTTCCTTGACCTTTACCAACATTTCAGGCATTTCCCTGACTTTCCAGAATGTCAACACCCTGATGTGTATACAGATACCGTTTACTTTTTACACTGAAATAAATCAGTTCAACTCAAGCACATTAATTAATCAGTACAAAAATGAGTTAGTAAGCTCAGTTAAAAACTAAATCAAAAGTTTTTTATTCATGAAGAAATACTTTTAAGTGTTTTAGTACAGAATAAGTCCCTTTCTCTCCCATCATTTTTTTTTCTTACTATATATAGTCCACACGCACATTTATTATTTTATAGCTACAGCACATTTACATAGGTTCGCAGCTAGGTTAAGCCAGTGTGCCTCCTGCCACTGAACTATGCATATGTACACTTCAAAGTACATATGATTCAGAAAGCACAATTTATTATACACACCACACCCATCCACAAACCTGCCCTACACCTCACACAATGAGGTCAGCTGAAATTCCTGTAGGCTATTAATAGGTCAGACACCCCTGCTGTATATTTTTTTTTTAATTTTTTTATTATTGGAGGTTAAACGACCACTGTGAGCTATATGATACTATGCATATGTACACTTCAAAGTACATATGATTCAGAAAGCACAATTTATTATACACACCACACTCATCCACAAACTATAAGCAGTCTCCCGTCCCTAATTTAGGGACACTGGTTCCAGGGAAGGGAGAGAACCAGGGCCGCGAGACAAACAACATCCATTCCTCACTGGGATTCGAACCCAGACCCATCTTAGACAAATGGTCATTGCTGTATTGCATACCTGCAACTGTGATGATGGGCAAACACAGCAATCTGAGCAAGCTTGATCATAGACAGATAGTCGGTGCAAAGAAAATGCGATGCTCCATCTCAGTGACTCTGCGAATGCAGAATGTCTCAGATTTTCATGTGAAGCCATCACGTGTATGCTCTAACACTACATCAAAACTGGAAATGCATATTGAAGCTTAATGCCACAGTGGAGAGGAGAACATTGGCATTTAATAACAGAGCACCAACAAAAGTTTGGGCAACAACCATTCTACATACAATGAGAAGGATGAGGTTACTCCACCTACAAAAGGTTTATGAAAAGACCATTCAACATACAATGGCATGATTAGGCTATGACAGCTAACACCCACTTTGGATGTCACAGCTAACTGCCAGTCACCAGGACATGAGGCTGCTGTTGGAAACAAAAATTATTTAAAATAAATTTAGTCCAACATGCACGTTCAAAAGTGGATAGCCCCATAGGCAATCCCAAGCCTTGAAGCAATACTTAGGCCCCCAGGAGATATCGGGAGGGTTGCAAGAGTCGATGTGGTCAGTTGCCTAGAGGGGAGCGACGTGACCTTGACTTCCGCGGACAAGGTGAACCCCCAGAAGTTCACGTGACCTCGGCTCCGGCGGACAAGGTGAACCCAGAAGGTCAAAGAGGTCTTCACTAAGACGAGAGCTGGGCAGTTGATTTCTAGTGGCAGCTAAAAACAGACGTGGGTAGTTAGTACCAAGGTATGATCGGAGAGCCATATGCCAAGTCGGAGAGATGAAGTACTGCCAGAGTTGACAAACGGAGAACGATAAGGATTGAAAGCCTGAGAGCCATATGGAAATTCCAGATAAGTTCATTTTTCTTTTCCCTCTTATTGCATGTACCTGCTTAACATTATTCGTAACCCTACTTAGAGCATGTGGCGTGTGTAATGGTCATGATCAAACAATAGCAACCCACACTTAGCTAGACAAAACATTTAAGTAAAGCATAAGAGAAAAGGAACTAAAAGTAAAATAAATTACTAAGCATTGCACTTATATATATATATATATATATGCAGAAATGATCAGAGACTTGGTAGAGAAAAATCATAATAATTTTTAGGTCAAAAGTATTGTTACGACTGCACCCACGCACGTGGTAACTTAGTGTTCCTAACTCAAGTATTAAACCAATTTGATTACTTCCACATAAGCTTCCTGTTTGTTTCCCTTATAACCACACAAGACATAAATTAAGGTATGTGTTTATGTTTCTAATATCTTTCACGAGCGGCACCTTTATTCCCCCACCATTTCAGTGACGGGATAAAGGTGAATCACAATGCTGTGTTTTGTTATATGTCCATACATATAAGGGGCACGTTTTTTGTCCTTATACGATCACTGTAGAACATAATTCCCATAGTTATAGCATTGGCACATTAAATTAAATTTAAGCTGTAAATAATCTGTAATTGATCTTATAATTATAACATTAAAACCTATTAAATATAACAATTGGTGCCATTAACCCATTGTTTATAACATATGATTATAACATTTAACCATTGTTTATAACGTTGGTGTCATTAATACATTTGGTTATAACATTAATCGTTTGGTTATAACATTGGTGCCGTGACTTGTGAGCCATTCGTGCTGTCGCGCATTTTCCCCTGTCGCAGTACGGATTGAATGGATTTTCTTTTCTTCATGTGTAGCAGTTTTTTATTTTCTTTTGTTGTATGCATCATGCGATAGTTTTCTTAAGGTGTTATTTTGTTAGCTTCATTATTAAGTGTTAGGTAATAGTGCAATTGCATGTTGTAAGAATAAAGACATTTTTTTTATTTGGTATTAGTGTATAACTTAGGTATTAAATTTTTATTAAATATGTCAGACTACGAGAGGGCAGAGCCAGTTTCCCCATCACAAAATTTTGTGTCAGATTCTTCCTCACATGGCGCTTCGGCCCCTTCCACAATTCCCACAATTTCACATTCCCCACATAGTTTGCAATCCATGGCATCAGTGCACTCATTTACCAATTTTCAGGAAATGATAAGCTTATTTCGGACAAGCAGTTTTTCGAATCAATTGACTTTCTGGCCACCATTAATAATTGGCCAGATAACTTAAAAAATTTTGGCAGCAAAAACTAGCATGAAACAGGCAGCGTTAGAATTTTTAAATGAAGCATCGCATGTAAGGAATACTGCCAGTTATAAAAATAACAAAAAGCAGTAATTGAAAGGTTCAACGCTAGTCAACCCCTTACATTACAAATGCAGAAATTTAATTCATGCCAACAAAGGCCACATGAGTCGTTCGCACAATACGAATCGCGGCTAAGAGGATTAAGCGCATTCATATTTAGGCATTGGCGACACAAATAATCAGCAAGTTAATGCTCTTGCTGACAAAGCAAAATTATAGCAATTTTTGACAGGGTTAGAGAGAAATATTCAAAAAGAAGTGCTGTCAAAAGGGCCGACTAATTTTGAACAAGCAGTACAATATGCAATACTGGCTGAGGCGAACACACACATTATGTCCAAAAGTGTCAATTTCGCCGATGATATAGATCCGGTCCCGCAAGAAAGCGGATCTGCCGATGCAATAGCAGAACTTTGCGCCATGTTTAAGCAGCACATGGTACAACAAGAAGCAGTAATAAATACACTGCAGAAGGAATCCAAACAATTGAGCAAGCGACTGCAGCAAGCAGAAGATAGATTTTTAACATTTCAAGAAAAGAATGTTGATAACCAGTATTACAGAAATTCCGGACAAAGAAATCCACGGAATTTTGAGGAAATGAGATGCTACGGCTGTGGTGCATTAGGCCACCCAGTTTACCGATGTACCCAGCGAGCAGATAATTTCAGAAATCAAAGACAGGCAGGCAGAGCTCCGTTCCGTTCGGCTCCTCAATATTCGAATTATAGACAGCGAGATACCAATGGTGCGGATTATTCTAATCCTCGTGGAAATTTCTACCAAAGACAAAACAGGAATAACAAACAGGGATATGTAACGACTGCAGTTGTTAATTCTTTGCACATCCAAAAGCATAGTTATTCAGTCAGAGGGTAAACAAATATTTTGACAAACCAAAAGCAAATAGGAATGATTATGCAACACATCAGAAACAACGTCAGGCTTATGACAACCTCCGTTGTTTTGGATGTGGCGTTACAGGCCACAAAGTAAAATTTTGCAGAGAGAGAAATAACTACAGAAGAAAATCCTTTCCCCAAGACCTAGTCAGGGTAGCCATTTTTACAATAACCATCATAGACACCAGCGTGCTCAAAGTTCTCCAAAGCCACGTGTTACCCAAAATGAAAAGGCTCAAGAGAAGGTCCAGGTTTTGACAATAGTTGATTCCCGAAGTAAGAACAAAGCAAGAGTATAAAAAATCTCAACAGCTGAATCCACTACAGAAATTATACAAAAGCAATCAAAAAATGAAAAAGACAACTTAGAATCCCCCCAGATTGTGAACAGTAAAGAGAAGAAGAGGTCAGTAACGAATCCATTTAGTTCTTCCTCACAGTTGTTCGCAAATCCTAATAATCCATTTAACGAAAATGTGAAGAACAAACTGCAGAATCGCCATTTGATCTTTCACAGTTATTAGGAGTACAGGACGATAAAGATCCTTTTAAGTTAAAGAAGCCAAGCAAATCTTGTTCGAGACAGAAACGTGCAAAGCAATAGAAGAGCTGTAGTTTACTTCATTTACACCCCCCAGCCCCCAGTTCCAGCAGCAATTCTATTCTGGTTCTTTATTAAATTTATTTGATAAAGTTAGTAATTCATAATTGCAGTTAGAAGGCAGAATTTTAAATTAAAGTTATTTGATGAGGCAGGATTTTTTTTTAATATTTGATTAACATATATATCTCTTAATATTAAAGCAAAAGGCGGAAAATTCAATAGTATTTTGTGTGAGGTATATATGAAAAAATGTTTCTCGAGTTCGGGTATTATTTTTCCATTCCGTATTTCAAGTATGTTTCAAGTTTAGTACATAGAAAGGTGTAAAGTGAGAAAAAAAAAAATTGTTAAGTGGTTCACCAGCGTAATGTTACATCAGAATATACCCCTCAGGAACACATGGTTATCTCTTGTGGAGGTGTATGCTCGAAACATTCGCCAAATAAAAATTTAGTAGTGATAATGGCAAGTGTAATTTTAAATATTAATGTTCATAATTTTTTGGTGCAGCACGACGGTTTTGTTTAATTGGATTGCGCGGGTTTATCTTTGCTTGGGAAGGAAAGAATAGTGTAGATCTAAGATATTAGATATACATATATTCTGGAAAATAATAATATTAATAATAATAATAATAATTAATGTAGATAAGGGTAAATAAAAATTAAAACACTGGGTAATTTACTTTGTTTCGATCGACGGATCACACTGCCGTGTCTAATCTGGGTAATGACAGAGCGGTACAGTGCGTAATCAGGGGAAGAGAGGTTATTAAAAAAAAAAAAAAGTGTGAGTGAAGTCAGTGTGTTCCATGTGGTGGTGAACAAAAAGAACCATGTGTTGGTGAAGAAAAAGAACCATGTGGTGGTGAACAAAAAGAACCATGTGGTGGTGAAACAAAAAGAACCATGTGGTGGTGAACAAAAAGAACCATGTGGTGGTGAACAAAAAGAACCATGTGTTGGTGAACAAAAAGAACCAGTGGTGGTGAACAAAAAGAACCACGTGTTGGTGAACAAAAAGAACCCTGGGTTGGTGAACAAAAAGTAACCATGTGTTTGTGAACAAAAGAACACTCTGCTTCCTACCGGTACTAGAGTGCAGCAATGATTGAAACACTTTTTTTCTTTCCTGACTCAAAACAACAGGAGGATATTCAAGTAATGATGCAAACTTTTGAAAACAATGAACCGATAGCACGTGGCATGCGTAATGTACGCGTGCTGGGGTAACCAATGACGGTCATAAATTACTGCGAATGCAACGCATTTTTCATGTGGACGACCTACGGACTAAAGTGCTACTGTGCTCCAGGGTCAAAAAGACCTTGGTGAATAACCCATATTATAGGTGACTGTGGACAAATAATACCTAGATAAACATATACGTACAGAGCTAAGTGCTCTACAGCTAATTTAATTACCAGCATATAAAAAGCACAAATGAGGTGACAATTCTCCAAATATTGCAAACTGCCAGTGATATTTGTTTGACGTCTGATAACTTTTTGTGTGTGAATCGCAGAACTGAACATAAATCGAACAATTTCACCTTGTCTTACTTTCCACAAAGGGAAAGAATAAGTCGAAAGTCAGAGAAAAAAAAAAAAAAACCTCAGGACTCGATGGACGTGGACAATAAAAAAAAATAATACAAAAACAAACAAACAAACGGAAAAACGTTTGGCAGTTAAATGTGTTACTGATACTTGGTCAGCAACAGCTCAAAGTGTGCTAAACGACACGTGCATGTAAGATTCAGATGCTAGCAGTATCACTGAATTAATATTTTCTCAAGATATGTATTGTGAGTGCAAGACCGTAATATTTAATTAATTTTTGTGTTCGAAAAGTGTATTGTATATATGTGTGATTATGTATATATTATATAATTTCATTGTTATAGGTATATATAAGTGCACATGCAGAAAAAGAGGATTACTAGGTAAAGATGGAGTAGTCAATCTTTGCGTGAAGTTTTTTCCCCCTAGCATTCCTTTTTGCCCCCATAAAGATTATATTTTGTAAGAGAGGAATGTTGGAAACAATAATTATTAAAAATAAATTTAGTTCAACATGCACGTGCAAAAGTGGATAGCCCCATATGCAATCCCAAGCCTTGAGGCAATACTTAGGCCTCCAGGGGATATCAGGAGGGTTGCAAGAGTCAATGTGGTCAGTTGCCTAGAGGGGAGCGACGTGACCTTGACTCTGGCGGACAAGGTGAACCCAGAAGGTCAGAGAGGTCTTCACTGGTCAAGACGAGAGCTGGGCAGTTGATTTCTAGTGGCAGCTAAAAACAGACGTGGGTAGTTAGTGCCGAGGTATGATCGGAGAGATGAAGTACTGCCAGTGTTGACAAACTGAGAACAATAAGGATTGAAAGCCTGAGAGCCATATGGAAATTCCAGATAAGTTCATTTTTCTTTTCCCTGTTATTGCATGTACCTGCTTAACATTATTCGTGACCCTACTTAACAGCACGTGGCGTGTGTAATGGTCATGATCAAACAATAGCAACCCAGTTAGCTAGACAAAACATTTAAGTAAAGCATAGGAGAAAGGGAACTAAAAGTAAAATAAATCACTAAGCATTGCACTTATATGTATATATATGTATGGAGAAATGATCAGAGACTTGGTAAAGAAAAATTGTAATAATAATAATAATTTTTAGGTCAAAAGTATTGATACAACTGCACCCATGCACATGGTAACTTAGTGTTCCTAACTTAAGTATTAAACCAATTTGATTACTTCCACATAAGCTTCCAGTTTGTTTTCCTTATAACCACAAAAGACATAAATTAAGGTATGTGTTTATGTTTCTAATTTCTTTCACGAGCAGCACCTTTATTCCCCCACCATTCCAGTGACGGGATAAAGGTGAATCACAACGCCGTGCTTTGTTATATGTCCATACATATAAGGGGCACGTTTTTTGTCCTTATACGATCACTGTAGAACAAAATTCCCATAGTTATAGCATTGGAACATTAAATTAAATCGGCAAATAATCTGTAATTGATCTTTTAATTATAACGTTGGAAATCATGATGATAACATTGATGCACATTTAATAATGTCATAATAATATAGATATAACAATGGGTAACGTTAACTCCGTTAACACATGTATATAACATAGCTGCCATTAACCCATTGTGTTTATAAAATTAACGCATTGTATATAACATTGGTACCATTTAACATTTGAATATCATCATCATCATTGTCAACCATTATCAATCCACTGCTGGACCAAAGTCTACCCAAGTTTCCTCCACAACGATCTGTCTTGTGCCAGTCTCCTCCATGTTACTACCGCATACTTTCGAATTTCATCCACCCATCTCCCATGTGGTCTTCTTCTGGGTCTTTTCCTGTCCCTTGGAATCCAATCTAAAATTTTGGCTGTCCATCGATGGTCTGCCCTTTTGGCAGTATGCCCAGCCCATTGCCATTTCAGGGATTTAACTCTGATCATGATGTATTCCACTCCTGTCATTTTTCGGATCCACGAGTTCCTCTTCTTATCTCTCCTGGTTACACCAAGCATACACCTCTCCATGCTCCTTTGAGTTGTCTGCAGCCTTTGTATGTCTCTGTTAGTTAAGGTCCACGTCTCTGCACCATACGTAAGCACTGGAAGGATGCATTGATCAAACACTTTTCTTTTAAGACATAATGGCATATTGCTCTTAAATATTTTGCCGTTTCTTCCAAAAGCTCTCCAGGCAAGTTTTGTACGCCGATTAATTTCTTTATCAATGTGACCCTCACTTGATACCTGCTGTCCAAGATAAACGTACGTGTCTGTTATCTCCAGCTTTTCTCCATCAATCGATAAATCTTCATTTCTTGTAAAAGCATTGAACATCACTTTTGTCTTCTGAAAGTTCATTTTTAATCCCACTTCTTTACTCTTGTCAGCAAGTTCCTGGATCATACTCTGCAGCTCTGATGGGGTAGTTGCAAAAATGACTACGTCATCAGCAAAACGAAAGTGGGTTAGATAATCTCCATTAATCTTTATCCCTTTGTTTTCCCAGTTCAGTGATTGAAAGACATTTTCCAATGGGGCATTAAAGAGCTTCGGAAAAATGGTGTCACCTTGTCTCACTCCCTTTCCAATTTTTGTGTGTGTTGTATTTTCAAACAGCCGAATCTTTGCACTTGCATTTTTCATAGATGTTATTAATAATATTAATGTATGCATCTTCAATACCACAGGATTTCAGAGCCATTGTAACTGCTGATGGTTTCACCGAATCAAAGGCTTTTTCATAATCGAAAAAAGCCATGCACAATGGAAGTTCATATTCCCTCGCTCTTTCAATTAGTTCTCTCAGTACGTGGATAGGATCTATTGTGCTGTAGCCACTCCTGAATCCAGCTTGTTCTCTCGGTTGAGCCATGTCCAGTGTCACCTTCAAGCGGTGTGAAAGCACTTTAGTGAAGATTTTATAAACCACTGATAGGAGGCTGATAGGTCTGTAGTTCCTGAGATCCTCAATGTCACCTTTTTTACGTAGCAAGATCATTGTAGCGTTGTTCCAATCCTCAGGAATCTTCCCTTCATTAAGGCATCGAGTGAAAATTTGGGCGAGTAATGTTTCGTTTTCTCCACTTGCTTCTTGTATGATGTCTACAGTAATTCCATCTTCTCCTGGAGCTTTTCCCCGCTTCATGTTCTTGATTGCATGTGCAACTTCTGCTGGGAGGACTGGAAGAATTCTGGTACCTTTCATGATGTCTGGAGTACATGCATCATCCCTTTCATATAATTTGGAGTAGAAATCTTTCACTCTTGTCAAAATTTCGCCTCTATTTCTTGTTACAGAACCATCTTCTTTTCTCAGTGCCATAATCTGTTTTCTTCCCTTACTGAGATGTCCCTTTGCTATCTTTAGGCTTTGGTTGTTTTCAATTGCTTTCCTCACTAGCTCACAGTTGAATTTCCTTACGTCTTCAGTGATACTTTTTTGTACTGTCTTGCATAGCTCTATATATTCCACTTTGGAAGTCATGTCTTCTTTAGTTGTCCTCATCTCTCTTCTTTTTTGCATCAACATTTTGGTTTTTCCTGATAATTTGTTCACATGCAACTTGTTCTTAGACCCAGCATATTTTGTTGCTGTTTCCATAAGAGCTTTGGTTACTTTTCTGTTAACTTCAGAAATATCCACTTCTTCAGATGTTAGGCCTTCTAATGCAGAGAATCTGTTCTTCAGTTCCAACTTGAAGGTATTATGGTGTTTTTTAAGGTTGGTTATGTCAATATATTTTGTTTGTCCTATGAGCTTGCCACGTTCGAGTTTAGTGTTGAGGTGCATCTTACATCTCACCAATCTATGGTCACTACCTGTGTTGAACTTGTTTAGCACACTGCAGTCTTCTATGACGAATTTTTTGTTACACATAATAAAATCAATTTCACTTGTCGTCCCATTTGGATGTATCCATGTCCATTTCCTGTGTGGCTTTTTCTTGAAAAAGGAGTTCAAGATGAAAAACCCTTCTGCCTCTGCAAACTCAACGAGAGTATTTCCACGCTGGTTTCTGTTGCCGTGACCGAATTTACCTACTGAAGTTTCATTCTGTTGCCGTTGCCCTATTTTTGCATTGAAATCTCCCATAATTATATTTAAGTGCTGCTTACCTTTATTATTTAGATGACGAATTTCCTCATAAAATTCTTCAATTTCTTCTTCAGGATGACTTGTGGTGGGTGCATAAGTTTGAATAATCTGAGTCTGGTATCTTCTCGAGAGTTGGATAACGAGTCGTGCAGCTCTGTCAGAGGAACTTTCAACTTCTACAACTTTATCGTTCAGTTTCTTGTTTATTATAAATCCAACACCACTAGTTCTGCCAGTATCAGTCCCACGATAGTAGAAGAGATGTCCACTTTTTAGTTCAATGAGATCTTCTCCTTTTCTCCTTACCTCACTTAGCCCGACGATGTCCCACTTGATCCTTTGTAGTTCTTCTTCCAATTCAAGAAGCCTTGAATTAGAAGATAGGTAGCGTCCATTATACGTAGCCAAGGTCAGCATCAGATGGCAGCCTAGTCCGGTCCTCCGGGGATTCTTAGCACCCTCTGCCTTCATGTTGCACTGGCTGCTGCCTTGGCCAGGTACATTCCAGCTGCCGGAGACTGAGGGCCAAGATTTAAGTTGTGGAGTCATTTTAGAGGGGTTTGGCCATAACTCACCACACTGGCCAAGCGGGTTGGTGAGTGTGGGATAGCATTTCCTCTAATCCCGATGGTATAGTTATACCGCTATTGGCGGTCGTCAAAGCCCCTTTAGTGGGAATAGGATGCACCAAGAGAAGGCAGGGTTGACATTTGTCAAGGAGAGGCTGTGGTGTTACGCATCACCTGACCTTACATTACATTTAAATATATAACATTGTGCTGATTAATACATGTGTATATAACACTGCAGTGGGCAAAAAAAACATCACTTTAATGTGGAAAACAGGTAGCTAGGTTCAACAAACGCTGACAGGAAAGGGTTTGTGCAGTATAACCAGAGTGGAAACAGGTCAAAATTTTTGGACCCGACCCAGACAAATCTGCTTTGAACTATAATCACACACACACACACACACACACACACACACTTTTAAACATCTGTGAGAGTCAAAAAGTCCCTTCACATTAATACAGTATTAAGGCTGTTCCACTTAATTTTGATGGTGCTACAGTCAAAAATTTTGAATTAAGGGACTTGTATGTTTAACTTCGGTTTTTGCTGTTTTCTTGATAACATATCAAGCTTCAGAATATGATTCACAACGACACCAATTTTCACCAGCTTCTGCCAAGTTGAAAGTTACCAAAATGTGGATGTTGATTTCCTCACTGCCCCTCAGAAGGAAGGAACACTCATGAAATCAACATTCACAATTTGGAAACTTTCAACTCATCACAAGCTTGTGAAAATTGGCATTGCTGTGAAACATATTCTGGTTTCTTAATGAGACAAAACAACTTCCAGCATTCATTCTTCCTTCCCCTTTTTGTTTTCAACAAGAATGCATTTGTTGACCTTGATGCCATTTTCAATCTCTTTAATAACAAATTCATCCATATTAACAAATAAGGCATTAATTCCGACAAACGGGACGTTAGCACTTCCAACGAAAGCCTCTGAATGCTCAATGCAAAAGATGTGATGTGAAAAGTAACTCTCAGTCTTACAATGTGATGTGCAGGGTGTGAGAGAATGAATCACCAGCGAAGCAGGCAACAGGCATTTGCCTGTATCTTGCTCCGGACAATTGCAACGAAAACAAATGCAAAGTAAGTGTCGTTTTACGGTATGGTATAATCAGTCTGCGGAAATCTTTGCTTTAAGAAAGAGACAGCAATATTTTTGTATGACAAATAACTTTTTCCTCAGCTGGCACAAGCATCAAGCACATAATCCCACAGTACGCATTTTTCTTTGAAATATTTTCTTTCTGTTCAAAAATAAAATGAAAATAAAACAGTCTAAATCGGGTCACACAGGAACACCTTGACCTGATCCGTTTGACCCGCAAGAAATTGTCGACGCATTTCCATCTCTGCATATATCTGGCATAGTCAAGAGACCACCTAACTGTTTTAGTCCACCAGAGACACTGTAATGTTCAGAGACATGTTTATATGGACAATACTGGGGAGCCCCTTGTACCTATTAAGACCACCATTGCCATACAAGGCTATGCTTGATGTACTGGCCAATCACCTATACCCATTGATGACTATCCAATTCCCACAGTTTTTTTTCAACAAGACAACATCCTGTCTCATCACTCCTGTTTGGCAAAGGACTGGTTGGAGGGGTATTCCAGTGAGTTCACAACCCTCAAAAACTACCCTCTCATTCTATTGATCTGAACCCAATAGGGCATCTGTGGGACATAGTGGGGCAATACATTTCAGCACAGAGCCCACCACCAGCAACACTAGGGTGCTTTATAAAAGGCTGCCCGATGGTAGGCCACAATACTATTGTGTACAATAAATTGTTGTTTTAGGGTATGTCTTAGTAAGTGGAATCAGCTCATAGTCACAAACTTTTCTGGTAAAAGCCACAAACAAGTGTGTATACACATGCAAACATACAGAGGGGGAGGGAAAGCAGAGAAAAATAATTTTAATAGCTTAAAACCTCTTACTTTTCTTTCCAGAATTGCCTGAATGAAATAACTTCCTCATTGATGCATTAATAATATGAATCTGTTCTGTAAGACCTCCAATATCATCAAAAATAACTTGTTCCTCTAGCAAATCTTCACTGTCCTCTTGCATTTTAATAACTGTAACAGTAGTCACCTTAAAATACTTCTCCAATGTGTCACACATACTCGCATCTTTTAGTGAACTATCAACAAGTCTGAAATTTTCATTAAGTGAAGAGTGTAAATGACCAGTTTTGGTAGATGAAATAGGAGTGGAGAATGACATAGATGAGCTGGGTAGAACTGCTTCATTTAATTCAAAAGATGTATCAGTTGATAAGTTGCAAATACTGCTGTCACACAGTTCACTGACACCACCTGAGTTTTCCAACAGCTTTGTAGCACTGCAGATATCTGAATAAGCTTCTTGTTCACTCTGTCTTTCAAAAAGGGAATGTGACTTTGTCTCAGGAGCAGATATATTTACTACTGTTAATTTAATCAAAGAGTCCCAGTAATCGCATGTGACAGTTGATCCAACGCACAACACTTCATCCACTGAAAGCAAAAGAATATATATGAATAAGCATATAAGCACTACTAATCATTAATAAAATTTGATAAACAAATTATATGAAAAACAAAATGAATACCACAAATTGCATTTAATTTTCATTATTTTTATACATGTAATAACACTTATTTCCTAAGGGAAACTAATGCATCTTTGGGAAATGTTAAATTATTTAATTCTGCCACATTTTTTCTGTGGCTAGTTACAAAAATTACCACATGGATTCATTTTTAGTTTAGAGTAAATGTGTTGTGCGGAAGTGTGATGTGCATGTATGCATGCATATGCAAGTGAATGTGTTTTGACTTTAAGAAAGAAGTCCCATGGAGCCAAATCTGGCAAGAAGGCAGGATATTCAAGCCCTATGATGCATTTCTTGGTTAAAAACTGCTTCACTAAAAGTGCTCAATGAGCTGCTGTATCATCCTGGTGAAGGATGAAACCATTTTTCCCACAACTCTGGCCTATTTCTTCTGACTTGCTTTTTCAAAGTCACCAGAAACCTGCTTGCAGTACTGCTGGTTCCCTGCTGTTCCATTTGGAACCCACTTTGTCAAAATTACACCCTTAATGTTAAAGAAAACAATTAACATGGCGGCCTTGAACTAGACTCACTTTGCTGTGCTCCCTCAATCCTTGTTGACACTGCCGGTTTCTAATGCAATTCTTTCTTTTTCATTTCAGTCATATTTGAAAGATAGGTTTCATCACAAGTGATAACATTTTCTAAAAGGTTGGGGTTTACCTGAAGTTTTCCAAGAATATCAGCACAAATTTGTGCATGTGTGTGAGATTTTCTTTTTGTTCAGACACGAGGAGCTTCAGAACCATCTTAGCACAAACTTTTGTCATATTCAGATACTTATTCAAACTTTGCCAAGCAGTCTCTTTTTCGATGTTTGCCATTTCTGCTATCATTCCAATACTTATTCATCAATCATTATAAACAACTGTGCAGGTTTTATCCTCATTTTCATCTGTTTTTGGAGTGATTGGGTATTCCAGATGTTTGTAATCTTCAAAGTCCTCCCGGTATTTACTAAACCTCTATGTCACATAAACAAAAAAATGTATGCATGACATGCATTCTTCCTCATATGCCTCATCTAACTGTGATGTATAGCACTGAAACCTGGGTACTACAGAAGTCGTTTGTGTGCTAGAGAAATGGTTTACTTATGGGGGATCTGTGGCAAGACACGTTCTGGTCGTGTGAGGAATGAAGATGTGTTGGAGTTGTGTAATGTGAAGCAAAATGTTGTTAGCAAGGTGGAGACTAATATGCTTCGGTGGTTTGGCCATGTTGAAAGAATGAGTGATGAGATGCTTACTAAGAAAAAATTTTCAGCCCAAGTGGCAGGAAGGAAAGGCAGAGGAAGGTCAAGGAAGTCATGGGAGGATCAGATTCAGGAGTGCTGCATGAGAAAAAGATCACGAGTGCTGCATGAGAAAAAGATCATGAGTATGAAGTATAGAACAGGGTTTAAGCTGGCTCAAAAAATGCTAAAATGGGAAAAAAGCAAAATGCTAAAGAAAGTTAGCCACTTTTGTCACTAGAAAAATTGTAATATCAAATGAATTGTTCGCTCCAACAATGCCTTGGACAGCAGTGGAAAACTAATTAGCTTGGAAGATACTAACATTTAAAAGAAAACTATATTGGGCAGTGTAAGTTGTATACAGCTCATAACAGGATAAGGATTTTTTTTTTTCTAAAATCATGATTAAATAAGCATAAAATCCAAATCTGAAATTTGATTTTGTGAATTACAACATTGTCTTTGCGTGCATGATTTGATTAATGACCCGTATGAATTGAACAAGTAAAATGCAAATACTGTTACTATTAATAAAAATTTAACTGAAAATGCCAATACTGTTACTATTAATAAAAATTTAGTTGGTGTCAAGAGACGCACCGAAAACCCGGGTTACATTATAAGCTGCTTTCACGATTGAACTTCTGTGTAACCCCCCCCCCCCCCTTCTACCCGTATTTTAGGTTAAAATTTATCAAAAAATTAAAAAAATTACTAATATATATAAAAAAAGGTATATAAGTGTAAATAAATAAAGTCTTTGAGCATCAATAACCCTACTCAATCCAAGCATTTCTAAAACCAGTTAAATTTAAATTTTTATTGATAGTAACAGTATGTTACCCAAACCAACTATTATGTTAATTACAATATAATAAAATATTCCCATTAGAGCCTTCTAAATACTTATTTTTTAATATCAAACAAAAACGAAGTACACATGGTTCATATCGCGAATCAGCAAAACAAACAAACTTGCTATGAAAATAGTATTAGTCCTACAATTATTGTAGTGTGAGTATATGTGTATTTCACACATTAATTAACAGGTACTTGCAAATGTTAAAAAAAAAGAAGCTTGTGGTGAAAACATTCCTCTGCGTTCGCACTTCCTCACTTATAGAAGAGGAGGTGGGCAAAGTATGGAGGGTAACGGCTACTTCACCGGATGTGTGATTTTGAATGTGCTTCCTCGTTTTGCTCTGGGAAAAATAGTCCTACAATTATTGTAGTGTGAGTATATGTGTATTTCACACATTAATTTACAGGTACTTGCAAATGTTAAAAAAAAAGAAGCTTGTGGTGAAAACATTCCTCTGCGTTCGCACTTCCTCACTTATAGGAGAGGAGGTGGGCAAAGTATGGAGGGTAGCGGCTACTTCACCGGATGTGTGATTTTGAATGTGCTTCTTCGTTTTGCTCTGGGACTTAGCTTAAACACTGGTATACAAGATCTTGTGTACGTCGTGTGATGGATGTCAGCGAAGCCCAAGTTGTGTGTCAAGATCGCTGTAAATGAAGGAGTTTGATATGGCAAGAGTAAGTAAATAATCTGTTAAAATTATATGGAAGTTTGTCTTTTCTTTGTGGAGCTAACCTCTGAATCCCAGAAAACAGCTTAGTGATATGTATGTATGTATTTAAAAATGCTTTTTAGCAGGGGGAACCTGAAATACGAGAACAATTATTCGCACGTTTAGTTTCTTTGTTGTTGTTTTTTTACACATAATTTTGTCACTATAGGGCGCAAATGCAGATGTATTACTACCATATCATTGCTTATGATTATCTGAATGAAAGAATTCTTTTCTTCAATACCATTTACAAGGAAAACCATAATTGAATAGTTTCTTTTCCAATTTGAAAAATCTTTTTACATCAGATAATATTCATTGTGAAGAATGTTTTACATATAATTGTTAACTTTTTGTAACGAGCAATTTTTCCACTGGGTGGGGAAGGGGATATAAGGGTGCATTTTTCTTTCCTATGTATTTGCAAAAATATCTGTGTTTTTGAAAACTCTGTATTAAAAAAAAACATTTATTTTTCTGTCAGGTACTACTTACACACTAAGGAAAATATTTCGCGCATATTATATGCTCAAAATATTTCCATAACAATGCAGTTTTTCCGCCAGGAGGGGTAGGTGTAAATTTTTCTTCGATAACTGCTTTGAACAGTCCGATTTGCAAAATTCTTGCTTTGTCGGAAAACGCTTCTGGGGTGGGGAATATTTTAGTTATAATTTTTTGTAACGTAAAATTTGTAACTACAGGGTGCAAGTTCATATTTCTATTTAAATCACATTTGCAGTAATATCTGAACATCTAAAAACCGGATTAAAAATAATCCTTTTCAGTCAAATACCTCTACTCAGGGTTAATCCGAAGCCAACGTCTCAGACTGCTCGGCTAGCGGAGCAACAGTATGATTTTCAGAAACAATTATGCTGAATAAGATATCTTTCAAATTCAAGTGCATCTGCATTTTCTCCCAGAGGTGAAATTATGCATTGGAAAAATGACTAAAAGACAAGGATCGGTATTCTCATTTTTCAAGCTTCCCAATGCAGGTATAATTTTTCAAATCGGACTAGTAGGTGCAGAGATATTGTGTGCACAGATGGATGGACATAGTGATAGCATAGGCAGGTGCATTTTTGTATCTTTTTAAAAATGTTCTGAGAATCATCACAATTTTGAGTTGCAAAACAGTAATGATTAATTATTGCTGCTTTGAGTTGCATACGAGCACAACTTCTTTCTTGGAAATGCTCTCATATTTAATTTTAAGTGTATTTACTGCTCATACCTATAAGCACATGTTTTTAGATATTATTTTTTTTTTAGGTTAAATGTTTAATGTTTACATAAGTTTTCACATTGGCACAGATTTTACTCAGACTTCTGGTTCTCTGTTTCCACCAGTCATATTGATGGGTGTTGTTCTTTCAATTTCATTCAAACATGGAGTTATCTCAAGCACTCTACTTATTTCTATCATATTGGGTTTGCTTTAGATATCAGTATTGATTAAAGCTAGTTGAATGCTATCCAGCATCTCAGAAACAAGAAAACTTTACTGGGGGAAGTGATATTGATATTCAAATAACGCATTTTTAGAGATCTTCCTGGTTACTGACTCAGCAAGAAAACACTAGCCCATTCATGACTAAAGGTAATACACTACAAAACAACATGGACATTAAAAGCCCACTGTGCAGTCTTTCTAAGCAAACCATTGAAATAACTTACCAAGTTCAAAACGCACAGTATTCCTAAATTCTTCAGAATCCATATATTCCTCTACTTTTCCAGTCTCTGAGGGTAAAAGGATAATTTCTTCTGCTTCTTGAACTAAGCCCAAATACTGCTGAATTACAACTTGAGAACTGGGAAGAAATTTGGATGACCGGAAAGCTACAGATCTTGGGTCTAAAGAGTGGCATGGCCAAGAAACATGAACAGTTTTGCAGCCATTAGAAGTAACAGTAACATATCCATTTGTCATAAATTTACACATCCTCATGGTTGAAGGATGCATCAAAACTATGTTGCTCAACATAGGGAAACTTTTCCAGTCAAAATCTGAGAAAAAAAAAGAAACTCAACAATTACAACAAAATATATTAATATTAAACCATTAAAATACGCACATGCACACACACACTAACCCCTTTTTAATTCCAAAACATATATTAAATAACAAACATTCTTCTATTCCCCTAAATGCATCACATAAAATAAACACTTTTGACTTCTTTAACCATGTAAATCTAAAACATCACAAAAAAACTTAAAACAGCATGACATCTTGCACCACACCGCAGAACACAAATTTAGTTGCATTGCTGAGCTTACAGTTGCACGTTTTTTCATAGTAATGTACTTCGTGATATGGCATAAAACACTAACTCAGAAATACAGCACATGTTAATAAAGATCCAGACTCACGGTCGCCAGGTCGCCACTGGTGATAAACTTTATCGTCGTGGCGACTAAAAATGTTTGATTAAATCGCCAATTCTGGCGACCTGTACCGGAACGGAAAAAAAAAAAAAAAAAATATTTAATTTTATTTAACTTGTAATGTACTGAATACAAAAATTTTAACTTGTACGGAACTCTCACGTTTTTGAAAAATTTTACTCCAAATGTGCGGAAATCTCGTGTACAGAAGCTATTCTGCTTGAACTGCAGAAAAGAAAAAAAAAAAGTTATAAGAAAAAGGCGAGGACGTCGCGTCGGTTTTTGATCACAAAGAATGCGCCAAGCAAGGATGATGGGTCATCGTGGGAGAAAGAGTTCGCAAGGTTGCGGGGGGGGGGGGATGAAAGCTTCTTCCCTTTGAGGAATTCGTACTGGGAGAATTTTTTATAAAACAAAAATTCTCCAATTTTTTAAATAACCGAATGCAAATTTTACAGTAACCAAGACACGTCAAAATAAACTTACATGTGAAATTTCGTCAAAATCCGATTAAAACTTTAGAAGTTAGGCATTTCTTTTTATTTTTTATGAATGTTCACTGAAAGCGCTATACACTACCGTCTCTAGTGCCGAATTCAGCATGCACCTGCGGGCTTTTGAGCATCGCAAAGCGGCAGGCTAAAATTTAAGAAAAATTATTTTATGAATTAATACCGACCAAGTTTCCATCCGCTTTCCGTGTTCACTTAAAAAAAAAAAATAATAATAATTGGTTAACTTCGCTTTTTGTCATTATTTTTACCAAATATAGTGTTTTATAGTGTACTCAGTTAATACTAAGTTTGAATTTTAACCAAACTCTCTATAATCCTGAAATTTCTAAATTCCCGAATCGGCAAAGTCCGTACGATTTCGGATGTTCGATATTGTACTGTAAGAGTATTATCATACCTGCCAACTACTACAGAATGTCCGTAGTTTCTACGGATTTAGTTGTCTGACTATGGAACTTCACTGTCAAAATTACGGATTCTACGAATTTTCATTTTGCTGAATTATTTTTTTCATTTTGCTATTGTTTTATGATATACAGGAGATTCTAAAGAGGATTCGCGGAATTCCGCGTTTTTTTGTCATCATTTAGATCGTTCTCAAGATCAGTGTAAAACTGAAGACAATTTGCGGGGGCGGGGCGGGGCGTTTACTGTCGGGAGACGGTATTTCGTGTTTCAAAACTTTCGAAGACGGTAGTTTAACAGTGTAAAAACATTACCGTAATAGTAATTCTTTTTCTCCCGATGTTGCCTTTGTGTCCAGTTTTCTTGTTAAATATTATTTAACAAGAAAACTTGTGTCCAGTTTTCTTGTTAAATATTATTTTATTGCATATATGTTTGTATTTCAGCTTGAAACTGTAGGCAAAAATTTGCGAAAACGGAGGTTATACAATATTATTATACCCTATATTCGAAAACGGAAGGTCAACAGAGTTCAGATTTTTTCCGCAATCGTAATTCCTTTTTCATCGCGATGTTATCTCTGCGCAGTATTATTGTTAAATAACATTTTACTGCATAAATATTTGTCTTTCAGCTTGAAAATAGCGGGAAAATTTTTAAAACCGGAAGTCGTACGGTTCAAAGATTTCTTCTGTAATGCCCCCCCCCCCCCCCCGCTCCGTCCCATAAGTTTTTGCATTTAAGCTTGATAAGGGAGAGAGAAATTCACAAAAATGGAAGTGAAAAATTTGTAAAAATTGATGCATGATGTTCAAAAGTACTGATATTCTCAAAGTCACACCATTTATCTAAAATAGTTAAAGCTTTAATATCACACACTCACGGTCTCCAGGCTGAAAGTTCTTTCAGCATGATGGATGTCAACGTTATTGTTATCAGAGGGCATAAAAAAGAAAGAAAAGAAAAGCGTCAATGAAGAAATAGGGACAGAAAGATAGCAGGAAGAAAAATTAAGCAATGGATGCTGTGCAGCTGCAGAGTCAACAAACTGACAGTAGTCCACATTCTTGCAGTGTGTTTTGATTTTTCACCCAGTTAAAACATTCAGCATTTTTTTTCCTTCTTTGGTCTCATCTTGACATAAACTACAATTTTAGAGACAGTATGCTCATACAGTAAGTGGAGGTTTATGCACTGCGGGTTCACTTGCTTGGATTTCCTGTCTGTCAAGCGTTCTGGGATTTAGAACACATCTGACTGATTTTTACTGGTGGAAGTTTTGAACTTAAATCTTGCAATGTTACCTATCATGCCCTCGCCAGGGGAATCAACTTTGTGTTTCATATGTGTTAGTTTCATGAGTGTCCTTGTTTGTTGTAACGTTTTGTTGTGGCACACATCTCTTTTTCACAAAGAGATGCATAGTTTCGTAGAAAAAGCGACTATGTATGCCACATAATAATGCTGTTTACCACTGACAAGCCTCTTGTCAATGTTGGCAGGTATAGTATTCCTGTGCTAAGTACTTTTTTCTTTTTACGCCAGTTCTGATGTTTACAAGATCAGCGAATATATTTTTTTCTTTTCGTGCGTTAGACTGCTTTTTTTTCACCTTACCGTCAGCAGATGATTTATTTCAAGTTTTGTCCGTTAGTGTTGTTTCTGTAATATTGTTCATCCAATCAAATACAGTCTGTGTGGCTTTTAAAAACACTATTGTCTGCAGATGGGAAAACTCAGAGAATTTAATTTGGAAAAATGAGTGGTAACCCCAAATAACCGATAATCTGGATATCATTTCCTGATTTATATCTATGACTTATCACCGTCAGCAAAAAGCAGACTTTTTTTTTCGCATTATCTGCCTTCCCAAGCACTTTTTACTGTAATCAGTGTGCCTTTAATAGTACCGCAAGAAAACATCCCACTTCCTAATTTCCGTGAAAGATAAAGTTTCTATGTTGGAACATAATATTCAGTTTTTTAACATTATTCATGTTTTTCAAACTCCTTTTAGACAAATGTGAAACAGATTCACATTAAACTACATGCATGAATTTTTTACCAAAATACAAACTTGTGGTAAAAATAATTGAATCTGATAGTTTCTTAGACAGGTTAAAAACTCCTAAATTGCAAAAACAGGCGGTATCACAGTTAAAAAATGAATGAAACCCATAAAACTTCTTACATGATCAGCTTTTGGAATTCCAATTTCTAGCTCAGTTTTCTTAAATCAACTTTTGGTTATATATATCCATTCAGAGGATCAATGGATTTTTGACATCTCATGTGTTGCTGAATGTTCTAGAAAGCTGGAAAAAACTGATGTGGATATCAGTAGTGTTTTGCACTATGTTACTGAACTAGAGTTGGCTGTTTTAAAATCTGCAGATGAAGGAGCAAATTAGTCCTTTTTAAAGGAATCTTTGTCTCAACAGGATGACATGGCCATCAACATTTCAAGGTCACCAAATCAGCACAGCATGTAATCAACGAAGATGTATTGTAGATGATGAAGATATAAGACTAAGTTCTACAGAAAACAGCATTGATTTATTGAAAAAGAATTGCACAAAAACTTGAAATTTTTTTTTTAATAATGTCCAAACTTCAGTTTCAAGTAGTAAGCAGACTATATGTCCGCTCTTTAGATAAGGTGTTATCTCCCAAATTTTCTGAAGGCCTAAACAATCATGGTGATGATGCAATAACTGATCGTGCTTTGAAATAGTGGCTTCAAATCAAGAAGATTCTTGTTAGTTTTAATCCTAACAGAATTTCATGTATTTCAAATGCTTTGTTACACAAATTGGAGAATTCAGATAATCTAGAGCCTTTTGAAATCATGAGAGATCCAGTAACTGTGCTTTTAACTGCACTGCTGTTAAATGCTCATGTAGAATGTCTTTGGTCAGCAATTAAAAACACAATTAGGTGAAAAAAGCCTTCTAACGCATTAAGTGTCAAAACATTAGGAATAAAAATGAGTAATGTTGAACCTGAAAATGGGATAAAACTATGGTGGGAGGATAGCGTGAAATCTTGTTGACCAAACTACAAAGATTAATTTGTGTATTTTATTACTTCAGTTTCAAGTTTTAAGCATACTATAATTGAAATAGTATGAAATATACAATTCGATTTTTTCAAAGTTTGGCCACTGACTTTTTTTTTTATGGCCACTAACAATTTTGGTCTTGGTGGCCAATGTCTACTAGCAAAATTTCTAAGTCTGGATCTTTACATGTTAATACAACAATTAGATGTCTCCCACCTTGAGAAGTCTGATTAATCATGAAACTACATAAATCATCACCAATGCATTATAGAACTTCAAAGTCAAGGGTCGATCCAGGCAGCATTCGATACCATTGGGCAGTATCTTCACAAAAATATTTGAACACTGTGACCGTATTTGTCACATTAAGTAAAAAATTTTCTTAACAAAAATATTTCGGTGTTAGATATTATTGTCTGGGGTTTTTGTTTTTCATTGTCATGAACTGTTTTCAGTAAAATGGTCTCTGACAAATTCCTACCAATCCCTGCCTTGTCACTACTAGAGGTAACTACGCTACCTGCAACTCAGGGGATGCTCATTGAAAGGAACCCCATAGCACTATGTGAACATTTCCCCCTCTGGAAGCCTCACTTCGTGTGCATTTTCTAGGGCTAACTCAGAAGCAAGGTTAATAGACAGTAAGGTTTGCTCATCCTGCCTTCCTCGCAGCGGAAGTGCCGGTCCCTTGCGTAGTGACGTCAGTGTACCACACGACGCAGCCAGCAGGGCGGATAGACTGTTAATACAATTAAAGCACTCGTGGGAGAAATGTCAACAACTTTTTACTCAAATACGCTCTGAATCTGAAAGCTTGCAACCAAGATGTAATGCAAAAGCACATCTGTAATATAATCAGGAAAAACGAACATCCATGTGAATATTTTATTTAGAGTAAACCGAGAATGTGAAGAAACTTATTATGCATTTCTTTCATTTTTTTTTCAAATCTGTTTAATCTAAATATCTAAATAGGATATTGACATGACACTAAGGAAAAGTGCAGGGACAGTGATTATACCTTCTAATTTATTTATATGCAACTGTAATACTGTCTTTAAATAAATTCAAAAGAAGGGAAAAAAATTATAAGATTATGCTGTCAGAACCTCATGAAGAAATCCTTTTATGCAGAACAAATAAAAACTTGAGTAGCATTCCACTAACTTGCTTAATTAAAAAGTTGGAAATTAATTTCACTAAATGCTCTGTTATTATTTGTAACTAATCGCTGAACAGAAAAGTTAAAATAATGGATCTTTGCAATTTTTGTTTGTTTGTTTCTTTAGTCATATTTTATTCGCTAAATTTTGAGAACTTTAAGAATCGGGACATTATTTAACGTAAAAAAATTATTTCTTCACTTACCTTTGTCATGTTCCTTAAGTAACTGTTTTAACCAGTTTTCTCTTCTTGGGTTGGCAATATATTTTTTGCTGAGCGTTAATATGGCGCATACGGATCATAATTCGGGTTTTCATGAATAGTTTGATGGCAGGGTGCACATTTGGAGGGAACTGATGGGCAGAAGCTTCTACTGCGGTGTGAACAATTCTTTTAACTTTCCTTAAATTATTTTTCCCATGTAGTTTAAAAAAATTTCTTCTAGTTGGATAACTATGCTCATCCACTCATTTGTTGGATGTTGCAAGCAGCCTCTGCTTATGACGCTAATCCAGTCGCAAAGAATTCCTTTTTCTTGCACTAGGTCCAGAGGTGCATTTTTGTCCCCCACTCTCAGGTGATATAGCCAATTCTTTCCATAATTTCTGGTTTAAAGCTCCCAGATCTGAAGTAAGAGCAAATACAGGAAGCATGATATTTTCTACGGCACAAATTACTTTCATTAATATTTCTCTGAGACTGGAACCACTAACATCAAAATCGTAAAATACTGGTTCTTTCCAGGGATTAACAAGTCCTCTTGCCATGAATACCAGTACGTACCTACACGGTCCTATAACTTCATCTGTTTCAATATTATAGCACATTTTGCTGGAAACTTTCATTTCATCTATAGAAATTACACATGTTCTTTCGGCTTCAGTCATTTGCATTCCTTGGCTCTGCATCAGTTTTAAAGTTGTGGCTTGAATTCCAGGTGAACATTTAATTGTAGCTACCCATCGGCGCAACGTTGACAAAGCAGGAAGCGGAATATTAACTTTATTTCTCAAGTAGTGATATGCTCTCCTGGAAACAGTTCTTAATGTTATTGCAGCTGCAATATCAGTAGAATTCCAAACAATCCATTTTTGGCCTAACAAAACCCTTATCTGTCCTGTAGTAAACACTGTAGAAAGCAAATTTTTTATACACATTTCTCTGTCTTTTTTCTCATCTTTCCATAGCCTTCGCAATTCTAATAATTCTTTCTGCATTTGATTCTGTTTTACTTTGAGGACTTTTACACGTAAAGTTAGACTATGGTTTGAAGAGCTCAAATATAATATTTGTTTTTTTAGCTTTTCATTTTCCTTCATCAAAATATAATTTTCCTTCAATAGAATTTAATTTTCTGTTTTCAGGTCTTTCATACATTCAATTTCAGTATTTTCATCATTGGCACTCCACATGTCTTCAAAAATTTCCTCTGCATTATCAGAGTTTATAAAATCGCCAACAAGATCAGTTCGTTTCCTTTTCTCCTGTCTGTTCTTTCTCTCTGAATTAGAATTTACATTAAAGTTTCCCGGGAGGTTTAAACTTGGTACAGCTGTGTCCTTTAGCATTTTGCGGATAGGCAAACCTAGAAGTTCATTCCTTAAATCGCGTTTGTAGTCTTCCTCAGGAAAATGTTCCAAACAAATAGCTGAATTCATTTCATTGAAACTGTCAGCTCGTTTGCTTCTCAATTTCCATGTTTTACGCAAAACTTCATTTTTCGGAAACCTATGGTAATGAATGCCATTCCTTCTGGTTTTCCGCATAATAATTTGGACACGTTGCTATTGCGCACGAACCAGGCATGTTCAGTGTTTAACGTATAACCGAGGAAAAGAAAATTTGTTTGCTACAAATACCTAGCTTCAAATGAGACAATGTAGCTTTCAGACCCTGAACCAGAAAAACGGGAGCAAGCAGCTTTAGGCGGTTGGGGTGTGGAGATCTCCGGGACTGTGACGTCACGAAGGCGACCCCTGAGACAGTGCTCAGCAGAAGTGTCGGATAAGCATAACCTTGGAGTCTACTAACCTTGACTCAGAAGTAGGGATGGGCACATCAGTGAATACTCATTCCCAAAAACATTGATTGGTAAAATCGCTGTTCAATATATCTGTGATTACTCACCAATTCAACATCAATTAATCAATAATATTTGTTAAAATGCTTGATGTATCAGTGGAAATCTCTTTTTTTTGTTGTTGTTGTTTTGTTTATGTATGGGTTCCTGTAACATTGAGAATAAGAACTCTATTTTTGGAGATGAAACATAAAAAAAAAAAAAAAAAAAAAAAGCGAAAAATTTGCTAATTCATGACATAGTAATATTATATTCCCTTTCTCTTTAAAAGAATGCAACAAAAAGAAATTCATTTACTTTGTGTAAAAAATATTCTTTTCCAGTTTCAAACATTGATTATATCACCTGTAAACAATGTTGCACAAAAACACCAATGTTCTTTTGCTCATCTCTATATTCAGATTAATCTTTGCCATACTGATCTGAATTCCAGGAAACATATTAAACATATACATAAACACATTTACAATTATCAGGAGAGAAGCATGATGAGAATGTGCTGACCATACATGCTTCATGAGGGATCGTGTTGTGACCAGTGACATATGATACTTTTTTTTTTATTTTTATTTTATTTAGTTTGTAAGTTATTTTGTTTCCTCCAGCACTTAAACATTTTGACCTTTGATGACTCTCCTAGTTTAATCCAACCTGGAGTGTTACCCCTCCCCCCAATCTCAGGTGGAGAATAATCACAGTTTTATAATAAAAATGTATTTGCACACACAGTGGTCAGAACAGAAAACTTGTTGTAAACCGGGAACGCATGATCCACGATTATGCTTTCCCAGTTAGCAATAGAATATGAAAAAATTAAAATAACAAATAAAAAATAACTGATAATATAATAAAACAATAATTACTGTCAGATAATATGTATAGGGGATTAAAATTGCTCTAAACTCAAAAAGAAGCAAAATTCACAAAAATAGAGTAAATTTCCCCAAAATAGGCAGAATTTCACAAAAATGGGTATCATCTTTAAAAATCTGGATTGACTCAAGTTCAAAGTTCATCTTGAGATATGCAGCCTCTCATCTTGACAAGTAGTTGATTCCAAGTACTTTCCAGCCTCCTAAACAAAGCATATTTTACACAAGTGATAGAGAGAGAAAGAGTATATGAAGCTGGGTAAGTAATGAGTGAATTGTAGTTTTTCGTGGTATTAGTTGCCAAGTGTAGCACGAAAC
The DNA here is from genome assembly GCA_039090855.1 of Macrothele yani. Lineage (NCBI taxonomy): Eukaryota > Metazoa > Arthropoda > Arachnida > Araneae > Macrothelidae > Macrothele > Macrothele yani. Next base: position 145,167,594 of record CM076995.1, on the reverse strand, counting down.
ACACAATAAAGAGTACACAACTCAAGTGGCATATTAGACTAGCTTTAACTACCTGTGAAACCCAGATAATTCCAATAATTAAAAACCATATAAAGAAATGTAAGCAAAGTCACTAGATCACCAAGAGAACCAAATCTTGCAATCAATGCCAGACAGCTAGCAAGATCATTTCATACACAATGGCTTCTCATGCTGACTGCACATGAGGACTTTCCAATTGGGCCAATTACCAAGTAATAATGGAAATGAAGTGAAGTGCTAACCTGAGTCAGTGTATCCGCAGGAAGGTCTTCACTAGACTCTTAAAGTAAGAGTTCTGCCTTTGTTCCAAAAAGCACGTTTTGCATTAGCTGGTTTTGTTGAATGTCATACACACTTAAAAACATGTTAGTGAATTAAAATGAGTGATAATGTTCATGAACTGTTGAAATAACTTTGATAGGAGCAGTTAAAATTTCAGGAAAAAAAAAACATTCATCTACATGTGCTTTTACCAAAAATACTGGAGGTTTTTTTCCCATTCTGTTGGAATCAGATAGCACCTAAAATACCATTTCTTTTATCCAGTAGAAACAATAAATCCCATCAAATAAGAGAAAGCGTGTATCTAAAATATTATTTTCCTTACTTAATAACTCAACAACTTTGCTATTGGTGTGTTTGTCTTACAGCACTTTCTCTCTCCCTGCCCTGAAACCAATGGCCCCAAATTGGTGATGGGTGACTGCTTATATGGTGATCACTATAAATTCCAACAACAATGAAAAAAAGAAACCGTATGTATTTTGGTGACACACAATTGACCCATGTAGATACATTAATTTTCTGCAAAAGTGAATGAACCATTTGAGTTACAACTCTGCATCCTCCTTGAAAATATTACTTCACTTTTACATATTTTGTCAATACAGCCTATAGATGAACTGCAAATATTTATATGAATATATGATTTAGACTTTAAAAGTGGCAAAATCTACCTACACAGAAAAAATTTACAGCAACTTTTTGTTGTTCCATTACATTTAATAACAAACTGATATGGTAGCAGGAACCATAACATCTGCTTTCTTTCTCAGGTTGCTAAACCAAGCTAAATACTATGTGGCCAACATGATTTCACAAATTGATTTCTTGATTCTTTCACTGTTGCACTTCATATTTTCATAATTCCCACTCTTTTTCCACCAAAAAAATCAAGGACTCGTAAAAAAATTTTTTTTAATTATATTCATGCCCAATAAGAACTCGCACACACACCCACACACACACCCACACACACACACACACACACACAACCACTCTTTTACAACCCAGAACCAATCGCCCCTCATTTACTTCACTTTCTTGAAGACAGGATGCAAAGTGTCGCCTTATTCCTGTCTAAATTTATTGCATTAAAAGTCTTTGGACAATTTCCAGCAGGGGGGTGAAAACAAGGGTACCATCTAGTGAAGCAAAGTAAAGCAGGAAACTGATTGTTAACATATAATGTGGAAGAAATATTCTTCTCATATGTTGAAAAATGTCATAATAATCTCTGAATTGACTGTATTTACTGTTACACACGTATGATAATATCAATCACATCAGAAAACTTGAAAATTAAAATTAACTTGAAAAATCAGTTCATACTCCAGGGGGATAAAAATTTTCAAGTTTTCTGATGTGATTGATGTTACGTGTGGAACAGTAAATACAGTCAATTAAGAGATTTCTGATTGCTGGGTTAATTATGATTGTTAACAGTCAGTCTAAATTACCCAGCTGCCTACACACTCCATCCCTTTGTAAAGAAAGCAAACTAGCAGGCACCATGTTTCAGCAAATTTTAATGGGGAAGGAGAAAATATGATCTTTTATGTGCATCAGCTTGGGTAAAGTGGCATAACCTACAGGGGTGTTTGCGAGACCAGATAAAATCCCCTGAAAATCTTGCGGGCTTACTAGGGTTTTATGACTTTTAATTCAATGAGTATTTTAAAACCAATTATTATACCTTATATTATAATAACGCAATTGTATTATAATAATTCAAAATTTATTTACTTTTACCTTCTTTTAGCAATATGTAACAATTTTAAACATTTAAATCACAATATATTATGAAGAAAAATACAATAAACCAGTCTTAAAACACCCAAATTATTAAAAAAAAAAAAAAGCATCCAGTCTCTTTTGTTTCCTTGGAATAAGCTCTGAATCTGCCTTTCTTTTGTATCAAATTTCACAATAACTGTTGGAATGGGAAAGGTTATTTTTTCCTCCTTCACATACAGAACTGGAAGGTTCCTCAACACACAGGGATTTGGAAGATCCCTGTTAACATATGGAACTACGAATTTCTTTTTGACATGAACTGGAAGCGATTTCATGAGTTTCTATATTTGAAATAAGCACATCAGAACTAGATGTTTCAGCATTTAAGTCCTCCTGATATGCTTTCCAACTTCTATTGATATTTACAAGTAAATCCTTATTAATTGGATTTGCACTGCATCCAATGAATCAATTTTTAAGAGATGTTCTAGTCAGAATATCATTCATCCATTAAGTTGAAAGCACTTTCATCTAGTGGGCCGTGGAAGCAGGTAAGGCATGCCTTGACTAATTTTCCTAACATAGGATACTTTTTTTCATTTGTAACTTCATCTTTTAAGTAAAAACTTTTAGACCAATATTTGTCTATCGCACATTTTTTTTTTTTTTTTTTTTTTTTTTTTTGGTATCACAACAGTAGAGCATTTTATCAGTAATATCAATGTCAGTTTGGTATAATCTTAATTCTGCACACAGTTGTGGTTTTTCAGCTTCAGAAAATATATGAGACGTAAAAAGATAAATTTTTCATAGTAGAAGTTTTACCTCTTAGCTCTGGGTCCAATGCTATAAAACTAATAAGAAATGAATTTCCAACAGGTAATTTTTGTATCATATACTGTGCTGTGTTAGTGTAGGCTTTGACCAAAGAGGTTTTGAATTCTTTTGCTATCACATGGTCTTTTGATAATTTTTTTCATAATGGTGCAAGCTTCTGATCCAATATACAGTAACTTGCTGGGTAAGTGGAAATTAGAGTTACTAACTTTAACAAATCCTTGTAAGACATGCACTTTGAAATAACTTATAAAAAAAGTAACAAATTTTAACATCAATTTATAAAATGCTGGTATGTAACATATGAAGCATTAGTTTTTTGGTTTCAAATAATTTTATGTACACATCAAATTCTGGTAGCACTGCTGTATAATGCTATTTGCAATAAAGTTTTTTTCTGCAAAACAAATAATCTGTTGACTATTATTTTTTTCCGAGCTACAGCATCCTTTGTAAGTCTTTGGGAATGTAAAGAGGAATGTACTCCATTAACATAACAAGCTCTTTTTGAGAAAATGAAATATTTCTATTAAATTATACACAGCTTTGACATCAGAAAAAATCCACATAAAAATAAAATACTATAAGAGCATCCCACAACTCTTTAATTCTATTTAAGACAGTTAAAACATACACCTAACTGTGATCTGGCCTCTTCAAGGGCTTCAGTTTTTTAATTCCAAGCACTGCACATATTTTGATAATATTCTCCCTTTTGCTACAGCTTTTCGTGTCAAAATAAATATCATAAAAAAAATCTTCCAATTAACTTTCGAAAAACGATGAAAATTTTTTGGCACAGTTATTTGCTATATGACAAGTGTCACCATCAGTATCTAAGTGAAGTGCTTTATTTCTTCTTATTCTAGTTTCGACACCACTTTTTTTTCCACGCATAGTGTTACACGAATCCATTAAAATACTAGTTACATTTTTCCATGGAATCTGATTTTCTTCAATGGTACTGATAATTGCTGTATAAACAGCTTGCGCATTGCAAGATACCAGTTTTAAAGAAGCAAGATGATGAAACACAACCTCACTGTGATCGTCAACGTAAAACTGCACTAGCATTGCAAGTATGCTCTCTTGGCATTGCTAGTACTTTTATCCACATTTAAAGAATTTGTGGTTTTTAAAGTTCTAATTATATTTTCTTTAATTGTTCTCCCAATTCCGTATTTTAACTTGTAACATATGGTAGTTCTGTTCATGGACAGAAATTTCAGCGCAGTTTGGTCCCTGCTTAATTCTTGACACAGCTCAATCAAATTTGGTGCCAAACTAAAAGAAAAAGAATTTTCAGCGAAGAATGATGATACTAATACTTCTTGACGAGCTTTTCTTGTCATTATATCAAGTGGTCGATTATCACTCTCCACCAGATCATCCGTATTTTTCGCACTTGCATAATGACTCAGGGTCACTGAACTTTTAACACATTTTGAACTTTTAATATGTGTCATAGTTTTTGCATGGTTCATTAAGGCTTTATATAACCTTCTCCACCATATTTCAGTAATGAGTTGCAAAACACACAATAAGCTTGTTCCGCACTATCTATTTTCTTGCACCACGTGCTGACGGTATTGTCATTACTACCGTGCGTTCAAGCCAATCCCATTGAAAAGCATTCCGGACAGATTCTTCCAATTTGGTTATATCACTGCTAATATCAAGAAATTTCAGACTGAAATTCTCTAAGCCGCTACTTGATTATCAGCGCCGAACGGAAAGGAGACAAATTCACTTCTCACACTAGCATTTGAACTCTCAGCACAGGTCCCTATGGGAGTTCTACTGTGCATACTCACAGACTTCTCACCCACCACAACCAGAAAACATGTGACACGAAGGCGTGAATCTAGCAATTCATGCTGCAGACATATGACTTATAGGTTCTCGCATTCAAAACCCTACTACAGTAGAATTCGGTGATTCAGGATCGTGCAAAAAAAAAAAAAAAAAAATGGTGCTTTGACCTTTAGGCCCGCTTATTTCGCCTTTAGCGAATGGGAAGATCGTTTAAATCAGAGGAGCAAATGCCGTCGTCAATGACAGAGGATGGGACGGTACCGGGAGTGTCACACAAAGCGCATCAGATAAACAACCCAGACGGCCGCCGTCAACGGCGAAGGGGTGTGCATGATTCTCAATGGTTGGGGGCGGTGGTCTTTCTCCCCTTGGCACTGTTTATAATGGCTTTTCCCTCTCATCTGTGGTTGGCTTTCGGAGCAAAGAGGTGCATGTGCTAAGCCGCCAAGCATTCTCACCTCCCCCTTGGCGTACAAAGAGCCGAACGCTGGTCACCTGGTAATGTTTCATCCATGAATGATATGCTTTTCTAAATCCCCGGAATTTCAGGGGCGCCTTGTTCGAATTTCCCGGAGCACAAACAGGCCTGAACCTAGCAACTCAGTCAAAATAGTGTTTGCCAGAGGCCCCAGCAAACACCAGGTTGGCTAATGTGATAAAAATATCATTGGATCCAGGTAAAACGAATTAAAAATTTTAAAGAATAATACACATGTATAATGATGATTCTGGAACGAAACGTAATATTTAGTGTATTTGCTTCCAATTTTTATTTTCAAACCCAACAGTACTTATTGCTTAGTTAAATTTAAATTTGGTCCATAATTTTCTTTTCTTGTTTCTCTATATGCTGCCCACAAAAAAATACATTTTTTTTTAATTTTATTAAAATACAATTTGCTGAAGTTACTTTTCCAACATACAAATTCATGGTATGTTCCTTCATAATACACAGACCATGAAATTCAGAAAAAAAAAAATTTCATTTGTATAACCTAAAGCGGCATATCTAAGACTGTAAAATTCAGAAAAAGAAAATAATTGTGCTACGATCGCACCCTTAATATTAATCCCAAACTGCAATTTCTAACAGAAAAGCCCCAGAAGTCCAAAGTAAAAAAAGAATTATCTTAAAAAACAAAACTTTCTTCATATTGAAAAAAGCAATTTCAGCATAAGCTTTATTAAAAAAAATACCTAATTTTTATTTTCAGCATCACCGAAGTTCATCAGCTAGACCTAAAAATCCATCAATTTTTCTTTATATCTTCTGGCTTTTGGGGGGGGTCAGATGTTTCAAGTTAAAATAAAATGTGATTATTTTAATCTAAGTAAAGTTTAAGTGTTTTTAATCCATAGTACTTGGCATTTCTGAAGATGTCACAACTTAAGAGCAAACAAAAGCATTAATATGATTAGCAAACTAACAAATGTGATTTGCAAAATTATTACCAACAGCAGCGTTTACTTAAATTAGTTCATTTAACGCACTTCGGTGTTGAACTGCATTATGTGGGTATAAGATTTTATTGTATATATCAACTTTATAATTGTGATATTTAGTACTGTTTCTCACGTATGAATATCAAAGTGTGTCATGGGAAACTCATTCATCTTAGTCTGACGTCGAATCATTACTGTTGAATGCTATTAAATATTAAAAATTAAGGTAAAGTATTACATAAACGAAAGTAGTTACTCACATCTTAATTTTCCTGGTAAATATTTGGATATTGCACTATTTCCTTGTGTTCCTCGAGGTGTTCCACATGTCAGAAGCATAAAATTTGCTTTGAAGTAGTCTTAAAATTTCCAGCAGTCACTTCATGAAGATACTCCAAATGGTGAGTTGATAATTGATATAGGTGGGTAATTAATCTTCTTCTTAATGAATCACGTTTCAAATCAATAAAAGAATCCAATATAAAATTAAATAAAAAAATAAAAAAAATAGTGAAAGGTTAAGCCTTCAAGTCGAAGGGAAATTGATCTGATAAGCAATGTTTACTAACAGTCATTTTCTGACAAAATGCTCATAAGTTAAAATAAATTCTTTGCAGCCCTTTATCTTTGTATAGTATTACATTTTTTCTGTTAATGCATTTCTGGTATTTTCCCAATAATACTACCTCTCGTGCCAATTACCATGAAGATTTTAAAAGTTAGAGTGCTTCAAAAACTTTTTTAAAGCAATTTATTGCCCACACAAACTAAACATAACTTTTTAACAGCTAATCCATGGATTATATGATGGAAAGATTGACTGGAATTTGTGAAGCAGCATTAAGATTGACTGGAATTTGTGGTCCTGTTTTTAATTAAGTATATGAAGTTGTCAAAAATAATGAACATAAAAAGTAAAACATTAACAAACCTTTAATATCTGGGTCAGTAACCTTTGCATGCAGTATCCTGTTGTGAACATAAGAATGCTGAAGCTTTGAATGTTCATGTACAGATGAAGTCCTTGTTTCACATGGTGAACCACACATTTCACTATCAGACACTTTTGCTTTAGGACAATAACACTGTTTAAAGTGGCACTGTTCATCTTTGAAGTACACAATTACTCCACAGTGTTTACACTGACGCCACTCACTTCTTGATTTGGCTTGCCTGCCTTTTTTAGGTGGTATAGATTTAGGTCCCATTGTAGGAGATCAAAACAGATAAATCTGCAAAATTCATATGCAAAAGTGAATCACACTGAACAAGTTTTACGACAACTTAGTAGTAAAAAATAATTACATTCAACACAGGAAAATAAAAAATTTTAACACACTTTCAGAACCATAAAATAGTAAAACTACTGATAACAAGGAACAGTACACCAATTAAGTAGTAAATAGTAACACTGTACTAGTGGTCCGATTTATCGGCGTAGAAAGTAGACACATTAGCGTTTCCAAGCTTCAAGGAAGTTAGGCAGTTTCTGTCTAACTTCCTTGAAAGCCATCTGGTTGATGTGCGAAAGCTTGGAAACGCCAATGTGTCTACTTTCTACGCCAATAAATCGGACCACTAGTACAGTGTTACTATTTACTAGTAAAACTACACTAGCAATCTGATTTGTTGGTGTAAAAATAGCAATAAGCATTTCTAAGCCTTCGCACATCAACCAGATGGCTTTTCAAGAATGGTAGACATTAATTACTTTCAGAACCCATTACTATTTAACAACTTTTCAACACTTCATTTGAATCCTCCTGATTTTTCTTTTTCTTGGATGAATTTTGGGAATTATGGAAAACTAAACAGTACTATGAAGAATGAGCAATTAAAAAGATCCCACATAAAGATAGCCTTTCTTTTTCTTGGATGAATTTTGGGAATTATGGAAAACTAAACAGTACTAAGAAGAATGAGCAATTAAAAAGATTCCACATAAAGATAGCCAATACAGGCAAAAATGAGTAAGCAAAAATTGCAACAGGCATGAAAGTGAGCAGTGATAGAAAAAGCTGAACTTCCACGCGCACGCGCAGTGGGAAGGGCGATAAAGTGTTGAATCTTGCATTTCACTCTCTAATGTATACAACCATGACATTTAGGTATGGGTCACATGCCTGCCAACTAAATAGATTTAATGTATGTATTTTGTTTCAAGAAAAGTAAATATATAGTACAATATAATGTAAGGGGGAAAAATTGCTGATGAGGTCATATGCATAGAAAATCACTCACCTTAGTACAGAACGATGTCTTTAATCAAAAGAGGAAATTAATCAAATGGCTTTATAAGATAAAAATGTTGTATGGAAATGAAATCTTGAAGGTTTGAAAAACTTCAAACATTTTTGTTGATAAGTAATAAAAGTTTGATGAAGAATAAATGTTCATTCTTGATTTGACACAAAATTATTAATGAAGAAATATGATAAATGCTTGCAAAAATGTTAAATATTTTGTAGATAAATAATAAAAGTTATTCACAACTAATTAAATTTCATTTTCTTAAGTTGTTTCTGTCTAACAATTTGTTCTAACCTTTTATGAATTAGCCGGCTAGAGTTTTCTTTCTCTTGAAACAATTCATTTGATTTTAATTTGCTGCATAAGTTATTAGAGATATTTAGCTCTTTTCAATCTTCTTCCTTATCTTTTTTCTTATATTCTGAATATCATGATTTCATATTTTGGCATAAATCTCTATTTACAGGGTTGTGCAAATAATCGTTTTTCTTAAAAAAATTCCAAGGCTGACTTATCCTGATTCAGTAGCTTATATTTCATGGTTTGAACAGATGAAAATGTTTTAATTTTCATGTTGCTGGAGTTTTTATCAAGTACATCCCCCATCATACTAAAGGAATTTTCCACTTCAGAGCCAGGAAAACAATTCAATAATGCCTTCATTATTTTTGAGAGGGCACTGAATTTCTTCTTAAAATGTGCATGTTTTGGGATTCACTGAAATTTATTTATGTAAATATTAAACTGGAGCACATCACTGCATCCAAAGTATAAAATTACTGACATTTAACAACAACACGGGGTAGATGGGAACGTCGCGCGAGCACAAATTCCGGCGAAATCTTTGCTCCGTCCGACTTCCGTTTTCGGGCATTTTCTCTCCGTTTTTCAAGCTAAAATACAAATACTTATGCATTAAAATGAAACTTAATAACAATACTGGGCAGAAGAAACATCGCGAGAAAAATAAATTAGGATTACGGGGGAAATCTTCACTCCGTTTAACTTCCGTTTTCGAAAGATGAAATACTGTTCCCAGACGGAAAAGACCCCTCCCTTGCCCCAAAAAAACAGCTTCTTTTCAGTTTTACATCGATCTCGAGAATGGCTTAAAGGATGCCAGAAAAAGCGGAATTCCGAGAATCCACGAAATAATAATATCATGTATGAGCAAGAAGTAACTAAGAAATGGAAAAACACTAATTTTGTGGAAAATCGATACTGCATTGCTCACTCTGCCGTGAAACAATTTTACGGGACACAGAAACGGTGCGGATTCCACCACGGGCGGATTAAATATCGATCTAGAAATTTAATTTCGTTTAATAAAAGGGAGAAACCGATTGCTCTCTATTGAATAGTTTTGAAGAAGTATGTATTAGAAATAGGGTAACATGCATTTCATTAAGAAAAATTCTTCGCTCCTTTTCACTATTACTGAAGATATTAAAAACAAGGAATATGACAAGAAAACATCAAAAATAAAAAATTAATCGGGCAGAGAGAGAGAGAGAGAGAAAGGCTTGGTCGAAAAAATTTAATATGAGGAAACGGAAAACGAGTGACATTTTCAACACCCAAAAAACATTCCCAAAATATTTAACAAGTGTTAATCTTGAAAATACAAAAATAAACTTTACATAGATGTTTAATAACGTTATTTCACAGAGATTTTCGATTTCCGTTGCATACTCGACGTGTTCCGTCGTTCGTAGTGGACCGACGATTTCCATAGCATACTCGATGCTTTCCGTCGTCCGTAGCAGACCGACGATTGCCCTAGCATACATGATGTTTTCCGTCGATGATTTCCATAGTAACTAAGTAAAATTCCTAGTACTTGGAGTTACTGAATCATTCTTCCCACCACATGGACTTACTCAGCGTCAAGCGGAAGAGTGCGCACGGAGAATTTAATGTACCAAAGTCTCGACGATGACGACGGGGCACAGAGGTTTTGGTGCCCAATGGCACAAAACCTCCTGCCATTTGTAGCAAGATGGCACAAGACTTTTGTTTTGGCACACTTTGGCGCAGAATTTCTATCCCTGGAAGAGGGGACGTCATTCCCAACCGTAACCATCCCGTCGTTTCAAGTCATTACGATTTTGCTTTCCACAAGAGCAAGGCATACCCCCCACCCACCCCCCCCCCACCCACACCCCCATAAAAATGTTATTGCATTTTTGGAATAATATCGGTAACATCAAAAACGGAACAGAAAAAAGCAGATTTCCGCGTTTTCGCGGAAGTTTTTCATGCCTGTTTCAAACAGACAAACAGAAGTAGGACAACACTTACACTGAATATGAGAGAGGAACATTACAGATCACATTTCAAAAGATTTTAAGAGAAAGTATATAACAAACAGCAAGAAAATTGAAACAGAATTACAGAACCCACAACACTGTCAAGAGATCAGAACAGTGCAATAATCAAACACATGGAAAAAATACAAAATGCACACCACTCTAGAAGAGAGCGCTATATTATCAGAGATACAGGATCTGCTGTTAAGGAACTTAAAAAAAACTAAGCCCTATTTAAAAAAAGTATTTGGTATCATCATCGAACTTTTAGGAATCATCCTAGCAGTGGCGTAGGAACGGGGGGGGGGGGGTTACAACGTACCCCCAAATTTTGGAGAGGGGTACATTAATATCTACTGTACCCCCCTCCAGATATGCGCAAACACAAACTAATCATTCATAAAGAGTGAACTGTAAAATTTATATGCTACTTATTTTTTTTTCTCTTTTTTTCAAAGAAATATCACGGGTCATCCGGGTTTTTTTGTGTATCCAAAGCTTGTAGTGGGAGGCTTTTCATCCACCAAAAACTGGCCAACCATCTGGGAAACTCCAGCAAATTAGTTCCGCAGGGAAACGACGAGTGCGAGGTTTTTGTTAATAACTTCAAACAGCATGCATATGGTAGGGCTAGGGGCTTGATAACATACTTGTGATCAGTGTTTTTTTTTCTCTTACAATTCCATGCATCTTGATTAGGTCGTCCTTTCTGCACTTTCAAAAAAAAAATTAATGCACAAGTGGACATTTCAGCGCCCGCAGACCCGGCACTAAAATTGTTTTCTGTCTTAAGATCTGTAGCAATACAACAAGTGCATTACGGATTTCACATACCACTCACAGAACTCCAATTCCTCGATATCTCCACCATCATTTAGCTTTGCACCAGACCAATAAGCTTTTTACATCAATTGTCAGCCTATGTATCGTTCAAAGTTTTTAATATAGACTTCATAATGCTTCAATGGATCTTTGCGGGCAGAGCAGTTTTTATCTTACTGCGGTTTTACTTTATTAACGTAAACAAAAATGATAAGAAATTTAATTCGTTCTTGTAAAGAGTTACATAACATTTCCTGAGAAATCCCTCTTTTCCAAACCCTGCTGACAGAAATTCATCCTAATGTTGACTTGTCCCTGCTCAATATTTTAATGGAAAAACAAAGTACAAAAATTAACAAGAGAGAACACAAAAAAAAAAACTTCTCCATTCATTTTCTGATAAGAAATTAATAATGTGAACTTTTTGTCAGCAATAAAAATAATAATGGTAATAATTAATAATAATATGACGATAACAATGTTCATTGGGATGAATTCCTGATCAGTATACGTATTTTATAAAAACTCCCCCCCCCAAAAAAAAAAAAATTCGAAGGGGGTCATCCATAGATGGCTTAATCCTTGAGATGTAAGATTCATAAGCTTGTACCCCCTAAATCAAAAGTGTTCCTACGCCACTGCATCCTAGCCTGTAACTTTTATTTACAATGGACAATGTCTTTAAGTGGAATGTGTAATAGAGCCTTAGCAGCGTAGAGGCACTTTTTTGTGGTTGGCAGTCTTTCTGACAGAAAAGCAGGGCAAAGAAATCCTTTAAATGAACATGTACACAAAAATTGGAAATACTGTGTTTTATATGAAAGAAGCATCAATCTTCACAACGTTCACATTGCAGGGATGAGACTGAACAGACAGATCCTGCAATAAGACCTCACAAATCAGAAAAATTCTAGTGTAAAGAGAACGAGAACTCTTGTCAAAACTGTTGTCCTTAAAAACGAAGTTACAACACGTGGCTTCTCTTTAGGTTAAGACTGCACCGCGCGAAGAGGGAAATCAACAGAGAAGAATTAAACGGGCATCTAAGCTAAGTGGAAAGCATTTTATGTTTTAAAGGGCATGCTTACTAATTCACTACTAGCTCTAACCAGTGGTTGATCCACGTTTTGAAGATACCCATTTTTGTGAAATTCAGCCTATTTTTATTAAAACTGCCCATTTTTGTGCTTAGAGCAATTTTGCTAAAAATGTTTAAAAAAATTAACAAAGATTTAAAGTGATGTGGATTCGTGGATAGAACGTCATTGTCACAGGTTAGGACTTGAAAAATGTCATTGCCCAAATAAATGCGAGGGTTATCAAAATGAAGTAAATAAGAAGTATATGAAAAAAAAAAAACTCAACAAAATGCTTCTATTGCGACAAAACTTTAGTATGTTGTTCCGGAGGTATACTGAACCAATTCTGTTTAATATCATCGAAATGGGGTCAAAGGTCAGGGCACAGGAGCGAGATTTTTCCACAGCCATTATCCTCATAACTTGAGTAATGATTTCTCAAATGTTGGGAAGCGTATCATAATCAATGCATTGCATGATTTTACTAACTTGTTTAAGATTTAGTTCAAAATTTTTCGACCTAAGTGCATCGTTGCACCGGCATTGTTAAATCTGCATCCTGTACTATCAGAATGCCAGTTTACCATCTCAAAAGGATTCATGCGAAGGAAAGAAAATAGTGTATAATGCATTACATCTTAAAATAATTTATGTTTAACAGAACAAAATAAAAAAATCTCAGTTTTGATGAAACTGCAGAGCATGGAAAGAATATCGATTCAATCTTAGGTATGAATGCCAGTTTTTCCACAGATTTTGAAGAATTCCGCAGCAAGCGGTGAAAACCAAAACACGCAATTTAAATTCTTCAATAACACCTATTTATATTAATATATTATCACACGCTTTCCCGCAGAATTTTGATATCCCCGGTCAAAAATCCGCATCTGTCACCGAAAGTAAACTTTATGGCCCACATTCACTTTTGCAACATGATAAATATTATGAAGACAATGTGAAAGAAGCCAAAAAGCAGGTCATCAGGTTTGAAGGTTGCTGGTATAATTTAAATAATCAAGGACAACCCTGCAAAATCAGATGTATAGGAGGCGCTCATCGAGAACAACTCTTAACAGTCATCGGTCCCCGCACGGGGATAACTGGTTTTCCAATTATTTGAGGAGCGCCCCCCCCCCCGAGCTGACCTTGTGACGGAACATCTTACTTTTTCGTTATGCACGATTATGTTACCGAAGGGACAGCTGTTCATACAGCTGCTGAGGGATGGCGTCCCCACGGCCCGAGCCAAAATGTACTATATGTGATGCTTTTCACATTTTTTTTTTTCACTTGACACGAACCCGCCTCAGTTGTAAGGTTGCTGAGGTTTTGATTATACGCCAGCTCAGGATTTTAGTTTCTCGTTTTCTTTCCTGTCTTCTCAATGTTCCCTTATTTGGTTTTCCGAGCTGGTTAGCTAGAATTGCCTGCACGTTTGCCGTGTGCGGTGACCCGTAAGGTGGAAAAGAGGATGCTGGAGGCTGGGTTTTCTGGAGGCCAGGGTGTTGTTGTTGTCACCAGTTACCAACACTCCTCTTTTCCACCTGCTTCACCCTAAACGTGCGACTAGGAACTAACCCACTCCTAGTCAATGAGGTCTGTGGCCAAGTGGAGCCCAGACCTCTTAACGGCTTGTCGTTTCGTACAGTCTGGGGATAGGGTGGGCATGCCAAAGGGGTGTTCTCCAGGCATGGGAAAGTCTAGGTGCACGCTGAGCGCTTGTCTGCCCTATCAACTTGCTATATCCGCTTCCTATCCCTAGAGCCGTGTCCTGCGTCCACTTGGGCTTGCGGACCTCCGGCTCTCCCTCATTGGGCTCGATTGTGGGTGGGGAAGTCGGCGGATGAATTATTAATTTTTTCCATGGATGAAAATAAAGTTTCCCACGAACCAAAAAACAAAAGAGGTAATGAGGAAGGCTCATCCCTTTCCGCCAAAAAGCATGTGCCTGATTCTTGTAATGCTAGTTTCTTTTTTGTGCACTCATTGGACCCTTCAAAGCCTTTGAGTGCCAAAAGTCCATTTTGGATAAATAAAGCACTTCAATCCATAGCAAGCTCTCCTAAGAGTGTAAAGAAGCTTTAATCTGGAGATGATCTTGTAGAGATGTCCACTGTGGCCTACAGTTCCAAACTTCTTGACACCACCATGCTGCTTCAGACTCCCGTCAAAATAACACCACATGGATACCTAAATTCATCTCGAGGTGTTGTCTCCTCTCAGGTACTGAGGAAGAACTACTTGAAGAACTGAGGAGTCAACATGTTACGGGTGTGTGGCGTATTCTCTTCAGGCGGAATGGGCAGTCTGTCCCATTCCGCAACATCATTTTAACATTCGATAGCCCTTCCCTGCCTACATCCATCAAGGCAGGGTATCTTCACCTAGAGGTATGCCCGTACATCCCTAACCCTTTGAGATGTTTTAGGTGCCAGTCGTATGGCCATTCTCGGCAGTCGTGCAGGAGCAATCCTAGGTGTGGAAGCTGTGGTGCCACAGAACATCTTTTACCAGAATGTGTGGCCGAGGCCGAGTTTTGTGTGAACTGCAAGGGTTCACATGCAGCATCAGCCAAAGATTGTCCCAAGTGGAAGGAGGAGAAAGATATCCAAAGGCTGAAAACAGTTGAAAATATTTCATATCCTGAGGCCAGAAGTAGAGTAGTTCCTGTTGCTTCTGATCGGCGATCATATGCATCAGTGGTGGTTGCCAAATCTACAATTGGCATTCAAACCGACATTCAGATCCCCACTAAATGTCCCTACAAGCTCGACAATATCATCACAGCTGGGCTGGAGGCACTCTCACCCTACCACCAGCAAGGGAACTCAGGCCACTTCTTCTGGCAAGAAAACCAAAGCCCAGGATAAGAAAAGCATTTCTTCTCCTCCAAAATCTCAGCAAACGACTCAACGGAAAGCGCCTCCCGTTAAGACACTTGGGACAAAGCATGTTTCCATCTTGGCCACTGGTCACACACCTCCTGATCTGGGGGAACCCTCATCAGAGGTGATGGAGCCTGACTCCGTTTGATCATTTCCATTTTCATCTCACTATTAACCATGGCTTCAATCATTCAGTGGAACTGTCGGGGTTTTCGGACGAGTTTTGACGACGTGAAACATCTGCTTTCGTTGTACTCTCCGGTGTGTCTTTGTCTACAGGAAACGAAACTTAAACCATCAGACCTGCTTTCAGTTCGAAGCTACAGTGCGTATCGGACAGATAATGCATCTGGAGACATCGCCTGTGGGGGAGTCGCTATTCTTTTCCCTCACAGTGTTCCGGTGTCTTCTATTGCGATATCCACAACTATGCAGGCCGTGGCGGTTCGTATATCTGTGCCTGTGTCTCTTACTGTCTGCAGTGTCTATCTGCCGCCGGACGAGAACGTGGGCGTCTCTGTTCTGGAGAGACTGGTTGATCAGCTGCCTTCACCCTTACTTTTACTGGGTAACTTCAATGCTCATCATCATTTGTGGGGTAGTGTCAGCATTAGCACGAGTGGTCGAATTGAGTCTCTTCTGTCCTCGGCCTCTTTGTGCCTTTTTATCACCGGTGCTGACACGTACTTCCATGAGCCGACGAGATCCTTCAGTGCGATCGATTTGACCTTGGGATCACCATCAATTATTGCTGATTGGTTGTGGACGGTGTGTAACGACCTCCACGGGAGCGACCATTTTCCAATTGTCCTTTCGCATCATGCGAACATGCCATCTTCTGCCTCCCGCCTTCCTCAGTGGAGGATAGAGCGTGCGAGATGGGAGGTCTTCACATTGTCAGCAGTAATATCTTCTGCCATGGTGACCCAAGAGTCAATCGATGCAGCTGTTCTTGAAGTCACAAATTGCATTCTTCAGGCAGCTGATCTTTCTATACCAAAAACATCTACGACACTCCCCAGAAGTCCGAAGCCTTGGTGGACCCCTGAATGCGCAGCGGCTAGGAGAGCTCAACGTAAGGCCTGGTCTATGTTTCGGCATTATCCAACCGATGCTAATCTCGTTGCATTCAAACGAGCAAAATCCTATGCTCGGTTGGTGCGTCGACGTAGCAAGAGGGAGTCTTGGATCGAGTATGTTTCATCTCTCACTTCACGTGCCAGTTCAAAAAGTGTGTGGGACAAGATTCGTAAGATCCGGGGTAACTACAGCTCTCACCAGATCTCCATTCTCAAGAGTAATGGCTGCACATATGCTGAAGTCGGGGAGATTGCCGATTGTTTGGGAGAGGCGTTTGCATCCGTGTCGAGTAACCTGGTGTATCCTTCCTCCTTTCTGAGGATTAAATCCACTGCGGAACACCAGGGAATCTCCTTTGCGCCTTTTCACGACACTGGATATAACTCCCCCTTCAGCATGGTTGAACTCAGGGTGGCTCTGCATCGGTCCGGCGCTACATCTGTCGGTCCTGATGGAATCCACTATGACATGCTCCGTCATCTCTCGCAGTCATCTCTCGAGAATCTCTTGATCTTGTACAATCGTTTTTGGTCGGAGCACAGTTTCCCAGAATCTTGGCAAAAAGCTTTTGTTCTGCCTTTTCCTAAACCTGGCAAGGATCCCAAGTCTCCCTCTAGTTATCGTCCAATTGCTCTCACTAGCTGTCTGTGTAAAGTTCTTGAACGCATGGTTAATTCCCGGTTAGTTCATTTTTTAGAATATCATCAAGTACTTTCACCATCACAAAGCAGTTTTCGCCGTCATCGTTCACCTCACGATCCTCTCCTGCACCTTGAGACATCTGTGCAGGAGGCGTTCGTGCATAGGCAGCACCTGGTTTCTGCATTTTTTGGCATTGAGAAAGCCTATGATTGAGCGTGGCGGCACGGTATTATCCGTGACCTCCACGCATGCGGTTTGCGAGGAAATCTTCCGACTTTCATCATTAATTTTCTTCGCAATCGGGTGTTCTAGGTGCGCCTAGGTACTACGCTCTCGGCACCGTTCCATCAAGAACAAGGTGTTCCTCAAGGTTGCATTTTATCTGTCACATTGTTCATCCTTCGCATTAATTGTCTTTTCACAAATCTTCCTCCTGCGGTTTCGGCTACTGTTTATGTTGATGACTTGCACATTTTCTGCTCGTCATCAAGCATGCATTTTATTGAAAGGCAGTTGCAGTCTGCGATTAACCAGATCTTTAAAAGCGGCGAAATGGTTTCGTTCTTTCTCCCGACAAGACAGCGTGTGTCCATTTCTGCCGGAGGCGCGGCCTCCATCCTGACCCAGAGCTGTATTTAAACCGTGCAGCCATACCAGTTTTGCCCGAGACCAAGTTCCTTGGATTGACCGTTGACCATGCGCTTACATTCCATGCGCACGTTCAGCGTCTAAAGACTTCCTGTCTGCGGGCTCTTTCTATTCTTAAGATCCTTTCGAGAGTCACATGGGGTGCAGACAGGGTGTCTTTAATTCGCATTTACCATTCCTTAATTCAGTCGAAACTGGATTATGGTTGTATCGTGTATGGCTCTGCTTGTCGTTCCGTTCTCCGGCCTTTGGATACTATTCACCATCAAGTGCTGTGTCTTTGTATGGGAGCATTTCGAACATCTTCGATTCCCAGCCTTTACGCTGACACGAACGAACCATCGCTTGAATTACGCCGTCTGCAGCTGTCTGTTCAATTCTACTTGAAACTTCGGTCTCTTCTAAACCATCCTTTATACGATGCAGTTTTTCATCCCCAGCATGCTCGTTTATTTGAGAACCGGCCCTCGTGCATTCCAACCTTTGGTCTTTGTATGGTGGCCGTAGCTTGTGATGTAGGGCTCGACTTGTCTCTTGTTGAAAAAACCAGGGGCTTTGGGGATCCTCCATGGCACCCACTTGGTGTCATGGTTGATACCATCTTTCGATAAATCCTCAACCCCTGCGTCAGTGTACCAGCAGCTCTTCGCTGAGCACTGTGCCCTCAATTCTAACTACACTCCCATTTTCACTGATGGCTCCAAGATGCATGGAGTCGTTGCATCCACGGCTGTCTGTGTAGCTGACGTTTCAGTAGCGCGGATCTCAGCTGAGGCCACGGTGTTTTCGGTGGAGATGCATGCTGTGTATCTTACACTACTTCATGTTCAGTTGGGCTCTCATCAACGGGCTGCGGTCTACACTGATTATTTAAGTGTTGTACAATCATTGTCATCGTGTGACTGTTGTGACCACCCTTTTCTTTTTAACGTACGAAGGCTTCTTCGTTCTTTGCTCGAGGCCGGTGCCCAGATACAATTTTGTTGGATCCCCGGGCATGTTGGAATCTCGGGTAACGAGTGTGCTGATGCGGCTGCTAGATCTGCTTCCTCTTTAGTCGTCACACCCTTGCCACTGTTTTACCGGGATTTCCGCTTTCTTGTTCGCGACCATATCAAGCGAACGTGACAAGGTGTGTGGGACCAAGAGGTGGAAAACAAGCTGCATCGTATTAAACCTAATCTTGAAATCAGGAAATCCTCATATCGTCGGAACCATAGGGAGGAAGTGGTGCTTGCACGTCTCCGCATCAGGCATTGTCGTTTCACTCACCGCTTTTTGCTGTGTGGCGACACTGCGCCGATGTGTGAGACGTGCAATTGCAGACTCACTGTCACTCATCTTTTATGTAGTTGTGTTCGTTTTCGTGATGTTCGTTTTCATGTCTTTCATTCTCATTTGTTGACCGAGGACGCCGCTACACTGCAGCGGCTCCTAAATGACCACTGCGATACTGATGCTGTCTTTTCATTTTTTAAAGAAATTGACGATTTTAAACGTATCTAGATTTTAGCCCCATCATCATTCTCATTTCTCAGTTTTAACTGAATCAACTAGATTTTAATCATTGTACCACATTTTTAATACTGTTTGTTTCGTTGTCTTTTTAGCTTGTTCCATCATTCTCATTATTCAGTTTTACTTGATCAGCCAGATTTTAAGCTTGATACCACGTTTTTTAATACTGTTTGTTTGTCATGTGTCTGGCGCTCTTTGGCCAAACATGGCCCTTGCGCCATAAAAATCAATCAACCAACCAACAGTCATCGGTCAGCAGGGTTGAAAAAAGCCCAACCTGGTTTTTTGGGGGGTTTTATTGGGCTTTTTAGGGTTTTCTTGGGGAGGTCGGAGGGGGTGGGGGTATTTGGTTTTCATATCCTTTTATTATGATATCAAAGATTAAATATTATTAATGAAAAATCCATACAACTTACCTATTGGTTAACAAAAATCTTTTTATGTAGTCTGTTGAAAATGTTTTATTTAAATCTACACAAATGCTAAGATACTTTACACACCACTCACTGCAATCTATAAAATAGTATTTGATCAAACTCTAAATCCTCATTAAACATTTCTGAGATGTTTAATTAAATTTGAGTAAAACTACAAATCTACTAACTTCTTTTAGCTGTTTTAGCATGTGTACTGCATCTTTGTAAATTATTACATTCTGTAGAATTTTATTTATGTTTGCAGGAATTTGCAGATTATTTGAGTGCTGAGAGGTTTGAATTTCCACATACTTTGGATAGTTTTTCACAAACATTTATGCAATCCATTTGTGAATTCCAATGTGTTGCATTTGGCAGTTGCGGCATAAGTCCACCCATTTCTTTCAACAATCCATGGGGTTGATGATGATTGCGGAAATACTTCTACACCTCAACTATGTGCTTCAAAACAGCTTTGTTCGTAATTTCCTCAGCTAGCAGATTGACATAATGTGCAGAGCACCCATAAGTCACCAAGGTTTTGTATTCCAGTTCCAAGAGTTCTCTCATTTTTACCATCTTATTTTCATTATCAGTACATACGGCAAAAACATTTCCCCCAAGTGTAGTCTTGCAGTATTCAATTGCAGTCTTGGCAATTTCCGCACAATACGCCGAAGTTTTTTATTACTCTCACAATCTATAGCACTTTAAAAAAAAGAGCTTGTCCCAGTGTGAGTGCTTGTTGCAATTATGGCATCATTAACGTTTGACCACCCACCCAACATCAAAGTGATGCTACTGTTGTTAGCCTCAAGATGTTTTTTAAATGCATCATCAACTTCACCAGATACTGTGTCCAACAGTTTCTCTCCTAGATCAATACAACTAGGGCCAGAATAACCAGGGCGCAAACTTTCCACCATATCTTTGTATTCTGCAGTAGTTGCTGAATTAAAAGAAATATTATTTGCATAAAAAAACCTGGCAATTTTTAAATCTAATGTAGATTTTTGATTATCTGTTGTTTTTACAGTAAAACCTGTCATCAGTTTTTGCCTTTTGGGCATACTTTCTGTGCCATGAGTCTCTTCTTGTATCAAGTTGTGTGATAGCATAGAATTCCCAGGAGTTGCTGATGTGAAATTTGGATCCATTTCTGATGGGAAAATCTCGGATTGTACCAGGCATGGATCTTTTCAACTATTCTGGGGCACATTTTCGACCACTTCCTGCTGGCATTGTATGTAAAAGTATAACTGAAGCTCCTTAAGTTTTTAAATTTCAAATAACACAGTATAATATATACTGCAGCTGAACTGAAGGAGAAAATAGCTATGGTAGTATGCACAAGAGATAAGCATGAGATACAACAAAGGAAACCTGTGACCTGTATCTGAAAAAGGTTTTTGTCAGCCTGCACCACACCCCATCAGAATCTCATAGGTTGATTTTAACTCTGATTGGTCATTGGAGTCACCTTCCAGTAGTACTGGAGAGTGGGAATTAGAAATCTGAAAACAAGTCCAGCTTGCTTTCCTGATTTCTAAAACCTGGCAGATTCCCTCTTCACATACTTGTGCCTCAGGCATTAGTGCACAGATAGCTCAGAAACAGGTGTTTCACCCTCCTACAATGCATTCCTCAGGGATTTAGTCAAACCTTCTTTCTCTTCCCTCCAGCCCCAAGGCACAGGAAACTAGTTCCCACCTACTTGGTTACCTCATCAGGATTTCAGGAATTCATAGTTCACCCTGGAAAAGTATCCGGGAAAGTGTCTGTATAATGTATAAACTTTTTTTGTTTTTTCCGGAATAACCTGCAAAAACTATTTGCATGGACACTGAATTATAATTTGTAAGAAAAATTTTATTTTTCTATTTTTTATGAAGCAATAAATTATTTGTGCTGATGAATCTAAAATATCAAGGAAGTCAAATGTGTCCTGAATGCCTGATGATTAGCTTTTAGTAAAGCATCCCAAATGAAGTGGCTTTTGTAACTGCATTATCAAATAAAATATTTCTAATGTTTTTGTTTGCAAATGATGTACAAAATTTCAGGGCAACAAAATTAGGTAATTTTCAGAATTGTATGCAGTGAAACTTAAACAATTTTTATTCCCACATCTAGTTTAGCTCCAGAATTTTTATGTATTGCAAATTTTTATCAGTAATCAGTTATGGCTATCATTATATCAAAAATCAAAAGAAACAAGTTAAACAAATGCAAAAACATTAAAAATTAACAAATAGCATCTATGTAATAATAAAAGCAAAAAAGGCATAATTAAAAACCAATTTGAGCACCAAGTTTTTCCATTTTAAAATGTTGCTTTTGAAACTCTGAAGAAAATATCTCAAAATTGCATTAAAACTCCAAAGTATACTCCAGTTAAAAAAAAAAAACAATAAAACCCACTACAAAGTGGGTTTTATTGGTTGTTTTTTTTAAACTCGCCCGGGTTTTTTTGGGCGGTGAGGTGGGTAGACAACTCTGTCGGTCAGTGAATTTGAAATATGACAATACTGGTGCTACCTGTACCTTCATTCCACACAAGATTCCTGTACAGCTGCAATGAACAGAAATTGCATAATGGACTTACTTCAGTCTTGAGAAGCCATTCTTTTTTTCTGCATTCAGGGCAGCTCTCACTTTTTCTGTAAACAATAGCCTTATTCCCAATCAACTTTAAAATCAGACCTCGGTTAACACTGTTTCTGTGTCATTAAATTCACTGGTGATCAACGCCCTCATCAGAGATAGCTGGCGCCATCTATTGACCAGAAACTAAACAAACGGAATGGATCAATACCTTCAAGAGCCAATCCGATTTTCCTCTCTTTGAATGTATGACATGAAACAGAGTTACGCCGATTTCGGTCATAATAAAGCGATCTGCGATTTCCTTTGTTATTATTATTAAAATTTTGGGAGAACGAAAAGATGAGAAAGAATCTGAGATCAAATAAAATTCTGTGATACTCAGATTCATTTTGTCTAAATATTTTTAACTGAATTGTACAGCACAGGCCAAAACAAATAAATCAAACTATTGGCTTCAGCTTTAGTGTTAGGCTTTAGTTTTTACTCTTATAAGTTTAGGTCCTTGTAGAATATATCACTATTAAATATTGTAACTACTACTATTGCGCTCTTAAAAGAGAGCACTTTAAAATAGAAATGCATTATTTTTTTTAATGGTTTAATTAACATATAACATTCTGTAAAGGGTTATCGCCTAAATGTTTAAAGATTGCTGTTTTGAATTGGTTGCACTTGAAATGCCGCACAACTGCAAAATTATAATAATTCTATCAGAGGCATACTTGGGGGCAAGACACTTTGCCCTCCCTGAAAGTGTTTCATTTTTTTTTTTATGTTTTTGGTTAAAAGGCGATGGAAATTAGAAAACAAATGCTTCAATTTAATAAAAATGCATTAGAAAAATGTAATATTTTTCTTCCATTTCCTTTTTTATTAACTTTTTTTATTTTGTTCTGGTGGATTTCCAAAACTTTCGTCGCTCCTCCCCCCCCAATCTATATAGGTCCGTGAATTCTATGGTCAAGATATGAATCAAATTATCTGAGAGAGGGAAGTTGAAAAAGATTGCAACCTTAATGATTATTAAGTGATATTTCCCAAAACACTGGCTGTTATCTACCTTTTAGCTACCTTTCAAAAATAAATTTTATCGTTATTTTTACCGCTGTTGATTTCAAACCAGGGCCGTAGCTAGGTTCCAGAACCACGGAGGCTGTGGATTCATCCAGGGGAGCCGAAGGGTCATGGAAGGGGGGCTCTGTGTTGAACCACAAACGCGTAGCCTCACTTCTCCTAATCCGTTTCTCCCAATTCCCGTTTGCCCTTAAGGTGACGTCCCGATTCATCCTTCCCCTCGGGTTTTATAACAGGAGTGGTGATTCTTCCCCACCCTCTCCCACGCCTTTATATTTCCCCAGTTGCTTAATAAACTGTGTTATTTGAGTTAGTGTTATTTACTTATTTAGTTTTGGCTCAGTCTTTTAGCCGCATATAGTGTTTTCAGGAAACACCACGAGGAGGTATTCTGACTTCGTTCCCCAAAAATCATTATCGTGGTTTCTGAGACTCCATCTTCTAATCTTTTTTTCTTTGTCACAAATGCAGGAAAAATCTTTGTCAGAAAAAGGCAGTGAAAATAGCTGTGATTGGTAGCACTTTGTCAATTTTAAGAACTTGTCTAACATATTATTGTAGTTTCACTGTGTGTGCAAAAGCACATACGAATTCAATTAGTGTCTTCTTTCCGGTTTAGAAATCATGAACCGTTTTCTCAATTAATTTATCCAAATTTATATTTTTTGTTTTTTTCTGTAGACATATTAAGTTTATGTTCTTTTCTTTGAATGTCATAGATCTGCACATCTTCTTTTAACTTAATCAAAAGTTCTAATATATCTGGATATGATTTGCATACAGAGTTGCTTATAGAACTGTGTAGCAATAGCGCACGCCCACGTTGCTGACTTCCTCTTCTCGTCCACACTAACGTCACACAAGCAAGTTAAAATGACCTTGAACAATGAGCAGGATCCTCCCACAGTGATCATTGGACCTTTGGGAGCACCCCTCCGCCCCTCTCAAACTGAAGCAGAGCGGAGCTAAGGCTTGCCTGAAATTCCGTAATTGCAATTGAAGAATTGTATGATTATTTGTTCTGTTCATCACTTTACACATCGGTTGTCCTTTGAATCGGTTCATTGTAAATCTAGCGTCAATTTAACTTCTTGGCTTATGGCGCATCATTTTTTAGCATGTTGCACTAACCAGAGTTCGCCAAAATGCGTAATTACGTGTCTAGTACGCATGGAAAAGTGTCTTTACGCATCGAAATTTTACAAACGCGTGAAAATACGCATCTGGAATTTTTCTCTACACATAAAATTAATATGCTTCGAGAAACGTGTAAAATACACTCCGAAGAGTTTTACCAACGGGTAAAGATACGCATTGGGACGTTATTTCGACTTTCAAAAACAGAAGTCAACGAAATAGTTTTTCCGTAATCGTAATTCCGTTTTCCCGCAATGTTGCCTCTGCCCAATATTGTTGTTATTTTGTTCCACAAATATTTGGATTTCAGTTTGAAACTGGAAGAAAAATTTTCGAAAACGGATTTTCGACTGCACAAATATTCCCTTGTAATCTTAAAGCAAGAGAGTGCCACAGCTTATAGAATTTCTCATTTTCCGTCTTAATTTGAGTTATTCTCGAGATTGATGCCTAACTGAACAGAAATTTTGGGGAAATTGGTACAGGGGAAGTATGATTTCCACCTGAAACTTTCGAAAACGGAAATTTCTTTCAAAACTTTCGAAAACGAAAGTTAGACACATTGAAGATTTTTCTCGTAATCGTAATTTTATTTTTAACGTGATGTTTCCTCTGCCTGGAATTGTTATTAAATATTATTTTATTTCACAAATATTTATATTTCACCTTGAAAATGGAGGGGGAAATGTTCGAAAACACGGAAATCAGATGTAGCAAAGATTTCTCCCTTAACTATAATTTTTTTTCCCAACGATGTTCCAAACATGTGTCCCGTGTTCTTAAATATTCCCCAAAAAAGGTTTGCATGTCATCTTGATAAGGAGGGGGGGGCCAAAAACGAAAGTGACAAAGCTGAAAAGTTTGTAAGAATTGATGCATGGTGTTCAAAAGTATTAATATCCTCAAAGTTACACTTTATCTTATCAAAAATAGTGAAAGCTATCATGCATTCATGGTCCTCACACACAAAGTTTTTCAGCATGATGGATAAAATTGTCATCCAAGGGCATGAAACAAAGAAAAAAAAAGTAACAATAAAGAAATGGGAAGGGTAATAAAAATATCAACAAAATGAAAATTTAAGCACTGAATGCTGCTTAGCTGCAGTCAACAAAAGACAAATGTGGCTGTGGTACTTGCAGAGAAGTTTATGCTGTGCGAAATCGCCGTCCAAAATTTTAGTTACTCTTCAATTGTGTATGTAAAAAAAAATTAATTTTTGGGCTCCTAAAAAATTGTGAATGGCTCCTAAATATTTAGCTGCACAGGCCATTTAGCACATGGCAAATATTTTTAGTTTTGTACCCTGGTTGTAATGGTAATTACATTATTTGACTTCGCAATCTATCTTATTAAACAAAACGGGTAAGGATGAATCAGTGCCTACTCCTGGGTGCAGGGGACGAATCGCCACACCTGTTAAAACCTGAATATGAAACGGCACGATTTTGAGCAGAGGATGAAACGGGAAAGGATGAATCGGTACCTACTTGCTCTAATCACGTTTCCCCAAAATCGCTTTATTCGAATTCCCATTTCCCCTAATTTTGTTTCCCTTAAATTTCGTTTCCCCTAATTCACGTTTACCCCAATCTCGTTTGCCCTACTTCATGTTTGCCCCAATTGTGTTTCCCCGAAATCGCTTTTACCCGAATTCTCATTGCCCTAATTTTGTTTGCCCTAATTCATGTTTGCCCCAATTGTGTTTCCCCGAATTCCCATTTCCCCTACTTTCGTTTGCCCTAATCTCGTTTTCCCTAAATCTCGGTTCCCCTAATTCACGTTTGCCTTAAAACGTTTACCCCAATTGTGTTTCCCCGAAATCGCTTTTACCCAAATTCCCATTTCCCTAATTTCGTCTGCCCTAATCTCGTTTCCCCTAATTCACGTTTTCCCTAAACATGTTTACCCCAATCGCATTTCCCGAATTCCTATTTGCCCTAATCTCGTTTCCCCTATTTCACGTTTACCCCGATTGCATTTCCCCGAAATCGCTTTTACCTGAATTCCCATTTTCCCTAATCTCATTTGCCATAAACATGTTTATCCCAATCGCATTTCCCCAAAATCACCTTTATCTGAATTCTCATTTTGTTTGTCCTAATCTCATTTCCCCTAATTCAAGTTTGCACTAATTATGTTTACCTGTATCAAGTTCTCCCTAATTAGCTATTTCACGTTTGCCTAATTTTTGTTAACCGAAATAAAATGGTGGGTCTTGATATCTCAAGAGAATTATTATTTCCCTTCCTGCTGATGACGTCGACCACCATGCCAACAAAAGTGTAAAGAAGTGCACTTGGTTATTAGCATTATTCGGATAGTCCTTAACGCATTATCCTTAAGGGAGGGAGGGGTGTATCCATCACCCCTTCCTCCCCTCACAGATAAAGTACATCGCGCTAAACTTTTATTAAAGCAAGAAATAGTATTGATGCATTCGCTAGAATTGAAAATGTGCACTCGCACCAAACATGGATCATTTGCATACCAAACATACACTAGCTATTTCCAAAGTTCCGCGGTTGTAACAGGTTTTCTTCTAGGTGCGCAAATTTCATTGTCCGTGAGTGTATTTGTTAAAGAAACACAATCTACTGAGGGAAATTTCTTTCAATGAAAAATATAAGTAAAAATGTCCAGCTGAAATCTTTCTTTCTTTTTTAAAGTTTTACCCATATAAACTGTCAAACTATAAAATTTGAATACAGAGTACATGCATTCATATTTATATTGGTGCAAATTTATCATGTCCTCCTTTTTCTCGAAATGCCCGTTTTTAATGAAAATGTTCTCCCATTCCGAAAAGTCATCTGGTCACTCTGTTTAAATATCCCTTTGTTAATTTACTTCATTAGAGAATAATTATGCTAAAAAGTAAAAATGTTTAGATAAAATACAAAGTATGAAATAAGAAGAGGAAGAAAAAACACAGAAATCTCTTGAAATATAAAAAGTAAATCACATTCTTTGAATTTGCTTGATGGTGGTAGAGTTGGGAGTTTCTTACCGCTGGAATCAAAATAACTTCTAGCTAGCGTGATTTGTTTTTTTATTTTTGGTTTACTGCTCTGGTCTCATTTTCCATGGATCCACACAATGCCATCGAGGATTTACTGATGTCATACTTCTACTTTTCTACTCCTCTTCTTCGGTTCCACGTTTTTCTCCATCTTTAATACCACATTCTCCTTCCCTGATGCTCGGTGTAAAAGCGGTGGGTGTGGCTATACCCCATTCCCTCTTAAAAACTAAGAGCACCAAAATCCCGCCAAAATTGTTTTTTTTTTTTTTTCTCCAGCACAAGCATTGTAAAATTACTTCTGTTGATAAACAGGAGTGGTTTGATAAACAGAAACTATTGAGATACTCGTGGCTCCTAACGCCTGCAATGAAGAGGTATCTGTGGAGTTAGCTAGCGTCTGGTGGTCGATTCTGAACATTCCTCGCAGCTAGCTCGTTACGCACATGTAAGTGACATGCTGTTACGATTGTTAAACTGTTTTACCTTTAAATTTGAATTGTTCCCTATCGTTAAGTTTCCACTACTTCGTTTATGTAGCCTGAAAGCCACCCGTGAGTGGTGAAAGCTCGCGTATTCATACCATATTAGTCTATACACCATAAAATGGAATTTGTACTATCTTGGATATTGAACGAGAAGATGTTGAAAGCTCTTTCTCTCTTGCTCACGCACAAGGATTTCCCTTTAACAATATTTTCCAACGCATTGGCGCATACATTAAAAGTTAAAATGTCCTCCCGACAGCACTTCTTTGCAGGCAACGAAGAGCAGCTACTCATCTCAGTCATTTTTTAAATAGCGAACAGGGTTTAGTCTTCTGCCCAACTACGCCTCCACCTTCTTCGCTCTTTCTTTCTATCTTTTTTTGGCTTATGTTCTTTAAAATTTTACGTTTCTCCGAAAAAGAAAAAATCATAGGAAAAAAAAAAAAAAAGCAGTTCTCTCTTCCCTGTCCCAAAACAACAAGCCCTATCTATCACCATGTAGCAGAGAATCATTGGCAAAGCTGCTCCTTCTGACTCACCTTTAAATGCAATTTCTCTGTAGTTATTCACCGTTTGTGCTGTATCACTTCAATTTTTCTTGTTTTTTAAAAATGTATGATAACGCACAACAAAATAAGGAAAAATTTATGCTTATAATGAAATACAAAAGTCATTTTTGTATATCAACAAAAATAAAAGTTAAAAGAACTTACAACAGTGTATATTTTCCAGGAGAGGGGGGGGGGCTTGCTTGCCTTGCAGGGGGCTGTTCCCCCCTCTAGCTTTGGATACAAAACGCTTCATATACCCCACATCAAATGCTTTGGATACCTAATCGAGGTGAATTCAAACGCCTTACCGCAATGTTAAAACTATTTTATGTAAACTACACTTCAGGTGAAATCATTTTTTCGGTCCACTAGGTTCTACTAAGCTACCAAACATTTCACGAAAAATTCCTTGCCTAGTTTTGAAGTCTTTCGCCAAGGACTAGAGTTGGACCTAAAAATTAAATCTCAAAATTGAAATTTGAGAAACTAAATGGATGATTTATTATTTATTTATTTATTTATTTATTTGAAATATTTTTTAATTTATTGTTTTTTAAATTTTTTTTAATTAATTTATTTTTTTGAAACTTTTATGATTTTTATTTATTTATTTGAAATTTGAGAAACTGTGAAACTAAATGGATGATTTATTTATTTTATTTATTTACTTATTTGCACATCCCAACAGATGGTAGATCTAGTTACAGGAATACCCCAGTAAACATAAAGGCCAAAATTGGGTCAAACCCGGAACAAATTAGGTAAAAGCTGAATTTTTGCAGGCTGGTAGAACTCATTGGGCTTAGCATTTTCACAAAAGTCCCCACCCCTCCTCCGCTTGCTTCCCCCTACACCCCATAAAGGGGAAAAATTAGGTCTAATACTATCCACTTGTAACTCCCAAAATAATAGCCGTACATCGATAATTTTTTTTTTATTTATTCCTTTTGTTATGATCTATAAATTTTGTTCTATTCATTTTTACTGTATCTCCTATAGTTTTGCTGCAATTTTTGAAAACCCGCAAAATAGCACCTTTTTTTTGACATTTTACTGATTAATTGCAATTACCGCTTCGCAGAACCAAAATTTCTGAAAAAGACTCCGAATAAAAGTTGCAGCAAATTTTATAACCTTTACAACGATATATGATTTGTCTTACAGCAACATATAGTTTTGCTTACACTGTATCTAAACCATGTCTGCTTTAAGCACTTCTGTTTCGAAGAATTTGCATCGCGGGAAGACCATAGTACTGATAGAGAGATAAGAGGCACTGACTCACGCAATTGGTTTATTTATTTGACATATGGGGAGAATAATATGCATTCCTAAAACTCCCCCACAGTCCACACATGCCACAAAGCAAATGGAAGTAAGTCATCGGATATCGGATAGGTAAGGAGTCCGCACAGGAGATTCGTTGAGTCAAAAAGAAAATGTAAGATGATCGGTTTTTAGCCTCTAAAAAGTAAAGCAAATTCTGAATGCATTCCCATACTGGTTTACCTAACTGAATAAAAATGGATAAATGCATGATTTGCGATAAGTATCTCTGTGAAGGAGAATCAGTAGTTGTCCCCAAAAGTTTAAAAATGATAACTGATTCTAGCCTGAAAAGAAAAGACCATTTTTTATGAAAAATTAGAGAATGTTACTTCTAATTATGGTTCACCAGATTTGCCTGTGGAATTACACGCAAGAAGGTAGTGTTAAGGCTTCACATGTTACAAGTATTTCTTCAGCATCAATGTCTTCAAATCCACTTTTATGGACTTTTCAACAAACTTTTGACATT
The DNA here is from genome assembly GCA_039090855.1 of Macrothele yani. Lineage (NCBI taxonomy): Eukaryota > Metazoa > Arthropoda > Arachnida > Araneae > Macrothelidae > Macrothele > Macrothele yani. The sequence goes on along the minus strand of CM076995.1, from coordinate 145,137,136 downwards.
AAAAATGACTGCTTATTCTGTGAAAAGGAAGCCACTGTGAATATTAAGCTTCCTCTCAAATACAGAAAAGCGGTCCATATGGTATCGACTCTAGAGATAAAAGACGCTGATTGATTGCCCTGTTTTGCCAAAAATAATCTCAATACCAAAACAAAAAAAACAAAAAAATTAAACATGACAATATTCCTCTTGCACCAAAATATTTGTTAAAATTTCACTGAAAATATTTTGTGAAGATATCATTACAGTTCAAAATATTTTTGTGAAAATATCATTTGAGCTAAAAATATTTTTGTCAGCTACCAAGCAAAGCTGAGATGGGCTGAGCTCGAGCTCAAAACAGAGCCTGGGCTCAGGCTGTAGAATATTTACTGCAGTTCAGGCTCTTACAGAGGAAGAACGAGATAATTTTTTTTATATATAAATGTGATTTTATATGATTTAGCAAATGAGACACTTTATAGTTGGTAAAGGGAATTCTTCAGTAATTCGTTCTAGTTGGGAAGTGGGCATTCGAGATAGCTATTTATTCTGGGCTTGGGTAGAAAATGCCATACGCCATGCATTAATGTGTTTCTGCATAGAAGAAAAAGCTTTTTCAAGAACTATAGATATTGGATAGTTGATGATGATAATTTACCCCCTATCTTCACGCAGTAGCTCCCTGCTAATTCTATTTGGCAATGTACATATTGCAGCGCATTATGGTGAGATAATATTAGCATTATTTGAACATAACAATTGCAGCACCACCCAATCATTTTGGATGTCCGGCCGCTCGAAGCACTTCAGGTGGAAACGAATGGTCAAAGAAAAACGTACAGTAACACTATAAAAATAGATAGAGGTCCCTTTCCTACTCCCCATTTGAGAAATACATTGGTTAATTGCAGGAGGATGAGAGAGTTAAGTGTGGAAAAGGAGATGCTTTTTATTAATGGTTGAACAAGTTAGCCAGTTTTTGGGGCTCATTTGAGCCCAGGCTCTATCTTGCAATATAAAACTGGCTCAGGCTGATATATCATGGGCTCAGGCTCCGTAAATTGAGCCCGAATTAGTCATTTTATGTTCAATCTTGCAACATGGATTTTGGACATTCCTGCACTGATGAGCCTAACTGATGAACATGAGTGTGCACCATGACTGTTGTATGGTATAATTCTTTTCTCTTATATAACTGAGTACCCATACCAAATTTCATTAAAATGTGTCCATTAGTTTTTCAGAAATTCAACAAAATGTGCAAATTCTCTTAATTTTGAACATCAGTGTACAATATAACAAAAAGTATGTTACAACAAAAAAAAATTTTTAACTTGTTGGGTTTGTATTTAAATAAGAAATATGAAATGTTATAATGAAATACGATAAAACAAAAAGCATATTACAGCAAAAAAAGAAATTGTTCGTGAATTTGTTTGAATTATTGTATTTATACAATAAATATAAAACATTACAATGAAAAACACCTTACAAAGTAGAATTCTTTGCGAAAACACTCTAGCAAAACTTTATACATAGCGAATTTCTCCCTCTCTTTAAAAGTTCTAAACAATTTAGCTCTCCTGGAATGCCAACAAAAAAACAAGTTTTCACACGTTTCACCAAAGAAGTTCACCCAATGAAGATAAGATGGAAAATCTAAATTGTTATTCTGGTTTCTCCAGTAAATGCAATTGAATGATTAGATAAAGTTAGATACTATTTACAAAATTGAGGACTTTATACTGAAGAAATTAGCAGCTATCTAAACTTTATGAATACAGTTATAATTAAAGACACCATGGAAAAATGACCGACTGTACTTACATCAAACTTCAAAACCCAATACGTACGTTTGAATTGCTTTACAGTTTGCTGTAGGCAGAGTTGTATAAAAATAAAATGTATCTGCGTACACAACCATTGAAACAGAAAAATTGCTGCAAACCCATGAATAACAATACAATAAGACAATTTAAAGAAAAATTAATATAACAATAAATAATTATTAGAACATTACAAATTCCAGAGAGGACAAAAGTACATTATGACTGAATGCACAGAAATGTGTGTAAAATGGACCTTAAGGCCAAAATTTTAAGATATTGGACTTTGAACCTCGTAAAAACAAAAGACTGATTAAAGAGAAAGTTTTTATATCTAGAAAAGCAGTTCCGTTAATGAACCTTCAAAAATTATAAATTTGGCATTTTCAACAACTTAATTCAAAAAGACTTATAAAATAAATAAGAAAAAGGTTTTAATTTAATAACTGGCAACTGCAAGAGGAACCTGGCAATAAAATTTTGTCTTTCCGTGTAAACAAAACTTTTGTTACAGTTCCTATACATTGAGAACAGGCCTTGATAAAATCAAGAGGCCAGAAACGTCTGTAAAAACAAAAGAACTCGCTATCGAAAGATGTGAAAAATAGTTGAATATTTTCACGTTAAGATAGAATTAAATATATTAATTTGAGTAAAGCCTTGAGTAAGTGTTTTAATTGCTGTAAATAACATTTTGATTTTTTCTAATCTACAAGCAAAAACTATCTGCAAAATCTGCTAATAATTTGGAAACTATCCACGTATGGCGTACGTCTATATTCTGCGACTGGCTGTAAGTAAACATGCTTTGTATCAAAATGGAACTAAATAATTTTTTTCATTACAATACTTTAAAATTAAAGATATGTAAAGCTACATTGTACATACATTATTTCTTGAAGCATATGACAATATTTTAAAAAGATGTATAGTATGAAAGACGAATTCCTTATATGGGAGAATAAAAACTACAGTATGTACATACATAAGTAAAAATATATACAGTGTGTAATTTCACTTATAAATTTATTAGAGCTTACAACAGGGCTTGAAAGATACTATGCCCGAGATGCCCAAAATAATGTCCTGGGCAGGTAAATTAAAAATCTAGTTGCCTGGTCTAGGCAACTAAATTTAAAAACGAAGTTTGGAATAGAATTTCCTACTACAAGAAAAGAAGACAGTTGTCGCAAGTCATACTTCATTTCACTGCTAATTATCAGAAATTGTATTATCGTTACAGAGTGCAAAGGATAGAAGAATACCACTTCTTTAATTATATTATGCTCTAGGTCTAAAAATTGAAACCTTATGCAGTGTTTTGCTCCAAATGTTTATAGTCAGCGACAGAATGCATGCATCTGATGGAACTAGCCTCCAGTGTTTAGTGACAAAGGCTGAAAATTTCAATGAAAAGAAAATGGCAGAAACACTAAATTTCTCAAATACCAATTTCATTGTCATACCATTTCATCATCATCTTAAAACTTGAGATACACGCATTCGTGCATTAAACATTTGGAATACAGACCCCTTAAAATGAAGATACAAAATATGTAAAAAAAGTTCATATTTTCTAAATTAAAAAATGGTAGTTCTGAATTGTTATTTTAAAAGATAAATTTTCCTGGGCATCAAGATTTTACTACATGTGCAGGCAAAATAATTTCAGCGCATGCCCGGCTGGGCATGTAACTTTTCAGATATTTTTCAAGCCCTGTTATATGTATGCTATTACTACTTTAACAAAAACTTCCCATTACAAATAAATTACCTTTGCTTGTTTCTACTGGCACTGTTTCGCAATTACAGCATTGCAATCTTATGCGTAATGAAAATTTCTGTAGTGCATACTAACTTTTTAACGAAAATATGTTTTGAATCTTTTCTGTCCCCCTTGAATTTTGTTATAACGAGTTTCTACTGTACTTCTTGACTGAGATCAAAACAAATCCAGGAGTAAGAAATTTTGTAAAACTTAATACTTCCACTCGTCAGATTCCAAGAGAAAATTTTGTCAACAGTTCTAAAGCTCATCTTTCTTCACCAAAAGTGAGGAAACAATTTGTGCTTATTATTTAACAAACTTCATAAGATTTTAAATATTTTTAATACCTTCAGTACAATTGACTTAAATATAATGTGGTATATCCATGTGTGCAAAATGTATTAAGCCAATTCAACTTTTATTAGTGATATTTAAGTTTATTACAATTAAAATAGTTTCTTTTTCGAATGACTGACCAAGTATATGTTACCAGTGCCAGCTGCAGAACCTTATGAAATCATGGATACTGAAATTATAACCTGGTAACTCAGTACACATTGCTAGCTGTAATTTCTGAGACAATTTGCCACTTTCAGTAATTGCTTTGCATTAAATAGTATATTGTTCCTATGTGTTTAATTGAGTAATTGGTGTGCATAAAGTCCCCCCCCGTCCCCACAGCTCATTAGCATTACGAAATATTTATGATTTTCTGGCTGAAAGACAAGGTGGACGGACAACTAACCACAAAAGTTTGAGGGAATGTATAAAAATTGCTGTTTCTTGGCACTATAACGATAATTGAATTGGAAACTTAAATAAATTTCGAGAAAGTTTTTATTTTTTAATTTGAAGTTTAAGGACCGTGAGCAACTTATTGCAAAGGGCACATCCATGCCTCACCAGGATTCAATTCTGGACACATCTCAGATGAATGATCAGAAGCCAGCACTTTTAGACCAAATGTCCCACCGAGGTGATAGAAAATGTTTTATGTAAGTCAAGTGAGAATTGCATTTTACGTTTGGAAGTTCATTCATGAATACAAAATAATCGATTACATTTTTAAAACTTTTCCGTCAATGTGTGAATGTTTTCAGAATGAGTATCCACCAAATGTGCCCACACTTCTGAGCCCTGGAAAATGCACGCGGGTGGGGGTGGGAATGCTCCCATAATGCTTTGGGGTTCCGTTCAATGAGGTTCGCCTCAGTCGCCACTAGCAATGATGCAGTGATTGATATGCATCTGCCAGACTGTTTTACCAAAAACAGTTCATAACAATGAAAGAAAGCACAGTTAAATACAATATTCAAGATGCCCACCATCACAGTTCAAAATATTTTTGTGAAGATACCATTTCAGCTAAAAATATTTTTGTGAAGATACCACCTGGATTGACCCCTAAATGCTAAGTTCATAAAAAAAACGTTTGAACTTAGCATTTTATTTTTTATGGCATATCCTTTAACTATGGAATAAAAATTTATCCGTAACCTTCAATCTGTAACCACGTTAAGTTTGCTCGGAGAATAATTGGGTGTTCTCAAAACATATTGACTATGTGACTTCCTGCTCTTAAACAGAATAAAAAAAAAAAAAAAACAGAATTTTTATTGAAGGTTCAATGACCACTGTGAGGGTATTGGTCGGTAACTCAATGGGCTGTAAGTAGTCACCTGTCCCTAATTTAGGATCACTGGTTCTAAGGAAGGGAGAGAGAGAGCCAGTGCCATAAGACAAACACAACATTCATGCCTCACCGGGATTCGAAACTGGACCCCTCGTGGACGAATGATCATAAGCCAGCGCTTAGACCACTGCGCCACCGGGATTCGAAACTGGACCCCTCGTGGACGAATGATCATAAGCCAGCGCTTACACCACTGCGCCACCGGGATTCGAAACTGGACCCCTCGTGGACGAATGATCATAAGCCGGCGCTTAGACCACTGCGCTACCGGAATGGCAAATTACGCTTTAAATACGCCTGTGTGAAAAACGTGGTAGGGAGGTTGATTAACATACAAGATGCACACAAAAAAAAAATCAGAAATTCACATAAAAAAAGGAGTGGGGGGGGATTCAACTTATACATGAGATATACAAAAACTGCAGATATTCATATAAATATGGGGGGAGTGACATACACAAGTATATATGGTATAGTTTTCAGAAAAATTAGGTTTTGTTTTTTAAATTAAGTTTTGCGGAAATATTCAAGATTTTTAGAAAAATCTGTAGGGTTTTTTTGTTGTTGTTTTTTCCCACCTTTCTCTAAGTCTGTACTTTCAACATTGCATCCGTAGAAACTACAGAAGATTTGTAGTACTTGGCATCTCTGCATACTGCTATGAAGGCGAGTGATTCAGAGTTAAGCAAAATGCGTTGTGCAATAAAATTTTGCTATCGTCTGGGCAAAACCGGCTCCAGAAATGCTTGATTTAGTGAAAAAAGCTTACAAAGTTAAATGTTTGGGTGAGTCAACAATTTTTAGATGGCATCACCAGAGTTGTATAAAAATAAAATGTATCTGCATATGCAACCACTAAAACAGAAAACTTGCTGCAAACCCGTGAAGTGCGAACCACAATAATAAAATATGATAATTTGAAGAAAAATTAATAAAACAATAAATAATTATTAGAACATTACAGATTCCAATAAGGTCAATTTAAGTACTTTGCAATTGAATGTGCAGCAATATATGTGAAATGGATGTATTTATGGCAAAATATTGAAGTATGAACCACATAAAAACAAAGACTAATGAAAGAAAGTTTTTATATCCAGAAAAACAGTTCCTTAATAAACATTCAAAAATTATAAGTAGCATTTTCAACAAATTAATTCAAAAGTAGTAGACTTACAAAAACATAATGAAAATATTTTAATTTAATTACTGGCAACTGAAAAAGTAACCTGGCTTAAACGAAACTTTTGATACAGTTCCTATACATTGAGCACAGGCCTCGTTAAAATCTAGAGACCAGAAACGTCTGTAAAACCAAAAGATCTCAGAAGACGTGAAAAATAATTGAAAATTCAAGTTAAAATATAATTAAGTATGTTAATGTGAGTAAAGCCTTTGAGTAAGTGTTTTAATTCCCGTAAATGTTTTTTTTTATATTTTAATCTACAAGAAAAAACTATCTGCAAAATCTGCTAATGATTTAAGAACTATATGCGTACGTCTACATTCTGCCACTCTGGGCATCACAAGTTTTTTTGTTTTTTTTTATTGGAGGTTTAATGACCACCATGAGCAACTCAATGGGCCATAACGCCCATAAGCAGTCACACGTCCCTAATTTAGGGTCACTGCCTCACCGGGATTCGAACCTGGACCCCTTTTGGACGAATGATCAGAGCCATTGCTTAGACCACTGCGCCACTATGGCGGCACCCATCACGAGTTCAAAAAAGGGCATTGGTCGGCAGAACTTGCTCCTAGGCCTGGTTGACTTGAAACTGTTGTTACGGAGCACATTGCTAACACTGTTTGGGCAATCTGGCAAGTAGATTGATGAATGATGTGGGAAGACATAACAGTGTCAACTAATATTTCAAAAACGTTGGCATTCCGGATTCTATGGGACAAATTAGTGTTGCATTGTATGTGTTCCAGATGGGTACCTCATCACCTGACGAGAGAACAATTGTTAGCCAGAGTTCCGGTGTGTTATGAGAGGGAAAAAATTATTGCAAAGGATCCAAACTTTCTAAACACAGTAATAACTGCCGCTGAAACATGGGTCATTATTTTGACCCCCTCATGAAGTATGCAGGCTCAACTCCGGGAGTAGTTGAGCCTCTCAACTCAGAGTCTGCCAAACCAAATCAGCTGGGAAGGTGACAATTTTCTTTGATCATAAAGGTGTAATCTAAAAGCATGCCACTCCTCCACAAATTACTGTCAATGCTGAGCATTACTAGGGGTGATTGTGAGGTGACACAAGAAACCCTGAAACTCTCACCTCAGTGCCAATATACAATCACTGAAGGGCCAGAAAAACTGTTACAGATGAGCTTATGCAAAATACATAGCACTGTCACCTACGCGCATACTCGGTTGCATCCGCCAGTGCGTATATAAAGCGATAGACATCCTTGCCAGCTGTCAGAGCTGTTTTCGGCAAGAGAATGACAAGTAATAACGATTTAAGCTATTTTCAACGTGGTGTCATAGTTGGCGCTCGTGAGGTGGGCCATAGTATTTCGAAGGTAGAAACGAAGTTCGGATTTTCACAGACAAGCATTGCAAGGGTGTACCGTGACTACAAGAATTCCGGCAAAACATCCAACCTACGATACCAGTGTGGCCATAAAAAGACACTGGGTGAACGTGACCATCGTTAGCTGTCAAGAATCGTTTCACACGATAGGCGTGCAACACTCTCGCAGGCATCATCGGAATTCAATGCTGGAGCCTCAACAAGCATCAGCGTCTGGACTGTGCAATGTACCCTGCACGATATGAGCTTTGGGAGCCAACGCCTAACTCGAGTCCCCTTGATGGGTGCACGACACAGAGCTATGCGCCTCGCTTGGGCACGGAATTACTGTCACTGGACACTTGATGACTAGAAATAAGTAGCCTGGTCCGACGAGGCACGTTTTTCAACTGTATCAGGCAGATGGAAGGATTCGTGTGTGGCTCAAACCCCATGAAGCCATGGATCCCGCCTGTCAACAGGGAACTGTACCGGCTGGTGGGGAGGTCCATAATGGTATGGGGTGTGTTTAGCTGGACTTCACTGGGAACCCTGGTACGTCTGCAAACGTCTGTGACCGGCCAACGCTATGTGCGCATCCTTTCTGACGAGGTACACCTGTTCATGTCCTACATTCATGCTGATGGGTTGGGCCTGTTCCAACAGGACAATGCACCTCCACACAAGTGTTGGGACGCCACATTATGGTTAGAGGAGCATTCATCTGAGTTTGGGGTGTTGCCATTCCCACTCAAGTCCCCAGATCTCAATGTGATAGAACACATTTGGGATACCATGCAACGCGCTGTCCAACACAGGAATCCGAGACCTCGGAATACACCCAAATTGTGGAATGCTCTGCAGGAAACATGGTGTGCATTGCCTACAACATATTTCCAGATGCTAGTGGAATCCATGCCCCGTAGTATTTCTGCAGTCCTGCGCTCCCATGGGGCACCTACCAAGTATTAGACTGGTGTACCAGTTTTTCTGGCACTTCAGTGTATATAATGCATATTACGAATATTTATATATACAGTATATTGCGCACATACTAGCAACACAACAAATAGGTCCTAGTGCTTGTGCAGTTAAACTTCACATCTATTTTTGTACCCAATTTTCTTTCACTGTGCAAAATCCTTCAGGTATTGCATCTATTCTTTGAAATCAGATTTCACACTTCATATTATATGTTAATTGAGCAGCCTATGTGGATCAGTTTTATTTGAAGCCTACAGTGGATTCCATTCAATTTCTAAAAGTAGCTCATTGGATTAACCGAATCTAATGTAATCAAATTATTTGATGTAGATGCAACTTTCAAAATAATGAAAAAAGCCTTCCTTTCAACAGGCTGTTGTCTTGAGAGCTTGTTTGATAACAAAAGAAGCACTCAAGGTGTCACAAATCATCTACCTTCACCATCCCCACAAACATGCTGTGTTTTTAATCAAACACTGTAATTCCCAAAGAAAATGGAACTTGAACTTTTAGTTATCATTTTGTAGCATTTTTAGAAATTAAGTGTCTGAAGCATCTCAAATTCATCTAAAACTTAAAAACCCGGATTTACGGGTTTAGAATGTGACAAAAACCCGGATTACAAACAAGTCTGCATTACATTTCAGTCTTGAAGCGTCTGCGGCGACACATATCATTTAAACGAATGGAACTGGTGGGCAAGTGGACCCTACACCATAATAACACCCGCCCACCAAAGATCCAGACTTACAAATTTTGCTTGTAGACATTGGCCATTAAGACCAAAATTGTTAGTGGCCATAAAAAAAAATCAGTGGCTAAGAAAAAAAATCAAATTGTATATTTCATACTATATTATTTTTATAAAATTGCTTAGTATAATATCAGTATGTTTTATTTTGCATATTTCAATTACAGTATGCTTAAAAGTTGAAACTGAAGTAATAAAATACACAAATTAATCTTTGTAGTTCGGTCCGCAAGATTTCATGCTATTCTCCCACCATAGTCTTATCGCATCTTCAGGGTCAAAATTATTCATTTTTATTCCTGATGTTTTTTTATCCTAATGTGACTTTCAAGTGTGTTCTTTTCAATAGAAGGCTTCTTTCACCTAATGTGTGTTTAACTGCTGACCAAAGACGTTCCACATGAACATTCAACACTAGTACCGTTAAAAGCACAGTTACTAGATCTCTCATGATTTCAAAAGGCTTCAGATTATTAGAATTCTCTAATTTGTATAACAAATCTTTTAAATTAAACAAAATTCTGTTAGGAGTCACACTAATGAGAATCTTCTTCAGTTGAAACCACGATTCCAAAGCACAGTCAGGGTTAAACTTTAAAACTTGCATAATTCAGTTATTGCATCATTACCATGATTGTTTAAACCTTCAGAAAATTTGAGAAATAGCACCTCATCTAAAGAGCAGACAAATTTGCATAAAACAGATGTTTGGACATTATTAAAAAAATTATCAAGTTTTCGTGTAACTCTTTTTTCAATAAATCAATGCTATTTTCTGTAGAACTTAGTCCAATATCTATCATCTGCAACACATCTTCATTGATTGCATGCAGTGCTGATTTGGTGATCTGCAGGTTTTAAAACAGCAGCCTCTAGCTCAGCAACATAGTGCAAAGCAAGTTACTGATGTCGACATCAGTTTTTTCCAGCCTCCTGGAACATTCAGCAACACACGAAACTATGTCAAAAACTCTGTTGGTCGTCTGAATGGATACGTATAAAACCAAAAGTTGATTTAAGAAAATTGAGCTAGAAATTGGAATTCCCAAAAATGATCATAGAAAATTTTTATGGGTTCAATTTGTTGTTTTTTTAATGTGCTGCTGCCTGTTTTGCAGTTTAAGAAACTATCTGATTCAATTATTTTTATAAGTATGCATTTTGGTAAAAAAACCTATGTATTTTAATGTTTAATGTGAATCTGTTTCACATTTTTCAAAAAGGACTAAGTAAATTTTCATATTGTGTTTACGTTGACTTTCTATGTTGATTTTTCCCGTCTTTACATGATCATTATTCAAATAACAGATTCAAATAACCCATTTGACTGTTTAGATGATTTATTGTGAAGTTAATTATTAAATTCATATAGTAGACATTAGAACTTTCAGGCCCGCAACGGACCCATCTTCAGATGTTATTAGGAGAATGGAACTGAGTATGATTTGAATGCATTAATGATGTGGTTTTCTTGATATTGTCACATGCTCATGATGGACATCATATCTCGTGAATGGTTAACATTGATAAATATATTACGTGTCAAGCAACGTATTAAAAACTATGTATGAAGGAAATACTTGGTGTAAGTCTCTATATGTTAAGTAACTCATTAAGCACTGTTTTCCAAGGTAAAGGGATGTGACAAGGAGTATCATCATTGCAACATCCTCCTAATGGAAAGTCTATTTTTCACAAATATGGTGAAGTATGTTGCAATGATGATACTCCTTGTCACATCCCTTTACCTTGGAAAACAGTGCTTAATGAGTTATAACATAGACTTACACCAATTATTTCCTTCATTCATAGTTTTTAATACATTGCTTGACAGAAAATATACAGGGTGTCTCAAAAATACACGGCAAAACTGCAGGAATGAGTTCCTCATAGGTAGATTAGAAAAAAAGTTTATATGAACATAGGTCCGGAAATGCTTGGTTTCCGAGTTAGGAAGGGTATTTCTACAACACTTAACTGTTCACACTACCTGACTCAGGTCTGTCTTGGTTTCCCAGTTATTCACTGGAATGTTTTATCTCCCACAGGTGAATTCCTTCGTCACAAAGTACTGACAGAATCCGGTGGTTTCCCTTTCCGACCAACAAGCACACTTCATGCACGATGGCGCTTCCGGCGCATTTTAGCCACCTAGCTCACAATTATTTGAATCGAAAGTTTTTTAGTCATTGGTAGATAGAGGTGGACCAACTGCCTTGCCTCCATGCTCACCAGATTTAAACCCTCTGGATTTCTTCTTGTGGGGCCATTTAAAATCATTGGTGTATTCGACTCCAGTAGCAGATGTGGAAACTCTCTGCAATTGAAACAATACGAGTATACGACACATGCCAGAAATTTGGCAGCGTGTTCGCGAGTCCATGAGACATCAATGTGAGGCCTGTATTGAAGCAGAAGGTGGAAATTTTGAACAATTACTATAAGGTAATGTGAGCAGTTAAGTGTCATAGACAGACCTTCATAACTCTGAAACCAAGCATTTCCGGACCTATGTGGGTTCAAACTTTTGGGTCATTCCACGTCAAATCAACCAGTGACTGTTGCTTGACATTTTTAAATATTTTTTATATTTTGCATACAATATTCCCAATATATTAACTCTTCAAAAACATATAAAAAAAATTTTTTATAAGTCTTATTTTTTTCTGGCGGCCGTTTTTCTTTGGCTTCACATGGCGTTTTTGACCAAAATCATCGTTTACGTAAAATTTAATAACTTCTTTACTACTAAAGCTATCATGTTCAAATAAAGATCATTCTTTTTTACATGAAATTTTCTACAGTTTTGACCAAGAATGCTTTAGCTACCTTTTGTGAAAAGATATGAAATGGCCTTTACAAAATGTTTAATAATTTCGCTCAAATTGCTGATTTCAGGCATAATTTTTTTAAGAATGATAAAAGTCTCATACTTCAGACTTTGAATGTTTACATGTATCTAGTAGGACTATTAATTCACAAAATTTGAAACCTGAGACTTTCGTCCTTTTTTTTTATAGACCTCCAAACATAGTCCGAACCTTAAAAGTGTAACTTTTTTAGGCCTAATATCTCAAAAGGGACAGCTCCTAAAATTCTAATATTTTTACACAGCAATGTGGTCTTAGGGGTAAACCTGCAGTAAAAATTTCAACTTGTAGACGCAAGTAGTTTTAAGGCTGTGCTACATCAAAATAACGTAAAAGTACGACCATTTTTATTTGCGAACTTATGAGCCAAAGTTAAAGAAAATGAAAATTTTTAGAATCCGTAGTTTCAACAGCGAGGTCTATAGTTCTGTAGTTGGACAACTAGATCCGTAGAAACTACGGATATTTACTTTAGTTTATATATCCATATAAACTACGGATAGTTCGCAGGTATGGAAATACTATTACAATAAAATCAGGAATCGTCCTTTGCTGATTCCGGATTTTCCTATGGACCAGCGAACATTAGAATTTTCTTATGGCTTTCAGCAAACATTCATTAAAAAGAAAAAGAAAATGCCTAACTCCTAAAGTTTTCATCGGATTGTGACGAATTTCACATGGGAGTTTATTTTTACGTGTCTTGGTTACGGTAAAATTTGCATGTGGTTATTTAAAAAATTGGAGAAATTTCTTTTCATAAAAATTTCTCTAGTAGGACTTTCTCAACGCAGGCAGTTGAGCTGTCCACCACAGGCAAGAAGCTTATATCCCCACCGCAACCTTGTGAACGTCGATCTTCCACGATGACGCGCGCCTTGGCGCATTCTTTGTGATCAAAAACCAATTCCCTAGCCTTTTTTTATAAACTTTTCATTCTTTTTCTTTTCTGCTGTTCAAACAGAATGGAAAAGGTGATGGCCAACTTCCGTACAACTCAAATTTTGTGACATTTCTGTACATTTGGAGTACAATTTTTCAAAAATGTGCGAGTTCCGTACATTCCATACAGTACAAATTAAATAACATAATTGTTTTTTCTGTACAGGTCACCAGAATTGCCGATTTAATCAAACATTTTTAGTCGCCACGACGATGAAGTTTATCGCCTGTGGCGAGTTGGCGACTGTGAGTCTGGATCTTTACCACCCACATGTTCAACAGTTTCTTACAAAATGCAGTGTTGAAATCATGCCACTGCCTACCTACAGTCTTGATCTCACCCTGTGCGATTTCTGGTTTCTTTCAACAACAAAGTTCGGTGGCACAACATTCAACACAGATACCGACATTATTTAAGCTGTACAGCAGAGTTGAGACGGGCTGAGCCAAAGCCCAAATCGGGCTGTAGAATATTTACTGCGGTTCGGGCTCTTAGAGAAAGAAAATGTTTTTATATAAAAATGTTATTTTTTATGATTTAGCAAATGAGACACTATAGTTGGCAAAGGGGATTCTTCGGCAACTTGTTCTGGTTGGGAAGCGGGCATTTGAGATACCTACTTATTCCGAGCATGGGTAGAAAATGCCATAGACCACGCATTAGTGTGATTTGCAAAGAAGAAAAATCTTTTACAAGAACTATACATATATATATTTGACAATCGATAGCATGCCGACAATAATTTTCCCCTTATCTCCACGCAGTAGCTCCCTGCTAATTCTGTTCAGCAACGTACATATTGCAACACAATGATATTAGCATTATTTGAGCAATATACAATTGCAGCATCGCCTGATTAGCATTATTTGAGCAATATGCAATTGCAGCATCGCCTGATTAGCATTATTTGAGCAATATGCAATTGCAGCATCGCCTGAGTAGCATTATTTGAGCAACATGTTTGGATGTCCAGCCACGCGAAGCACTTTAGGTCAAAGAAAATTGTACAGTTACACTATAAAAATAAATAGAGGTCCCTTTCCCACTCCCCATTTGAGAAATACATTGGTTAATTGCAGGAGGAGATAATGGAAGCGTGGAAAAGGAGGTTTTTTTTATTAATGGTTGAACAGGTTAACCAGTTTTTGGGCTTGTTTGGGCCCGGGTTTTATCTTGCAATATAAAATTCAGGCTCAGGCTGATATACCACGGGCTCAGGCTCCGAATATTGAGCCCGAACTTAGCTCTGCTGTACAGGGGTCACTAAAGCAACTTTCACAAAATGCCTTCACCACATGCTTTGAAAAGTGGACTGAACAATGGGACCGTTAGCGACTGGTATTCGTATTGCAGACTAGTCTCATAGTTTATGGTAGCCTCGCAATGTAAATGTACTTGGCAGACCATATTCTGGAAGATTTATTTCGACGGAATTGCCGTCTTTCCTCTGAAGTCCTGATTCCTGCGATCAGACAGTTCTTCCCTGGCAGAGAAAACTTTCCTTGCTTTTATTCTGCTAGCTACAGTTTCATATTCTTCCGTGAAAATAAATATTTCACACATATGCCACAATCAACATTCAAAAAAGTCCTTTTAAGCGCCACCTTTCATCCATATTATTCACTTCTTTTGCCACTTTCACAACGTAACGAAATGCTTCACGATGTAGCGAAAACGTGTCGCCATCTATCGTCGCTTCATAAAACTATTTTTTCTTCATAAAACTATTTTTGGGCTGAACGTGGACCTTGTCTAACTTCATTTTATTTGACTTTTTGGTTACAATTCTCTCAAGTTACATTAAGAATATCAGTTACTGAGTTCTGTATGAATACCCTCAAAACAGTAACAATTTATAAATTGCACAGGAAACAATGCACGTTTTTCAAACGACTTGATCAAAAGCGTAGGAACGCTTTTGATTTAGGTGGGTACAAACAAGCTCATGAACCTTACATCTCAAGGATTAAGCCATCTATGAATGACCCCCTCCAAATTTTTTTTCGGGGTAGTATTTTAGAGTTTTTATAAAATACGTATACTGATCAGGAATTCATCCGAATGAACATTGTCATCATATTATTAATTATTACCATTATTATTTTTATTGCTGACAAAAGTTCACATGATTAATTTCTTATCAGAAAATTGAGATTTTTTTTTCTCTTGTTAATTTTTGTACTTTTTTTCTTTTCATTAAAATATTGAGCAGGGACAAGTCAACATTAGGATGAATTTCTGTCAGCAGGGTGTGGAAAAGAGGGATTTCTCAGGAAATGTTATACAACTCTTTACAAGAACGAATTAAATTTCTTATCATTTTTGTTTACGTTAATGAAATAAAACCGCAGTAAGATAAAAACTGCTCTACCCGCGAAGATAGTACCATTGAAGCATTATGAAGTCTATATTAAAAACTTTGAACGATACATAGGCTGACAATTGATGTAAAAAGCACATTGGTCTGATGCAAAGCTAAATGATGGTGGAGATATCGAGGAATTGGAGTGGTATGTGAAATCCGTAATGCACTTGTTGTATTGCTACAGATCTTAAGACAGAAAACAATTTTAGTGCCGGGGCTGCCGCAGCCCCTGAAATGTCCACTTGTGCATTTAATTTTTTTTTTTTCTTTTTGAAAGTGCAGAAAGGACGACCTGATCAAGATGCATGGAATTTTAAGAAAAAAGAAACACTGATCACAAGTATGTTATCAAGCCCTAGCCCTACCATATGCTGTCTGAAGTTATTAACAAAAACCTCACACTCGTCGTTTCCCTGCAGAACTAATTTGCTGGAGTTTCCCAGATGGTTGGCCAGTTTTTGGTGGATAAAAATAGAGAATAAAAAAAAATAATAAGTAGCATATAAATTTTACAGTTCACTCCTTATGAATGATTGTACAGTAGATATTAATGTACCCCTATCCAAAATTTGGGGAAAACATTGTACCCCCTCCCCGCCACCTCGCTCCTACGTCACTGGACTTGATACACGTGCTTTTAGTTCCAAACGTATCGTCACCAATCTTTTTTATAACAGGATTAAGCAACTGCTGCCCCTTTTTCGTTACCAAAAAAAGGTAAACCATTTATAAACTGAACAAAATAATGGAACTATTTTTTTAAACTAAACACACGAACAATGCACTAAATTGGTCATTGAATTTCATGCAATTATTAAATACAAAATATTACATTTTAACTGAATAAATACGTGCGCGTTAAATTAATACCTCACACCACAGAAAGGAGAATCAAATCGTAGAACACTTTTCACCACACGCCAAAGACAGCAAAATCGAATACAGAGAACTTCAGAGGGTGAGATTTAGACAAAACGGAGAGAAGACAAGACCAAACTCGCTTTGCTCAAGAGTCAAAACAACTAAAAACAAGTTCAGGTTCAGCGCCACGCACAGTGCTGCCAACCTGTTCATCAAATTTTTCCAAGAATTTTTCCCTAGATAATAGGCAGAAATTCCCTAGCCATTCAGGGTTGAAGAAATATTCTTCTCATAATACGTAATAAATACCTCATTCCCTAGTTTACCACAGAATTTCCCTAGGAAGCAAAAAATCTATATAAATATATATATATACAGGGGCGGCGGAAAGTGAAATTCGTTGACCGTGCCCGAAATTTCGAATCGAGGTGCACCCTCTTCCCGGAACAAACAGAAGAAAACTAATGCCTAAGGAGCTTTGTTAATGATTAGAACCACCTGACAACTTACCTAGAGCAACTTTCTTAGGCTCATTACAACAACAAAAATCGCACATATGCAAGTAAAAAAAAATCAAAATTTTGCCTAAATTTATTGACCGGGCCCTGGTGGCCCGGGCGGTTCCGCCGCCACTGTCTATATCATCATCATCATTGTCAACCATTATCAATCCACTGCTGGACGAAGGTCTCCCCAAGTTTCCTCCACAACGGTCTGTCTTGTGCCAGTTTCCTCCATGTCACTCCCGCATACTTTCGAATTTCATCCACCCATCTTCCATGTGGTCTTCTTCTGGGTCTTTTCCTGTCCCTTGGAATCCAATCTAAAATTTCGGCTGTCCATCGATGGTCTGTTCTTCTGGCAGTATGTCCAGCCCATTGTCATTTCAGGGATTTAACTCTGATCATGATGTCTTCCACTCTTGTCATTTTTCGGATCCACGTGTTCCTCTTCTTATCTCTCCTGGTTACACCAAGCATGCACCTCTCCATGCTACTTTGAGTTGTCTGCAGCCTTTGTATGTCTCTTTTAGCTAAGGTCCACGTCTCTGCACCATACGTAAGCACTGGAAGGATGCATTGATCAAACACTTTTCTTTTAAGACATAATGGCATATTGCTGTTGAAAATCATGCTGTTTCTTCCAAAAGCTCTCCAGGCAAGTTTTGTACGCCGATTAATTTCTTCACCAATGTGACCCTCATTTGATATCTGCTGTCCAAGATAAACGTACGTGTCTGTTATCTCCAGCTTTTCTCCATCAATCGATAAATCTTCATTTCTTGTAAAAGCATTGTACATCACTTTTGTCTTCTGAAAGTTCATATATATATATATATATATATATCAGAAAAGTAAAACTTGTGAGAGATATATTTCTAGATACATCTCTGAAGCAGCTGTTAAGAATTTTCGCAGAAGAAAAATTTGATTAAGAAAAGTGGAATATTATGGACCCTATTCATGTACCGCCCGCAGTGGATTTCCATCATGACTGCTGAATTAATGTGTTGTTGCTATTAGAATACGCCTCACTGTTGGCCAATTTTTAAAATTTTAGCATCTTGGTGTATGCCAACGATACAGGCAAAGAAGGAGAAATCAATTTCTTAAAAGAACTAATCAAGTTCGCAAAATATACCAAGACAATTTTGTGTTTGGTGCTTATTTCAAATGACACAGGACAACATCTTCATTAGTCATGGTGAAATTTTCAATAAAACATTTTCAGTACACGGCATATTACACGTTCATGTTCTTACTGTCAAACTTCGGTGAAACATAAAAATGGGAATTCTTTTTGCAAAACGAAATATTTAGAAACCCTGACGAATACGTAATATGGAAATAAACTAGAATTTAAAAAACTATCACTATCGCACGATAGGCAATCTACTGAAAAATAAAATAAATGCGTAACGTTAAGGTGGTTCCACCTAAAATATCTGCCTTATGTTTCCAATGGTAAAATTTATTTACATATTTTCTTCGTAATTAATGTATTCTCAAGGATGAAAATTTGCACATCGATAAAACTAACTTTACGTTATAGCATAGGATACTTATTTATTTATTTTTTTGATTGGAGGTTTAACGACCACCGTGAGCAACTCAATGGGCTATAAGCAGTCGCCCGTCCCTAAATTAGGGTCACTGGTTCCAGGGAAGGGAGAGAGCCAGTGCCGTAAGACAAACACAACATCCATGCTTCACCGGGATTCGAACCCTGACCCGTTTCGGACGAATGATCAGAGGCCATCGCTTATCCCACTGCGCCACCGGGGCAGCCATAGGATACTTAATACTTGCTAAAACATAACCATAATTAAGCAATTCAACATTTGTTTGTCTACTGACGTCATCAAGGTACAGATCGCGCCATCTATTAACAGGTGTAACATTATTTAAAGAAAAATGATTGATTTTTAATATAACTATGGTTATGTTTTGCAAGTATTAAATACCCCATGCTAAAACTTAGAGTTAGTTTTATCGTTGTGCAAATTTTTAGCTTTTTTTTTTTTTTTTTTTTTGATTGGAGGTTTAACGACCACCGTGAGCAACTCAAATGGGCTATAAGCAGTCGCCCGTCCCTAATTTAGGGTCACTGGTTCCAGGGAAGGGAGAGAGCCAGTGCCGTAAGACAAACACAACATCCATGCCTGACCGGGATTCGAACCCGGACCCCGTACGGACGAATGATCAGAGGCCAACGCCTTAGACCACTGCGCCACCGGGGCGGCAAATTTTTAGCTTTAAGAATACATTAATTGCGAAGAAAATATGTAAAGTAGTTTTATCATTGGAAACATAAGGTGGAACCACCTTAAATAAAAGAAAAATTATAGATATGTTTCGTTCTTTGGAAAAGAACACTGAACTTAATTCGCAACTTATCGAGCCAAATATGAAATCAGTTTACTCTTACTACCATTTTATTACTTTTTTGAAATTAAAATTCGAAGGGCCGCGCCGGTGTTGCAGTGATCTAAGCGATGACCCCTGATCATTCGTCCGAAAGGGGTCCGGGTTCGGATCCCGTTAAGGCATGGATGTTGTGTTTGTCTTATTGCATTGGCTCTCTCTCTTTCCTGGAACTAGTGACCCTAAAATAGGGACGGGCGACTGCTTATAGCCCATTGAGTTGCTCATGGTGGTCGTTAAACCTCCAATAAAAAAAATCAAAGGAACACTACTAGGTGTTAACTGTTTTTAGTTCGTAGTGTCATAATATTCAAAATCCTCGACTGCGCTCGCAAAAAAACAACAGCCTGAAAACTGACAAAAAGTCTTAATAAAGGAATTTCTTTCGAAAGTATACATAAATTCCTAGAATTTTGTGGTTTTCCCTAATTCCCTAAAATCGTGAAATTCCCTAAATCTAAGGAATCAATAGGGGATTTCACGAAATCTAGGGTTGCGTGAAATTCCCTAAATCTGAGGAATTTTACGATATTTTAAATGTCATGTTGGGACCACTGGATGAAACACTACAAATTTACACTTAGGATCTTCTAATGTTTATGACTCCCGCAAAGTCCACATCTTGCTTGATTTGCTACAAAGGTATCACCCACGACCACACATCTGAAATCTCCACTGTGCTTAAAAATATTTTTAAAGACACCTGCGTCGGCAGTACACACCCAGTCGTCCAGATGGCATTTGCATCCTTTCTGCCATCCCACGTAGCACAAATTGGTCAATTCAACGTCGGAAAATTGTTGACGCGTTTTGTTGAAATAACGTTCATTAAAGGGGTGAAAGATACATCGAAAATGTCCGTTGATTAACAGCACTAGCATAAAAAAAGCCCGTATTTTCAACGTTAGAAAATCGCATTTCGAACCAAAATTGAACGTTTTGTAAAAGTAAAGAAACAGGTTTTCTACGTAGCAAAAGGTCAAAAAAATTAAATATTGGTTATATGGAAATGTGGATTTTACGTCGAAAAAACGCTAGTTCCCAACACTTTCCTGATATGCATTTATTAATCAGGTTGTTTTACCGTCTTTTCAACGTTAGATAACCGTATTTCGAACCGAAATGAACGTTTTGTACGCGTAAAGAAACCGATTTTCCACGTAACAAAAGGTAAAAAAATTAAAACTGGTTGACATGGAAATGTGGACTTTACGTCAAAAAAAACGTTATTTTAAAATCCTTTCCTCATGTGCATTTTCTCATCAGGTTGTTTAACCGTCTCTAACACGTAAATTCATCGTGTATATAAAACCGTATACGTGTGAATAACATTTATTCAACGTCTAAAAAAACTATTGTACGTGTAAATGCTGTTTATTTAACGTTCATAAAAAACCACTGTAGTGTAAATACCGTTTATTATACGTCTATGAAACACCGTTTATTGTCCTTAAAAGCATTATCGTTAATTTGCTTATGTACGTTACCAGCCAGCTTATGAGAAAAAGCAGACAGAGGCGAAACAGTAGACCTCCCCTCCCCCAGCAATTTTGAACACCTTTAATAAATGTACATTTATTAAAGGTATGTGATGAGCTGATAGCGCACATGAACAAATTTAATAAGATTTCATCACTGTATGTATGCAGGTATCAAGCAATACAAAATTAATTCATGCCTTAAAATTTTCATCCCAATATGGCTTCAAGATGAGTAACATTACGCAAAAGGAAATGTCACACCCCAATTTTATTTTAATAAGTGCAGTTGCTAATTATGCAACAATCTGTTATATTTATCTGTTATGTTCAGAATTTCCCTCCCCCCAAATTCACAGTATTTCTGCGCATACACAACATATTTAGCTACCTTTGAGGAAACACTATGTTAACTTTTCGATGCACCACCAATTAACTAACTAGTCTTCACAACTTTCATCATTCTCCTTTTCTAACTTTTACCAAGCCTGTCTGCTCTTAATCATTTCACCCTGCTTTTAAAAATCTTTAACTGATAGTTCTGTGTCTGGCGCTCTTTGTCCATGCCTGGCCCTTGCGCCACAAAAATCAATTAACTAACTAACTAACCACCAATTCATCTTTAGCAGTGAAGATTGGATTTCACAAATTGGAAGTAAAGACTTTTGAAATAATAACCCAGAGAAAAAAATGATTGTGAGGAATTATTTCCAGACAATAAAATTTGTAAAAGCCATACTGATGGCCAAGGCTTTGTCCATTTGCCCAAAATGAACCAGAGTTAATCTTTGTTCAATGGCACTGGTTGTCCCTTTCCTGAAACCAGTAATACTAAATTAGGTACAAACGACTACACTTAAAAGTTGCTGAAGGTGGCCACACACAATTAAGAATGGGCAAATATTTCTTTCTGTAGATAAAAATTAAGAAAAAATAATTCGGGAAAGTTTAACCTCAATAGTTTTACTCGACAGTCAACAGGACAGAACAAGGTATTACTAAGAAAAACTTTTATTCAGACATACACATATGCATACACAATTTAATGATTTCTGTTGGTGCAAAAACATGCACATGTATATCCAGTTACTAGAAGAATTCACTGTTTCTTTTCCAGAATGCCAGAATCCTGCTGCATATTTTAGCCATGCTTTAACAACATCTACTTTTTTACCTGAAAAATTTTTGGTACAAGGATTAAGACGAACAGCACCTGTACAACACAAAACACACACACACACACACATTTTTATTAATTACTACATACATATGCATATGACTCAGGTGACTGATAAAAAATATTTTGAAAGAAAACTATCAACCTAGCACAACCAACTGCTACAACTTGAACTAAGTATTCTAGTTCGACCCATAATTTTTAAGAAATCATAATTAAATAAAACTTGAATAAAAGTTATATAGAAAACAAAATTTCCACCACAAAGTTCCGAGAACATTTTTTAAAACGGGATCAACAATCATTATTCTGACACTAAAAATTATTAGTCTAATAGAAATGTTTGGCATGTCTGATGTAAAATGATCCTCACAGAAAAGTGTTGGTAAAGTTTCCCCTCAAAATTCACGAAATAACTAGTTTTATTTCAATAAAATACTTTGGACATAGTTAAGTTTGCAGTGAGCTACACACTAAGACAAGAGTTGTTTCTCATAATCTTATAAATTAGAAACAATAAAGGCAGTTTTACTAATTTTGTTTAATAGTGCTGGTTGGAAAATAAGGTTTCATTAACTCTTCTGTAGGGTTCAGGCATAAATGATTATTAGCCTACATGTCCATATGATACTAGTTAACTGATATAAGTAATACATGCAGGGCCCGCTTAAAGCATTGAAGGGCCCCTACAGCAAAATGATAACTCCATTCTCAATAGTAACTCTATATTTTTCAGGAAAGTTTTCTGCCTACACTTTTTTTATTATCATCATCATCATCATTGTCAACCATTATCAATCCACTGCTGGACGAAGGTCTCCCCAAGTTTCCTCCACAACGGTCTGTCTTGTGCCAGTCTCCTCCATGTCACCCCTGCATACTTTCGAATTTCATCCACCCATCTCACATGTGGTCTTCTTCTGGGTCTTTTCCTGTCCCTTGGAATCCAATCTAAAATTTCGGCTGTCCATCGATGATCTGTCCTTCTGGCAGTATGTCCAGCCCATTGCCATTTCAGGGATTTAACTCTGATCATGATGTCTTCCACTCTTGTCATTTTTCGGATCCACGAGTTCCTCTTCTTATCTCTCCTGGTTACACCAAGCATGCACCTCTCCATGCTACTTTGAGTTGTCTGCAGTCTTTGTATATCTCTTTTAGTTAAGGTCCACGTCTCTGCACCATACGTAAGCACTGGAAGAATGCATTGATCAAACACTTTTCTTTTAAGACATAATGGCATATTGCTCTTGAAAATTATGCTGTTTCTTCCAAAAGCTCTCCAGGCAAGTTTTGTACGCCGATTAATTTCTTCATCAATGTGACCCCTCACTTGATATCTGCTGTCCAAGATAAACGTACGTGTCTGTTATCTCCAGCTTTTCTCCATCAATCAATAAATCTTCATTTCTTGTAAAAGCATTGAACATCACTTTTGTCTTCTGAAAGTTCATTTTTAATCCCACTTCTTTACTCTTGTCAGCAAGTTCCTGGATCATACTCTGCAGCTCTGATGGGGTAGTTGCAAAAATGACTACGTCATCAGCAAAACGAAGGTGGGTTAGATAATCTCCATTAATCTTTATCCCTTTGTTTTCCCAGCTCAGCGACTGAAAAACACCCTCCAATGTGGCATTAAAGAGTTTCGGAGATATGGTGTCACCTTGTCTCACTCCCTTTCCAATTTTTATGTGTGTTGTATTTTCAAACAGCCGAATCTTTGCACTTGCATTTTCATAGATGTTATTAATAATATTAATGTATGCATCTTCAATACCGCAGGTTTTCAGAGCCATTGTAACTGCTGATGGTTTCACCGAATCAAAGGCTTTTTCATAATCGATAAAAGCCATGCACAATGGAAGTTCATATTCCCTCGCTCTTTCAATTAGTTCTCTCAGTACGTGGAGATGATCTATTGTGCTGTAGCCACTCCTGAATCCAGCTTGTTCTCTCGGTTGAGCCATGTCCAGTGTTACCTTTAAGCGGTGTGAAAGAACTTTAGTGAAGATTTTATAAACTACTGATAGGAGGCTGATAGGTCTGTAGTTTCCGAGATCCTCAATGTCACCTTTCTTATGTAGCAGGATCATTGTAGCGGTGTTCCAATCCTCAGGAATCTTTCCTTCATTAAGGCATCGAGTGAAAATTTGGGCGAGTACTGTTTCAATTTCTCCACTTGCTTCTTGTATGATGTCTACAGTAATTCCATCTTCTCCTGGAGCTTTTCCCCGCTTCATGTTCTTGATTGCATGTGCAACTTCTGCTGGAAGGACTGGAGGAACTCTGGTACTGGTATCTTTCATGATGTCTGGAGTGCATGTATCATCCCTTTCATATAATTTGGAGTAGAAATCTTTCACTCTTGTCAAAATTTCGCCTCTATTTCTTGTTACAGAACCATCTTCTTTTCTCAGTGCCATAATCTGTTTTCTTCCCTTACTGAGATGTCCCTTTGCTATCTTTAGGCTTTGGTTGTTTTCAATTGCTTTCCTCACTAGTTCACAGTTGAATTTTCTTACGTCTTCAGTGATACTTTTTCTTACTGTCTTGCATAGCTGTATATATTCCACTTTGGAAGTCACATCTTCTTTAGTTGTCCTCATCTCTCTTCTTTTTGCATCAACATTTTCGTTTTTCCTGATAATTTGTTTACATGCAACTTGTTCTTAGACCCAGCTAATTTTGTTGCTGTTTCCATAAGAGCTTTGGTTACTTTTCTGTTAACTTCAGAGATGTCTACTTCTTCCGATGTTAGGCCTTCAAAAGTAGAGAACCTGTTCTTCAGTTCCAACTTGAAGGTATTATGGTGTTTTTTAAGGTTGGTTATGTCAATAGATTTTGTTTGTCTTATGAGCTTGCCACGTTCAAGTTTGGTGTTGAGGTGCATCTTACATCTCACCAATCTATGGTCACTACCTGTGTTGAACTTGTTTAGCACACTGCAGTCTTCTATGACGAATTTTTTGTTACACATAATAAAATCAATTTCACTTGTCGTCCCATTTGGATGTCTCCATGTCCATTTCCTGTGTGGCTTTTTCTTGAAGAAGGAGTTCAAGATGAAAAACCCTTCTGCCTCTGCAAACTCAACGAGAGTATTTCCACGCTGGTTTCTGTTGCCATGACCGAATTTACCTACTGAAGTTTCATTCTGTTGCCGTTGCCCTATTTTTGCATTGAAATCTCCCATAATTATTTTCAAGTGCTGCTTACCTTTATTATTAAGATGACAAATTTCCTCATAAAATTCTTCAATTTCTTCTTCAGGATGACTTGTGGTGGGTGCATAAGTTTGAATAATCTGAGCCTGGTATCTTTTCGAGAGTTGGATAACAAGTCGTGCAGCTCTGTCAGAGGAACTTTCAACTTCTACAACTTTATCCTTCAGTTTCTTGTTTATTATAAATCCAACACCACTAGTTCTGCCAGTATCTGTCCCACGATAGTAGAAGAGATGTCCACTTTTCAGTTCGATGAGATCTTCTCCTTTTCTCCTTACCTCACTTAGCCCGACGATGTCCCACTTGATCCTTTGTAGTTCCTCTTCCAATTCAAGAAGCCTTGAATCAGAAGATAGGGAGCGTCCGTTGTACGTAGCCAAGGTCAGCATCAGATGGCAGCCTAGTCCGGTCCTCCGGGGATTCTTAGCACCCTCTGCCTTCATGTCGCACTGGCCGCTGCCTTGGCCAGGTACATTCCAGCTGCCGGAGACTGAGGGCCAAGATTTAAGTTGTGGAATCATTTTGGAGGGGTTTGGCCATAACTCACCACGCTGGCCAAGCGGGTTGGTGAGTGTGGGATAGAATTTCCTCTAATCCCGATGGTATAGTTATACCGCTATTGGCGGTCGTCAGAGCCCCTTTAGTGGGAACAGGATGTACCACGAGAAGGCGGGGTTGACATAATGTTTTATATGTTGCGCACGCTTACCTGTTGTTGTTTTTTTCTTTTTTTGGTCCCCAATTACTATCTACTTCCTCCATGAATATGTCTGTTGGTCTTATGTTGGGCCGGTGCTTGGTTGTTGTTTTTTTAAGAATTTTTGAAGTTGGAACTTCATCCTCTTCCGATCTTACTTCTACGAATGGATGGCGGCTTGGTACTACACTCTCCGTTATCTTTTTTGTTTACTCTTTTCAGTTTTCTCTTTCTGCTAAACCTACATATATGCATTTCACATGGACTATTATTGTATTGAAAAAATCCTCCCTCCCCCCCCCCCCCCCCCTTCCCGCCATTTCTATTTTGTTTTCAAACGGGAATTATGGCCACCGGCATTGAAGTTTTTATATCCCGCGTGTGGTTTAAATATAACCAAAAAATATATATATAAAGCTTGGAGGGGGCGGGGGTTACTGGAATTGTGGGGGCTAAAATTGAGGGCCCTAGGCCTGAGCCATACGGGCCTAGTCGGTAATCAGGGCCTGAATACATTGTACTTAACCTTTAGAAGTCAAACTACATTCATAGAAAGTTAATAAGAAAAACTAAAATGCTGTTATGACATATTAAGGGGACTAGAAATAACTCCCACAACTGAATGCAAATCTATAACTGGAACAGATGTAGAATGCAATAAATCTGTGCTTCTTGAAAACCTAGTTCTAAAAACGCACACTTTAAATTACTGGTGAGATATCATCTTGTTAAGAATCCAGTACAGCAAGCTATATGGCAAATATATTTTGTTCTACACAATCCAGAAACCCTTTGAAACATTCACCCATGTACAACAATCTTCACTTCAAAACACTCTCCAACCCTGTTACCTTGACAAAAATACCGCGAAACCAAAGCTTACACACACACATCCGAGTATACACAGTAGAATCTCTGTTATATGCTTTACACTTTTACACATAATTCTGCATCAGTATTTTACTGTAGTTTCTAATGCTTTTTTAAACTTGGTTATATGCGGTTCTTTACATTTTTTGGGGGGATTATACATTAAATTTAGAATTTAAATTATTAAAAACACTGTTCTTCAATTCTTTTATATGTAATGCGGTACGATATAGCTTTGAGAGAACTGAGATAGTGTTGTTCTGTTCCTTCTTCGTGAAGCCAAAGTTCAACCTTGCTTCCATCAGAGGAGGATTATGTTGCTTACTTTGTCTAGATGAAAAACTGGTTTTTACATTTCATGGCTACACACATATGCACTATTAAAAAACTGATAAATTTCTAGGATGTAACGTAACTTTGTGTCTCCGTTATTTTGTGGTGCAGTAGAATAGAATCCTAACTGTATAATCAATATTCAGGTTTCAAATGGATACCGAGAATCCACAGAAAAAAAGCTGTTAATTCATGTGTTCTATACTAAAGCACTGTTCTCAGATTCATAGTTGCGAGGATTTCACTTAATCTGGGATCAGGATTTTTATAGACAGAGGCATCAAAAGGGAGCTTTGATTTCCATAAACTTTGCAGTTTTTGCAATGAGAAAAATATGTTATTTGAAATTCTTTTTTTCTTTCACAGCAAATTCGACTTTAAATAAATCACTATTGAGAACATGTTATATATATGTATAGAGAGAGAGAGATAGATAGAAGATGCCAAATTCTTTCAGCACAGTTGAATAACAGAAGTGCTTTAACATGAGTTTAATAAGTGTTTATTTTTTTGAACATATAAAGGACTGTGGCGTAAAGGAAGTCTTGACCTTTACGCTAACTTAAAATATCAACATACTAATAAATTGTTCCTAAATGAAACAAACCTTAACGGCCAGACAAAACATATAACCAGATGTCAACTTACGGAAACAGTCCTTTATTCGGAATGGAATCACAACACTGTCCACACATTTATCTCAACACTATTCAGTTCTCTCGTACAGCCCTTTCTTAACAACGCTCATCATAATCGCTCACAATAATAGCTCTCAATAATCGCTCTTATCAACACACCTCAATAATCGCTCTCAATAATATCAACACCTCTCTCACAACAGATCAGTCGTCGCTTTTTATCTCTTGTTCTTATCTTATTACATGCATACGTCACGTGCATTCAACCTCAATTTAGTTTCCAAACGTATTCGTTTGAAGGAAAATATATTTCGTTAAGCGGGAAGAATACTGAGAATAAACTCAAGATTTACATAGGGAAAGAAACTAAAAAAGGAAAGTTAATCTAGAATATACGTCACATCATCTCCCTCGTAATTTTTTTTTTGTCGAAAACCTATCAATTTTGTAGAGGTATCCTTTCAAACAATCTGATCATTCATTCAACCTTTCAGATAAGAACTTACAAGAATTGATGAAGAGATTGGTGCATCTGTTGCTGTAACTGACTTCTCAGTACATATAGTCTGTAGACATCAATAGTTCAATAAACATTCATAGAAAACTTTTTGTACGATTTCAAATCTTCATCTTATACTTCGTGATAAATACTTTGTCAATACGTGTGGAGAACACTCATCAATATACATATAAGTAGCATAGTAGTCAAAAAACTGCGTATGGCAGATAAAAAACTACAACATTTTTAACGTGATTAATTACACATTCGTCCACTCCTGATAACTTCTCAGGGAAGACAAAACATTCAAACTAAGTTAAGTGAATATTGTAATACAGTGTAAATTTAGTTAGGTGAAAAAACAACTGCACTTGCAGAAAAAAATTCAACACCAACTCAACAAGTGTCAAGCACAAAAAGGTTAGACATGGAACAACAACGAAAAAAAACTTTGATTGCTTGGCGGCCAGGGCCGACTTCGAACTACTCCCATGCATTCACACATCGAATTTTGAGATGGGATAGGGGAAACCCTGGAAAACCCTATCCTGGGAATGAAATCTTTATAAATTATCAACAAAAGCAATGCTGATTTTCGTGTTATGCCGCAAAGACAACATGCACAGAATGAAATGACAAGCATTTTGTATTTAAAAAAATTAATGTGGCGCCACACATAAAAAAAAACATTACATACTGACAAGATAATGCATGCGATATTTTATCTTCAAAGTTTGTCAAAAAAGTTCTGTGATATTTATTTGTCGTCACATTTTGTGATAAAAGTTCAATGATTTTGGTTTTTCTTGACGTCAAAAAAGTTCAAATAAATAGTCTCTATAGGTATCAAAGTTCTGTGATACAAGAAAGTTCAAATTCGCTTCACAGAGCAGAGCTCTATATTGTAAAATGTTCCTTTGAGCTTGAAAGGCAGTTTAAAAAAACTTAACAGTACTTGTTGCTCGCAAAGAATACCCGTGTGCGGACACGATTATGTTGTTGTCGGGGCGACAACGGCGTTTTCGAGGCTTCACGCTTCGCAGGCTTAGGTTGCAAGTCACTGGATCGCCGGGATGTGTCAGGAATTCCCGCGGACAAGGCAAGCTGACCAGAAGAGGCATGGTCATCAGGTTGGAACGAAGAGGTCTCAGGCTGGAACGAAGAGGTCTCAGGCTGGAACGAAGAGGTCTCAGGCTGGAACGAAGAGGTCTCAGGCTGGAACGAAGAGGTCTCAGGCTGGAACGAAGAGGTCTCAGGCTGGAACGAAGAGGTCTCAGGCTGGAGCGAAGAATTCTCAGGCCGGATCAAGGAGGTCTCAGGCCGGATCAAGTAGGTCTCAGGCCGGATCAAGGAGGTCTCAGGCCGGATCAAGGAGGTCTCAGGCCGGATCAAGGAGGTCTCAGGCCGGATCAAGGAGGTCTCAGGCCGGATCAAGGAGGTCTCAGGCCGGATCAAGGAGGTCTCAGGCCGGATCAAGGAGGTCTCAGGCCGGATCAAGGAGGTCTCAGGCTGGCTTGGAGACGAACCCGGAATCTAAGAAGGATGAAGATCCGGTCATTTCCTTGGTGGTCGAAGAAGTGGTGTGTAACTAGAAGGGCGCTTCCGTGAACGACGAGGAACGGTGGAGGAAGGTATAGGCTCCGTCCGTCCCGAGCGAAGATTCCAAGGACGAAAACCTGGCGGATGCAAATGCTGGACTCTATGTCTGGATTGTAGCCCAACACTAGAAGTTGCACTAGGAGAGTGTGGAACAGGAGGGGAAAATTCAGGCGGCGGACGCTTTGTAGGTTGAAATGGCACAGATGGCGAAAGAGGACGTTTTTGCCCTACGGCAGATGGATCAAATGTTCCTGAAGTAGGAAGCTGCTCAGCAGAAACAGAAGGAAAGATTTTTGTTCTTGGAGACTGAAGAACCTCAACAATATTGTCAGATGATTCAGATTCAGCAAGAGGTACGACTCTTTTAAGCACAGGAGAGATAGAACTATCTGAAGAAGAAATGTCAGTTCTTGTACGTTTTAAGTTTTTTGATTGAAAACCAAAGGGAAGCACCACACGTGAAGAAGTAAATGGAGCGATTGGAGTATGAGAAGCAGATGAAAAAGAACCTCGTTGCTCACGACAAGAATATCCAGAGGAACTGGAAGCACTAGAACTCTCGTCTTTTGAAAAGGCAGGAGACAGAGGAGTTGAAATAATGACAGCACCCCAAATGAATGGAATAATGTCAGAATGTGAGTCGTTAAGAGTAGAAGCAAAGATCCGCTCAGACGAAGGTAGAGAATCGGACAGGACAGGAGTGGGGTCAATAATTTCATCATCATTTATACATACTTGTGAAGTCCCACCCTCTGCCTGAGGATTCCTACTAGATTTAGGGTTAATAATTGCATCAGTGCTTCTAATAACCCATTTTCTACATTGCTGCACATGGGCAGAATGTAGGGAGCCATCTGGCTTCTTTAATATGACATTATTGTCGTACACTTCTACCAATTCAAAGGGGCCTTCATATAAAGGTGCAAATTTTTTAACGAATGTGTGTGCAACGGAGTATTGGAAATGAGTTTCCAATAAGACCAGATCTCCAACTGCGAGATCTGGTTCCCTCCGTTTCGCATTATAGTGCCTAGCTTGGCTTAATTGAGCTCGACTGATAGCAGTCCGTGCCTTTTGCGCAAGTAGTTTTACAGAATCAGGTGTTGATCTTTGGTTGATCTCATCGATAATGCCAGTTAAATTCCCAAAAGGGGTGCGGATTTTGCGCCCTAGAAAAAGTTCAGCGGGCGTAAGCCGCGTTGATTCATGAAATGATGAGCGAAGGACGAAACAAAACATTTCAACATGTTTGTCCCAACGCTCATGATTATTACCAATGAAGGTTGAGATCATCTTTAGCAATGTTCTATTCACACGCTCAGCCGGGTTGGCTTGAGGGTGATATGGACTTATGAATTTATGTTTGATTTGAAGCCTCGCACACATTCGCTCAAATAACTCCGAAATGAACTGAACCCCGTGGTCCGAGACTACGGTACGGGTATACAGCCAAATCGAGTGAAAACATTATATATTAGAATATCACATATTATATCTGCCGTAGCTGCTTTAATGGGGAATGCTTCCACCCATTTAGAAAAATTATCTGTAACAACTAAAATATAACGAGATTTAGTTTTAGTTGATAATGGATAAGGGCCCAATAAATCTATAGAGATAGTTTCAAAAACATAATTATTTGAACTACAAATAAGGTGACCGGCTGGTCGTTTATTATTATAATTGTACTTTTGACAGTACTCACATGAGCGAATGTATGCGAGTATACTATTGTACATGCCCGGCCAGTAGGCTACGTCTCGGAGCTTACTACGAGCTTTTCGTTTGCCTAAGTAGTCGGCAAGAGGAATATCATGAAATTCGTATAATAAAGCCATGCGAAGAGACTGAGGTATCTCAGGGCGGTACTCAGCTCTCGAGTTTACAATTTTTTTATAATACAAAATACCATCGATGATCTCATAATTCCGACTACGACCCGCTAAAGAAGGTTCACTTAAAGCAGAAGAACCAGCGAGTAAGAAATTATAAATTTCCCCAAAATCTGGATCATTCGGCAGTTCAGAAATTATTTGCTCCCTTGAAGTTATTTCCGAAAGAAGAAATAGGGAGGGAGGTTCAGTATCCGCCTGGGCACCAGAACTGACCGGAATTCCAGACAGTGCGTCAGGCAGTTGGTTTGACTTGCCAGGGCGATACTGAATTTGATCATTATATTCCTGAAGTCGAAGTGTCCATTTTAACAATCTTCGAGACAGATTCCTTGCTGTGGTTAAATATTGTAATGCCGAATGATCCGTAATAACATTGACAGTTAAATGATTGAGATAGCATTTAAATTTGGTGACAGCAAATAAAATAGCTAAGCATTCTCGCTCAGAAGCAGAGTAATTACGTTCTGCTTTATTAAGAATTCGAGAGGCATATGCAATAGGATGCCCTCGTTGAGATAGAACAGCTCCTAGACCAACACCTGATGCATCGGTAAAGATATTAAATATTTCAGCATGGTTAGGAAAGGCGAACACAGGTGGCGAAACCAAGGCATGTTTAAGAGTATTAAAGGCAGTCTCTGCCTCTGTGGACCAAGCAAAGTGTCTATATTTTCGTTTCAAAGCGAATAAAGGTTCGCATAGAGTAGCGTACCCCGGAACGAACTGTTCGTACCACCCGGTCATGCCTAAAAATCGCGACAATTCTTTCGCCGACTTAGGCCTCGGAAAGTCCGAAATTGGCTTTACCTTTGAGTCATCAGTTAGAAGACCTTTAGGGGTAATTTTCAGTCCGAGATATACGAGTTCGTCTCGGCCAATTTGACATTTTCTAGGTTTTAACGTCAAACCTGCATAATGTAGCAGTTGGAAAACTTGGTCCAACAGAGACAGATGCTGTTCAAAAGTTTCAGAAGAGACGATAATATCGTCCAGATAAACATGGACATTAGGTCCGAGCACAGGACGTAAGACTGAATCCATTAAGCGCTGAAACGTTGCAGGAGCATATGCCAAACCAAAGGGCATTTGTAAAAATTCATATGCTCCAAACGGGGTAATAAATCCAGTTTTTTCAACGGAATCTGGGTGGACAGCCACCTGCCAATAGCCACTAGCTAAATCCAATGTTGATAGCCAGTTTGTTGACGATAAGTTCTGGAGAATATCGTTAATTATAGGCAATGGGTAATTGATAGCTTTGGTTACCGCATTGAGTTTTCGGTAAACTATTACGAAGCGATACTCTCCAGAATGTTTTTTTGGAACAAGAAAAACAGGTGCTGCCCAAGGACTAAGTGATTCTTTAATTATCCCCGAATGGAGCATGTTCTGTATTTGTCTTTGGAATTCAGCTTTCTTCTGGTTCGGACATGGATAAGGCTTACATGCAATGGGTTTAGCTCCTTATGTATCAATAGTATGATACACCACCTGTGTAAACCCTGGTTTATCAGAGAATAACCCTGGTCTGCTGCGTAAAACCTGACCAAGTTCGCTTTTATGTTCAGGCAATAATGCGCATCTAAAGTGTATAGCCAGGTTGGTTAAAGCATTGAAATGTATTTTTTCTTCTGTAGTAAATGAAGATAACATTTCTGAAAAGTTATCTTTGAAACTGGAAAGTAAAGATCCATCATATTTGGTTTCATTTTATTTAAAACTTGTATACCAGGAAGCAGTAATTCAGTTAGCATCTCGTAACATTTCCGATCTTTTTTCTGCTTCATCACATATTATTCACATAGTGATGCTGAGTGGTGGTGGCATTATGTACTGAAGATTTGTATTTAATTTTTGGTGGTGTTTTTTTTTTCAAATTGGAACTAATGCTGTTTGTGCAGTGGTTGCATCTTAATTTGCTAAGCCGTTTCACAGCAAAATGGGCCAGAAGTCCTCATTTTAATAGCAGTTTTGATTTCATCAGTCCAAATTCATTTGAAAATCTATGGACTATTTTATTTCCGTGGAAGATGATGCTGTAACCTCTTCACGTCATGGGGTCTGGCTAGTCCCTCAAAGACAGCATACCCGTACGAGTTCCATGTCTAAGGTGACCAGACGTCCCCAAATCTTGAGGACAGTCCTCGAATTTCGTTAACTGTTCCCAAAAACGTCTGATGCCTTTGGGGACGCAAAATGTCCTCGAATTTTAATTTTTGTCCTCAAATGTCCTCAAATTTAGAATTTATCACTGCGTTTCTACGTTTCTAGTGAAAAATATTCTCAAAAGTAACTTCGTTGCACCAGCCTGTTCACTTTAAGTAAGAGTGACGCACCCGTCTCGTACTCCATGTTTATTAAGTACTCCAAAGGTGGCATCAGCCAAAGCGAGTGGCATCCGGCATGAGCATCAGCCCACACTAACTCATGTAACCCTGCTGAAGCCCTCAACTCCCGCCCCCACTTTTTGCCTTGCGGTGTAGATGGTCTCCCTTCTGAGAATATGGCCGTGAGATGATCTTGTGATTAAAACTTTGTCCCTTTGTGAACAAGCAAATGCCATTTGGACGACTGGGTGAGTAATTGACTACCGCCGACGCAGATGTCTTTAAAAATATCCTTAAGCTGAAGCACGCGCAGTGGATATTTCAAATGTGTGTGGGGGGGGGGGTGTCATGGGTGATACCTTCGTAGCAGAGCAAGCAAGCTCTGGATTTTGCGGGTCATAAAAATTAGAAGATCCTAAGGGTAAGTTTCTAGTGTTTCATCTTTACCGTATATATGTACTCATAGAATGAATGTTCATTGAATTCCAAAGCTGCCATGTTGGGGCTTTTTTACTAACGAAATGCAGACACATTTTCCGAAGTTGGGGACATTTGTTTGGTTTCAGGGTATACAGATTCATGGGAAACAGAAATCTTTTACGGGGATCTTTTCTCTTCCTTTTTTTCTTCGCATCTTTTGAAGTCGAACATCATTGATAGTGACCAAATTACTCTGATGAATGCTAAAATTTGGATTATTACTCAGTAGTTTTACACCATGCCGAAACGTAAGCGTAGTTTCAATGATTCCTTAAAAAAAGAGTTCCCGTTCATAAAAACCTCTGCTTCGGAGCACAATGTATTTTGTAGTATTTGCTCAACAGAGTTTTCGATTTCTAGTGGGGGAAAGTCGCATATATCATCTCATGTGAATTCTGAGAAACACAAGAAGGCCCTGAGATGTGCAGCAAGTAATACGTCAGTAACATCGTTCATGCGTAGCCGTAGTATAAGTTATAAAATTCAAAATTGGCAGCAGCTGAAGGTGTTTTTGCGTTTCATAACATCAAGCACAGTCATAGCTTTTGTTCAATGGACTGCACATCGAAAGTTATGAGGAAAGTTTATGATCCAGCATTTTCATGTGCAAGGACAAAAACAGAGGTGATAATTGAAAATGTATTTTCTCAGTGGTCAAAGGATGTATTAAGAACTGAACTTCGTAGAGCAAATTACATCTCAATCTATTGTGATGCATCAAACCATGGACACATAAAAGTATTTCCTATCTTAGTGAGATATTTTGATGTTGAAAAAGGAATATGTGTAAAACTTTTGGAGCTAAAAAGTGAGAGAGGGGAAACCTCTGAAATAATTACAAATTATGTGCTGACTACACTTAAGGAAAATGATCTTGTAGATAAGCTTTTAGGCTTCTGCGCTGATAACACGAACACAAATTTTGGTGGTGTATCCCGAAGAGGTACCAGCAATGTATTCCACAAATTGCAAGCAGAAGTACAGCACAACATTGTTGGAATTGGGTGTGCTGCACACATAGTAAACAATACCATACAAACAGCAGTTGACAGTCTTCCTATAGATATTGAAGCTATTTTAGTGAAAATTTATTCACATTTTCACATATATACTGTTCGTGTTGAAACTTTGAAGGATTTTTGCAATTTCGTATCAACTGAATATCCACAAGTTCTGGGGTATTCTAAAACCAGATGGCTTGCTCTATTTCCTGCATTAGAACGATTGGTAGAGATGTTTGTTCCACTGAAAGCATACTTTCTGTCACAGAGCAAATGCCCCATGCTTTTAAAATCGTTTTTTGAAAATGATTCTGCAGAACTGTGGTTACGGTTCATCCACAAGCAAGCTTCTCTGTTTCATGAGTCTGTTAAACAAGTTGAGGGGCAGTAAACTACTATTTTTGAAGTTGCTAATGTTTTAACTGGCCTAGTTGGAAAATTCGAAGCTAGGTTAGCTGACAAGTTTGTTCCTTTGGATGTCGGCAGACTATTCTATGGATCTGAAAGGGAGGCTGAAATAATGGATGAAATTCTATCATTTTATGGGACCAGCATAGAATAACTGAAAAAATGGATAGTACCATTTGAGGACTTTAAGATGTTTTCTTGTTTAACACTAAAGAAATTATCAATGTGGAAAGACATAGAAAGCTGTTTGCTGTACATCTTCAAAACTATCCCGAACATTAAAATTGATGAGACTCTGATGTATGATGAATGCACATATATGAAAACTTTTGCAGATGAAGTAAAAATTTCTAGCTGGAATAATGATAACATTCAGCTTAGTAAATGTTGGACTGAAATATTTTCCCATTTCAAGAAAATTGATGTACCTTTGAATCTATTCAAGTTAGTAGAAGTCGTATTGTGTTTACCAGAAACAAAATATGGACTTCTGAAAAAAACTGTTTGCAAATATCCACATTGAAGGCCATGCTTATTGTAAAAACAAATTTTGACTACACTTGCGCAGAATTCCACCAAAAACTTTTAGAAAATGAGAACATTCTACAGGCAATTCATTCTTCTGAAAAATATAAGGATTACGCAACTTGCTCCTAATTTAGCAAATGTACTTCAGGTAAAGTTTTTCACTTTCACTGAGTATGTTTTTTTAATTCCAGCTCTGCCTTATGGTACAAATTGATAACATTTCACAAGGCATATACTTTTAAAACACATTTTCATATGAAGTGTTAAATTTACACAAATGAATAAAGTATTATGAGAAAATGTATTGCATATGTAGTCTGAATATACGTGTGTCCCCAAATGACTTACCGATTCGGGGACACCGCGCTATTTTGTCCTCGAATCGGTGTTCCAAAATCTGGTCACCTTATCCATGTCACTTATTTCCAGATTAATAAATGTTAGCAGTAATATTGTAGCATTTTTGTTTACGTTTCAATACTGTTCTAAAAAATTCCAGGAAATTTCTCTTATTTTTCATACTTGCCACTTCATTGTCATAAAATTTTTGATAAAAACACCTGTGAGAAGTTAACTGAAGTGTTACTATGTGTGTACGTGTGCGTGTGTGTGTGTGTGTGTGTGCGTGTGCGTGTGTGTGCGTGTGTGTGTCAGAGCTGAGTTCGGGCTCAATTTTAAGAGCCCGAGCCTGAATTATGTCAGCCCGAACGAGCCCGAAAACTATGATTAACCTGTATAGGCATTAAAAAAAGACTTCCACTCTTTCATACCCATGCAATTAACCGATGTCTTTCTCATCTGCGGAGTGGGGAAGGGATGTCTATCTATTTCTATAGTTTCTTTAACCATTCATTTCTTCCTGAAATGTTTTTTTGGTTGGTGGGGGTGTATCAGGAAACATCTGATGGCACAACAAACTACGTCGTATGTTGCTCAATAGAATTAGCAGGGAGCTGCCCCTTTGAGGTAGGAAGCAAAATTCCGTCAGCTTGCTATCTACTATCTATAATTCTTAAAACTCACCCTTGGCAGAAATCCTGTAATTCATGGCCTATGGTATTTTGTTATCCAAGCCTGGAATGGATATCCCTGCAGAATTCCTACTCCTCATTTAGACCTAGTTGCTGAAGAATTCTCTTTTAACAACTAGAAAGTGTAAAAAAAGCCTCGTGTGCTAAATCATATAAAATCACATTAAAAGAAAAAGGAAGAAAATTCTTCCCCTCTCTCCAAGCCCGAACTCCAGTAAGTATTACGCAGCCAGCACCCGGTTCGGGTTCGGCCCGTCTCAGCACTCGTGTGTGTGTGTACTAGTGCTTAGCTTGACATTTATAGTAGGTATATTGAAAGTAAAAATTTAATTTTACCATAATGAGCAAATTTGGCTTCTAGTAAAGAATGTTAGTAAAATGTATAAATTCCCTAGTGTTATGAAAAACTACTAACCAATTGTGCTTAATTCCTTTAGAAATGTGTGGGAAATAATTATTTATACTGTTGAAATGTTGTCTAATCCAAAATGTGATATCAAATATGTTTTATAAAAAAGTAGATCACAGTTAGGTATGAACATTACAAAAGTAGATTTTAGGTAAAGAAAATAATGGACACAACTCATGCATAAAATATTCAGATTGTAACATATACTGGAGGATCTAAACCTGAGATAATTTTGATGTAACTTGTGATGATTCAAACTATTTGAAACAGATGTCTTAATTTCTGCCATTGGTTAGCAAGAATTATTTATTTTGTTGTGTGTATCTATGACTTTGTTGCAGATGCAAGGTGCTTTAATAATATGAGGAGGCCGCCCCGGTGGCGCAGTGGTCTAAGCGATGGCCTCTGATCATTCGTCCGTAAGGGGTCCGGGTTCGAATCCCGGCGAGGCATGGATGTTGTGTTTGTCTTACGGCACTGGCTCTCTCCCTTCCCTGGAACCAGTGACCCTAAATTAGGGACGGGCGACTGCTTATAGCCAATTGAGTTGCTCACGGTGGTCGTTAAACTTCCAATCAAAAAAAAGAAATAATATGAGGGTGGATGAAAAAGTTACTTACCGTGTTGAATAAAAACAAACAAACAAAGATATACTCAGGGGATGTATGTTGGTTTAAAGGTACAACATTAATTCATTTTTTGACATAGTCGCCTAAGGACTGTAAACATTTATCGGAACGTGCGATTAACTTTCCCATACCTGTACAGAAAAAGTCCAGTTTGGTGCAATTAGTTAAGGACCGCACTTTTCACAGCCTCATTGGTTGGGAATCGTTGTCCCCTAAGGTCCTGTTTCATTTTACCGAACAAATGGTAGCCGCATGGGGATAAGTTGGGGCTGTAAGGTGGATGTTGCCACACCTTCGACTTGAATGACTGCAGCAATTCCCTTTGTTTTCCGTGCTGTGTAGCGTTGTTGGGCAGCAGAGTGACACCTTCGCTCAACTTACCCCGGCATCTGTCCTTCCTTACTTGAATTTCGCAAATTTAATAGTGTTTGGCAATATGAGTCACTATTGATGGTCATCTCTTTTGACAGAAATTCTGTGTAAACAACAGATTCACAGTCGCCATGACCTCTCCCGCAGACAGAGACAGTTGGACTTTTCGCGTCTTCCTTGTTGGAAAGATGACATGTTTCCATTCCATGGACGATCGTTTGATTTCAGTTACGTAACAGTAAATATGTGATTTCAGATTGCTTATAGAGATATATTTCCCACGTATAATAAGAAGAAATATTTATTCCCCAATGTTTACCTGAAAAACTGGGAATTTGCTAAGCATCGACCTGACTCTAAATAGCTTAGCTACGATGAAGCAGGGTTCGCTTCGACTGGCGAAAATCTGAGATTATTCAGATTAAATCACTCGGATGTTTGGGACTTCCTCATCCTGGATGGTGAACGGTAGCATGCTTGAATGGAAATCGGGAAATGCAGGTTCGCTTCCTGCTCCACGGCGATGAATTTTTCAAATTTTCTGGTATGAAAGAGTTAGTAAGTAGCGCTAAATCTGCAACTTCAGATGGCTTAGTGGCTCATAATGCAATTTAATTTCTGTTAATAGTGAGCAAGAATTCTGTTTACTGAGCTATTGTTTAAATTAAATTCTAGTATGGAAATAGTTCTTTCAATTTTTGGCTTACCTAATAGTGTTCAATTATAGTAATTGGAAATTTACGAATACAAATGAAAGGAAAATTTAATAGTGACAAAAATGAATAATTTTATGAAAAAAGTTCTTGCATTAATTTTTCACAAAACAATGAGAACATTTTTTGTGACAGTGTCCTTCATTCGACTTTTTTTTCAATTACCAAGAAAATAGCTTGTGCCAGAATGTGTTGTCACATAATTTTAAAGTGTTGAAATATATACAGATAAGGATTTTTTTTCTTCCCCCAAGTAGAAATAAGTTAAATAAACTCTAATGCACAGAGATGATTTGTATTAAAAGGGATCCTAAGCATTTTTTTAAGAAGGAATTATTTCCAAATTATGTACTTTTAGTGTACAGAAGCATTGTCCTAGAAATAACCCCATTAAACAAAATACATGCAATAATATCAAAAAATTTATTTTTTCCAGAACAAGAAAAAATATAACTTTTTTTTAATTTAGTAAGGAACGTTTTAGCCAGATATATATATATGAGGGAACACTTTTTCTTCGACCTCAGTATGATTTCGCTTGACGTTTTCCGTTCGCTATTAATATTCTGTACGCTATTTATTAAACGAATTTGCTTTTCATTGTTGCTAGAAAATCATGAAGGCAAAAAGAAAAAAAATGAACCACACGGACAACGAAGAAAATATAGTTAATTTCAATAAATCGAGCAACAAAACTTTCGAATATGTCTCTTGATACGACTTTGCTGAAGGAACGGCTAAGCGCGAAAATCCACACTACACGGAAAACGAAAAAAAAATTAATTCAGTAGTGTTAAACGATTAAGTTCAGTAGAACTCCCATTTTAATAATGTTCCTTTTAAACGTTTTATTCTCCAATAGTTTTAATTAATATGCAATGACTAGATGTGCATTCGCTGCGTGTTGGAAAAAATAGCTCTCTACTCGGTCGCCGTTTGCTCTCGGCAGCCCAAGCAGAGGCAACAGCACTAAGTTGGTCACGTGATCTCGTCGATGCCCTTTCGCACCGAAGCCTGTCTTTCTCGTCAGCCTGGGACCGTATGCATTGACGTCACGAAACCGCTGTTTGCGTCACTTTTCTCCTCTGCTGCTTTCTTGCAAAACAACTGGTGTACAAGTGAGATGAAAGATGTATTGTGTGGGCTACGTAAGTGGGTTTTCTGGCGATCAAAAACAGCTTTATTCTGGTAAATTAAAGTTATTGGGCAATTCTGGCGACCCATATGAAATTCCATACTCACTTTTCCTGAACAATATTGTAGGAAGGGTAATGTTTTTGCTTGAAAGTAACTCAAAATTCTGCATTCCAGCGCAGCTACCAGCTTCTGTGCTAATGTGATTAACAGCAGCGGCGTCGAAACCGCGGGGGGCAGAGGGGGCAACTGTCCCCGCACGCAGATGAGTGTGGGGGCAAAACATCATATATGCCCCCCTCAGTTTTCTTCCTTTTCAAATTACATATGTTCGTCATTGCTCTTCATTTTTTTCATGAACTATCAAGAAATCTGAATTGTTTTTTAATGCCCCCATTAAACAGTCCAGAGGGCTGGTTCCTGTTTGAAGACCAGCAACGTTTTGTGTCTTACTAAGTGTAAAAAATTAGACTTCCTCTAAAAAATAAGCAAAAATAAATGTGGAAGTAGAAGTAGGGTGAAAATGAGATATAAGTTACTTCAATATTTAATAATAGGTTCTGCGGCTACAATTTCTGTGGAATTCGCACCAATCCGGAAGTATCAAAATCCATAGTGTAATGCAGTTTGTACGTACAGTTAGTTCACATTGAGAAACTACAGTATATGTATATGGATATTAAAGTGATTTTTTTTTGTAGGTGAATCTTAAACCGAAAAAAAAAATTCAGCAAATTTTCCTAATGAAGTCAGTACGTCTTCTTTTACAGTAGTAGGATAAATTTTATGCCATGATAAAATATTTTGTTCTGCAACATCTTGCCTCCGCTGTCAAAAAACAGTTTCGACGCCACTGATTCACACAGTTAATTAAGATAAAAACGTCCTGTCATATATAGATTAAGATAATACAACGTAGTTGTCACAAATGTTTATTTTCTCAAGCCGACCATGGTTTCGCTGGATATTGACCTAGCTTCATCAGGACGAATGTCATCTTTGGCTAATTGTTTAATTTAAAAGTTTACTTTTCAATAATTTAGATATTCCCCACCCTGAAACTTAAGCTATGGTAAAAATCCTCTGCTTTATACAGGTAGGGCTATATATATATATAATAATAAAAATAAATTCTGGCGAGTCGCACTAGGTTTCTTTACCATATATATATATATATATATATAATAATGACAATATAATAAACTAGTGAACGTTATCATGAGATCATTTTTCAAAATTGGTCTGGGAACCCAACATATGAAGGTTCCAGTGACGCCGTGAAGGGTGTGCGGCGCGTGCGATCGCACAGGGCCTCGCGCTGGTGGATAAATAAGATAAAATAAAACAAAAGAGAGAAAGAAAGAAAAATGTAACATTAAGTACACAGACAAAAAGAAAAATCCCACAGTTCAAAACATATGAATTACCATCCCAGTTCTGCGCTCGTCTGCATGCACAAACATCACAGTGATGTCATGTATACGCTTCCTCTTCCTGATTCAAAGTGCAGCGCCGAGAGCAATATATTTCCTTCTCGCCGCTGGAAATTCTGTGATTGACGGGTGTGAGTGGACCACGGTGTATTCTGTGATTGACGGGTGTGAGTGGACCACGGTGTATTCTGTGATTGACGGGTGTGGGTGGACCACCATGGAGTGGACATCACGTCGTAACATTCTTTGAGTTTTACCGCCTATCTTGGGATCCACTTTTTGTGGATTTTCCAAGCAGTTTTTTCACAGAAAAAGCAGTTGTGTGTGTGTGTGTGTGTGAGAGAGAGAGAGAGAGAGAGAGAGAGAGAGAGAGAGAGAGAGAGAGAGAAAGAGAGAGAGAGAGAGAGAGAGAGAGAAAGTGAGGGTGTGAGTGTGTGTGTGTGTGTGTGAAGTCAACTGGCCGCTGTGTTTGGCGATTTATTATTAACTTTCTTCGGTTGCTCATTCGTACTTGTTTTAATGTTTTAACCAGGTTCACTTCTCTGTAAACTTTTTAACAATAGAATTTGCGTTAAGTGAGTTGAGTTGAGATGTCTAGAGAACGGGATAAGTTCTGTAAATTCGAATCAGGTTGTCAAAAGCAAAGAAAAGTGAAAGAAGAGAAATGTTTTTACGAAGTCAGGAAGGTGCCTTCGATAAATGTTTACTAACTTGAGCTTCAGTTTCTGTGGCCAGCAGTTCATCGTTTGCTTCAAATTGTATTGAAGATAAAGAATCCAATGATAATAATGTGGATGTGGTTCAAGTCACAGCAAATGATAACAATGTTGGAAGTGTCTCTGGCCAGCTTACACGAATGTCTGATGTGAAGGAATATGATTCATCATTTCAAACAAGTGAAGAATTTGTTCTACTATTAGATCCAGGTGAGTGGCCACCTTTTTAAACAACACACAGTTGGATGGAATCTTGCAAAAGGGCCCGATTTGTCTGATAAACTATGATTACCCAAGTGATGACGAGAAGCGGCACTTTTTGCCAGAACACGATAAGTGAATTTTACACAAGGGAGAAACAGTAGACAGGAGGTGGTTGATTTACTTAAAGAAAAAATATAAAGTTTTTTCTTTTTGCTGTAAATTATTAGGAAACACAAATGGGGGCATGTTAGCACATGAAGGGTTTTGCGACGGGAGACATTTAAGTCATAGGTTGAAGAGTCATGAAATTTCCCCAAATCACGTAGAATGTATCAAAAGGTGGACTGAGTGCGAGCTTAGACGCGAAAAACCTCACCATTGACGACAAACAACAGTCACTCAATTTTCAAGAAAAGCATTATCGGCGCGAAGTCTTGAAACGCATTTTATATGTTATTCAGTATTTGGCTGAACATAACCTTGCATTTAAGGGTGATAACAACACTCCGTACTCACCCAACAGTGGCAATTTTCTTGGCTTGATACAAATGATTGCAAAATTTAACCCTGTTTCACAAGTGCATTTAAGACGCATCAAAAATAGCGAAATTCACGACCATTATTTGGGTAGCCAAATTCAGAAAGAAGTCATTGATCTAATGGTATATAAGTAACAAAATCAAATGTAGACCATGTTAAGAAATCAAAGTACTTTTCAGTTATACTAGATTGCACTCCCGATTTAAGTCATTAGGAGCAAATAACGTTGGTCGTTAGATTTGCTAATATTTCAGAGGAAAGTTTTAAAGTTGAGGAACACTTCATTAAATTTATCTCGTGAAATTTGTGAACAGATATGTGTCATCTACTGGAAAACACCTCTCTGACCGTCTCTTGGTAGCCCTGGATGAGCTTGGTTTGAACTCAAATGACTGCAGGGGCCAGTGGTATGATAACGGCGGCTAATATGAAGGATGTAAATAATGGTGTCCAAGCTCGAATTCTACAATTAAATCCTACAACATTTTTCATGCCATGTGCATGCCACAATTTAAATTTATTCTTAGGAGACATGGCTACATGTTCTGCAAAGGCGATTACTTTTTTTGTTGTAATTGGAAGAATCTATTCTATATTTGCAGCATCTCCTACTCGATGGAACATTGTGCTCAAATATGTTCCTTATATTACTGTTAAGAAGTCCTGGGACACTAGATGGGAAAGCTGTGTAGAAAGTGGTAAACCCATCAGATACCAAGCAAAAGAAGTAAGGGACGCACTTCTTGAAGTTGCGGACACAGTAAATGATCCTAAAATCAAATGTGAAGCTCGCTCATTGGCAGTACATCAACTTCAGAGTTATGAATTCTTATTGGGTATTGTTATATGATAGGACATACTCTTTTCTGTAAACAGTGTGAGCAAACTACTTCAAT
This sequence comes from Macrothele yani, assembly GCA_039090855.1. Lineage (NCBI taxonomy): Eukaryota > Metazoa > Arthropoda > Arachnida > Araneae > Macrothelidae > Macrothele > Macrothele yani. The sequence continues at coordinate 145,092,417 of CM076995.1, read as the reverse complement.
CAGAGAGCATGCAGCTTGACATGGAAGAAAATATGCTTTAGGGGATTATTAAATTTTTGAACCAATTTCGAAATGAAGGCTTCAATTCAGCAATTATGGCCGCTCGTGAAATTTGTGAACAGTTAGGTGTTGAACCAAAATTTCCTGAGCATAGAATGTCTAAAAAAAGAATATTTTATTACGAAATAGACGATGAGCCCTTGAGAAATACAAAATCTGCAGAGGAAGTCTTCAAAACAGAGTATTTTTATCCTATTATAGGCCCTGCTTTAGTCGCTGAAATATCGCTTTGAACAATATAAAGAGTTCAATGACAAGTTTGGATTTTTGTACTCTCTACTGAAAATGAAACAAATGAATATGAAGATCTAATGAAATATTGCAAAAACCTCGATTTCGCCCTTCGTTCAGGAAATATCCGCGATATATGCGGAGAGGAGCTATTCACAGAATTGAAAATAGTCAGAGAACTAGTTCCGGACGACATCAATACTGCCATCAAAAAATTGCAATTTTTAAACGAAATGCAAAATTCCTTCCCTAACGTAGCTATCGCGTACACAATCATATTAACTGTGCCAATAATAGTCGCGAGTGCTGAAAGAAGTTTTTCTCGCTTGAGATTAATCAAATCGTATCTGAGGACAAGAATGTCTCAAGAAAAGTTAACTGCACTCGCTAGATTGTCAATAGAACGCGATGTGGAATCAAAACTAAATTACGATGATGTTATTGAAGATTTTGCTGGACAAAAGGCGAGAAAAGTCTCTTTGCGTGACAGGTAAAACAGCAGTATATTCATGAAATACGATGACTGTTTCTCTAACTTTTAAAGGACATTTTCTTAATGTGTTAGGAAATTGTTGTACCTATTTAAAACACCTTTCTTTTTGTTCCGCATAGGTTTCATTTTTAAAACACACAGCTATAGTAAAACAGATTTAAAAAATTCATACTGCATAGTGCATAGTATTACGTACTAACATTTACCTCTTTTTTTTATTTTGCAAAGGAGAACGACGGTTGAGCTTAATAATAATAGCAGTTACAGTTACAAGTTTAAGAAAAATACCAGTTCCTTTTATAAAAAATAAATGAATGAAAAGCTTATCATCACCTTATGAGAAAATAAAAATATTCTATTGCGTACTTGCGCAAAATACCTTCAGCCAGGTTGATTTAGCAAAAATTATTAGTTAGCCAGAGGGCCTCGCAGGGAGAGTTCGCACAGGGCCTCGCGTAAGCTTGCGGCGTCACTGGAAGGTTTTATATTACATTCACTACGCCGCCCCGGTGGCACAGTGGTCTAAGCGATGGCTTCTGATCATTCGTCCGGAAGGGATTCGGGTTCGAATCCCGGTCAGGCATGGATGTTGTGTTTGTCTTATGGCACTGGCTCTCTCCCTTCCCTGGAACCAGTGACCCTAAATTAGGGACGGGCGACTGCTTATAGCCTATTGAGTTGCTCACGGCAGTCGTTAAACCTCCAATAAAAAAATATATTAATTCCCCTATACCAGTGGATACATTCGCGATAAAGAACAGCATAATCTTACTCATAGAAAGGTCAATTCTAGTGTAAAGACCTTCATAGAGTTTTTGTTGATAATGCATCGGTAAATTTATGAACATACCTGTTAAAAAATGTAAACTACACACTAATGTTTCTTCATTTCCGGTCATCAATATCAACTCTGTTGATACGTGATAACCACAAATTTTGGCGCTTCTGAATTAATTTTTTATAATTCTGATTCCACTTCGTTCGTTCAGATGGTAATCTATAATAGGACGCATCATTATCTCTCCCACTTCGGTTACTGCAGGCGAAAATAGCACATAAAACCATCTTCCTTATGCCTTAACCTTCCACAATGCAAATCCAAGCCCTGCTTGTACACCAGTTGATCACCAGGACCACGGTATACGATAGACATGTGATTCAACTCTCAGCTAAAATGCGGACTCTTAATGTAATCGGCCACCAGATGCCGCTGGGGAGATGCGGGCTATCAATTCCAGGAGGAGAGTAAACCCACTGTGAGTAAACCGCTGTCTGTATCATGATGATGTATAGGTTTGTTGTTGTAATGTGTTTTTAAGTGTGAAAATAGCCGTATTGTACTTCTCAAATATTATTAGTCCTTACACATCAAGTAGGCCAACATTTGTTGTGTATTTATACAGCGGATATGCTTCTAGCTTTCCCTGCATGCATTCAAAGGTAATGGTGTGTGTTGAGAATGTAGCAACAGTAGTTGTTTACTTCTAAATAACTCGCAAAATATCATTGTGCATAATACATTAAATACATCAATGAGAGGTGAGAGGTTCTTAAATTGAAGTGCGTAATTTTTTGAACGCTCCTTAGCAGTATTCGAAAGCCTCTGCTTTTTGGGCAATTATAAGTTGTATGTATATTAGGTATACCATATGAATAAGCAAATGGGTAAATGTGTAGTTTAGCGTCTTAAATTATTTCGTCGGAAATGTTGAAGGATTTCTAAAAAGTGAGAAGTACAGATTTTTAAGTATGCAATTTCATGACGAATGATGAAAAAGTTTCATCATTATGGTGCATTTTAAAGATTTTTACCGTAATATTTACGTGCCAGTACGACGCCGACGCTGTGAACAAAAGCTGCGGGACGCCTAACACACGCCGCATAATGATATATAATACCAAGCTTTGCTCCGCTGAAACGAAGGTCTCGTTATAGTCTCGTTCCGGCTGGCATTCTGCTGGCGGAAGAGTTTAAGAGGAAAGGGGAGCGTTCTTGCCAGGAAAACGATCCAATTTGTAATGCTGCGCTACAGAAAATAGATCATCATTTCCGTCTCACATTATAACGTCACAATCTGAGATTTTCTTGGGTTTTTTTCGTGTATGATTCTTTAATGCGCAATTTATGAATTCACTTCTTCGAGATATTTTTCTTTTTTGTTATCCAATTTCAATGAATTGCGAACAACGCTGTCAACAGGAGGAGCAAAACTTTAATTTTCCGATGCTATGTAAAACTTCCGTTGAAGAGAACACGGCCTCTACTTTAACGCTTTGGTAGAAGAAAGGAAGGCATTTGCATACTTTCTATTTCGTACCAGGGAATCATATGCATAAGAACGAAGCAATTTTCATTATCTGCTTTAAAAAACTGCGACAGAAATGAAGAACTATTTTCTGTCAGGTAACACTACAAACTGGATTGCTTTCCTCGCAAGAAAGTTCCCCTTTCCTCCTGTACTCTTCCGCCAGCAGAATGGCGGCGGAGCAAAGTCGCTGAAGCGGCGGTGTTAGGCGCACCGCAGCTCACTTTTTGAAATCCTATTTATATCCCACTTTTTCGAAATCCAACGAAATAATTTTGGACGCTAAACTACACATTTACCAAGTAATGACTTTGCTGCCTTCTTTGAAAGGTAGGTTGTCTGTCTGATTGAAGGTTTAACGACCGCCGTGAGCAACTCAGTAGGCTATAAGCAGTCGCCCGTCCCTAATTAAGGGCCACTGGTTCCAGGGAAGAGAGAGAGAGCCAGTGCCGTAAGACAAACACAACATCCATGCCTCACCGGGATTCGAACTTGGACCCCATTCAGACGAATGACCAGAAGCCATCGCTTAGACCACTGCACCACCGGGGCGGCAAGATAGGTTGGACATTCAGGAAATGTTACAGGAATAACAGTGGAGTTAAGTCTGACACGGACAGGCACATCATATAAAACTTAGCCATTGAATGTCTCACTCCTGCGTCTAATTCATCATGGGAGAGGAAAGGTTTCTCACAAACAAAATCGTTAGTGCTGAGTTTCCGATCGGCTCGAGGGATTGCTTCCTGCCATTTAGCAAGCATTTTTTTTTTCATTTTTAAGTGCTTTAAATGACGAAACATGTTCTTCACTACTAGCATAACCAGAACAGCACTTCGGAACGAAACATTTTCGTCCCATGTCACGGGAATCGAAAACTCCGAAAAGCTAAACACTTCAGTAAAATAAAAAAAAAAAAAACCGACAAAAGAAATAAAGCAGTTTGCACTGATTTCAAAGTAGGTCAAGAAGTAGAAAAGGCAAAGATGTCAGTTACTTACCTTGTTCTAACCTACTGTAACAAATACCTTCTTCGATTTGTTTACTCATATGACTATTCAAGTGGCCCGCATTTCCTCTAACCCCCTCTAGTGGTCATTACATTGAGGGACCTTTTTTTCCAGCACGACGTCATACGGATTTGAATCACCTGTCTATCGTACACCATGACCAGGACGTCTGCTAGGATGATTTACCACCGAGGTCGTTTACCTCGCTGTGACGTCAAATGCATACGGTCTATAAAACGGTGTATGATAGTCAGGTGATACGACTCTGAAATCGTCCGTTAATGTTACTTGTCACTAGATGGCGCGACCAACGTGTCACTGGTTCCAGGGAAGGGAGAGAGCCAGTGCCGTAAGACAAACACAACATCCATGCCTGACCGGGATTCGAACCCGGACCCCTTACGGACGAATGATCAGAGCCCAGCGCCTTAGACCACTGCGCCACCGGGGCGGCCTATGGTACAGTTGGGTCAATAAAGGTTGATACAAGTTCTTTATATGCTGCATAACCTGTCCGATAACCTATAGTTCAGTACAAAACACTTTCGCCCATACCTTAAACAGAACTGAACAGATTCTAGTCCCACATTTAGCTACACTATATATATATATTTTTTACTGTAGGTTTTACGACCACCGTGAGCAACTCAATGGGCTATAAGCAGTCGCCGGTCCCTAATTTAGGGTCACTGGTTCCAGGAAAGGAAGAGAGCCAGTGCCGTAAGACAAACACAACATCCATGCCTGACCGGGATTCGAACCCGGACACGTATTTCACAAGTGAATGTAGGGAATTGCGATTAAGGCCATTTACGCAACGCAATTGGTTCAGAGCTACTGTGGAGATTGCGCGTAGGCGAGGCCTATGAGGAGGGTCATGTGACGGAGACATTTTTAGCCTTGCTGCATTCGCCATAAGACATTTTAATGTTTGGGTGTTTTCTTTGCAACAATGGTTACCTTCAGTTGTTTTACCTGTACAGTCGGAATGCGACAGGAGGTAAATAGAGAGTGAACTTTATTGGTAGGGGAACTTTTTAGTTTTATTTCAAAACGACTCATGGACTTATGAGTTGTCTTCCGAAGAACCTGCCCTTTACTCTATATAGTTCTCACAGAGCCGACAGATGTCAGCACGTCAGCGCTCACTCCTGTAGTTAAGGATTAGTACTGATGTGTTTTGTATTGAGAAACCATGAGTTGTTTAACGTTTTTTTATAATTTCCGGAGAGAAGAGGGGTAGAAATGTGGAATTGAAGGCATTTTTGATGAAGTTTGGAGGGGAAAAATTATGAGGAATTTCCTAAATATTAGAAAAATATATATGTGACAGATCACTTACTATTTTATCAGACACAATATATGGCAAACAACATTCTGAAGTATTATTCCAATAGAACTGTCTTATTTCAACATAACGGTGTTTTGAGGTCTTACTTCGTGTCATTAGGTAGTTCTTTGCTACTACAAAATCACTCGATGTGATTTTTTTGTAGCTAGACCTCTTCACATTCATGAGAAAAAACTTGATCATCAGAATAAATATTTGGTGATGGGTACTAGGTTGACGTGCTATCATCTATTGGCCGATACGAAGTATGGTATTCAACTAGAAACTGCATATATTCCTTATGATATCGTGCACGAAATTACTTTACCTTCCTATCCAATATGATCATTTGTCACATATGTTAAGTAATCTCACAGTGAATTTCTTAGAAAGCAGAACTTTCCACGATAAAACTTTCCAGGATATAATTCAATATGATCATTTGCCACATATGTTAAGTAACCTCACATGAATTTATTAGGAAGCAGAACTTTCCACGATATAATTCATTATGATCATTTGTCACATAGTGTATGTAACCTCACAATGAATTTCTTAGCAAGCAGAACTTCCCCCCGATAGAAGACAGTGTTCCTGTTATGTGACTCCCCTTATAGGCCCCGCCTACTCGCAGTTTCCAAAGTAGCTCTGAACCAATCGCGTTGCGGAAATGGCCTTAATCGCTTAAAGGTTATATGACTGGAGACACCACTGGCTCTGCCGCCATAGGTCACAGCTGATCTGTGGTGTGACGTCACAAGCAGGCAAAAATGAACTAAATTATACCGTTGATAAAACAGTAAGCTTGTGTATCATTGATAAAGATTATTGAATTACTCATTTTATTTGTTTATACTCTTAGATAAGGTGACCAGATATCGGGACACCGATTTGAGGACAAAAGGGCGTGGCGGTCCAAATCGGTAGTCCATTTGGGGGGACATACGTACTCAAAATAAATATTCAAATCTTTTTGTCACAAAGCTGCATTGCTTCAATAAGTGTGATATTACACATTACAATCTGTGTCTTAAAAGGATATATCTTGTAGAACGTTAGTAATTTGTAATTGAGAAAGCAGAACTATGATGGCGAGAACATATTAGCAAAAGTGAAATGCTTTACCTTAGGTACATGCGCTGAATTAAAATTAGGCTGCACCCCATAGTAATTGCATGACGAATATTTCATTTTGCCAAAGTTTTTGGAGTAACTAAGAACACGTACATTTGAAATTTGACAGCGCCAGTGGTGCATTGACCTAGTGCTGGCTACTGACCATTCGTACAAGCTAGTACGGATTCGAGTCCCCAATGAGGCACGGGTGGTGTGTTTGTCCTGCAGCATTTGCTCTCTCCCTTCCCTAGAACGAATGTCTCCAAATTAGAGACAGGTGACTGCTTATAGTCCTTAGAGTTGCTCGTCGTAATGGTCATTAAACCCACAAAGAAGCAAAAAAAAAAGAGTCGAAATTTGTTCTCACAAGAAGCATGTTGGAAAATTAGTACAACGGAAACAATTTTTAAGAACATTTTTCATTGGAAATCTAAAGGGTTAATGAGGAAGTGTAAATTTGAGGACATTTGGGGACAAACATCAAAATTTGAGTCCACTTTGTGTCCCCAAAGGCTTCAGGCGTTTTTGGGGACAGTAAACTAAATTCGAGGACTGTCCTCAAGAATTGGGGACGTCTGGTCAGCTTACGCTTAGAAGCTTTTGTTCCACTGGTTTCAAAGCAGCTTCTTTTCTGCGGCTGCTCCGTGCCTGCTCATGACGTCATTTGCAGCACGGACGGTGACTTATGGCGGCCAATGCTGCGTGGATAGGAGTGGCGTCTCCAGTAATATAACCTCCTTGTTCCGTACATTCACTTGTGAAATACGCAACCCGGACCCCTTTCGGACGAATGATCAGAGGCCATCACTTAGACCACTGCGCTCACGGTGGTCGTTAAACCTCCAATCAAAAAAAAAAAAAAAAAAAAGACCACTGCGCCACCGCGGCGGCACACTATAAATTTATCTCCCGTTAAGTAAAAACAGAGTTGACGTATTTTACCTTCTGCATAGAAACTTAAAATTTTCTGGAACTCCATACAATATAATTACACAAAGTAACAAATAAGACATACTCAAGATAAATACCGATTTTGCACTGATGAAATCATAAACACAATATAATCCTATGAAGGTTAGCGTGAAAACGATCGGCTCACAACTCCTGAACGCCCCCTGGCAATCTGTGACATTAACAGTCCGTTTTTCAAACTGTTGACAGCACGGAGAGTCATATCACCTGACTTATCATACACCGTGGTCTATACACACAAAAGTATTAAGAGTGCTACCAGTGGCGTAGGAACGCTTTTGATTTAGGAGGGTACAAGCTCATGAACCATACATCTCAAGGATTAAGCCATCACATGAGAGAGAGTAGACTTACCATTAGCCTTGAACACAAGCAAATGTTTCCCTAAAGTTTGATCTTCCTGTTCCTGGACAGATATCTTCCCTCCAGAAAAACCAATATTACTTTCATTCAGGTTGTCGTTCTTATTATTAAAATATGCTTTTTTTGGGTTATTAAAAGTAAAAAAATCCATAATAGTTCTTTTAGCCATTATTAGCAACTTCGAATCGATTTTAAAACTCAACAACCATTACTACAGACTAGACGGAGTACTCCAAGAGGTTGGTTAGTTAAGCTACATACCATTAATGCAAATGCATAGACACATAGAAGAAAACCTGAGTCATAAATGAAAGAAAGATGGAGGCCAATACTAATGTCAAGGGGGCAATGACCAATCACCAATGAGTAGAGAAAGATGCGCGTCTTCCCGAGGGACTTAGACACTGAAATACAAAGGAGCTACGGCTCTTCGGTGAAGGACCGTGGGTGGCTTAGTGGGCAACGTTCGCGACTGTCATGAAAAGGACCTGAGGTTCGATCCCAGGCAGGAACGAACGCTCGATCCACTAAATATCCGCCGTGCGTCGGATGGGCACGTTAAGCCGTCGGATCCCGGGTACTGGCCCCCCGGCAATAAATAAGGGCGTCTTCCTCCCCCTTTCTACTTCGCTTCCGTGTCACTTTCCTATCGGGCACTCTAACCCAAATTTCCTAGCTTCCTATTTCTAAGGGTTGTTTAAGACCTGGGGTCAGACACTCCCTTCCTAAAATCCTCTACATATGGTCATGATCTTCTGTGGGAGTTGAGCCAAAGGCGAAAAAGGGTATCGATGAAGAAAGACGCCACACAGTTCGACACTCCGCTTCAACCCATCGCAATGTCATTAGCTGTAGGTGACCGATAGGTGTCATAATATCGGCGCCTTTCTTCTGCTCAAGCTGGCAGCCGTTTAAACTCGTTTTCCTGCAGAACTAATTTGCTGGAGTTTTCCAGGTGGTTGGCCAGTTTTTGGTGGATGAAAAGCTTCCCACTACAAGCTTCGGAAAAAAACCAAAAAAAAAAAAACAGATGACCCGTGATATTTCTTTGAATAAAAAAAATAAGTAGCATATAAATTTTACAGTTCACTCTTTATGAATGATTGGTTTGTGTTTGTTCGTATCTGGGGGAGGGGTACAGTAGATATTAATGTACTTGTACCCCTGTACCCCCCCCCCCGTTCCTACGCCACTGAGTGCTACTTACCTTGCTGAAAGAATTGCATTCCAAAATAGTTCCCAGAAGTACCCGAGATCCATAACATATCCCTTGAAATACGAAACAATATGAAAATACGTGGTAACAAAAAATATGCGAACATTTTCTGTTCCCACGGAGAGCAAAGCAAATCAATAGCACCACGATTGTTACGTCGCAAATCCTTGTGACAGGCCTAGTGAGCTATAAAGATGGCCTTGGCTGGGCACTGCAGATAAAGGGAGAATCGGGTTGTGAACGTAACAAATACACTTGTGTTCTAAGATTTCTCGATGGCTTCCTTAGCACCGGGTTGTCTAAAAACGGGAGGCATTCATCCTCTTCATATTCAGCAGTGAATTTCATCTTTTAGTGAGCGGAGTTCATGCATCTAAGAAAACATTTAGGGATACAATGTCGTGACTTCAAACAAAAAAGATATCGTCTGCGTATCTTAGCCATATCCCCCTTTTTTTTTTGATTGGAGGTTTAACGACCACCGTGAGCAACTCAATGGGCTGTAAGTAGTCGCCAGTCCCTAATTTAGGGTCACTGGTTCCAGGGAAGGGAGAGAGCCAGTGCCGTAAGACAAACACAACATCCATGCCTCACCGGGATTCGAACCCGGACCCCTTACGGACGAATGATCAGATGCCATCGCTTAGACCACTGCGCCACCGGGGCGGCGATAATGTATCCCTAAATGTTTTCTTAGATCGCATGAACTCCGCTCACCAAGAGATAAAATTCACTGCTGAATATGAAGAGGATGGGTGCCTCCCGTTTTTAGCCATCCTGGTGCGAAGGAAGCCATCGAGTAATCTTATTTTTTTTTTTTTTTTTTGATTGGAGGTTTAACGACCACCGTGAGCAACTCAATGGGCTATAAGCAGTCGCCCGTCCCTAATTTAGGGTCACTGGTTCCAGGGAAGGGAGAGAGCCAGTGCCGTAAGAAAAACACAACATCCATGCCTGACCGGGATTCGAACCCGGACCCCTTACGGACGAATGATCAGAGGCCAGCGCCTTAGACCACTGCGCCACCGGGGCGGCGATAATGTATCCCTAAATGTTTTCTTAGATCGCATGAACTCCGCTCACCAAGAGATAAAATTCACTCCTGAATATGAAGAGGATGGGTGCCTCCCGTTTTTAGACATCCTGGTGCGAAGGAAGCCATCGAGTAATCTTAGAACACAAGTGTATTACAAACCTTGTTAGGTTCACACCCCGATTTTCCCTTCATCTGCAGCGCCCAGCTCGCACAAGTACGACTTGTTTAGAGCCCGAGCGAAGGTAGCTTACGATCTCTCTTCAGATAAAGAGAATCTGCAACCTAAGAGAGTTTACCACTGCAGCTGGTTACAACATTGAGCGCATCGGAAGGATAATACATAAATAATCTTGGAAAGGAACACGGCGGGCACAAAGGTCACCTCCGGAAAGAGCAAGTTTTGCCGGGATTTTCTTACCAACCCAACAATACTCTGCGTAAGCTGAAGCTGAATGTAGGTAAGATCCCTGAGGACGATTGGGACCATTCTCACCGCTGATCGTGACGGGCAACCACTGTCCACCCAAGCCGGAGTATACGGCATCCCACTAATATACCCGGACGCATCTACAAGGTGATATATCGGAATGACAAAGAGGTCTTTCCACCTCAGAGAGACTGAGCACAAACGGGATATAAAAAACAGAAAACTAACTACTGTGTTAGCACGAGACATGAATTTTAAGGATGCTCAACCGATCTGGAAGGATATAAGAAGACTTGCACCCTACAGCGGTCCTAGGTCAACAGCAGTCAGAGAATCAATCGAGATTATATCAGGCAGTGACGTATGTAACACAGACATAACTACTGAAATTTCACCTATCGCGCACAAGGTGTTAAACATTAAGAATCGGTGGACAATCGATGAGCGCGTGGCGTGATACGAGTGTTATACTTGCTATAATGATTTTAAATTTTACATTTGCATTTATTCTTTGTCTGTTTCTGTTAAGTGTTTATATTCAGAAGCCCGAAGAAGCTGTCAGTTGGCAGTGAAAGCTTGCGAAACGTTTGTAATTTTACGCCTATTAACGGATTAAAATTACATATTAATGTATTATATCGTATTATTGTAAGTGGCATACAACCCACAATCCAATTATCTATCTATCTAAAACATCCATGCCTCACCGGAATTCGAACCCAGACACTTCACGAACCTGCCGCCCCGATGGCGCAGTGGTCTAAGGCGCAAAGCCTCTGATCATTCGTCCGTAAGGTCCGGGTTCGAATCCCGGTCAGGCATGGATGTTGTGTTTGTCTTACGGCACTGGCTCTCTCCCTTCCCTGGAACCAGTGACCCTAAATTAGGAACGGGCGACTGCTTATAACCCATTGAGTTGCTCACGGTAGTCGTTAAACCTAATCAAAAAAAAAAAAAAAAAAAAAAACCTTCACGAACCAATGATTTTTTTTTTTTTTTGGAGGTTTAACGACCACCGTGAGCAACTCAATGGGCTATAAGCAGTCGCCCGTCCCTAATTTAGGGTCACTGGTTCCAGGGAAGGGAAAGAACCAGTGCCGTAAGACAAACACAACATCCATGCCGCACGGGATTCGAACCCGGAACCCTTACGGACGAATGATCAGAGGCCAACGCCTTAGACCACTGCGCCACCAGGGCGGCGAACCAATGATCAAAAGCCAACACTTGGGCTATAAGCAGTCGCCCGTCCCTAATTTAGGGTCACTGGTTTCAGGGAAGGGAGAGAGGCAGTGCCGTAAGACAAACACAACATCCATGCCTCACCGGGATTTGAACCCGGACCCCTTACGGACGAATGATCAGAGGCCAGCGCCTTAGACCACTGCGCCACCGGGGCGGCTAGACGAAACTCGTCGGAATCGAAGATTAGTTTTTTTTTAAAAGAATAAACTCATATGAAAAGTTTATTTACATAATGGAAAACATCTTACCTACGTGAATAAACTGGATCGAATGAACGTTTAATTGTATGTATACATCACACAGTCCAATGGCACAACGCAATTAGGTCTGAGTGTTCGCTGTTCCAATAAGAACTTTCAAACAAGTTCCTGCTAGCATTGTTTTTTCTGAGAAGCAGTGGCGGTTCGTGATAAGCTGAGATGGGGGGGGGAGGTCTGCATCTCAATTTTGTACATATCACTTCGAATAAGCTAAGTTACTGAGCCTGTGCTGATGCTGTCAGTTTAATAATAATAATAATAATATATATATATATATATATATATATATATATTGATCGAAAGTGCTTTTTTTTTTACAAGAAATGAATATTTAGATTTTATATTTAGCGATTGATAGGGAAAATGTAGAGGTACCGATACCTAAATTAGGCAACAGATATTAAGCGAAGGCCACATTGCCACATTTATGAAGAAAATAATCGACCTATAAAACTTGGTCGGATGCCTTATTTCTTAAAAAGAAACTGGTTAATCAGTGTATCCTTCTAGTTCTTACGCATGGAGCACAGACATGGACCTCAACTAAAATAAACATACAGATGTTGCAGACAACTGAAAGAGGCATGTAGAGATGCATGTTTGGTGTTACCAGGAAAGTTACAAATAGGAACTTGTGGATCGGGAAAACGACAAGAGTGGGAGACATTATGATCAGAATTCCTGAAATTGCAATGAGATGGACATATTGCTAGAAGAGCCTCTGACGGAGAGTTGAAATATTGAATTGGATGGCAAGGGAAAAAACAATACCCAGAAGATGAGAAGGGGGAGATTGGTGCATGAAATTCGAAAGTATAGAAGAAACTGGCTCAAGGCAGACTGTTGTGGAAGAAGAAACTTGGAAACCCTCATCCAGCAGTGGACTGATAGTGGTTGCAAATTTTATATACATGTATATACGTATATATATATATGCAAGTAAAGACAAAATGTAAAATATGCAATAAGGACAAAAAATGTAAAAAAAATTTAATGCATGTGGCAGTGGCAGCGGTGACACACACTCAAGGTCATGTACGCGTTCTCAAGTGTCTCATTGTAACCCCTAGAAATATGACAAATATTTTTTCTTCCGATACACTCCCTTTGAAATTTCGACTTGATACCGTCCACTGTAACTTGGACAGCGATGAAAAACATTTTGTGGAATTTTGAAGGATCTGCCAGAATTTCGCAATGAGTTGTTATTGCGATACTCACACACCGGCATTCTCTTTAATAAAAACGGATTGTAAACATATTCAGTATAGTTTTAATTTTGAAGCCATGATAACAATTTAGCGTAGAAAAATTAGTTTTCCAAAATTTACCATTTTCATAAATTTTCTAAACAATGATATCTGATTAAATGTTCTTTCCAAAGTAATTAAGTATAATGCACTACCTCAATTCAAATGCGCAGCTTATTTTTGGGAGGGAGGGGGATACAGCAGAAAAATAAAATGTACCCAGTGGAGTGACTTCAATGATTTTTGGTGAATAAAAATTTACGTGAGTTTAAAAGCGAAAATTTTGCTGTGTTTGGTAAGTGAAGAAATCAATTTTGTGCAAGTATTTCACTGCAGAAATTAGTCTTTCTCTCTTTTTTTTTTCAATTTATCCAATACTGAACTCTATTCATTCGCAATTTGTTCACATGCCCATTTTGACCAGAAGAGAAAATATAAGCAAAACTTTTTTGCAAAAGTCCCGGCAACTGAGTATTTGTTATTAGCAAACACAAATATTCTACATTTTGATGGGAGTAACATTGTTAAAATTATTACGTTGAATAAAAGCATGAACAAACCAAATTGGAAGGAAAAAAAACAACAGGTTGAGTAATACATTCAAACATACTTTATTTAATACTTTATTTCAACATTCGTCATTATTTTTAATTCATTCCCCTGTTTTATTTCTTATTCGGAAGCACAAGAATTGTATTAATCAACAAAGCACACAGGCCCGGCGATGCATTCCCACCCAACGAGAGACTGCATTCGCGAGCAACCCCGCTAGCGAAGCTGCCATCAATGCAGTCTCCAGGGAAGTTTTATTCAGAGGAAACGAACTGGTGTGGGAATAGGCAGAGTTTCCCACATAAGTTAGTTTCAGTACCCGTCAAGGCTGCAAGCAGCGTAGTTCGCAAACATTCCTGCCGCTTCCAGTGGTGTTATGCATGGAAAACTTCCAGTTGAGTTCAGAAAACTTCTCTCTCTTAGTACGGCAAGAAAAAAAAACTGCTTTGGGTAGGGGTGGGGGCTGAAGCCCCACAGCAGGAGCCGCTCCTACTGAGAAGAGAGACTTTGGACTATCCGAGTCCCACCATACTTCCGCCTTCAACAATGCCAGGGCCGTAGCCAGGCCAGGCCGGGCCGAGTCCAACCTGCGTTTCCTTTTGTCCGTCCTAGCGACTCACACAACAGTATAGTGACCTACCTTTTTTACATCTTTTGCCTGACCACTTTTTATCCTTTGCACGATCTCAATCATCAGCTGCCCCTCCCAACTTGCTTGTCTGGCTACGGGCCTGAACAGTGCGTGAGTCAACCGCACGCTTCTCCCATAGACTTTACAATGTAAAGTTTATGGGAGAAGCGTGCGGTGGACTCACGCATGTAAAGTTTACATGGGAACCGTTGCCCCGATCTCATTTTTTCTCTTCGACTGGCACATCTACATGGTAAGATCTTTATTTTGATACCTCAACCATATGTTTACGTTCAGCCGTTCTCTCACAGAGATGAATCACGAAATCGAGTGCGCCAGGTCTTTACGTACAGTTTTGCCTGTCAAGTGCAGGTAGGACACACCGTACCTTCAGATGAGTAAGTACCTTCAAAAGAGAAAGGTGAGTAAGATAGACAGTTAGTCATAACAGCATTCCACTACAGACGTTATGGAGTGTATGAGAATGATAGAGTCAGAGGTGACACTCCATACTGAGCATCAGCAACGGAATGGGGGTAGAGTGGAAGAATATCTCACATCCAAAGTAACATAAATCCTCGGTTGGTATAATATATTTCAAGAGATGTCAGCTTGGAAAATTTTCACCAACGATCTATAGCTACACCCACAAAAGTTATGAGAAAACGTACTGCTTACCAAATTCAAAAAATGTGATAAAAAAAAATAAAAAAATCCAGTAGTGGCCCACTGGGTGCTTGTGCACGACTGGCCAATCCAACTCTGGGTTACAACATCAAATTCAACTTATCCTCAGTGCATTCTTCCACATGTAATACGGTAAAACCTCTTTAATGGACACCCCAAGTAGTGGAAACCTTCATTTAACAAAGAATTTCGTGATCCTCAGTCCTGAAGTATATACGGTTCTATACATTTACCTTTAAATAGCAGACTCAAAATAATGAACAGTGATTTGGAGCATAACACAGTTAAAAACATGAATGTTCGAGGAAAATAAATCAGCAAATTTTTGCTGCAAACATTTTTCTTAGCTCCTTTTGGACGGAAGCAGAGTGTTTTTTGTCCTCCTGATCCCCCATTACAAAATCTACTGGTTTGTGGTTTAAATATGGCTGACCATTTCTTAGAAGTGAGCAAAACATCTTTCAAACAAACTGGAGTAAATACAAAATTCATTAGAAATAATGTACTATGAACTATTCCTTATCTCTTGTTAGTTTTATTTTATGCACAGATGTCCCATGTCCTTTGTTATCTTCTAGGTCAAGCTATCAATGATTTACTTATGTTATTTGTTCAGAAGGTTCTTGAAGTGTCTATTTCTGTTGCCAGATTTCTACAAACAACCCTGACATTTTTGCTATTCTCATTATCTCTAGAAATTAAAGTGTGATGTGTTTTCTTATGATTTTTTGATACTATTATTGATTGATCCATTTGTTAAAGATGTAACTGATACATTTTACTGGTTGGATAATAGTTCCCCATTTTCTGGATGTAAAAGCTTTTCTCAATGAGTCTTTTATTCTAGTGTTTTTCCCAATGAAACACTTGTACATTATACCATTTTGGTCCACAACCACATATTTGAATGTATTGGGATAATTTACTGTTTTGATCCTTCTTCTCAATTGCTGGGAGCAGGGCCCAATCATGACAATCTTGGGCCCAGGGCAATAAAAAAAATTGGGCTCCAATCCCAGATCTTTCTACAAGGAGTGGGAAGCAAAAGAGTAATACATTAATATTTGTTTTGAAAATATAGGATACTTGAACAAACATGTTGCATGTGGCCTTACTATACTATATATAAATACACTGTAGTACATGAAACTGAGGGATTTTTGTATGCATGTGTACATAGTATCTAGATAGGTAGATAGCAAAAATAATTCTGTTCACAACTGTCGAAATGGCTTTTACTTCATTAAGGTTCTGAGAACATAAAAGAAAACAATTGTTATGGTGGGGTTTAATTAACTTACTTGATTATGGGTTATTTTAGAATTTAGTGAAAACATTAAAATTTGGTAAATATTGAAAATATGATCAAAAATTGAAATTTGGGAGGAGTGGATGAAATCTGAAACTGAAAAATTTTCTATGATAATACAAATGATTCACCACTGCTTCCCAAAACCAAAATACTATTGTTTGTGTTGTTTATGATTGAAGAGATGTTTTATAATAGCATATAAGAGATGTTTTATAATACAATATTCATGGTAGCATTGTACACGTGTAAATAGATATCAGAAGTGAATCAATCTAGCGGTTATTCCAAGGACACCATTGTGATTGCATTAAGAAACCCCACCAAGTCTTATCTTCTCCTTAGTCAAGCTAAGGTGGATAACATGAGACAAAGTGATAAAATTCAGCCTCTTTACGCATTGTCACTGCACAAAGTTTTGGATTTTTGAAAGGCCACTTGGCCTGCATTTATTTTTAAAAACTTAACCATAAAAAAAAAAAAAAAAAAAAAAAGAAACAAACATTTCATTATGTCGCTGAAAACCTTCCACAGATTGAACAATCAAATCATTTTTCACATTCCTAACTTTGGCCATTAGGCTCTATAAAAGAAGATTAGCGCATGTACTTCAACATTCAAATAAAATTGTGTCCACAGGGACCACAAGGTGTTTTCCCTCTCAAATTAAAGTCCAACTAATACTAAAAAGAAAGGCAGCCTCCTGGCACAACACTTGTCAATATGAAGCAGAATTTAAATTCAGTCCCTTTCGGGTGCTTAAAGACATATTTCTTTTACTGCATGATTTTTAGTACATATTTGACTAATGACACCTTAAAATTTAAATTGTACACATGGTGAGGTAAGTTTCGGCAGATGAAGTGTAATTTCCTTCCACTCGGTTATTATGTTAGATCTTAATTTTTTTTATGTAATACAGAATACATGTAACTCTTTCAAACACAATCCTCTCAACAATAAAATACAATCCTCTCAAAATTTAAACATTTCCACAGCAAACTATCTCAAACCAGATTTCAACACACCTACATTAATTTTAAAATTACAACTGAGCGAAAATTACAGATAATCAAAAATTACATTAGTAAACAATCGCACACAACCAGGAAAACTTGCTTTAAAATCTCATTGAACTGAACACTAGCATTTACTGATGCAAAATAACTTCTAGACCCTAAACCGAACACACTGCACTTAAATATCATACTCGATTCGTGCACTTAATATCTTACTCGATTCACTCAATAATTTATCACTAACTTGCAAAACTGACAAAAAGAATTGAGAAAATTGATCAGTTTTTCTGAAATTTACAGAAATGAAAATCTGATGACAGAACAACTGTGTATTTTGAAACTGTAACAGAAAAGTACTTTGAATTTTCTTAATTAAAAAAAAAATATATTTTTTTCTTTTAGAGTTGAGTTTATTTATAAATAGCATTCAAATATTTCTCAAGTGCAGAAATAAAAATTATTAACAAGTTGACTAAAATTCACCTGGTCAAGGCTGTTTGAAATGAACATTAATCCTAGTTGTAAATGCATTTATGGCACCTCTATTCATAGTGATTGTGGAATAACTTTTTCTAGGCTTTAGTTCGAAAATTTGACAACCAACTTTCATGAAAAATAACCTCTATAAGACCCGTAAAAAAGTTATTCCACAATGAACATTAAGGTTAGTTTACCTAGCTATTTCTAAAAATATGCAGAACATATAACAGTTCGATCTATTTTTCTCCATGTGAATTCAAAATGAAATTGGTAACTTTGTCAAAATATGATTTCATACTCAACCTTGGACTTCATGTCATATTAATTTGATAAAATGTAAACACTAAGGATATATATATAATTATTAAAAAAACCCTAAAAAGTATGTATCCAGCACCTTTAAAATACCCTAAAACTGTTCAAACATTTGTGGCACCGAAAAAAAGTTTTTTTGTTTTTTTGATCAGTCGCCTGTGTTATCTTTAAAATGACTTATCTTTTGAGCTGCAAATTCACAAATTACGTCATTATAATAAAAATTAGAAGTTATAGTCATTTTCAAAAGAAAGTATTTCCAATGCATAAAGTTTTTAGCCTTTTCAAAAGAGAAAAACTTAGTTCACTTGTACAGTTGCTAATAGCTAAAGTTAGAAATATTTTCAAAGCTGTCTCAACATTTGGAAATGTTGCTCTCATATTTAGTTTAGATAATTTTTGCAAAGTGTCTATAATATTTTCAGTTTTCTGTTTAATGGGTAAAAACTGCTGATATTCTTCAGCAAAATCATCATCTAAATCAACATTATAATGCTGCTAAAAAGTATGTGCTTTACAAGAAGCTTTACTTGTTTTACAGTTTATTAAGAAAGAAAATTTGTCTACAATATTTTCATATGAAACTTTCCTTGATGTTAATTGTGATATTAATGCATCACAAAGAGCATAGTGACATGTCACTAGAAAATTATCTCGAGGAGAAAGATATACTGAAGGAGTATCTCCATCATCAAGAAGCCTGCTGTTTGGAATGGTTTTCTTTCTTGTAGTTTCATAATTTGAAACTGTATTTGAATTAATTATAATTAACTTTGCTTCCTTCTCATACATATCAAAATTTTCTCTCACATAGTGCACAAAAGAGACTAAAGAATCAAATAATGGCAAAACACATTCAAGATTTTCCAAAGTCTTTTGAAGTTGCTTGCCTACTTTATTAAGGTGCTTTAAAATTGAATCCCATACCACTGCATTTATTGCAGTTTCCAACTTTTGCAATTTCGATGAGAGAGAAGAAGCCTCGTGTCTGGTAAAGGCAGGTTCATCTGAGCTCTCCGACAACATATTAAGCACATAAACAACTTCTATATAATTTGTTCTTAATGATCTTGTAGCATCTGCATAAGTGCACCACCTATTCAATGAATGGCTCTTTAAGGTTAATACTGGATTTTTTTTTTTTTGATTGAAGGTTTAACCACCACCGTGAGCAACTCAATGGGCTATAAGCAGTTGCCCGTCCCTAATTTAGAGTCACTGGTTCCAGGGAAGGGAGAGAACCAGTGCCGTAAGACAAACACAACATCCATGCCTCACCGGGATTCGAACCCGGACACCTCACGGACGAATGATCAGAGGCCATCGCTTAGACCACTGCGCCACCGGGGTGGCTTTTTTTTTCTACACTCCTCCTTCAAAATATTCCAATGCTGGGTATATGAAGAAAAAAAGTTATAAAGCTTCTGTAATAATGAAAAAAAAAAAAACAACAACATGTGTGCAGCTTTCGACATTGTGCGCAGCCACTAAATTTAATGTGTGTGCAGAGCAAGGTACATACTCAGCAAGAGGATTAACTTCTTTAATCCTGGCCTGCAGTCCAGTATATTTGCAAGACATATTACTTGCAGTGTCATAACTTTGTCCTCTTATATTCATGATGTCTAATTTGTAATTTTCAATAGTAGAAAAAATTGTTTTTGCTAAATATTTAGAACCATGAAACTGGATAGGAATAAAGGTCAAAAATTGTTCTATGGGTCTCAAACTTGAGTCTACATATCGTACAACAAAAGATAGCTGATCAACATGAGACATGTCTGGTGTAGAATCAATTATAATCGAAAAATACTTAGATAACTTTACCTGATTTATAATTTCATTTGACACTTTCTTAGCCATTAATGAAACAAATTCATTTACTACAGATGAGGACAAATAATTTACATGACCTTTACCTGGATTGCCAAAATTTTCCAAATGTCTTGCCAAAAATGGATCGAATTTGGAAACCAACTCCAGACATCCATTGCTGGGTGAGCCAAGTGTTTCGTTGTCCCCAAAGAAAGGTAAATATCACCTTGCCAAAAACTTGACAACCGCAACAACTCTTGTCAGTAATGCTTGCCAATATTTGCACTCTATTTGGTACTGGAGAACTAACTGGGAATCAATTCTGTCAGAAGCACTCATCCGCAATGCCAGAGTGCACACAGCTTTCCTATGAGTAATTGAGTTCTCATGCTCAGCTAAGTGCTCCGATACATGTTTCCAATAACAAAAACCTGATGTTGCAAGAGCAGAATTGCAAGTTGAAAATAATTTACACACATAACAGTACACTTATTAATTTGATGGTGATAAAATAAACCATTCTCTTTTAAGTTTTTCACCATTTTTCATTGTATGGTGATAATGTTTTTCCGTGAGAAATCTTTTAACATTCATAATTATTCTTTCAATCAAATGTGACTTTTCTTCGTTTTGTCTAGGTGGATGAGTTACAAAATATTATCTTACCTGGTCAGAAATATCATTCCAAAGTGCTGGATCTTCAACAAACTCAAAACTGGTAGATTCAGTCTTTTTCAATACAAAAAAATAACTAGGATCAAGTTCTGATTTACCAGACGAAGAGTTATTAACTTCAGAAGATGTAGTTTCCTCCGTTACATGGTTGCTCTCAAATGAAGTTGAAGTGCTAGCTAAGTCAGATTCACACGTGTTACTTTCCGACCCAGTATTTTGAATGCTAGATGACTGCAAATTTTCTGATTGCTCATTTTCTACAGTAAATTTTTTTTTTTTTTTATGCTTCCTTGTTGCATTTTTTTTTGCTCCTCTTTTTGAGTTTTCTTCAGTCGTTTTGAGTGTCCAGAAGGATATTGATAAAAATGTTTCATTTTTTTTTGGATGGAAATTATATGAAACACAAAATATTATATATATATATTATTTACTTAACTCGCACAGCACACAAGTGGAGAAACAATGGTAGAAATGATCGAAACAGATAAAATAATTAAATGAAACTCGCAAAGCAGCATGTACTGAGAATTAAATATTTAAAGTATTCCTTCAATGATAACCCGCGGTTTGCGGTTAACAGAGATGCACACAATCAGAATTATGGTGTTGCCATTTGAATAAATAAAAATACTGAAAAAACGTTATTAAAGCTTGCCAACATAGATGAATATATTGTTGGGATTCAATATTACAATTAATAGAAGAGAAAATGTCAAGGCTTTCTAAAAAGTATAATTCTTTTCTATTAGAAAATGGTGGACATCTTAAACGGATGGTTTGGTTCTACATTGGAGTGGCAGTAGGATGGTTTTTCAAATAGTGTGCTAAAGATGACTGTGGTGGTGTTCTCTTGTTATTAAGTGTTTAGTTAACTGCCTTTCGATGTTTGAGGATACACTGAGGGATGGGTAGGGAAGTGCTGCCAATGTAGCATGTGTGTGACACAAGAAAAGAAAAATTTTGGGCACTTGAAATTAGTGAGACCTGGGAAGCTGCCCTGTCTGCCATGCCAATAAACGGGCCCTGGCTGGGTGATATTGACCAAGTCTTTTTTCAAAATTCTTGATGGATGCTGTAAATGACATTTCTTCTCATGTTTATGTCTTTTTTGATGTATAAATTCCATCTGTTTGCCAATTTTGAAATTTTGTTTATGGCTGAAGTTGCAATTCGGGTTTGTGTGGGTTTCAAAATTTTATTGATGCGATTATTAAGTCTCCTATATTGTTCTAATTTGATGTATTTGGTAGTGGTTTCATCAGGTTTCTTCTGACTCTTTGGTCTTTCCCTCTCTTGACGCAACACTTCTAAAATTATTTTCTTTAGATTGTTGTTAAGATTTTTATATACTTTAAGCATTAGGAATGTAACCAACTCCCTTTATAACATATATGTCCATTGCTTGACTTCCATACACATGTTTAGAATGCATTGAATGAAAGCAGAGGACCGTCTGTACTGCATATTTTTTCACAAGTGATCCAATGCAACACAAATTTTATGGATTACTTACAGTTGAAAGGTTCCTATGATATGTTTCTATTCTGTTTTGAGTTATTCACAGGTCGTTGAGAGTTACTCCTTTTTCTGTATACCAGTACCTGGTAAACAGAAATAAAAAAAATCAAATGAAGATAAATAAACAGTCACAGAATAAAAACTTCGAACAGGTTTTTCCACTTTTAGTTTATCTACAAAGTTGTTTCAACATGACAACAGTTAATTTTGTATTTGCAAGTAACAAATAATACCCTTGCAAACAGAAAATTGATGGCAAAAATCTTTCCAGAAACCATAGAAAAGATGGAAAACATGAAAAAAATGGATTTACAAAAAAAAAAAAAAAGTTTTTGAGAAACAGGGCTACATACAAAATGCCTACACCTTTACAACTTTACAGCTAATAAATACTTTAGGTGTGTTTTACATAGACATTTCTGGTATTTCCATTTTATGCCACTTTTCCACTCATGTAGACATGTTTAACATTTGTGAAGGCAGCTAGTGAATTATGCATCAGAAAGTGCTGCAACACCAGGTAAAGTTTTACCTGAAAAATATAGAAAAAATGAATTAATTTTATTAAGTTCATTCAATTTTCTTCAAAGTTCCATTTGATTAAATACATAGTGTTTTTTATTTTGTGTAACACAAAAACACTGCACTATCAACAGATTCAAAGAAACAAAAGTGCACAGAAACTTGAATAGACTTTATCTTAACACAAATCAAAAGGGAAGTAGAGGGATTATAATTTTACAGTAGCATTCACTACAATACATTGCAACCAGAGAGTCATGTGATCAAGAAGTTGAAATCTTACTAAGCCCTTTGTACTATAAATTTCTTAGGAACAAATTCCCACAGAACATGCTAATGTTTCTTATTCATCTGCCATTTAAATTTTTGATTTAAATGGTATTTATTACTTTAAAGAACTTAAGAAGGCAAATATGTTTTCTACTATTTGAACATTTAAAAATTCAAACATATGCAATTCCCTAAGGATATGGAAATTATTCCTCACATCTGTTTACTGAAGCAAATAGTTGCAACACATCTCCCATAAATGAGAAAAAAAACTTTTTACAGTTTAAAAACGAACTGAATAGAAAATGCAGCCTAATTCAATATCAAAAAGCTTTACATTGCTGTGTTGGCCTGAAAACAAATAATATACCTTTAAACTATGTAACTGTAAAAAGAGAAAAAATCTTTTTAACCAAAACTGCTTTTATATCATTATCATCATCATCATTCTCAACCATTATAATCCACTGCTGGACAAAGGTCTCCCCAAGTTTCTTCCACAACAGTCTGTCTTGTGCCAGTCTCCTCCATGTTACTCCCACATACTTTCGAATTTCATCCACCCATCTCCCATGTGGTCTTCTTCTGGGTCTTTTCCTGTCCCTTGGAATCCAATCTAAAGTTCTGGCTGTCCGTCGATGGTCTGTCCTTCTGGCAGTATGTCCAGCCCATTGCCATTTCAGGGATTTAACTCTGATCATGATGTCTTCCACTCTTGTCATTTTTCGGATCCACGAGTTCCTCTTCTTATCTCCCCTGGTTACACCAAGCATGCACCTCTCCATGCTTTTTTGAGTTGTCTGCAGCCTTTGTATGTCTCTTTTAGTTAAGGTCCACGTCTCTGCACCATACATAAGCACTGGAAGGAGGCATTGATCAAACACTTTTCTTTTAAGACATAATGGCATATTGCTCTTGAAAATTATGCTGTTTCTTCCAAAAGCTCTCCAGGCAAGTTTTGTACGCCGATTAATTTCTTCATCAATGTGACCCTCACTTGATATCTGATGTCCAAGATAAACGTACGTATCTGTTATCTCCAGCTTTTCTCCATCAATCGATAAATCTTCATTTCTTGTAAAAGCATTGAACATCACTTTTGTCTTCTGAAAGTTCATTTTTAATCCCACCTCTTTGCTCTTGTCAGCAAGTTCCTGGATCATGATCTGCAGCTCTGATGGGGTAGTTGAAAAAATGACTATGTCATCAGCAAAACGAAGGTGGGTTAGATAATCTCCATTAATATTTATCCCTTTGTTTTCCCAGTTCAGTGATTGAAAGACATTTTCCAATGTGGCATTAAAGAGCTTCGGAGATATGGTGTCACCTTGTCTCACTCCCTTTCCAATTTTTATGTGTGTTGTATTTTCAAACAGCCGAATCTTTGCACTTGCATTTTCATAGATGTTATTAATAATATTAATGTATGCATCTTCAATACCGCAGGATTTCAGAGCCATTGTAACTGCTGATGGTTTCACCGAATCAAAGGCTTTTTCATAATCGATAAAAGCCATGCACAACGGAAGTTCATATTCCCTCGCTCTTTCAATTAGTTCTCTCAGTACGTGGATATGATCTATTGTGCTGTAGCTACTCCTGAATCCAGCTTGTTCTCTCGGTTGAGCCATGTCCAGTGTTACCTTCAAGCGGTGTGAAATAACTTTAGTGAAGATTTTATAAACCACCGATAGGAGGCTGATAGGTCTGTAGTTCCTGAGATCCTCAGTGTCACCTTTTTTATGTAGCAGGATCATTGTAGCATTGTTCCAATCCTCAGGAATCTTCCCTTCATTAAGGCATCGAGTGAAAATTTGGGCGAGTACTGTTTCGATTTCTCCACTTGCTTCTTGTATGATGTCTACAGTAATTCCATCTTCTCCTGGAGCTTTTCCCCGCTTCATGTTCTTGATTGCATGCGCAACTTCTGCTGGGAGGACTGAAAGAACTCTGGTATCTTTCATGATGTCTGGAGTACATGTATCATCCCTTTCATATAATTTGGAGTAGAAATCTTTCACTCTTGTCAAAATTTCTGCCTCTATTCCTTGTTACAGAACCATCTTCTTTTCTCAGTGTCATAATCTGTTTTCTTCCCTTACTGAGATGTCCCTTTGCTATCTTTAGGCTTTGGTTGTTTTCAATTGCTTTCCTCACTAGTTCACAGTTGAATTTCCTTACGTCTTCAGTGATACTTTTTCGTACTGTCTTGCATAGCTCTATATAATCCACTTTGGAAGTCACATCTTCTTTAGTTGTCCCCATCTCTCTTCATGTTTGCATCAACATTTTGGTTTTTCCTGATAATTTGCTCACATGCAACTTGTTCTTAGTGGATATTTCTTTTCTGTTAATTTCAGAAATATCCACTTCTTCCGATGTTAGGCCTTCTAAAGCAGAGAATCTGTTCTTCAGTTCCAAATTGAAGGTATTATGGTGTTTTTTAAGGTTGATTATGTCAATACATTTTGTTTGTCTTATGAGCTTGTCACGTTCAAGTTTAGCACTGAGGTGCATCTTACATCTCACCAATCTATGGTCACTACCTGTGTTGAACTTGTTTAGCACACTGCAGTCTTCTATGACGAATTTTTTGTTACACATAATAAAATCAATTTCGCTTGTCGTCCCATTTGGATGTCTCCATGTCCATTTCCTGTGTGGCTTTTTCTTGAAAAAGGTGTTCAAGATGAAAAACCCTTCTGCCTCTGCAAACTCAACGAGAGTATTTCCACGCTGATTTCTGTTGCCGTGACCGAATTTACCTACTGAAGTTTCATTCTGTTGCCGTTGCCCTATTTTTGCATTGAAATCTCCCATAATTATCTTCAAGTGCTGCTGCTTACCTTTATTATTTAGATGACGAATTTCCTCATAAAATTCTTCAATTTCTTCTTTAGGATGACTTGTGGTGGGTGCATAAGTTTGAATAATCTGAGCCTTGTATCTTCTCGAGAGTTGGATAACGAGTCGCGCAGCTCTGTCAGAGGAACTTTCAACTTCTACAACTTTATCCTTCAGTTTCTTGTTTATTATAAATCCAACACTAGTAGAAGAGATGTCCACTTTTCAGTTCAATGCGATCTTCTCCTTTTCTCCTTACCTCACTTAGCGCAACGATGTCACACTTGATCCTTTGTAGTTCCTCTTCCAATTCAAGAAGCCTTAAATCAGAAGATAGGGAACGTCCATTATACGTAGCCAAGGTCAGCATCAGATGGCAGCCTAGTCCGGTCCTCCGGCGATTCTTAGCACTCTCTGCCTTCATGTCGCACTGGCCGCTGCCTTGGCCAGGTACATTCCAGCTGCCGGAGACTGAGGGCCAAAATTTAAGTTGTGGAGTCATTTTGGAGGGGTTTGGCCATAACTCACCACGCTGGCCAAGCGGGTTGGTGAGTGTGGGATAGCATTTCCTCTAATCCCGATGGTATAGTTATACTGCTATTGGCGGTCGTCAGAGCCCCTTTAGTGGGAACAGGATGTACCACGGAAGGCGGAGTTGACATTTGTCAAGGAGAGGCTGTGATGTTATGCATCACCTGACCTTACATCCCATATTTATATATCAGGGGTCTTAGTGCCCCTACCATGTTTTGGAACAATTCTTGGAGCGGGAAAATATGCAATTTGGAGCAGAAACGTTGGGTTTTTGGAGCGAGAAAATTTGCATTTTGGACCAGAACTCAGGTTTTGGAGCAGCTAATGATAGCATTTTTAATAGTTTAAAGTCCATGCTGTGCTTTAAGTTATGTTTATATACTGAATTATCATTATTTTATGAACTATGAAAAAAATGTTGTATTTCAAGTTTGTTGACATTTTACTGCTTCTCTTACGACTGTTAATTAGCATTTCTGTAGTTCCTACAGTGAGATAAATGGGAAAACAATTATATTATCCACGATATATTGAAAACTACATGGCCTGCAATATTTTAAGCGTAACACATTAATATCAGGGATTTTCCTCTGAATGCATTTGTTTTGCTGTACCACGAATAGGATGCTGCCGCGTCCAAGAACTGTTGCTATTGTTACTGAACACTTGTGAATATACACTTAGGAAGAATAAATAATATGTAATCACTGTCTGTTATTTAGTTGGTTTTTAGCAGAATATTTTTCAAGATTCATGGCATTCAGATGAAAATACATTATTTCTGAAACCAACCAACTGGCACGCCATGCGTACGTGGTTTGCTTGTGCATCACAAACTCCTGAAGGAAAGAGTACCTTCGATATAAAAAGAAAACTAATGTAACATTTAATAATCAAATTGTAAAATCACCTTTCAGCAGTTGCGCCATGATACTCTTCATACAATGTTTTTCATCCAGTAATTATAATGTCAAACTTTCGTTATTGCTGTGAACAATTACAACTGGAACCAAAACTATAAGACAACAGTGAAATTTAGTAAAGTTGGTTATATAAAAGCTTCTTCCATCACTTAATGCTTACACAGTGACATTTTGGCGTGGGATTACCTCCCTCCCCTCCTTCTTCAGTAGTAGTAGAATCAGTTTATGACTTTTTTGTTGTTGCTGTCTGAAAGAGCCACTGCTTGTGCATATGTGGGATTCTGTATGTATGCACATGGGCATTAAGCAGACGATTGCGAGTTAGTAAATGTGGTTCAACGCACCTTCCATCTGGAAAAAGAAAAGTGTAAGGGTGAAGATGTTCCCCAAAGTAGGTCAAAATGAGAAAAAGAAAACCCCCTAAAAATTCTGCTCCCTGAATGTACGGAGCAAAGTTCAGACTTTAAGTAACAACCAATCAGTATTCCTGATAATTGATTACAAGTTATGCGATATAAACAATCCTTTCATTTATCCATAGCGCTCGTGAGCAATTTTAATTAACATACACGAGACTGATGAAGAAAAAAATACCAAAGCTATACTTTTTAATTTGGTGAAAAATCAGACTGAGCGGTGAGAAAGGGTGAATATTATGAACAAAACTGAATCATTCACTGTAATTTACTTTTGAAAACATTTAACCAGATCACACCATTGTATTCACAATTATAAATTTACTGAATTCCAAACAAAATAGCGTGGTTTTAAAAGACATAGCTTCAAACAGTTTTTTTTCCTGGGTTTGTTTTTGTACTTGCTTAAGGTTTCCTCTTAGCTCTGGTTTCCTCTTGCGAGCAAACCCTACTTTCTTCTCAGCAAGTTCCACGGCCATATTTGTCTTTTGTTGACTCTACCACTGCACAGCATCCACTGTTTACTTTTTTTTTTTCTGCTGATAGTTTTCCCCTACCATTTTTCTTTGTTACTTTTCTTTCTTTTTTTGTATTTTTTTATTCCCTCAGATGGCAATTTTATCCATCATGCTTAAAAAACTTTCAGCCTGAGGACCATGAATTCTGATATCAGAGCTTTCACTATTTTAGATAAATGGTGTAATTTTCAGAGAACGAATATATATATATATATATATATATATATATTTTTTTTTTGAACACCATGCATTAATTCTTAGAAATTTCCAAACTTCGTCCCTTCATTTTTTAAAAATTTCTCCCACCCTTATCAAGCTAAAATGCACACATATTTATGAGGGTGATGACATTTAACAACTACATAAGAGTGAGAAGATCACGGGGGAAAGGGGGGGATACAATTACGAAAGAAATCTTTGCTCCGTCCGACTTCCGTTTTCGAAAATTTATTCAACATTACGATTAAGAGAGAAATCTTGCCTCCAATCTACTTTCCGTTTTCGAAGGATGAAATTCCGTCCTTCGACGAAGAAAACGATCACCCTACCACCACCAATCCTCCCAAAATTTTAATTCAGTTGTGCAACAATCTCGTGAATGGTCCAAATGATAACAAAAATGACAGAATTCCTCGAATCCGCATAAGAATCTCGTGGCTGATGATTACAAGGAAATTTTCGGGCGGCCTAACTTCTGCTTTCGGAAATCATTGATAACAATTTCAAGCTGAAATTATGCAATGAAATTATATTTAACAACAATACTGAACAGATACAACATCGTGAGAGAAAAAAAATACGATTACGGGAAAAGTCTGCACTCCATTTAACTTCCGTTTCCGAACGTTTAAAAAGGCAGAACGACGTCTCCAATTGGAGATGGAATACACCCCCCCCCCAACTAATACCCCCAAAATTTCTTCACTTTTGCATCAATCTCGAAAATGATAAAGAAAAAAAAAAAAAGAAAAAAGAAAAAAAAAGAAACGTGGAGGGAACTCGGCGAATCCACGGAAGAATCTCACGTACGAATTAACCACTGAATCGATTTCAAATGGCGTAAGATTACGCTAAAATATCGATGACCGGTAAAAACTTTTGGCGCAAAATTGGCACAGATTTAATCAAAATCGCGATTTTTGTTAGGAGAATGGCGCAAGAACGTTTTGGTGCGGGCTGGCGCAATTGGCGCAGGTCTGGCAGCCCTAATATATATATATATACTGCCAGAAGAACAGACCATCGATGGACAGCCGAAATTTTAGATTGGATTCCAAGGGACAGGAAAAGACCCAGAAGAAGACCACATGGGAGATGGGTGGATGAAATTCGAAAGTATGCAGGGGTGACATGGAGGAGACTGGCACAAGACAGACCGTTGTGGAGGAAACTTGGGGAGACCTTCGTCCAGCAGTGGATTGATAATGGTTGACAATGATGATGATGATGATAAATATAAATTATTTTCCCTTGATACATGCCCATACCACTCTGCTACCCTGCAATGCAGCTGGAAATCAAGAGTGAATAGTACATACATATATAAATAACTACAAGCAACACCTCACGAAAATGTACATGACAACAAATGAACTCCACACCACAGCAAAAGAAAAAGGAGAACGACAAATGATACCTAAAAGTCACACTGCAAAATAATATCGTGTCACTAATAATACCGAACCACGCATCAGGAAAAGACACCCATGAGCCCGGAGCCAGTTGGGCTCGGGTTTCATGAGATAGCCTGATACCCAATTTTAAACAATATTGTGGTTGCAAACCGAATTTGGACTTGCAAAATTTACTGGCCATAAGGTAAGAGATTATTGTGTATTTGACATATTTCAGTGGTGTTATGTTTAATTATACATCTATTGCTGTGTTACTTTGAGGGTTCGGGTAGAAAAGACAGATGGCCAATAAATTCTGCAAGTCCAAATTCGGTTGCAACCACAATTTTGTTTAAAATTAGGTATCAGGCTATCTCATGAAACCTGAGCCCGACTGGCTCCGGGCTTCTGGGTGTCTTTCCCTGAAGAGTGGTTCCGGGGTTCGGAGCCATTTGATACAATATTTGTTTGGGTTTTACATTTCCTTACTGGTTGGTATCTTCATAATTTTGCAGTGTGACTTTTAGGTATCGTTTGTCGTTCTCCTTTTTCTTTTGCTGTGGTCTGGAGTTCATTTGTTGTAATGTACATTTTCGGGAGGTGTTGCTTGTAGTTATTTATATATGTATGTACTATTCACTCTTGTTTTCCAGCTGCATTGCGCGGTAGCTAAATGGTATGTGCATGTATCAAGGGAAAATAATTTATATTTTTATATATGTATTCAACATGTTTGCAAGCTGCAATGCGCTGTATCCTGTTGGATATATCCTACTGATATAGCACCAAATATTGAGAGACTTCAAGTTGTAATCCCTCATGACGAGTACAAATAATGAAAGTGATATGCAGCATCAGCCGTTGCGCTGCGGGGGTCGAATACGGCAGCAGGTTTGAATGCGAGAAGTGGAATACTGCCTCCATTTAAGTTTTTTAATAAAATAAAAAAATTGAGAAACAATTAGAAAATACAAAATCTAAAAAGAATTTTGGTTCTTTTGCTCATGTTCCCTCTCAGGGTTTGTTATTCAGTAATTGTGGAGATAAGAGGTGTCAGACATGTAGGGTTATGGATCCAGAACAGAGTGACCCTGCTGGTCTATCAACTAACTTTTGTAAACTATACATAATATCTAAGGTATTTTACCTAATATTGTCAAAGTATTTCGAACATTGTTTGCTCTGTGAGGCACGTGCTCCCGGCCCGAGAGGTCCCTTATGTTACGGACCTTTGGTCAGTTATAAAAAATTTTTTTTGCAGAAAAAACAGTTAGGTTATATATTTTCAGTTCCACATTCATTCACTCGCACAATCAAACGTTTAAAATTTACTATTAATTAAAAGATTTTAGTAGAAAGTTATACTCATCGGGTCAGGAGATGTCTCACAAGGGGTTCGTTGTTATGGCGAGCGCTTTCAGCGGTGCTTAACCGCATCTTCGGGCCTCTACTTCTACATGAGGGTTCCTCGCGTGTGTGTAGTTTTGGAGTTGCATGTCGGGAATCGATGAGAAGGTTTGCTGCCTGTATGTGTTAGGTGATTTGCTTCCAATGTGTCGCCATCTATTGGATGAGTTGGTAGGTATCAGTCGTAAGTATAATTCTATTGTGTGTCTGTATGTGTTAGGTGGATGTTTCTAATGTGTCACCATCTATTGGATGAGTTGGTAGGTATCAGTCGTAAGTATAATTCTTTTGTGTAGATATTTTTGGGATATTATTATTTGTTCGTAGAAACAGGTGTATTTTTTTTTCTTTATTTATTGGTAGGATTTTTTGTAATGTTCTTTTTTTTTTTGTCTTTTTTTATGGATTTTTTTCTTTTTTTATAAGTGATTTCCAGGCTGTGTCTAGCTAGTGTGGTGGGGTCTTGTAAGTTGCATATTTTACAACCCATAAGGTTGCCTCATGAATTGCGTTTTTCGTAACTTTTGTAAAGTGAAAAACTGCATTTATTGCATAACCTGCAACACCTGCCGCGTTAAGTATGTCGGACAGACCACAGGCCCATTACATTTACGCATTAATGGACACAGGTCTGACATCAGGACACTCAAAAACCCTTCTGATATTGAACTCTTGCATTTTCAGGTGCATAATTTTGTAGAGATTACTATCACTATCTTAGGTATAGAGAGCAATGAAGATATGAGAAATGCTATGGAAAATCAGGAAATGTTGTTACAAGAAAGCATTTATCCATATGGCCTGAATAATACCTTTAATGGTACTAGAATGTTTCCTTATACAGAAGAAAGGAGCATTCAGAACATCTTTGTATCTGCATGTAAAATAATAGAGAATAAAGACCCTTATAAAGGTAGAGGAAGTAGGGGTACAGGTAGGAATAAACAGGCTGCATTTGATTTTGATGACTTTCTTACAGAGCTTAAAAATATGTCACATGGTCCATTTTGTGTTAAAAAGATCATGGCAACCTTGAGATATCTTAACTGTACTAAAGCTAAAGCTTTATTAAAAAAAGTCAAAGGTTCTGTGTTTGAGGATTCTTTCATTAAGGATATTATAATGGATTTTTGCCTACATAAGATTAAGAAAAACACCAATGTAAATGAACAAATATTACAAACATTTTGTGTCATTAGATATCAGGCTAATATTTTTGAAAAAACCCCTTCAAAAAGATTTTTGGGGAATTAGAAATATATTCCCACTTAGGGAAAAATATAGAGTATTTACCTTCTTCAGATATAACAAGACACTGGGTAAGAGAATATTTAACTACAACTCTTTTTGTAGGAATGTGGGTGACAATGATAAAGAAGACTTGCCCTGTTACTGTAAAGAGGCTGAATATGCTCTTTTTAGGGATAAAAATCATGAGCACATACTTACAGGAAATCTGGACATAGTAAATTGTTCAGATTTAAAGAGTATTATGAAGCATGGTGTAAAACATAGACCTGAAATATTTATTACCAAGGAAAATCTTAGAGTAATGTTTCTGGAAAGCTTGCAAAAAAAGCACTGCTTTATTTACAAGCTTTCAGACAAATATGGAGTTCCAGTCCAGGGATTTTTCCAATGGATTTCAAGGGCATTGATCTACAGTCTCATTCTACAGTCTCATTGATAAATATTATGATAAGAAATATTTTCTGAAGAATTGGAAAACTATGAGGCACAAAATTGAAGAGTTACAGAATATGTTCATCATTACACCGATTGACAAATATGGTGGCAATTTTGCCTTTATATGCAAGAGATTGTATTATGAAATTCTCAACAAGGAAATGAATAATGAGAATATTTATCAGACAGATGAAGGGATTGAAGTCAAGATTGTTAAAAAAAGAATACTAAGCTATTTCAGATTATTAGGAATTAAATAATATAAACTGGAATTTCTATATATTTTTACAGTGCCTAAATTCCACAAAAAGCCAGTTGGATTCAGATTTATCACTTGTGGGAAAAGTTCTTATAATAACAAAGTTGGAAAACGTTTTTTGGAATTACTGCTGATATGATCCAATCTTCAACATGGATTATTAATGACAACAGAAAGGTTATTGAATTCATGAAAAAGAATCCAGGATTCAGGGTGTAATTAAAACAGTTGACTTCAACAATCTGTTTACATCTATTAGCCAAAAGGATTTAAAAAGGACAATGGACTGGTATTTTGAGAGATACGGGCAATATATGGAGATCAGTAGTGGATATTAGAATTCATTATGTAATTTTTGTATATTCCATAATTACATCTATAATGGTAAAAGACTACTGATACAGAAACAGGGAATTCCAATGGGCACATCATATTCTAGTTTACTTGCCAACTTGTACCTACATTTTTATGAAAATAATGTTACAGTTAATGGCACCGTTAACTATAGATATATTGACGATCTTATAAGTTTTTGTTCGGAGGGTTGTAGCTTTGATATTCAGTCCTGTTACCCCGAGGAACTAGTTTTGACAGAAACCGGTAAGGACTTCACAGTTGCTTTTCTGGATATGGAAATCATATTATGGCGAGGGATATTTTTAACGGATATTTATGACAAGAGAACTTACTTTGCATTTTGTCCTAACTTATTAAGTTCCTGGTCTTCCAGAATCCCTGGATCCATACACAGAAATATTATAATTTCACAATTTTTTGGATCACTGGGATATATATATCCCAGTGATCCAAAAAAATTATCAAACAGTTAAAATTTCTTTTTTTAACTCTAAAAAAGAATGGTTATCCCTATAAGTTCTGTTATTCACATTTTAGTAAGTTATTAAATATTTTTAACCAAAAATACTTCATACAAAATTAGAATTTGTAACATAGTCACTTGAAACTTTTTGAATTAACCAATTTCTTAGGGCAACAATAAAAATGGTTTTCCCTTCGAGTCGCCCCGGAGAACTATAACAATAAGCTTTACTTTCTTCCACATTTGAGGTCTTTCCTTTGTATGGTTTTCTGTGCTTCATTTGGACCTTTAGTAGTTGGCGTGTCATATGGCATGTTAACTGTATCTCACACAGAATGGATACATACGAGGGGAGCATGAGCTATGTTTATTTTGGATTTATATATGTATGTCCTTCATATTCTATATTTCAGTATGTTTTGTCCATTAAGAAGACAAGGTAAGAGATTATTGCATATTTGACATATTTCAGTGGTGTTATGTTTAATTATACATCTATTGCTGTGTTACTTTGAGGGTTCAGGTAGGAAAGACAGATGACCAATAAATTATGCAAGTCCAAATTCGGTTGCAGCCACAATTTTATTTAAAATCAGGTATCAGGCTATCTCATGAAACCCGAGCCCGACTGGCTCTGGGTGTCTTTCCCTGAAGAGTGGTTCAAAGCCATTTGATACGATATTTGTTTGGTTTTTACATTTCCTTATTGGTATCTTTATAAATTTGTAGTGTGACTTTTAGGTATTGTTTGTCATTCTCCTTTGCTGTGGTCCATTTTCGGGAGGTGTTGCTTGTAGTCACATACACACACACAGTTGCCACATTTAGTTTGACCATAATGTTTTTGCACCACCACTATGAGACACAATAAAAATTATCTTAACTACTCCAATGAAGTTGATGATGCTCAGGAAAATTATGGCAAGCAATTAACTTCACTGTGCCTAAACGTTGAAAGCAAATACTTTTCAGTGGGGACGGCTAACGACTTCTATGAGCCTCTAAGGCTATAAGGGGTCACCTATCCTAATTTAGGGTCACTGCTTGAGGGAAGAGACTCATGGGACAAAAGCATAGCCAGTGCCTCAACCAAGACGTGAACCCAGCTGAAACTTAGATGGCTAGCTGAGGCATTGTACCTCTAACCATTGAGCCACCAAGTCAACATATATAATTCAATCTTGACTGAACAATACTGCAATTAAGCAATGTTATTATTTCCAGTGCTTTTTTGCAATGACTTGAATGCCAAGGATCAAAAGCTAGTATGATACAATAATACACTTTGTTAGTCTCACAGAACCTACTACAAACACTTAATAATGTGAATCTGGATCACAGACCAAAAGTTGCAGTGCTGCAGTGGCAAAGCTATGACTACCAGAGAAGAAACAGACCCAGAGACCCAGTTTCATCCTGGGTCTAAAGTAAACACTTCATTGAGCACACAGTGGAATGGCCACCATCAACTGCAAAGAAGAGCACCTGTAATATACTCAAGGAATCTAATACGACCTGTAAGGTTTCGACTGTACATATCAGAAAGCAAGGTACAAAGCATGCACCTCCACTGTAAACACCATAGCCCTGGGTGAAGTCAGCTTAGCACTGACATCACTGAAACATCAAACCAGAGATATCACGACTCCACCAAGTTTAGGGTCACATGTATATATTGGTATAGAGTCGGGATGGACAGACTGGTGTTTAACATAGAGCTGCTGGTACACTGAAGCAGTGATAAAGATTTTGGACCAAGAACACAAAGCGTTCAGTTGAAGAATTTGTTGCTAGCATCTTTAGCATTAGCTTTACACACAAGTAGACATCCAATTCTCATGCATTGTTGTATTATTTAGAAAGCATTCGTTGCTTGCCAGTCTTTAGCTTTAAGTTCACACATAAATGAATGTCCAATTCTCAGTTGCACAGGGTGATTGAAAAGTCGCACAGCCCAGATATAACACATATCTGTTTCGAGGTTACTTACAAGTATATGACAAATGAAACATCTACAAATACAGGTTATAATCTCACCTTTATAACAAATGAAGAATAGGAACCTCATTATAACATATGTTGAAAGTGACCACCTTGTTTGTGAATGCAAACATGCACTCTTTTCATCAGGTTGCAAAGCACCTGCACACTGATGTTTTCAGTTGCTGTTGAAATGTTCATTCTAAGTTCATCCAAGGTGTAAAAATTGTTCATATAAACAACACCTCTGAGATACCCCGAAAGGGAAAAATCCGGTGGTGATAAATTGGGTGATCGTGGAGGTCACAATTCTTTCAAGATGAGACGGCCACCAAAAAATTATTGCAAAAAATGTATGGCACTAGATGATGTATGGCCATAAACAGTGTGATGATGTCTTGGTAGGCAGAACTATTCACCATCATTTAAAAAAAAATTGGTCCCACTATGTAACAGTGATATTGCACAGCAAACTCAAGTTTTTGAGAATGCAAAACTTTTTCATGTAAAACATGCAGATTTTCACATGACCAAATCCTATTGTTCTGACTATTCACATACCCACCAAGTTGAAACCAGGCCTAGTCACTGAGGAAAACTGTATCAAGGAACTGTATTCCATATTCTTTAACGAATGAGGAACCACCTGCAGAAGTTTATTTGTCTGCCTTCATCTGGGTCCTTCAGTTCATGGACTGCGTTAACATGATATGATTAATACACACAACTGATGTGGACTAGGAACAAACATAAGTCTTCACTCTTTCCACCTTTATAAGTGAGTAACGGAAAAATTCTGATCGGCCACCACCGGGAATCGAACCCAGGGTCTTCTAGTTATGCGCCGGACATGCTAACTGGAAGACCCTGGGTTCGATTCCTGGTGGCGGCCAACGAGCATTTTTCCATGACTTACTTATAAACGTGGAAAGAGCGATGACTTTTGTTTGATGTTCCTAATCCACGTCAATTGTGTGTATTAATTATTCATTCGCCTCCTAATTATTTGTTCAGTTGCTGCTTTCCATCTTTGGTGAATCCCCAGCATTGTGCCGGGCTCCAAGAAGCAACCTGACATGTGGTTTGGCAGTTAGTCATGTGTGAGTCTAGAGAATTTGAGGCCGCTGTGGTGCAGTGACAGCATGTCCGGCACGTAACTGGAAGACCCTGGGTTCCATTCCCGGTGGCAGCTGATGAGAATTTTTCCATGACTCACTTATAAACGTGGAAAGAGCGATGACTTCTGTTTGATGAACATGATATCGATGAAGGTGCACCAATATCTTAGCTTTCTGAGCACTACCATATGAGATTGATGGTTGCATGGTGAGTTTCCTGAGGCTTTTTGCTGCAGTGCTCTCTTTACCTCATCCAATTTATCCCCAGTCAAAATGGAGGGTCTCCCAGAGCATTTCTTATCTGCAAAAGATTCAGTTTCCCCAAAATGCTGCACTAATCTCACTATCATCAACTTCTGAGGGACTGCTATACCCAGACATTTCTTGTGAAATTCCTTGGCAACACATGCGCATGAATGATTAGTGAAATTACTTTCCAAAATTAAAACTTGTTGCAGCTGGGGAAAAGACATTTCACTTCCACAGGAAACAATGCTACACTGAGAACCATTGATCACCCTGTATTATCTAACAAGCATTGTTGCCTGTATCTTTAGCATTTATTCCATGAACAAGTATGTTTGATTGTCATAAATATTTACTGCCACTGAAGTAAAAATAGAAATTTTCATAGAATGCATCAACTGACAAAAATTCTACTACACATGAACAAAAAAGAAAGAAAATAAACATTTAAATACTTAATCTTGACTAGTAAGCCAGATAGATCAGGGTGGAAAGCTATCTGTCTACGTAAAAAATATGTAACACATCAACTAAAATTTCATAGTGTATGACTGAAGCTCCTGAGTGCTGTGGAAACAAAGCCTCCTTGAAGTTTGGCATAAACTTCAAGAAGGTTTTGAAAAGAGCAGTTATCTTTACATTTTCTATTTTTTTCCCTTTAAGGCAGAAAGAAGTCATTATGAATATTATTCTTCCAGTAAGGGTGTTATTATATACTGCAGGATTAAAGTTCCTTTGCAAATTTATGTAACTGCACTCGTTGAAAAAGTATCCAGGGCAATACAGAAGGTGGAATGTGTTAAAAAAACTGAACGTTTATGACCTCACTGACAGATAAACAAGAAGCTGGGGAAGTAGGTGCTTAGAAACTGAATATTGATGGGGCATTATCCATATATTTTCAAGAAAAGAAAGTGGTTGGCAAGCTCCTTGAAGGATCATCAGGTAAAGTTTAAAACTATTACCAACTTAATCAGTGAACCCTTTTCCAGAATCCTCCCCTGCATGTTGTTCCTGCTCACTGAAGAGCTCAAGATGAGGAACCACAAAAAAGAACAAAATCTGGTCAATTTGAGAATTACTGGAGTAGCTCCTGAATGGCTTACAACATGGCTAAGTGGCAAAGATGAAATGGGAATAACTTTGAGAATGATAAGCAGCAAATTTGCCTCTTGGTTTCCTTTAAGGCAGATGGATGTTACCTTGATTTACAGCAAAAGAACTAAGGTATTTTTACTGCTCCATTAGTAGCACAGCAGTGCTAGTACATCTCCAACAGACGAAGGGGTGAAATTTTGAAAGGAATTTAGGCCATACTGACAAAAATTTTCCTTAACTCACAATTTATTATGTCATACAAATTTCTGCAGTCTATGACACCAATTTCTAATTCTTCCCTTAAAGGACAGCATCTCAGCAGAAACATTGTGCAATGGATAACTGAAATAACAGACATATCCAGATGCACAGACAGGAACCAGCTAAATTAAGGACAGCACCATCTTTAAAACCAAATAATTAAAAAAAATAGAAAGAAAAAAAGTTTATTATTATTATTATTATTATTATTATTATTATTTTTCAGAAACACAATGGAATTAAGAGGCTGCTGAAACATTGGAGACTGGATTATGAACGAAGAGCCAGAGTCAAAATACTATGCTGGGCAAACAAAATGAAAAAAAAACTGCATCACACTTAGCTCCAGTAATAACACAGGATGATTAGAGTTGATGCAAAGATCACAAACATACAGATGGATGTTACCTTGATTTTTTTTTTTTTTCAAAGATCACAAACATAAGGATGGATCATATATTCATACAGCATTGCAAATGTCAAATGTCATGTAGCTGCTTAATTATTCACGTGCTATTTAGACAATCTATATTTTGAGGTTACTTACCTTTATTCCCTAAATCTTTTAGGAGGTTTTCATCTGTAGACATTTCCAACACATATTTTTCTTATTTATATCGTGGTTCAAGGCCACAAAAAAAAAAAAAATCTTTATCAACTCATGCAAACTTCATTCCCTTCCTATCTTTTCCCTATGACCAAATTCAGATTCAAAATAATCTACCACAAATATAAACAATTGAACTCCCTAAGACTCTTTAATCTAATTAAAACTTCAATCAATAAAAACCTATTTACACATTTCCTAAAACGTCAAAGTTAAAAAGCTGTAACCCAAAATTATTTACAATTGCACATCAGTGCCCAATTAAAATAAACCCAAATACCTGACACAACCGCTATATTCAACAATCACAGACCTCTCTCCCCTCAGAAACAAGCATAACATCCAAGCACTTTCAGCCTCTGCCCAGGCCATTCTCAAGGAGCGGACACAACAGATGTACCACCTGTCACCATCCACGAAACGTAGTGAATGTTCCAGTGCTCGCGCGGCATCGTCTCATTTCCCATTCTCCATCGTTCAGGCGCAGTGATATTTCATCTTATCAAAATTGAATGATATTTTCATCTTATCAAAATTGAATTCCACATAACTAGATGACATAGCTAAAAAATTTAAAGAAGAGTATTCATCCACTGAAGTAACAATTGAAGTTGAACAGCAGGATACTTTGGCTTACCTTGATGTACAGATTATAAAACAACCCAACACATTAGATTATACCGTTTACAGAAAACCGTCATATGTACCTGTGATTATACCATATGATTCTTATCATCCATATGCTCATAAATGTAACAGTATTAAGACTTTAATAAAAAGAGCTTTTACGCACACGTCAAATATGCAACACAGAAAGGATGAATTGAAATATATTATAGATGTTGCAAAAAATTATGGATATCCCAGTAAAAAAATAAAAAAATGGATTAAGGAAATGCAGAACAATTGTATTAATTCTTCAAACATAAGAAGAAATAATAATAAGCAGATTAAATATATTGGATCGTTTCAGTACATAAAAGGAATTTCAGCTGACATTAATAAATTGTGTAATAGGTATAATTTACAATTGGGCAATAAAGTACATATCATTAAAATTTTGTAATCAATACGAAAGAAAACAAGAAGTGCTTGGACAGAGCTCGCATTTACGAAATTCCTATAAGCAACAATCCTACAGTATCATATATAGGAAGCACTAAAAATAACTAAAACATCATTTACAACAGCACTTATGGAATTGGCAGAAAAAAGAAGCAAAAACTGCATTGGTCCAGTACTGTATTGAACAAAGGCAATTCCCAAAGTTTAATGAAATACAAATTATTAAGAATTGTCGTACGGAAAGGCATTTGAGATTGGCAGAGACAGTGTCGATTGAAAAAAATAGACACAGGTTATGTAACGTTAATGATCCTAATAGCTTAAACGCATATTGGAAGGATTTGATTGGAAAGGAAAGCCGCAGAGAAGAACAGAGGGGAAAAAGGCAAAAGGAAAAAAAGATGCAATATAAAAAAATATATGTTAGAATATAAGATGATTAGTTTCAAGAATCAAATAAATCAAACAGATATTTATAAGTACGAAAGGAAAAGAAGGCTATTGGGTCATCTGATAGATGGTGCCACTGCGCCTGAACGACGGAGAATGGGAAATGAGACGCCGCTGCGCAAGCACTGGAACATTCGCTATGTTTCATGGATGGTGACAGGTGGTACATCTGTTGCGTCCGCTCCTTGAGAATGGCCTGGGCAGAGGCTGAAAGTGCTTGGATGTTATGCTTGTTTCTGAGGAGAGAGAGGTCCGTGATTGTTGAATATAGTGATTGTGTCAGGTATTTGGGTTTATTTTAATTGGGCACTGATGTGCAATTGTAAATAATTTTGGTTTACAGCTTTTTAACTTTGACGTTTTAGGAAATGTGTAATATAGGTTTTTATTGATTGAAGTTTTAATTAGATTAAAGAGTCTTAGGGAGTTCAATTGTTTATATTTGTGGTAGATTATTTTGAATCTGAATTTGGTCATAGGGAAAAGATGGGAAGGGAATAAAGTTTGCGTGAGTTGAAAATGATTTTTTTTTTTTTGTGTGGCCTTGAACCACGATGTAAATAAGAAAAATACGTGTTGGAAATATGTAGACGACGAAAACCTCCTAAAAGATTTAGGGAATAAAGGTGAGTAACCTCAAAATATAGATAAGGATAGATGTTATCTTGATTTTTGGCAAATATCACAAACATAAGGATGGATTTTATCTTAATTTTTTTGGCAAAGATCACAAACATAAGGATGGATGTTATCTAGATTTTTTTACAGCAGTACAAAGAACAGATTAAATAAAATGTTGAAATCACCAGATGTAACAGAAAAAATTGCCCAAATGGGAGGATTTCGATGCACAAAAGAGGCAGTAACACATAGGAGTCTTCCTTCTGAACTGGAACACATTTTCAGGAAGGAATAAGATTTTCCAAACAATCTGAAAATTAATGGAAGCATGATGCACAGCAAATGTGCTGAGCATTAATTCATGATTCCAAAAAATGCTAAGCCTACAAGAAAAGGTTAAAGACAAGGTGTAAGATGACAGTGAAGGTTAATGCATAATTAATGGTCAACAATTAGTTGGGAAATTTCTTCTTTATGCTTGGGATGTATACAAATCAGGAAAGATAAACAATTTATCACTATATAACATACCATCTATGAATTGAAATGGTCTACAGTATAAGCAAGAAATGACTGGGATACCATCAAAAAATAAAACAAAACTTAGATTTAACAGTCTAAAAGTGTTAGAAAAATATGGAACATGAACTAACTGTGAATCAGTGGCACAGGGTAATTAATATAAGATGGAGAGCAAGTATCTGCTACTTTAGTATTTATTTTAAGTCATACCACATCTTCTTGGACAATACTTCGTCCATAAAAATCAATACAGAAAATTGCAATTGTCTGCAGTTTTTGTATGAATTCATTGCTTGAAATTCAAATATACCAGAACTGGAATTCCAGTCCGTCAAACTTCAAAATTCTTCAAACTCATAATTCAAACAGATTGTTAACGTGATCACTTTGCAATAACCAAAAAAAAAAAAAAAAAAAAAAAAAATAACATCCACAATATTTAAAGATATCCATTAAAAATTACCTTCAAGAAGTTCTAAACTAGCACCACCTCCTGTGCTCACATGGCTAACTTTATCTTCTGTCTTCCACTTTGCACAACAGGTTGCTGTATCACCACCACCTAAAAATATTTAAAGTACTTTTAATTAAATGTCATTAGCTGTGGAAAATTTCTTCAACATAACATAGCAATGACAAAAGGCAATTTACATGTGTTGTTAATTCATAAAACTAAAGCTTAAATATGCCCATAAAATAGCAGAATGCATTACAATGACAAAAAGCTTTCTGGGAAGTTAATCAGCCTCACGTGACATGACTTTCAGGCAGTTAGTCACATTGAGAATAAAGTTTCTGGGTGGACTTGATCCAATCTGTTTCTCTCTTCTTTTTTTTTTTTTTTACTTGCAGCAAAATTCTTTAAGTCATTTCTCTCTCAACTAATCAACCAACATTAAACTGAAAACACTTGATGGGCAAATAAAAAGATAGGGATTAGGTATACAAAACAAAACAGACACAAGAAAATACTTTCAAGGAATTCTGTTTGTTGTATTAGCAATGCTGTACAATGCATGTTTAGTGAGTACATTACCAATTGAGGCAAGCAAGAACTCTCTATAACTGTGGAACTTTCTGTAGTCCCCAGCCAAGTCTAGTGGAAAAGACACCTAAGTTGACTAGTTTTACAAAAACCAAAATTTAAAGTTGTAAAAGTACTGTCTTCACAAAAAAAGAGCTTTTTGATGATTTCTTGTGTATTACAGTGGACATTTTTTGTCATCATGAAGAAATTACATTGACTCTGTGTGACATGGGATGTCTTTCAGTAGATCATGCTAGATTGGAAATCTATCATGTACAATAAAGCGTAACAAGAGGGTTTCACTTTATCTCAATTAAAACCTATGGATGCAAGTAGTAACTGCAATGCTAACATTGATTATCACATAACACCTGAAACATACAGAACTTTATTTTAAATTGATGCATGTACAGATGAACATATGCACAGTTACAGCATTTTATGCTATAAGTTATAAGTGCAAGATGAAACTGCATGAAAGATCTGATGGATCAGAAGAGCAGTGACAAATTGGTATGGAGATGAAATCCCTCAATCTATTGACATACTAATTCACCCCACAGAGAAAAAGAAGGAGATAGGGAGGTCAATAATTTATTATCATTAGCGAAATTGCAATTTATGAATGCATCACAGATCTTACACAATGTGAAATACTTACTAAACATGTCTGTTGCTACTCACAAGGTAAATTAATTCATTTTTTATTATATACCAGTAAGTGGTATCTCATACTGCGGGCAGGCACTTTGAACTAGGCTCCCATGGGCAACCCAGCTACATACAGTATATTATCATCACACTAGTACATAGATAACTCAACATCTTGCATTCAGAAAACTGCAGTTTTCTGCCTACCTTCCTTGAAAAGCCATCTGGTTGATGTGCTACGGCTTGGAAAATGCGTATTTATATTTTTTACACCAATAAGTTGAATTGTTAGTATAGTTCTACTATTTTATGCATTTCTATTTAATCCTGACCAAGCACTGCTCATGTCTTTACTAAAGGTTTTGTTATTGGCTCTCTGAACAGTGAAGAAAAACAAA
Source organism: Macrothele yani (assembly GCA_039090855.1). NCBI lineage: Eukaryota > Metazoa > Arthropoda > Arachnida > Araneae > Macrothelidae > Macrothele > Macrothele yani. Next base: position 145,048,245 of record CM076995.1, on the reverse strand, counting down.
ATGACCTTTAATACTACAATTCATCAGTTTAATAACATTTCTAAGCCCTACCTCAGGAGTTCTCTCAATATAGCTTCTTTGTAAAAGATACACATCTGTTTCTAAAATTTAAGAAAATCTCAAGCAAAATATACATTATGCTTCCAAAAGTATTCAGATACCTGACTGCTAAGTGAAATTCTGGATTCATGCATTTGCATGCACTTGGAACTGGCCTGTGGGAGTTCTGCATTAAAATTGCATGGAACTACTAGAGAAGTAGCAGTGCAATGGAAGACAATACACCATGTACAACAGAACTTAAACTTTCAACTTGGTATGCAGATTGAATATCACATTAGTAAACTTTAAACTTTTAGTATGTAAAAATGCAAACTATCTGATTACACTAAAATCTACCATGCCACGCAGACCAATCCCAAAGAATGCAAGTAATCCTGAGAAAACTGTTCTGTTGGTGTGAATCTGAGAATCATGCATCTTGTCTGCAACAGATCACTCTTCTAAGCTTTAAAATGCTGTAGGAACATCTGTCAGCACTAGAACTATCTGCAGAGATCAAATGTATAATTCAACTAATATGTTGAAATATCTGCAGAGAGTTGCACTCCGTAGGTTTCCATTGTAGGACAGCTATGCACAGACCACACAACATTTCAGTAAATGTTCATTCTCATTTGGTTGGTGACTTGACATTCATTCTTGGACCATAGATAGAGCACTGTAAGAGAGTTCTGTAGGGTAACAAATTATGCTTCAAACCTTTCTGCTTTGATATGTGTTTGGGTCTGGTAATTGCCTGAAAAATGGTCTCAAAATGCATTGTTCCAACTATAAAGTTTGGTGGCAGATCTGAAATAGTTTGGGACTGTTTCAGCAAGATTGAAACTTAATTCACTAGTTGCTAAAAGTTCAACCTCTACCTTGATATTCTAGATAATTCTGCATGCCCTACACCAGAGGTCGCCAAACTATGGCTCGCCGGCCAAATCCAGCCCTCAGGAAGCCATGATCCAGCCTGCAGTAAATTTGCATTTTAAATATTAATTATAGATTTGCAATTCTAATAATAATTTGAAGTCATTGTTCAAGAGTACAAGTTTGATAACATTTTCTTATCTTTTGCCTAGAAATAGATTTACACATCTGAACAGTTTTGGACAGGAAAATTCTTTGTGTTTGATAGCACATATGTTTGTGAACAAGCTTTCTCCACAATTAAATATGTGAAATAAAAGCTTCATTCACGATTGACCAACAGTCAGACTGAAACAAATTACTAAAAATGTACCGTAATCTTTTCCAAAACAATACCATTTTTCTCACTGATTTTTTCTTTTTGAAGTTTTAAATATCATGAAGCAAACTCCCTAAAAACTAAATTTTAGTGAGTTTAGTTTTGTATCTGTTTTAAATGTGTATAAACTTCTTTATAAACATTTACTCAAAAACCCTTTCACGTATATAAAATTAAACCTTGAAAAATATTTACGGTATATACTCCTGTATAAGTTGAGAAATTTGGGACAAAATGAGAGCTTCAAAGTAATGGGGTCGACTTATACGCGGGGTCTAAAAAATCGTAAGTCCAAAGGTTCTTCCTGTGAGGCAAAAAGCAATCCCCCCCCCCAAATGCCGATGCGGTATTAATTACAAAATCGCAACCCTCCGAAAGAAAAAAAGAAAGAAAGAAAGAAAGAAAAAACGCCGATGTGGTAGAATTACGAAATCGCAAACCTAAGAATTTCTCCGCGCTTTGAGAAGTCTCTCTACTGGCTTTGCGTATCCACAGCGCAGTCACAGCAGCGCATAGAAAGCTCCGCCCTTCCAACTACCAGTTGATTGCACTGATCTTCGACGTAACGGCAAAGAATATCACGCGAAGCGTTTTTCTTTGGTAACGGAGCCATGCGACAGCCAGTGTTAGGTGTTGCTTGTTCTTAATCGCACGTGTCTCGTTTCTCCTATTATGGGTGACACAGATTGTGTAAAGAAACGGATGTCCTATAACGCAGGATTCAAGTTGAAAGTGGTTTCTTTTGCAGAAAATACTAACAACTGTGCTGCTTCACGTCAATTTGGCATTAATAAAAAACTGATTCGAGATTGGCGTAAAAAAACCCGGACTTTTTTGAAAATCCCAAAATCGCAAAAGGCGCTTGCGCTGTGGAACGACATCTTTCCCAGAGCTGGAAAGTGTCTTGAATGATGGGATTGTGGGCTGCAGACAAAATGGTTACATTGTAACGCGAACTGGTATACGTTTGCGAGCAATGAAGCTCGCAAAAGATGAAAAGTTTGCAGCCGCAAATAACACTTTTCGTGCCTCACCAGGTTGGTGCACAAGGTTCATGAACCGCTATGGGTTGTGTCTACGCCAGCGCACCAAAATTTCACAAAAGTTACCTCGTGACCTCGAAGCAAAGATAATGGAATTTCAAAAGTACGTAATTCAAAAGAGAAAAGAGACTGCTTTTGAACTTTCCCAAATAGGGAACATGGATGAAACCGCCATGTGTTTCGACCTTCCTGGAAATAAGACGGTGAACCAAAAGGGCGAAAAAAATATCTTGATCAAAATGACTGGCCACGAAAAATCCAGTTTCACGGTTGTTCTTTCCTGTTTGGCCGACGGCAGAAAGCTACCTCCGGTAATTATTTTCAAACGCAAAACTCTGCCGAAAAGCGTTGTCTTTCCGTCTGGTGTGCTCGTTCGTGCCCATGAAAAAGGATAGATGAACGAATCCGGAACAATTGACTGGTTAAAGAATGTGTGGCACAAAAGGCCAGGTGCACTTTTGAGGAAACCTTCTCTTTTGGTGTGGGATATGTTTGTTGCACACCGTTGTGCAGAAATGAAAAAAACTGCAGAAAATTCAAAAACAACTCTTGCTGTCATCCCAGGTGGGTTGACATCTGTTCTTCAACCACCAGATGTCTGTCTTAATAAGCCCTTCAAGGACAATGTGCGGAGGTATTGGGCAGATTGGATAAGTTCCGATTTGCCGACCGAAACCAAGGGCGGAAATCTAAAGAAGCCGGATATCGTTTTGATTGTGCGATGGGTCAAGGATGCTTGGGATGCGATACCTGCGGAAACGGTCGTGAAATCATTCAAGAAATGTTGCATTAGTAACAAACTTGATGGCACAGAGGATAATGAGATTTTTATGAGTGATGATGACAGTGATTCTGATGATACAGGCATAGATGGGAATACTGATGTTTATGATGACGCGCCGATGACGGAGAAAGACTTTTTGAACTGTTTGACGAGTCTGACTCGGAATCGGATTTTGAAGGGTTCCGATGAAGTTTTTGGGTATGCAAATTAAATTTAGTATTATATATATAATTTTTTTCGTTTTCAAATGTTTTTGAATAAATTCATTGAATTTTTTTTTTCTCATTCCGGGATCGACTTATACGCGAGTTTCCGATTTCTTACGATTTTTTCCTCTGAAAGGGGGGGGGGTCGACTTATACGCGAGTATATACGGTAGCTCATTAAAAATTACAATATCTACATTGATTAATCTTTGGTTTACCAATTTTTTATTTTAATCCGGCCCCCACCAGAGCTTTAGCCAATTTCCCATCTGGTCCTTCTCCCCAAAAGTTTGGTGACATCTGCACTACACTGTAAAAACCTGCACCATTCCAACTGTGAAGTTTGCTGGGAGATCTGTAATGGTTTGGGGATGTTTCAGCAAGATAGAGACGTGGTCTATTAGTTGCTAAGTTCAATCTCTACCTTGATATTCTGGATAATTATGCATGCTCTACAGTTTACACTGTGGCTGAACTTTGGCTCCGACTGTTGCTTGCTGCACCATGACTATGTTCCATGCCACACTGCACAATGTGCACAAGCATAGTTTGAAGAGAACAACTTTAAAATGTTTGAATGGCTAACTCGAAGTCCAAACCTCAACAAAAACAGAACACCTCTGGCATGAACTGGACTACTGAATCAGATCTCGACCATAGCAACTTTCTTCCAAATCAGCTTTATCAGTGCTTTACAGATAAAGTGGGTGAATATTCCAGTTGAAACTAACCTGACTTTTAGTGGAAAGTCTGCCCAGAAGAACTACTTCTGTCATTAAAGCCATAGATAGCTCTTCTGGTTGGTTGGTTGGTAGATTTTATGGTGTAAGGGCCATGTTTGGCCCTTCCCTAAGGTAACTAGCTATTTTATCCTCACTTTTAAGGGTTACTTTATATTTGGTTTGTATTTTATTGTTTGTATTACTTGCTCTCAGTTGGACACCCGACGAATAATGATATTGCCGTGGGGTGCAGACATCGTGATTTTTAACGACCTTGTTAAAAAAAACCCCTGAGGAACAGAAGAATGGCGAGATTTTATGATTTTGCATCACAATTCATTATATAAACCGCATGGTGGCGTTCAGGTAGTTAGATCATATCAATTTGAACCGATGTTAGTCTTGAGCCATTTCTTGCTGAAAAGTTAAAATGAGCCATTTCTGGTTCAAGAGTTACCTACAAAATTTTTACTGCAGTAAAAAGTGCACTACAAGTATTTGGTTGGCAGTGCAAAACACATTCTCAAATCATCATACACTAGGAAAAATTAATCTTCATAGTTATTTTATTAATAAAGGCATTATTTGGTACATGGAAATAGGTTGGAGCCTTTGCAGTGAGGCAGCAAAAATGTTAATTGCCATGTTGGCTCACTTTCTTGCACAAGTCAAATTTGTGAATCATTACAATTGTGGATCATTTATTATTGATGACACCAATCCATGTATAAAGGAAACAGTTCAAACATCAAAATGACCAATAATTCTGCTATCATTGATGGTAGGATTATTGTTTATTTAGTTACATCATTCCCAACATCTTATGAACTAAAAAAAAAAAAAAAAAAAAGAAAAAAACCCAGCTACTCAAACATAGCAATGATTGGAAAGATGATAGAGATAATATAGTCAGATGAATCCCACTTGTGATTTCAATTATCATATCATCTTACTGGATTAAAATGCTAACTATTATTTGATATACTTGCTTGGGAAAAGCTGAAGATGGAACAAACTGAACTCACTTTCTAGGTTCCATTAATCTCAACTCACACAAATCTCAGATGAATATATATGACCAGGTTACATTGAGATCTTTCATCTGGAACCCTGGCTTAGGATTTGGGTTTTACTGAATAATGGGGTTACCCGTAATTTGGAGCACAGGGCATAAAATCTGATAAAAGGTTCTGTTCTACACCACAAATCAGTTCTTCAGTAAGATTTATCATCCTGTCAATGGAATTTTTTTCTTCCACATTACCATTTAGTTGATCACTATCACTGTTATTATTTCAATTTTCATTTACAACCATACTGCACATTTCATTGTCTGTCATTTGGAGAGTTACTGGAGCATCCCTGTCAATACTGAGTTACTCTTCCACTTCTTCTTCATCCAATGACTGAGCTTCAGGACAGAACAGACCTATAAGCATAGTTCATCAAGCGCTATTATAATTAGTTTTTCACTTGACATCCTTAAGCCACCAGGTTTTTGCTCATTTTCACCATATAAAAATAGTACCACGAGCCACAAATTATGCCATTCTTTAATAAAAGTGTCTTTATAAACTTTTTCCCAAGCTTTTGCAACACTCCATATGACATCCTTGATGTTGAAATTCCACTGAAATTATTTTATTCGAACTCCTTTATTAAAATTCTGTTAGCATTTTATGTAAAGAAATCACTGTTATTATGGTTTTAAACTCAGGCTTCACGTGACAATTTAGCGGTAGTTTTTGGTCATCCTATGACCTTGATCACTCATGATGGAATCTATGGGATGGGATGGTTGCCAAAACTACAATTTGAAATTGGGGTGCTGGAACTGTTGCCAGATTTTAGTAGAGATATCCAAATAAATGGGGTTTGGTGAGGTGCCTCTGAATTGCAGTTTTTAGTGAACAAAATTTCAATGCTTCCTTAGAAATGCAGAGATGCTTTGTTGATGAAAGGGGGCAACTGTTTTTGGTTCTTTCCAAAGGGGAATTGCAGAAGTGTCTTCAAAAGTTAGTGCAGATAATGCTGTCTTTGGAAGACCATTGGAAACATCTTTTTTGTGTTCACTAAGTCTTGTATTGATGCTTTGGTATGTGCTTCCAATATACACTGAGAGACCAGAGGAAGTTGAAATGGGAATAGCATAAACTCCAGGGGTGTCCAGGGGTGAGACAGGATCCATGTCTTTAATCAAGCACTTTTTTCAGTAGGGTTAGGTTTCACCATGAGAGTGTAGCCCTTGAAGACACCTCTGCAGTTCCCCTTTGGAAAGAAAAAGAAGGAAGTTGCCCCATTCATCAACAAATCATCTCTGCGGGTTTTTTTTTTTTTTTATTGAAGGTTTAACGACCACCGTGAGCAACTCAATGGGCTATAAACAGTCGTCCCTAATTTAGAGACACTGGCTCCAGGGAAGGGAGAGAGAGCCAGTGCCGTAAGACAAACACAACATCCATGCCTCACTGGGATTCGAACCCGGGCCCTTTCTCGGACGAATAGTCATAAGCCAGCGCTTAGACCACTGTGCCACAGGGGTGGCCTCCGCGTTTCCAAGAAAGCACTGAAATTTTGTTCACCAAAAACTGCAATTCAGAGACCCCTCACCAAATCCCATTTATTTGGATCTCTCTACTAAAATCTGGCAACAGTTCCAGCACCCCAATTTAGAATTGTAGATCTGGCAACCAGACCATCCAGTCGATAATGAGTAATCAAGGTCATAGGATGACCAAAAGCTACTGCTAAACGAACCTTTTACAATACATGACTATGTTTTTGCTTGATTTCTATGTTTTTCACTGTTATTATTGGTCAAGAAGCTGGATAAAATATGTACAGTTTTGTGGCAAGTAGACAGCCAACACATTATCTTTGACAAAAAGATCTGGATCAGAGTATAACAAACAATTATTCCAAATTAATATAATCTTGGCATCATTAGGAAGTCCTGCTGATGGTGCAGTGTGCCCTGGCCTCAGGAACAAAATGATTTTCCAATCAGTCCAAGAATACTGTTCTTGTAATCCATGCTCTCTTATTGGCTGCATAAGTGACTGGAAAAACTCTGGCACCTTTCAGAAGTGTGTGGGTTTTTTATTTTCTTTTGCCAATAATAAGTAATCTTGCTTTGTGTGTCACAGCTGCATTACAATATTCAAGCACAGGTAATCTTTTCTTTTTGAGTCTTTAAACTCACTTGGTGCAGCAGTCCCCTGCAGTGTTACAACTGTCATCTGTGGAACATACATCCAAAATAAGGAAGTTTCGTCAACATTATACACCTGCTCTTCTGATAAGTACTTGTTGGCAACTAATTTATTGAACTACCCTAAAAATAGGCTTCAGCAGCATCATAATCAGCTGACGCTTTTTCAACACATATGGCCAACATACAGAGTTTATTTTTCTTAAATTTTCCATACCAACCTCATGAATACTCACAAGGTATTGAGATGCCTAGCTACTTGTGGACTTTTTTTTTCTTTGCCTGGGCCATAATCAGGGAACAAGTAAAAAGGAACTTTTCACTGTGATGCTGCCAAATCCATCCATTAACACTTTGTCTAAGGAGATATTCCTTACTTGATGTAGTGTTTTCCTTCCTACAAATAACTTTGGTGCATCACTATCCACTATCACGGTAAAACTTCAACAATTTGTCTACTTTTTCAAATCCTAAATAGTGGATAAACCTGTGCCATGTTCACCACACAATGACTTTATAGGAGCACCTTTTTATCTAGTTGCTTTAATAACTTTACTTTGTCCTCTATACGAGTGACGTTTTATTTTGGCACCGTTAAGGTTAAAAAAAAGAAAAAAATGAACGCTAAATATACAGCAGAAATAAAAGTGCAAGCCTCACAGAGGAAAAAGGCATGAATGTCACTGAACATCATTTCTACTAACAACTGTTGTGCAGGTGTGCTGTGCTGTAAGTAATCCTAAGTTTTGTTGGCCCTTATTTGTATTGTCCTCCTAAATAATGCAAACAGATGTCTGTGGTAGTGAATTATTCCAAGAGTTGCAATTGGTGAATATACACTATACAGCTAATCAAGTTGGAGCACTCTTCCATATTCCACCTGTTCCACTAGCTGCAGACATATGAATCTCAAGCAGCACTTGTTAGTTCGCTCAGTTCTGCAGTAAGATTACTGCCGAAGTCTTCACAGCGATAACACGTAAGTTGTTTCAATGAGTTCTTTTTGTCTCTTAAAATGTGGACTTGGAACTGTTTTAGGCCCATCAAAACTTTATCAAATGGAGGGCTCCCTTCTCATCTGACAGCAATGAGCACAATGGGCTGAATACAAAAGGTTAACCCCGAGTTGCAAGTAATTTTGACAAAAATCGTTGAAAAACAAATGATTATTACACAAATTTTATTTTCATGCACAATAAATAAACATTTGAAACTGAATAATTTAGCATAATGAATTTCAGTTTCAAAATTTAGAGTGTGAAATTTCTTTACTGAGCACTAATTTCAAATTTATTGTTCTGCAACAGCTGGTTTTTGGAGCATTCTGGATACTGGGACACTGAATAAGAGATCCCACACTCTGCTACATATATTTGTTAATAGACTTGAAAAAACAGAGATGTTTCAAAATCTAAAATGAACATAAATGTAGATTTGTTTTAATCAATTCTGTGACATTAAATGGATGATAAGAATTTAAAGAATCCAGACACATACAAGAAGATACTAAACAAAATTAAGAATTACAAAAACATTGATTCAGAACAAAAACAGAATTGGATAACATAAGCATTCATACTAAGCAGTGTTTAAAAATTAGTCCACATATAAAGATGTGCAGCACAGTGGTTTTTTTTATTTTAATTGTTGAGTGTTCAAACACTTACCAATTATTGTTGTAGCACCTTGCTGAGTAACAGCAACTACCTTGTCCATAACATCCTTGGTGCCCTTAGCAAAATTCTCCCATTCGAAAACTCCTACAGGTCTAATCATAAAATAGAGAAATAATTAACACAAAACACTGAATAAAAAGGAAACATATTTGCCATTCTAGATGTTTAGACAGTTGATTCCCACAGAAGACATATGAAACTGATTACATATTCCATGCATACTGAAAAAGTAAAATCACACAAGAAAACTGTACATGAATACTTCAGATTAATAATAATCAATGGAATAATTTTTTTTAATAAAAGCAAGCATTTTGGTGAAAGATAACCTAATATTACAGAAAGCTAACCAAGGCTCTCACATAAGTACAATGGCTTTCCTTAATCATCATCATCATCATCATTGTCAACCATTATCAATCCACTGCTGGACGAAGGTCTCCCCAAGTTTCCTCCACAACGGTCTGTCTTGTGCCAGTCTCCTCCATGTCACTCCCGCATATTTACGAATTTCATCCACCCATCTCCCATGTGGTCTTTTTCTGGGTCTTTTCCTGTCCCTTGGAATCCAATCTAAAATTTCGGCTGTCGATCTATGGTCTGTCCTTCTGGCAGTATGTCCAGCCCATTGCCATTTCAGGGATTTAACTCTGATCATGATGTCTTCCACTCTCGTCATTTTTCGGATCCACGAGTTCCTCTTCTTATCTCTCCTGGTTATACCAAGCATGCACCTCTCCATGCTTCTTTGAGTTGTCTGCAGCCTTTGTATGTCTCTTTTAGTTAAGGTCCACGTCTCTGCACCATACGTAAGCACTGGAAGGATGCATTGATCAAACACTTTTCTTTTAAGACATAATGGCATATTGCTCTTGAAAATTATGCTGTTTCTTCCAAAAGCTCTCCAGGCAAGTTTTGTACGCCGATTAATTTCTTCATCAATGTGACCCTCACTTGATATCTGCTGTCCAAGATAAACATACGTATCTGTTATCTCCAGTTTTTCTCCATCAATCGATAAATCTTCATTTCTTGTAAAAGCATTGAACATCACTTTTGTCTTCTGAAAGTTCATTTTTAATCCCACTTCTTTACTCTTGTCAGCAAGTTCCTGGATCATACTCTGCAGCTCTGATAGGGTAGTTGCTTGCAAAAATGACTATGTCATCAGCAAAACGAAGGTGGGTTAGATAATCTCCATTAATCTTTATCCCCTTGTTTTCCCAGTTCAGTGATTGAAAGACATTTTCCAATGTGGCATTAAAGAGCTTCGGAGATATGGTGTCACCTTGTCTCACTCCCTTTCCAATTTTTATGTGTGTTGTATTTTCAAACAGTCTAATCTTTGCACTTGCATTTTCATAGATGTTATTAATAATATTAATGTATGCATCTTCAATACCGCAGGATTTCAGAGCCGTGGTAACTGCTGATGGTTTCACCGAATCAAAGGCTTTTTCATAATCGATAAAAGCCATGCACAATGGAAGTTCATATTCCCTCGCTCTTTCAATTAGTTCTCTCAGTACGTGGATATGATCTATTGTGCTGTAGCCACTCCTGAATCCAGCTTGTTCTCTCGGTTGAGCCATGTCCAGTGTTACCTTCAAGCGGTGTGAAAGAACTTTAGTGAAGATTTTATAAACCACTGATAGGAGGCTGATAGGTCTGTAGTTCCTGAGATCCTCAATGTCACCTTTTTTATGTAGCAGGATCATTGTAGCATTGTTCCAATCCTCAGGAATCTTTCCTTCATTAAGGCATCGAGTGAAAATTTGGGCGAGTACTGTTTCAATTTCTCCACTTGCTTCTTGTATGATGTCTATAGTAATTCCATCTTCTCCTGGAGCTTTCCCCTGCTTCATGTTCTTGATTGCATGAGCAACTTCTGCTGGGAGGACTGGAAGAATTCTGGTATCTTTCATGATGTCTGGAGTACATGTATCATCCCTTTCATATAATTTGGAGTAGAAATCTTTCACTCTTGTCAAAATTTCGCCTCTATTTCTTGTTATAGAACCATCTTCTTTTCTCAGAGCCATAATCTGTTTTCTTCCCTTACTGAGATGTCCCTTTGCTATCTTAAGGCTTTGGTTGTTTTCAATTGCTTTCCTCACTAGCTCACAGTTGAATTTCCTTACATCTTCAGTGATACTTTTTCTTGTTGTCTTGCATAGCTCTATATATTCCACTTTGGAAGTCACATCTTCTTTAGTTGTCCTCATCTCTCTTCTTTTTTGCATCAACATTTTGGTTTTTCCTGATAATTTGTTCACATGCAACTTGTTCTTAGACCCAGCTAATTTTGTTGCTGTTTCCATTAGAGCTTTGGTTACTTTTCTGTTAACTTCCGAAATATCCACTTCTTCAGATGTTAGGCCTTCTAAAGCAGAGAATCTGTTCTTCAGTTCCAACTTGAAAGTATTATGGTGTTTTTTAAGGTTGGTTATGTCAATACATTTTGTTTGTCTTATGAGCTTGCCACGTTCCAGTTTAGTGTTGAGGTGCATCTTACATCTCACCAATCTATGGTCACTACCTGTGTTGAACTTGTTCAGCACACTGCAGTCTTCGATGACGAATTTTTTGTTACACATAATAAAATCAATTTCACTTGTCGTCCCAATTGGATGTCTCCATGTCCATTTCCTGTGTGGCTTTTTCTTGAAAAAGGAGTTCAAGATGAAAAATCCTTCTGCCTCTGCAAACTCAACGAGAGTATTTCCACGCTGGTTTCTGTTGCCGTGACCGAATTTACCTACTGAAGTTTCATTCTGTTGCCGTTGCCCTATTTTTGCATTGAAATCTCCCATAATTATCTTCAAGTGCTGCTTACCTTTATTATTTAGATGACGAATTTCCTCATAAAATTCTTCAATTTCTTCTTCAGGATGACTTGTGGTGGGTGCATAAGTTTGAATAATCTGAGCCTGGTATCTTCTCGATAGTTGGATGACGAGTCGTGCAGCTCTGTCAGAGGAACTTTCAACTTCTACCACTTTATCCTTCAGTTTCTTGTTTATTATAAATCCAACACCACTAGTTCTGCCAGTATCTGTCCCACGATAATAGAAGAGATGTCCACTTTTCAGTTCAATGAGATCTTCTCCTTTTCTCCTTACCTCACTTAGCCCGACGATGTCCCACTTGATCCTTTGTAGTTCCTCTTCCAATTCAAGAAGCCTTGAATCAGAAGATAGGGAGCGTCCGTTATAGGTAGCCAAGGTCAGCATCAAATGGCAGCCTAGTCCGGTCCTCCGGGGATTCTTAGCACCCTCTGCCTTCATGTCGCACTGGCCGCTGCCTTGGCCAGGTACATTCCAGCTGCCGGAGACTGAGGGCCAAGATTTAAGTTGTAGAGTCATTTTGGAGGTGTTTGGCCATAACTCACCACGCTGGCCAAGCGGGTTGGTGAGTGTGGGATAGCATTTCCTCTGATCCCGATGGTATAGTTATACCGCTATTGGCGGTCGTCAGAGCCCCTTTAGTGGGAACAGGATGCACCACGAGAAGGCGGGGTTGACATTTGTCAAGGAGAGGCTGTGATGTTACGCATCACCTGACCTTACATCCCTTTCCTTAATAACACCCCATAAATATTTTCATGAACCATTAACGGAACTGAAGTTCTGCAAACTGTTTTTTTTTCTTTTTCCTGCAGGCTCTCTTTAACATTACCCACAAAACTTACTTATACAATAATTTTATGTAAGAAAAGCAAAATTCTGCAAAATTTTCAGTGTTTTTGTGTAACACATGGGTATATGAACAAATCATATGGGATTAGGCAAGAAGTTAAATCAATACTTTTTTTGTCTGTGTTTTCATTAGAAATTCCTGCTGCAAGGTCCATCTTTGGCCACAGAGTGCCATAACACAGTGTGTATCTGTAAAAAAATGTCATCTTAGGTAACAGGGAAGTCAACCCCCAATTGATTTGAAAAACAGCTAACTGCTGCAGTTTAGTTCTTCTTTAGGATGATATGCAGAGATTATATAATTTCTGCACATCATCCTTAAGAAGTTGACGAGTCGAAGTTTATGTTCTAAACAATTTTTCTGAAGTTAGCAAAAAGAAGTACATAATTCGCTTAGCATCAATATCTTACATCAAAGAAGGTAATTTAGGGGAAAGTACAGCAAGGTGGACATCTTGCCACACTTCAATACAACTATAAGTAATAATACTATATCGTGCATTCAAAACATATACTGTATATAAGAGTGGATCACCAATTAAATGTATATTAGCTATACAGTTTTTCTAGTTATGCGTTTCTATAAATGGGACATTTGATATAAAGAATCACATTATAAATTCCTCTGAGGTAGCTTTCTACCTGTATGCTTTATCATAGTTCCCACTCTTCTTCCAAGAAAATCAAGGACTTTTCAAGGAATCACAAAAATGTTCAAGACCATATTCGTGCTCACTAAGAACTCTCATGAAAGATCAAAATAAGTTTTAACAAACAGTCAAAAACTTTGATTAAAATTATAGTTACGTCTAAACATAGCGGCATACTTTGGTGAGGTGTTATTGTTCCACAAGATTTCAGGTTTGCTTATCACTGACACATACTTTTTCCTTGGAACTATAACAATTTATCCCCAGTGAAGCCAAAACTCACTTGAATGATGCATGAATATGAAGACATATCAGTGAAATAAAAAATGGTCACATCATATGAGGTGTTGATCTCATTTAGTTTCTGAAGTTTCAATATGACAAAACATTTTAAACAGTCCCATACCATTTTTTTAACATCTTCAGTTAAAAATGGGAACAACGGAGAGTCCCTTTGGTAGTGAAGTATGAAGGGTTGCAAAATTTTGGAAATTGAAAGAAAAATTCAGCTTCACTTTCATCAGGACATCTTTGCATGCCTGTGAAATTACAAGGTATGATTTGCACTTTGGAATATTTGCAGGTTTCCCTTTGTCACTAAGGGAAACATAATTTTGTACATTCTCCTGCATCTCAATGGATCTTTCAGTATCAGGACAATTTTCCAGCCACTGATGGTTGCAAAATTTTTAGAGCATTTTGCCAGAGTTTGTTGAATTCTAATAGTCTTCCCTTCTTGTAGGACAGTCTTTCTTTAAAAAGTTGATAAAGGCTTGTCAGGAAACTTGCTACAAGGAGAAGTCAGAAAGTAACTTTCCCTATTGAAGAACTTTTAAAAGTACCTCATGTATTGAAAATATTTTTTGCTGACTTGACATGTTCTGCTTTAGATGACTGCAGTTTGAAGCTCCGGAGACATTACACGTTCCTGAACTACACAGATTCAAAATGGCTACTGTACTGGTTGAATGGACAAAGGAAGAAGTCTGAGGAGTCATTCACTTCTTGTGGGCAAACAAGATGTCCCCAATTGAAATTCACTACGAAATTCAAGCTGTGTATGGACCGAACGTGATGACTGATGATGGTGTGATTTCAGTGGTGGTAGAGTGAGTGTCCATGATGAACCAAGGACAGGACATCCTTCCACATCAACTGATCATGTTGATGCAATTGAGGAGTGCATATGTGAAGATCGCTGCGTGACACTGCATCACCTGGAAGAAAAATTCCATCTTTCACATGACACTGTATGGGACATTGTTCAAGACTGTTAGGGTTATCAAAAAGTGTGCAGTAGGTGGGTTCCCAGAAAACTAACAAAGGAACACAAGAATAACGGCATGGGTGCTTCTCTCGTTCATCTGCTTCACTTCAATGAACATGGCGACGATTTCTTATGGCACATCACCACAAGAGATGAAACATGAACATTCTGCTACACTTTTGAGTCAAAGGCCCAATCCATGGTGTGGAAGCATCCAGGGTCACCCCATTGCCAAAAAATTCAAGACATCCACCAGCAGTGCGAAGATCATGGTGACCATGTTCTGGGATATGCCTGGTGTGCTTCTGGTGAATTTCACACCTTCTGCAACAAGAATCAAACCACCCTAAAGGGACTAAACAGAGCTGTTCAACGGAAAAGGTCTGAAATGTCATTTAATGCATACTTTTGTTGCATGACAATGCTTGCTCACATACAACTCGTTACACAGTGAACCTGTTGGAAAGCTGGGAGTGGGAAATTCTGAAGCATTCGGCCTATAGCCCTGATCTAGCTCCATCATATTTTCACCTCTTTCCATGGTTGCAGCAGCTCCTTTGTGGGGAAACAATTCTCATCTGATGACCCTGCGAAGCATGCAGTGAAACAATGGTTGAAAAACTTGTCTATAAAAGTTTGGTGGTTGCCAAACTTTTATAGTTAAGCTTTCGATGCATGGATCTCCCGGCTTGACAAGTGTCTCAACAGACAAGGTGACTACATTGAGAAGCAGTGTAAGGATGACCATATCTCAGAGAGTACATATTTTTTTCCATACTAATAAATACAAAATATATGATTTTGGGAAAGTTACTTTCTGACTTCCCTTTGTACATTCCATGAAGACATCCCATGAAGAAGCTGTGCATCCATGTTTAAAACAATTGTTCGGTATATGAATACCACAACTATCCATGCTAACCATTTGGCAACCACTCTTTTTTAATTCTGCTTTCAGAAGGCTAAAAACCTTCCAGTTAACTGCTGGACCATTCATTGATATATTTAACACTGTGGACAAATTAAGTTTTTGTGTAGCATCACACAGAGATGCCAATGTTAATTCAGCAATAGAGTGACCCATGAAAACAGAGGTACAGTATCTGATAAGAACTAGGTTCTTTTCTTAACTTCAGAAGCAAACATGATAAGTCCACCTGCTTTGACTGTGTAGCATGGTTCAAACTCTCATCAAACAATGTGCAGGTCTAGTTCATTAACACACCTACAAACAGCTGTAGTAAAATGAGGTGCTATTTCAAAACTGATTAGATAAGCGAACTTTGTAGCACCACACATAAACCTCTGCAGGACTTTTATTCCTTGCCCCTAAGATCTGCATCTTTATACTAGCTGATTGCTGTTTCATCACATACTTAGAATCAATAGTCATGTGAAAAAGTAAACATTATACCATGGAGAAAACAATGAAAGCACCATCCCTCCTTGCCCCAGTGGCAGAAACGGCAGCGGGCAACGCAGATTACTTTAACCCTTGCAGATTGCTTTCAGAAAGTTCCAAAAGCTCATATTATTTATTTCATACATTTAAAAAAAAAAACGAAATTTTCTTAACTATTTGCTCAACCCCAGGAAGAGACGCAGCTGCAACATGGCGACACCCATCGCAGTTTTTTTTTTTTTTTGGTAAGGTGTGCACTGTTTTACTGACTATTTCTTTAACATTCATTGTTTCTAGCATTCCTTTCAATTTTAAAGCACAGGAAGGGAAATTTTTGCGTGATTTTAGCGGCGTATTCCGCATCCAGACGTAAAGTTATATAGCTAGATCACGCAGCATTTGTTTTATTTAATTTCATTCTAGTTTTCTTTCTTCCTTGTTTTACAAACGAATAGCTTCGAGTTGACGAGACATATTTGCTTTCTTTCAATAATGAAGCTTGGAAGCGATACTTTTATGCAATTTTAATGGCTTCTCCGTTTCCAATACGTCTGTCTTATGCTGCATTGCGGAAACTGGTAGCAGCAATTGTTCTTTTTTAGCGTCGATATAGCAGAGGTGCTAAGCATCACGATTTTTCGTAATTATTATGGTTTCAGCTGCCTGATTACGGAATTACGGACAGGTTGGAAGAATTACGGATTTCCGTGTATTTCGTAAAAGTTCTGAATTTTGTGTCCTTTTTTGTTAAAATCACGGTTTAAACTGTGATCGCATTTTGCGAATATATTTATAGTTCCGCGCAAATGCAAAAACGTTTAATTGGTCCCGTTTTTAAGCAAGCGCCATTGAAATTCAGATATTGGATACATCGACAAAGCCAATATCGGATGGATATCGGGTGAAGAACGGCAAGGCAATATTGCATAATATGTCGGAAAAGCCGATATCAGCGTAATGACGTTCGCATACCTGCCAAGTATTCCGGATTTCCCAGAAGTTTTACGGATTTTGGGGTAGTTTTACAGTCGGAAGATAGTTTCTTCCGGATTTTCGTCAAAATGGCTCGTGAATTTTTTTTTTTTTTTTTTTTTTTATGGAAATTCATATCATTGTTATTGTTGCTTAGTGTAAACTCCTGCTTTTTGTTTTATTATGATTCTCATAGCGATTGAACCTTATGTTATTTCATGCTTCTAGCAGTGAGCGATATTTATTTATAGATCGCACACACCTCTTCCCGCCAATCCTTCCAACTTCCTCTCTCTCAGTGTTGGAATAGCTGCACTAATTGCTCAGAAGTGACGGAAAAGGAGAAATTGTAAGTGTGTTTACGCATCGAAAATTTACCAACGCATAAAAATACACACCAACGCATGAAAAATACATGCCAACGCGTAAAAATACTCATCGAAGAATTTTTACCAACGCGTAAAAATACGCATTGGGATGGCATTTCGTCTTTCAAAAACAAAAGTAAACGAAATAAAAAAAAAAAAATTCTGTAATTGTAATATCTTTTTCCTGCGATGTTGCCTCTGTCCCGTATTGTTGTTATACATCACTTTATTCCCAAAATATTTGTATTTCAGTAGTTTGAAAATGGAGGATAAATTTCCTAAAACGAAAATTCAACAGCGCAAAAATTTCCCTGTAATCTTCAGGCATGAGCGTGCAACAGCTTCGAGGAATTTCTCCTTTTCCATCATAATTTGAGTTATCCTCAAGATCGACGCATAACTAACAGAAATTTCGGGGCAATCGGTAGTGGGGGAGAATGTTTTTTGCCTGAAACTTTTTAAACTTTCGAAAATGGAAGTTTCATTTTTCCAAACTTTCGAAAATGCATGTTAAACGCAGTGAAGATTTCTCCCGTAATCGTAATTCTATTTTTCACACCATGTTTCCTCTGCTTAGTATCGTTGCTAAATATCATTTTATTTCATAAATATTTGTATTTTCACTTGAAAATGGAGGGAAAATGTCCAAAAACGGAAAATGGACGTAGCAAAGATTTCTCCTATAACTGTATTATTTCCCCCAACAATGTTCGGAACATGCATCCTGTGTTCTTAAATCCCCCGCCCCCCCCAAGAAAGGTTTGAACTTCAGCTAGAAAAAGAGAGGAGGGGGTGGGTGTTCAAAAACGAAAGTGACGAAGCTGAAAATTGGTAAGAGTTGATGCATGGTGATCAAAAGTATTCATATTCTCAAAGTTACACTGTTCATCCTTTATCTAAAATAGCGCTATCATGCATTCATGATGGATAAAATTGTCATCCAAGGGCATTAAAAAAAAAGGTCACTGTGTTGTCATTGCTTAATGAAATCAAGTTATTTCCAAAATTGCGTCATTCAATTTAAAAAAAGTCAAAACCTTGAAAATCACCACAATTTCTGAACTCCATGTATGAGTGACTGATACAGAAAAATAATTGAAAACAAGTATCATCAAACACTGCTATTACATCCCATACATTACCACTCTCCCCTAATAATAGACAATCATGAATTAACAGTTCTGGTACTGTCGCAAATCTTGATTTTAAGATAAATCTTTTTAATTTTACGGTAAATCTTCCTGATTTTTGCAAGTAATTTGATTTAGGAACATTTTGGTTGGCAGGCATGCGTCCGATATTAACCGACATTTAGCCGTCATAACCAATATCTGCTCGATACCTAGCCGATATTCATTTCCACTTGGGTTATTAAAAAATATTAACCATTAAAATAGAAAGGTCATGTAATGAGGCATTTGATTTTATAAGGTTATTACACATTTTGCACGTTCATTTCTCATGAAATACCTTTCCCACGTGTAAAAGATTAGGCTTTATATGGTGATTACTGATATGCACTGCAGAAGGTTGCAACATCTGCCTTATAGCATCGTGTCCGTTAGATACATGATTATTATTATTATTATTTTTTTACAAGAACAGTATTTTTAAAGCTTTTTCAACGTTTCCTCCATTTCCGCGGCCGTTGGTGTTTCGGAACTAGACGTCCAATTTTGTTTTTCTTTTTGCTTCCAGATGGCTTCACCTCAGTTAGATTTATGAATTCTTTTTCATTTTTTTCTTTTTTTCAAAAATCATATTATTACGCTTTTTTGTTGTCACTCTTCCTTTCTCATGGGCGTATTATTATGTGGCATTTCGGGAGCTGACAGTCGCAAATTTTCCTCTTTTGGCTTCCAGATAGTGTTGCTTCAGTTAGATTAAAGAGGTGGTTTTTTTTTTCAAGATATATTTTTTAGCGTTTGCAACGTTCATAATTTTTTTCTTCGTTTACTTCCACATAATTTTATTTCAGATTGACCAGGGGATTTTTTTTTCTTTACAAGAACTCTTGCCTTGTTTCCTACTATAATTTTATAATATTTTGGGATTTAATAGTATCAATGAAAATGTTCCCACCACTTTTTCACAAATTCAATACATTTTTCTCAAAATCTGCAGCCAATTCACAAAAGAGATTTCTAACAAAAATCCTACATGGGCACCAGTTTTACAAACAAATGAAATGTGATTTATAATTTCCTTAGTTGGCATGATCATTACTCTTACACAGCTGTCTAAATTACCAGCTGATGAGGTCCCCAATACCACTAATTTGCTGCAAGAAATAATAGGAGCACAATGTGTATCAGGTAGAACATCCTTTAAAGGAGGGAGTTTTAAAAGTTCAATCGATTAACACAAAAAAAAAAAACAAATTTTTTTACGAATTTCAAATTACACTGGCGGAAAGTGAAAAAAGAACATCAAGAAGGAGACGTCCAATACCAACGAAATTTATACAGCATAACGGAATACAGAAGATAACGTGATCAAAACATTATGGCAAAATACAGCTGTATTTGTTGGTAAACTGAAAAATAACATTTCCATGTTAGTACGAGGTTGAACCGCCGTGAACTGCGTCACACTGTGCAATTCTGGCATGGAGTCTGTCATACAGATGTTGGATGTAAGTTTGGGGTATTGAGTTCACAGCATCCTCAACCTGGACGTGTAAATCGGGGATGGTCATGGCTGGCCGTGGAGACCAGATAAGTCGGTGTCCCATAAAATCCCACACGTGCTCAATGGGGGACAAATCCGCTGAACGTGCAGGCCATGGAAGTTGTCTCACACCCTGAAGTGCATGTTGCGTTGCACGTGCCGTGTGTGGGCATGCGTTATCTTGCTGGAAAACACCACGATGGACAGACCTTACAAATGGCATAACAACGGGCTGAATAATGTTGTTGATGTAGGAGGTGCTGTTTAACGTACCCAGTACAAACACTAGTTGTATACGGGACACACAACAGGAGACCAGGTGTAGGCCCTGTTACTGTGTGTCGCTGGCGGATGCAAGAAGGGTGGAGACGCTCCCCTGTGCATCTGCGAACACGCATACGGTCATCGGAGGCTCCCAAGCAGAATCTGCTTTCATCGATGAACACGACAGATCGCCATTGCGTTCTCCAGTGCAGACATTGGCGAAACCACAGCAGCCGTTCCTGATGGTGGGCTGGAGTCAGAGGTACACATGCCAGAGGCACACGTGCACGTAGTCCTGCATCCAGTAGACGGTCGCGGATTGTTCGCACAGTCACCTCAGATACAACGGCAGCTCAGATTTGCGTCACAGTGGATGTTCTGCTTGACAACACCGCTCTTCTTATGCGTCAATCGGTCCGCTCATCAGTCTGTCTGTGACTCCCGGTTCCACGTCTTCTCGTGTGGGAATGTTCCTCGGACCATCTACGCCACCATCGTACCACCACCAATACTTCCCGTCCAATTCGCTCTGCAATACGGCGTACGACCACCCGGCCTCGCGGAGTCCGACTAGATTATCTCGCTCAAAGTCCGATAACTGCTGAAATCGTAAACATCTTCCATGTCCAGCCATTGTAGCTTCTTCAGGGTCTTTGCACGTGTCTGTACGCTGACGACTGATTACATTCACTTCGCCGTACTCCTTAAATACCACTGACGATAATTCGCATATTATGCCGTGCTGTGGCGTAAGTGCTCACCGGTTGGTCCCGAAATTAACACCACACCTTCGTAAACTCGACCCAATTAACATATGTAAATTTCACGATCAACCGCCAATTCCTTCTTGGTGTTCTTTTTTCACTTTCCAGCAGTGTATTTACTATTGTTTATACTTCCAGATTATTTTTAAAAATTCAAAAGCATTTAAGGAATGATGTTCTGAATTAAATAAAAAAAAAATTTCTTATCAAGGAAAAGCTAGTTTGCTAGCTTTTCCCTGATAAGAAAAAAAGATTCAACTAATATTTTTTTTATAAAATTTATAGTCAAAACTATAAATTTTATAAAAAATAATAATATTTAGGCTTCCCTTTATCTTGCAGACAGTTTTTAGCTTTTCCTTTTTGCGTTGCAGACTCCTGATAAAAATTCTGCTTCAAGGCTCCTTGCAAGCACTGGGCTACTAGCATTCAGCAGATTGCATGCCTTGTTTGAGATGCTAGTATCTTACACCCACTAGTCTTCATTTACCATAGTTCAGAATCACAACCAGATGAAAAACAGAAGTGCAAAACCCACATACTCCTGATTCCAAGAGAGCATTCCCTAATTTGGTGCAGTCACCTACAACATTTTGGCAATAGCTTCTTTTCAACTAACTGAGATTCTGAAATTTGGTGGGGGGAAAAAAGCAAGTACTTCAAGGACTTTCAAGGGCCCTTGGAAAGGAAAATTAAATTCAAGGAGTTTTCAAAGACTTTCAAGGACCGTGGGAGCCATGCTTATTGATGTGTTGATATATTTCTATTAGTGGTGTCGAAGATTAGGGCCCAGTCTTTGGTTCCACTATGTGAAAAAATCACACATCCACGCAGTTTTGTCTCCAAGAATGATTCCTTAAATTTTTCCTCTCATTAATTTTTTCCTGAATTTCATTTTTTGAGGCTAACTGAGCGACATAAAAAACATTTTTTTTTACTTTCTTAAACATTCCTTCGGAGATTTTAGTGGAAATTGTGTATTTATAGTTTTTGCACGTGTGCTGTATGTGTGTCTTTGGAACGAGAGCTAGAAAGAATTTGAACATATGAAAAGGGCTTAAAAATTACTTTTAGTATGTGTGAAACTAGAACATGTGTAAAATAAATTATTGACTTCATTTTAAAAACTAAATTTTATATTTATGAATCATCATCACCATCATCATCATCATTGTCAACCATTATCAATCCACTGCTGGACGAAGGTCTCCCCAAGTTTCCTCCACAACGGTCTGTCTTGTGCCAGTCTCCTCCATGTCACTCCTGCATACTTTCGAATTTCATCCACCCATCTCCCATGTGGTCTTCTTCTGGGTCTTTTCCTGTCCCTTGGAATCCAATCTAAAATTTCGGCTGTCCATCGATGGTCTGTCCTTCTGGCAGTATGTTCAGCCCATTGCCATTTCAGGGATTTAACTCTGATCATGATGTCTTCCACTCTTGTCATTTTTCGGATCCACGAGTTCCTCTTCTTATCTCTCCTGGTTACACCAAGCATGCACCTCTCCATGCTACTTTGAGTTGTCTGCAGCCTTTGTATGTCTCTTTTAGTTAAGGTCCACGTCTCTGCACCATACGTAAGCACTGGAAGGATGCATTGATCAAACACTTTTCTTTTAAGACATAATGGCATATTGCTCTTGAAAATTATGCTGTTTCTTCCAAAAGCTCTCCAGGCAAGTTTTGTACGCCAATTAATTTCTTCATCAATGTGACCCTCACTTGATATCTGCTGTCCAAGATAAACGTACGTGTCTGTTATCTCCAGCTTTTCTCCATCAATCGATAAATCTTCATTTCTTGTAAAAGCATTGAACATCACTTTTGTCTTCTGAAAGTTCATTTTTAATCCCACTTCTTTACTTTTGTCAGCAAGTTCCTGGATCATACTCTTCAGCTCTGATGGGGTAGTTGCAAAAATGACTGTCATCAGCAAAACGAAGGTGGGTTAGATAATCTCCATTAATCTTTATCCCTTTGTTTTCCCAGTTCAGTGATTGAAAGACATTTTCCAATGTGGCATTAAAGAGCTTCGGAGATATGGTGTCACCTTGTCTCACTCCCTTTCCAATTTTTATGTGTGTTGTATTTTCAAACAGCCGAATCTTTGCACTTGCATTTTCATAGATGTTATTAATAATATTAATGTATGCATCTTCAATACCGCAGGATTTCAGAGCCATTGTAACTGCTGATGATTTCATCGAATCAAAGGCTTTTTCATAATCGATAAAAGCCATGCACAATGGAAGTTCATATTCCCTCGCTCTTTCAATTAGTTCTCTCAGTACGTGGATATGATCTATTGTGCTGCTGTAGCCACTCCTGAATCCAGCTTGTTCTCTCGGTTGAGCCATGTCCAGCGTTACCTTTAAGCGGTGTGAAAGAACTTTAGTGAAGATTTTATAAACCACTGAGAGGAGGCTGATAGGTCTGTAGTTCCTGAAATCCTCAATGTCACCTTTTTCATGTAGCAGGATCATTGTAGCGTTGTTCCAATCCTCAGGAATCTTCCCTTCATTAAGGCATCGAGTGAAAATTTGGGCGAGTACTGTTTCGATTTCTCCACTTGCTTCTTGTATGATGTCTACAGTAATTCCATCTTCTCCTGAAGCTTTTCCCTGCTTCATGTTCTTGATTGCATGTGGTGCAACTTCTGCTGGGAGGACTGGAAGAACTCTGATACATTTCATGATGTCTGGAGTACATGTATCATCCCTTTCATATAGTTTGGAGTAGAAATCTTTCACTCTTGTCAAAATTTTGCCTCTATTTCTTGTTACAGAACCATTTTCTTTTCTCAGTGCCATAATCTGTTTTCTTCCCTTACTGAGATGTCCCTTTGCTATCTTTAGGCTTTGGTTGTTTTCAATTGCTTTCCTCAATAGTTCACAGTTGAATTTCCTTACGTCTTCAGTGATACTTTTTCGTACTGTCTTGCATAGCTCTATATAATCCACTTTGGAATTCACATCTTCTTTAGTTGTCCTCATCTCTCTTCTTGTTTGCATCAACATTTTGGTTTTTCCTGATAATTTGCTCACATGCAACTTGTTCTTAGACCCAGCTAATTTTGTTGCTGTTTCCATAAGAGTTTTGGTTACTTTTCTGTTAACTTCAGAAATATCCACTTCTTCCGATGTTAGGCCTTCTAAAGCAGAGAATCTGTTCTTCAGTTCCAACTTGAAGGTCTTATATGGTGTTTTTTAAGGTTGGTTATGTCAATACATTTTGTTTGTCTTATGAGCTTGCCACGTTCGAGTTTAGTGTTGAGGTGCATCTTACACATCTCACCAATCTATGGTCACTACCTGTGTTGAACTTATTCAGCACACTGCCGTCTTCGATGACAAAATTTTTGTTACACATAATAAAATCAATTTCACTTGTCATCCCATTTGGATGTCTCCATGTCCATTTCCTGTGTGGCTTTTTCTTGAAAACGGAGTTCAAGATGAAAAACCCTTCTTGCCTCTGCAAACTCTACGAGAGTATTTCCACGCTGGTTTCTGTTGCCGTGACCGAATTTACCTACTGAAGTTTCATTCTGTTGTCGTTGCCCTATTTTTGCATTGAAATCTCCCATAATTATCTTTAAGTGCTGCTTACCTTTATTATTTAGATGACGAATTTCCTCATAAAATTCTTCAATTTCTTCTTCAGGATGACTTGTGGTGGGTGCATAAGTTTGAATAATCTGAGCCTGGTATCTTCTCGAGAGTTGGATAACGAGTCGTGCAGCTCTGTCAGAGGAACTTTCAACTTCTACCACTTTATCCTTCAGTTTCTTGTTTATTATAAATCCAACACCACTAGTTCTGTCAGTATCTGTCCCACGATAGTAGAAGAGATGTCCACTTTTCAGTTCAATGAGATCTTCTCCTTTTCTCCTTACCTCACTTAGCCCGACGATGTCCCACTTGATCCTTTGTAGTTCCTCTTCCAATTCAAGAAGCCTTGAATCAGAAGATAGAGAGCGTCCATTATACGTAGCCAAGGTCAGCATCAGATGGCAGCCTAGTCCGGTCCTCCGGGGATTCTTAGCACCCTCTGCCTTCATGTCGCACTGGCCGCTGCCTTGGCCAGGTACATCCCAGCTACCGGAGACTGAGGGCCAAGATTTAAGTTGTAGAGCCATTTTAAAGGGGTTTGGCCATAACTCACCACGCTGGCCAAGCGGGTTGGTGAGTGTGGGATAGCATTTCCTCTAATCCCGATGGTATAGTTATACCGCTATTGGCGGTCGTCAGAGCCCCTTTAGTGGGAACAGGATGCACCACGAGAAGGCGGGGTTGACATTTGTCAAAGAGAGACTGTGATGTTACGCATCTCCTGACCTTACATCCCATTTATATATGTGAAACCACCAGCAGTTACAATGGCTCTGAAATCCTGCGGTATTGAAGATGCATACATTAATATTATTAATAACATCTATGAAAATGCAAGTGCAAAGATTCGGCTGTTTGAAAATACAACACACATAAAAATTGGAAAGGGAGTGAGACAAGGTGACACCATATCTCCAAAGCTTTTTAATGCCACATTGGAAAATGTCTTTCAATCACTGAACTGGGAAAACAAAGGGATTAATCTTTATTAATGGAGATTATCTAACCCACCTTTGTTTTGCTGATGACAGTCATTTTTGCAACTACCCCATCAGAGCTGCAGAGTATGATCCAGGAACTTGCTGACAAGAGTAAAGAAGTGGGATTAAAAATGAACTTTCAGAAGACAAAAGTGATGTTCAATGCTTTTACAAGAAATGAGGATTTATCGATTGATGGAGAAAAGCTGGAGATAACAGACACGTACGTTTATCTTGGACAGCAGATATCAAGTTAGGGTCACATTGATGAAGAAATTAATTGGCATACAAAACTTGCCTGGAGAGCTTTTGGAAGAAACAGCATAATTTTCAAGAGCAATATGCCATTATGTCTTAAAAGAAAAGTGTTTGATCAATGCATCCTTCCAGTGCTTACGTATGGTGCAGAGACGTGGACCTTAACTAAAAGAGACATACAAAGGCTGCAGACAACTCAAAGTAGCATGGAGAGGTGCATGCTTGGTGTAACCAGGAGAGATAAGAAGAGGAACTCGTGGATCTGAAAAATGATAAGAGTGGAAGATATCATGATCAGAGTTAAATCCCTGAAATGGCAATGGGCTGAACATACTGCCAGAAGGACAGACCATCGATGGACAGCCGAAATTTTAGATTGGATTCCAAGGGACAGGAAAAGACCCAGAAGAAGACCACATGGGAGATGGGTGGATGAAATTCGAAAGTATGCAGGAGTGACATGGAGGAGACTGGCACAAGACAGACCGTTGTGGAGGAAACTTGGGGTGACCTTCATCCAGCAGTGGATTGATGATGATATATATATGTAGCAATTATGAACATTGGAATCATAGTGAACTCGTGCATAATTAATTAAAATAAATTAAGCTTACATTATGGCTGAGATTAAAGAGTGGGTTGTGAGAAGAATTTATTGGTACAAAAGTTTGACATTCAGGTGTGTTAGCAAGACACAACAAAATTTGGTATACAATCGCGCATTATGTCAGTAGAATGATTTTTTTTTTAAGGAAATTAATTCTTTTTTTCTGCCCCCAAATTCTGAAATTTCTTATTCAGCAATCTGTAAATGAAATGATGTGAACAATTTTTGTATTCTTGAGTTTTTAGAAATGTTAATTGTGTACTTGATGTAAATTTTATGGAATATTAGGATTCTCGGGATTTGCACCATTTCTTTTTTTTTTTTTTTTCACTAGACAGCAAGTCGCCAAACCCAGAGATAAGAATCTCGCTTCCTGTAAGCCCAGAAATTCCTTAGGAAGAGGTCACCTTGCAAAAACTTGAATACAATAAATCCCCAGGGCATAGCAGGTGGAATTTCAAGAATTTTTGCAAAGTCATGGTCAAGAGGACGCCATGGATGACCAACAGGTTCTTCATCTCCCCATCACACCCCTCGTAAACACCTTCCCTCAAGTTACAAAGCATGAGGGAGGACTTTCAGCCAATAGCATAGCTGAAAACCATAGCGTCCTTTTTGGCACATGCGCGCTAGTTTTGTAAAAGTTTGAGCTAAGGGGAGATTTTTCTCTCTACACACTTCACTTGCTCCTTAGTTTTTCAGAGGGTAACACCTCACTTGTTTCGTGTTGGACTGAGGTCAGCACCCGCTGACCTGCGAAAAGAAGTCTAGCTTATCACTCACTCTTTCACGTTGCAGTTGACCGTGATGTGAGGTTTCACCTCCCGCGCATGCTTGCCTCTTGATTTTTTTAGGTTAATTTTTCACTTCAAGCTCGTATGCTGACAGCAGCTCCACTCTTTGCTACGTTCAGTCACCTCTTTTTGAAAAATGGAAAAGATTTGATTATCTGTTTCTACAAGCTGAGCCTAACTGAGGGACTTGATGCCTGACACTCCCTGCCAAGTCACTCCTGCTCAAGTTCAGAAATGGAGTCCTGTAAGAACCGCAGTGCTAACCTTCTCACCAACGAAAGAGCCATCTTGGATGACACCTTTATCCGCTGGTGAAAAAGAAAGGCTGGAAGAAGCCTCATCGGATGTTCTCTCTTCCCGATTTCCCCCACCTAAGAACGATAGAGCCAAGACCGCCTAAAAGAAATATAACCAGAACCTAACCAGGCTATCCGGAGATCAGTAGATGCCTGTCACTCTCCCTTGATGTAATACTGCCTAGAGAGAGGAAGAAAAAAAAAAAAAGGTAAACCTTCTGATCTAAATTCACTTTACGGCCTCCTGTTTCAACAGACTTTTCTTTTTTTCAGAAAAAAAAAATTTGGTAGAGGATAACAGGGATGTCAAAAAAATGTAATTATTGTTAAAGTCTATGATTATTTGAAATTATTAAGATGTACAAGAAAATCTTAATGTATCAAGTAATGACGCGGAAGAACATGAGTGACAGTTGTGAAAAATGAAATTTAACGGGTATTATAAAATGGGGGAGAGTTAAATAATTGATTTTTGAAGTAACACAAATAATATAAAAGGAAAAAAAAACGTCAGAGGCAGTTGTACTGCATTGCACACTGAGAAACCTCAGTGCTCATTTTATTTTTGGCCAAAGTGTATTATTCTTTTGTATTGTGCATGATGTTTTGCAAATGTACCTAAAAGGGAAATATCAAGTGTTGATCACAATTTTTTTTCTAAGCAAATGATAATTGAATCACACTGAATGTTGAACAATAAATGAATTACAAATTGAAATGTTAAAAAACTAACTTAGAAATATACACCTAACAAAGTTGAAATTCGACTCTAAAACTCTTTTTTGGCATTCGTGGGTGCTTTGTGAATGAAAAAAAAAAAATCAGTAAAAATCTCAACAAAATTCTAATCGGGCGAGAGGCCTGATCAACAATAAATGCAACTGATAGTCAGTTTTTTACACCTAAAATTTTTGAGTCATCTTTATTACTTGTTTATGTGTGTTCAGTGAATCCGAAGTATTGATAGGTAAATCTTGTGTAATTTTTTTTGTCAAGCTCATAAATCACCTCTGCACTTGGCAGAGTTCAAGGATCTGAGCCTAGTAAGATTTAACTGATACTTTGACACTTAAATTTTGCTGTTTGTACACACAATTTTTCTTGTGTTCTACCACTAATTATTTGTTTTATACATCACGTGCCATATTGTTTCACATTATTTGATACAAGTGTATTTACATTACACACGGTCATAGTGACTGAGATTAAAATTAGAACAAAATTACTTTATATCATTATGTAGAAAAAGTCAATGACTTATACGCAAATGTTAACATAATTTTATCAATATGCATAATATAATTTAGGATCCTTGGCTTAAAACTAAAGCACCACAAATACAAAAAGATTATTCTTCAGTGTATAATAAATGTGACAAAATGAAAACAGACTACAATGAAGAAAATATAAAAAATCAAGTTGAAAACACACATCCTTGTTCCTTATAACAATAAAAATAGAATTGTGAAGCCACCAAAGTGCTACTCTAAGTATTTTTTTAACTGCCTCAACAATGATAATAAGCAATATTCTTTTTTCAAAGTCATGAACATATTTTACTCTTCACTCCAGAGTAAAAAAAAAAAAAAAAAAAAAAGGAAAGAAATCTAAATTCATTTATATATATCTTGGTATTTTCAGTCAAATATTCCACATTTCCAGTTTACCTTTTAACATTCCACAGAAGAATCAGTAATTTAAAATTGCAAAAGTTTTTTGACAATTAAAGTTCTCAGTTTTACATGTCTCACCCCCTCCCGCCCTGCTGATTTAGGTACTAAAACTAATTTCCTATTATCTGAATGAAATAACTTTTCATGACATTTTATGAACACAAAGGTTAATGAAATCACTGAATTAAAATTAATACTATGCTACATACCCATTCCACACAATTGTTTTTGCCCTATCAATAGCTGCAGTGAATCTCTGAATACTCTTTGGCCCACAATCTAAGCCCTATAAAGAAAAGAGAGAGAAAAAAGTTTTAATTTAGATTGTAAAGCAAAAAATATCATTGCCAAGCACAAATGTGTCTTGTATAAAAGTGTTTACAATGTGGAAATTTAGGTAAACCACTTTCTGCTACAACCCAATGAAAAAAAAAAAAAAAAAGGGAAAGAAAGAAGAAACTGATATTAGCAGATTTACACCACACACATTTTATATTGTCCAATTTTTAATACCTGAATGAAAAAATTGCTTGTGATAAAGGGTAAAGACTAGCTGATGACCATTAACCTGTACCGTCCAATTGCGGACTCCACAGGGTTAAAAGAACTCTCTCAAAAGATTTTTAGTGACGGCGTTGCGAGTAATCCAGCCAGGATCCGACATTCCCCCATCCGGACAGAATCGGTCCGTAGACCTGCAGCGTGCTGCTACCCCCGTTTTCCGGCACTCCCCACCTCTCCATCATGACCCAGGTGTGCGTGCCATTTGGGCAGGGGCTAGAAAAGAATTTTTTCTCTACCCCTGACTGGGAGAATAATTGCTGGCGCGAACTGTTTGGGGCGTCTGCCCTTTATTCAAACAAGACGATACATGCATATTTATTTACACTGAGGAACCCATCTGCACGTAGGAAACAAGTCCTTTGCTCAATGGGCCCTCTCACATTGAAAAATATTAAAATATTTACATTATTTACATTGCCACAGGACTAGGGTAGGAATTTTTTGTATAACGATGATGGAGTGGGGAAACAAATTATGTCATGGCAGCAGTAAAAAAAAAAAAAGTTATTGGACAGCAAAGCCTACCTACCCATGGCTAAATTAGGATGGATACAAAACCAAAGGTAAAGTCCTTGCAAACACAAATACAGGTTCACTACTCCATTTTAATGATGATAAACTAGCTTTAGCCAAGATCATGATACAGCAATTGCTATAATAAATAAAGCGATTATACAGTCACTACTATCTAAAAAGTCTGCAGGTAACCCTTCTATTACAGATCAATGGATCGACTTGCTGACACATACGACTCAGATAGGTACACATGAAAGTTGTATGACCCACAGAAAGATGTTGAATTTCTCATGACATATTAGAGCTCAAAGATTTTGTGAGGAGAGTTACTTATGGTTGTCATATCACTGGGAAATCAATCAGTATGTCTGGATATATGCCTTATCTGAAAGTCAGCTATCAATGATGATATCAGGAAAAAGTGGTATGACAGTACTATCACCAATCAACAGTACACAAGACCACAAAAATTTGTCTATGGTGACCAGAAAGTACTTAGAAAAATGGCAAGCCAAGTACATCAGTCACTCCAGCAGAAACATCAATCAGGAATTTCAGGTTAACAGTATATATATACATGAATACATTGTGTACCAAGCTCCACAGTATCAGTTACCATAGAAGAATGAATGAAATACCCCTGAAGTAAGTGGTAGTAATATTAATGTGAAAATAACATGTTTCAGCATACCTGTTTTTTTTTTTTTGTTTGTTTGTTTGAGGGAAGAGTGGTATTCTTTTTTTTTTTTTTTTTACTTCACATGAGCAACACTTCTAATAAAATGGCCAACTATGTATGACATTATCAGCTCCATGTTCACAGTTAAACGAAAGTCAAAAATTAAAATTAGCAGATCCATGTCTTACACTGCCTTTTATTGTTTAATGTAGCTTATGTTCCGCAAGATTCTTTCTTGTTTTTGATCTTCACTACAATCTTTATGAAACCTTCTGTTATGCATGCTCTGCAACCATTCACAACATTACATCTGTTTGTTTTTTAAGTGAGTACAATGACATTTCTATCTTCATCAAATTTCAAGACTTTTGTATGATCACAGAAATTTATGAAAAATTAACATAAATGGTACATAGTGTGCACATAAGCTCATTATTTTGTGTGGAAGGAAGACTTAACCACAGCCAACTCCTAAGAATGCTTGAAAAATTGTATCAGCCTGAAGAAGAAATCAAACACAAGTACACATATTCCACTTTCCACCAGTTATGTACCTGGATTATGCAAATGGACAATGCACATGAAAGCAACAGAAATATCAGAATCTAAATAACCACTTATATGGCATTGATCATGGTTTTTCAGGGTCCTTGTAAAAGCAATTTCTCCACTGATAACAAGCATCTGAGTCAGAAATCATATTTTCCAGCCACAAATTAATAAAGAATTAACCTCTAAAAACCCATGACAGGCACATAAATTCATTATTTATAAGCATACTAGCTTTACTACCCAGCTTTGCCCAGGATTTAGGCTTATTAATTTCATATTCCCTTATATGTTGCTGAAAAAAAAATTGGGGAAAAAATTTATGCTTGCAAGAAAGAAAAAAGCTGATTTCACAAATTCGGTCATTACAAATTATTTATTCATAGTGTGATTATTTCAGCACTTGGCCGTACATTGCTGTCATAAATTTTTGTCGAGAATTAAAGCAAAGAAATGTACAGAGTGTATGGAATCTGTAGAATCAAACAGACCAAACTAAAAGCGTTACAAATTATTTAACACTCGTCCAGGAAACACAGCATTAGAACCCTGACTGAACAAAATTCGTTAACAATTTGTTATCGACGATCAAATGCATCACATACTTTCAGTTTCAGACATCTTTGAGGGGTGAATACCTGGGATAAAAAAGTTAAAAACGTATCTTTTCGAATATTTTATGAAACTGGCTGAAATTTTAATGAACACCATAAATCGTTAATAGAAACATGACCTCCAAATTTTGCCGGAATCGGTAAATAACTTTTTTAAATTAGCTGTCAAAATTTTATTAACTGTTTCTGCATATATATTTCTGTTTACCGATGAATTAAAAATTCCATGCCTATTTTAAAAAGTTTTGACTGGATTCCGGTGAAATTTTGAGGGACTCCTCTTATTACCAATTCATGGTGTTGATACAAATTTCAGCCCATTTTGTTAAGATTTCGCAAAGTTCGTTTTTGCATTTTTTTTATGCATAGTTCTCAAAGAATAGAAACACCTGTGGATGTGCTGTGGTGATGAATGCAGTCACGGGCTTTCAGATGATGATAATGTAGCAAACGACGCTGACTTTATTGATTAGCTTATTAATTCATTCATCACTTGCGAACGGAACAATGTAGAGATCTTAAAAAATAGTTGAGTTGACCTAGAAATTTCAGTATTAATAAGCTATGCAAATTTCACGATGCCACAGTTCGGCATTTGAGAGTTTTTGCTGCTTCAGACAAACAGATGTTTTGTGTTTTATATATAAGATAAATTACTGAGAAAAAATTTACAAAAGCATGTGGCAGGCAAATTAACTCATTACTTTTTGGCATGGAAATTAATGATGAATTGACCTTCAACAACACATGGCAGGCCAATAAACTCATTAATTCTTGGCATAGTAACATCATCATAAAAAACAAAAACAAAAAAAAACAGACTTATTTTTCTACTTGTATATATAGCTTAACAGCAGTAAGTTTAGATTGATGGGCCACAAATGCTGTCATTAAAAATCATCCCTCTGGTAAACTCCTGACAAAACTTGAAAATACAATTTCCACATTTCTATATTTATGCCTTGTCAGAAGTTTCAGGGACTGTTTATAAATAGGCTTACGATATGTTTTAGTTTGAGTGGGATTGTCCTAGTTTTGGGGTCTTGTCACAGACAGTTGACTACTTTGTTCCAGTCACGATAAAAAGCAAATTTATTATACAGTAAACCCTCATTAACTGGACAGCAGCCAGTTGTATCATGCGGGTTGTTCGTTCAGGGGCAAAATGCATATTTACTGATTCCTGAAAGAATAACCTTTTCTGATAGTTACACATTTGTATGGTTTTTAAAAAGAGCTGATCCAGTTGACAGTGGCATAGCCAAAATTTTCTTAAGGTGGGGAGGTTCATGGATTTGGTTCATTGGTGAAAGCATCATATACATGCATATATCACTTTAAATTCATACTCAATCCACCCTCAAGGAAGGTCTGGACTTGAGGGACCCCCCCCCCCACACACACACTACTACACCTGTGCCAGTTGACAATATTTAAAAACTTACTATAGATGCTACTTTTGTGTTCCATAAGCTTGAAAATAGCTGACTGTCCATCAAAATGTCCATTTGGTTGCATGAGAATATGGGATACAGTGATGACAGAATTTACACCGAACCAAGTTTTTTATAATAGCATCATAACAATTTGATACCATCTAGAATAACTGTCCAGAACTTTGTCCTGGTCATGTTAGATTTTGTCCTTGTTCTGTTCCAGTGTGGAACTCGGAAAATATGGTAACCCTATTTATAAATTATTTAGATTACAGTACATACATAATTCACTCACCAACCCATGTAGCCAGCATGATGAGTTATTACCCCCCCTCCCTGGCTTTTCAACTTAGAACTTGGACTTCAGTCTGGTGGGGGCTGTAATGTAGCTGGCCAAGGCAATGGTCAATGTGACAAGAAGGCAGAGGATGCCAAGAATCACCTGACATCACGATAAAAGTAAAGCAACTCAAAGTGGCAATGGGATGGACATATTGCTAAAGGAACTAACCACCACTGGATAACTGAAATACTACACTGGATATCAAGATCAAAGGACAGGAAAAGACCCAGAAGGAGCCCACATGGGAGATGGGTGGATGTGATTTGAAAGCATGCTGGAGTAACACGGAAGAGAATTGCTGAAGACAGAGAGTTGCGGAAGACTTGGAGAGACAGCAGTGGATTGAGAATGGTTGCTGTACATTATTTAACATGTTCAGTTTGAATAATTTGCTACACTTTCCTAAAACTCTATGCCTACATGCAGATATTAATTCCACAGCTTATTATATCAGTCTTCTGTGTGCTAACTCATGAGTATTCTTCTTGCCTACCATGTCATTTAAAATTTTACTACAGCGATAGAAGAAAGTTTTCATATGGATCATTTTTTAAGTTCTTGGAGAAGTAGAGAAAACTCTCTATGCTAATCTTTAAAGTTTACACAATGACAGACCACAGCAAACATAACTCAAATGAACAATTTTTCCCAAATAGATAGGTAGATAGAGAGAATGTGTTATATATTGCAACAAAGATGCTCCCACTAAACTGTAATATTCAGTCAAGATAGATGTTTACCACCAATGAAAATTTAAAACATAACATTTTCTTTTGCAACAATATTACTGATTTTGTAACTAATTTAGTTTTCTTCATTCATAACTAAGCCCACTGGGGGTGTAGATGAAGATGAGAATCACACAAACTGAAACAGTGTTAGAGTGGCTGCAAAAATTGAAACTAAGATATTAACACAAAATTTTGTGAGAAACTAAAGATATTGAATTGTATTTTTCTAAATGTAACATTTGCATTAAAATTATTTAGAGTGTGCTGACATCAGAATTACATGGCTTAAAATTTCACTAATCATACTCCATGAACACATTTACTTCAGAAAAAGTTATCACATTATTGAAAGAAAAATGTTAAAAAGCTAAAAAAAATGGCATAGTATCAAATCAACAATGGTAATAAGTTTGCTCACCAGCCAACCTTTTGGTATTCCAGACTCTATTGTAGAATTACCCACTTGTGCATTTTCAGCAAATTTATCAGCTGTAACAAAATCTTCAGGAAGATGAACTTGAACATTATTTTTCTTTGCTTTCTCCATCAGATTGCCTACAATTTTTGATCCTTCTTCATCATAAAGTGAACTGCCAATCTAAAGTAAATAAGATGGCATCTGATATCAAAAATAAATACTTATCCATAATAATACACATCAAAAATGGCAATCAGTTTTAAAAGTACTATGCTCATTAATTTCACACATGGTTTTGGCAATTAATTATTTCTACCGGTCTACTTTGTATCCATAATCATTACTATTCTATTTTCCATACATTACTTTTTATGCAGGAAGTCCATGCACATATATGCTAACCAACAGCCACCTTCTTTTTTACGCTTTCCAACCGCAGGTTGAAGAAGCGTATATGCTCCAGCTTTTTCCGTCCGTCGGCACAATAACTCACGTAAAAATGGTTCGATTTCGATGAAATTTTAGTATGTAGTAGGGGACCACCAGGGGACAAACCCTATTGAAAATGGGTGAAGTGGGGTCAAAGATCACGCCATACGAGCGGGATCCATTCAATTGCCCTTATGCGTCATAACTTGCGTAAATATGGTTCGATTTCAATGAAATTTTAGCATATGGTAGGGGACCACCTGGGGACGAACCCTATTGAAAATGGGTGAAGTGGAGTCAAAGGTCAGGACATAGGAGCGGGATGCATTCCATTGCCCTTATGCGTCATAAGGTGCGTAAAAATGGTTCGATTTCGATGAAATTTTAGTATGTGGTAGGGGACCTCCTGGAGAGGAACCATAGTGAAAATGGGACAAATGGAGTCAAAGGTCAGGACATAGGATCAGGATCCATTCCATCGCCCTTATCCCACACTATTAAGGTGGACGTCAAGTAATTTTGCTTCCTATATTTCCAATGGAAAACCTTTTGCACACATTACCTTCACAATTAGTGTGTTCTCAAAGATGGAAATTTGAACATCGATTAAAATAACTTCATACTATAACTTGGAACACTTAACATTTTCTAAAACATAAGCATAATTATATTTAAAAACAATAACGTTTCCTTTGGTGGTGTTGAAACCAGAAAAAAGATGGCGCGACCTGTACTTTGATGACGTCAGTGGACAAATAAATGTTGGATTGCATAATTACGGTTATGGTTTAGAAAATATTATTACGGTTATGGTTTAGAAAATATTAAGTATTCCAGGTTATGAAATGAAACTATTTTAATCGATGTTCAAAAATTTTCATTCTTGGGAACACATTAACTGTGAAGAAAATGTGTACAGAAGTTTTTCCATTGGAAGTATTGGGAAGTAAAATTACTTGACGTCCACCTTAAAGTAGCAATTCTTGTATGTATATATGTACATTTTATTTTGAAAACGGCTCTAAGAATTTTGATGAAAGTCGTTAACCTACCGTTTCCTGGTACTAGAAATCGATTTAGCTTGATCTCGACTTTAGGAGAATTTGTTTAGTGGGTTAAATAACCACGCCGAATTATAACGTTTTTAGTGTCATGGCGTCGTTCCATTAATGTTTCCAATGCTCAGAAATCTTATGACGTCACAATCTCGTGTTTGAAAATGTTGGCGCGTGGTCACGCCATCTGTCTCATTACGTCACGCGTTGTGTCGTTACCTCCAAGAACTTGAAGGCCTATCAAGTCGTGACGTCATTTTCAGTGACGTCACACCTCGTGGATCTACTGATCAAACAGTCCCTGTCTGCATTACCATGCTGACTTGTAATTAAACGTGTGACTTGTGTTCTTTGTTACGCTTTCCAACCGTAGGTTGGAGAAACGTATATGCTCCAGCTTTGTCCGTCCGTCCGCACGATAACTCACATGAAAATGGTTCGATTTCGACGAAATTTTAGAATGTGGTAGGGGACCACCTGGGGATGAACCGTATTGAAAATGGGTGAAACAGGGTCAAAGGTCAGGACATAGTAGCGGGATTCATTCCATTGCTCTTATGCATCATAACTTGCGTAAACATGGTTCGATTTCAATGAAATTTTAGTATGTAGTAGGGAACCACCTGGGGACGATCCCTATTGAAAATGGGTGAAATAGGGTCAAAGGTCAGGACATAGGAGCTGGATCCATTCCACTGCCTTTATACATCATAACTTACGTAAAATTGGTTCGATTTCGATGACATTCTAGTATGTGGTAGGGAACCACCTGGGGACGATCCCTATTGAAAATGGGTGAAATAGGGTCAAAGGTCAGGACATAGGAGCTGGATCCATTCCACTGCCTTTATACATCATAACTTACGTAAAATTGGTTCGATTTCGATGACATTCTAGTATGTGGTAGGGAACCACCTGGGGACGATCCCTATTGAAAATGGGTGAAATAGGGTCAAAGGTCAGGACATAGGAGCTGGATCCATTCCATTGCCTTTATACATCATAACTTCCGTAAAAATGGTTCGATTTTGATGAAATTCTAGTATGTGGTAGGGAACCACCTGGGGAAGAGCCCTATTGAAAATGGGTGAAATGGGGTCAAAGGTCAGGCAGGGCATAAGAGCGGGATTTATTCTATTGCCCCTTATGCGGCATAACTTGCGTAAAAATGGTTCGATTTCGATGAAATTTTAGTATGTGGTAAGTAACCACCTGGGGACAAACCCTATTGAAAATGGGCGAAATAGGGTCAAATGTCAAGACATAAAAGCGGGATCCATTTCATTGCCTTTATGCGTCATAACATGCGTAAATATGGTTCGATTTCGATGAAATTTTAGATGTGGTAGGGAACCACCTGGGTACAAACCCTATTGAAAATGGGCGAAATGGGGTTAAAGGTCAGGACACTGGAGATGGATGCATTCCATTGCCCTTGTGCATCATAACTTACCTAAAAATGCTTCGATTGCAACAAAACGTTATGTTGTTTCGAAGGTATAGTGAACCAGTTCTGTTGAATATCAACGAAATGGGGGCCAAAGGTCATTGCACAAAAGCAAGATTTATTCCACAGCCATTATTCTCATAACTTGCATAAAACTGCTTCTATTGCGACAAACCTTTAGTATGCTATTCCTGAGGTATACTGAACCGGTTCTGTTGAATATCATTGAAATGGGGTCAAAGGTCAGGACACAGGAACGAGATTTATTCCACAGCCATTATCCACATAACTTTAGTAATAATTTCTGGTATGTTGGAAAGCGTATCATAATCAATGCATTGCATGATTTTACTAACTTGTTTATGTATTATATATTACATCAAACCAAGGAAATGTAAAACATTTGCACAAAAACAAAAAACTTACTCATCGTGTAGCTAAAAAAAATAAATAAAAATAAATGAAGACGCTGGTTGATTGTCAGAACAGATGTTAAATTTACTGATGAAAGACTGCCTAGACAGGTGTTAGATTCAGTGGAATCAGTTTTTAGTCTAAGATATAAACACAAAACAAAGTGGATTTATGATGTGGAAGTTGTCACCTATGAACTAAGAAATCATTACAGAGAGAATATCTTGCAGTGGAGAAAGTTCATAGCAAAGGAATTATATATTTTTCAGATGGAGAAAGTTCATAGCAACAGGAATTATATATTTTTTAAGCAGGGTAAAATATATTTGGGTACGTTACAGGTACACAGATAAATTTAAACACACGCGTGCACACACACACACACACTTTACAAATATGGCAAAGTAAAACTTGCATATCATCATCATCATCATCATTGTCAACCATTATCAATCCACTGCTGGACAAAGGTCTCCCCAAGTTTCCTCCACAACGGTCTGTCTTGTGCCAGTCTCCTCCATGTCACCCCTGCATACTTTCGAATTTCATCCACCCATCTCCCATGTGGTCTTCTTCTGGGTCTTTTCCTGTCCCTTGGAATCCAATCTAAAATTTCGGCTGTCCATCATTTCCTAATATATTTGGATACGTTACAGGTACACAGATAAATTTGTGCGCACACACGCGCACACACACACACACACACACACACACACACACACAAATATGGCAAAGCAAAACTTGCATATACATTTCCTAAAACTCACAGCTCCACCACAGTCAATACAATTTTAATTCTGATGTCCCACACACACACAGCTCAAGCTTCAGGCATGTACACATTACATGTCTTTAACAAAACTTACTGTGTCGTGCACTTGTTATACAAATTCTATACTTTTTGATATCCCTGACTATGACTCTCTCAAGATTTGCTTTGACTCTTTTGAATTCTCTTTTCGCTGATTTGGTGACTGAATGAATTATTTTGATTAACTGATTCTTTCCAAATATTTTCCAAACACAACCCATCGTGTTAGTTTCCAGTCTTAGTAACAGTGCTCATGCATGCATCCATACATCATCATGATACATGCATCCACCCATCCATCATGCACCCATCTATACATCCATCTATCCATACATACACACCATTAAGCTGTTCTCTGAGATTCAGAGGTTAGCTCCTCAAAGAAAGACCATCCACCAAGTAAACATTTACCTGATGGAACTAAAAATTTACTTAATGTTGGTGTATCAAATGCCTCTATTTACAATGATCTTGGCAAACAGCAAAAGCTTCATTAACATTCATCACACGCTGCACACAATACCTTTTGTACTTCATACTCAATCTTTTTCTCATGCAGACATTCCTGAATCTGGTCCTCCCATGATTTCCTTGGCCTTCCTCTACCTTTCTTTCTTGTCACTTGGGCTGAATAAATTCTCTTAGTAAGCACCTCATCCCTCATTCTTTCAACATGGCCAAACCATCTACGAATATTAGTCTCCACCTTATTAACAACATTTTGTCTCACATTTCACATCTGCAACACATCTTCATTCCTCACATAACCAGAGCATGTCTTGCCACAAACCCCCCATAAGTAAAGCATCTCTCCAGCACACAAACAACTCCTATGTCTTTACTGCAGTACCAAGGTTTCACTGCTGTACATCTGAGTAGGAACAACTGCCCTTTCATACACAACCATTTGGGACTTCCTTGAGAACCCATAATTCCTGTGAAATCCCTCCTAAGGCAGCTATGACTTTCAAAGAAGAATTCACTCGGCTACTAATCCCCCCCCCCCCATCTAATTTATTTTCTTTGTCAAACATACTTACAGATTGACCAGGTGAATGATACAAACTCATTCACCAGGTCAATCTCTGTGCCACTAAGACTTATGTTGCGTACTACCTGCCAGGTGCTGAAGTACCACTAGTTGAAAAACACTGCCTTAAACCACCGGCAGTAATGCATTCACTTCACCATGTCAATTGGTAACAGCTCATGTACAACTGTAACATGATATGACTTCAGTTTAACCATTTTTGCAGCCCTCTGGTAGGTGGAATATGACAGTCTTGTTTCTTGCAACAGCCTGTGAAATGATTTCTTTGGAGACTGCAACAACCTCTTTTTCACACACTGCACAGTGTTTTATGACATTGAAGATCACACTCCTGAATGCATGTCAGCAAGGTTTGCTGTCATCTCAAGCATCTCAAGTTTCTTTGCAAGATTTAAAGTTGTTGGCTTCGAAGATGTTTCCCGACTGGGAATTTTTTCTTAAACTCTTTCTGACACTCCTTGAATGAGCCAGAATTCCAATAACTTCAAACAATAAACATGCACTCAGCAGTCGTGAACATCATTATACTTGACGCTAGTTGACGGACAAAGAGAATGGTGCGAAACTGTTCCCACCAGACGCCATGTATTGTGGCACCATCTGGGCATACGAGCCAAACAGCGCAGATATGGATGCAAATGTCAGAACGTACAGCACTTTGTGTTCAAATTTCAGCTTGAAATGTTTTCCTTTTCAAAATGATAGCACTTTTTTTGGGTAAAGTCCTGAGTGAATCACTCTGTACAATTTAACCACAATCATATAATAATAATCATGAAATAACATCACCTAAAGAAATAATATTCTTTACTGAAATACAGAACTGGAAAATACAAATTTACCATAGTTCCCATCACTTTCACAGCTGAAAATGTTTTTTTTTTTTTTTACAGTAAAAGAATTGAAATCATGGGTAGAGGCAATTTGTTTATATTTGATGGTGCAATATTTGAACTAGAACACAGTTCACCATCAGGACTACATCACTGGAGTAGTTGTTACCATTCAGTCGTGAGTGTTCAACCACAATTATTGTTTAGCGTGGTACTTCTTTTTGTTATTTCCATCCCTTCTTGAAATTTCCTCTTTGCTAGGTGTGATTGGTGGGCAATTATTTTTATTATCAATTTATGGAGTGTTCCACTTGCTTGTACATGTCTGTCTGTTCCTGTCTTATTTGCAATGTTTCTAATAGCTGGCTTATGTTCTTCCACAAATTTGACCACCAAATATATAAAAAATCTGGAATTCAGTTGTTTTCTATTTGTAGAAGAAAACCATAAATAGATTTCTTACCTCCATTCCATTTAGCTTGTGTAAAAAAGGTAAACGCCATTCCTCCTCCAATAATCATTTCATTAACCTTATCCAACATGCTTTCAATCAACTGGATTTTATCAGCTACTTTGGAACTGAAAAAAATAGCAACAGACATGAGGAAATCTTACAATAAAATTTTACATTTAATAAAAGCAACAGTCTCTCATTTGATAATGATCATCTTGCAGACAGAACAAATGAAAAAAGTAATAAATTCCACAATTCTCTTTTCAAACTGTTTATGAAGGAATACTCAAGGAAGAATGCATGATGAAAATACAGTATATATTCGTACGAATTAACCATGGCTTCCATCAATCACGTTGCTACATTAATTAACCACTGGTTCAACCTTTTAATCTTGCAACTGAAAGATGCTCAAGGGATTGACTTGTATTTTCTCACTACCAATACA
This sequence comes from Macrothele yani, assembly GCA_039090855.1. Lineage (NCBI taxonomy): Eukaryota > Metazoa > Arthropoda > Arachnida > Araneae > Macrothelidae > Macrothele > Macrothele yani. The sequence goes on along the minus strand of CM076995.1, from coordinate 145,006,240 downwards.
GGTATATCCCAAGGATTCATAGAATTCAGTATGCATGCAACTAGTTGTATATTATCAATTCACACTACACTGGGTCTGTGCCAAGGAGTATAAGAATTCAGTATCTACAAAATTAGTTTTACTCCATCAAATCACATTATTCCTGGTCTGCCCTAAGAAGTCTTAAAATCCAGTATCTATGGAATTAGTTTTACATTATAAATCTGCATTATTCTTGGATTCTAACGCTCCCATTCCATGAAGTGTTAAAACTGAGCATTTACGATGGGAGTTTATATCTTCCACGACACCTCACATGACCACATTACCTCAAAACCATTTGAATCAGCTTTGCTTCCAACACATGTAGCATCCAAACTGTGTCCATCCACAATACAAAGACTACAACATGGTCAGTCAATATGGTCAATCATGCAGTAGTATGCCATTCCCCAATCAACTTAAAAATTAATGTCTTTAATTTTGATGATCTATGACTACTTCCTCAGTGGTTATTCCCTGCTTACTATATACGGTGGAACCTCAGTTATATGTTTCTTACCTTTATACCGAACTCTGTGCTACTCCCAATATTTTACTGTAGTTATAATTGCTTTTCCAATTTGCTTATATGTAATTAATTTATACACTTTTTGCAATTATAAGTTAGATTTAGAATTGCAGATTACCAAAAATACATGGTTCTTTGATTCTTTTATGTACTCTGGAATGTTACAACTTTGACAGAATTTTTTTGTAGCCATGAAACAGATGATGCAATTAAAAATGTACAAAATAACATTCACAATTATCTTTTTCTATGAATTAAAAAAATTGAAACACATAAAGATTAGTAAATATATTGCTCGGCACTAATGTTAAATCAACTAGTGGACAAACTGCTGCAAAAAGAGCAATAAATATAAATAAAGGATGTGTAATAAGGGTTTTGAACATAAAACAAAATTGTATGCAGATTTACTACCAGTATTTTAAAGGTTTGTTTGTTTCATATAACTACCAATCTGGCCTTCTACTTTGTTACTTCATGTTTATCATTACATTTTGTCTTGAAGATCCATTTGCTTCCTATAGCTTTCTTTTCATTTGGTAACTCTGTTAGTGACCAAGTATTATTTGCTTTTAGAGACTTTATTTCTTCTTTCATTGCATTTTGCCATTTTGTTCTCTCTCTTTCTGGAAGATCTTGTATATGAGTTAGAAGTTCGGTTTGTTTTTGCTTTAAATCCAAATTGTTCTGGTGGAACTCCTTTATTTAAATGCTCAGAAACTCTAGGTCAATTAATGTTTATGCCTGGTTCAGTTTCTTACTCTTCTAAAATTTCTTCAGTGCGTTCCTCTTGTCGAGTCTTTTGTATTTCATTTTCAATATCTGCACTTTCTGAATAATTCAGACTTCCTAATTGCACAAGATTAAAATCTCCTTGTTCTTCAGTTTCTTCTTTTCCCTTACTAAATTGATTTTCAAAATTTTTTACCGATCTTGACATGACAACGTTTCTTCCTCCAACGTAAACTCGATATCCCTTTTGATCTAAAATCGTAACCGATGAATGTACCTGCTTTGTCATCTAATTTCCTTCTTTTCTGTTTATGAATGTAGTAGTAGACTTTACATCCAAACACTTTTAAATGATTGATATTTGGTCCGACTCCATTCCACAACTCATACGGAGTTTTGTTACTTGCTTTAGTGACTAATCTATTTTGCAAATATGTTGCTGTTAGCACTGCTTCTTCCCAATATGCTTTTGGTAAATTTGCATTAATTAGCATTGCTTTGAACATTTCAACTAACAATCAATTTTTTTTTCTGGCTGCTCCATTTTGAGCTGGTGAATACACTATAGAAGTTTGATGAACAATACCTTCTTTTGTTAAATACTCTTCAACTTCTTTACTGCAGTATTCTAGGCCATTATCTGTTCTCAAAATTTTTATTTTTCTATTAAATTTATTTGTAGTAGAACTAACAAATTCTTTCAACTTTACCAATACTTCATCTTTTCTACTTATTGCATATACTGTTGCATATCTACTAAAGTCATCTATAAAAGACAGGAAATATATTTTTCTTCCCAAGCTTTCAACTTCAAAAGGCCCACATACATCTGAGTGTATTAGTTCTAACGGTTCTTTTGCTCTGTAAGATGCCTGTTTCGGATATGGTTTCTCTGTAAGTTTTGCTCTAATGCATGAATCGCAATAAAAACTATGCTTACAATTATTTATTTTCATACCTTTAGCTAAATTTTGATTTGCCATTTATTTAATTGCCTCAATACTTCTGTGTCCTAATCTGAGATGCCATTTATAAATGCAGTTTTCATTTTTACACATATTATTCCCCAATTGTGTTACGCAGTTTGTAACTTGTTTATCTTTATCAACGATGAGTTCAAATAAACCATCTGTGGCAATGGCATTTGCAATTATGGTTTGACCTTTGTTTATAGTGCAAGTGTTTTCTTCAAATAGTACTGTAAAGCCTTTACTAGCAAGCACTTTAACTGATAAGAGATTCCCAACTAGGTCTGGGACATAAAAAACATTCGATAAACTAAGGGTGTGAATATTTCCTTCTAGAGTTTTCACTAGTACCTTACCTTCTCCAAAACACTTTTGACTTCAATATATGACCATTTGCAATGGTTACATTTTCATTTGATTTTTCTGTAATTCTATAAAAGAAATTTATGTCACTACACATATGGCTAGTTGCTCCTGAATCTACAATCCAAGACATTGAATTGTTTTGTGATACTAATGCTCTTTGTGCATCATTCTTTGTTATATCAAGTTTTGCATCTTTGCTTGTAACGCTAGCACAAAAATCATCATTCACATTTTCATTTTTGCTACATATGTTCAACTTGTGTGACAGGTTGTTATTACTTTGTACTTTATTGTTATAAATCGGCTGCTTAGGAGTAAACTTTGTTTTACCTTTGTAAATATTACTATGCTTATTATTAACATTCAGATGCCAACACTCATTTCTAACATGATTTGACTTGTGACAATAAGTACAATATCTTTTGGCTTTAAAATTAGGGACAGTAAAAGTGTTCTTTGTTTTACAAACTGAAAATTGTGTTTCAGAGTTTGTAACTGACCCTTCCTTAATATGCATTCTTCTCTCATACTCGTCATTTAATTTAGATTTCACATAATCCAGTGATAGTTCCTCTTCATTTTTGCTTTCCAGAGCTGTTAGCAATGTACTATAACTTTGTGGCATACTACACAACAAAACTGCTACCATATGGGTTTCTTTTTATTTGTTCCCCAATATTGTTTTAACTTCTCTCCCAGTTCGCTTACTTCTTTAATGTGTGATTGCATTGGAATCAATTCAGTGTATTTTATACTGTACAATTTTCTTAACAAATACAGCTTACTGGATAAGTTGGTTCTTTCATGTACTCGTTTGGTTTGTTCCAGGTATCCTTTTGCACTGGTTTCGTGTAACACGTGATACAATTGTGAATCACCGATATACAAACAAATTAATGCTCTGCATTGGTTTGTAGACTCAAGTCATATCTGTTCGTGAATTGATCGCACCATTCCACAGAAGCAACAAAGTCCACTGGTTTTAGTGGCAGGAATTCAGGGTCTTTCAACATATTCAGCACCCCGATTCGGATATTTGTGCGGGTTATAATAAACCTGCTCTGCCGTGACTCCCTAATCCACTGTGCCCATTTCTCCTCCAGGTCAGGAAACATTGGCGAATGACCACGTGCAGCCTTCTTTGTCCTCGGGATCATCGTAAGTTTCGACTTATTTTCCTTACACTCATGCACTTGCTTTTTGTTGACAAAGAAATGACGAGCAGCCATCGAATTGTTCGATTGCTAGGCAAAAGCGATGACTTGCAACTCAAAACTAGCCGCATATGCAGTCCTTTTTTGTCCAGGAGTCTTTCAATGTAAGCAAAGTTAAAATTGTGAGAGAAACTGAAGAGCTGAAAAATTTCTATCATAAAAGCAGAGCAATTTGATAAAAAAAAAAAAAAAAATTCTCCTTGCTTCAGAAAGGTTACCACAATTGAATTGAAACTATCGTTTCGTTGGCTCTATTTCCTTAGCAAATCAAAAGCATTACCGTGTGGCTGGGCTTCCACTTTTCTTAGACTAGTTGGTGGGAAGGAGCAACAAGCAGATCATACACTGACGGAAAAAAATCCCAACACCACGAAAAAATAGTTGTAGAGGAATGAAATGGCGGCAATACATTTGTATAGGTAACATATTTAATCGATTAAGGTTTCAAGATCACAGCTTACTGTAAGCGCGAGAAGAGCCATTTTAAATGTGAAATGCTGGTACACTAATAACTGGTGTAATAGCCAGAATGTTGAATGCAAGCACGCAAACGTTCATGCATTGTGTCATGCAGGTGCTGGACGTCAGTTTGTGGGATGGAGTTCCATGCCTGTTGCACTTTGTCGGTCAATACAGGGACAGTTAATGCTGGTTGGGGGTGACGCTGGAGTTGTCGTCCAATGATGTCCCATACGTGCTCGATTGGTGAAAGATCTGGTGATCTAGCAGGCCAAGGCAACATGTCGACACTCTGTAGAGCATGTTGGGTTACAACAGCGGTATGCGGGCGAGCGTTATCCTGTTGGAAAACACCCCTGGAATGCTGTTCATGAATGGCAGCACAACAGGTTGAATCACCAGACCGACGTACAACTGTGCCATCAGGATGCGTGGGAAAACCAAGAGAGTGCTGCTGCTGTCATAGGAAATTGCTCCCCAGACCATAACTCCAGGTGTAGGTCCAGTGTGTCTCGGCCGCAGACAGGTTTGGTTGCAGGCGCTCACCTGGCCTCCTTCTAACCAACACACGGCCATCACTGGCACCCAGGCAGAACCGGCTTTCATCAGAAAACACAACAGATCTCCACTCCGTCCTCCAATGAGCTCTAGCTTGACACCACTGACGTCGCAAACGGCACTGCTTTGGAGTAAGTGGAATGCACGCTACAGGGCGTCTGGCTTGGAGCTGTCTTTCAAGTAACCGATTTGTAACAGTTCGTTGTGTCACTGTGGTGGCAACTGCAGCTCGAATTGCTGCCGCAGACGCAGTACGATGCGCCACGGCCATACGCCGTACACGGTGGTCTTCCCTCTCAGTAGTGCCACGTGGCCGGCCGGAACCCGGTCTTCTTGAGGCAGTACCTTCCCTTGACCACCGCTGCCAACAATCGTGCACAGTGGCTACATTCCTGCCAAGTCGTTCTGCAATATTGCGGAAAGAAAATCCACCTTCTCGTAGCCCTATTACACGACCTCGTTCAAACTCCGTGAACTGTTGATAATGGCTTCCTCGTCTTCTTAAAGGCATTCTTGACTAAAATCAACACCCTACATCGAATCTCAACGATAACTAACGCTCAGGAACGTTACAGCGCGTATTTACAGCAAACCTGCTTTGCGTGTTCTGAGGGGAGCTGCTAGCGCCACACGTATGCGCCGAGCACGAAATTTGCATAGACCTCATCTTACAGATGTACTCTCACCGCCTACCAACTGTCGTTTATCTAACACAACCCCTTCTTGGTGTTGGGATTTCTTTTTCCGTCAGTGTATTTCATGGGTGCGGGGAGGGGGTGTCATTCAGTTCCTGACACTTTGTTCCATTAAGTGGTGCCCCGCCGTTGCCCTCTCTCACTCTTTGTGGAGGGGGAGGCCGGAAGTGAAACTGTGATCTTTCACACTGCAAAATTCGACGATTGAGGAGCAGCGAGGCGTTATCCGATTTCTGACAGCGGAAGGTGTTAAACCGGCCGCTATTCATCGCCGGATGGTGACCGTATATGGGGAAGACTGTGTGTCCGACAAGTCAGTGAGAAAATGGAGTGCCCGTTTTCGTGCAGGCCGTGAGAGTTTGGTTGATGACCCGAGACCAGGCCAGGCAAACACAGTCATCACGGCCGATCTCATCGACAAGGTGGACGACCTAGTGAGAGGTGATCGGTGTGTCACATTGCGAATGTTGGCGGTGGAGGTGGATGTCAGCGTTGGAACAGTGTGGACAATTGTTCACGGCAGGTTGCGTTATCGGAAGGTGTGCGCGCAGTGGGTTCCGAAGCAGCTCACCGACCAGCAAAAGGAACTGCGTATGGGGCTTAGCACTTCAACATCTGTTTTGGTATCATGAAGACCCCGCTTTCCTGGAGCGGATTGTCACAGGTGATGCGATTTCCATGTGTTTGGTCCCCTGAAAAAACATCTGAAAGGGAAGCGCTTCCACTCGGACGACAAACTCAAGGACGCTGTGCAGGACTGGGTCTCGTCACGGCCATAGGAATTCTGGGAACAAGGAATCCTTCGGTTCGTTAATCAATGGGGTCGTTGTGCTACGGCCTATGGTGTATACTTTGAATAAAGTCTTCATTTATACCCACAGTGTCGTTTCGTACCTTTTCATTTGAACACTCCTTATATTTAACAGACCAGAAGCACAGCTGATGACTCTGTAATTATGCTAATTTTTTAAATCTTTTTCATTAGTGGCAAAATGACATGACTATTAAATTATTAATGGAATTCCAATGGAGAATTGGTTTTTCTACATTACTGCTTCTTATCTCCGAGAATCCTCCTCACTATATCTTTAGAAATCCAGAATGTTGCTCAAATTAATCAACAAAATACAGGGTTTGTGGAATAACTTTTTTTACGGGTCTTTTAGAGGTTATTTTTAATGAAAGTTGGTTGTCAAATTTTCGAACTAAAGCCTAGTTCGTCATCAGGACTATGTCACTGGAGTAGTTGCTGCCACTCAATTGGAAGAGACCATCCGCAATTATCGTTAATTGTGGTACTTCTTCTTCTTGCTATTTCGATCCCTTCTTCTAGTTTCTCTTTACTAAGTTTGACTGGTGGGCGATTATTTTCACTGAGTCCCAATTTATGGAGTGTCCACTTGCTTGTACATGTCTGTCTAGCCCTGTTTTGTTCCCAATGTTCCTAATAGCTGCTTGGTGTTCTTTCATTCGGACCTTAATACTTCTCCCTGTTTCTCCTATATAGCTGAGTCCGCAGTTACAGTCGATGCAGTAAATTACTCCTTCTTGCAATTGGATGTCCAATTCTTTCTGCTTTAAAGCTGGCAGGAATTTCTTTATTTTGTTATTAAGATCTGGAGCTAGCCTGATATTATATTTTGCTCCGATCCTTTTCAGTTTCTCGAAAAGTCCCTTGTGGTACGTAATTTTGCTGGTGAATTTGAAGTTGGTTTTTTCCTGCTTCTTTTTTGGCACTTGTTTAAATATTTTCTCAACATATGGGGAGGGGTAATTGTTTTCTGCCAACATTTCCTTTAATTCTTCTTTGTGAAGATCTTTTTGAGAAGCTGAAGAGACCAGGATTTCAATTTTTTCCAAAAATTGTCTCGCTGTATTCGATTTAATATAATCAGGGTGGAATGAGCAGAAGTCTAACATCTTCCCTTGTGTTGGTGGGTTTTCTAAAAAACCCACGCGATTCGTAATAATTAGTGGCAGCAACTACTCCAGTGACATAGTCCTGATGACGAACTAGGCTTTAGTTCGAAAATTTGACAACCAACTTTCATTAAAAATAACCTCTAAAAGACCCGTAAAAAAAGTTATTCCACAATCACTATGAATAGAGGTGCCATAAATGCATTTACAACTAGGATTAAAACCACATACGGGCTGGATATATGGCGAAACATCAGAAAGATAGAAAGGAGTAAGTGCAAAAGCGACAAATGTAAGTCACAACTGTATTTTCTTAAGAAATGTAAAAGAGCTAATTTTGTTCCACCTTCTTTGAGACTCACGAAAAACATCGCGGAAAATCTGTCAAGAAATTTTATTAGAAAAATAGAACTAAAAACGGTGAATGGCGCGATTCGTAATAAATTCAAAACTATTGAGCAATGCGAACGAATAGAAGCTCGTATTTGGACCTCTTCATTAGGTGAAATTCCGGAAGCAGAAAAGAAAAATATTGATAATTGGTTAGCTAAAGCAGTGAGAGATAAAAACAAAAAGTTTAAGGAAAAATTGAGAATTAAAGAAAATAAATGGTTAAGTCCAAAGTTAATGTCTACAGCAACTGGCCCACAGTTAATACCATCCACCACTAACAAACATGTCATGGATCTGACGGAAGAAGGAGTAGATGAAAACCTGATTAATCTCCTCAATAAGGGATATAATTACAACCTTTCCTCCGCAACACTTGATAAAAAACGTATACTGATTGATTTAGAAAGCATCTGTAGTAAGGTAGAAAGAGAAGATGAAAATACAGCAGTTACTTTAAGGAAAGAATTCTCAGACTGCGTCTCAAAATTTGTAAAAAAGCCAGTAAAAGTTGATTACAATTTTAATAGAAATGCCATTACTGACCTTAAAAAATTCAAAGCCAATGATAAAGTAGTAGCACTGAGAGCAGATAAGAGCAAAGTTTTGGTATTGGTAGAAAAAGAGAAGTATTACAATAAAATGGAAGCTGAATTGAGCAAGCCTTATTATGAAGAACTCAATGGTAATCCTATAGATCAAACTGTAAAAAATCTTAAGAAATTAATCAGCTCTTTAAGAAATAAAAAACAGCTTAATGAGCTCTTCAAAAACTTCTCCAAAATTCAGTCAAGAATTCCACAGATCTATGGTACGATAAAAGTTCACAAAGAAGGCCATCCAATAAGACCTATAATAGACACTAGAAATTCGCCACTCTCCAACATTAATTATTATTTGCTTGGTCACCTCAGAGATATTTTCCCGTCTCCTCCCTACCTACTAAAAAATTCCATGCAGCTAAAAAGAAAACTGGACAACTTGCCAGAATTAATTCATCCAGTAATGGCAAGCCTGGATATAGTCTCTATGTATACCAACATTAACCTGGACCTCCTACTGGAATTCATTGCAGATGACCTGGCAGAAAAAATAGTATTCCATAATCACAATAGAGAAATACTACTTGGCATATATGAACTGCTCCTATTTTCCTTCAAGAATAATTTCTTCCAGTTTGGAAAGAAATATTACAGGCAAACTTCAGGACTTGCAATGGGTTCTCCACTAGCACCTCTGCTAGCAAATTATTATATAAGTAAACTAGAGGCAAAAATCCTTATACAACCCTCCTTGTTTGCTCTCTATGTAAGGTACATGGATGATGTCCTAATTATAGTAGATACTGTGGACCAATCTCTACCCTCTCAGATTCTGGAAGAATTTAACTTACTAGAGAATGCCTTGAAGTACACCCTGGAACAGGAAAAAGACCATAGCATCAATTACCTGGATTTAACCTTGACCTCAAGAGAAGGGAAAATATTCACTCAGCTTTTTAGAAAACCCACCAACACAGGGAAGATGTTAGACTTCTGCTCATTCCACCCTGATTATATTAAATCGAATACAGCGAGACAATTTTTGGAAAAAAATTGAAATCCTGGTCTCTTCAGCTTCTCAAAAGATCTTCACAAAGAAGAATTAAAGGAAATGTTGGCAGAAAACAATTACCCCTCCCCATATGTTGAGAAAATATTTAAACAAGTGCCAAAAAAGAAGCAGGAAAAAACCAACTTCAAATTCACCAGCAAAATTACGTACCACAAGGGACTTTTCGAGAAACTGAAAAGGATCGGAGCAAAATATAATATCAGGCTAGCTCCAGATCTTAATAACAAAATAAAGAAATTCCTGCCAGCTTTAAAGCAGAAAGAATTGGACATCCAATTGCAAGAAGGAGTAATTTACTGCATCGACTGTAACTGCGGACTCAGCTATATAGGAGAAACAGGGAGAAGTATTAAGGTCCGAATGAAAGAACACCAAGCAGCTATTAGGAACATTGGGAACAAAACAGGGCTAGACAGACATGTACAAGCAAGTGGACACTCCATAAATTGGGACTCAGTGAAAATAATCGCCCACCAGTCAAACTTAGTAAAGAGAAAACTAGAAGAAGGGATCGAAATAGCAAGAAGAAGAAGTACCACAATTAACGATAATTGCGGATGGTCTCTTCCAATTGAGTGGCAGCAACTACTCCAGTGACATAGTCCTGATGACGAACTAGGCTTTAGTTCGAAAATTTGACAACCAACTTTCATTAAAAAAAAAATAACCTCTAAAAGACCCGTAAAAAAAGTTATTCCACAATCACTATGAATAGAGGTGCCATAAATGCATTTAGAACTAAAATACAGGGGTCGCACTGCTGATTGCATTTTTAACAATTTGCAAGAAAAAAAATGCTTTGGCAATTCATAAAAAGTTTTGGCAAAAATATTGGCGATTACTTTTTTTAATGATGTCAGAGCAAAAACAATCTTTAATTTTTGTTCGTTTTGGTATTGGAATAATGAAATTTGAATGTTAGTTACCTTTTTTCAGTATTTACATTGGGTGTAAGACAAAGCAATTATGTGAAAAGAGTGATACAATCGCTGACGTAAGACCTATAAGACCTATTACAACACTTTGTTTCTATGGTTTTGATAATTCTACTGGAGGGCAAAAAAAAAAACTGACAACTTCAGATTACATTTGGAAAAAAATGAAAAAAGCATGAGAAATAGCTGAAATATGTTCTAACATCAAACTTATGCACTTATTATTCATTAACTCATCTTAAAATGCACAGCAATACAGCATCCAAGCTTCTGCACTTTTACAAATAAAAATAAGAAAGAAATGCATTGGCTTGAATACTTTTGTCCTCAAATCTAACAGAATAAAAATTAATATTAAAAAATCATTCCATCAATGAAAACACTGCAAGGTATAAATAAACATTACCAAGAAGAGTGAAACAAACTGAATATAAGTTATACAAAATTAAATAGTAAACAAATATTTAAAATAAATAATTCTGAAATCATGGAACTTCTCAAAAGAAAAAAAATTACCCTCCTAATATGGCAAGAAATGGTCTTTCAGGATTTTGCAGAGCCTTGGCAAAATACGTCAACTCTTTTTTCATAAGAAAGCCAGAAGCTCGTTGTGGAAGATTAACACCAACCATGGAACTAAATTCAAAAGAAAGAGTAAAAGCATTCAGAACATATTTCAATGCAGAGAATAATCATATCAGGATGGAACATCTCCATAAACTGAAAATAAAGTAAATGGATATATTACAATTAGTTTACCTCCAAATCCACATACATTCAGATTTTCATCTGAATTAAGGATAAAAACCAACACTTTAGGGTATCCCACTGACAGCCAATAACTTTAGATTATTCCATGCTCATTTTATAACCAGTTTCTCTTACACAACTGTCTCCCACACTTTCATTACACATGATCTTTGCTTGCTCATTTATATGAAAGTTGTTAGTTATCAACCAGTATCCCTTTGTATGAAAGCACACAGCCCCATTCCATTCAGTGGTGTGAATAAGTCTCTTTGTGAAATAAGATATTCTTTTCATTTTGCCTAATAAATAGGTTTTTATCTCATTTTGGAAACCTGGGCTTGGATATTATGTTGAACTGTATAGGTTTTTTTTTTTTTTTTTTTTATAGATTTCAATTAATCACTACAGTAAATTATTTATTCCAATAGGTTTTTTTCTTGGATCAGTATTCATTTACATATATAAATTTTGCTTTGTTTTCTTTAAATACAGGATGTCCAAGAATTATTGAACACATTACAAAATTATGTACAAAAAACAACAACTGAGCATTGACTGTTTTTCTATGTCATGTATTACTAACACGGTTTCTATATTTTTGTTTAGCAGAATTGTTATTCCCAGAATCCGATAGATGGCGCTAGGTGTGGCCTGATGAGGAATGTACGAGAAATGCGCAATCAGTAGTCATGTCATCTGTACAACAGAAGGCGATGTGTGTGCTATGGCTTGCAGAATTAAAGTTTGTCATTAAAGTTAAAAGATTTTACCATTTAGAGTATGGTTGTAATCCTCCGTCAACGAATTCAGTTAAGCAGTGGTTGAAACAGTTTAAAGAAACTGGCAATGTGGAACATCGTGGAGGAGCCGGCAGGCCTAGCATCAGCGGCGAGACAATTGACGAAGTTAATAAAAGTTTCCGACGAAGCCCCAGGAAATCCGTTCGTACAGCAAGCTGTGCATTCCAAAATCGACAGTTCACGATATCTTGCACAAGAAATTAAAGTTTCATGCCTATAAAATTCAAATAGTGCAAAAGATGCATGTAAATGATCACACTCTGCGATACGATTTCACTGTGGATATGCTAAATCGAGTGGAAAACGACGAAAACTTTCTCAGTACTGTAATTTTTAGTGATGAATCCACATTTCATGTATCAGGTATTGTGAATCATCACAACTGTAGGATATGGGGCAGTGAACCGCCTTATGCTGCTATTGAACTGGAACGTGATTCTCCAAAAGTTAATGTGTGGTGCGCCCTATCAAAAAGAGAAGTGATTGGCCCTTTTTTCTTCTGTGAAAAAACCATACTTGGTGACATTTACTTGGATATGCTAGAAAATTTCACTATAACCCAGATCAAAAGATCTGACAATGTCATTTTCCAACAAGACGGCACACATCCGCATTGGTCAACGTGTGTACATAAGTGCCTAAATGAACATTTCCCCAACAGATGGATTGGGCGTGGTGGTCCCATTCCGTGGCCTCCTCGCTCTCCAGATCTAAGTCCATTGGATTATTTCATGTGGGGTTATGTAAAGGATCGTGTCTATCAGACACCTTGTACTGATTTGCAGGAACTGAAGCAGCGTATCACAGCTGCTATTAATTCCATAACTCCTCAGATGCTTGCCAATACATGGCATGAAATCTAGTATCGCTTGGAACGTACTACGAGCAACCAAGGGATCTCACATCAAAATTTATTAACTTGTATAGCTATATTGTAAGTTAGTACAGTCAGTTTCTTTCTATCTGTTTAATGTGTTGTTTTATATAATTTTGTAATGTGTCCAATAATTCTCGGACACCCTGTATTTTTGGAATCATTAGATCAATAAAGTACTTTAAAATAAATTCCTTTTAATTCCTCTTTGGGCATTTTTAAAATTTACTTTGTGCATTTACTTGTAATCCAATAGACTATTCATATCTATGGGCTTTTTGCATAGTTGAGTAAGAATTCTACCTTTAACTTACATAAATACCTAACCTAAATAACTTGTTTTTCTTTCAAGTTGAACTTCTCAAGTGAATTTTAAAGATTCTTGTCCAAGAAGAGTGAAACTTACAGGAATTTTTGTTAATGAAATTTCTCCTTTGTTGTCAACAGAAGAAAACAACATCCAGGAACCATGCACATATTTTCTCCTGAAGTTCTCCAGGATAATTAATGAATGGAAAAGTGGTTGTGGGTAAGTAACTACAATTGTTGCAGAGGTGGTAGTAACGTGTTGTTGAAGACCTTATGACGAAAATGTGTGGTTTCCAAATATTTAGCAAAAAAAAAAAAAATGTAAAATTCTCGAAAAAAATTTTTTTTTTGAAAACCTGTTAAATGAATATCCCCGAAATAGTAGATAAGTAACTAATAAAGACAAGTATGACAGTGATTACAGAAAGAAAGGAGGATCATGGACATTCATTAAGTAAGAAATGCTTTTGTCCTTCAACTGTGGTAAAGTAACATGTTATGATGGAATCATTCCAAAACTAGAAAAGCACAGTGGAAGACAGGTCATTTTTGTTTACTTAGAATAATTCAGAAGGCATGAAAAATTTGTTTGGGTCCTGGGGATTAGTGGAGTTAGCCACTGTGTCCCTTTACAAGAAAAGAGAGAAACAGGAAAATGTCAAAATTATCCTGACACCATTTTAATCAGTGTTCCTTGTGAAGTTTACTCAAGCATAATGAATAGCATGCTTAGAAATGTAGTGGAAAATCAGCTGACTGAAAAACATTGTGGTGTCAGGGAAGATAGGGGTTACACAGCACAGTGTATCTGTTTCTGAAAAGTTTCGAGAAAAGAATCAGGATTCATATAAGATGTTCATTACTTCAGATGCCTACAAAAATTTTGTTCAGTGTGTTGAAAAACATCTAGGGAGTGGGCACACTCCCTAGATGTTAAAGTAGGTCTCAAGCATTTATACAAAGAGTCTTGCAACAGTTAGGATGGAGGGAAATACTACTAAGTAGTTTAAGATTGAAGGATGTAAGCAATTCCTATATTGGGAGTTTGATTCACATGGATGAACTGGGTGAAGAAAATAACTACAAAGGGCATCCTGAAAGTAATGCCTCATCCCTCATGAGATTTTTATTTGTAGCAGCAAAAATGTGAAACTTGGTGGCAAAATACTTGGACATATTGTTAATTATGCTAGCCTATTCAAAGTATTGTCCATCACTTTCTAAACATTTCCACCATCTTTGAACCCCTCGGTAAAATCCATTTTGGAAAAATTCCTGAGGCTGTCGTTTCACCCACGAGTTCACAGCCAGTTTAACGTCTGTCACATCGTCAAAACGTTTCCCACGAAGAGTGTTTTTCAAAGGGGCAAACAGGAAAAAGTCCAAGGGAGCCAAATCAGGATTGTAGGGGGTTGGGGCATCACCGTCCACCCCATTTTGGAAATAGCCTGTGAAGTATCCATTGTGGTTTGAGGACATGCATTATCATGGTGTAAAACAACACTATGAAGTGGAATGTCACGTCTTTTCCTTCTGATAGTTTCCTTTAACTTCTTTAAATGTCTGCACATAGTGAGCACTGTTTATTGTTGCACCCTATTCAAGGAAATCAGTCAAAATGACACCACGCTTGTCCCAGAAAATTGTCACCATCACTTTTCCTGCAGAACAAGTTGTTTTCACCTTTTTCTGTCGAGGTGAAGATGTGCGGTGCCATTCCATTGATGCAAGTTTTGTTTCTGGGTCATGAAAGAACACCCAGGTTTTGTCCCCCATCACAACATTAGAGACAAACACCTCACTCTCCCTCCTGTAACAGTCCAAGAGGTTCAGACACATATCCATCCTTTGCTCACATTGTTCACGAGTTAGGTTTCTTGGGATCAACTCTGAACAAATTTTTCTGTAGCCCAGATCCCTAGTTAATGTTTGCATAGCACTATAACCACAATGAATTGCATCACACAACTCCTGGATAGTGACACAATAATCAGCTGTGATGAGGTTTTTCACTTGTTGCCTTTTGGCATCTGTCACTGAAGTTGTGGGTCTTTCACTCCGTTGTTTGCCTGACACTGAACTCTCTCTCTTGAAACCTCTTCATCCATCTTCGAAAATTACCGATATCGATTGAGGCATCTCCATACACAGCCAGGAGTCTTCTGTGGATGTCTGGAGCCTCACATCCCTCTTTGTCCAGGAATTCAATTATGGCTTGCTGCTTTTCTCTGTCATTCATCATCTTAATTTCCGATTCCGAAAAAATTTGTTCCCACACTGGTAACATATAGTTCATGTCAGTGCAGTTTCATTAAAATCACTTCAAAATTTCAAAAGTTATTAAGGAGGAGGCATTACTTTCAGGATGCCTTTTGTAATATCAGACATTGAAGGAAATGGTTCTGGTATCAGCAGTTTGCTATTAGTTTTTTTTTTTTTCTAGTTTTAGTTTTGGGGTTTAACTACTATTGTGAACAATTCTATGGGCTATAAGTGCAATAAGCTCATGGCCCGATGTCAATTTCTTACAGTATTATCAAGTCACATTATCTTAAATGGATGAAAAGGACTTGTGAAAATTTTGTACTGAAGACAAATGTCAGAAAGTTTAAATTCATGGTCCTAGTCAAACTAACTACTGTTAATTGTGTAGTACATGAAAAATGGCTAAAACAGATAACACACTTATAAATCATTTAGATATGATTAGTAACTGGGACTGGAAAGCTTAATAACGAATTAAACAACAGAATCGGCAAAGCATGGAAGTCTCTCATCAACACTGCAAAAATATTTTCATTGAGAAATAGGTTTGTCTTGGAACTAAACTGGGTGTACACAATGAAATTTTTAGACCTACCCTCTTTAATGACAGCAACAGTTGGATGGAAAGTAAAGCACTCTCCAAAAGTTTAGAAGTTATGGATGTGACCACAGTAAAAATAATATCAGAAAAATACATGAATTTGATGGGTAAATAGGTTTATAATGAAACGATGATTGGGCAGGGAACTTTTTTGGTTGACAATAAAGTTAATCAGAACATATTGAATTGCCTTGCGTACGAGAGTTACAGAATACCTCAACAAATGTTGAATGTTGTTACGAAGCTACAAAACAAGAGGTAGACCTAGAACGAGGCAGTTTGAAGATGTAAAATCAGCTATTAGTAATTGAGAAATTAATATGTTAGAAAATCTTAAAACGGACAAAAAAAATGAAGAAAAATTGTCAAAGCAATACTCGTACATAAGCATGTAATGATGGTTATATATCATTCAAGTTGTAACTTTGGCCTCACTAGTTATCATTAAAATAGTTCCAACTTCAACACAACTACAAGGAATTCATACGCTCTGTATGGAAGTACCTTTGCCAATATCTAGAACAGTCATTTTGAATTATGCTTTTAATTCTGCATGAATAAAATAACTATATTAACAGCAAACATGAAACATTATCCTTTGAATAACAAAGACTGCCTGAGAAGAAGAGTTTTCTCTGAAAATTTGCATTATTTAATTAAATTATTTTCCTAGAAGAAAATGTCCAAATTAAATGTTTGATTAAATGAAATATCTGTACTCTCCACATTATTTAATTGGCTTTACTTATTAGTTAGTTTCACAGCAAAATAAGAAATATCATTGTACTCTCAACATTATTTAATTGTTGGCAGCATGTTTCAGATGTTCCTGTAACTTCCACAACTTGAGTCATCTTGAGGCCAAAAATACCTGCTGACCAAAAAAAAAAAAAGTAACACTCACACAGGATTTATTTTTCCCTTTTCTAGAAAAACTGACCACAGTTAAGTAAGTCGTTTTGGTGTTCAACAGGTTCACTCTCTCCTACACACACCCATTTCCAGTTGCGCCTTCCTGCAGTACATGTCTGGAGAGAGCTATTATCCAATAAGAAATTGCCAACTTCACCACAATCTACATAGTGTGGGATGCACGAGTTGAGGAGAGCATTTTTGAAGAGTTATTCAGAAACATTCCTATTCTAATTTTCAAGTGATGACATTTGCTCTCCTATTACAGCATACAGAACTTTTTTGGTGGGGAAAGGGGGAAGGCAGCTCACACAATGGCTGTGAACAATAATACAGTTTTCATCCATACAGCCAAAGGCCATCACTGTTTCTAGCAATGCTGCCAAACACCTTGAGATAAATTCCAGTGGTCACCCAACCACTGGCTAGACTTTGTCATAGTGAAGAGAAGGAGCCAAGCAGAAACATAAATGCTAGCAGTAAGCCACAATGCTGGAATTAGCTGAACCTAATCCTATTTTGATTTTCATCTCTTCTCCTGTCTCACATCATCATACCTGCCAACCTGGGAAAATGTGCATCAGTAAAATTATATGTGCACATCAGTAAAATCTCACATCACATCAGTAAAATTAAAAATAATGTAAATAGTAATTAATATTCAATTAAAAATGACGTAAATAGCAATTCAGCACATAGCACATCCGACTGACTGTTGCTCATCTTGAAATAAGAGTCCACTTTCACACTTTTTTCGACACACTGTGCATTGCTTATGTGCTTGGGTCCTTTCACGTGCCGAGAAATATCGTTTTTCCCAGCATGGGAAATGTTGAAGTCAGATCGGCACACTACACAAAACGCAAACTTCGCACCTTTTTGCGATCATTTTATGCAGCGAAATTCTTTAGTATAACTGTCCTTAAAAGCTTGAAAATATTTATTTGCCTTACTCAAGGCCATTGCATGGTTAAGAGACATGTAATGATAATACGAAACACAGCAAGCAAGCAAGCAAGCACGTGCGTAACTTTTCATGAATTCTCTTCCCCTGCTGTGCAGAAAGTACCAAAGCTGAAGAGCTCGATCCGCTGCGATGTGTGCGCGCAGCCTTGACGGAGTTACGAGAAGCGCCGATTATCACGTGACCTAAAGCAGGAGTACGATAGAGAGAGATCTGACTTACTCCTCAGTGCAATGAGCGAGGAGACAAAGGCAAATTACGCAGAAGTCAATAAAAATCTCAGGACATTAAAATCACCAAAAAATCCGTAAAATTGTTAGAGTCTTCCGTACATCCGTAAAACAGTATCAAAATCCGTAAAAGTTGGCAGGTATGCATCATGCACTTGGATATGCTAAGCACAACTTTAGGCTTATCAGCCTTTTTGGTGAAAGAGAACTGTTTGCTGATGAAAGCAATATGACCAAAAGTAACTACATCGCAAACCACCAATTCTAGAACACCCATCTTATTGCAGAGATGCCAACCTGTTTCAGATATTTTCAGTAGTACTCGTACAAATTTTCAGTAGTTTTGGCCATTTTTCAGTAGTCATACCAAAAGAATAATTTTAACCGAGGAAAACAACTCATTTAATTTAATTAGCATTTTTTTACTTACTTATTCATTTATATACATGAATATCTGTATCAAAATATTCCAAATTTTTCACATGGAAAATAATATACACCATGACTGATACATTTTTTTTACACAACAAACAATTGATTAAACAGCTTTCTTTAGTGATTTCGCTGTACAATGTTTTGCAGATTTGAGTTCCTCAGCAGAAAATCTTTTTTCATAACACACTTGCCCAGAGGAGAACATCTTCATTTTTGCAATAAGAAGTGCTTCTACAGTTTCTAAACCTAAATTAGGTTGGAAACGGGCTTGATTTTTTTCGCACTAAACTAAAATCTCTCTTACTCACAAGCATTCGAGTGTGGAACTACAAGTATTGCAAACATTACTTTCGAGAGACTAGTATACTTTTCCGCTCCATTACAGCCTCTTAATTTTGAGATTTCTGACCAAGTGACATCTATTCTATCTGTTACTGCTATGGTCTCTAATTCGTCAGCTTGATAACAAGGAATTCCGCTTCCAGTATGTCAAGTTCATTTTCAGTTATTATAAATGGAAGGCATTTGACTATGTGTAATACAGAAGTAAATGATGTTATTTTCTCTAAGTGAAGGATCTACTACTTCTGCATGTTTTAAAAATTCATCATAGATCAGTATCTTTTCTTGAATATAAGAACATTCTTCAATGCGAACTTTTCCGACAGATGTATAGAACTTAGAAAGTTCATTTTCATTTAAAATGATTTCGCTTTAATACATTCTTGTTTTTACTCCAATAACCAGTTGCGTCCCTTCCGATTTTTCTTTTTTGAAAAACTGTTATTTGAAAAATTAAGCTCAACATCATCATCAGCTACGACAGTAGGCTTCACAAACCACTTGGATGCCATGACAATTTTATCCATCATGCTGAAAGAACTTTCAGTTTGAGGACCATGAATGCATGATAGCTTTCACTATTTTAGATAAAAGGCAGTGTAACTTGGAGAATATGAATGCTTTTGAATATTATGCATCAATACTTACAAATTTTTCAGCTTCGTCACTTTCGTTTTTGGACTCCCCCTTTATCAAGCTGAAATGCAAACCTTTTTGGGGGAATATGTAAGAACACAGGATATACGTTCGGAACATCGTTGGGGAAAAAAATTACAGTTACGGGAGAAACCTTTGCTACGTCAGATTTCTGTTTTCGGACATTTCCCTTCCATATTCAAGGTGAAATACAAATATTTATGAAATAAAATGAAATTTAACAACAATACTAGGCAGAGGAAACATCGCGTGAAAAATAAAATTACGATTACGGGAGAAATCCTCACTGTTTCCGAAAGTTTTGAAAGACGAAATTTCCGTTTTCGAAAGTTTCAGGTGGAAAGCATCCTTCACCACTACCAATTGCCCCAAAATTTCTGTTCAATTATGCATCGATCTCGAGGATAACCCAAATTACGACGAAAAAGCAGAAATTCCTCGAAGCCGAAGATTACACGGGAATTTTTCCGCAGTCGAATTTCAGTTTTCGGAAATTTCCCCTCCATTTTCAAAGTGAAATACAAAGATTTATGGAATAAAATTATGTATAACAACAATACTAGACAGAGGCAACATCACAGGAAAACGAACTTACGATTACGGAAGAAATCTTTATTTTGTTCACTTCTGTTTTTGAAAGGCGAAATGCTGCCCCGATGCGTATTTTTACGCGTTGGTAAAATTCTTCAATGCGTAGTTTTACGCGTTTCTCGATGTGTGTTTTTGTGCGTTGATGTGTATTTAACGCGTTTCTCGATGCGTACTTTACGCACTTCACGACGTGTATTTCTACGCGTCGCGAAAAATTCTTGATGCATATTTTTACGCGTTGGTAAAATTTCGATGCATTCTAGACGCATAATTACGCATTTTGGCAAACTCTGCAACGAAATCCAAGCATAATTTTCTGCAATGCAAGAAAAAAACTTCAAAATATTAATTACTGACATGAATGGTTGACGCACGATTTAAAAAACAGCAACTCCGATGGCAGACAATGACACTCACGTTCTGCACCAAACGATTTTCAACAGCTTGCCGCTGCACTGCGAAAGAGCTTCAGGCCGAACTCCGCCCACGTCCACCAAAGCAAGCTACGCTCAACGTCCCCAGAATGTTGCATGCTGGGGAGGGAGGGTTTCGAGTACTACCGGCCGCTCGCGTTAAGATCCGAGCAGCTTCGAGAGGCAGAACTGGAAGCGAGCAGCATCGCAAGCATGATGGATAGTCAAGTGGCCGCCGTTGCGTTGGGGAGGGTTACAAGCAAAATAAAAATCAATAACTTGAGTTAATTTTCCGTAGAAAAATCACGGTTTTCCATATTCCGTAGAACAATAGCTTTTTCCATAGGAACTACGGAGAATCCGTAGTTGTTGGCATCTCTGTTATTGGAGCAAGTAATGGAATATAGAATTGAGCTCCTTGGTGTTTTTGAAGGTGAGAAGTAGACAACAGGTGTCAGCAGATGAATTTTCTCACTGTTCCCTGCTTCCCAGCTATCAAGGTAATGGGAAAACATATATTTCACATTTTACTTTGGCTGCATTACTTTCACTGAAGATTTGTCACGGTTGTAATGAGCACTGCAGAGGCTGATCCGACGGCTGTAAAATTCGACCAGGAAAATGTAAAGCGAAATTTTGAGTTATCATTTTTAACAAGTTTTTTCTGTGCTCGGCAAAGCAATTAAATTTCAACTTCACTTCAACTTAGAGTACAATGTAATATGATAAATACGAAAAACTCTAAAATTGTGTAAAATACAGTATGTAAATTGAAAGTATATTTTAATTTTCATGCTTCAAAAATAGAGGAATCTAAAATCTGAAAGAGGATAGAAAGAAGACTGAAAAAAAGAGGGCATATGTAAATTCACTAAGTAAAAAAACAAAAACAGGCCTTAATGTGCAATACATTCCCACGTGAAGTACATATGACCGGAATATATCCCTGTGCTGTTATGTGTCTTGTTTGTGCTGTGATATGATGTGTCTTGTTTGTGCTGTGATATGATGTGTCTTGTTTGTGCTGTGATATGATGTGTCTTGTTTGTGCTGTGATATGATGTGTCTTGTTTGTGCTGTATTTTGTTAATAAAAATTATATCCCCCTCCCCCAACTAGGTGGCATCAAATCACAGGCTTTTTGGGATTTTTGGTACTTAAAAGAGCAAAAATGTTGCAATTTTGTTTGTTTGCTATTTTTTGCAGTAAGCTGAGTTCAGCAAAATGATAAATATTTTGTTCAGCTAGTTAATCTTAGCAGTCATAGGGTACTGTTTAAGGTCAGTACCAAAGAGATTCTATTTTAAAGTCCAAGGGTTCCGGAACGTACTGTCCCTAAAGTAATATTCTATGTACCTCTTAGTTTAAATTTATTTTTTGACAGCCTCCTGTAGACATTCTTACCATAATACCATAATAAATTTGTAACAGCCATCTCTGTTAATCTAAAAGAAAGCTTTCTTTTTTGGTTTTGCAAAAAAAAAAAAAAAAAAAAATCTGATTGCCATATAATTTACAAACGCTGTCTTATTAAACTGCTGTTCTAATTTTGTTTGCTTGGTGCTGAGGCATCACAGTGCTTTGGCAAATATAACAAAATCTTGAAAAGGTAGTGTCTTGGAAAAGAAGCAAATAGAGTTCAGAGAAATTTTATTACTGAGAAAAGGTACATATGCAAATCATTTAAGTTGATTAAGAAAGAAGTTTCTAATATTCTTGACAATACAGACTGAATTTTTACCATAGTCAGAGAAAGAATTTTTTTTTTTTTTTTTTTTTAAAGAAACAGTTCTGGTAAACCCGGTGAAGATCCTGTAAACAAATGGATAAATATTTATGAAAGCAAACCTGTGTTTCAAACTAAAACAGCTGGAGAAATTGAACAGCAGACTGATCAAATTACTATTGGAACAGAAGAGAATGAGGAAGATTATGATGAATCACATCCCATTACTACTAGCCTATCATGCACTGAAGTTTACAACCCGTTGTCTTACGATACTGGCTTGAAAAAAAATATAAGATAAACAATGTTTTACTTAATATCTTTAAAACAAATTAAAGG
Organism: Macrothele yani; assembly: GCA_039090855.1. Classification (NCBI taxonomy): domain Eukaryota; kingdom Metazoa; phylum Arthropoda; class Arachnida; order Araneae; family Macrothelidae; genus Macrothele; species Macrothele yani. The sequence continues at coordinate 144,983,631 of CM076995.1, read as the reverse complement.
CTTAACCTCAACATTCAGACTGAAGAATTATTTTTTTTCCCTTAATAGGTACAGTAAGAATATTTCCTGTATTTCTTTTATATATGTACTCTATTTTTAAAGAACTGGAAACTGTAAATATGCAAACATGTTTTTGTATGACGTTACATTAATCATTAACAACTTTATCCAAAATTGAAATGTGTATGCGTGTGTGGAAGAAACTCGGGGAATCTTCATCCAGCAGTGGATTGATAATGGTTGACAATGATGATGATGTATATTATCATCAACAATTATCAATCTACTGCTGGATGAAGGTCTCCCCAACTTTCTTCCAAAGCAGTCTGTCTTGTGCCAGTTTCCTCCATGTCACTCCTGCATGCTTTTGAATTTCATCTACCCATCTCCCACTTGGTCATCTTCTGGGTTTTTTCCTGTCCCTTGGAATCCAGTCTCTAATTTCAGTTGTCCATCGGTGGACCGTTCTTCTGACAACTTGTCCAGCCCATTGCCATTTCAGGGACTTCACTCTGATTATGATGTCTTTCACTCTTGTCATTTTACTTATCCATGAGTTCCTCTTCTTATCTCTCCTGGTCACACCAAACATGCATCTCTCCATGCTTCTTTGAGTTGTCTGCAGTCTTTGTATGTCTTTTTAGTTAAGGTCCACATCTCTGTTCCGTACGTAAGCACTGGAAGGATGCACTAATTAAGCACTTTTCTTTTAAAACATAATGGCATATTGCTCTTAAAAATTGTACCGTTTCTTCCAAAAGGCCTCCAACTAAGTTCTAAATGTCGATTAATTTCTTCATCAATGTGACCTTTGCTTGATATCTGCTGTCTAAGGTAACTGTAGGTATCTATTATCTCCAGCTTTTTCCCATCAATCGATAAATTTTCATTTCTTGTAAAAGTATTGTACATCAGCTTTGTCTTCTGAAAGTTCATTTTTAATCCCACTTCTTTACCCTTGTCAGCTAGTTCCTGGATTATATTCTGCAGCCGTGAAGGGGCAGTTGCAAAACCGACTATGTCATCAGCAAAACAAAGGTGAGTTAAATAATCTCCATTAATCTTTATTCCTTTGTTTTCCCAATTCAATGATTGAAAGATTTTGCAATATGGCATTAAAGAGTTTGGGAGATATGGTGTCACCTTGTTGCACTCCCTTTCCAATTTTTATTGGTGCTGTATCCTCAAATAACCAAACCTTTGCACTCATATTTTCATAGATGCTACCAATAATACTAATGTATGCATCTTCAATACTGCAGGATTTCAAAGCCATTGCAATTGCTGATGGCTTCACAGAATCAAATACCTTTTTATAACCGATGGGAGTTCACATTCCCTTGTTCTTTCAATTAGTTCTCTCAGCACATGGATATGATTTATAGAGTTGTAGCCACTCCTGAATCCAGCTTGTTCTATCGGTTGAGCCATGTCCAATCTTATCTTAAAGTGATGTGAAAGAACCTTAGTGAAGATTTTACAAACCATAAACCACTGATAGGAGGCTGATGGGCCTGTAGTTCCTGAGATCCTCAATGTAACCTTTTTTATGTAGCAGCATAATTGTAGCATTGTTCCAGTCCTTAGGAATCTTCACATTATTGAAACATCTTGTGAAAACTTGGGCGAGTCTAGTTTCAATTTCTCCACTTGCTCTTTGTATAATGTCCATGGTAATTCCATCTTCTCCTGGAGCTTTTCCCCATTTCATGTTCTTAATTGCATGTGTAACTTCTGCCAGGAGGACTGGAGGAACTTTGGTACATTTACCTTTCGTAATGTATACAGTAGATGTATCATCTATTTCATATAGTTTTGAGTAGAAATATTTCACCCTGATTTTTTGTTACAGTGCCATCTTCTTTTCTCACTGCCATCTTCTGTTTTCTTCCCTTACTGAGATGCCCTTTTGCTCTCTTCAGGCTTTGGTTGTTTTCTATTGCTTTTCTCACTAGTTCACAGTTGAATTTCTTTAAGTCTTCAGTGATACCTTTTTGTACTGTCTTGCATAGCTCCATATATTCCACTTTGGAAGTGACATCTTTATTTGTCCTCATCTCACTTCTCTTTTGCATCAGCATTTTTGTTTTTCTTGATAATTTCTTCACATGCAACTTGTTCATAGTACCACTTATTTTTGTTGCTGCTGTTTCTATAAGAGCCTTGGTTAGTTTTCTGTTAACTTCAGAGATGTCTACTTCTTCTGAAATATATCAGATCTTGTGGAACAGAGAATTTGTTTCTCAGTTCCAATTTGAAGGTACCGTAATTTTCGGACTAAGAGCCGCATCAGCGTAAGGGCCGCAGGTGAGAAATTTTGCGATCTTGGAAGCAAAAGTTGCCATAAGGGCCGCACCTGTTAAGTCAGGGTGCTGCTCAGAAAACTAAATTATCTTCCTTATTTTCATGAATTAACTCACACCTAACGTAATTATATGTATACTTCAAAGGTTAATTCTGCAACACAGTGTCGATCTGCTTTATGCACTAATTTTTTCATACTGGCAAAAGCTTTTATTTATACATTTTTTATTAATCATACTAATGATATTTGTTTGCCTTTATTAAATGCTCAAAACCATTTATGTAATCAATATCATCATCATCATTGTCAACCATTATCAATCCACTGCTGGACGAAGGTCTCTCCAAGTTTCCTCCACAACGGTCTGTCTTGTGCCAGTCTCCTCCATGTCACCCCTGCATACCCTCGAATCTCATCCACCCATCTCCCATGTGGTCCTCCTCTGGGTCTCCTCCTGTCCCTTGGAATCCAATCCAAAACCTCGGCTGTCCATCGATGATCTGTCCCCCTGGCAGCATGTCCAGCCCACCGCCACTTCAGGGATTCAACTCTGATCACGATGTCTTCCACTCTTGTCATTTTTCGGATCCACGAGTTCCTCTTCTTATCTCTCCTGGTCACACCAAGCATGCACCTCTCCATGCTTCTTTGAGTTGTCTGCAGCCTTTGTATGTCTCTTTTAGTTAAGGTCCACGTCTCTGCACCATACGTAAGCACTGGAAGGATGCATTGATCAAACACTTTTCTTTTAAGACATAATGGCATATTGCTCTTGAAAACCATGCTGTCTCCTCCAAAAGCTCTCCAGGCAAGTCCTGTACGCCGACCAATCTCTTCACCAATGTGACCCTCACTTGATATCTGCTGTCCAAGATAAACGTACGTGTCTGTTATCTCCAGCTTTTCTCCATCAATCGACAAATCCTCATCTCCTGCAAAAGCATTGAACACCACTTTTGTCCTCTGAAAGTTCATCTTTAATCCCACTTCCCCACTCTTGCCAGCAAGCTCCTGGATCACACTCTGCAGCTCCGATGGGGTAGTTGCAAAAATGACCATGTCATCAGCAAAACGAAGGCGGGCCAGATAATCTCCATTAATCCCTATCCCCCTGTTTTCCCAGCCCAGCGACTGAAAAACACCCTCCAATGTGGCACTAAAGAGCCCCGGAGACACGGTGTCACCCCGTCTCACTCCCCTTCCAATTTTTATGTGTGTTGTATTTTCAAACAGCAGAATCCCTGCACCTGCATTCCCATAGATGTTATTAACAATATTAATGTATGCATCTTCAATACCGCAGGTTTTCAGAGCCATTGTAACTGCCGATGGTTTCACCGAATCAAAGGCTTTTTCATAATCGATAAAAGCCATGCACAATGGAAGTTCATATTCCCTCGCTCTTTCAATTAGTTCTCTCAGTACGTGGATATGATCTATTGTGCTGCAGCCACTCCTGAATCCAGCCTGCTCTCCCGGCCGAGCCATGTCCAGTGTTATCTTCAAGCGGTGTGAAAGAACTTTAGTGAAGATTTTATAAACTACTGATAGGAGGCTGATAGGTCTGTAGTTTCCGAGATCCTCAATGTCACCTTTCTTATGTAGCAGGATCATTGTAGCGGTGTTCCAATCCTCAGGAATCTTTCCTTCACTAAGGCATCGAGTGAAAATCTGGGCGAGTACTGTTTCAATTTCTCCACTTGCTTCTTGTATGATGTCTACAGTAATTCCATCCTCTCCCGGAGCTTTTCCCCGCTTCATGTTCTTGATTGCATGTGCAACTTCTGCTGGAAGGACCGGAGGAACTCCGGCACTGGCATCTTTCATGATGTCTGGAGTGCATGTATCATCCCCTTCACACAATTTGGAGTAGAAATCCCTCACTCCCGTCAAAATTTCGCCTCCATTTCCTGCCACAGAACCATCCCCTCTCTCAGTGCCACAATCTGTTTTCCTCCCCCACTGAGATGTCCCTTTGCTATCTTTAGGCTTTGGTTGTTTTCAATTGCCCTCCTCACTAGTTCACAGTTGAACCCCCCACGTCCCCAGTGACACTTTTTCCTACTGTCCCGCATAGCTCTATATACTCCACCCGGAAGCCACATCTTCCCTAGTTGTCCCCATCTCTCTTCCCTTCTGCATCAACATTTTCGTTTTCCTGATAATTTGTTCACATGCAACTTGTTCCCAGACCCAGCCAATTCTGTTGCCGTTTCCACAAGAGCCCTGGCCACTTCTCTGTCAACTTCAGAGACGTCCACTTCCCCCGATGTTAGGCCCTCCAAAGCAGAGAACCCGCTCTTCAGTTCCAACCCGAAGGCATTATGGCGTTTTTTAAGGCTGGCCATGTCAATACATCCTGTCCGTCCCATGAGCCCGCCACGCCCAAGTCCGGTGTTGAGGTGCATCTTACATCTCACCAATCTATGGTCACTACCTGTGTTGAACTTGTTTAGCACACTGCAGTCTTCTATGACGAATTTTTTTGTTACACATAATAAAATCAATTTCACTTGTCGTCCCATTTGGATGTCTCCATGTCCATTTCCTGTGTGGCTTTTTCTTGAAGAAGGAGTTCAAGATGAAAAACCCTTCTGCCTCTGCAAACTCAACGAGAGTATTTCCACGCTGGTTTCTGTTGCCGTGACCGAATTTACCTACTGAAGTTTCATTCTGTTGCCGTTGCCCTATTTTTGCATTGAAATCTCCCATAATTATTTTCAAGTGCTGCTTACCTTTATTATTTAGATGACAAATTTCCTCATAAAATTCTTCAATTTCTTCTTCAGGATGACTTGTGGTGGGTGCATAAGTTTGAATAATCTGAGCCTGGTATCTTTTCGAGAGTTGGATAACAAGCCGTGCAGCTCTGTCAGAGGAACTTTCAACTTCTACAACTTTATCCTTCAGTTTCTTGTAATCAATATAAATCACAGTTAATCTTAAGACTCCCATTAGAATATTGCATTGCTCGTAAAACAGCACAATTGTCTAAATTCCATTCAATGTGGATGTCTGCTACAGGATGGTTCTCTGTTCACCGCAACAGAATCTGTCTTAGAAGTAATTAACTTATAAATTATCGCTTGTAATGCTTTCTATTAATGTTTTCTTTAATAATATGTTCCTTCTATGTTTGTTATGCTTTTCTTTTTCTCATCTACAGATGTTTTTGTTAGAATGAAGTTGCTTTCTGTATTCTATGCAGCTGCTAAATGAGGTAGTTAACACATTTTTTATTCGCACGTTTCCTTTTACCAGCTGCCTCGCACATGTTCTCTGATCTCCCCATCGCCGCCAACCACTTCCAAACAACGGTGTCTCCACTTTCACTTTTTTTTCTTTCAAGTGGTTTGACCTACTTTCATTTACTGCATACTCAGCATTGAGCTCCACTTTTATATGAATGAGAAAGCTCTCCCTTCTTTTTTCCTTTTGTGTTTGTGAAAAGATTTTATCTTCAGCCAAGTATTAAATTAATTACCCATTGTTAACATCAGCCGAAGTCTTCAACTTCCACTATCGTCAGTCAATAAAAAAAAAAATTCAAATCGAAGCAAAACTCAGGAGCACAGAGCCAAGAAACACCTGTATCGCATGCCAGATTAACCAAGAGGAGTAAATGTCTTTCCATCCCGCCAGTATTGTTTGGAATAGGTCACTGCTAATGGAATCATCCTGTGACAGGCTTTTGCATTGTTCATGTTCTTAAAGCTTTTGTTCAGGGAAGGGCCCATCAACCGGTCTCACCATCCCAGTGAAAATCAACGTTCCTTCTCTTGGTTGCATCGCACCTTCCTGTATGATGTATGCTGCTGCCAACGAAACAGATACCCTGTGCGCACTCTCCACAGAAGCTTGGACGTCACGCTACTGGTTTGTGATTCCATTAGCAGTGACCCCATTCCATCCCCCATGTATTAACATTCCATGGCTCCATGCTACTGCCATGGGATGTGCTTCCCCCACTCCCCCATGCAAAGGGCATTTGAGTCAGGCATTCCTTTCACAAAAACCTCCTAACCTTAAGTCCTATGCGAGCATTTCCCCATCCTCCCCCCCCCCACACACTTTCCTTCCTAAACCAACATCAGGACAGTGAAGTTATCGTTCAAATAGATATTTCTAATGTATGAGTAGAAAGGGGAGAAAAAACGATTACAGTAGAGTTTGTGAAAAAAAAAAAAGATGCTGTTTGAAAAAATCTACTAAATAAGCATTATAACTTTATAAGTTTTTTAAAATTGATACTTACATTTATAAACCATTCAAATTCTGGCAATGTTATCAACACCTTTACACAATATCAAGATTTCCATTTAAGTGGACGGTATTTTGATACATTATATTGTACATACACAGATTTTCTTCTTTAATGCTATGTCTGTTGTCCTTTAACACGTTTTTAAATTTAGAAAAGGTTCGTTCAGCATCGATACTGTTTGTGGTTACTGACAGAAAACAGATGGCGACCTTATGTAGCTTAGGAAAATGACCTTTTTTCGTATTACTGAAGTCTAGCAAACCTTTGCTGGCACGAAATTCTTTTACAGTCGCTTTATATGAACGAAATTCACATTTTAGTTGGTCCTCATCTTCGAACATAGGAATGTGGCTGAAAACAAACAAATCTTCGTCGTCTAAAAGGTCTAAGGACTTAAATTGATCAGGATCAAACACCCTACAAGCTTTGAAGAAATTTGCGGCTAGCTGACAAAATCAATGCTTTTTTTATCATAAAAAAAAATGCTTAATTTTTTCATAACAAGTGGATAGAGCTCGTCTTGCATTGACGTGATCACAGTCTTGACTCTTGCTAAGAAGACTGTTGGTGATGTCCGACATTTCGTTATATATTTTGTGTGCAGAAATTCACTGTTTTTCAAATAAAGTGAGCTGTCCGGAAATATACGACACATGAACCCCAACCTGCTTCAGATTTTCTTTTAAATCCCTATCTAGACAATACCCAATGATTTTATCCACAGTACAACTGCTACTGTTGTCTTTTTCTTTTTCAAAATACTTTGCGTAGTCTTCTAAATGTTTGCACTGAAAAAGCACTGTTCCACCTAGTCTGCACAGGTACTGGTGGTAAGCAAGGCATTTTCTCCTCCTCTTGCAAAAAATAGTCGAAAACGTCCTTTATGAGAGGGACAAGCTGTGAAGGCATGTTTAGCAGCAACTACTAAAGAGTTAACATTTTCAAATTCATTCTGCCAAATTTCGCCTAAAAGATTTATTAGATGTGCATAGCAAGTGACCTGAACATCATTCCAAAATATGGCTTTCAGGCTCTTTCCCTATGCTTTGGACATGTAAGATGCATTGTCTGTTACAAAAGCGGCTATATTAGCAAAAGGTATTTCATAATTAGTAACGCAATGAAGTATTGCCTCGCTAACTGCTTTAAAATTTACGGATTCCTAAGTGATGCACTCAAGGAAGATTGCATTCAAAGAAGTTTCATCATTGCAGCTTTCAACATTCGGTTCAGCTGTGGAACAGCAAGAATATTCAAAATGTATCCATCTTCAGAATCAGTTGTTTCGTCTGCTACGATGCTTACACCGGATACCGATTTAAAAAAATCTTTCACTTGTTGCTTTTGAATATCACATCTTTTCAGCAAATAATATTTCCACATCCAATTTGCATTTGCAATAACACCAATATCTTTTAACGAATTTTCCAAGTAATTTTTTAATGTAGGGTTATCCAGTTTGGAAAGTGGAATGTTAGCTGTACAAAAGGCACCAGTTAATTTTAAAAGTTACATTGAGCAATGCTGTTCTTGTGCAGTTCTTTTCTCAATTATTTCATCAACACATTTCTGCATTATTTTCGGTTGACTTTTCAGACACTCCATTTTTTTATGCAGCTTGCTTCTACAGCTTTTCACAACTGTCCTTTCTTGAAAAATCCAATGGTATATTGCAACATGAACAGAACAATAGATTTTTGTTTACATGAAACGTTCCCTTGCTGTACTGCTTGCATCTTTCAGATGCACTCATCTTACTCACGTGGCTCATTCTCAAAATTATAAAACAATATCTAGAAACTTCATAAATTACTCACACAAAAGCACAGATTTTCTAAGCTAAGTGTCTGCGAAACACTCTTTTCTGTGTGCTGCTTTCCCAGCTAAAATTACTAACACAACTGACGACATCCGGTTTACTAGTCCGGCAAGTCGCAAAGGTCATTCTACAGTAGTGGGGTGAGGGGGCGACGAAAGACCACGTGTGCACTCTTCAGCAGAGTGCACGTGACCTTAAATTACCCGTCAAACTTGTTCGGAAAGAGTATCTTCATAACAAACAATCTTGAAAGGTAATTCAAGATTTAAAGCTCTAGTTTGGACTTTTGAGTAGGATTACTTTGTGGTATATTTTTCGCGTAAATTCTAACAAAGGCAGTATTAAAATTATTTAATTATGAAAAATATAGTAATAAAAAAACATAATAGAAATTAGGCAAAAATAGGTAGAAAATCTGCAATTCGCGGATATATTTGATATTCGCGAAATTACAGAAAAACACCTAAAATTCGCAAAAACAATCGCGGAAATTTGCGCCACGACAGAATTACTGCCCTACTTATGGTGGGCGCATAAGCTTGAATAATCTGAGCCTGGTATCATTTTGAGAGTTGGATAATGAGTTGCAAGTTGCACAGCTCTGTCCGAGGAACTTTCAACTTCTCGAATGCTGTCCCTCAGTTTCTTCTTTATTATAAATCCAACACCACTAGTTCTGCCAGTATCTGTCCCATGACAGTAGAAGAGATGTCCGCTTTTCAGTTCAATGAGATCTTTTCTTCTTACCTCAGTTAGCCCGATGATGTCCCACAATTGATTCTTAGGAGTTCCCCATCCAATTCAAAGAGCCTTGAATCAGAAGATAGAGATCATCCATTAAATGTAACCAAGGTCAGCATCGGATGGCAGTCTAGTCCGGTCCTCTGGCGATTCTTAGCACCCTCTGGCTACATGTTGAACTGGCCACTGCTTTGGCCAGGTACATTCCAGCTGCCGGAGACTGAAGAATCATCGGGGTTGGGGGGGGCATAACTCACCATGCTGGCCAAGTGCGTTGGTGTGTGTATATACACTCATGGCCAATAAAATTAGTGCACCTAGAAGAATACATAGAAGGTCTTGTGTATTTCGTGTGATGGATGTCACTGAAGCCAGTGCTGTGTGTCAAGATCGCTGTAAATAGAGAAGTTTGAAACGGCAGCAGTAAGTAAATAATCAGTTAAAAATTTATCTGCTAGTTTGTATTATCTGTTAAATGTTTATTTGTCAGATGGTCTTTCTTTGAGGAGCTAACCTCTGAATATCAGAGAACAGCTTAATGATATGTATGTATGTAGGAGAAAGCATGCTACAACCGCGAAACTTTGCAAATAGCTAGAGTACATGCTGGTACGCAAATGATCTACATTTGGTGCAATTGCGCACGACTGCACACCCTGTGGTAGCGCTGCAAGCACGAACTGGCAGCCTTATAAACCGGTGTGTAGTTGATGCCTCATGAAAGCGAAAAGCACTCGCCGACACAAGCAAAAGTACAGAGTGAAAAGAATGCTGGGTAGATGCCAGAGACGTAAATTTGTGCAACTTGCGGACTTTGAGAGAGGCTTGATCATCAGGCTGAAAACCGCAGGGAGGTCGGTGCAAGGTACTTAGAAAGAGGAGAGGTAGGTCCGATCGCTTTTATTTCCGTGCTGCCGATGGGCTGTCTCCTTACGAGCTGGAGTGTGACGTAACAGTAGCCATAAACGATATCTGGAGCATTCAGAGTAATTTGGAGCTTGTAATGTAGGGTCGATTACTCGCTGCATTTCTTTGTCAATTTTAGAACTGCTTTGTCTTTTTCATTCATTTTTTTTCTTGATTTGTTTTCTGAAAATGCCTGGATATCAGAAAAAATATCCTGATGCGTATCCAGGCATTTCTTCTTGAAAATACCTGGATATGCTGTTGCCCTTTGTCATAATCACACTTCAAAGAAAAGGAAATAAGATATTACATACCACGTTTTCCCATCGGATAGAGATTTATTGAAGCAATGGGTAGCGAAATGCTGTCGAAAGGATGTATTCGATGCAAAGAAAGCTCAAATGTGTTCAGAAAATTTTTATGTCTCAAACTATGAGCGGGATCGTAGAAATGAATTGCTGAACTTGCTTCCCCCCAAAAAAAACTGAGACAGATGCCGTGCCTACAAAAAATATACCTTATCAGATGGATGATCAAACTTCTGTTCAAAGTGAACGGTTTAAACCAGGAAGGTCTGAAAAAATGCATTAGATCGAATTGAAAGTATATCTCCAATTAAATGTCAAATCACATCAGGTCACAATCAAAGTGACAGCATTCCTGAACAACATTTATCACCGTCAACGTTATGAGAGAAGTGTGAATGTCTGAACAAAAATATAATGCGACTGAAGAGTGAAAATAATTTACTATGGGAAGAATTCTCAAACACAAGGAGACAGTTGGTAATTGTAAAACAATGCACTTGCCTCGAGAAAAGATGCCTAAAAATGGAAATTAATATTTTGAAATGCAAATGCAATAGAAATTTGCTGAGCAACAGCGAAAGGTGGCTAGCTATCATAAATTTACTCAGCCATTGTTTCACTGATGTGCAAATTCAAACTCTTGTGTCAAAAAAGAGACCAGCAAAATGGATTGAACAAGATATAAGTCAAGCACTTGTTTTGCATGGTATTTCTCAAAAACCATATCTTTTCATCAAAAATAAAATGCACAATACCGCTTCCAAGCATTTCCTCTCTGAAACGGTGGTGTGGTAAATTAGTATTTACCAGTGGTTTAATTGAGCCCGTTTTAAAGGTGATGAAAATGAATACTATACACCTAACTAAATTCGACAGAGTTTCAGTTTTATCTTTTGATGAAATGAGCGTTGATTCCCGATATTGTTATGATGCTGCTGCAGATACAATTTTAGGACCTCATAGTAACGTTTTAGTAGTTATGCTGAGAGGCTTATGGAAAGCTTGGAAACAACACATATATTATTCCTTTGATAAGCAGATGGATCGAAAGCTGTTAACTGACATAATTTGAGCAGTTTAGCTCATCGGGTTATTCAGTGCATGGAGTGGTACCCGATCTTAAGGGGGGGGGGATATCAAGGTTTGATGGCAGCTTGGAATAACCTCAATATTGTCTCCTTTTCCAAATCCAGTAGATGAAAATCGATCAAAAAATATGGATGTTTGCCGACGTGCCCCATTTCAATTAAATTTCTCTGAAATAATTTATTAGATCGTGGAACACGCTGTAGTGTGGAACCATCACTCGCCAGATATTTGACCTTTTGCTGGAACGTAATAACTCAGAATTAAAGATGTTTCCTAACATTAAATAGATTCTTTGTTTTTTTATTGGAGGTTTAAAGACCACCATGAGCAACTCAATGGGTTATAAGCAATCGCCCATCCCTAATTTAGGGTCACTGGTTACAGGGAAGGGAGAGAGCCAGTAATGTAAGACAAACACAACATCCATGCCTCACCGGGATTCGAACCCGGACCCCTTTCAGACGAACGATCAGAGACCATCACTTAGACCATTGTACCACCGAGGCGGCTAAATGGATTCACACAAATGTAAGAGGCTCCATGAGACAGAGTTATTTTTAGTGGCCAAGATGCTATCTAACAACATAAGCAAAGCTGTAGAGTATTTTTTTCCTGAAAGAAAACAAATTGCTAGTTTCATAAAAATGGTAAACGACTGATTCGACGTAATGAACTGTAGATTACTACCCAGCTTCAAAGAGCCATTGCAGTGAGCTTTTGGAAAAAAAGAAAAAAAGAAAAAAGAAAAGATATTCAGCAAAAAAGCATCGAACAGTACTCATGTTATATTCCTGTCTTTGCCTAGTATATATTTTTACTCTATTTTGGAAAATAGTTAGATGTTTGTACAAATTTTACATAAAAATTATTTACTCAAAATTGGCTCTGTTATTTTGATTGAAAATTCACAGAGCATACGAAACTTTCTCATTGTGGCTCCGTGCGCGTTACAGCTTCCCTTATGGCCGCCGTGACGTCACAGCACAGCCAACAGAAGCGGTAAGATAGCATGGTTGCGATGGACCTACATCTCCTCCTTCTAAGTACCTTGGGTCGGTGTGCCACATAGCCCGCTACGTGGATTGTTCTGACCATACCGTCCGACTGTGTTGTGAGCAGTGGACATGTGATGGCACTGCCACACGGTGGAGTGGCTCCAGATGGACCAGAAGGACCACCGGTAGAGAGGATCGACGGATCATGCGCCAGGCACAAACGGTTCCCACAGGGACCCGGTCCATTATACAAGCAGATGCAGCGGCTCGTGAGTGCCCACGAACCATTTCCTGATGCCTTGCGAAAGTGAATCTGCGATCCCAGCGCCCCTTACATGTGCTGCCATTAACACCGGAACATTACCGGCTCCATTTTCAGTGATGCCAGGCCACAGCAATGTGGAGCGCCACAGACTGGCGATGTGTGGTGTTTAGCGATGAGTGCCGCTTCGTTTTGGGGATAGATGATCATCGTGTTCAGGTGTGGAATTCCCCGGCACAATCCCAACCTTGCTATTGAACACGACACCTCCCCCACTGCAAGCATTATGGTCTGGGGAGCCATTGCTTACGATAGCCGATCAGCTCTAGTAGTGGTACGTGGATCATTGACGGGCCAGCAATATGTGGACGAGATCCTACGGACCCATGTGTTCCCATTCCCGGCCCGGATTCCAGGTGCGCTATACCAGCAGGATAATGCCGGCCCGCACACCACTGAGGTTGTCCAGGACTGCCTACGTCTTGTCCAGACACTTCCATGGCCTGCCAGCTCCCCGGACATGTCCCCCATCCAGCATGTGTGGGATCAGTTGAAATGCCAGCTGCCACCATGCTACACTATCTGGGATTTGGAGCACACCATCCAACACGTGTGGGCCAGTCTGTCGCAGGACAATATCACGCGTCTGTTCACCTCCATGCAGGACCATACTGCAGCATGTATCGGTGCACGAGGCAGTGCGACACACTATTGAAGATGACCGGACTGCATGCCACAGATCCCTCTGTAATTGTCCTGCAGCTATGTTTTTGCCATCATGTGTATTATTCATCTGTATCATTACATCCATAAAATTTCAGTTCAATCCGATGCTTCCTTCTTGGTGCACACATTTCATTGTCCATGAGAAGTGCATACAGTATACATATATATATATAGAGAGAGAGGGGGAGAGAGAGAGTGGAAGACATCATGATCAGAGTAAAATCCCTGAAATGGCAATGGGCTGCACATATTGTCAGATCAAACCAACGAAAGACAACTGAAATTTTAGACTGGATTCCAAGAGACAGGAAAAGACCTCAAAAGAAGACCACTTGGGAGATGGGTGGATAATATTTGACAGCATGCGGGAGTGATGTGGAGGACACTGGCTCAACACAGACCATTGTGGAAGAACCTAGGGAAGACCTTTATCCAGCAATGGATTGATAATGGTTAACAATGATAATGATTATATATATAAATATATATTCTATTAAGAAGAGACTGAAGCAAAAAAATTTTTTGACTCATACCAAGTATAACATAGAAAAGGTTATGTATTGACCGGTGTGAGTAAAAAGAAGAAAAAAAAAAAAAAAGAAAAACTGAATGTAGAAAGTGTCGAGAATACTGAGCCTTGGCTTTATCAAGGACCAGCAAAAACTCTGCATTTTCTCACTTCCACAAAGATCTATTTGGAAATGGGTTTCTGCAAAGTCATAGATGCAAGTAATAAGCCCACCAAAAAAATTTAAAAATATATATATATGTCATAACCTCCATAGAGTTGTATGACCAAGCTTTAGTTAACAATTTAGCTTGCATCCATAACTTTCCTGGAACGAGAATAAATAAGTCTTTATTTATTCTCGTTCGAGAATAAATAAGTCTTTATTTTATTCTTGTTCTTGTGTTGTCAGAAGTTGTGGAGTAGGGGGTTTTTATAATCCAGTTTTCTTTCAAGAATCTGTGCTTTAGAAAAAAATTAATGTTTCCTTTTTTATTGCAATGTTTAAGAATTTGTAGTACTTTAGTATTGCTATTCAGGTTTAAATTCTCTCTTAGGCGACTAGGTAACTTGGCAATTTGTTATTGCTGAACATTATTTCTGATTCATTATGTCACTCTCACAACTTGAGTTTTCTATAATCATTTTCTTTCTGTTTATTAGTAACAGATGAAGAGCCTGGGCCCGGCCAGGAAAGTTATGGATGCAAGCTAAATTGTTAACTAAAGCTTGGTCATACAACTCTATGGAGGTTATGACATATATATATATATATTTTAAAATTTTTTTGGTGGGCTTATTACTTGCATCTATGACTTTGCAGAAACCCATTTCCAAATAGGTCTTTGTGGAAGTGAGAAAATGCAGAGTTTTTGCTGGTCCTTGATAAAGCCAAGGCTCAGTATTCTTGACACTTTCTACATTCAGTTTTTCCTTTTCTTTTTTTTTCTTTTTACTCACACCGGTCAATACATAACCTTTTCTATGTTGTACTTGGTATGAGTCAAAATTTTTTTGAATATATATATATTATTAACTACCTTGATGAAGAAGAAGGTAGTGTAGAACACGCTAAGTTACATATAAAAGTTTAATGCAAAGATATTTCAGCCATTACTATGGCCTTCATCAGTGCGACTACAATTGGTTTTCATTGCCAGATTGGAAAGGTCAGTTTTGTAATGGTAACTCCGGGTGACGTAATGCAGTGAGGGATTTCCAGATGTAAGGAATGAAAATGGGGAGCTCAGAGTTGCAATTTTTGGAAAATAAAATTTACAAACTTTCTCTAAACCTTAGGGCATATCGATTTTGGAAGGGAGCCAACTTTTTAGTATCGGACCAAAGTGGAATAGCCGAAGTGTAGGCCATGGTAAGAAGAGATAAGGCAGATGAAGGTTTTCCAAATTTCACATCAGCTTTGTGTTCCTGAAGTCTTGAAAGAATTTTCCGGAATGAACTTCCTATCTGCGCTGTTAAATCCAACGTTAATCTTGATCAGAATTTTATGCAGTCCAGGCGAAGAGAGCGGAGGTCTTGGGTCTCTGTCATTACGGAGTATAACAGAAATTGAAGGGGAAGAACGAATAGCAAGTCTATATCCTTCTCTTTTGAAGATACTGATGAGTTTGTAGGCAGAAGGTTTGTGGAAAGGGATTGAGCCAGCAAACATTAGTTCCTTTTTGGGTGAAAGAGGTTGAAGAGCAACAACTGGTTTTTTCTTAGCATTTTGAATTAATTTAGAAACCAGGAAAGGGGGAAAGCCATGTTGAGTAGCGATCAAGCGAATGTTTGCTAATTCATTTGTTAGATTAACTTCAGTGTTACAAACCAAATGCGCTTGATGAATGAGAGACTTGAAGGCTGACAGTTTATGTTGGTGGAAGGTATGAGAATTGAAAGGAATAATGCTATTGGTAGAAACGGGTTTTCGGTAGACAGAAGTGGATAGAAGATTATTACATTTTGAGATGCTGACATCCAAGAAATTTATCTTGCCATCAATTTCTTCATTAATAGTGAATCTAATGGATGGGAATTTTTCAGTAATTAAATTTGTGAGTTGCAATAGATCTTTCTTAGGAAGAGGCCAAATGACAAAAATATCGTCGACATAACGGAGCCATAAGGTAGGTTGTTGGTCATGTTGCTTCACTACTGATTGCTCAATATTTTGCAGGTATACTTCAGCCAAAAGTGGGGAAAGAGGTGACCCCATAAGTACACCTTGGTTTTGTTGATAGCATTGATTATTAAAAACGAAGAAACTGTGTTGACGAAGAGAATACAGGCAATCATACAAATCCTTGGTTAAAGTGCCGTCCATGGGGAATTGTTCTTTGAATTTATGAATGAGAATTCTCATTCATAAATTCACACAAACAAATCCTTGGTTAAAGGGCGGCACTTTAACCAAGGATTTGTATGATTGCCTGTATTCTCTTCGCCAACACAGTTTCTTCATTTTTAATAATCAATGCTGTCAACAAAACCAAGGTGTACCGATGGGGTCACCTTTTCCCCCACTTTTGGCTGAAGTATACCTGCAAAATATTGAGCAATCAATAGTGATGCAACATGACCAACAACTTACTTTATGGCTCCGTTATGTCGATGATATTTTTGTCATCTGGCCTAGCTTCCTAAAAAGATCTATTGCAACTCACAAATTTAATCACTAAAAAATTCCCGTCCATTAGATTCACTATTAATGAAGAAATTGATGGCATGATAAATTTCTTGGATGGCAGCATCTCAAAATGTAATAATCTTCTTTCCACTTCTGTCTACCGAAAATCCGTTTCTACCAATAGCATTATTCTTTTCAATTCTCATAACTTCCACCAATATAAACTGTCAGCCCTCAAATCTCTCATTCATGGAGCTCATTTGGTTTGTAACACTGAAATTAATCTAACAAATGAATTAGCAAACATCCGCTTGATCGCTACTCAACATGGCTTTCCCCCTCTCCAGGTTTCTAAATTAATTCAAAATGCTACGAAAAAACCAGTTGTTGCTCTTCAACCTGTTTCAACCAAAAAGGTACTAATGTTTGCTGGCTCAATCCCTTTCCACGAACCTTCTGCCAACAAACTCATCAGTATCTTCAAAAGAGAAGGATATAGACTTGCTATTCATTCTTCCTCTTCAATTTCTGTTATACTCCGTAATGACAGAGACCCAAGACCTCTGCTTTCTTTGCCTGGAGTGTATAAAATTCCGGTCAAGACTAATGTTGGATTTAACCGCGCAGATAGGAAGTTCATTCCGGAAAATTTTCTCAAGACTTCAGGAACACAAATCTGATGTGAAATTTGGAAAACCTTCATCTGCCTTATCTCTTCTTACCATGGCCTACATTTCGGCTATTCCACTTTGGTCCGATACTAAAAAGTTGGCTCCCTTCCAAAATCAATATGCTCTAAGGTTTAGAGAAAGTTTGGAAATTTTATTTTCCAAAAATTGCAACTCTGAGCTCCCTATTTTCGTTCCTTACATCTGGAAATCCCTCATTGCACTACGTCACCCAGAGTTACCATTACAAAACTTACCTTTCCAATCTGGCAACATAAACCAATCGTAGCCGCACTGATGAAGGCCATAGTAATGGCTGAAATATATTTGCATTAAACTTTTATACGTAACTTAGTGTGTTCTACACTACCTTCTTCTTAATTAGTTTGTTAGTTGCGTGCATTGCCTACCACTCATTTACTACCTTGATACAAATTGTTTTGGAAAATTAGTGTTTTCCTACCATTAAATTATTGGAAATAACTTAAGAGGGAGATGGTAATACAACAGGAAGTTTAAATAGTCATCCTAACTTGTTTAAAGGATGTGATCCACTGAAGCCCATACATATATCAACATTTCAGTAAGTCACAAAATTTTGGTATGTGGACATTATATGAGATTATTTCCACAACAGAATTTGTTTTTTAAACTTCTGGCACTTTGCCAAAAAATCCCAACATTCATGTAGGAATAGGAAAATTTAATCCCATTACATAACCAAACCATTATAGGTTTGCATCATAACTAAATTTAAAGATAATTTTTTCAGTGACTAGCACTACAGAACAAGCATACAAAATCTTCACATGGGTACATGATACCTGTGAGCACGATGTGCAGTTCCAAATGCATCATTTACATAAACATCTCCAAGTTTTGTTAAAGAAGCACGAAAAGCAGCAACATCTTCTGGTTTAGCTTTGACCTATGTAAATGAATAAGAAGAGAAAGAAGACTTAAAAAAATTGAATGCTAAAACTGAATTCTGTCATCAGCTAACAATTATACATAAAATTATCAATCACATCATTAGATAATAAAAAATATGAATCACTTTAAACAAATCACATTACTTAAAGACAAATTTTCATGTTTTGAATTCTTAATTTGTATTGCTGTTTATCTACTGAAAAGCAATTATGTGTTTTGCAGTTTATAATGACAACTTTAATAATAACAGAGCAAATGCAGTTTCTTCCTAAATGTATTTCTACCATACATATATTGTACATAATAGCATTAGAATGTGCATTCAACTTTACCATTATTTTTCTGACAGCAAGTGCACAAACTTGAAGCTACTTTCAAAACAAAATAGATCCAGTTATATGACTAGGTGGGTAATAGTTTCAAAAAGAAAAAAATTAACCTGCAGTGTGGAGTGGTAAGAATAACACACAGTACTTTTCAAAACAAGCATTTTGTAGTAATGTAATTCAAATGAAGAAACAGTAATGGTATGGATTCAGCTCAAGTCTGTATTTTGTTTTACAGAAGGTACATGTATGCTAAATCAATATATTTCAGGAAACACTTGTCATATACATTCTGTAATGTGAACGAACAAATTTTAACCCTTTCCACTTGAATAACTTTTCACCCATACTCACCCAACACTCATTTTTTTTTCTGCAGTAGAGGCCATAACTTAGCAGTGAATGTTCAGCTTTGGCTCACCAGCCCTGACATACTAGCTATAGAGACATCATCACCAGACACGCTAAATATTTGGTGAAAAAGAAATGTCTCACAAACCCTGACACATACGAGCCTATAGAGGCATTGTCGCCATGGCGGATGACACCCAACATACGGACATACGAGTTATTCGGTGAATAAGAAATGTCTTGCGAGAGCCAACATGCGAGCTGTAGAGGCGTCATCGGCATGGATGGTGACACTTGACACGTCAATGACATTTCTTTTTCTCATTTGAAAAAAAAAAAACATGTCTCGCGAGCCCTGACATACAAGCTATAGAGGTGTAATCAGCATGGCAGGTGACACCTGACTGATTCAGCGAAAAAAATTTCTCACGAGCGCCGACATGCAAGCTATAGATGCATCATCAGCATGGCGGGTGAAACCTTATACGTGAGCTGTTTGGCAATTTTGTAATGTCGGGTGTCATCCAAAAAGCGAGCGGAAAGGTTAAAATGCATGGCACGTACCGACACAACATCAGAAACTGACATAGTACTATTGTTTCTCTAAGTTAAGAAAACTTTACACTCCCCTCCCCCAAATCATTAGTAGTTAAAGTATGTGACTAGATTTTCCTGGGATTCTCAGTTTGCTTAAAAAAGATGAACACTGCCTACAGTGACGTTCTATTGTGTAAAACAGTGTACTTAATCCTACATGTGGTTTTGTATATGCTGTATGTTACAAGCCCACTATAAACTCACTTCATGTTACTCCAAAATCTACCAAAAACTGGGAAACTTACTTCCTAAAGATACTAGTATATAAAACCAACATTAAAATCCAAGATGAAGTAAAATAATTCAGTAATGAAAATCATAGTAGTGTGCCAGAGAGTGAAATGCACAAGATTTTGAAAATAAATGTGGGTGTGTGAAATAGAAGAATATGAAATTCATATTACTATTACAATACTTACAACATACACTATCATTTGTATTTATATAATTTTGCTATTTTCTTGACTTGGGACAAATATATAAGAATGAAACTTTAATCAGGGGTGCATGCAGAGGGAGAAGTAAACAGAGACCCATCAACTTTTTGATATGTGAAAGAACAAAATAAACTGGCTGATTTCATATACTGAAAAAAATATATATAAATCCATTTGTACTTCTCTAGCTCCCAGAGCAAAAACTTACAAAGTATATATATTGACATGCTCGATTTTATATGACTTTTTAATATTTTAGTTCACACATTTCTACTCTAAATGACTAAATATTTTTTTGCAACTAAACTTCCAGAGTTATGAAAGACTTTTCAACACTTGGTTTAATACTAGCAATGAAAAAGGTATTTTCAAAATTGTCTTAGCATTTTGAAATGTTGACTTTAAAGAAACAAATTGTCTGAGAAATTTCTTCTGATATCAGTAAATGTTCTTATTTTTTTCTCCTGATCAAGATTTGCCTGCTCCAACATGAAATAAAACATACACTCTTTGACAAAAAAGAAACGATGCACCCTGAAAAAATACTCCGATAGGGATGAAACTTCATGTACAAAAACCTGCTGACCGAATATGCAAATGATCAAAAATTTGCATCCAATGATTGAATAGTCAGAGCTACAGTGCATTGGAACTGCGCGTTGTGATGGTGTATATAAAGAAGTAAATCTCACTTGCAAGAACAAACCCTCCAGTGGATTCTGATTGCGTGTTCCTACCTTGACTATAACTATGCCTTGCCGGAGAATTCGTGGCCACTACGACCAGATGACAGTGTTTGAAAGAGGACGTGCCATCAGACTACATGAAGCCAGATGGAGTAACCAACAAATCACTCGATATTTAGGTCGGAGCGATGCAGCAATTAGACGAAGCTGGCAGGAATGGGTCCTGAATGGCAGATTTCAGTGCCAAGAGGGCAGTGGATGGCCTAGAGAGATAACAGCATGGGAAGATAGAGTTACTGTCAGAACAACCGTAGCACCAAAATCATTGCTATCAACCATCCAACATGTGACCAATACTGCAGCGACCACCTGGACCATTAGTAGAAGACTATGGGTGCAGAATCTATGCTCATGGCGCTGCCTACCACTGACCAGTACGCACTGTCAAGAGCAACTGCAATGGTGCTGTGCCAGATAAACATCGAATTGTTCTGATTAGGGACGAATTGTCTTTAGTGATGAGTCGCGAAGACCAGCACAGACGCGTCTGGAGACGGGCAGGACATCATCAGGATCTCGCTCTTACTGTCGCACACCACATGGCCCACCAACAGGGAGTTACGGTCTGTGGCACCATTTTGCTCGATAGCTGGATCCCCTTAGTAGACCTCCGTGGCACCCTCACAGCACAGGGGTGCGTTGACAAAATTCTACAACCTGTTGCGTTGCCATTCCTTTTGCAGCACCCCGGGCTTACTTTGCAGCAAGATAATGCCCAGTCTCACATGGCACATCTCTCCATGGATTGTTTTCATGTTTGCAACACACTTTCTTGGACTGCCAGTCGCCTGCAACCTTCCCAGAATGTTGACGGATAGCCCGCCAACTGGAGGCCATTCAGTAAGACATCCCTCAGAATACCATCCACCAGCTTTGTGAATCAATGCAAAGTCGGGATACAGCTTGTATACAGGCCAGAGGTGGACCGACGCCATATTGACTTGTTCACTTTGTATAGCTCCTGCTGCCTCATAAATCATCTAATTCTGAAATTCTAATCATTTCGTTTTCTGTACATGTACATTAAACATACCATGTTTTGTCTCAATTGGATATTTCCTTCCTGGTGCATCTTTTTTTTTTCTTGTCAAAGAGTGTATTTGCAACTTTTATATGTAGTATCAGCAACTTGTACATGTAGAATATATATGCACTTTTGTACGGGAAGATTACATGCTGTAACTAATTTTTTCTTCATTGAAGATGTAGTCAGATATTTTCAATAATGCAATAACTAGCCTTTTTTTTTTTTTTTTTAAAGCCATTCACATAAACTTTCTTGTGTGGAAAGAAATGAATGAGTTTGCTCTTGTTTTAAATTTTATGCTTTTTCCAGGAAAAATATAATTCCCGAGTACTTATTTTTTTTTTTAGCTGAGTTGCACATTTTTTTCTCTCTTAGAATTTGCCTACAACAAACATGGCATCAGTAAGAAATGTGTTATTGTAGAGCCTCTACATGTTGTGAACATATTAGACCAAGTTGGATATCACTGTGTCTATGTATCATCCTTTGCAGGAGCTGCACTGCCGATCACCATCTTTGCAATTTGAGAAAACAAAATCGTTTTGGCGATGGAAAAAAGCTTTGGCAATTATCTTTTCATAGTGTTATAACACTTTGGCGAAAAATTGAATTTGGAGACTAAGTTGGTGATAACTTTAGAAAAGCCAGCGCAACTCCTGCTTTTTATCATAATTAAAAGTTTGTTTCTATTTGCATACAACTCAGGCTGGTATATGGTTTTATTATTATTAGCAACAAGGGCCAATCAATGTGAATCTTGGAGAGGTGCCAGCTAGTTCTTTGTGATGGCAAAAAGACCCCAACTCACTGGGTTTGTTCCAGAATCCTTTGGTTGAATGACCAACTGGAACTGTCAGTTATGGGCTAATACCCCACACTGGTGTACTTACCTGATAAAAAAGACACAAAGATACAATGCTCTGGACTCTAATGTGGGATATGCTGGACCTACCACACTTGAGAAGGATGGTCCACCACGGAATCGAACTGGAATTTCCAAAGGACATGCAAGAAAGAGATCTCAGCTGAGTGAGTGTAAGATTATTGCATGGAATACTAGAGGTATAAATGGCAAGATTAATGAGGTGATTGAAGAAATGAATAGTTATGGATTGGATGTGCTGTGTGTAAGTGAAACCAAAAAGAAGGAAATTGGGATAGAAGTGAATGGAACGGTGAGTGTATAATAATGTGAGAGGACAGGCTGGTGTAGGTGTGATTTTAAGTGAAAAGAAGAATGACTTGATTCACTATAGCTGAAGAAGTATAGAAGGTCTTGTGTATGTTGTGTGATGGATGCAAGTGAAGCCAGTTGTGTGTCAAGATTACTGTAAATGGAGAAGTTTGATACGGCAACACTAAGTAAATAATCAGTTAAAAATTTATCTGGTAGTTTGTATTTTTTTGACGAGCTAACCTCTGAATCTCAAAGAACAGCTTAGTGATATGTACAATCACTGCCAAAAGTCCTGCACCAGTTGACCAAAAGTCAATTTTTGATCTTTGAAGTCAACTTATACAGCATAATTTTAAAGTCAGGAATACATATTGTACATCATTCTAAAGGAAATTTTATGCTGGATTCAAATATTTTTACAGAATGTTATTACCAGTAATAGAAGTGAAGTTACAAGCAAAAGTACAGCGTCTAGTCATAAAAAGCAAAAAATAGTGGAATATGTGAAATTAGTGTACAATGCATTTAATATAAAGTTACTGTACAGTACATTATAGAAACTTGCAGGACACTTGAAATAAGTTACCAACAAGTAAAATACACTTTAATATTTAATTGGATAACCACTGTTTCTTAGTAACAAAGTGCACCTTCTTATCATGGAACTAAGGAGATTTTTTAGTTGTCCATTGGTGATAACACGGTGCCATACAGCCCTTACAGTCTCAATTAATGCTTTTTTAGATGCGGGTCCTTGTTGATGGATCTTTTGCTTTAATCTCAGATTATCTATGGGATTAAGATCCGGTAACTGTGCCGGCCACTGAAGTTTTATAACTTTTCGATTAAATCACTTGTCAACCAACTTTGACTGATGACATGGCGCATTATCGTCCTGAAAGATAAAATTCCGCAAACCCATGCCTTGTGCAGATGGTAGCAGTTTGGACTCCAAAATATCCACGTATTTTGATCCATTCAATGTGCCATCAACAATGTACAGATGGCCAACACCACTGGCTGAAGTACAGGACCATAACATCACCAAATGTGGGTGCTTCATTGTTTTGGCTAGATGCAGCATGTCTTATATCTTTCACCAGCTCGACGACGTACGTAATTATTTCCATTATTAGCGGAAATAGTAATAGTTGTTTCAGCATTGAAAATAACATTTTTCCATTCATCAACAGTCCAATTCTTGTGTGCCTTGGCCCAAGCAATTCTTTTGAGCCATTGTTGTTCAGTAAGGAAAGGCTTTTGTGCAGCTTTTCCTGCAGTCAGTCCATTTTCTTGTAGCCTACGACGAACTGTACGTGCAGATGCAACAATGCCTACTTCATTCTCACACTAATTTCTTAAATCAGTAACTGTTTTAAACCATGATTTTAAGGAACAACGAATCAACATGTGACCATCACGTTCAGTACACAGCCTTGGTCGACCTGTTCTTTTTCTGTTTCCCACACATCCAGTTTTTGCAACTCTTTTAATGGTGCACAAGACAGTGGAATGATTACAGCCACATTTAACAGCAATTTTATGACTATTGAATCTAAGTTCATGCAAAGTAATAAGTTTTGCTCTTGTTTAAAAAGGCAGGACCAATTTTCGGGTCTTTGACATTCCAAAATTCAAATATCACCAGGAATTCTGCATAAACTTCTGTCAACTGCCTACAAGCAGCTGTGTACTAAGTCAGCAGACGATTCTACATCTTTTTATATCTCACTAGCGGACATCGGAGAAAGCTATAGTGGATTAGAGGGGCACAAATGCTTTTTCAGAACTGGATTCGTGTTTCCTCACTTGCACATTTTTGCTTGTAACTTCACTTCTTTTACTGGTAAATGACATTCTGTAAAAATATTTGAATTCAGCATACAATTTCCTTTAAAATGATGTATAATATGTATTCCTGACTTTACCATTACACTGACTTTACCATTAGTTGACTTCAAACATCAAAAATTGACTTTCGGTCTATTGATGCAGGACTTTTGGCCATAACTGTATGTACGTATGTATTATTAGTATGATGTGCTCACTGTTCTATTATTATTAAGCACACATTCTTTGGCCTTGAATGAAGATCTAGCAAAAAAGCCTTTTTCTTTTCTATTGCATACCAAACCGATTAGAGTGTTGGTATTAACTATTTAACTACACATCCAATTTAAGAATTAAATTCACTCAACACGAGTTACTACATTTCTACAGAAGGGAAAATTATCTTAGATGCTGCTTTACTTGGAAAACAGAATTTCAGTCCATGATCCAAACATGTTTCTCCTTGCATAAAGACTGTTGGAAATGTTAATATAAATTATGTTGAATTTTATTCATTTCTGTTGTGAACTACATTTTCATTATGTTAGTTTAATTCAAGGCATGTTTGATTGCTGATTCCATTGGGATCCATAACTACAACAAAGTTTAACCAACAGATATTTGAATTTTTTTTGTTGGTTTTCACTTGGTGTTTTCAAATTTTAAATTTCATAGTCATTTCCTTCAAAATTATTATCCTTAGTTCTAATTTTTTAATTTCCCCAAATCAGAATCTGAGTGATTTTGGGACCTTGATATAATAAATCCCTTTGTATTAATAAAGCCATGGTAAAATCCTAGTGATGAAATATCTTGAAAATACAATTATGTAATATGGGGATTACTAAAATGACACAAAAATTACTTTTTTTTTTTTTTTTTTTTTTTTTTGTCAAATTTTCGGGTTGCACACCAACCCGTTATCGGGACTGACTCAAGATAGTAGGTGCTGCCACTCAAGCGGTAATAATACCCAGCCATTATGTTCATTAATTGTGGCACTTCTTACAATTTGTAGACTTTCTTCCAATTTCCGTTTTACACATTGCTGTTGACGTGACAGAATTTTCAAAGAGCCCCAGTTAATTGAATGCCAGGTACTCTGTATGTGTTTGCCAAGGCCTGTCTTGTTGGAAACGTTCCTAATAGCAGCTTTATGTTCAGCCACACAGGTGCGAAGTGGTCTCCCAGTTTCTCCTATATATATGTTACCACAGTTGCAGTGTACACTGTAAACCACTCCTTCTCGTAGCAGATCATAATTCTCTTTTTGTTTAATGGGATTGAAAAGTTTTTGAATTTTATTGTTTAAGTGTGGAGTAAGTTGAATCTGGAATTTAAAGCTAATCCTCTGAAGCTTTTCAAATAGACCTTTATGGTAAGTGACCTTTCTAGTAAGTTTAATGTTATTTCTTGATTGATTACATGATTTGATTTTTTGTTAAAAATTATTTCTATCATTGTAGAAGGATATTTGTTTTCAGCCAGTCTTCTTTTATTCTTTTTTATGGATTTTCTTCAAAGTTTCTGAATAATCCAATGCTTCCATTTTTTTCCAGGAATAGTGAGGCCACATTAAATTTAATACAGGGGGATAATAAGGGTGGTAGTTCAGAACTTTATAAGTGTTTGTAGGTTTTACATAGCGTTGTAGTAATTTTACCTTCTGAGGCTATAAGGGTCACATCCAGAAATTTCCCCTCCCATTAAACAAAAAGATAATATTCTGCTACAAGAAGAAGTGGTCTAAAATGTACACTGCAATTGTGGTAACATATATGTAGGAGAAACTGGGAGACAACTTTGCACCCATGTGGCTGAACCTAAAGCTGCTATTAGGAATGTTTCCAACAAGACAGGCCTTGACAAACACATACAGAATACCGGACATTCGATTAACTCTGAAAATCCTCTCACATCAGCAGCACTGTGCAAAACAGAAATTGGAAGAAGGAAGGTCTTCAAATTATAAGAAGAAGTGCCACGTTTAACAAACATAATGGCATGGTATTACTGCTTGAGTGGCAGAACCTACTAGCTTGAGTCAGTCCCAAAGACGGGTTGGTGTGAAACCTGAAAATTAAACAAGAAAGTAGACACCGAATTTTCGGGTGTAATAAGCATGTCTTTTGAATCTGTTCTGATGAAAATTAAATTTATCAAAGCTATTCAAAGTCAATGGAACCAGGATGGAAAACAATAGTATCTGACGGAAGAAAGAAGTTTTTCAATCGGGTTTCTAATCCCTCAGATATTGCTGTAAATGGAATCATGAGCTTACGCCCTCTGGTTGCAGACTTGTGCATTAAGAAAAACATGAATTTATATGAGAAACATTTCGCACAGGAAACGCTCTCCAACACAGAAATAAATTTTCAAATCGGACACTTAGAAACAGAGATATCGACAAAAATAACATGTGACTTTACGTCCCCTGGTGGGAAAACCATGTATTATTTTAGGAAGAAAGTGTTCTCAAAAGTTTTATCCATATGAGCGGAACCGGTCAAAAAAAAAAAAAAAAAAAAAATTAGTCGAGTTTTCAGGATCCCAGATTTTGCTACAAATATATCAGAAGCAGATATTAACACTTATGCCCCCTGGTGGCCAAACCATTCTTTACCAAACAGAAATTATGTGAAAAATATTTTCTTTCAGATCTTGTATGCGATACAGGAAGAATTTTTCAAATCGGAGTTTTAGGAGCAGAAATAACGCCAAAAACACAATTTACCTTTGTGCCCCCTAGCGGAAAGTCTATGATTTACTTGAAAATTTTGAATTTATATGAAAAACATGTCATACTAACACTATCCAACAAAGAAGAAAATTTTCAAATCGGACTCCTAGAAGTAGAGTTATTGACAAAAATAAGATATACATCTACGCCCTCTGGCGGAGAAACTGTGGAATATTTTAAAAAGAAAATATTCCGAAAAGGTTTATCGATGTAAGTAGCATGAACCCACGAATTAATTTTTTCAATCGATATTTTAGAAGCTCAGATTTTATGGCAAATACATCAGAAGCAACAATTAACACTTATACCCCAAGTGGCCAAAGTATTTATTACCAAAAATTAGAAATTATATGCAAAAGATTTTCCATCAGGTGGTGCATCCACTGAAGAAAAAAATGTTTCAAATCGGAGCTTTAGAAGAAGAGTTATCGGGGAAAATATAATTTACTTTTACGCCCCCTAGCGGAAAATCTATGCGTAATTTGAAAAAGTAACTATCTAAAATACTCTTAGACATAAATGGAATCAGAAGATAAGAATTTTTTCAATCGGATGTTTAAAAGCAAATATGTGGAATAAAACATATTTTTGAGTTCGACATCATCTGTATTTACGCCCTCTAGCGGCGAAATTGTACATCGTAAAAAAAAAAAAAAAACGAAATAAAGGATCATCATTCTCATATTTCAAGCTTCCCAATGCAAAAAGAATTTTTCAAATTGGACTAATAGTTCCAGAGATATCGTGGGGACGGACGGACGGACAGACGGACAGACAGACAAACCAATAATATAAGCACGATCTTTTTTTTACAAAAGACATGCTAAAAAATCCCATGGTTTAGATTCATATATGAATGTGCTTTACAATTAATCATTCCTTTGCAATACTTCATCATAGATTTAGAATTTGTTATTGACTGTCATCAAGCTATGGTAACCTTTGGTATAAAAATTTGTAGTGAATTTGTTGTTTACAGTAATCTTAACTGAAGTTTATGTGAACATGATAAAGAACATAATTCTTCAGCTGCTTTGTAGTTTTTATGAATTCACTTTCTGCTGGCTTTGATCTTCAAAAATAGTTTCCTACAGACCAATAATTGTGTGTGGACTTATAATTTTCTTTGTAAAGGTTTCTAGGTTTGTCATAACATATTATTATTGTTATTATTATAGAATTAAGATAATTCCACCTCTACCTGAAGTTTCCCTCTTCCTTCCAGGACGGGTATGATGTACCACATATGGGAAGTGGTATTTCTTTTTCTCAATTGTCAAGGAACTTCCTTACTATCCTACAAGTGTTCAGGATAGCCACCTTCTGTAGTTCCATGTAGGTGTTAGGTTGAAGGTCCAGTTCTGTATAGAGCTGTGAATGGTCTTAGGTGCAACTCCTGTGGCTGATATTACTATGGGGGACGGTGGTGACATTCTCCATATGCCACATTTCCTTGACTTTGTATCACAGGTCATTATACTTTGACAGCTTCTCTTCATGAGTCTTCTGGATGTGGCACGTGTTGAGCACGGCTATGCCATGAGGTATGCTGACTTCTTCTCCTTGTCAAACAGGATGATGTTGTGCCGATTGTGAGGGGTGGTCTTATCTGTTCTGATAGATCTGTCCCAGTACATTTTGTGGGTGTTGTTCTCCAGAAGCATTGTTGGTTCGTACTTGTAGTAAGGGACAGGCTCAGTTGTAATGAGGTGTTTTCTTGCCAATTTCTGATGGAGGATCTTGGCAACTTAATTGTGACTGTTTGTGTACTCTGTGTGAGGAGACTCTGCACCCTGCTGTGATATGTTGGATGGTCTCTGGTGCTTGATGGCATTGCCTACATATGTCGCTTTCCACTGACGTGTCCTTCAGGATATGCTTCCGGTAGTTTCTGGTGTTTGCAGCTTGATCTTATACGGCCATCAGGAACCCTTTGGTCTCTGGGAATAGTGATTCATTTGTTAGCCATGCATTGGAGGCAGTCTTTCCCACATGGTCAGATTGCAGATCATTGTAGTGCCTTTCGTGTAGGACTTTCTTACCCCAAGCTTCTTCTTTTGGCTCCCTTGTTCCAATCTCGATGTTCTGAGTAGAGAGGTCTAGGGCTGTGTACTTCTTGTCACTGTGGTTTATAGCTTAGTGAAGGAGGGCCATTGCTCTGATGGAAGTATTTTCTGAGGCTGCTGATTTTTTTGTCTCGGTGTTCCAGGAGATCAATCATTTCCAGTCTTCCTTCTGCCCGTCCAATGGTCAGCCTTTCTACTGCTAACTTTGGGTGGTGCTGGCGATGTTTAGAGGGTTGTTCTGGTATTGTGAATTATTTTCTCAAGCTCTTTTGTAGTCCACTTGATTATTCCAAAGGAACACGTGAGGACTGGAACTGCGTATGTGTTCATAGCCATAGTTATGTTGCGAGCATTGAGCTTCATCAGCCTCCTCAAATCTTTGGCGGCTAGAATGCTTTTAATTTCTTTGTGTTCTAGGCATTGTGCCTGAAGCATACCAAGGTACTTATAGGCTACTTCTTCCTCCATAGCTGTGATCTGTTCTCCAGTCTTCAATCAGTAGCTATGTGCATCATGCTTTCCTTGGTTCATACCTTATGTCTTGCTTTAAAATGGGAATTATTAAAAAGACATCAAAATGAAAATTAAAAATAAATTACATAGTACTGATCCATCATCATTACAAATTTTTGCAACTTTCCCTGAAATTTTATTTCAGCTTTTGAAAATATTTTTATTTCGTTTTTATCACAACCTTGAAATGAGATGGGCTTCGAACATAATAAACCAAACATAAAATCATAGAAATTGTATTAAAAAAAAGTAATTAAAAGAATGTATTTCACATCATTTCGAGGAAATAGTTTGATAAGGCAAAATAACTGAAAACAAACACGAGATCATGGAAATTTGAGAAAAAAAAAGTTCACCTTTTGTCCACTAGCATCTACTCCCTTGCCTTCTTCTTCTATGTGGTAACGCAAATTTTCTAACAGAATGACGGAACCTGGAGCAGGATCTGCACATGCTGCTTCAACCTCAGCACCAACACAATCCTTTAAAAATGTGATATTCCTTCCAAAATAAAAAGATTTATTTCAAGATCATTAAAAACTATTAATGTTAATTTATATAAAACAACTGATGAAACAGTGGACAAAGGCATATATAACTACAAACATAAAGAGATGACAGCATTTATAAGTTGCACAAAACTTTAATAAAACACCATGGGAGCACTAGATTATGTTAATAGTGTTTTTCAATCTGAAAGAAAATAGAATTCATGTGGCTATCAGATCCAATGTTTCAAGAAAAATTTCCAAACTTTCTTGAAATCAGAATACAAACCAGCCAATGGGCATTGTTCAGTACCTTTCCAATGCAATTTTTCACAGGTGGCAGATAATGTCGGCAAAGCACAGATGTCTCCAGATTTCTATTCTTGATGGTAGCTTTATGTTCAGCCAATTTACTTTTACTAGTGCAAGTACTCTTACTTGAGTTTGTTTCACCAGAAGAGCAAGATACTGGTATTAGACAGACTCCTAAATAAATCAAGGGAGACTTATTTTCATATCTATCCTCACACTAATGGAACAGTAAAGCTTGATATGGAATTGAACAAAAGCAGAAGTTCTTTATCTCAGCTGTATATCTGCACTAAGTCTGAGAACAAAACTGGTTTAGGATGCTGCATTTAAACTTAAAACTTGTTTTATTTTATGGGGGCAAGAGTTAAGTCTGAAATAAAAAATTTAGTGGACAAAAATATAGAACTACAGTCATTTGCAAAAGTTTAAGACTATCTGTCAATTTATTGAAAATTAAGATTTTCAAAGAAATACCTAATCACTAGTCAGATATTTGAAACAATGATACCACAGATGAATACTTACATTTTTTAGAACACAAAAACACCAAAATCAGTACTTTGTGTGGCCACCTTTGTTTTTTATAATGGACAGAATACGATGTGGCATACTCTCAACGAAGGATTTGAAATGCCTTTGTACAACATGTACTTTATCGTGTCAATCAAAGCTTGGGAATTTGACGACCGTTTTTCGGCTACCTTGTCTTTTAAAATAGTCCACAAATTTTCGATGTGGTTAAGGTTACCAGGCTAACAAATAAAAATATGTACAAATGCATGAAAAGAAATACAAATGGCAGTAAGTAAGTAATCAAAACATATTTCCAGTAGAAGTGGGATCTTCCAACAGGAACCTCCAGGGAGCAGGTATGATTTGTGGGGTTCCTGTTGGAAGATCCCACTTCTACTGTAAATATGTTTTGATTACTTACTTACTGCCATTTGTATTTCTTTTCATGCATTTGTACATATTTTCATTTGTTACTTTCTGTGTAAAGCATACCCGGCCTTGTAGTACGGCGCATGCGTTGTATCTTGCTGATGCACAGAGGTGCGTATATAAGCCAGCGTCGCCCATGAGAGTTTTCTTCTTGTGCCTGAGGATGGGTCTGTAAAGACAGACCCGAAAGATCTCGCACATTGTTTTAATCATTTTAACCTTTTAAACAAGTTTTAATTCTCGTAAGTAAAAAAAAAAATGTTTTCACAGCTTGCGATGATTTGACCTGGTTTATTTCGTGTTGAAATGGGTTATGTCTTGTTCTTCGTGCTTAAGACAGCAATATGGTCTACTGGTAAAGCACAGTTATGTTCTTCCTCTGGAGGTAGTCCTTTACTGTCTTTGATCTGTGGCATGGAGCACCATCATGCATAAAAGATTGTGCATCTGTACACTTGCATATGAGTTAACAGCTTCTCACGTAATATTTCCATATAAAAAGGCTTAGTCATGGTAGTGCCTGTTGGCAAAAAAAGGATAGTGAAGCAGTACCAGATGCTGACATAGCATCCCACATCATCTGACTAGGCAGATGTCTTATGGTGCTAATGGTGTATTTTTCATCAAACCTTTTGGTTGTCAAACATGCGATTCAAATTGATGCACAATTGATTCATTGGAAAAAGAACTTGGCTCCAATTTTCAGCAGTGATGACGCTTTGCAAACTGGAGTCTCTTCTTTTTCATAACAGAGGCTAGTCTAGGTTTATGTGAAGATTTATTAGACTTTAATCCAAAATCTTTGCTAAGATGTCGGGAAACAGTGCTGATACTAATATCAGACCCTTTTGAATGTAGAAAGGCATTTATTTTCTTGCATGATCTCCTCGGAGAATGCATAACAATTCACCTTATGGTATTGTCATCACGTCGGGTTGTTTTCCTTGGACGTCAACTTCTCTTTTGGTAGATAAATTCACCTGTATCTGGATATTTCATGATTGTATTATGAATAGCAGTCTTGCTCACATTCACCTCTCTGCTTATGTCACATTCAGAGTATCCTTCATGACATAAAGTCACTATTTGTGTCCTCTGAGTAACACTTAATGCTTTTTTGCCCATTTTTCACTATATAGAAAATACGTACAAAACCTCTCAGCATGAAAACCAGAAGCAAACTGACGCTTGCATGCTTTTCCCCAACTCTATCAACATCTGCTGCTGTAGAATGATGCTACACCGACAGGAAGTTGAGTAGCTGACGCAATTGGCAGAAATCTCCTAATACCAACAGGTGGTCTTAAACTTTTGCAAATGACTGTAGTAATGTGCACATTAGAAGTAAGCTGTGCATACTCAATAAAAGAAAAAGCTAATGAGGACTTAGTGAGATGGTTCAGATATGCATGTCAAATGAAAGATGGAAGGCTGCAAGACACAAATTTTGGGTGTAGCAACCAGGCTACAGACCAAGAAGAAGGCTCAGAACAAAGTAAATGGAAGGTGTAAAATCAGCCATATATGGCAGGGGCAGATAATCTTGCAACAGACAGAAGATAATGAAGGAAGTTCATTGGACATGAAATTTTTTCAATTTTTTTTTTCAATTTTGTATGTGCCGAAACCAAGCCAGTACACAGGCATGACATCATTATGAATTACACTTCAGCTACATCACACATCTACAGCAATTTTCTGGCAGTTAATCAAGTAGCCACTATTTTATTTATAATCTATCCTTTCTCCTCTCTTTTCCTTTATATTTTTATCTTTTGTAATCAAGATTCACTTAAACTCCTTTTGTCTCTTCCAAATTTCTTCCTTGCTATCATACTATATAGAATGTTTAGGACATCGTTTTTAAAAAAAGGATGAGCTTGTGTTATATACACATAACAAGCAAATCATTTTTTTTTTTAAGAAATGGACCAGCATCAAATTTCCTCAGTCCTCCTGAAAGAAGTTGCACATGCAATTAAGAACATAAAATGCACAGCTTCAGGAGAAGATGGAATTACCATGAATATTATACATGAAGCCAGTGGAGAAATTAGAAACAACACTTGCTGAAGTTTTCACTACATGTCTCAATGAAGGAAAGATTCCTTATGATTGAAACAATGCTACAATGATTCTACTACATAAAAATGGGGACACTGATGAT
The DNA here is from genome assembly GCA_039090855.1 of Macrothele yani. Lineage (NCBI taxonomy): Eukaryota > Metazoa > Arthropoda > Arachnida > Araneae > Macrothelidae > Macrothele > Macrothele yani. Next base: position 144,949,759 of record CM076995.1, on the reverse strand, counting down.
CCTGGAAACTACAGACCCATCAGCCTCCTATCCGTTGCTTATAAAATCTTCACTAAACTATTATCACACCACTTGAAGGTACTATCACACCACTGGATATAGCTCAACCAAGAGACAAGCCAGATTCAGGCATGGTTTCAGCACTATAGATCATACTCATGTACTTAGAGAACTAGTTGAAAGAGAGAATGAGTATGAACTTCCATTATGTATGGCTTTTATTGATTGTGAAAAGGCTTTTGATTCCATAAAACCATCAGCAAAAAATTCTGCAGTGCATGCATTATTTTTATTAATAACATCTGAGAAAATGCAAGAGCAAGAGTTCAACTCATACATGGATGGGACTGCTCTAGAAAAAAAAGCTGAATTTTTTTGGGGTCAAAAAGCTCATTTTTAAGGGGGGCTGAACTTTTTGGGGGCCAGATGACAACTGAATTTTTCACCTTTAAGAAGGGGGTGGTTTTTTTTTTTATAAATCCTGTTATTAGTTATTGCTTTAATACAGTATATTTTGCCAAAATATATTAAAGCATTTTTGCCATGTAAAAAACTATGAAATTAATATTACCTTACAAAAACTGTTTTTTAAATATTTTGTCTTCAAGCAAGGATAAAAAAACCCCTGACCTTTCAACATAAAAAGTTTCCACAAGGTAGCAAGTCACATACCTGTATTTTGAGTTTACCCTTTAGTCATTGAAGCTTTGCTTTTTTTTTAATTTTTTTTTTTGCTGCACTTTCTTTGCTAATAGTTCCAACTTCCTCTTGTGGCACAGTCTTGAATTTTTTTTTTTTTTTTTGCTAGTTTCACAGTTTCATTTACGTTGTGCTTACTCATCAGGTTACCTTTTACAAAATCACTCAGCTGTACTTTCAGCTTTGCCTAATACTTGTGCACAAGTTTATATTAATTGGGTCATGCAAATAATTGTTTCTTTTGAAGTATTGAATTGCACTCAGATTGCTACTTCTTAGTTTCTACTTTACAGTTTGTAAAGCAGAGTAAGTGTCTATCTTCATTTTGCCTGACTGTTTATCAATAATTTCAGTCATCATGCTAAATGTGCCCTCTACTTGGGGACCATGAAAACAGCTGAGTATTGTGCTAACCATTTTTGACAATGCAGGATACTTTGGTAAATCAAAAATATTACTCCACCAGTTAACAATTCTGAATAAATTTCCACTATCGTCCTGTGGTGAAGCAATATTCTCATTAACTTGATACTGGCGGATTTCCAATGCATAGTGCTCCATGTCTTTTTCGTAAAGAACATTTGTAATACGTTCTGGCAGTTTCTTTAACCTTTTGGTTGTTACTACATGACCCCTAGCAGTAGGGTCAATGGCAGAGAAGCATACGAGTAGTTCACTTTGAAGTGGCATGGTGTTTTGCAAATGCTGAGTACATTGCACATATGCTGATATAGCTTGTTCATAGAAGTTTTTAATAACAATATCATTAACAGTGCTGGATGCAACAAGATCAACTGCTGATCCATAAAATATATCCTTTTCCCTAAGTCTGGATGAAGGAAGGCTGACATCCATTTGAACAAGGTCATGGGCAGATTTTTTTGAAGAAGTTCTTGCTTCAAAAAGCATGCCAAAAAATCCAAGAAGAGTTGTTTTTGCTCATCATGAAGCTTATGCACTAGTAGTTCTTTGCTTTGAAACAGACACACATATTTTTTCAGAAGTGGTAACACTGCCACATAAAAATGCATGATCAGCAATGTCTTTTTCCTGTTCTGGAAAAAGACGCTCCACTATCCTCGATTTCCTCATTTTGCCATCAGCAGTCATGTTCTTTTTTTGTAACTGATTTTGTATTTCTTTTATAAGTGCTCTACCTTCTTCACATACATTCTTCTCTCTACAAATTCTTAGTAAAACATGGAGAAGCACATGCTTCTTATTTATTTCCACAAAATAATAGCACATATTGTAAAGGCATTAAAGAGGTGCAAGTTGCCTAAAGTAGCATCATAGCATGATAGCCATCTGTGGGATATATCTAGCCCATTGCCATTTCAGGGACTTTACCCTAATCAAGATGCCATCAATTCCAGTCATTTTCCTGATCCATGGGTTCCTCTCCTCTATTCTTCCTGATTATGCCAGGCATGCACCTTTTTGTGCTTTCAGTTGTTTGAAGCCTTTGAATGTCCTTTTTAGTTAAGGTAAAAAGGACATTCAAAGGCTTCAAACAATCCATAAGTAAGAGCTGGAAATGGTTGCATTGATTAAACACTTTTCTTTCAAGAAATAATGGAATATTGTTCTTGAAAATTGTACTGTTTCTTCCAAATGCTCTCCAACCAAGTTTTATACACCTATTCATTTCTTCTTCGATGTGGCCCTTGCTTTGATGTCTTTCGTTCATGGTAAATGTAGGCATCAGTTACTTCTACAACAGCTCCATCAATCGTTAAATCTTCAGTTCTTTTTTTGATTGGAGGTTTAACAACCACCGTGAGCAACTCAATGGGCTATAAGCAGTCGCCCGTCCCTAATTTAGGGTCACTGGTTCCAGGGAAGGGAGAGAACCAGTGCCGTAAGACAAACACAACATCCATGCCTCACCGGGATTCGAACCCGGACCCCGTTCGGACGAATGATCAGAGGCCATCGCTTAGACCACTGCGCCACCGGGGAGGCAAAATCTTCAGTTCTTGAAAAAACATTATACATCGATTTTATTTTCTGTAAGTTCACTTTTAATCCCACTTCTTTACTCTTGTCAGCAAATTCCTGAACCAAACCTTGCAGCTCTGAGGAGGTACTTGCAAAAACAACTATGTCATCAGCAAAACAAAGGTGGGTTAAATAATCTCAATTAATTTATTAATTTTAATCCCTTTGTCTTCCCAGTTTAATAATTAAAATATATTCTGCAATGTGGCATTAAAGAGCTTAGAAGGTATAGTGTTACCTTGTCTCACTCCCTTCTGAATTTTTATAAGTGCTGTGTCGTTGACAGTTGACAGACATGGGATACTTCTGCAGAAACGCAGATTTCTACGTTTTTGACTACCTGCTAGGATGTTTTTGAGGTTATTCCAGAACTGCGATGGGGTTTTTTTCCACAGTTGGGTGGCGAAGTATGGGGTAGGGCGTGGTGTAAAACATTGATTTTATTATCGGGCAAACACAAGCCCGTTATTTTCTGCCCAATATTTATTTTCCCCGTCTTTTTCTCAAGGAATGACACCCCTCCGTTTGTTATCAAATGAAAAACCGGTGTTTCACTAATCTTAATCCCCTGTGCTTTAATCCTTCCAGGATGCCTGGGCTGTAAGGACTAGCAAAGTGACCGTTAAGGGATGGGGAGGGGGAGAGCTGTAAGTTGATGGACAACTTTCAGCCCAGTAAAGTTTCCCCTTCTCCAGATGGGGGTGGTGGGGATGGGGGTGTAATTGCAACTCCAAGTGTGCAAGGTTTTCTTCCTGCACTCCCACCCTACAGTTTGGAGAGGACAGCCCCAGCCTGTGGCAGTAGTAGCTCTCTCGCCCATTCTCTTTGACTTATCGGCGCGGCTGTATTCAGCACGATGAAAAAGAGAGCTGCCATTGGCTCCTGGTCATGATGCCAATGACTCCTCAGACTTTCTCCTCGTGGTTGATCCGAGGCTTGAAGTCCGTAAGTCGTAGTTATTTAAAGACATTGTTTGGTGTGGTGAAGAGGATATAAAGCAAATTTTTATTTTCAAGTTTCTTAGTACGGGTAAATAGTTGCTTTCTTTTTGCGCAATGACTGCTATTTTAGAAAATGGTTCCCTTTGAGCTCAGGAAATTGATAGTAGCGAAGTGAATAAGTTCTGATTCGACTGGCTTAGCAGAACAGTTACAGTGAAAGACTCCGTTTTGCACGTGGGCGAAAGCTTAAAGAAAGTGGACATCAGTGGTAAGACACTTTGTGCATTATGTTCTGACTATATTTATTATGGAAAAAGAGGTTTTACTGCTATATCGGATCACCTTAAAACAAAAAACAAAAAAACATTTAAAGAAAGAGCAAATGCAAAAAGTGAACTATGCTTTATCAAAAAGTTTTTTTAAACCTCAAACTAGAGGAGAAAGTATCCCAGTGGTAAATACGCCAATGAATGTGCCACTGTGCGACATGATTGTTAACCAGCAAGCTGTAATTTTAAGTGTTCTGGCTGAGCATAATTTGTCATTTTCAATGGCTCCTGCCCTAATTGAACTAAGCAAAACTTTGGCAGCAGATAAAAATGCACTGTTTCATTTATCCATGGACAGAACAACAGCCTCATATAAAATGAAGTTTGGACTGGCTCAGACATTTTTGCAGGAAACTATTTTAAAACTTAAAAAATTTAAATTTTCTCTAAATATAGATGAAGCCACCAGCACTAATCATAAAAGAGTCTTGTGTGTCCTTGTGAGTTATTTTTCTCTTACTCTGAACCAAACAGTGATTGCACATTTAGTTTCTTTTATGTAAGTGCAGCACACTGTACCAAAAAATTGTGGATTTCTTTTCACAGCATCAAATCCCATGGAAAAATTTGATTTCCATATTAATGGATTCCCGTGTAGTTTATGAGGGGCTCCAAAAGTGGTTTAGAGACTCAAATTAGATTGGAAAAGGCTCCTCACCTATTGGATGTAGATGGAGACTTGTGTCATCGTGTCCATAATGCTTGCAAGAAGTTTTGCAAACCATTCAGTGGCTGGATTGAAAATTATTTGAGCTTGATCTATAAGGACTTAAAATGGTTTGCAGATTTCAGGGAGTTTTCTTTCAGAAATTTGCTTAATTTTATAGCTTAAATATACATCATGAGGATCATGGAGGAAATGTGTGGATGAAATTCAGAAGCATATCGGGGTGACATGGAAGTGACTGGTTGAAGACAAAGCTATGGAAGAAATTTGGGAAGGCCTTAATCCAACAGTGGACTGATAATGGTTGACAATGATGATGATATATATCCATCCTTACATCTGTGATATCTTAGCATCTATTAGTCTGAGTTTTAACTATTTTTCTACACAGGGAAGCCTTGAACTGTAAGAACACTGATCTTTGGTTTTCTTTCTTCCTTTTATCCTGATGCATTACTTTGCTGCTAGGTGTCATAAATGTAGATGCTATCGAATTCAAAATATAATTTGTTCCATTTCATTGCTTTTAAAAGACATGACAAATTATTTTTTTCTTTTCTTTGATAACTTTTGCAATGAAGTTATGCAAGAGTGCATTCGAAATTCCGCATCATCTACTCATAAAATGGAATTATAATTTAGCAAATACACTAAAAAAACAGGAGTTTAAAAGGCAAATGAGTCCTTACTTCCCAAGAAGTTTTTTCAACTCTTCTGCCACAGGTTTTAGTGAGTAGACATCCTTTCTTTGCCCATCTGGTCTGCCTAAGTGACTCATCAAAACAACACACTTTGCTCCATTATTCATGGCATATTTTATGGAATCTAAGGCAGCAACTATCCTGAAAAATATATGAAAATAGAATAGCTCGTGACTTAAAAATGCATCCACAAAATACAAAAAATGAGTAAACTTGAAAAGCCATAAAAGACAGTTATAGAGGTCTACATTTGAAAATCAAGCCTCTTGACATTAGGAGGTCAGTATAGTCAGCTACATCAAGGGATGTTAATCATGGGATTTGAAATATCATAAAAATACACACTAATACTGTAAAAAATAAAAAAACTGCATGCTATTTGGCATATCAAAACCATAATGTTGAAGTGAACCCCCAGAAAAATTAATGTTTTACAAATACATGAAAGGCATTCACATATCATTGTCAGCATATAGATGCCATACTTTTTACTGCTTCCCACGTACTCACACTTCAGGAAACTTGAAAATTACATCGCCCTTGAACGAGAACGGAACCCACATTTCATGAGTTAAGTTTGGGATGCTACCCTTGAACCACCCAGGACAAAGTTTCAAGCAACGGAAGCTATCTAAGTAGATCTTACTTAGAAACCCGAACAACTTTCTGTATATGCGTTAGTTGAAGCAATGTTTCAGATGTGCAATAGTTAAAATGCTGGAAGTATAAGAATAGGGGACTTAACAGTATAAAATGGACCTTACATGTTCAATAATACCCCCCCCCCCCCACACACACACTACTGCACTTCAATATGGTGCTGTCATTACTCCATCTTTACTTTTTACACAATTATTAATAATTACTTTGCTTCAGCACCAGTCGAGTCACCACACAGAGACAATTTTGTCTGCATCCACAAAGGGATGTGTTTAGCTGTAATTTTAGCTTTAGAAGCAAAACATCATGTTAAGTGCTAGTGTTGAATGAAAGAATGGCTATAAAAATGTGATAAGTATTCACAGTTGTCTTATTGAAGGAAATAAGGGCTTCAAAGGAATATAACATTGACTGGTTGTTCAACACTTGTGGAGGAACTTCAGAGTGTGCTTATTTTCCTCCTCATGTCAGCATGATTGGTCCCAGTTTCATTTTATGATAAATGTTTACCAGCTTATCTAGAGCTACGTTTTTTGTTATTTTTTTTGTTCATGCATGATGGGTTGATGAATTCCACAGTTCTGGAAAAGCTTCTCGTGTTTCAATACAGTTCCAAAGAACTTCATCTTTTCTTAAATCATCTTTCTCTTCAATAGCCTTGCTTGAAGGGACTTTGCACCAGGGCTGAAGCTTGGGTGCCACCAGGTAAGGCTCAGCCTCCCTAAAGTTTAGAGCCTTCCCTAGGAAAGACTCTTCAAATGTAATAATAATTAGCACATGCCATATTTTTGGGAAAAATAGAAAGAATTTCAGTATCACACTTAAAAACTGACCACTGTTGGACAACCAAATTACTAGACTGGATCCCAAAGGACAAAAAAGACATGAGAGATGGGTTGTATAGCGCTATATATCAATGTGACTGAGAGGAAAGCCTGTAAATCAGCCGATTCAAGAACATGTTCATAAAGAAGGTTGTTTAAGATACAACACTACAATTCACAGATCAATCTGTGCCTATATAAATTGTTGCAATCATACACAGTATGTTAGTCCATTCCCCATACTTATTTACAATTACTCATTTTTGAAATGCTTAGATCCATTGGAAAAGTTCAGGGCCAAATAAATATTGACATTAAAATGCAAAAGTACAAATCAAAGGAGCACAAACATTTTCAGCAAGTCAAACACTTCAAACTTCATCATACTACGCAACAGGAAATCAATACATACAACTGACATAATAATTATACCTAGTCATGTTGTAAGAAGGAGAAATTACAGGTCTCAAAAGTTTAGACACAACAGAAGCGTAATGCAAAACATACCATTATTGGACATGTATGGTATTCACAGACCCCTGTATCAGCTCGAAAACACGTTTCTCCATTGAATAAATTACATTCTACAGAGTTTCTAGCTAACAGAGCTTTCAGTTAGTAGTTAATAAACTATTCATCACATAAAAATGTATCAGTATGCTATCTTTGGCCATCCTTAAATGATTTTCCTTTGGAGTTCTTAAAGACATTCCGTCCAAATATATATATATTTTTAAATCACCTAGCCTAGACAAAACAACAGTTTCACAATATATATATATAAAGGATACTATTGTTTAATTTCAACCAAATCGACTATAAAAAAAATTTAAACAAAGCTTGGGCATATCAGATTTAGTCTTTATCTGTTAAATGGTTTTTGAGTCCTTTTATCCTATAAAAAAAATTGAAAACAAATCCCCAAAGGTACCTCCACTTTTGGTGCTATTAAAGGCATCAAAAGATCAGGTACACTTATATATATATATATTTATTTGAAACAATATTCCTGTGCTTACTAAATTTTCAATAAATACTACTATAATATATGATATATAATATAATGTAATATTTTAACCTATAATACATATTAAAATTAATTTATGAAGGTACCTAAAATTTTTCTAGCCTCCCCTAGAATTTAGCACTAGCTATGGCCCTGCTTCACACTCGGGGTGCTCACTGCCAAAAATGACACAACCTTCCCTCATAGCTCCACAATTCAAGCTAAGTAATGTGGTGTAATGATGCTTGCACACTCACAACATCAGTATTAATGACAGTATACCCTCCACCTGCCAATGCTGATGCTCCAATATCAGAATATCCAGATTTGCGCCATTACTTGCAGTCATTCCATCTCTGTTGACATTAAACACTGCCATTACTTTCAAGTAATGACAGTATTATTGAACATGTAAGGTCCACTTAAGACTCGTAGATGCAGGAAAGAACCAGTAGCAGCTGTGAAACACACACAAATTAAGGGGTAGAATTACAGTATATACATAAATCTGCCAAAAATTAGAATAACGATCTTGCAGTGAAAATGAAACCAATGGGTGCAATGTTCAATAGACAGGCAAGTAATATAGAACAATTTGTTTTAAATGAGATAAGGCAAGGTTCGTACTCTTCCAAGCAAAATAAATTCAAGCACTTTTCAAGGACTTTTTAAACCCGAATTATCATATGTGTACTGTCAGTAGGTATGTATTTTAGTTAAGTTCAGACCATTAACCTTAGCTGGGGTGGACACACGTTCCTTCAATGACCTGCCTGTTACCCTCCGACACTACCTGTTCATTTATTTTATTAACTTTGAATTGCTCATCTGTTTTGGTGTTTTTCAAAGTTATTTTATTTTGTGGAATATTTTGAAAGGGTACATTATTTTCATATTCATCTGCTGGTATGGCACTTATTGTTTGCTTTAACTTTTTATTTTTGATGCATGACTTTGATGCATTTTTTTTATGCAGCCAAGTGACAAAAGTTCCACAAACGAAGCACAAACAATTCCTGTAAGTTCCACCCTCCAGTGAGAACGCATCCCTAACCTTAGTAAACAGAAGCCCATCACAATTTGCAAATATATCATTCCACTTATTTTACTCCCATGGCTGATGTTTTATTCTGTAGTGATATCATAGCCAAGGAACCAGCTGTCCACACACTCCCCTGGGTTGAACGCAAGTTCTGCGCTATTTGATCAGCTTAGTGTTTTAATTAGAGAACCACACAGAAATCTCCTATACATCTCTTTAACACAAACAATTATTTAACACACTCTCTTTCATATCATTAATAAAAAAACAAAACAAAATTTCAAGTATTATTTACAGAGCCTTAAACTTTTTCAAGGACTTGAAAATGAACTTTTTTTCTTCAAGGACTTTTCAAGGTTTTTAAGGAGCGTACGAATCATGTAAGGGTTAAGAAATTAATGGAATTTTATTATCTGGGCTGCCCAAAAAACGGGGTTAAAAGAATTTTAAAAGAGGATTCAACAAGAATATGGCATCAGAATTCTGACAGCATAAAAAACTTTTAAGAATAGATGTCTCATTAAAATGCTGATATGTGATATACAGGAGATCTTCCCTTATGCAAATTTATATTCTGTTGGGAATAAAGGGATTCAGTCCTCTACCAAGATTTGACAACTAAATTTTTGAAAGCAAGAAAGAAATACATTTAACAGTTGAATCTTTTTCCTTAACAGGGACCACTCTTTTTGTCAGCTTTTTTTTTTCACTGATAACTGGCAATAGATGGCCACATGTTCACGTTTGATTGTTCCCTGCTGAAAAATGGGAGCATTTTGCTTATTTAATTCATTATGGCTGGTTCAAATTATCTTCTTTTACAATATATTTTGTTCATCACCTCCAATTTTCCTGTTGTACTGTTCCATAAATAACAGAAACATGCACTCCAGTTAGATACACACATTACTACACCTAGAAATATATCAAGCTGCCATTTATACAGCTGAGTAAAAGTTAGTTCCGTGCTACAGTGAAAAATAAATGTAGTGCTGTTTTATAAGAAAACCAGTTCTTTTTATCTAACTCAGATTCATAATAACAAGGAATAATAGAATTCATATAACAAGATGTTACTAAAATGATTCATTGAGAAGTATTCCTAATATGACATTGGAAATGAATTCAACATTTTAAGTTTCATAAATAAAATTGTAATATGTGACTTTTCAGAGTCATTGCTACTCTCTTCAGTCGTGCAATGTGTGATAACAATGTGACATGGCAAAACATGTTGATTCAAATGTTACCCGATTTGAGAATAGACTTCCAAATAATGGGAATATGATGAGATGAGTCCGTGTCACAACTGTAAATTTTGATTTTTTCATGATACCTGAGAGATTTCCAATTAACGAAAGGTGCAAGATGTTTTTCATGTTTACCTAATCAGGTATGGTAGGTGTATCACTGATGGTTAATAATGATAACAGAGTGCATGTGTTATGTTTCTTTACATCAGATATATGTTAAGCTATCTGTTGATTAATACCATGAAAGGTACTTCCAATGTGGTTATACTCAAGGAGGTGTCAACTGAAATAACATTCCACAGCTGAAGAAGGCAGCAGTCACTACTGAAAGATCTTATAACAATTTTACTTATGCAACTTAAAGCATCAAGTTCATTTCCAATGTCATATTGAGAATACTTCTCAACTAATTTCTTTAGTAACTAAGATTTAATTTCAATTTAAAAGATTTCAAAGTACTTTTCCGGGTTCTCGATCCAAAGTACAACTTTATTTTGAAACTTTCTTTATAAAGGTGTTGTGCAATGGAAGGATACCCTTTCCCTGTAAAAATAATGGAGACCTTCTTTTTTGCACAAACAATCGTGCAGGAATCACTTTCTTAATCTATTCATTTTCCCACATTATTTCTTCTTACTTCCCATTCTCGTTTTTATGTCATCAGGGAAGGACAGGCTTTTATATCTTAAAGAATATTTTTTGACATCCTTATAATAGGTAATTATAGCTTCTTTTTTATTTGTCAGTTCACTAGAACTTCATGAACTGATAAAGGAAAATTTCATAACAAGCACTGAATGGATAAAGCATGCAGCATATTTGGGACGTAATCCACACAAAATGATTTAAATTACATGATGCTCAACCTCTTGGACAAATGCTACTACCTAGTATTGAGGGGGGGGGGAGACTACCGGTACTGAAAGAATCATTTTATTAACTGAAATCTGCTACCAAGAACTGAAGTCAGTCAAAAAAAAAAAAAAAAAAAAACAGCTATAAAAATGCTGAATTTACTTATATCCTTCTTTTCCTTCATTTTCAAAAAACAATAAAAAATGAAAGAATAAAAAAAAAAAGCTGTGCCACACCTAATTCTATGCAGCTCATCAATAGCTGGCAAATTAAATCAAGATCATGTAGATGGTTGTGGTTTAACTCACAACGCAATTTTTCCCATGAGCCAGCTTTAGCAGCAGGTAAAATAATATTAACCAATAATATATCCATACAGCATAGCTAATGTCATATTCCACTTAGCTGCTACTAATATTAACATGCTTTTTAGAATTCAAATAAACTCTGAGGTTACTCCCCTTTTCGCAAAAAAATCTTTCAGGAGGTTTTCATCTCATTAACAAACATTTCAAGCACGGCTTCTGTTTGTTACAGCGTGGTTTGAGGCTTTGATACTTTCTTTAAAACTTGTGAAACTCCTATTTTTTCATGCAAGAATATGCCAAACCATATGTACAGAAAGATCTTTTGAAAACATGAACACAGATACCCAATTAAAATACAATTCGTTTAAGAACCTATAAAATACACAATTCCCTAAAAAAATATTTTTTCTCCTTTAAAAACTAATATCCTGTTAAAAATCTTTAGCCTCAAATCTTTACACAACAAACCATTGATTAACGAAGAAATTGTTTATCAATGGTTTGTTGAGGAGTTGGTTCTTTTAGGATTCTTCAAATTGTTAATCAGTGATATGGTGAGGAGTTAGTTCTTTTAGGATTTCTTCGTTAATCAATGGTGTTGTGTAAATATTTGAGACAGGATGTCAGAGTTTTTAAAGGGGAAAAATATTTTTTTAAGAAATTGTGTATTATAAGTTCTTAAATGAGTTGCATTTCAATTGGGTATCTGTGTTCATGTTTTCAAAAGATCTTTCTGTACATATTGTTTGGCACATGCTTGCATGAGAAAATAGAAAGTTTCACAAGTTTTAAAGCCTTGAACCATGCTGTAACAACACTACAGACATGTTTGAAATGTTTTTTAACGAGATGAAAACCTCCTGAAAGATTTTTAGGTGAAAAAGTGAGCAACCTTAGAGTTTATTTGAATATTAACCAAGTTCTACAGGCATTTCCACTACAAACCTTGCATGATGCTTCACAATGCAGTTGGCAGACATTTTTTCCTTAATAAATCCAACCAAATGTAAAAATGCACATTTCACATTTCGATATTCCACCTTGAAACATTATTACACAACATCGGATAATTAGTACAGCAGAAAAACTATTCTTTTCTTAAAAAGAATTTCCTGTAAATAGAATTACCCAAAAAAATCAAGGTTGAAAATTAAATGTGAATACACATCACACTTAACTGTGCATTAAATTTATAACACAGGACACAATGGTTCTAATTAAAATAACAAAGGATATACCAAAATGCAATACTAACCTCTGGTTGTTAGTTATCACACCATCTTTCAGTGGAACATTGAAATCAACCCTAAGTAAAAAAAAAAAAAAAAAAAAACAGAGCAAATATTAAAAACTTTGGAACAGCAAATGGAAAGTGTAAGGTGTATCGCAGCTCACCTGCTTTTTTTTTTTTTTTTTTTCAATTTTTTCCACAATTGTGTTTTGAAATTATTACACTTAAGAAATGAAAATCACAACACAAAAATTAGCACTACTCTACAGTTCATTTACTAACATTTTTAACAACATAAATATCAGACACTGAAATTTCATATATTTAGATTTGATTTTAACTTGAAAAGCTATCCATTAAGTTTGATTTTAACATTGAAAAGCTGTTCATTTAAATTACTGAAATTTCATATTTTTATTAGTTTAAGCTTACTGCATTACCATTTTGAATGTCCATTTTGGTATCTTGCTTTGATTCTTTGAATAAAGCTCATGTTGAAAACTGGCTTCCTAGTTTCTTAAATTAAACTCTCAATCAAACACCTAATAAGTTTGTTTTTTTTTCTTCTAGGAAAGACTGAATGAAGAAAGTTTTCTCTGAAATTTTGTATTTTTAATTAAAATATTTCTTAGAAGAAAAAAATCCATATCAGACGTTTGATTAAATCTTGCTTTGTTTTCCACTTATATAAACATTTCCAATAAGGGAAATTGTGAACATGCTTAGCAGAAAAGCCAGTATCTGGTTTGTTTACTGTAAAGTCATCGAAAGCACCTGTGATCATAAGCAACAATTAAATTTTCCTTAGCTATGCCCCTTCCATCAACTGGGGATCACAACTGTGATGTGCCCCCTCCATCAGCTGAGCAGCACAACTAGAAGGTCATGACACATCTCATTTACAGAGTAAAACATGGGAACTGGTTCAGGCTTGACATGGTGATTGATGCAATAACCAATGGAATGAGTTCATTATCAGTAAACAAGCAAAACTATGACAATTTTGTGATCTTTTACAAGTTATATCACAGCCCCCTCCCCATGTTATTATGGATAACAGCCATGTACCATCACTGGTGGTTTGATAACTATGTGGTGTCAATAAGCAAACAAAATGTTGGTTTTCCTGCAGGGCATACGTAACATATCTTTAATGAAGTTATATGAATAAAAAAGTGGACTTCTGATTATGGTTGCATTTACATAGCTCCTAAAGTTCACATGGATCTGCCATGCTTAAACACAGTCCACCCACATCCACCATGAAATGGCAAAGGAACTAGCTCTGCTGCTAAAGAGAGAGAGAATTAAAAACAGGGGACAAAAATGTATGTATCAATGCGGAATGTTCTTTTGTTTCCATTTACTCTTTTCTCTGCTATAAAAACATCCCAGCAATCTAGAAATCAAAGATGTTTACTTTTTGAGCAAGACACTGATACAGTTTCATGACCATCTGCCAGTTATATCCTTGATTGTGCACTCCCCCTCCATTTTCTCAGTAGGGGGACACAGCTAAGGATAATAACTGACATGTATGATTAGTACTTGAAACAAAATCATGGATAAACTACATAGTTCAGTAACAATTTTTAAAAATGTGATAATTTTGCTTTGGCAGACGCTCTGCCCTTTGCTAAATTAGCAGAGTTTGTAGCAATGGACTGCTAAAACTAAGTGTAAACTTGCCGCTGATCAGAAGGAGTGGGCTGATGGAAAAAAATATTATATTTTTCTGTATTTTCTCTCTATAAAAAATTGGTTTTATTAGAGCATTTAAATTAATTTTTCATAAAAATGCTCTGCAAGAAATTTATGCGGAGCTCATTCCTTCGCCCCGTTCATGGTGAGATAACCAGCCTGAATGTAAACATGGTGGAGTGATACTTGGGAGTTACGTAAAGGCAATTAATGTTTAAAAATTAATGAACATTTAATAAAGAATAATACAAAAGTAGCCACTACAGCAGAAAACAAAGTAGCATATTTAGCTAATAAAGAAACACATAGAAATACAACAGAAAAGATGGAAAGAAAAAAATGTTGTATATCAAATTCCACTTAATTGTAACAGTAATTAAATTATATTGGGTAAACGTCTTGAAAATTGGAAATCAGAATTAAAGAACATCAAATGGCTATTAATAACAAAGATCAAAATAGTGTATTAGCAAAGCATATGCAGTTATGCAAATGTGAACCTTTATGGGAAAAAATTTAAATATTGGACTATGAATCTCATAAAAACAAGAGACTAATTAAAGAAAGTTATTACATCCAAAAAAACAGTGCCATCAATAAGCCTTCAAAACTAATAAGTGGTGTTTTAAACAACTTAATTACAACAACAGAATTACAAAATACACAATGAAAACATTTCAGTTTAGTAACTAGCAACAGTATGAGTAACCTGGCAATATTTAAATTCTTCAGGAGTAAGCAAAACTTTTGATAATTCTTCTATACATTGAGAACAGGCCTTGACTAAACTCAAGAGGCCAGAAACAGTAAGAAACCAAAAGAACTCAGAGGAGGAGGAAGATTTAAATGAAAATTTCTTCAACTGGAACTAGAACCAAAAAAAAAAAAAAAAGTATGTACATTGCAGGAGACCATGATATCACACAGAGGCATAACTAAACATTTCTGCACCTGGAGCAAACCACAGAATATTGCACCCCCCATTTGCCTTTTTCCTGGGGGAGTGGGTGTTAATGACCACTGCGAGCAATTTTAAGGTCTATAAAGCTGTCGGCCATACTTAAGTTAGCGCCCCTGGTTCCAAGAAATAGAAAGAGTGCGGTCAGACAAACCCACTACTACCCACGCCTCATACAGGACTTGAACCAGGGTTCACTTGGTTAACCGTAAGAAGTCCATCTTTCTATTTTATATACATGGAGAGACTGCTCAACAAAACAAAATTAATGGAATATCCTAATGTTATTTCTATACGAGAAACACAATCAGACCATGCCGCCACGGTGGCGCAGTGGTCTAAGCGCTGGCTTCTGACCATTCATCAGAGATGAATCCAGGTTAGAATACCAGGTGAGGTGTGAATAGTGTGTTTGACCTACTGCACTAGCACTCTCCCTTCACTTGAGCCAGGGCAGTATTCAGGCCTTAGTGGGCCCTCCTCGGAATTTTGATGGGGAATCATTATGAAGTCTGTTAAAACACGAAACTGTAGCAATATGCTTGCGATAATTAATTTGTAGTGCACTCTTCAAACTAATAAATTATCTGCAGAGTTTTCATAATAAGTCACTATTTTCCATTGTATTCATAAGCACATGAATTAAAATCTTAAGATTCCTAGACTTTTGTCTTGGATTTTTTAATGATTTATCATTGAATACTTTTCTTAGCGCACCTTTTTTGCTATGCAGTGTGAAGCCACAGGGGATTTTGATAATTAACGTTTCCAAGTGCAAATTGGGAGGTGTGGGTGGATGGTAGTGAAAAAGCTGCTAGGATTTTTTAATGATTTATCATTGAATGATTTTCTTAGTGCACCTTTTTTGCTATGCAATGTGAAGCCACAGAGGATTTTGATAATTAATGTTTTTTTTTTTTTTTTTTTTTTTTTTTTGATTGGAGGTTTAACGACCACCGTGAGCAACTCAATGGGCTATAAGCAGTCGCCCGTCCCTAATTTAGGGTCACTGGTTCCAGGGAAGGGAGAGAGCCAGTGCCGTAAGACAAACACAACATCCATGCCTGACCGGGATTCGAACCCGGACCCCTTACGGACGAATGATCAGAGGCCAGCGCCTTAGACCACTGCGCCACCGGGGCGGCCTAATTAATGTTTCCAAGTGCAAATTGGGAGGTGTGGGTGGATGGTAGTGAAAAAGCCGAAACTGTCATGCCAACCCCGCTCTACACAGCGGCATGAAACCTTTACTCTTGGCGAGTCACTACTTTGAAATCTGTTCGTCTTCCACCCTCTGTTTCTGACCAAGTGGGAATCATACAAGACAAAAGTAAAACTATTTTACAAACCTCTTTTTCTGTTTCTCTACCTATTTTTTATTTGCCCCACCATATCTCCTGGGCCCTTGGTCATGGTGAGCCCCAAGGCTATAGACTCTATAGGTCCCTCCTTAATCTGGCTCTGACTTTAGACAATGGCCCGAAATTAGAGACAGGTGACTGAGTTGCTCACAGTAGTCATTAAACCTCCAAACAAACAAAAATTTAATAAACTGTGACTGTTTATGAAGCTTTTCCAAACTGCTTCAGTGTTAGGAACTTCCGTATCACATCAAATGGACCAAATGAGGCTGGTAGTCGTGGCACGCAGCCACAATAATGATAGAATAGCTTCAAGAGAATCTTTAGCAATATGAACATCTTTATCTTTCACCAGTGATGTCGCCAAGGGGGTGCGAGGGACTAAATTTGTCTTGCCCACCCTGCCACCCACCGAGTTCAAAATGTACCATTTTTCAGTATATTTAACTTTAAAATATAATCTGCACTTTACCAAGTAATAAGTCTTGTGTTTTATTTCATGTAGCCCTATGTATTGTCTCATAGGAAGTGCGTTGTTTACGTCTCCAAAAAGGTTATCAAAACAGAATCCGAAGGGGCACGAAAATTCAATTGTTCTCCACTCTTCCAATTACCTTAGTTTAAGCCTCTTTCTCATGTTTGTATGGCCAGGGGACTAATGAGGAGAGTGGACAGGAATTCACTGAGGGGGTCACTACTAATTGCTCTGTTTTCTTTACACAATAGGGGATCCCAACACTGAAAGTGGAGTTTAAAGCTACACCAGCACCCCAGGACAGTGAAAGTGCAGAAAGTGGCTAACAACTGCTTTGTAGGAGAGGAGTGCAAGGCAAAGTCACTGGCTGGAAGGAAGGAAGTTAAATAGGAGGAAAGAGATTGTGTCTGCAGGGCAACACATTAAAATTTGATACAGATAAACAAAAATGACATTTTCTTTTAAATAAGTTGTTCAAGTACAATACTATTTTCATAAGCAAAAATGCAAAATTTTGAAAAGCAATTTAAGACAACATATTCAGAGCAACTAAAAAGTTGATGGCGACAGTTTGCCAATACTTGTATCTTACACCAGTGGCGTGCGTAACTAGTCAGACCTGTGTATGTATATGTCCAGGCGGAGGGGGTCAGGATTGAACGAATTCTTTTGTAGCTGGTCGTGAAAATCATTAAAGCCGCTCAGGTGGCACAGTGGTCTAAGCGTTGCCATATGACCATTCATCCAGGACAGTCTGGGCTCAAATCCCGGCGAGACATGGATGTTGTGTTTGTCTTACGGCACACACTCTCTCCCTTCCCTGGAACCAATGGTCTTAAATTAGGAACGGGAGACTACTTATAGCGCATTGAGTTGATCACAGAAATCGTTAAACCTTCAAGGTCTTAAATTAGGAACGGGAGACTGCTTATAGCGCATTGAGTTGATCACGGAAATCGTTAAACCTTCAATCAAAAGAAAAAAAAAAGGAAGCATTAAAAATTCATTTTAAAGTTGCTATTAAGCTTGCCCCACTCAAAATAATGTTTGCCCACCCATAGCCCATCGTGATTTCAAAGTCTAGCAACATCCCTGTCTTGCATCGTATGTACAACTGCGCCTTCATTTTTTAATGTGAGCAACTAACAGCCCTTGAATGTTTTGAAGAAGAAACGAGAATTTTAAGCTATCAAGGCTACAGAACTGGTGAAACATTATGAGCCAATTCTTTAGATGGACAAATGACAAAGTTGAAGTGAAAAATCTGTACCTGAAACTGGCACAGAAGTTTGAATTCCAACTTTAATCAGATTGTATGATGCAAGTTTTGCGCCCTCTCTTCAACTGTGTCCAGGGCAGCTGCCCCGACCTAGTTATGCCTCTGATGTCACATCTCCGTGCAGCTAATTGCTTTTGTCCTTGGTACAAATATGCGAGTGTGTTTGAGGCTAGAAATCAACATGAGATGCAAAAATGTAATTTTTGCACTTCACAAATAGCAAAATCTTAAATTTTTAGTGAATTTAAATATAAGAAGAAATTAAAAAAAATGCTACAAAAGTATGCCAAACTGAAATACCCAATCACTCGAGTTGTTCAAGGTGGATTCATGATGCTGATGAGAGGGATTACCAGATACAGAAATTGACTTCTGTCTACAAATGATACCAATTACTTACCATTTTCTTGAAACAGAATTTATAGAATAAAGGATTCTTCACAGGACCTATTTAACCAGTCCAATTTATAAGAACTTGGAGGTAGGGAGCAACTGTCCAATGCTTTTACATGTTTTTAAATGTCCCCAATTCTGCACTTGCTCTTTCCTGCTGATGCAGAAATAAGCCAGTTCAGGACATAAGTGCATTACCAGTTAAATAAGTTAATGCATGATATGTACCAAAGACACAGATACTATGATTTTTTTGCCCCCATTTGCATGGTTTCAACAGCTTTTTGCCATTTTCAACTACCTTTGAATGTTACATTTATTCAATAATTTTTATCAGCTCAGAAGTAGACAGGCTGTCATAAAATATATAAGCACATCACAGGTGGACTTTTGATCATCAGGGCTTTAAGTAATAGTTCTGTGTATCGATGTGCTTTGTGTACATAAGGCCTCTGCACATTGATCATAAAGTGAAGAAACTAGCTCTGCTACTACATATCATGTGGAGTATTTGTTAGAACAATAATTTTGACATTACTAATTGGTACTTTTTTTATACAAAAAAAAAAAAAACCACTGTGAGCAACTTAATGGGCTATAAACAGTCATCTGTCCCTAATTTAAGGCCATTGGTTCCAGGGAAGGTAGAGAGCCACTGCTCTAAGACAAGCACAACATTAATGCCTCACCAGGATTCCAACACCTGTACCCTTCTCAAACAAATGGTCAGAAGCCAGTGTTTAGACTACTGTACCACCAAGCCCCCACTCTGTATATTCCACCAAACATCAATCAATGTAAAAATAACACAGTAATATCATCTTTTCTGACATCCTCAATTTTACACTGCATAACATTTTCCATTCACTGAACACTAAATGAATCAAGTGGTATCTAGCCAGACACATAAAAAAAAAAAAAAAAAAAAAAAAATCTTCATCCACAGAGATGAAATCAAATATGAACAGGAAGCAAATGAATGTTCAATGCTTTCACATTAAATGAAAGAATTAAATATAAGTTTATGAAAAGATTAGACTGTTGACGGAGTAAAACTGAATATAGAAGCTACCTCGACACGCAAATTTTTATATAAAAAAAACCAGCCATGTTTTAACACATTGCTGACCGGCTATTTCAAGCCAAAACTATCCCATATAGCCGGCTATTTTTCTGAAGTTGAATATAAAATGAGAGAACATCTAAATAAGCTTCAAGAACCTTTATTTACACATCATACGTTGAAATGAAATGTACTACATATATTTAATAATTTCTACGGGTATGGTATGACTGTATAGCATTTACCTACGTGTAATGGTACACAACAAGTTTTACAAACATATCGATTTTTGCTGCACTTTCCTTTGGAAGAGCATACTCTATATAAGTGGTTCGAAAATGATGGGCGACTAGAAATAAGGAACGGGTGCTTAACATTTGGTGAACGGAACACTCAGTGCGGAGAAATTTTGCTGCATCTTTTTTTTTTTTTATTACTCCTTTCGTGCGATTTTCTAAATTGATTTTTGCCAAACAAATTTTGCTGCGATGTTCAAAAGCAACATTTTTTAGTCACTAACACCTAACAGAATGTTTGCTTCCTTCAAATGGCACGCCGTGCCCCAAGGCTGTGTCGCCTTGCGGCAAGCTGAGAGGAATCCCTGTGAGAACATGTGTGACTTGGAACTCTGCCAACAAGAATGCAGTGGTACGAAAGGTTGGGGAGAAGAGAAAGTGCATCTTAATACACTCGTGACCTGCGAGTGCGAGGTCAAGTACTGTAGCTGCCGCTGGACCCCGCGTTTCGCTAAAGTTTACGCTCGTATGCCAACGTCCCTCTTACTTCTGTCGCTTCCCGTGAAAGTGCTAATTTATTGTTTTAACCACAACAGGCGAAAATCGAAGTCCATGCGATTTACGACGAGACTGCTTTAGAGAGGGAATGGACTACAGAGGCTTTCAGCTTACCTCTTTTTGTCACCTCGCATTCATGTGTATTGTGCTATTGATTTCTTTGTTAGTTAGTATGCTGCTCAGAGATCTCGATAACGCCTCTACACACGTATTTCATGCCTTAAAAACGCCAAATATGCTTTAAAATTTAGAAATGCATATTTTTACGCATTGTTTTTCCATATGCAATTTCCTTTTATAATCGGTGATTACACTGAGATTTTGTCATAAAAATGACCTTTTTTTTTTATCAAGAAATTATATGTTAACTTTTATGTCACAGTTTATGAAAAGAAGTAAAAAGCGATGTGTTTTGAAGTTCGCTTAATTACCATTTCAGGGCTGGATGGCGGGATTCCCGCCAAAACAAAGCTGTTAAGCGGGAGTCTACCGCTTTACGAAATTTTAAGAAAAAATACATATAAATATAAAATCTTGGGTCCGTTTTTGGATCGCTCACAAAATTTGCGCTTTAAAAACATATCCTTTGTAAAAACACGTGATTTAGAAACGGACCGTTCAGAGTTCCGAAAATTGCAATCGAATACATCAGAAACATAATCAGTTTATGGACCCGTGAATCGGCTTCCATGCATAGTCGTATGAGCAGTTCATTTTGCATATCACAGACTGTCACGAATCAGGCATGAGATTGTTCTTCGGATTCGCAGAATTCCACATTTCGGTTATACTTGAGAGCGATAAAAAAAACAAAAAAACAACTGAAGATAATGTTTTATTTTTGGAGGATTAGGGGGGGGGGGGCTCATTTTCCGCCTGGGTAGCAGTATTCCGTTTTTCAGAATTTCTGAAAACGAAGACTAAACGGAGTGAATTTTTTTCCCAGCAATTGTAATTTCTTTTTCTCACAAAGTTTCCTCTGTCCAGTATTGTTATTAAATATCAATTTATTGCATAAATGTTTGCATTTCACCTTGAAAGTGTAGACAATAGTTTCCGATAACATAAGTTTGACGGAGCAAAACACAACAAAAAAACACGCCTTTTCCAGATATATGTGACTTGCTAACATTGCTTAAAAATTTGATATTGATATTTTGGAAGAATATGGTAATGAAAAACGGTGCGAAGAGTTCATTGAACATATTGTTCAAGTCATAAGAGGAGATCTTTTAGCTGAAATAAAAAATTGCCCCCATGTTAGTCTTCATGATCAGTAGAACAGCTCATTCTCTATATGAGATATGTAAAAGATGAAAAAGTTAAAGTGTTTTTGACTATTGGTGAATTAAAAATTGCTACTGCAGAAGATTACTTCAATGCAACTACAAAAGCACTGGATTAAGTAGGCCTACCGTGGCGTGATAGTAAGTGGCTTCTAGAATTGTACCGATAGTGCAGCAATGATGGTTGGTCGTTCAAATGGTCTTGCAGCAAATGAAAGAATGTGGACCATTGGTATTTTTCTTCAAAAGGTATTCGGCATGTTCAAGAACATCACAGAAACAGTGGACCTGTGTACGAAACTCATACTGTCCTTAAGAAACAGAAGAATTAAAGTAAGTTATCTTCAGCCCTTACAGTATGTGAATCGTTTTCTATTAAAAGATGTAATTAGTAAAAGTTTTATGTAAATAGATTTTCTATTAAACATATTTTTGAGAAATGATTTGTTGGTAATTTTCACAATTTCTCAGATTTAGTCTAATTTTCTTCAAATTGACTTGATATTGAAGTCAATACTGTTTCTTTTATTAGTACATTAATGCTTATTAATACAAACTTCTGTGGACAAGTTTAATTTTTATTATAGCAAACTGCTGATTATTAACAAAAAAACAGTTTTCTGTATTGTAGGAATTATCAGGAGAGAACAACAGTCAAATATTATGTAAACTTTCTTAATCCTTTATCAGTAGGGCAAATATATAATTATCATATGATAACTTCATCCTAGAAAAATATTTGACAAAATATATCACAGATTTAGGTAGAAGTCTGTTTCATTTTTATTCACAATTACATTAGCATACCACTGCATTTTTTTAATTCCCTTAAATTTTAAACCTCCTGGCATTTGGTGTTCCAAAAAGTGTGTGTGTGTTTCCCCAACAAACCAGATTTATAATTTCAGCGCTTTGGAAAATGTATAAATACTATTCATTTTCATCCTATTATATTTCTCAGGTTTGGCTTTATATTTCATGCTCATTTATTGTTTAGATCCATAAAAAGGATACTTGATAATTGGCGGTGGTATTTCTTTATACCTCAAAGCTGGTTTCTGCATTTTTGTCCTACGTCGATTTTCAGGAATGAGTACTTTGCTTGGGAGAGGGGGGGTCCTGATTTTTTCAGCTGGCTCCTAAATTTCAAAATATTTTTCGACCCCTGCTCTATATACTCTAGGGGGATTTTTTTTCAGCTAGTAACTATTTTGTCTAAAATATGGTCTTGCAATTTTACTGAAAGCCTCAAAGGTAGGGCGACCATATTTCCTCGAGACAAAAACGGGACACTGGGATGACAAAAACGGGACAAAAAAGTATGACGATAAAAAAGTTTTATTACTTAAACATATTGAGCTTACTATTATTCTTCAGTTAACAGTGACAGAACCCATACAAAAATGTAGGTACACTTAGCGGGGGACTGTATTTCACCACGATCATACCATGAATATTTCTCCGATGAAATAATCTTACGCAGCAAACTTTGGTCTTTCAACACCTTATCATAAAACTTCTCACACTCCATGACACAATTTTGTCTTACAACTAACATAGCTCTCATTATCTCAACACTTAACCCTAGATTTCTCCTTCGACCATATACTGTTCACAACAGAAAATATTCTCAACAGGTCCTGCACTTCCTGGAACACAAAAAAATAAACCCTACAATATTACAAAAGTCCTGAAAGTCTAGGGCTTTTTGCTTACTTCAGAAAATGATTTTATAAAAATTTGAAACTTTGCTCATTTATTTGTGCAGTTGAATAATGGCCAAAAATAATAATAAAAAAAAATTTCACCCCCCCCCCTCTATAAGTTGCTTCAAAGATGGCGACCGTCACAATTTTTAGCATATTGAAGCCTTTCCCATATTTCTGATACCTCCTGAACCAATACAGACAGATATTGGAATGATTCAAAAAAGGTTATGTTAAGCATAATATGAGAATTCTGTAACACTACGAAAATTTTCAGAAATCAGTCACATTCTTTACTTTAAAAGCCCTTTAAACATTGATGATCGGATGCTGAGATTTTGTCTCACTTTGCGATTTTTTTTATGAAACACAGGAAACATACACAAAGTTGCAATTCATACTGTAGAAACCTTGTCCCTTGAAAAACAAACAAACAAACAAAAATCCTGAAATTAGGTACACCTTCGTGCCCCCCCCCCCCCATTGAATTTGAGAAAAAACACACTTTCCCAAATTTTGAGTTCTTATAATTCTGGTGGGGTGAGATACAAAAATCTGAATTTTTGTGTACATAACCACCTATATAATGGTTATTAACTCACAAAAATTGGTTATTGTGTTCAGCCTAGTTTTTTACAGGGCCCTGCTATATCAGGGAAAATATTGTTATTGATACATTCATAATACTTGTTTAAATGATATCAATATCATGTTACATTTTTTTTAAATGTACACAAATGAAAATATTAACAGTTAGCTGTAAAATGCTCCAAGAAAAATCTGTTAAATAAATTTGGTTCTTGTTTTCAGTCTAGTTACTGAGATACAGCAGCTCAAATAAAGGGGAAACTAAAAAAAAAAAAAAAAAGTGGAAACTAATATTACATTGTGGAATAACTTTTTTACGGGTCTTATAGAGGTTATTTTTCATGAAAGTTGGTTGTCAAATTTTCGAACTAAAGCCTAGTTCGTCATCAGGACTATGTCACTGGAGTAGTTGCTGCCACTCAATTGGAAGAGTCCATCCGCAATTATCGTTAATTGTGGTACTTCTTCTTCTTGCTATTTCGATCCCTTCTTCTAGTTTCTTCTTTACTAAGTTTGACTGGTGGACTCTTCCAATTGAGTGGCAGCAACTACTCCAGTGACATAGTCCTGATGACGAACTAGGCTTTAGTTCGAAAATTTGACAACCAACTTTCATTTTTTTTTTGTTTTGTTTTTTTATTGGAGGTTTAACGACCACCGTGAGCAACTCAATGGGCTATAAGCAGTCGCCCGTCCCTAATTTAGGGTCACTGGTTCCAGGGAAGGGAGAGAGCCAGTGCCGTAAGACAAACACAATATCCATGCCTCACCGGGATTCGAACCCGGACCCCATACGGACGAATGATCAGAGGCCAACGCCTTAGACCACTGCACCACCGGGGCGGCACCAACTTTCATGAAAAATAACCTCTATAAGACCCGTAAAAAAGTTATTCCACAATCACTATGAATAGAGGTGCCATAAATGCATTTACAACTAGGACTAATATTACATTAAATTTGTTTGTCTTATGTTTATTAACATTTTATCAAATTACTTGTGTTTAATGTTGCATTTCTTTATTTGCAAAAGGGTGAACATTTTTATGACCCATTATCTAAAGCTATATGTGATGGAGTAAAATTAGTATAAACACTGGACATGTTTAGACAATGCAAACAGCAAGGTTCAGGCAGGCAAAACCTGTCTGAACATGCCTGTTCCTGGCTCCATTGACAGCCAGCAGAAATCAGCATGCTCAGACTTGTTGGAAAGTGTCTTAACCTGTACATTTAGAGTTAGCCACAAATCAGCTGCAGTCTGCTGCTTGTCTTTGTGGAGTGAACATGCTAGTGGTGTGCTCTGTAAGCTTCACAGTTTTCATGTTATTTTAAAGTGTGAAAGTAAACTTTCTTATTGTTTTATTTATATTGTTGAATTACTTTTAGATTCAGATTTTCCTGTTTAGGCTTTTATACTGTGTTCTTAATGTTTCTTTCTTAAACGGAATTCATTTAATTAATATGGAGTGTGCTGTTGGATTGTGGTGCAAAGAGCCTTGTCATAAGTTAAGTTATGGTTTAAATGATATCTAAGCAGGTGCTACAACTTACAGAGCTTAGTGAAGAGGACCAAAACCTTCTAAAGTTCAGGACATGGTCAGAGATCACCTCTATTTATGAGTATCATAAGAAAAAAAGTTTACTGAAATTTGAGCACCTGTATGGAAATAGTTGTGACCCACTAAAAATTCAGCTAAAAATAAAAAAAATGAAGACCAGAGTATCTGGTTCTCTGAGAATAATAACAACTGAAATGAGAGAACACTACAACAGTTTTGTGTTTTTAATACCAGGGAAATCTCTTTGTCTTTCATGTGTTCTTGCTCTGAACAAAGTAACCGAACAACAAAGCAATGCAAATTATGATGATGACAACAATTTTATGCCTGCAATTCAAAAGGTCAAAAAAAATCAATATGGCCTGCTCACTCCGGCATATCTCTCCAATTTGGATTCAGAAATTGCCATGAAAATGAAGGCCATAGTGGCAAAATCTGAAAGAATAGCACGTGCAGCTAGGAGAAAATTGGCACTTGCATTTGAGAACGGAGAGTTATCTGATGACAATGACATGACTGAGTTAAGTGAAGAGGATGAGTATGATGCTCTGATAAGAAAATTGAAAGAAAAATTTACTACAGCTCATAACAAAGAAACAATACAAATAATCAGTCTACTACCACAAAGCTGGTCTACTGCTCATATCTGTGAAGAATTGAATAGCACATAATACATTGTAAAGATAATTAAAAAACTTGTGAAAAAAATTGGTATCCTACCTGACATTCCCAAGCCTGCAAAAAGGATTTTTTGTCCTGAGATAACTCAGAAAGTCATACAATTTTATACAGATGATGAGAACAGCAGGGTTTGCCTTGGAGCAAAAAACTATTTCTGTTCGAGACAACAAAGGTAGAAAGGTTTTGAAACAAAAGAGACTGGCATTGTCTAATATCAGAGAACTGCACATAAACTACAAGAGCGTAAATCCAAATGACAAGATTGGTTTCTCCAAGTTTGCCTTTTTGAAACTGAAGTGGTGTGTTCTTGAGGAGCAAGTGGGACGCACTCTGTCTGCATTTGCCTTTACCATCAGAACTTGAAATTAATGTTGCGTGAAACAAGAATAAATATTTCTTACAAAGACTTACTGGAGAGTGTTGTGTGTAACATTGAGAGTGAAGAGTGTATGATGAAAAAATATCTTAATTGTCTAGGACCAGATGTAATCAGGAATATGCTTGAAGAAATAAATATGTGAGGATCTTCATGAACACACTTTGACTTTCCCTGAGTGAATGACCACTTGAAATTGAGGTCCAACATTTTTTCTGTTACCTTTTCAATGAAATTATCTTTCATCAGATAATTTCATTGAAAAGGTAATAGAAAAAACGATGGACCTCAAGAAACACCATTTTGTAACAAAACAGCAGTCCTCTTTCCTTAAAAGTACAAGAGAAAACTTAAAGCAAAATGAGTGTATAATCATGGGCGATTTCAGTGAAAACTTCACATACGTAGTCCAAGATGAGGTGCAATCTTTTCATTGAGAAACTGATCAAATTACTCTCTACCCTTTTGTGGTGTACTTCAAGACCAATAATGAAGTCAAATGTCAGAGCTTCTGTGTGGTGAATGACCATTTATCCCACATTAATGCTGTCTTTACCTTCCAGAAGAAGCTGCTGCCACAAGTAAAGGAGCTCATTGGCCCCAATCTCACCAAAGTGTTCTACTTTTCTGATGGTGCAGCCAGCCAGTATAAAAATTATAAGAATTGCTGCAATCTGTTACTTCACAAGGTTCATTTTGGGCTTGATGCTGAATGGCATTTCTTTGCCACTGCACACAGCAAGAACTCTTGTGATGGGATAGGAGGTACTGTCAAACGTCTAGTAAGGAAAGCTTCATTGCAAAAAACCTATGCAGTGGCCATTCTTACAGCTCAAGATCTTTATGAATTTTGTGTTGGTAATATTCAAGGAGTCTGTTTCATTTTTGTTGAAAGTGCTGAGGTCCTTGCTCTGCAGAATACACTTGTAAAGCATGCTAACTTCAGAAAGTTGAAAGGAATAAGTGAGATGCACTGTGTTATTCCTATCCAAGCAGAAAGCAAAATACTAACAAAAACAACCTCAACATCCATGGACTTCAATGAACATCAAGTCAGTTGCTTATTAACAGTTGTGACTCCAAAACAAAGAGACGATTTTGCATGCATCTATGACTCTAACTGGTGGGTTGGACGTGTATGTAACACAATGGATTTGGAATCCTACATCGATTTTTATAGTCCTCCTGGACCTGCCACGTCCTTTGTCCCTAACAATGATGACAGGACATCAATATGGATACCAAACAGCAAAATCCTGAAGATCTTGACACCATTTGAGTTCTATACTTCAGGTTCTCAGTCTACAAAATTGATGAAAAACTGAAAAACGAGATATCTTTTCTCTTCACTCTAAAATCCAGAGACATTGATTGTTGAGTTACACTGCCGAAAAATTGCTAAGGATGGATAACAATAGCAACGATAGCAACCATAAAATGGAAGGCAGGAATATGTGGAAATTAGCATAAGTGCGGGATACAGTAAGACGTGTTGTGCATATGCAAATTTTGGATTGCCGAACTTGTTCGTGACGTCATAGCGCTGATAAGAGATATAAAGAATTTGACGCATATTGACTGTTGTTGTTCAAATGCAAAGTTGAAAGGGAAAGAATCAATTGACGAACTTGCAATTTTCAGTATGTCTTCCCGACATCACCTAGATGATTTTACGCATTGCCGTATTATTGGCAAGATTGAAGAAGGGCGAAAAATAACAGATGTTGCCAGGGAGTTCGACGTCAGCCACAGTGTTGTTTCAAGGCTTTGGAAATCATTTCAAACAAATGGAGAGTGTAGCAAACGTCACGGGGGAGGTCGTGTTCGCAGTACGACACCTGCAGAAGATCGGTACATAGTGCTATCAACAAAAAGACACCGGCGCAGCACAGCTAGTGAGGTAGCAAATCAGTTTATGGCTGCTACTGGCAAGTGGATCTCCCGAAAAACTGTCGGGAGACGTTTGCATGAAGGAGGACTATACGCCCGCCGTCCTGTTGTGTGCATCCCATTGTCCAGACGTCACCGTACCACCCGTTTGCAATGGTGCCATCAACATTGCAATTGGACTGATAACGACTGGTCTGCTGTCCTCTTCTCAGATGAGAGTAGATACAGTCTATCGTCTGATTGTCGACGACAACTGATCTGGCGTGATAGTGGTACTGCATATTGTCCAGCAAACATACAGGAAAGGAACCGATATCTGACATGTAGTGCCATGGTATGGGCTGGCATCATGAGCAATGGCCGTACGTCCCTCTATATGCTTCCAACTGGGACTATGACTGGCCAACGATACATTAATGATGTTCTGCTACCTCATGTTCGCATGTTCCGTGGTGCTGTCGGCGATAGATTCATTTTCATGGATGACAACGCAACATGTCATCGAACAGCCGCTGTCCAGGAGTGTCTTGAGAGCGAGGATATTCAACGCCTCGTATGGCCAGCACGTTCTCCAGATCTGAATCCCATTGAAAATGTGTGGGATGCTTTGGGGAGGAGTCTTGCTGGTCGCCAATGCCCTCCAATAAACAAGGACACCCTAATCCGTGCACTGACAGAGGAATGGGATAAATTACCCCAACAGCTGCTTGATAATGTTGTGCAAAGCATGACACGACGTGTGGAATCTTGCATCGCCCTCCATGGTGGCCATATCCCGTATTGACATCTTACGCCGGAACGCCTGCGGACGGTAATTGCATTTTTTTCACGTTTACGTATTCTGCACAAAATGGCCTGTTTGTCCCTTGAACACATTCCAAAGCCTTCTGGATTTCAGAGCACAATAAATTGTCTTTCTTGTAATGTCCTGGCATTCTGATATTATTTTATTTCACTTGGCATCCAACCACACTTACTTTTTTATGCGCTATATAGCCGTTTATGATCCATCCTTAGCAATTGTCCAGCAGTGTATAAAAGTATTATAACAGTTGGCGTCATATGGTCACACATGAAAAATATGGTAGATTTTTCTAGGAGTATTTTATGGCTAACTGTTAACTTTTTCATTTGT
Organism: Macrothele yani; assembly: GCA_039090855.1. Lineage (NCBI taxonomy): Eukaryota > Metazoa > Arthropoda > Arachnida > Araneae > Macrothelidae > Macrothele > Macrothele yani. The sequence goes on along the minus strand of CM076995.1, from coordinate 144,919,994 downwards.
GAGCATTTAATAAAAATATAACGTGATATTGATATAATTTAAACAAGTATTACGCATGTACCGATAACAATATTTTCCCTGATACAGCAAGCCCTGTATATCAAAAACTAGGCTGAACACAATAACCATTTTTTTTTTAGTTAATAGTCATCATATAGGTGGCTATGGTATATACACAAAAATTCAGATTTTTGTATCTCACCCCACCAGAGATATCAGACCTCAAAAAAATTGGGAAAGTGTGTTTTTTCTCAAACTTGGAGGGGGGTGTTACCTAATTTCAGGATTTTTTTGTTTTTTTGTTTTTCACGGGACAAGGTTTCTACAGTATGAATTGCAACTTTGTGTATGTTTCCAGTGTTTCATACAAAAAACACAAAGTAAGACAAAATCAGCATCCGATCATCAATGTTTAAAGGGCTTTTAAGTAAAGAATGTGACTGATTTCTGAACATTTCCTTAGTGTTACAGAATCCTCATTTTATGCTTAACAAAACCTTTTTTGAATCATTCTAATATCTGTATTGGTTCAGGAGATATGGGAAAGGCTTCAATATGCTAAAAATTGTGACGGCCACCATCTTTGAAGGAACCTATAGATATGGGAGGCAGTGAAAAAAAAAAAAATTGTTTTTGGCCATTATTCTACCACACAAATAAATGAGCAGTTTCAAATTTTTTCAGAACTATGCAGCTACACACTTTTTTAAAATTAAGACTCTACATACTCTAGTATGTAGAGTACTTATATTCCTTTCAGACTGGAAATCTACATAAACAAATGTAACTGGAAACATGAGTATCCTCGTGACCGGTCAGCAACTTTCGGGCATACGAACAAGAGTATACTAGTGATCGGTCAGCAACGTTCCGACCTGCAAACACTAGTATACTCGTTACCAGTCCGGTCGCAAAGTGTTAAAATAAAGGTATTATATTGGTACATCATGCCTATTATAGGTCTCATGCACAGTTGTATAAAAATAAAATGTATCTGCGTACACAACCATTGAAACAGAAAACTTGCTGCCTGCGAATCACGATAACAATAGAATAAGATAATTTTCAGAAAAATTATGTAACAATAAATAATTATTAGAACATTACAGATTCCAGAGGACAAAAGTACATTATGACTGAATCCGCAAAAATGTGTGTAAAATGGACCTTACGGCCAAAACTTTAAAATATTGGACTATGAACCTTATAAAAACAAAAGACTAATTAAAGTTTTTATATCTAGAAAAGCAGTTCCTTTAATGAACCTTCAAAACTATACATAGCATTTTCAACAACTTAATTCAAAAATAGTAGAAAAGATTTTAATTTATTCTGGCAACTGCACGAGGAACCTGGCAAAAAAATTTAAAGTCTTTCTGTGTAAGCGAAACTTTTGTTACAGTTCCTATATATTGAGAACAGGCCTTGATAAAATCTAGAGACCAGAAACGTCTGTAAAAAGAAAAGAAATCACTATCGGAAGATGTGAAAAATAGTTTAACATTCTCACGTTAAGATGGAATTAAATATATTAATCTGAGTAAAGCCTTGAGTAAATGTTTTAATTGCTGTAAATAACATTTTTATTTTTTTAATCTACAAGCAAAAACTATCTGCAAAATCTGCTAATAATTTAGAAACTATCCGTGTACGGCATACACATGTACGTCTATATTCTGTGACTCTGGTCTCATGTTATGGAGACATGGATCATGACTAATGAACATAAAATTCATAAAATAGAAAACTAATGAAGTATGCTTAGAATAATTAAAAGTATTTTCTTTAAAGGAAACACATGGGCAACATGCATTTTCTTCAGCTAAATGATTCAAGAATCAATAAGCTGGATTGATATGAAAACTGCCCAGTGCTTGGATGCCCGAAATGGCCTAAAGAATAAATGCATGTGAGATAGAAAGATAAAAATAGTGTTTGCTTGCAACACATTAACATAAATGATAAGGAGAGTAGAAGAAAAGACTTTGGGAGTTTTGCACCATCAGCAGTCACCTGTCCCTAATTGGGGGCTGCTGGTTACAGGATGGGAATCAGTGCCTGTAAGACAAACACACTGATGCTTCATCTAGGACTCGCACCTGAGCTCAGCTCCAACAACTAGCCTTATATAAGATAAAAGAAGTTTTTTAATGTATTTTTCGAGACTCACAACAACCGAAGTTACTGCACGAAAGTTCATTCTGCTGCAGACATAGGGGTTAACAAAATGGGAGAATACACCAGGGTTTCAACACAACTTCCAACGTTGCGGCATTTGCTTTTGTGAAAACCGGCCAAAAAAGAAAAATTTATATTTTACAGACAAGCAACGCACGATTTAGTACTTTTTTTGCCTAACAGATCTTCTACTGCAACTACTCACTTGACACACCTTAAGATCTTCCATTCCATACAAGCTTCCATTCTAAATCAGCCAAACCTTAATCAACACTTCTTTCCAATTCCCAAATTTTACTCCCTATGATATTTCATTATTGTTGATTGTACATATTACTAAGAAATTCACTAATAGGTTAATTACTACATTATTTTTTAAGGCATAAGAACGGTGGTTGAACAAATTTCACCTCATAAGAACACGCTTCCCCTTCAGATCCAAGGCATCGATGCTAAGTTTCTGCAAAGCCATTTGCAACAAAAAAAAAAGCCGTTAACTTTTTACAGTTCACTTAGAATTTTGAAGCTCCGAACACTTTCTCGAACCACCTTGTCAACGTGCCTTTCGAACAACCGGGTTGACCTTCACAACGAGGGACAAACGAAAACCGAAAACAAATAACATTAAAAGAAAATTCAACCGGAAGTACAAGCTTAGCGCCATCTATCGGAAACATCATGACTCATAACCGTGGTGTTTCTGCCAGTACTGCGCATTGGTACTGCCAAGGTGTGAACAACATATATTAGCGTCTGGACACGGAGACAAAACAAACGCAGGAAAATCCACTCCATTATCTCATTGGCCAGGATGAAAACAAAAGCAACCAATTGGCGTGCGTAATGTGTGTGATAGTGGAAACACAGCAGACAGCCAGAAGAGTCCTAGCAAATTCTCATGTGTACGTTCGATGGATATAAAAAGGTTTGTATTGAAGTACCAGGTATGAGTTTAATACATATTCATTTTTAGTGCTGTTCGTCCTAGCAACTCTGTGTGCAAATATTCCCTTCATATACACGTTTGAAATGCCTGCGTGACTTTTTACACACATCGAGAATGGCGTTTCAATTTTTGCAGAGTCTCGGTAACCTTTAGCCGCTATATAGAGCTTTTGTTTTCAATCAGACTTTTTAATCACAGAGTTTGTTCGCGTTTGAGAATGTGGCTTTGCACGTGTTATTATCCTATGTACACACCAGTAGCGTAACTAGCACAAAGTGCCCCCCCCTCCCGCAAGATTTACTTCAGCGCCCTTAAGCTATAGCGTCTAGAAGGGAAAGTGTGCCGTGCGAGCTCTAAAACTGTGTTCGAAATATGTCCCATGCCGCATCGCGGCGCTGCAGACGGTGTCTGTGTAGTGTTGTGCATCAAACAACGAGATAGAAATACATAGAGTGCTTCTGTGATTAGTTCTCTGCTGTGGCAGCTGAAGCCAACGAGGGGAGAGCCCGCCATCTTTGATGAGGTACAAATTCTGCGTGTGTGAACTGTGAAGGAGTCACCTCGGTTCTTTCAGCTGCTCGGCGATCGTGTTATGATTTGTGAATATTCACAATTATCAGCACATTTTGGATAATTATTTCAACAATAAAATGCCATTTAATCCACTTTTGGAAGGTTAGCCCTACATTTCACAAGTAAGCATTTTTAAATAAGGTTGAGCTGTAAATGCTCAGTTAATCAAACGCAGAAAATAGGACATCTAATCCGTGTAGCTGGTGATTAAACCAACAGATGAACCATTTCAATATCTGTGTTATCTTAAGACTTTTTATTCCTTATATTTTGTAAACAGTCATACTCAATGTGAACACTGAATCATGTTTATGGGAAGATGAGGTTAATTGGGAACAATTTTTACTTATGCTAGTGTTTTTTTTTTTTTTTTTTTTACATATACTTGAGGATGTTTTGCAAATGGCATTTGTATATATATTCTAGAATCTGTACAGTGTACTTGCAACTTGTCTGACAAGACAACAAATATTTCAAAATCTTAGGAAGCAGCAATTTCTTTTTATGTGATAAAGATCATGTACCCATGGCTAATGCCCATTAGATAGCAAATACTGGTAAAGCAATCAATTTATGGTTACTTAAATTGCAGAAGTAATAATTGTGATTGGTAATATAAATTTATTGCTTGCTGACACCTGTCAGGAAGCAATCTAGTATTTTATCTGAAAGCACAGGGTCACCCAGCTTGTGTTCTAGGCATTTGTCTCTGATTAGTGATTAATCTGTAGTATTACTGCAACAAAGTGAGAGTGGGGAGCTTGAAAATTTCTTAACAGAATGCTCTTTATTTCTGAATTTGTTAGTACAATGTGTGTGGTTTTTGGGTAGCAAAAATACAAGCAATATTGATTTAAAACTGAAAATAGGAAACAGGGAGTACAATGGTACCTCAAAAATGCAAATAACATAAAATATTTATGAAAACTGGCACAAACGATTATGAAATGACAATTGAAAAAAATTATGGAATAATACAAAAGAAAGGGACTAGCAACATTTTGTAATACCTACTTGCATTTGATTTTTGCGTGATAGGTGGTGTTTTTTTTTGTTTTTTTTTGAAGAATGTGACCTCTGATTCATGATGAATGTACAGTCAGTATATCCATGTATAAATTGCCAGTTATTCCTATTGCATCAACCATATATATGAGAGGTTGGTATTGAACAAATATCACTCACGTAAATCAATCTTTCTTTGAATTGAACAAGTTGTGCCTGTATTTCTCTAAAATACAAATCAGACGCACTTGTATTTCCAGCAAGACTGTTGAAGGAACCCACAAAATAACAACACAAAACATAAACATTTGCTCGCCAAACTTTTTGCACATCATGAATGCAAATCAGTGGTTGTTAATTTGTCACTTCATATTAATAAGAGGCTGTGCCCTTAAAATTGAAACAAGCAAAAAAAAAAAAACTATGTGCAGTACATCTTAACAATTGAGAAAATGTGTACAAATATCAGGTGAAAACTACAAAATTTCAGCTTTGGGACAACAAAAAACTAGGCTTCTTAACAAAAAAGTAAAATATGAAAGTGCAAATAAAAAATATTAAATACTTAATACTGAAACAAAAAAAATACAATTTTTTGTCCCATAAAAAAATTAAAGTCCATAATCTGAATTTTTTGGTCACTCAGCCCAGAGCTTGAAAAATATCTAAAATAATACATGCCCAGAGAAAATTTACCTGCCCAGGTATTTAAAGCAGGATGTGTAGAAATATTTTTCTTTTGATACCAAAAAATTATAAGTCTTTTTAGGTTGAAAAAGTACATAAAACTATTTTTAGCTACTCGGTACTGGTGTTGCTAACTGTAAATAGCATTTGGAGCATCATATTGCCCCAATGTCTGTCTATACCTAGGTCACAGGGGAGTTACAGAAGTGATATATATACTGAAGAGCAATGCTGAAAACTAAGGAAAAACTTTAGAATTTAAAACGAAAGTTGCAAAATTAACCTGAAGATCGAAACGCGCAACGCAGCAGTTACGAAAATTCAGAATTCTCATTCTGCAATGCAAGCTAAATTGTAAACTAGCGCTAGGTCATACAACTCTGCGGAGGTCATGACATATATATAAATTTTAAAACAATTTTTGTTAACTAGCGCTAGGTCATACAACTCCGCGGAGGTCATGACATATATATAAATTTTAAAACAATTTTTGGAGGGCTTATTACTTGCATCCATGGCTTTGCAGAAACCCATTTCCAACTAGGTCTTTGTGGAAGTGAGAAAATGCAGAGTTTTTGCTGGTCCTTGATAAAGCCAAGGCTCAGTATTCTCGACACTTTCTACATTTAGTTGTTTTATTTTATTTTTTATCTTTTCTCCTTTTACTCACACCGGTAGACATATAACCCTTTCTATGTTGTACTTGGTATGAGTCAAAAATATATAATTTTTTTTTGCTTAGGTCTCTTCTTAATAGAATATATATATATATATATATATATATCATCATCATCATCATCATTGTCAACCATTATCAATCCACTGCTGGACGAAGGTCTCCCAAGTTTCCTCCACAACGGTCTGTCTTGTGCCAGTCTCCTCCATGTCACTCCCGCATATTTACGAATTTCATCCACCCATCTCCCATGTGGTCTTTTTCTGGGTCTTTTCCTGTCCCTTGGAATCCAATCTAAAATTTCGGCTGTCCATCTATGGTCTGTCCTTCTGGCAGTATGTCCAGCCCATTGCCATTTCAGGGATTTAACTCTGATCATGATGTCTTCCACTCTCGTCATTTTTCGGATCCACGAGTTCCTCTTCTTATCTCTCCTGGTTATACCAAGCATGCACCTCTCCATGCTTCTTTGAGTTGTCTGCAGCCTTTGTATGTCTCTTTTAGTTAAGGTCCACGTCTCTGCACCATACGTAAGCACTGGAAGGATGCATTGATCAAACACTTTTCTTTTAAGACATAATGGCATATTGCTCTTGAAAATTATGCTGTTTCTTCCAAAAGCTCTCCAGACAAGTTTTGTACGCCGATTAATTTCTTCATCAATGTGACCCTCACTTGATATCTGCTGTCCAAGATAAACATATGTATCTGTTATCTCCAGTTTTTCTCCATCAATCGATAAATCTTCATTTCTTGTAAAAGCATTGAACATCACTTTTGTCTTCTGAAAGTTCATTTTTAATCCCACTTCTTTACTCTTGTCAGCAAGTTCCTGGATCATACTCTGCAGCTCTGATGGGGTAGTTGCAAAAATGACTACGTCATCAGCAAAACGAAGGTGGGTTAGATAATCTCCATTAATCTTTATCCCTTTGTTTTCCCAGTTCAGTGATTGAAAGACATTTTCCAATGTGGCATTAAAGAGCTTCGGAGATATGGTGTCACCTTGTCTCACTCCCTTTCCAATTTTTATGTGTGTTGTATTTTCAAACAGCCGAATCTTTGCACTTGCATTTTCATAGATGTTATTAATAATATTAATGTATGCATCTTCAATACCGCAGGATTTCAGAGCCGTGGTAACTGCTGATGGTTTCACCGAATCAAAGGCTTTTTCATAATCGATAAAAGCTATGCACAATGGAAGTTCATATTCCCTCGCTCTTTCAATTAGTTCTCTCAGTACGTGGATATGATCTATTGTGCTGTAGCCACTCCTGAATCCAGCTTGTTCTCTCGGTTGAGCCATGTCCAGTGTTACCTTCAAGCGGTGTGAAAGAACTTTAGTGAAGATTTTATAAACCACTGATAGGAGGCTGATAGGTCTGTAGTTCCTGAGATCCTCAATGTCACCTTTTTTATGTAGCAGGATCATTGTAGCGTTGTTCCAATCCTCAGGAATCTTCCCTTCATTAAGGCATCGAGTGAAAATTTGGGCGAGTACTGTTTCAATTTCTCCACTTGCTTCTTGTATGATGTCTATAGTAATTCCATCTTCTCCTGGAGCTTTCCCCGCTTCATGTTCTTGATTGCATGAGCAACTTCTGCTGGGAGGACTGGAAGAACTCTGGTACCTTTCATGATGTCTGGAGTACATGTATCATCCCTTTCATATAATTTGGAGTAGAAATCTTTCACTCTTGTCAAAATTTCGCCTCTATTTCTTGTTATAGAACCATCTTCTTTTCTCAGAGCCATAATCTGTTTTCTTCCCTTACTGAGATGTCCCTTTGCTATCTTAAGGCTTTGGTTGTTTTCAATTGCTTTCCTCACTAGCTCACAGTTGAATTTCCTTACGTCTTCAGTGATACTTTTTCGTGTTGTCTTGCATAGCTCTATATATTCCACTTTGGAAGTCACATCTTCTTTAGTTGTCCTCATCTCTCTTCTTTTTTGCATCAACATTTTGGTTTTTCCTGATAATTTGTTCACATGCAACTTGTTCTTAGACCCAGCTAATTTTGTTGCCAAAGCTCTAATGGAAACAGCAACAAAATATATATATATATATATCTGTAACTACAACATATATTAGGTCACCAAGTTTATTTAAACTGCACTTAAGAATAATTATTTTCAATTCTTTTTCTTACGGATAAACCTTGGAAGATAGTTAAATAATACATAGCAAATAAACATATGTAGATACATAAATAAAATAATTTTCATCAAAAAAAGGGTTAGCCTATTCCTGCTGTTAAAATACATCAAAAAGTAAACTGACAGAATAAAAAATACAGGAAAAAGGTAAGTAATGTTTATACGTAATGTTTTATATATATAGAGAGAGAGAGAAAGAGAGGGTGGGCGACATCATAACCAGGTGTATATATATATATATATATATATATATATATATATATATATATATATATATATATATATATATATATATATATATATATATATACTGTATGTATGGCCTCAACTAAAAAAGAAAAGCAGGATGTGTAGAAAGATTTTTCTTTTGATACCAAAAAAGACATGCAAAGAATGCAGACAACTCAAAGAATATATATATACAGAGAGAGAGAGAGAGAGTGAAATCACTGAAATGGCAATGGGCTGGACATGTTGCCAGAAAAACAGACCACCGATGGACGACTGAAATTTTGAACTGGATTTCGAGGGACAGAAGACTCATGGGAGATGGGCGGATGAAATTCGAAACCATGCCGGAGTAATATGGAGGAGACAGGCTCAAGACACACAATTGTGGAAGAAACTTGGGGAGACCTTCATTCAGCAGTGGATTGATAATGGTATATATATCATCATCATTGACACCTATTATCCTTACAATATATGTATACTGTATATAATCAAAATATATATATATATCATTATCATCATTGTCAACCATTATCAATCCACTACTGGATGAGGGTCTCCACAAGTTTCTTCCGCAACTGTATGTCTTGAGCCTATCTCCTCCATGTTACTCCGACATGCTTTCGAATTTCAGCCACCCATCGCCCATGGAGTCTTCTGGGTTTTTTTCGGTAACACTTAAGCTGTGATTTAACTTTGGGGCTCCAGATGTCTTTCCCTAGAGAGTGGTTTGGGGTTCCTGAGTTGTTTTATTCTATGTCATTTTTGTCTAGAACCATGAAAGTGGGTTACTTCTGGTTAATTCTATGTTTATTTCTACTACGTCTAATTCCTGCAGCAAGGTGCAGTGTTGATGTGGTCTAATTACTACATGAGTGTGCTTTACTTCTTTTTACTGATATATGTATAACATCAACCATTATCAATCCACTGCTGGATGAAGGCCTCCCCAAGTTTCTTCCACAGTTGTCTGTCTTGAGCCTGTCTCCTCCGTGTCACTCCTGCATGATTTCGAATTTCATCCATTCATCTCCCATCGGGTCATCTTCTGGGTCTTATATATACATAGAGAGAGAGAGAATTATATTGTGTGAAGTATTTAGTGTATATATAATGGGAAGATGAGGCTAACAAACAGATTAGAAACATGCCCAGTGCTAAGGATTTTTAATTTTTATTAAATAAAAACCATGTAAGTAGTAGTTTTCTTCTGATTATATAAAATAGGGGCAGTTGGTAAAAGTATTTTAATATTGGTACCTCTTGGCTGTGTAAACTCATTGTTTGTTTTCCGTTTTTCTTCGAACTTTTTTTTTAATTTAAAACTCTCATAAAATATTTGGCGTCTATGTATTTGGAGTGATAAGCTGTGGGATGATTCAGCATTCTCATGGTGATGACCCACGAATATCTAAGATTTTTACCGAAATTGCGGATTGACTGCAACTGTATTTTTTATTTTTTTTATTTCTTTTTTTTTTTCATTTACTCTATTACCGCTGACTTATATTTCACTGAAAATTGGTTCCAAAAAATTTGTGAAATGTCAAAAAATTACGGCATGAGATTTTATTCAACGAGAGCAAGCTGCATCCATTAAAATATCATTTTCTTTTTAAAACACTATTGCCGCCAACTAACAATGAAAAGCGTTATTTGATAAGTTAAAGTTTTAGTCTCACCCCCTAGGTGTTTATAACAACATTTCTGAGTTATATCCTTATTTAACATCAAACCATATATTACGAAAACTCCCTTTCTTAACACGGAACGGAAATCGTTCTGTACCTCATCAAACATGGCTGCCACTTGTTTCCGGTGGCTTCACCCGTTCCCCGACGTAAGCGCTCTACGTACTTCTATCTCGTTGGCATCTTATATTTATTTATATTGGAGGTTTAACGACCACCGTGAGCAACTCAATGGGCTATAAGCAGTCGCCCGTCCCTAATTTAGGGTCACTGGTTCCAGGGAAGGGAGAGAGCCAGTGCCGTAAGACAAACACAACATCCATGCCTCACCGGGATTCGAACCCGGACCCCTAACGGACGAATGATCAGAGGCCATCGCTTAGACCACTGCGCCACCGGGGTGGCCTCGTTGGTATCAAACAACAGGGGCTGGATTACGACAATAGTATGTAAGAAAGGTAAGTGTACGGTTTTCTTAAGTGTGCGATTATGGAAATACATTTGACCGTAATCAGAACTCGCTAAAATGTCTTAAGTCTGTTGCAGAGTGCAGCGTCGACAAATTTATTTTAAAAATAGAAATTTACGTGCGCTTGAATTAAATTGATATCATGCTACCTCCTCGAAGAATGCCTACCAAAACGCGAACAAATGGCATGGATACTTGGATATAAGTAAAGACATGCTGTTTGGAAAATTTAACTGTGTATCAGTATTCAGTAGCGGCTAGTGGTAAGCTGAGATGGAGGGGCTGGGCTGCATTCCAATTTTGTAAATATCACTTCGAAAGCTAAGTTGCTGAGCCTGCCGATGCTGTCTGTTTAATAATAATTTATATATATATATACTCTATTGATCGAACGTGTTTTTTTAAAAGAAATGAATATTTAGATTTTATATTTAGCGATTGATAGGGAAAATCTAGAGGTAACCGATACCTGAATTATGCAACAGATATAAAGCGATGGCCACATATATGAAGAAAATAATCGGCGTATAAAACTTTGTTTGATGCATTATTTCTTAAAAGAAAAGTGTTTAATCAGTACATCCTTCCAGTTGTTACGCGGAGCAGTGACATGGGCCTCAACTAAAATAGATATACCGAGGTTGCAGACAACTGAAAGAATCACGTTTGAAGTAACAAGGAAACAGAGAAAATACAAAGAGGAACTCGTGGATCGGGAAAAATTGCAAGGGTAGAAGACATCAATGTCAGAATCCCTGAAATTGCAATGAGATGGACATATTGCCAGAAGAAAGAGCTAGCGATGGAGAGTTGAAATATTAAGCTGGATAGCAAGGGGTGAAAAAAAGACCCAAAAGATGACATTTTTTTTTTGATTGAAGGTTTAACGACCACCGTGAGCAACTCAATGGGCTATAAGCAGTCGCCCGTCCCTAATTTAGGGTCACTGGTTCCAGGGAAGGGAGAGAGCCAGTGCCGTAAGACAAACACAACACCCATGCCTCACGAGATTCGAACCCGGAACCCAGACGGAGGAATGATCAGAGGCCAGCGCCTTAGACCACTGCGCCACCGGGGCGGCAAAAGATGACATGTAGGAGATGGGTGGATGAAATTTGGAAGCATGAAGGAAACTGGCTCCAGACAGACTGTCGTGGAAGAAACTTGGAGACTCATCCAGCAGTGGATTGAGATACTGGTTGTAAATGATATATACTGTAAGAGCAACACACACTGAATTAAAGGAACCAGTTTTAAAGGTATAAAAAAATTATGCGTGTGACAGCGGGAACACACTTAACGTCATATACACGTTTTCAGGTATCAATTGTGACACCTAGAAATCTAATACAGATTTTTTCTTCTGATACACTCCCTTTGGAATTTTGACTTGACACCAGCCACTGCAACCTGGATAGTGATGAAAAACATATTGCGGAATTTTGAAAGGTGTGCCACAATTTCACGATGAGTTGTTACTGCGATACTCGCACACAGGCATTCTCTTTAATAAATACGAATTGCAAACATATTCAATCCAGTTTTAATTTTGAATCCATGATTATAATTTAGTGTAGAACAATTTGTTTTCAAAATTTACCAACTTCATAAATTTTTTAAACAATTGTACTTTATTAAATGTTGTGTTCAAAGTAAATAAGTATAAAGCACTACCTCAACTGAAATGTGCAGCTTATCGATTTTTTTTTCGATTGGAGGTTTAACGACCACCGTGAGCAACTCAATGGGCTATAAGCAGTCGCCCGTCCCTAATTTAGGGTCACTGGTTCCAGGGAAGGGAGAGAGCCAGTGCCGTAAGACAAACACAGTATCCATGCCTCACCGGGATTCGAACCCAGACCCCTTACGGACGAATGATCAGAGGCCATCGCTTAGACCACTGCGCCACCGGGGCGGCAATGTGCAGCTTATATTGAGGGCTGGGGGATATGCAGCAGAAAAGCAAAATGTAGCCAATGGAGCAACTTTAATGTTTTTTGATGAATAAAAATTTACACGAGTTTAAAAGTGAAAATTTCGCTGTGCCTGGTAAGTGAAAATATTAATTTTGTGCAAGTATTTTTTGCTGCAGATATTAGTCTTTTTTTTTTTTTTCAATTTTTTCCATTACTGAATTTCTTTCTTAATCGCAATTTGTTCACATGCCCATTTTGATCAGAAGAGAAAATATAAGTGAAACTTTTTGCAGAAATCTCGGCAACTGAGTTATTAGGAAACACGAATATTCTCCAGTTGTTAGAATTATCATATTGAATAAAAGCAGGAACAAACTAAAAATTTAATGCATCGCCGCAATAAGGCCCGGGCAATGCATTCGCAGCCAACTAGAGACTTATTGTAGCTACGTCACTGGCGAACAACTCCGAGGACCATTCATATCTGCTGTACCAGCGAGAGCTCCAATCAAAGCAGCCCCCAGGAACGTTTTATTCAAAGAAAACGATTTAATGTGGAAATAGGCAGAGTTTTCCACATGAGTTGGTTTTAATAGCAGTCAGAGCAGCCCTCCAGCGTTCCTTTCGCCCCCAGTGGCGTTATGTAGGAAAAACTTCCAGCTGAGTTTAGAAAACTCTTTCTCTCGGCACGGCATGAAAAAAAACTGCTTTGGGTAGGGGTGGGGTCTGCAGCCCCACAGTTCTCTGTTGCAGGAGCCGCCCCTTCTGTATATATAGAAATTGCAAGGCTTTTTTGTATGGGACATTATATTGAATGTGCTTATTTGGAATTGAATGCTTAAGTGTCAGCATCGGCTATGTTCACCAGTGACCATCAGGTACAGTGGCGTAACCATGTTTCAAAATCTGGAGGGGGGCTGATCACACATTATGTGTATATATATGCCAACGATGTTGGTAACCATGTTTAATCGACATTGCTGTTTTATTAAGTACACATTATACATGTGTTTGCATTCTACGAAGAATTACATATTATTAAATAATTTAGTTGGTTCACATAAGAAATGCATATAATTATATACTCGAAACATTTGGGGGGTCATTTACATCGGGGATCCATGACTCGGAAAATCTGGGGGGGGGGTTGACACCCTCTCCTGTTAGGCTTATGACCAGGTATAAGTAATGCCGTGGCTCAACAAATTTAATGCTGCCCGTAAAAAAACAATTTCGGGATAGTGGACAAAATTTACTGTTTGAAGTAAATACGTGGGGCATGTAAATATAAAGTTGTGCATCCATGTGTCTACTCTTCAAACGATACAGAAACTGCTGATATATACTGAAAAAATGGGAAATGTGCTGAGCTCCCAGCCTACGTTATGATTGGTGTGGATATAGTTGATATATATAAATGTTGCGTAAGTTTTTCGTATTATTAAGACGCTTAACAAAAATTATTTTTGCCTGTTACTGACTGGTTTAAAAACGGTGTGTACCACCTTATTTAAGCTGTGTCACACGCATTTACAATGACATTCCTCACTGACTGAAGCATAATTTCGGTCATAATGCATGTATGAGAAAACATATACCAGTAATTGTTCAGAAAAAAACGCAAAAAAAAAAAAGGAAAGTGGCTGATTTGAGGGGATTTTTTTTATACTGTTAGGTAAATTTTACTATTAAATGAAGAAATAATTGTGGGGGAGCAAATAATTTACCAAGACTTATTTGTTCTTAATTTCTGAAATTGTAACTATTTCAGTCTCATACTGATATCCTCTCAGTAAATCCAGAAAGCTTTATTGTCCCAGTAAGGTACGCACAATGACACATTGTGTGCAATGTAAACATGTAACAACGTTGTTTAATGCCGCTAGTAGTTGGAAATAGGTAATACAGATATAATTTACACCAACTGAAACAAATGTTGAAGCACATGTGAAAAAACTGACCCCCTGACGTGGACCGGTTTTGAGTATTGAACTCTCATCAGCATGGGGACCAAAAGAGTGCTGATGAGAGTTAATTAAAAATGGCTTTAGGCATTTCCATACAGAAACCACGTGCAGTTTGTAATAAAGCAATGTTTTAATCTTGCATTGCTTGCACGTATCAAGCATTATTTTTTACAATATCGCCACATCTCAGCACATTGGTTAATTTTTTTTTTGATTGGAGGTTTAACGACCACCGTGAGCAACTCAATGGGCTATAAGCAGTCGCCCGTCCCTAATTTAGGGTCACTGGTTCCAGGGAAGAGAGAGAGCCAGTACCGTAAGACAAACACAACATCCATGCCTGACCGGGATTCGAACCCGGACCCCTTACTGACAAATGATCAGAGACCAGCGCCTTAGACCACTGCGCCACCGGGGCGGCGCACATTGGTTAAGCTTTATTCAATTTATACAGTGAGGCAAAAGTAAGCATCCCATTTAAAATTTTTATTTTTTATAAAATAGAAGTTTGATTAATTTATTGCAGGCTGCTATATGTCAAAGGCTAGTGCAGCAGTTAATGAAATTTTTGTCAAAAACCATTTCTCAATTGTATAGGAACAGAGAAATTTATCAGCATATCAGAACAGAACTTGGGAGAGCGATTTAAAAAGTAACATTACACAAAAAATAAATAACACACAACTTGATTTTTAGGCATCTTAGAAAATTCAATTGAATCAAAGGGCAAGAATTTGTGAATGCAACTATTAGATGATTTCACACATAATTCAATTTCCAGGAATAAATTTAATACCTGTTTAGTTTCTTTTTTTATTACTTTTACACCACCTTGTAAAGAGTAAATTAGTCACAATCATTTATGGCATTTTGCAAGTTTTCTCCAAAATACTGAATTTTATGGTATATAATTCCATCATGGAAGCCCTAGTTAGCAATGCTGGAAATGCTAAAGCTAAATGTTGATTGAAAAAAAAGTGCATTAATAGATTGCCACCAGTAATTTTGGGATTTGAACATAAAAAGAAAAAGATGAAGGTGTGGGACAGTTTGCTAAATGAATCCCACAGTTCTAAACATTTTTAACGAAAAATAGTAACTCTGCAATATTATTACCTATTGCTACCACACATTTTACTTAAAATCTTTTTGTATATTAATATCTGCTGAACCGTTAATTACCAGGTGAAGTAAATATATTCTGTAATAATTCCACACAATGGAATTACTTCAGAATACATTTCTGACCCCAGCATAGTTGATAGCAACCATTGCAATTTTTGAACGTCTTTTATCTTTCACCATTGATGCAGTTACTTGGCGGGTGGGGAGAGCAAGAAATATATTTTTTGTTTAAATAAATACATTTACAGAAATGAATTTTGAATCTCTAAATAACTTACCAGCTTTTGTAATTTCCTTTTCTAAGTTTGTTAACAACCTGAACATTTCTTAACCTCATTTTAGGCTGGAATTTTTTAAAATGAGTTTGGGTTAAATTTCTAGGATCACTTATTTGCATATGCATTTGGCTTACTGTCTGCTATGTGCATACATATATTTAATGAAGGAAAAGTTAACTAGCTACTGCTACAAACTCCCAAAGTTCTCCATTCTTTTTAATACGGTCATATGCATACATATGGTAATATATAGTAGATCAGTAAACACAGCAGTGTCTGCTCTGCTTGCTCAGAGTTGAACATTGGTAATGTGACTAAGTTCAAACCCACTGGGTTTGAATGACTGAACCTGTTCTGTGGCAAAGTTCTTATTAACTGTTAAGGTGGTTTTGAGGAACTCTTGGGGTGAGGGTTTGACCTGTAGCATTACTGTGGAGTCAGTATATATCTACCAACTCCACAGTAATTATAAGTGAGAGCTATTGACTGACTTCACAGTAAGTATAAAGATGGCTTTCACTTGCTTCCTCATAAAAAGAACCTCAACACCCAGATCCAGGGACTTCATTTGCAGCGTCTCAGCTTAAGGTACTTCATTTTTTCTGTATTATCATTGTGAATCTTATTAAGTCTCTTTATATAGAAATGCAACCGTGTCAGTAAATAAAATTTTGCAATCTTACATGTCGCATCTTTACTGTGTTCTACACAACCAATGAATTTAATTTTCTTTATCATCAAGATAGCTAGAATATCAACGATGCTATCTCTGTGTAGTTTTTCGGTGCTGAAATAATGTGTAACAATACCTTCCAGTTGACTGACAAGAACTAGGAGTTCCTTTGATAGATATAATAAGCCACCTTTATCAAATTCTTGTATCAATGTTCCAGAAAATCTGGCCTTCAATACTGCACGTTAAACACATTTTGGTGCAATTTTTGGACTTAGTTATTGCTACACATTTCCTAGCTACATAAACTAGCAACTGGTTATGGGAATTATGTGGGAAAAGGGAAGCACAATCAGAATATGCAGCACTATTCAAGGTATCTTTCACATTATCTAGCATTCCATCACATAAAAGTTCATTTAAATTTAACAAAACATTAGGTTTGTAACTGATGGTGTCACTTGGCTTAATAAGAGAATTGATGATTTCTGTTGTGCAGCTAGTACTACACTTTACAGGCTTAGCCAGATTATAAAAACTTAAACACTGAATGGTCACTAAAAATTCTTCTGCAGTGGGGTGGTCATTGCAGCCTGACAGTTGCCGAATAATACCAAAAAAGTTTTCTATTGAGCCTTGACTCAAGCGCGATGTCATTACATACTTGTAGTTCAAGGTTTCTGTTAGATATTTTAGTATAGAGATGGTACTGCTTATAGTGACTCGTAATCCTCTAGCACTTAAAAACCCAATCTTCTTATCTCCTGCAAAAGCTTTCTATTTATCTAAATATAACAGAAAATCATTAAACACTTTGCATCCCTTAGAATCTACATGGAGACTACTTGATGGACTCCTAGAGATCATTACAGTTATTAACTCCATCATCAACTTTATGAAAAATGCAGTTGCATCAGTACTTCCAATCTGTATTTTAATATGATGCTTATAGAGAAAAAGGCCTTTTAATACTTTGTTGCTAAAAAGCTGCACAGCATAGCTTGCCCTCATTTTCTCAAAGTTATTCGGGTTAATATGAACACGTGTAATTTTTGTCATGGCTTTTAGAGTAGTTATGTCAGAGTCCTTCCTCCATACTGCTTCAACATGCTCTGGTCTTGCTTTCCTTCGGGCTTAATAAAATGCGTTCCGTACACATTTTATTAAGTGAGGAAAATCTGATATGGAATCAAATGTAAACTTTTAGAACAATCTGTAGGATGTATAATGCTGTATTTAGTTCCAGAACAATCGGATGATATACCAAATGTCTTCCACATTTTCCTGTTCCAACACGTAATGAAATCAACAAAAACACGTGCATTTTCAGTGAGACTAACAGCTTCAATAATAATCAATTTTGCAAGCAAAGTTCCACTTATATTGTTACTTGTGTAAAAAACGCCAATTATTTGGGCCCAATCTCCATTTAATGGCTGGAACACCATTACCAGTCTGTGATTACATGGGGTATTCTTAACAGTTTCTGAAGTGTAGGGCCCAATATCAACAAACCCTATTATTTCACCAGATGATTTTGCTTGCAGTTTTTCTGTAAGCTTCACTTCATCTATTAATATACGATCATGTCTTGCAAAAGGCTCCATCTCACTTGTTTTCTTTTATATTGTTTCAAACGTCTGCGCATTGAATGCAAAACCAGTGTTGTAATTTGAAATATACTTTCTAATAGTCGTTCTATTAGGTAGGATCATGATTTTGTGTTTCCGTATGTGCTCGTACAATGTTGGACTTTTTATGTGCATTCAAGTAACCATTCCTTGGTATATGACATACCTCTTGCAGATTTCTTTTGCTGCCTTATAACAATGAATAACCATTTGCCACTGCATAATGGGTAATTCTGCTATTTTTTCATTAATGGAAAGTTCTGTAAAATTCTTATTTTTGTTTTGGATTTTTTTATGTAATCAGAGAGCGAAATAACCCATTTCTTCAGCCTGTTGATTTTCCAAACTTTATTCTGATACTTATTTCTTTTTGGCCACCCCGGTGGCGCAGTGGTCTAAGCGATGGACTCTGATCATTCGTCCGTAAGGGGTCCGGGTTCGAATCCCGGTGAGGCGTGGATGTTGTGTTTGTCTTAATACGGCACTAGCTCTCTCCCTTCCCTGGAACCAGTGACCCTAAATTAGGGACGGGTGACTGCTTATAGCCCATTGAGTTGCTCACGGTGGTCGTTAAACCTCCAATCAAAAAAAAATACTTATTTTTAAATGTAGCCTTTCGTGTACGATAAGCTATTTTGTGCAAAAGTAAGTGCCACAGATACTTACATTTGAGGCGAGTCTCTGTTGCTCCTTTCCTTACACAATTTTTTGCTGTATAAATTATTCTCAAAAATAACTCCACTTCGAAGGTACGTCCTGTTATTTTCAAATTCTGAAATGGAGCCTGCGCCATGACATACTGTTAGCCTATCAGTGTCTCGAATAATGGACTCTAATTCATTTTTAGAAGTAATATTAGAAACTGTCTTAATTTTTAATCCACGTAAATACACTTCACAGGTAACCTCCGGTTCACTTTCGGTTACAACAACCAGTTTTTCGGTTGTCAATTAATTTGGCTATTCACATTTGAATGAATGAACATGGAAAATTATGCACTTTGGATTATTAGCAAGAATTTGCTTACCCCAAAATTCTGAAGGAAGGTTGATATTCAGAAGGCAGTTCAGTGTAACTCTTTTAGAAGTAAATCACAAGCTATTTAAATTACCATCAGGCTTATAATCGATTTCCCTAACTTTCTTTATTTTTGCCAGAGGTTTTGACAAATAATGGGGAAGGTTTGGAAATATTGTTGAAATTGCATTTGGTGTCAGGATGGGCCGATCTCTGGGTATTAACAGTCTCCTCGTTTATTTTATGCACAAAATTTCGAACCACAAATCTCTCATCAAAGTGCGGGTCACATACAGCGCTAAATTTGCCAAAGTTTTTATCTGCACGGGGAATCAATCTTTGCCATTGCTGTAAAAGTTTATCATTTTTGAGTATTCCATAGAGTGACAGCTTACTGTTTTTGTACTGAGTATTGCAACTTGGCACAAAACAATGGTTATTTCTCTTCCGCATAATGAGCTAAGTATAACTTATATACAATAATTAGGTAATCCACATTCCTTCTAAAACCTAAAACATAACACGTTTTCGTCTAAATTGCCGTTCTTTTCACAGTAAGCAACACAAATTTAGTTTCCTACTCCCATCACAGTAAGAAAGAGGGAAGGGAAGGCGATCGGAGCGCCATCTACGAAGGGGACAAATTTCGGTATCCAAGCCAATCATTACGTACGCTAGGCGCTCGGCATACTTTCCCTTCTAAACGCTATACTTAAGCATAAAAATTTTCCCAGGATTTGGAACACGATCGAGGGAGGATGTGGTTTTTACGGTGTGTGTATGGTTCGGAGGGGGTCAGGAAGATAGGGAGAGTGTCTGAAATAGTAAGGGGAGGGGGTACC
Organism: Macrothele yani; assembly: GCA_039090855.1. Taxonomy (NCBI): domain Eukaryota; kingdom Metazoa; phylum Arthropoda; class Arachnida; order Araneae; family Macrothelidae; genus Macrothele; species Macrothele yani. The sequence continues at coordinate 144,899,929 of CM076995.1, read as the reverse complement.
TAGCGCCTTGTAGTTTTTACTTTTTGAATAATTTTTGGAACAGAAACACTGTGTAAGGTTATTAATCAGCCAATCAGGATTAACGGTGCGCGGACCGATGCATAAACATGGAAACACTGCGATTAACAAGTCTGATTTGAAATAAAAGCATTATATAGCGGATAAAGATATCCGAGACACTGCAAAAATTCAGACGGCATTCTCAATGCGTATAAAAAGTCACGCACGCATTTCAAACGTGCATACGAAGGGAATATTTGCACACAGAGTTGCTAGGACGAACAGCACTAAAATGAATATGTATTAAACTCATAGTAGTACCTGGTACTTCAATACAAACCTTTTTATATCCATCGAACGTACACATGAGAATTTGCTAGGACTAACACCAAAAATGCGCTATAGACCGTATGAATTGGCGTCACGAAACCGCGGTTCGCGTCACTTTTTCGTGTGCTGCTTTCTTGCAGAACAACTGGTGTACAAGTGAGATCAAAGATGCATTACATGGGCTACGTAAGTGGGTTATCTGGCGATCAAAATTAGCTTTATTCTGATAAATTAAATTTATTGGGTAATTTTGGTGACCCATATGTAATTCCATACTAATTTTTCCTGAACAATATTGAGGTCTTGCCACGAGTAGAACACGGTGACATTGTTAAATATTTCGATTTTTGCACGAACACCTTAACCCCCGAGCAAATGAAATCGTGCAAGTCATTCATAAACGTTAATTCCAGTCTAAAGATCATAGACTTTTTGAAGATAACGCATCAGTAAATTTATGAACACACCTGTTACAAAATGCAAACTACACCCTCTAATGTTCCTTCGTTTCCGGTCGTCAATGTCAACTCTGCTGATACGTGATAAACACAAATTTTGGCGCTTCTGAATATTTTTTTTTTAAATTCTGATCCCACTTCGTTTACTCAGACAGTTATATATAACAGGACACATCATTATCTCTTCCACTTCGGTTACCGCAGCAGAAAATAACAAATTACACCATCTTCCTGAACGCTCCACAATGCAAATCCAAGCAGTGTTTGTACATCCAGTTGATCCCCAGTGCGTCTGCTAGGATGGTTTACCCAAGGAGGTTAGAAGTAAGAGGAGTTGGCAACAGCCCCTCTCCCTGTGCTTCTGGCGTGACGCCACTTTTTATCAGCTGCTTACGCCAATGCGCCCAATCTAAGAATCTCCTGTATATCTCTAAGGGGAAATCACGATTTTGAACGGAATTTTCGGACCCTTACTCTACCCATACAGGCATGAAAAAAGTTGAGGCCGAAATATTCCTTCTTATAATAAAAAATTTCTAGAAACAACAGGAAAATATGTGTTGGTATTTCTTTAAAAAATTGAACAAAATAATTATTTTTTGAGCGGAAGTGCATAGTGCACATGGTTACTTACTGCCCATGTGCAAGTAACCATGCATACTGCCCATATGCAAGTAACCATGTTTAAAATATAACCAAAAGTCCGAAATATTCCTTCTTTCCATCCTTGGTTTGCATGCGCTAAGCAAAACTGCTTAAGCCACAGGAAGTGACGTCACGTTCCCGAACTCCTGCCGCTCAGACTCCCACCACCTCAGAGAGGACAGAAACAGCTGATCCGTTTTGGCCTCATTCTACTCAAAACGGGTCGCTTCACCTCCTTTACTTCTAACTTCCTTGGGTTTACCTTGCTGTGACGTCTTATGCATGCGGTCTATTGCTCTGGCTGCCTGCTGTGTTTCCACTATTACACACCCCAATTGGTTGCTTCTGTTTTCATCCTGGCCAATGAGATAATGGAGTAGATTTTCTTGCGTTTGTTCTGTCTCCATGTCTAGACGCTAGTTATTAGTCCGTATCGTTTCCCTTATTGCTTACAGCTTCCTTGTCAATTTCAAGAAGTACTAACAATTCAAGGAGGTAAGAATAGATGGATTAAGAGCCAGACATTCTCCTCGTATAATAAAAGAGAAGCGACCGAAACGTCGCGTTCATGACGTCAAAGCCAATCTCAACCTCTGTCGCCATGTTTGTGCTTTTAGATAAATCATACACCTTGAGAGAAACTGAAGTTTTTCAGAAGTTTGTTTGAGACTATCATACCTCGATGGAAGAGCAGTTCTGATTAGATTCCTCATAAGTTGTTTTTTCATGCCTTTTTGTTAAAAAAGAACAAATGAGAAAGAATTGGAAGATAAAGAATGTTCGACAAAGTTTCAAGTTACGTCAGAGGAAATTTCTTTTTTTCAGATTTTTTTTTATTGGATTTTTGACGACCACCATGAGCAACTAAATAGGCTATAAGCAGTCGCCCGTCCCTAATTTAGGGTTACTGGTTCCAGGGAAGGGAAAGAGCCAGTGCCGTAAGACAAACACAATATACATGTCTCACCGGGATTCGAACCCGGACTCATCTCGGACGAACGATCAGAAGCCATCGCTTAAACCAGTGCGTCACCGGGGCGGCATTCAAAATTTTCTCCAAGGTTCTTTTGTTGTATTTACCTACAACTGAACATGTTCAGTCGTTCTTTAAATATGAATGTTATGTTTAGAATAATTTCGAGCAGCTCCGGGGCGCAGTGTTTTAAGCGCTGGATTATGACCATTCGTCGGGATTCAAATCCCGGTGACGCATTTATGTTTTGTTTATTTTACGGAACTGGCTCTCTCCCTTCCCAGGAATCACTGATCCTAAATTAGGAGCAGGCGACTACTTAAAGCCAATCGAGTTTCTCACGGTGTTAGTTAAACACCAAGACAATAACAGCACCAAAATTTTCGAGTGTAAAAACTGAACTTTTAATAGGGAAATCCTTTGGGACGGGTAAATAAAAGGAAACCTTTCGTTTCAGCTCCGGAAATCTTACTGAAAACGCTTTTGGCATCGCGTTTGTTTACGACGAAAACATGGGGCTGAAACATAGCCACGAAGAGTTCCGGGATGGAAATAATAAAGTAAGACAAAAATTGTTATGTCGTGCATTTTTACGTGTAGTAAATATGTACTTTGGTAAAGTATCGAGTATATGGAATAACACATGTTTTAACTCTATTTATAACCCTGAAGGGCGATAGCTATTTCACTTCCTGTGATTCAACAGAAGCCACATAATGTCTCATGTGAGAAATATTCATGCAATTAATTTGACTAAACTTTTATATATACTGAACGAATGTATATAATATTTTTAGTTGAAACAGGCTGTTGGTTGAAGAATTAGGGGTTACACTTGAGAAGAGTTTTGGAAACGATCGAAATTGAAAGTAACGGGTTTTAAAGATTACTTAATTTAGTCCTGGGAGGGATGGTTTTTTTTTTTTTTTTTTTTTTTTTTTGTGGAGAAGTACTGGCGTGTGGGTAATTTATTTTATTTGTAAATGCAAACCGTCAGGAAATTCCTGCTGCCGGAAATGAAATCTGGCTTCATATAAATATGTTCGTCCGAACGGGGTCCGGGTTCGAATCCCGGTGAGGCATGGATGTTGTGTTTGTCTTTCGGCACTGGTTCTCTCCCTTCCCTGGAACCAGTGACCCTAAATTAGGGACGGGCGACTGCTTATAGCCCATTGAGTTGCTCACGGTGGTCGTTAAACCTTCAACCACAATCACTTCAATCACATATAAATATGTTAAAAAACAAACTTATTATTTTCTGAGCCGCTGCGAATGGCTTAGTGGTTAGCAAGTCAGACTGTCATTGCAAGGTCCTCAGGTTCGATCCTGGGCTGATCTTTCAGAGATGGTGTGGTTTACTAACAATCGCTGAATATCCGCCGTGCATCGGACGAGCATGTTAAAGTGATGGCCCCCAGGCTGGACCCACTGGTTAAATGGGTATCTTTTCCTATGCCCCCTCCCCCTGAAATTCTCTCATCCTTGTATGTGCAACATCGTACTTGTACGGTGGCGCCGTCTACTGTACTCTAATCTCACTACAAACTGTTCTGTCAAAGTCGCTAGACTTGCTCTCATTCCTTCTGTTTCTGTGTCCTGCCCAAAAGGCGAACTCGCTGTAGGAGGCTGGGACCTAAACTCAACTCACTGTGGACGGAAGTCCTACTGACAAATACTGTGGCTTGAGTCCTTCTTTTTTCTTTTTTTTTTTAACTCCACACATCCAGGGACATCTGACTGTCTTGGCATGGAGTAAATTACTGCTACAAGGGTGATCACATTCTTGGAATTGGGGCCGCCTCGGTGGTGCGGTCTGATGCCTCCTGATAATTTGTTCTAGATTGTATGAGTTCTAATCCTGGTGAGGCATGGATGTGTTTGTCTTATGGCATTGGCTCTCTCCCTTCCCTGGAGTCGGTTGCCATACATTAGGGATGGGCGACTGCTTTTATCCCTGAGTTGCTCATGGTGGTCCTTAAACCTGCAATAAAAAAAAAAAAAATTCTTGGAACTGAGATCAGTTATTGAAACTGGAAATCACAATGCAAGGGAGGAGGTATTTGTAATGCAAAAAACAAAAAAAAAACAAACAAAGATGAATTCATTTTTTAAATGAAGATTCAACTCCTCTGCCTCTCTTTATTAAATGATAGGTTGAGTGATTAAGTATAGCGAACACAGTCTGTAAGTATGATGACACTCCTGGTCACCTTAGCCATGCAATAAGGCCTTTTACTGGAACTATAATCTTCTGTCCATATGTTGTATAAGATTTTTTTCTTTTTGTAAAACAAAACTGCTGATAGGATATATATATATATATATTCTATTGGCTCAAATTATCTTTAAATTTCTAGATTATAGGCAGCCAACTCCCATGTTGAGTGGCAGGTGAAGGCATTTTAAGTGGCCATAGATTAAAAAAAATAATTGAAAAGGGCTTGTGTTTTGATAAGCATACAAATTGTCTACGTGTCATGACAGATAACTAAGTTGCACTACTAACCATCACTCGCATTGACTTTCTTCCCTTTCTGCTAAAACACCTGCCCTACTCCACTTTTTTTGTGCTGGCTAGTCAAGGACACATTCCCAAGTTTAGTATATTGCACCATACTTACAGCTGTATTTTGTAATCTGTTTCTATATCACAAAATGTTTGTATTCCACTCCGAGATGAATTGCGCATGCCATGCTACAGATGGAAAATTCCTCAGATAAAATCAATATTTTGAGTAGGCGTGGGTGGTGTGTTTGTCTTACAAACCAGCTCTCTCTATGCTATCAACAGCCCAAATTAGGGATGGACAACTGATTATATCCTCATGAATGGCTCATGGTTGTGTTTGAACCCTGAAATTTAAAAAAAAAAAAAAAAAAAAGTTATCTTTCATCAGTACGTACACGTCTTTGATCCTGCATTATTTCTTCAATTTATGCTGTGCTGATTTCTACTGGAAAGCTGCTTGAATGTCCACTGTGCTGGTTGTAAGTTACAATATCCCTGTCATCTACAAACTTTTGAGATTATTCAGCATTATATTAACTCATCACACATTCTTCATAGATTCAAATGTTTGAAGGGCAGCCAGCAAAACTTCCATTACCAAAAAAAACCCTGAATTACAGCTTGGACCTTTTTGGGTGATCAGCATTCTAGTAATTATTATTTTGAACTTTTGAACTATGTGAACAACTGGGAACAGTGTTAGACTTAGAAATCAAGCTGGGTGAGTATTATTTTTGCTTGGGAAAATTTGATAGCAATTTATTTATGAAACACTGAAAGAAAGAATTTTTAATGCTTTTCACTACTGGCTACAAAAAATGTAACCTACCCCCCCCCCCCCGAGCAGATTCAGAGCCCACCCCACAGGACCAAAGAAAAGCTTTGATTTGTTAGCACTAAATTAAAAGTGTAACAAATTGAATAATTTTTCAGCATATTACTTACTTAATTAATTGGAAGAATTTATAGCCATACTTAGAACACTTTTTCATTTTGAGGAAAAATATCAGAAAGGTCCCCGGTTATTCCCCACACTTGCGCCCCCTTCACAAAAATCCTGGATCTGCCCCTGACACACACACATAGTTCTAACAAGTTACACCACTGGTAAACTAACAAGATAACATGACAATGGCTAGTGGTGTGAGATATAAGTGTTGGTAGAACGTTGCCTTCAACTTTTTTCTTAACTGCTTCTCAGAATTTTGCATTTTTTTTTTTTTTTGTATGAAAGTAGAACTGCACTTGTACAATGTCTTTAAAGAAAAATATTCTATTTGTTCACTAAATCAAATTTTAATGCTGTAACATGCAGACACAACTCCTCTCTCATATCTTTTCCTTTAAGCCAGTACACCTCTCCTCCCAAGCAGGTGTCAGCCACATTACACTCCATCAGTGCCTTGGGGCAAGCACAGTGCTCATATAGATTTAAATTTCACTTTCTATGTTGGAAATCCTGTACTTAGAACAAACAGTAGAGCCATTAGTAATGGCCTTCCTCATTGAATTCCTATCCACCCTCCTCATTTGCTCCTGGCCATACTAACATGAAAAATGGCTTAAACTAAGGAATTGGAAGAGTACAGTTGGATTTTTATAAGCTGCCCCAGTGGCGCAGTGATCTAAGCGATGGCCTCTGATAATTTGTCCGAAAGGGGTACGGGTTCGAATCCCGGTGAGGCATGGATGTTGTGTTTGTCTTACGGCACTGGCTCTCTCTCTTCCCTGGAACCGGTGACCCTAAATTAAGGATGGGTGACTGCTTATAGTCCATTGAGTTGCTCACGGTGATTGTTAAACCTCCAATCAAAAAAAAAAAAATAATAATAATCATTTTTATAACCCTGTGATTGCTATTTTTGTAATCTTTCAATGGAGAAGTAAACAGTGCTCTTCCTAGGGAAAACTAGGTAGAGCTACATGACAAAAAGCACAAGACTCATTATTGGTGAAGTTTTGCTATTTGAAAGTTAAAAAAATAAAAAAAACAAAAAATGGCATATCCTGAACAGGGTGGTGGCAGGAAAGGCAGCACCTCCTTGGCGTTATTCCTGGCGCTAACACACCTGTAATGTGCACATCAGCCTGAATAAATTGAAGCTTCAGGTACATTATTGTCTATTCTTACAGTTGTTGCATTCCTTACTGGTGTGCTCTCGAATTCTCAGCCTTGCAAATATATTTTTTGAACAACCTTCATAGCTTTAAATTTTGGGAGAAACTTCCTTCAACCGTGTAGGTGTGTAGTTTGAGCTTTGAAGTTGTGTAGATTTGCATACCTCATTACAATATTGATTGAACATACCTTATAGTTCAATGATTAAATCTAGCATGTGGACTTCTGCTTCATGTAGGATTTGAATATTGAGTGTGAGGTGTTGTTTGCCTTACCATCTCTTCATACTGGTTACTTACTTGTTTGGCCTTACTAAGAGCATGAAATTTTAAAACAAGTGAAAAGTAAGTTGTTTTATGTTTTTAAGGTATTTATTTTGTTTACAGATGTTACTAGCCCTTAGATGACTTTCAGGACCTGTTGTCAGTGTGTTAAAACATTCAATGTGGTGGAATTAATGCATTCTTCATGGTGTCTTACCAAGTTCTAAAAGTAGAACTTTCAAGTATTGCAGATTATTTTACTGCCTTCAATTAGGAATTTATAAATCTTTTCCTTAGATGCTTATTGGGCTCAATAAAAATTAAAAAAAGAAATGTAAAAAAATATTCATGGAAGTATTCAACACACAGTTTTTTTTTTCCAGTTTAATTTTGACAATTTATCTCTACTAAAATGTGAAAAAAAAATGTGTGTCTATGATGCAACTTGACATTTTAATGTAGATTTCAGTATCAGCGATTATGTTGGAAAAGTTTTTATGGTCGAAATTTAGCTTTTTGTTATGTCATACATGTTAAATATCATCATCATTGTCAACCATTATCAGTCCACTGCTGGACGAAGGTCTCCCCAAGTTTCCTCCACAACGGTCTGTCTTGTGCCAGTCTCCTCCATGTCACTCCCGCATAATTTCGAATTTCATCCACCCATCTCCCATGTGGTCTTCTTCTGGGTCTTTTCCTGTCCCTTGGAATCCAATCTAAAATTTCGGCTGTCCATCGATGGTCTGTCCTTCTGGCAGTATGTCCAGCACATTGCCATTTCAGGGATTTAACTCTGACCATGATGTCTTCCACTCTTGTCATTTTTCGGATCCACGTCTCTGCACCATACGTAAGCACTGGAAGGATGCATTGATCAAACACTTTTCTTTTAAGACATAATGGCATATTGCTCTTGAAAATTATGCTGTTTCTTCCAAAAGCTCTCCAGGCAAGTTTTGTACGTCGATTAATTTCTTCATCAATGTGACCCTCACTTGATATCTGCTGTCCAAGATAAACGTACGTGTCTGTTATCTCCAGCTTTTCTCCATCAATCGATAAATCTTCATTTCTTGTAAAAGCATTGAACATCACTTTTGTCTTCTGAAAGTTCATTTTTAATCCCACTTCTTTACTCTTGTCAGCAAGTTGCTAGATCATACTCTGCAGCTCTGAAGGGGTAGTTGCAAAAATGACTACGTCATCAGCAAAACGAAGGTGAGTTAGATAATCTCCATTCATCTTTATCCCTTTGTTTTCCCAGTTCAGTGATTGAAAGACATTTTCCAATGTGGCATTAAAGAGCTTCGGAGATATGGTGTCACCTTGTCTCACTCCCTTTCCAATTTTTATGTGTGTTGTATTTTCAAACAGCCGAATCTTTGCACTTGCATTTTCATAGATGTTATTAATAATATTAATGTATGCATCTTCAATACCGCATGTTAAATATATTATATAGGAAATTAAAATTTCTTTTCAGACTATTGATCTTAACAGCATGTCTGAAGAAGAACGTATGAGGTAAGTTTGGAAATCACAACTTTAATAGTTTTCACTATAAAGATTAGTGTAGAAATTTAAATGTCATATAAATTTCTGGCATATCCTTGTATGGCCAATATTTTGACCAAATTTTAATATGATGTATTTTTTTTTCAGCAAAATTCACAGGCTTTTTATTTTCCTTTTAGCAAAATTCACACAAACCCATGTAATTTCATCACAAGATACAGCTTGCAAAAGATACTGTGTGATTGAGAAATATTCATATACACAGTGTTTGCACAGCCCCTGGAGTCGTGGAAAAGTCCTGGAATTTGATTTCTTTTTTCTTTTCCAGGCTTGGGAAGTCCTTGATTTTTCATATTTTTGTGAAAGGTCCTGGAATAGTTCTGGAATTTTTTCTTGCAGTGAAAAAAATAATTGGTTGAAATATTGGGATTGATTGCATGTCTATTCTAGCTTCGTGCACTATCTGCTCCTGATGACATTTCCTTTTGTGGAGTGTGGAGATACAGTGTCATCTGTTTCCTCTCATGATGCTAGAGTGCAAGATTTTTGAATGCCATTTTCCCAGTCAAAACTGCATGTGGAAACCTCTCTGCAAGGCAAAGATGAATATTCTTCTTAGCTCGTGCTTTTCTCACTGAATCAGGTTGATATTAGGCCTTCATGAAGCCAATGTACATGGGAATAGATGACTCCAGAAGAGGGAATCTTCAGTGCCATGGCAAAATTGTTTTGCATTTTTATCTGTGTGCTAGGTTCCAGATTGCTTGATGTAAGTTTTATAGTAGCAATTTTCAAACGGGGAAATTCTGCCACTTCATTGGAGATGTAACACACGCTCAAGAACACTTCGTAACAGCGGAACCCACTGGACTTCATAAGAATTCTAAATGTGTAGTAAATTGCAACCCAATTTGCAAAATATGAAACAAAGCGCTATGATTCTAGCAAAAAACTAAGCTCCTGGAATTTGAATTTATTTTCTGTAAATGCATACAAACTCTGTGTACACAATCAATAAGTTAAACATGGAAGTATTTGTGTACCAGCTTTGACTGTCTGTGTATGGCTTGTGAAAAATGCTATAAAAATTACCATTTACCATAAAGTTAAGCATGGTAGTTTATTGCCAACCATAAATTTATCAACATCAAATCTGAGTAGTACCAGTAATTTTCTCTTTCTGCACTTAGCTGTTAAGCATATGTGGATCAATCACCATTTTCCATCCTAGAAAAATAACTGCAAACAGCAAGCTAGAGGAAGAGAAGAGCTCTTTTCAGTTTGCTTGGCTGATATGATGACAACAGTGCTGAGGACATTGTTGTTATGATCCCAAACATTGGATTACTGACTTAAAAAAGAGCTGATAACACATTTGGAGTAAATGCTAATTCTGTGGAAGAAATATTCTCACAATACATGGAGATATGTCAGAATCGTTAACACAGCAATCAGAAATCTCTGAATTGTCTGTATTTACTGTTCTTCTCGTAACAATCACATCAGAAAATCTGAAAATTACATTGCCTTGGAGTGGGAATTGAACCTGCATCTTCTGATTTCTTTTCAGGCATGCTATCCGTTACACCACCCAGGATGACCAAGTCTCAAGCATCTAAGTTTTAAGTATCAGAGCATTCTCTAACTTTCACCAGTTGAAGCAAATTCTGTTCCTCGTAGCATTAAGTAAATCACCAGTCTGCCAGGTAAATTTTGTGGCAGAAATATTCTTCCAGGTTTTCTACATACATACATACATACATACATACCACTAAGCTGTTCTATGAGATTCAAAGATTAGCTCCACAAAGAAATGCAAACTACCAGATAAATTTCTAACTGATTATTTACTTACTGTTGCTGTATCAAACTTCTCCATTTACAGTGATCTTGACACACAACTTGGGCTTCACTGACATCCATCACACAATGTACACAAGACCTTCTATTCTTCATAGTCATAATCCTTTTCTCATGCAGACACTCCTGAATCTGATCATCCTATGATTTCCTTGACCTTCCTCTGCCTTTCCTTCCTGCCAATTGGGCTAAAAAAAAATTTTCTTAGTAAGCATCTCATCACTCATTCTTTCAACATGGCCAAAGCATATTAGTCTCCACCTTGCGAACAACATTTTGCTTCACATTACATGACTACAACACATCTTCATTCCTCACAAGATCAGAACATGTCTTGTCACCCCCCATCCCCCTGTAAGTAACGCCTCCAGCACACAAATGACTCCTATGTTTCTTTTGTAGTACCCAGATTTCACTGCCATACATCAAGAGTAGGAACAATTACACTTTCATACACAGCCATGCGGGCCCTTCTTGAGAACCCATCATTCCTGTGAAAACAGCTGTGACTTTCAATGAAGAATTCACCTGCCTACTAATTTCACCATCTAATTTGTTCTCTCTGTCAAACATGCTTCCTAAATATACAAACTCATTCACCTGGTCAATCACTATGCCATTTAGACTTATATTACATTCAGTGCCGACAGTTCCTCATCCAAAAACCATAACTTGGGTTTTTCTGTTATTTATACTCAGTTTGAATTTCTTGCAAACTGAGTACATCTGGGACAACATATTCTGCAACTCACTTTTGCTCTCTGCTAACAGGACTGTGTCATCAGCATACAGCAATCTGCACACACAGAACACAGATATTACCCAGACATAAACCAGTATTGTCCATTTTGGCATCATGCATACACGCATCCATAAATATATTGAACTGCCTAATGACATTATGCAACTTGTCTGACTCGTGCATCAATAGAAAACCATTTTGATAAAACACCATTCCCTCTTACACAAGCTCTACTGCCAGCATACATTGCTTTTACACTATTAAGTAGATTCCCAGTAACACCATATTCATTAAAAAATTTCCACAAAAGTGTCCTATTTACTTGGTTGTAAGCTTTCTCTAAATCTATGAAGGCAGCAAAAACTTTCTTACCAACAGCCAGATACTTTTCAGTCATCATACATAATGCAAAAATTTGGTTAGTGCAGCCTTTAGCAGGCATAAAATCACTCTGAATATCCCACACTTTCTCTGATGTTTTACCTTGTACTTTTTCAATAATGACCTTACCAAACACTTTCCCTGGAGCACTCAGTAAGCTAATACCACGATAGTTCATGCAGTCAGTTTGATCACCTTTTCTCTTATATAAGATAACAATGATAGCATCCTTCCAATCCTGAGGGACCATTTCTAACTCCCAGCACAACTGGGAAATTTCAGTTAACAACCATATTTCAACATCTCAGCAGTTATGCCATCAACTCCCAGAGTCTTATCGTTCTGCAAAGATTTTAGAGCTTTACACACCTCTTTTCTTGATATCCCTCCTGTGCTTCCATATTTCACTGTGACATCATCTGCTTCTGCCTCAGAATCACCTTTGCTTTCTTGATCTAATAACTCACAGAAGTGTCTGATGTGATTAATTCCAGGTTTTCTGATGTGATTGTTACATGAAGAACAGTAAATACAGGCAGTTCAGAGATGTCCACTAGAACGTAGAAGTAGGTGGGTTGAAAGTGTGAAATCAGCCATTGGTGAATGTAGAAGCAAACATGGTAGTGGCAAAAAAAAAAAAAAAAAAGAAGCTTGCAGTGGACAGAAAGAGATCGAAAAAGCTTGCTGTCAAAATAATGATAATGATATTATTACTTTCTGTTATGTGGCCCATGCTAAAAAGCATGCATGAATGCCTTACAAGTACATAGGTGTGAGGTGATAATGAATGAATGAATGAATGAAAGAAAGAACGCATACACACACATCTCTAAGCTGCTCTCCGAAATTCAGAGACTAGATTCACAAAGAAAGCTCATCTGCCAGATTAAAGCTGATGGTGCTAGATTTTACTTGCTGTTGATTTAATTAACAAAGTCTCCATTCACAGCAATGTTGCCACGAAACTCGAGCTACACTGACAATACGTCACACAAAACCTTTTGTACTTCATACTTATTATCCCTTTCTCATGCAGACATTCCTGAATCTTATCTCGTGATTTTCGTGGGCGCCCTCTTCCTTTCTTTCCTGCCACTTGTGCTGAATAAATTCTCTTAGTTAAGCATCTCACCACACATTCCTTCAACATGGCTGGGTAATGTCCTAATAAAGATACCTTTGAAATCCACTGACACATGCAGCCGAGTTTCGCAGCATAAAGCACTGGCAGGCACGGCATCTCACGTTGTGGACAACCATCGACTCTCGTAGCCTTAAGGGGACCGTAAACAAATTGCAAATGTAACAATCAACTATGAAATGAAGTCTGGTTCTCTTAAGGGACCATCTACAAATTGAAATGTGACTTACTATGGCCACACGAAAACCATGTTTCTTAATAAGTAAGTAACCAATTTGCACGCAAATGGTCTCTTTCTACTCATTAACGAATCACCCATGAGGTACAATACAGAATTACATCCCATCCACCCGCCATCTGTCCTTCTGTCCCAAAGAATAAAAGCAAATATCTCCTTCAAGAAACAACTGGTTTGCACGGAAATGATTTCTTTCTACTTGGGGATGAACCACACCTATCAGATACGATAGAAAATTACTTAAAATCCATATATTATTCTTCTGGATGGACAGACACACAGCGGATGGATGGAACATAATTTTCCATCATGTATGATAAGTGTGAGGCGTCCTGAGTAGAAAGAAATCATTTCCATGCAAATCGGTTGTTTCTCGGAAGAGATCTTTGTTTTTTTCTTCGGGACGGACAGATGGCAGACGGATGGAACATAATTCTGTATCGTATCTCATTGGTGATTCGTTCCTGAGTAGAGAGAGACCATTTGTGTGCAATCGGTTAACTTACTTGTTAAGAACCACGCTTTCGTCTGGCCATAGTAAGTCACATTTCAATTTGTAGATGGTCCCTTAAGATAAGCCGCCTTTGTTTTCTAGGTGATTGTTACATTTACAATTTGTTTACAGTTCCCTTAAGGGAACGAGAGTCGACGGTCGTCCGCGATGTGAAATGCCGTGCCCGCCAGCGCTTTACGCGGTGAAACTCAGCTGCATGTGTTAGTGGATTTCAAAGGTGTGTGTATTAGGACATTACCCATGGCTGAACCACCTCAAAATGTTTGTCTCCACTTTACTAACAACATTTTGCTTCACATCACACATCTGCAACATATCTGTGTTCTTCATATAATCAGAATGTCTTGCCCCCCTCCCCACACACACACTCTTAAGTAATGCATCTCTCCTGCACACAAATGACTCCTATATCTCTTCTACAGTACCAAAGTTGCACTGCTATACATCAAAGTAGGAACAAACTTTCATAAACAGTTATTCAGGACCTTTTTGAGAACTCATCATTCCTGAGAAATTCTCTTAAGGCAGCTATGACTTTGGTATTGTAGAAGAGATGTATGACTTTTGTAGCTATGACTCAATGAATTCACTTGCCTACTAATTTCACTATCAAATGTTTTCTCTGTCTAACATGTTTTCTAAATGTACTATTCATTATTCTCCTGATCGATCTTGCATTCAGTTCTAATAGTCCCTTGCTCAAAAAACCATATCTTCATCCCCCCTTATTTATACTCAATTTGAATTTCTTACAAACTTCGTACATCTGGGACAACATACTCTGCTACTCACTTTTGCTCTCTGCCAAGAGGACTGTATCATCAGGATATAATAGCACACACCAATATTATTACTACATTAAGACATAAACCAGTATTGTCTACTTTCACATCACACATCCATAAATATATTTAACAGCTATGGTGAAACACAATCATGTCTGACTCCTGCACCTACAGAAAACCATTTCAATAAAACACCATTCACTTGTACACATGCTCTACTTCTGTCATGCATATGTAATTTCTACACTTTTAAGAAGATTCCCAGCTATACCATAATCACAAGGGACCTTCCACAGAAGTACCCTGTATACTTGGTCATAAGCTTACTCTAAATTTATGAAAGCAGCAAAAACATCCTTACCAACAGTCAGATACTTTTCAATCATCATATGTAATGCAAAAATTTGGTTTGTACAGCCCTTACCAGGCATGAATCCATTCTGTTCATCCCACATTATAATGACTTTCCTGAACATTTCCCCCTGACACACTCGAACAGTCCCATACCACAATCGTTCTTGCATTCAGTCTAATCACCTTTTCCCTTATACAAAGGAACAATGATAGCATTCCTCCAATCCTGAAGTACCGTTCCTAAATCCCAGCACACTTGGCAAACTTGAGTTAACCAGTAAATTACAGAGTTACCACCATATTTTAACATCTCAGCAGTTATGCCATGTATTCCGGGATTCCTACCATTTTGAAGAGATTTTAATTTAGCACTTTACAAATCGCTTCCCTTGAGATCCCTGCTGTGCTTCATTCTCTCAGTGTGGGATCATCTGATCTGCTTTTGCCTCAAAATCATCTTAGCTTTCATGTTTTAATAACTCGCAGATCTGTTCTCTCCATTGTCCACTTAACTCCTTAGGCTGCCATATTATTTCTCTGATCCTATTTCTCCACACAACTTAGAACTTTATTTTTTCAATTTTTTCTACATTTTGCATACTTCAAAAATGTTTCCCTGTCTTTCCTAAAAATCCAATTCATGCCTTTCCAACTTATCCATCTTATCTTTTGCCTTACTCTGACAAACCAATTTTGCTGTTTCATGCTTTTTACAGGGATATTCATCTTCAGAGACACTATGTTGCAACCACTCCGAATTTTTAATCTCACTGTTTCACCAAGCATCACATTTAATGCTACTCACTGTGGCAGTACCTTGAACCTCTTTAGCGACAGTGGCAATAGGCCTACTCCTTAAAACTTATCCACTTGTTTTCTACATTCTTTTCACACAACTTCAACTCATTCAGCAGTCATTCACCAAGTATTTCATAAAGAAAGCTTTCAAAATAAAACTGAATTAGGAAGAAAAGCAAAAAGAAACAGAAAAACATTTCATCTGTTGTGACCACAATTAGTTTCTTGTTCACCTGCTTTGAAGGTATGCAAATTTCAAATATACGCACATCTGTAAAAAGCTGGGACAAGACTTATGCTTTGTTAGCATTAATTATTGAGTGTATGGATTATTTACGTACATTGATAACTATAAATTTCACTAAATTCTGGGTTTTACATAGGAATAAAGGAAATTAGTTACAGTCAAATTTTTGGGTAGCACCCCTACCATTCCTCAGGACTACACTATAGTAGGTGTTGCCATTCATTAGCTAAATTCCAACCTTTCACATCATTTAATATTGTGCCTCTTCTCTCAATTTCCAGTCCTCCTGACAGTTTTCTCTTGAAAAAGTGCTGTTGATGTGTTAGAACTTCTACAGGGTCCCAAAGCACTTTATGTCCTGTATTTTGAACAAAAGGTTGTGATTACTCCTTCAATCTTCAGTCTTTATGCTCGGTATATGGATGATATTATTTTCATCATAGACAACAAAAGGTCTCTCTTCTATATGACTAGACTGGTTCAACTCCCTGGATGACAAATTGCAATTCACCATTGAACTGCAAAAAGATAACTCAATTTTCTGGACTTATCATTAGTCATAAAAAAAGGAAAAATTGAAACAAGGTTATACAAGAAACCTACCAACAATAATAAAATGTTAGACTATCAGTCAAATCACCCTAATTACATAAAAACAAACTTGTCCACTCAAGTTTTGGAAAAGATTAATGTTCTAAATTCATCAGAATTGTTAAAACATGCTCAAAAGAAAGAGCTGAAAAAAGTTTTAGAAGATAATAATTACCCTTCTCTAGTGCTTAACAAAATTGTTAATACAATTTTTTTTAGAAAAGAAGCATAAGTCAAAAACTAAATTGCTTCAGTTAAATAGAAAAGTCACTTGCCATAAAGGACTATTTGAAAAACTTCAGAGGATTAGTGAGAAATTTCTAATCAGACTGGCTCCAGGATTAAAAAATAAAATTAGTAACTACCTTCAAAAATTAAAGCTAAAAAAGAAAACCTCCTGTTACAGGAAGGAGTGGTTTACAACATAAAGTATGAGTGTGGTCTCAGCTATGTGGGAGAAACAGGCAGACAGCTTAAAACCAGATTAGCAGAACATAAAGCTGCAATTAGAAATTTGACAAATAAAACAGGCTTGGACAGACATGTTCAAAATACAGGACATGCTTTGGGACTCTGTAGAAGTTCTGACACATCAACAGCACTTTTTCAAGAGAAAATTGTCAGGACTGGAAATTGAAAGAAGAAGATGTACAACATTAAATAATGTGAAAGGATGGAATTTAGCTAATGAATGGCAACACCTACTGTACAATTGTAGTTCTGAGGAAGGGTGGGAGATGATAAGTTCACAAGGCCAGGATACCATACTGACGTCACAGATGATATGCCTCTACTACCGATAAACCGATATAATATCACTATGGGCAGAGCAGATGTAAACATTGCATTTTTTGAAGTAGTCAGAAAATTCGTGCAACTGATGCAGAAATAAAGTAAATGCAAACACACCTGTACCGGAAAAACTCGAAAAGCAACGAAAATTATTTCTAAAGATTTACCGAGAAAAAAGGCTTTTCTTCTTGAATCTTCCTTTAAAGCTGCCCTAATTTTTGGCTATTTCTTTAACCAGTTTCATACATGCAAGAAATTTTGTAAATTTTTTTTGCTCAGGCTAGAGGCCCTTTTAACCATGACCCCCTCCAGCCCTGCACTGCGGGGGTTGTGGGTGGGTAGGGGGTGGGAGCTATCAGTACTACCCTGTGCAAACATAAAAGGCTGGTTTGTATCTTGTTTCTCCGTGATCTTCATTTGACCAATTGATGTGGAAATAAAGCAGATGCAAGAAATAACTATTCACTAGTTTGCATCTTGTTCCATTTCTTTATCCCAACGTTCCTATTATTAGCATTATTCACGGAACAGTCATATGCGAGCAGACCTAATGGTACCAGACAACATTGCTTGGGCAGCGATCTTTTAAATAAATCAGTTCCTAAGAAAAGCTGAAGTCTTTAATTCGCAGGATTTCAGTAAATTTCCGATTCTAAATATTTTTTTATATATTTTATAGAGATTCTCATTCGTGACAAAGTTACAAGTACAGTTGTTTTTACTAGTAACTTGTGCATACCAGAGATGGCAACATATGTTCCTTTGAATGGGGTGTAAACTGAAAATTAAATAACTTCGGAGAATTTTTGAGTTGTGTTGCTTTTGTTAATAAGAATAGTAATCCAATAATTGACATTACTGTATGCAGAACACTATTCTTAATAAAATTAATGACATTGTAAATTACATAGATATTGGTAATTCCACTAAAACTTTAGCAAATAATTTTTAAAATAATATTTTATTAAGATCAAAAATTTAATTTTTTTTTTCATATTTTGATCAAAGTTGATGAAAACCAGAGTGAATAGAAAAGAAGTGAAATTGTATTCTGGGAACGTAAAACTCCTGACGGAATAATTTTAGTTATTCGAGTTTCGTCCTGTAACTACCGGCAGATGTTGCCACATGAGTTATTCTAAAAACCTTTCCAAGCTGTCTGGCACAATTTAGCATGAACTAATGTCATTGTTAACATTTATGGAGGTGGTTAGTAATTACTGTATTATAAAAATCTGTAATAACACAGTAAAAATTAATTTGCGGTGTTTAGCTTCGTTTCGTTACTTAAACATTTCCAAAAACTGAAATATTTGCTGCAACGGATAGAGTATGAATACCCCAGTAGATTCAAGTCTTTCAGCAGTTTTCCATACTCGTCCTCTGATTCTAAATAACCAGAAATGAAGCCATCTTTATCAATATTGTATTCCCTCAAAAATTTCTGGAAAACGTCATTTAAAGAAACCTCCATAGTCTTCAGAGAGACTTCGAAAGATTGCTAATGTGAGTCCCGTTCCAATTGCATCATCTGATGAAGACCTCATCCAATGCTTGTATATTGTTTTTTGATATTTTTTATTGCACAGGCACAACTGACTAAGTCTGTGATGTCAGCATGGTATCCTGGCCTTGTGAATTTAGCATCTCCCTGAGGAAGGGTAGGTGTGCTACCCGAAAATTTGACTAAGTAATTAATTTTATTCCTGTGTAAAACCCATAATTTAGTGAAATTTATAGTATATCAAGTCTGGGAATGGCCATGTCATTAATTATTACATTGATAGTTTTGTTCAGTGTATTGTATATTTTATTTTCATTTTCATGTCCAAATAATTACATTTTTTTGCTTTTAGGTTTGTTCATCAACAGATTCACGAAAAACACAGAGGCCATGAGTCTATGCATGCATGGATGATAATCATTCTGTTAGTTGCTGTTGTAGCCTCACAGTTTCTTTTGGTTGAGTGGAAGAAACGGCATTTCAAGTCATACCAGGTTTATTTTATTTTTTTTAACTTTTTGTTATGAGTACATATTCTTGTGCCCCCTCCTCCTTTTTTGTTCTACCGTATTTTCTGTCATATAATCCACAGACAGCAGGGGTTAAAATTCAGGGTGGGATGGCGGGATTTCCCCCAGAAAATTTAAACTCCCGCCTTACAAATTTTTAAGAAAAAAATATATATAAATATAAAATTTTGGGTCTGTTTGTGGACCACTCGCAACATTCGCTTGTTAAAAATTTATCCTTTGTAAAAATTCGTGTATTAGAAATGGACTGTTTAGAGTTCAGGAAATTGCAATCGAATACATTGTTCATATCGAGAACATAATCAGTTTATGGACATGTGAATCAGCTTCCATATGTAGTCACATCAGCAGTTCATTTTGTATATCGCTGACTGTTACGAATCAGGCATATGAGATTCTTCTTCGGATTCGCAGGATTCCTCCTTTTTTTCCACATTTCAGTTATACTTGAGATTGATGCAATAAAAAACAAATTGAAGATAATGTTTTATTTTCGAAAGATTAGTGTGTGTGTGTGTCATTTTTCGTCTGGGGAACGGTATTCTGTTTTTCAGAACTTCCGTAAATGAAAGTAAAATAGAGAGAAAATTTTTCCCGCAATCGTAATTTATTTTTCTCTTGAAGTTTCCTCTGTCCAGTATTGTTATTAAATGTCAACTTATTGCATAAATGTTTGTATTTCAGCTTCCGATAATGAAAGTTCGACGGAGCAAACATTTCCTTGTTAACTCTAGGCATGAGTTTCTTCCGCTGATTCAAGTAGCTCTGACTTTGTTGTCATCAGAACAACGCAAAAATGAAGATAATGGGGCGGGGTGGCAGTGGAAGGGGGACGGTATTTTCCTGCTGGGGACAGAATTCGTCTTTCAAAACTTTCGAAAACGGATGTTGGACAAACTGCAGATTAAATCTCTAATCGTAATTTTTTTTCTCGTGATATTTTCTCTGCTCAGTATTATTGTAAAATATAATTTTGCTTGATAACTGATTGTGTTTCAGCTTGAAAATGGTGGGATAATTTCCAAAAACGGAAGTCGGACGGAGCGAAGATTTTTTCGTAATCGCAATTTTTTTCCCGTGATGTTCCCACTGTTCTAAATTATTGTTAAATGTTATTTTCCCTCCATAAATAGGTGCAAAGGAAAAACTGGACACTCATATCAGAAAAATGGTTGAATCAACCAAGTGTCAATTATGTGAACTGTAAACATCTCATACATAGTATTCAAGAAGATATATATATTTTTTTCAGAGCTGAAGGGAAACTTGTTCAGAAATAATAAATTAGTTGACCCTTGTAATACTAAACTTGCACATCACAATGTCCAGTGAAGGTTTATCTTTTGTGATTGAGATAGATTGCAGATTTCCTTCTGCCACAATGGAACTCTTTTTGAAGTTTGAGTGTGTAGAATCTGTGAAGCAACACGCACGCGCTCCCCCCCCCCACACGTACGTTTTGGTAGTCTTTTAAAAGCCTGGCAGACTAATTTTTTCTCAAAAATTAATAAAGATGTAGTTATCAGCTATGTTACAGCTATGTTTGAATATGCACTATTCAAACATAGCTGTAAAAAATGAAGAGTATATTTGCCAATGTCCAAAGTTTTCTAAAAGTTGTATAAGCAACCATCTGCACTCATTTCTATTAGTGTCAAAAGTTTCTTTTGCAAGTAAGTCTTGCATTGCATTTAACAAATGTACCATGTGTTAAAATTAGCACACAAAACAGAATTCAGTCTAAATTTAGCACACAAAACAGAATTCAGTCGAAATTTAGAGATTCACTGAGCAACAAAAATCATAATGCATATTTCTGAAATTGGGCCAGATAAACCCTCAGAAATAAAACAACAGCTGATCAAAGCTTGCTAACTGTGACAAGGAATTAAGGACAGACATATATACTTCAGGCGCAATTTTATGATATCAATGTACTGCAAAACGCACAACTCTAGTTTTGTAAAATGAATCATGGTCATTTGTATTAGATTGAATGTAATAAGTTTTTTGATCTGATTTACCTGTTTGTTTTAAAGATCAAGTATAGCTCATATTGTTTGAAAAATTACTACTGTTTTCTCAAAGTCTTTTAATATTATTAAGTCACATATTCAAAACTTTCTGCCTGAAGTTTTCAATCCCCTCCATTTACAAACACAAGTGGGAAGACTCCTTCCATTTCAAATTTAGATTTTAAACCCTGGACAGTGAAATTCAGAAAAAAAATAAAAAATAAGAAAAATAAATGTATAATCCACACTTGTGGTGTTGAACCTGAACCCTAATATCTGGCAGAAAAGTTGCAATTTGTAGGATGACTCAGAAGCCCAAAACCAAAGAAATTAAAAAACCGTAACAGTACGCAAAAGAAATGTGTAGCTTTTTTTTAAGTGAATAAAGAGCGAAAATTCGTAGTTTTTTAAAAAGTGAATAAAGAGCAAAATCCTAGATTTTTTTCAGCATTATTGCAGTTCCATAGTTAGATCTAAAAATCTGTAAAACTGCAGACAATTTTTAGTACTTGGCACCACTGAAAATCTTTCAACTGAAGGGGGAACAAAAGCCTTAACTATGTGAATAACACAGTAAAAAATTGATGAATCAGACTTCTGCAGTGAGAAGTAATGAATGAGGTTCGTGAATATTACTGACTACTGTGATAATGTGCTATGGTGGTAGTGCTTCTATTTTCTGTGGTGATAGCTTCCATTTTCTGCAAGAGCAAATAGTATGGCTTTTGTTTCATTTTATTTCCTATCAAAATGTTTGTTTGTTAAAAATGCAATAACAACAAAAAAAAAAACTTTTCTGTTCTTAGCATACCTTTATCTTCATATTGCTTAACATTTGTCATTTCGGTACTTTTTGAATTATATTACATCTCTTTCATGATTACCACAAGGTTTTTAAACATTAAATTGCTGCAAGACCCCCCCCCCCTTTTTTTTTAAAGGTGCATATTATCCACAAAACCTAAATTTATAACTTTTAACAGATAATTCATGGATTATAAGACAAATTTCATTCCTATGCTTTGTTTTGTAATCTTTTTCTTATCACAAAGGATGGTTATGTTCACCAGAGAACTTTCTGATAATCAAAATCATGAGTAACAGTATTTTGTCGTATGGAAAAATGCAGTTCATTTAATGTATATGAAGTTTTTTGAGAGAAACAAATGTTGGCAAAATGTGTGCAGTTGATAAAGAAAATGTACAGAGATTCCTGTACATATGTCAGAAGTGGTGCTGGGCTGTCAGAAAATTTGATGTGAGAGTTTGGAGTACAAGGATCATAATCAAGTCCATTCTTATTGTAGATGTGAGAGCAGCAAGAGTGAGATATGTTGTATTGTGGGCCATGTGGCTTGCAGATGATGATGTGATGTTATTGTATGAAGAGCAAAAGAGAAGCAGAAGAAAAGTTGGAAAACTGGGGAAGAGTGTTAGAAGACGGATTTGACGATAAATCGAACCTAAACTGTGTACGTATGGTTTATTGAAAAAGAAAAATGAAACAGTAATTTCTAACGAAGAGAAGGATTCAAGTACCTGGGATTAATTGTGGAGGAAGTTGGAGAGAAATGAACTGTTAAGTTCAAGCTGGATGGAATTACTGGAAAAAAACATCAGGTACGCTGCGTGAATTGAACGATGCCACTGATGGTTAAAAGTCAGGTTTTCAAGGTAACCCAAACAATGCTGTATAGTGTTGATGTTTAGGCAGTGAGAAATTTACATTTTTTTTTCCTTTTCTCCCATGCAGTGTATTCTTTTTTCTGTTGGGGAAAAATATATTGCAAGCTCTTAAATTTTTTTTAGAATTTTTTTTTTCCCCCCAGGGAGATAGAAGCATTGAAGGAAATGACTAATTACGTTCTTACTGTGTGTGAAGCTTGCTACAGTTATTGGAGCAGTCTTCCACTTTTGTATTGCCTGGTTGGTGGTCTAACTTTAGAAGATGAGCTAATTTTTCTTTTCATTTTCATAAGTAAATGCGAGGGATACAGCTTTTTATTATTATTATGCTAAGGGATAAGTAAAGTAATAAAAAATTTCATCAAAAAGAGTTACAATTTTTTTAAAAAACAGAAGACTTAATGCATTTATTTAATGTATAATTTTGTATTTTAAGAGCATATATATATGCATCTTTTTGCTACATAGATGCATGCCAGTTGTATTATTATTTAGTGTGTATAAATTCAGTGTCTGAATGTAATACATACCCTAAAACGGAAAATGTCAAGATCGCTTTAAATATAGGAGTTTGATATGGCAACAGTAAGTAAATAATCAGTTAAAAATTATCTGGTATTTTGTTTTTAGCACGTCTTTTGTAAAAAAAGATCGTGCTTATGTTACCGTTTGTCCGTTCGTCTGTCCGTACCCACAAATCTCTGCAACTATTAGTCCGATTTGAAAAATTATTTTTGCATTGGAAAGCTTGAAATATGAGAATGATGATCATTCATTTTTTTTTTTTTTTTATCACATGCAATTTTGCCGCTAGAGGGCGTAAATGCAGATGATGTCGAATTCAAAAATACGTTTTATTCCACATATTTGCTTCTAAACATCAGATTGAAAAAATTATTTTATCTTTCGATATCATATATGTCGAAGAGTATTTTAGATATAGTTACTTTTTCAAATTACGCGTAGGTTTTCCGCTAGGGGGCGTAAAAGTAAATTACATTTTCCCCGATAACTCTTCTTCTAAAGCTCCGATTTGAAATTTTTTTTCTTCAGCAGATACACCTCCTGATAGAAAATCTTTTGCTAATTTCTAATTTTTTGGTAAAGAATACTTTAGCCACCAGGGGGCATAAGGGTTAATTTTTGCTTCTGATGTATTTGCCATAAATTCTTAGCTTCTAAAATATCAATTGAAAAATTCTTTCGTGGACTGATGCCACTCACATCGATAAACCTTTTTGGAATATTTCTTCTTAAAATATTCCACAGTTTCTCTGCCAGGGAGTGTAGATGTATATCTTATTTTTGTCAATATCTCTACTTCTAGGAGTCAGATTTGAAAAATTCCTTCTTTGTTGGATAGTGTTTCCAGTGTGACATGTTTTTCATATAATTTCAAAATTTTCAAATAATTCATAGACTTTCCGCTAGGGGGCATAAAGGTAAATTGCTTTCCCCCTATATCTCTGTTTCTAAATCCCCGAGCTGAAAATTTTTTTCTGCACCGGATACAGCTCCTGATGGGAAATCCTTTGCACATAATTTCTAATTTTTTGTAAAAAAGGGTTTGGCCACCAGGTGGCGTTAGTCTTAATTTCCACTTCTGATGTATTTGCAGCAAAATATGAGCTTCTAAAATCTCGATTGAAAAAAAGTGGTTTGTTGACCGATACTACTCATGTCGACAAAACTTTTAGAAACATTTTCTTCTTGAAATAATGCATGTTTCTACGCCAGGGGGCGTAGATGTATATTTGATTTTTGTCAATATCTCTACTTCTAAGAGTCCGATTTGAAAAATTCCTTCTTTGTTGGACACTGTTCCCGATGCGAAATGTTTTTCCTATAAATTCAAAGTTTTCAAGTGAATCATAGACTTTCCGCTAGGGGGCATAAAGATAAATTGCGTTTTCTGCGTTATTTCTGCTCCTAAAATTCCGATTTGAAAAATTATTCCTGTATTGCATACAAGACCTGATGGAAAATATTTTTCACATAATTTCTAATGTTTGGTAAAGAATGGTTTGGCAACCAGGGGGCATAAGTGTTAATATCTGCTTCTGATGTATTTGTAGCAAAATCTGGGATCCTGAAAACTCGACTAAATTTTTGTTTTCTTGGACCGATACGGCTCATGTGGATAAACCTTTTGAGAATACTCTCTTCCTAAAATATTGCATGGTTTTCCCACCAGGGGACGTAAAGTCACATCTTATTTTTGTCGATATCTCTGTTTCTAAGAGCCCGATTTGAAAAAATTCTTTCGGTGTTGGAGAGCATTTCCGGTGTGAAATATTTCTCATATAAATTCATGTTTTTATTTAACGCACAAGTCTGCAACCAGAGGGTGTAAGCTCACGATTCCGTTTACAGCAATATCTGAGGGATTAAAAACTCGATTGAAAAACTTCTTTCTCCCGTCAGATGCTATTGTTTTCCATACCGGTTCCATTGACTTTGAATAGCTTTGATAAATTTAATTTGCATCACAACGGATTCAAAAGACGTGTTTATTACACCCAAAAATTCGGTGTTATCTCTCTTGTTTCTTTGTGGAGCTAACCTCTGAATCCCAGAGAACAGTTTAGTGATATTTATGTATGTATGTAAATCAGAAAATGCATGAAACAAACAAAATTTTAGAATAATAAGGGGTAGTATTTGAAATTTAAAGGTGCATTTAAAAAGAAAGTGGTTTCTGGTTGTGGGCCACTAGTTTTTTTACTAGGCTACTAAAATTTTCACTGTTATTTGCATGACTGAGTGAAATGCTGCTGAAATGTAGATGTTGTGGTAGATCAACATGTCATCAGGAAGGATAGGATTAGAAGTGAGAGGATAAAGGCAACAGTTAAAGTAACTAATGGTTTAAATAATGCTCAAGTAGCAAGATTTTGCTTGTGTAGTCATGTTTTAAGGAAGGACTAGGATTTCATGGCATGCAGAGTTATGGACACAGAACTTCCTGAGAAGTGAACTAGTAGATAACCTAAGGTGAAGGAAGGACTAGGATTGCATGGCATGCAGAGTTACGGACACAGAACTTCCTAAAAAGTGAACTAGCAGATGACCTAAGGTGAGATGGAGGAACTCTTTCAACAACTGCACAAATAGAAGAAATTGAAAAATGAGTTAGCACAAGACAGAAAACAATGGATCCCCATTATTGCAATTAATCTGCTCCTTTCATGTCATGATCAGTAGATTGGATGAGTGAGGTAAGAAGAAACAAGAATTCATTCTTCACACTTTCAGCCATATGACCTCAACTAGTGTCTGGGATCCTCTTTGTACTTCATATTCAAGAGGAATGCTTGTACTTCTGAGCATACTTGAAAGTGTTGCTGACACATGGAATATTCCTGTTTTCTCTAGGTCTGATCCTCACCCATGCACATGCTCCCATGGCTTGTCCTCAGCAAGCTAAGGTAACAGACACCTTTAAGCATGCTTGAAAGTCAATAGATGTTATTACAGGCAGATTGGTGCCAAATTAATCATACAAGTAGACTTTCAAGTTTTCTGAGGCATGTCTACTTGCATGCTTGAAAGTAAGTGTCACTGACGCTTGGAATATTCCTGTTTTCACCAGGTCTGATCCTCGCCCTTGCACATGTTCCCTTGGCTTGTCTTTGGCAGCTCCATCTGTTTCTAAAACCCCTATGTTATTTTTCTTTCCCCTTTTAGACCCCCCCCCAACCCTTTTTTTTTTTTTTTTTGTCAGTTTTTGTTCTCTGTTAGCACATTCCATGAATTCACAATTGGCTTTGTCATCATATGATCAAGTGACTCAAAGTGCTTCCTTTTTTCATACCACTAGGTCTGGGTTCAGATGAATCCTGGGAAATGCATGGAAGTTGGGTGTGTTACTACATCCTGTGTGAATTTTTCTGTGGATAAATTTGGCATGATATTACTTATTGTTTGTATGGCTGCAGATTTCAGCAGTTCCATTTATTGATTTTTTGTTGTTTTAGATTTTTTTCTTGATAAAGCTTGATTACTTTTTTATGATTTTTTTGTCTTTCACCCTCCACCTTCAGTGGAAGTTCTAACAACAGAAGATGAGTGGTGAGTTCACTCGCCTTCTGTTGCTGTGATTTTCATTTACCCTATAGCACTGACCTCAGAGACTTCATGGTAGATCAACATGTCATCAGGATGTTGTGCCGAGAACGGAGACACTGGTGTGACGAAAAACTGTTTGCAGGCAAGTCACAGTTAAATCGGATGCACTATGATCGACAAACCCTTGTACTGAGATGCTCTGGTGAACATCTGCTAAAGATATACATTCCAGAGAGTTATACAGCTTCATATGACATGGAGCATTGTGTTATGGGGGCTATTTGGTTTTATTCACATTCTCACCTCATATGCATTTCCAGGTCGCTGAACAGTCAGCCATACATCGAGGCCATTTTGGATGCTGAGACTCACCATATCTGCAGATGATCCCTGGCTCCATCTTTCATCAAGACAATGCCTAGCCACGTGTGGCATGAAATCTTTAGATCTCCTGGATATCTGACATGCCACTATTTCCTTGGCCTGCACGCTCACTAGATTTATTCCCCATTGAACATGTCTGCAATGTGGTCACTTTATAACTACATCTGGCCATAAAGCCAAGGAAAAATCAGGTCTACCTTGGGTAACATCCTTTTTGTGCTCAGCCAGACATTTAGTAATGCTGTGAAATGTGTTGCCAGTGTAGACTGTTGTATCAGCTGAAGTGGAAATAGGAATTTTGTACACACCAGGAATATTGAGGTCTTCAACTTTATTTCTGTCCCATAGGATGTTTCATAATGATAGGATTATGATTTAATACTAATCAAGTAACCATAGGATTTGAAAATTTGACACAACTGGTAGGTAGACTTATCAAGAAAAGGAATACATCTGCAAATTGAAATTGTCTGTTAACCTCTGAAAAACAGCTGTAGTAGTGGCATTCTTGACTTCAAACCTTTAAATGAGTTTGTCCACCAAACCACTGGGGAATTGGTAGCGAGCAACAATGGTTTTGATATTCTAGTATTCAATGGCAAGAGATGCTGGGCTGTTGGAGATGATGTTGGCACAAGCAATGAAAGAAATGAGTGCAGAAAACTTGTAGGCATCAAAAGTGTGTGAAATGAAGTGGTAGCAGCAGGTTTATGAAAACATAATAAATGCTGCAGTAGGTTTATGAAAAACAGAACATTCAATCTTGCTTCCATTTCTTGAAAGACTAACCTCCAGAAAAAGTAATAATATTTTTGACTTCTTCATGGACAGTAAACTTGATAGAAGGGAAAAGTTTAGTGATTCTTGAAGTGATCTCAAGTAAATCCTGAAAAGAATGTCACCAGACAACAATTATGTCATTGCCGTAACAAAGCCAGACAGTGGGTTGAAGATGCTACTTTGCAGTGACGGAATTTTCAGTATGTTGCAAGATTTCTGTGAACAGGGGTGATAGTTGAAATTCCGTTGGGACTGCTTGTTGTTGGAGATAGGATTTATTGTTGTAGCTGAAGTGACAATTATCTCTTAAAGGGTGCAATCAGTCATACAAGTCATTGGTAAGAGTGTCAGGAATATCCTTTGGTTCCTTTAGTTTGTGAACCAGAAGCATATGAGAATACAGTGACACAGAAGGAAACAGAGAAACAACATCCCGAGTGAATATGTGTTCATTCGATGCTAACAAATCTGGAAGCCAGTTGACAACATCTTTAGTCGATGACATGAAGTACCGTGGTTTTTTGTCATGAAGTAACATTTTTTAACTAATTTATTTTCAAGAGTACAAGCCAGGGGGAAAGTGTGTTCAACTAAGGGTCTGATAGGGTAGACTTCTGTATGAATCTTAACTTGCAAGAATACATGAGGAAAGTGGTAATAAGATGGAGGAGCAAAATTCCTTAGGAAGGAGTTCAAGATACATTTTTTTAATCTGTTAATGGAGTTCTTTAAAGATTCAGTAGGATTTGATTTCAGAAGTTTACAGTTTGTGGTGTGGAGGAATTCAGCCACTTTTAAAGCAAGATCACGCTTCTTTAGAATTTTAAATTGAGGTCACACTTATTTAGAGGAATGCAATCCAGGATTAATTGTATCATTGTTGACTTATACACTGAAAGGACAAATTATTACGTACACCCACTTAATAGCGTGTGACACCACCTTTTGTTTGCAGAACAGCTTCCAAACATTGTGGTATGGATGCAGTGACGTTCTGAAGCACAGACTCAGGTATCGCTAACCAACAATCTAAGAGTGCTTGGCGTAGAGCAGGCAGAGATGTAGGTGGGGATGGTTGATCACGAACAACTTGTTCCAATATCTCCCTTAAATTCTCTATGGGGTTGATGTCCGGTGAGTGAGAGGGCCATGCGAGTGTGGTAAGCTCACTGCTATGCTCCTGGAGCCAGTCGGTTGCTAGCTGGGACCGATGGGGTGGAGCGTTGTCCTGTTGAAAGATCGGACTTGGTTCGGACAGAGGTATGTAATGAAATTGTGGAAATGGTCGACCAGGAGCTGCACATAGCTGGAACCAGTGCCTGAAGACTCATGACGTACCAGGCCGGACCATGACGTACCAGGTCGGACAAGGGACCCAGGCCGGACCATGTAAAAACTGCCTAAACAGTTATACTGCCTCCACCGGCCTGTAGTGTCCCAACTTGGCATGCTGGGTCCATAGCTTCATGTGGTTTATGCCACACACACCCTGCCTGCCATCGGTGCGCTATAGTGAAATGGAATTCACCAGACCATATGACGCATTTCCAGTGCTCCAGTTTCGATGGGCCTTCGCAAACTGCAGCCGAATCATGTGATGCTGTGCTGTTAACATCGGGACACAATGTGGCTGTCGACTGCCCTAGCCAAGTTGTGCCATGTGTCGATGGATTGCCTTTGAGCATAGGCACCCTTGATCATCCAATGCACTTTTACAGACACATTTCATCTGCCTGTTAGCGGTTTTTCCGAATTTCACGTACTCCTGGTACAAACTTGCTACGGTTTGTCACGGAATTCCTAACAGTTTCGCCATTGCGCAGATCGAACATTCGGCCTTCCTGGTTCCCACGACCTGACCTTGATCAAACTCACTTAAGTCTCATCCTTGTTCATGCCGGCACTTGACAGAATGTATTCCTGTGTGTACCGACCCACTCTATTTATTGCCCCAACCAGTTTTCCTGCACACCTCGATTTGCTGCTGTTCTGCTGCCATATTTTCACCGGGGTGTACATAATAAATTGTCCTTTCAGTGTATTTCACTTTATGTAACTTTCAGTAAGTTTTTGCTGCAATTTTTTTAGACCATTTTTCTCTTCCAAAATGTAGCACTACTCTCACATCCTAATACATCCTCTGGCAAACAGGCTTTATTTTGCTGATGGTTAAGACCACTTTCCAAAGAAGAAGAGAAGAGTGAAGGATTTTCAAATATATCTTTAAGCCATTAGGCAAACCAAAAATATATTAATTAAATTTTAAAACTAAAAGTATATTATGGGAGAAAATTTCTTATAGGCAATGATTACATTACTTGAACTTGGTGAATTTTTTTACTTCCAGCAATGCATCTAACCTTTGCACTACCATTGGAAAATGATGCCCTCGTAATTTGATTTGCTCTTTGTTGAAGACTGAGTTATGTGGATTAATCTGATGAGCTTGCTTTTTCAGTTTGGTATGGAAAAAAATGTCCTCTGTAACTCAGCATTTTCAACTTCATCGATATCAATAATCAATGTTACCAAAACAATATTCAAGAGAATACTCATGTTATACACTTCATTGGTAGTGCACAAAAGTGTCAAACTGTATACACGTTACTCTTGAAAAATATATCCCTGAACCCATGGTAGAGTGCACAATGACAAAAGTTTATGAAATGACCAGAAGAATGAAATATTTATTCTACACTTAAATACAAAAAAGTTTAATAATACTACATTCTCAATTATCTTTTATGCAGAGTCATGGACCCAAGTCCTCTATGTTGACAGTGACTTCTAAATAATAGGTGAACGCTTTATCGTTGCTCAGAAAAGTGTACTATATACCTTGTTCTTACCAGGAATGTTTATGGTGGTTGTTAATGATGAAAAATATCTTCAACCTTATGAAAAAGATTCCGGAGGCTTGAGTCACATTCTCTGTTACTTCATAAAATTAATATACAACATGATATTTGGATAGGGACTCCCAAACAAGATGTTATCTGATGAGGTAAGTTTCTATGGGCACGTAAGTCACAATGAATCACACTTCCATGCCACAGTTATGACCAATTGCTGTAAGCTGACTTTACACTCAGTTTTCACTTTATCCATTTAATTGAAGCTAATGTATACAATATGATAAAAAATATCTTCAACCTTATGAAAAAGATTCCGGAGGCTTGAGAAACTTACCTCATTGGGACAGCTATACATTGCTCACTCGGCAATTTGTAGCACTGGTATAAGTCTGTACATTCATCGTAAGCACATAAATTCCATAGAAGAGACACAGGACATTGCCGTCAGAATGAAAAACACTATACACACAAAACGATTCTATACACTTGAAACCCGGAAGCCCTATTTCGAAATACTGTCGGTTAATATGGAAACCTTGCGAAACATAAAGCTTGCACATATATATGCTACACGACTGGGAATTGTTGAAATAAAATTTCTGAAACCAAGATGAATTCGTGACAT
Organism: Macrothele yani; assembly: GCA_039090855.1. Taxonomy (NCBI): domain Eukaryota; kingdom Metazoa; phylum Arthropoda; class Arachnida; order Araneae; family Macrothelidae; genus Macrothele; species Macrothele yani. Next base: position 144,868,224 of record CM076995.1, on the reverse strand, counting down.
GAAATGTTGAAAACACTACAACAAGGCAAGAGTGGAAAAAATAAATCAAAACAGATAAAAGACAAACCCCTAGCCATGGTTCAGAAAATGTCTTCAAGTGATCGATGTTCGTTGATCCTACCGCTATGCATTTCTGTGAAATTATCACCATCTTCAGGCAGTTATCGCCCTCACATCAAGGACACTCAAGCCTCATATTGGCCACTTATATATCCAATTGGTTAGCTGTGTCAAGCGCCATCTACGCTGCAGGGCTCGTGGAAATTATCTTTTGCTTTTTACTTGATTTGTTCAGCAACCAACATTCCCCAAGACAATGGCAGTTCTACAGGATCGTTGACATTACAGTTGACATCCCGAGTTTGCTTGATGACAACTGTCACAGCATATCTCACATCTCGTTCTGATTTATGACTACTGAGAATTGCTGTGTTTTCAAAACCAGGAACTGCTTTTTGTCTACTGCAATATTCCATCTATGATGTTCACATTTTTATATTGTTCCAGTTACTAATATTGGGACCAAGTCTTTTACATAATCTATTTTTTTGTGCTGCCTATATAGCAACATTGTTTATTTTCATCTGTACTATGGGTGTTGGAAATTTTGTAAACTCCAAATTGGTCCAGTTTTTTTTTATTTATCTCTATTTTTTTTTATTGTTATACCAGGGGCTGCACCTCTAGGCTTGTTACACTCGTTTCCATAGTAGCTCTCGGGCCCTGCAGCCCGATCTCCAAGTATATCACATGAAATAAAAACTGGAAAATTCCTATAAATTTCAATTTTTATTGCATGTCTAAGCAAATAAGGCTTGTTATTCCAAAATTTCAGAGTTTTTTTACTGTAGTTAATTTTTGTAAGGTCGGACTTTTGTCATTGAACTTATAGTACTTACTAAATTTACCGCTAAGGAAAACATAAGCGGTCCAAAAAGCATTAACGTAAACTGTTATTCTAAACTGTTAAGGTGGACATCAAGTAATTTTGCTTCCTATACTTCCAATGGAAAAACTTTTGTACAAATTTCCTTCACAATTATTGTGTGTTCCCAAGGATGAAAATTTGAACATCGATTAAAATAACTTCATATTATAACTTGGAATACTTAATATTTTCTAAAACATAACCATAATTATATAAAAAATCAATAATTTTCCTTTGGTGGTGTTGGAGTCAGAAAAAAGATGGTGTGACCTGTACTTTGATGACTTCAGTAGACAAAAAAATGTTGGATTGCATAATTATGGTTATGTTTTAGAAAATATTGAGTATTCCAAGTTATGAAATGAAGCTATTTTAATGGATGTTCAAATTTTCATCCTTGGGAATGCATTAATTGTCCAGAAAAAAGATGGCACGGCCTGTTCTTTGATGACATCTGTAGACAAACAAATGTTGGATTGCATAATTATGGTTATGTTTTAGAAAATATTAAGTATCATTCCAAGTTATAAAATGAAGCTATTTTAATCGATGTTTAAATTTTCATCCTTGGGAACGCATTAATTGTCCAGAAAAAAAATAGTGCTACCTGTACTTTGATGATGTCAGTAGACAAACAAATGATGGATTGCATAATTATAGTTATGTTTTAGAAAATATTAAGCATTCCAAGTTTATAAAATGAAGCTATTTTAATCGATGTTCAAGTTTTCATCCTTGGGAACGCATTAATTGTAAAGAAAATGTGACCAGAAGTTTTTCCATTGGAAATATAGGAAGCAAAATTACTTGACGTCCACCTTAAACAACTGTGATAGCTTTATCAACAAAACATATGCATAACAAATTCTTTGCGTCACCATTGCAGCACGTCACAGGACCAGAACGTTCCTCTGTGGTTATCGTGAAGACAGACAAGCCGTTCGTTTCTTTCCTTTGCATCTTTAAAAAATGCTTAAAAATTAGAAAATGTCTTTTTCTTAATTTTTTTTTTGTACAAAAGGGACGATAGTTGTAAGTTTATGCTGTAAAAATTAGATTTATCAAAGCTATTCAAAGTCAATGGAATCGGTATGGAAAACAATAGTATCTGATGGAAGAAAGAAGTTTTTCAATCGGGTTTTTAATCCCTCAGATATTGCTGTTAATGGAATCGTGAGCTTACGCCCTCTGGTTGCAGACTTGTGCGTTAAGAAAAACACGAATTTATATGAGAAACATTTCGCACCGGAAACGCTCTCCAACATAGAATTTTTCAAATCGGACTCTTAGAAACAGAGATATAGACAAAAATAAGATGTGACTTTACGTCCCCAGGTGGAAAAACCATGCATTATTTGAAGAAGAAAGTATTCTCAAAAGGTTTTTCCATATGAGTACTATCGGTACAAGAAAAAAAAAAAATTTAGTCGAGTTTTCAGCAGCCCAGATTTTGCTACAAATACATCAGAAGCAGAAATTAACACTTATGCTCCCTGGTGGCCAAACCATTCTTTACAAAACATTAGAAATTATGTGAAAAATATTTTCCATCAGGTCTTGTATGCGATACAGGAAGAATTTTTCAAATCAGAGTTTTAGAAGCAGAAATAACACAGAAAATGTAATTTACCTTTCATGTAGAAATCTTAAGACTTGCCCAACTCCAACAATTTGTTTAGATTCTAATATTTTATTTTCAAATAATTTCCATTGTACAGTATAATGTCAATGGCTTCTACTACGGGGGTATTTGGAAATAATAAACCAAAAAACTGGACTAATTTGGAGTTTACAGAATTTCCATCATTTATAGTACAGATGAAAATAAACAATGTTGCTATATAGGGAGCACAAAAAACAGATTATGTAAAAGACTTGGTCACAATATTAGTAACTGGAACAATATAAAAATGTGAACATCATAGATGGAATATTGCACTAGACAAAAAGCAGTTCCTGGTTTTGAAAACATAGCAATTCTCAGTAGTCATAAATCAGAACGAGATGTGAGATATGCTGAGACAGTTGTCATCAAGCAAACTCGTGATGTCAACTGTAATGTCAACGATCCTGTAGAACTGCCATTGTCTTGGGGAATGTTGGTTGCTGAACAAATCAAGTAAAAAGCAAAAGATAATTTCCACGAGCCCTGCAGCGTAGATGGCGCTTGACACAGCTAACCAATTGGATATATAAGTGGCCAACATGAGGCTTGAGTGTCCTTGATGTGATGGCGATAACTGCCTGAAAATGGTGATAATTTCACAGAAATGCATAGCGGTAGGATCAATGAACATCGATCACTTGAAGACATTTTCTGAACCATGGCTAGGGGTTTGTCTTTTATCTGTTTTGATTTATTTTTTCCACTCTTGCCTTGTTGTAGTGTTTTCAACATTTCATGTCACGAATTCATCTTGGTTTCAGAAATTTTATTTCAACAATTCCCAGTCGTGTAGCATATATATGTGCAAGCTTTATGTTTCGCAGGGTTTCCATATAAACTGACAGTATTTCAAAATAGGGCTTCCGGGTTTCAAGTGTATAGAATCGTTTAGTGTGTATTGTGTTTTTAATTCAGACGGCAATGTCCTGTGTCTCTTCTTCTATGGAATTAATGTGCTTACGATGAATGTACAGACTTATACCAATGCTACAAATTGGCTAGTGTGCAATGTATAGCTGTCCCAGGGCATATACATTAGCTTCAATTAAATGGATAAAGTGAAAACTGAGTGTAAAGTCAGCTTACAGCAATTGGTCATAACTGTGACATGGAAGTGCAATTCATTGGACTTATGTGCCCATAGAAACTTACCTCATCAGATAACATCTTGTTTGGGTGTCCCTATCCGAATATCATGTTGTATATTGACTTTTATGAAGTAACAGAGAATGTGACTCAAGCCTCCAGAATCTTTTTCATGAGATTGAAGATATTTTTCATCATAAACAACCACCATAAATATTCCTGGTAAGAAAAAGGCATATAGTACACCATTCTGAGCTACGGTAAAGTGTTCACCTATTATTTAGAAGTTATTGTCAGTATCATTATATAGAGGATTTGAGTCCACAACCCTGCATAAAAGATAATTGAGAATATAGTATTTTTAAACTTTTTGTACTAAAGTGTAAAATAAATATTTTATCCTTCTGGTCATTCCATAAACTTTTGTCATCGTGCACTCTACCTGTGGTCCAGGGATCAATTTTTCAAGAGTAACGTGTATAGAGTTTAACACTGTTGTGCACTACTAATGTAGTGCATGAGTATTCTTTTCAAAGAGCATGTTTTAATATAATCACACTAATACTGTGTTTCAGAAGTTATTGAAACAATATTCAGATTGCATAAAACTTTTGATACATTCTTTAACAATTTATTAAACAGATTTGCTTCCTGTCAGGAATAATTAAAATTGAAAAGGAAAAAAGAAAAGAAAACTTTTACTTTCAGTTACTGAGTAGTTCTTTAGAAAGAGTTGTGGCTCTTACACCAATGTGCCATTTACCCCATAAGTCTAGCAGTTCACATGTTTTTTTTTTTACCATAAGAGCTGTGACTCTTTGCCCAAAAGTAACAGTACATTTTCTTTCATGCAACATGTCCGTTAATTCTTGTTTTGTTTTGAGATTTATTACAGATCAGGCACACACTCTTATCAACACTAGCTTCTTAATAATTCGCCATGCACTAAGGAGCCCTCCACCCCCTCGAAATGTGCAGTTTGTGTAAATAATACACAAGTATGCAAGTATGCTATACTCTCTGTGTGTGTGTGTGTGTGTGTGTGTGTGTGTGTGTGTGTGTGTGTGTGTGTGTGTGTGTGTGTGTGTGTGTGATGATTTCATTCATTCATTTACTCATTAACATATGGCATATGTCCAAAATGGGTGTTTAGGTTGGTGAGCATAAATTGTAACTTAAAATAAACCATTTAGAAACAAAATAAAAATGTCACTGACAAGCTACTACTGCTTTCGCTAACTAATTGTGCACAGCAACAATTCATCTTGTCCTGTCCTTCTTTTGGTCTGCAATCATGTACTTTAGAATGGGGAGCAGGCGAATTCATCGAAGACGAATTCATCGGAAACGAATTCGTCGAACGCAAATTCGTCGAAAACAAATTTATTGAATGAACAATTCACCGAAAGATGACTTTATCGAAAAAAGTGAAATGAATTCATCGAAAATGAATTCGTCGAAAACAAATTTATCGAACGAGCAATTTACCGAAAGGCGACTTTTTCGAAAAAAAAATGAAACGAATTCATTGAAATAAGGTCTAAGAGAATTAGCTACTAAACAGTTGGCCAAACGGACAAGTGCAGACACCCACTTTAGGGGCCGTATAAAATTGCATTTTCTTGGTTTCAGAAGTGCGCAAAGGCCTAGGGATTAACATTTAATGCCTTAGTAAAAGGGCAATAATACTATCTTTGTGTCTAAACCTTATGAATCTGAGCACGACGCAATAAATTCATAACGTTTACATAATAAATCAAGCTAATAATGCTGCGTTTTTATTTAAGCATCAAATATTAATAAACAGGCTTAGGCCTTATTAACAGGTTTTTTCCATCGTGTTCATATTCATAACGTCTAGAAACCAAGTCTAGTTAGTATTTTTGCTCTTTTAAATAGGCATTAAATATTAATACCTTGGCCTTTTTAACAGTTTTTCTTCAATCGTGTTCATACTCACAAACTTAAGACACAAGGTCAAGTTAGTATTTTTGCGCTTTTATTTAGGAATTAAATATTAATACCTTGGCCTACGCCTAGGCCTTTTTAACAGTTTTTCTTCAATCGTGTTCATACTCACAAGGTTTAGACACAAGGTCAAGTTAGTATTTTTGCACTTTTATTTAGGCATTAAATATTAATACCTTGGCCTAGGCCTTTTAACAGTTTTTCTTCAATCGTGTTCATACTCACAAAGTTAAGACACTAAGTCTAGTTAGCATTATTGCGCTTTTATTTAGGCATTAAATATTAATACCTTGGCCTACGCTTAGGCCTTTTTAAAAGTTTTTCTTCAATCGTGTTCATACTCACAAGGTTTAGACACAAGGTCAAGTTAGTAATTTTGCGCTTTTATTTAGGCACAAAATATTAATTCATAGGCCCTAGGCCTTTTTAACATTTTTTATTCTACTAGTATCATATTCACAGTGTTTACACATCAGATCAAGTTAATAATATTGCGCTTTTATTTAGGCACGAAATATTAATTTATAGGCCCTAGGCCTAGGCCTTTTTAATAGTTTTTATTCTACCTATGTCACATTTACAACGTTTGCATATCAAGTCAAGTCAATAGCATTGTGCTTTTACTTAGGCACTAAATATTAATTCATAGGCACTAGGCCTAGGCCTTTTTAGCAGTTTTGTTATCCCGATGTCGTGTTCATACCGTTTATATACCAAGTCAGGTTAATAGTATTGCTCTTTTACTGAGGCACTAAATATTAATTCTTAGGGCCTAGGTCTTATCAATAATAATTTTTTCTACCAATGCCACATTCACAACTTTTACGTATCAACTCATGTTAATAATATTGCTGTTTTACTTGGGCACCAAATATTAATTCATATGCCCTAGGCCTAGGCCTTTTAAACAATTTTCGCTCTACCGATGTCATATTCACAATGTTTTCATATCAAGTCCAGTTAATAATACTAGCATAACTAGGAAGAATAAGAAGAGGAACTCTTGGATCAGGAAAATAACCAAAGTAGAAGACATCATAATGAATCTAAAATCCCTGAAATGGCTTAGGCTAGACATGCTGCTAGAAGAATGTACCACCGATGGATATTGAAGTATTAGACAGGGTACAAAACACATGAAAAGACCCGAAAGAAGACCACGTGGGAGATGGGTGGATGAAATTCGAAAACATGCCGGAATAATGTGGAAGAAAATGGATCAGACAGACACTTGTGGAAGAAACTTGGGGAGACCTTCATCCAACAGTGGATTGATAGATTTAAAATTCATGTTAATTTAAATTTTAATAGGTTCATCTGTAGCACGTACACATGCTGTTTTACAAAACACAGTAAGATTTATGATCTGACAATCACAATATTAATAAAAAACTCATGTGGCCGACCAATGGTATTTGTTTTCATACGGATACGGAGAAGTGGCCCCCGGAGAACTGGACATATTGGAATTTCAGTGCCATAAAATTGTTCTGCATAAAAAAAATTTCGTCTGGCTATATTCCCCACTACTTTAGTAACTATCGTTCATATTTTTTTTTTAATATTTCATTTTCAGTAAGAAATTTAGACATTTCCATGATTTTCGGGCCAAAGACAAAGCAGAGAACTGGCCACAAACAGTTTAAGGGGCCGTATAAAAATTGCGTTTTCGACTGCTCCGTGGCTATGTCTCCCGAGATTGGCTATCTGACACACATAAGATTTCCGTAATTTCGTATTTTCTTATTTACGATATTTTTCAAAGTTCATAAACTACATACAACTAAACAAATTCTATGCGGGTATGTGCAAACACAGGAAACTTGAAGGGGGAGGGGGGGTTGCTTAAAACTTAAAATATGAAATATAAAGAATTACCGGTCTGATCAGAAGATTTTCAGCGTTTGCAAGTTACAACTCAACAAATTATCTGCGGACATGTGCCAACGCAGAAAAAATGGATCAGGCGCAGGTGGGGGTGGGGTAGGGGGTAATTCCACAAGTGTAAAATATAAAGAATTTCTCGTCCGATAGGGAGATTTTCAGCATTTACAAACAGAAATACTTTGTTTTATATTTTAGGTATTACCCCCCCCAGATAGGTTTCTTGAGTCAGCACATGCCCTCAGAGAGACCAGAAATTCTTTATATTTCATACTTTTGGTGCCCCTCCTGAGGCGTTCTGAGGCAGCACATGCCCTCAGATAATTTGTTGACTTGCAGGTTCAAAATGCTTAAAATCTCTCGATCTGACCCGAAATCCTTTATATTTTGCACTTTTGGTATTGACCCAAGGATGGATTTCCTGAGTCAGCACATGCACTCGGAGAGTTTTTTGAGAAGTAGGTTGTGAATGCTAAAATTCTCCCGATCAGACCAGAAATTCTTTAGAGTTCAAACATCTGGTGTTGCCCCGCCCCCACCCTGAGGTTTCCTGAGGCAGCTCATGCCCTCAGATAATTTCTTAAAATCTCCCGATCGGACCGGAAATTCTTTATATTTTGCACTTTTGGTATTGACCCCTCCTCCCCCCGAGGTTTCCTGATGCAGCACATGCGTTCTGATAATTTTCAGACTTGTACGCAATTTGTAAACTCTGAAATCTTTTGTTGAGTTGGAGATCATAAAATTTTTTTATAAAGAATTGCATTAATTATCGCAATTAAAAAGGACGAAATTACGGAAACTTTATGTGACTCAGATAACCAACCTCTGGGGGTCGTGGATCTTGTGAGTATGAACACGATGAAATAAAAACTGTTAAAAAGGCCTAGGCATTAATATTTAATACCTAAGTAAAAACGCAATACTATCTTGACCTGCTGTCCAAACCTTGTGAATATGAACACGATGGAAGAAAAACTGTAAAAAGGCCTAAGCCTAGGCCAAGGTATTAATATTTAATGCGTAAGTAAAAGCGCAAAAATATTAACTTGACCTTGTGTCTGAACCTTGTGAGTATGAACATGATGGAAGAAAAACTGTTAAACAGGCAAAAATTTAAAGTATAAGTGCAATAAAACTGTAATAAAACTGTCTGGGAACGGTAGACACAATGAAATCAAAAGTCTGATTCTTGTTAGATTGCCTAATGGTTTTGTGGTCATCCTACAGGAAAGTGTAATCTAAGAGAAAAAAAAAAATGCAACTTTTATTTCCCCAAACGCTTTTGTGGCCACTTAGCCATATTCCAATTATAGTCAAAGATTTCGGCAAAAGCTTACCCTACAATAAATACTGTGTCTTTCGGTCATTTCACTTTCGATGAATTCACCTGACACCCTGATTTTCGAAGAATTTGCTTTTCGGTGAATTCTCCGTTCGATGAATCCGTTTTTGATGAATTCATTTTCGATGAATTCACCTAGAACCTTTAGAATGTAGCACTTGTCATGGCAGTCTTTCCTCTTTTACATGACACATATATTCAAACCACCCTAGTATATTTTCAGTAACTTTGTCATTTACCAAACTCAGATATATTTGCATTACTAATCCTCTCATACCAATGAATCCATCTGATTACCTCTGATTATCCTCTTACTACTGTCATATCATTGTCCACATCTAATTTCTCAATGGGGTACCCCTACTTTGCACCTTACTCTCACTGCAATAGAAGGGAATAGGTCTGAGTACTGCATTGTGTGTATACAGCCAGCTTTTTTCTTTGGCCAACCTCTCCTCTGTAGTAAAAATGAACTTGTAGAAGAGGTAAGAGACCTTCTCTGTTTTGTTAGTTCTATTGTCTCATCCTTTATTGAGTTTTTCTGTTGCATCTATTAACACACCCAGATAGTTAAAATATGTTACCTCTTCCAATAACTTCCCCTTTACAGCAAAATTGTTACGAGGGCAGTTCGGAAAGTAACTTCTGGTGGGCTATTAAAAATACCAGAAGTATGACAAAAAAAAATGTATTACACATACAAATAAAAAGCTGCTTATGTATTACTACACACTTTTCTACATGGTCACCTCCTGAAATGAGCCATTTGTCATTTCGGGAATAAGATTTTGACTTTCCTCATCAAAGAAATCAGCTGTTGTGAGCTAAGCAATGACCATATGCCAGCTTTCAACTCCTTGCTGTTACCAAAGCATGTAACCAAACAGTTTTTCATGTGTATCTGAAAAGGTGATAGTCTCTTGGAGCAAGGTTTGAAGGGCTTGTACGGCAGATTGTCAAACAATTTCCACTTGAAAAGTTCCAGCAATTCTCAAGTGTGAGCCACTCTTTGAGGTCATGCAGGAGAACCATGCCAAAATGTTAGCATACTGTGCCTTTCATTTTGAATGGTTCTTTGTAGTTTTTTTTTTTCTAGTGTCTCACAATAAATACCCTTTTGAAGCAATTATGGATCCTTCTATCGTGAAGGCAACAAGCAGCACTCTTTTCTGGTCCCAAATAACAGTTGTCCTAAGCTTTCTAGCTGACAAAGTTTGCTTGAACTGTCTTGATTTATTTTGTCAATTAGTGTGGCCCCACTGCACAGACTATTAGTTTGTTTCAACATTTACATAGGAAACCCAGGTTTCATCTCCTGGTAAGATACACTGACGGAAAAAAAAAAATCCCAACACCAAAAAGGGGTTGTGTTAGATAAACGAAAGTTGGTAGGCGGTGAGAGTACATCTGTAAGATGACGTCTATGCAAATTTCGCGCTCGGCCCATACGTGTGGCGCTAGTAGCACCCCTTGGAACATGCAAAGCAGGTTTGCTGTAAATACGCGCTGTAACGTTCGTGAGCGTTAGTTATCGTTGAGATTCGACGTAGTGTGTTGATGTTAGTCAAGAATGCCTTTAAGAAGACGAAGAAGCCATTATCAACAGCTCACGGGGTTTGAACGAGGTCGTGTAATAGGGCTACGAGAAGGTGGATTTTCTTTCCGCAATATTGCAGAACGACTTGGCAGGAATGTAGCCATTGTGCATGATTGTTGGCAGCGGTGGTCAAGGGAAGGTACTGCCTCAAGAAGACCGGGTTCCGGCCAGCCACGTGGCACTACTGAGAGGGAAGACCGCCATGTATGGCGTATGGCCGTGGCGCATCGTACTGCGTCTGCGGCAGCAATTCGAGCTGCAGTTGTCACCACAGTGACACAACAAACTGTTACAAATCAGTTACTTGAAGGACAGCTCCGAGCCAGACACCCTGTAGCGTGCATTCCACTTACTCCAAACCACTGCCGTTTGCGACGTCATTGGTGTCAAGCTAGAGCTCATTGGAGGACGGAGTGGAGATCTGTTGTGTTTTCTGATGAAAGCCGGTTCTGCCTGGGTGCCAGTGATGGCCGTGTGTTGGTTAGAAGGAGGCCAGGTGAGCACCTGCAACCAACCTGTCTGCGGCCGAGACACGCTGGACCTACACCTGGAGTTATGGTCTGGGGAGCAATTTCCTATGACAGCAGGAGCACTCTCGTGGTTATCCCATGCACCCTGACGGCACAGTTTTTCATCGGTATGGTGATTCAACCTGTTGTGCTGCCTTTTATGAACAGCATTCCAGGGGGTGTTTTCCAACAGGATAACGCTCGCCCGCATACCGCTGTTGTAACCCAACATGCTCTACAGAGTGTCGACATGTTGCCGTGGCCTGCTAGATCACCAGATCTGTCTCCAATCGAGCACGTATGGGACATCATTGGATGACAACTCCAGCGTCACCCCCAACCAGCATTAACCGTCCCTGTATTGACCGACAAAGTGCAACAGGCATGGAACTCCATCCCACAAACTGACATCCAGCACCTGTACAACACAATCCATGAACGTTTGCATGCTTGCATTCAACATTCTGGCGGTTACACCGGTTATTAATGTACCATCATTTCACATTTAAAATGGCTCTTCTCGCGCTTACATTAAGCTGTGATCTTGAAACCTCAATCGATTAAATATGTTACCTATACAAATGTACGTATTGCCGCCATTTCATTCCTCTACAACTATTTTTTCATGGTGTTGGGATTTTTTTCCGTCTGTGTATGATCAAGGAATTCATCTCCCTCATTATGGTATTGCTCCAGGAAAGTAAGAGCTGTGGCCATTCTCTTTTTGTAATCATCTGTAAGCATCTCCAGGACCCATCAGGCATAAAACTTCTGATGACCTAGATTGTGTGTGTCAGTTTTGTCCATGAAATTTTCAGAAAATCAAGTGAAAGCTCAGTTATTGTGAAGTGCTGATTTTCTCAAACCTTTGCTCCCATTTTCTGTACAAGCTCATCAGTCATAACAGAAAATGTCCAGTTTGCTCCTCATAATGAACACTTCTTCAGGCATTTTTAAACATTCTACACCACTGTTTTACACCTCCTTCACTCATGTGGTCTGCAAAGCATGATGATGAATCTTGGTAGCACTTGTGTTTTTTATGTGAACAAAATGAATATCTGCCCGCAATATTCAGCTGGTGGGGTCACTGAGTATAGTGATCATTTTATCCATTAGCTGATGATGTGGGGTCAAAATGACTAATAAAGCGAAATGTTTTGAAAAAATATGTTCAATCTCATTTAAATTTAATATATTTTACTCACTTTTCTTAAAATTAAGTCTACTTTAAATCTCATATCAGGGCTTGAAAAATATCATGCACGAGATGTCTGGGGCATGTAAATTCTTGGCCTCTGCAGGTAAATAAAAAATCTGTTGCCTGGTCCGGGCAAGTAAATTGAAAAATAAAGTTTGGAATAGAATTTCCTACTGCAAGAAAAAAAGACAGTTGCCGCATGTCGTATTTCATTTCACTGCTAATTACCAGAAGTTGTGTTATTGTCACGTAGTGCTAAGGACAGAAGAATATCACTTCTTTAATTAAATTGTGCTATTGGAACCATATGTAGTTTTGCTCCAAATGTTGTTTATAGTTAGCGATGGGATGCATGCCTCTGATGTTTATAGGCAGCGATGGATGCATGCCCTTCCGGTTTTTAGTGACAAAAGGCAAAAACTCTAACTAAAGGAACAGCAGAATCATTAAATTTCTGAAGTACCAATTTCCCATCATCATGCCATTTCATACGAATATCAGCATTGTCGTCTTATAACTTGAGATATGAGATACACGCTTCTGTGCATTGAACATTTTGAATACAGACCCTTACAACGGAAATGCAAAACATAGTTGTAAATGCATTTATGGCACCTCTATTCATAGTGATTGTGGAATAACTCTTTTACGGGTCTTATAGAGTTTGGAAAGAAATATTACAGACAAACTTCAGGACTTGCAATGGGTTCTCCACTAGCACCTCTGCTAGCAAATTATTATATAAGTAAACTAGAGGCAAAAATCCTTATACAACCCTCCTTGTTTGCTCTCTATGTAAGGTACATGGATGATGTCCTAATTATAGTAGATACTGTGGACCAATCTCTACCCTCTCAGATTCTGGAAGAATTTAACTTACTAGAGAATACCTTGCAGTATACCCTAGAACAGGAAAGAGACCATAGCATCAATTACCTAGATTTAACCTTGACCTCAAGAGAGGGAAAAATATTCACTCAGCTTGTTAGAAAATCCACCAACACAGGGAAGATGTTAGACTTCTGCTCATTCCACCCTGATTATATTAAATCGAATACGGCGAGACAATTTTTGGAAAAGATTGAAATCCTGGTCTCTTCAGCTACTCAGAAAGATCTTCACAAAGAAGAATTAAAGGAAATATTGGCAGAAAACAATTACCCCTCCCCATATGTTGAGAAAATATTTAAACAAGTGCCAAAAAAGAAGCAGGAGAAAACCAACTTCAAATTCACCAGCAAAATTGCGTACCACAAGGGACTTTTCGAGAAACTGAAAAGGATCGGAGCAAAATATAATATCAGGCTAGCTCCAGATCTTAATAACAAAATAAAGAAATTCCTGCCAGCTTTAAAGCAGAAAGTATTGGACATCCAATTGCAGGAAGGAGTAATTTACTGCATCGACTGTAACTGCGGACTCAGCTATATAGGAGAAACAGGGAGAAGTATTAAGGTCCGAATGAAAGAACACCAAGCAGCTATTAGGAACATTGGGAACAAAACAGGGCTAGACAGACATATACAAGCAAGTGGACACTCCATAAATTGGGACTCAGTGAAAATAATCGCCCACCAGTCAAACTTAGTAAAGAGGAAACTAGAAGAAGGGATCGAAATAGCAAGAAGAAGAAGTACCACAATTAACGATAATTGCGGATGGACTCTTCCAATTGAGTGGCAGCAACTACTCCAGTGACATAGTCCTGATGACGAACTAGGCTTTAGTTCGAAAATTTGACAACCAACTTTGAAGAAAAATAACCTCTATAAGACCCGTAAAAGAGTTATTCCACAATGCAAAACATGTTAAAAAGTTCATCATATATTTCAACTCAAAAAAAGAAAAAAAGAGAATTCTGATTTGTTTTATTAAAAGCAAAAATTCCCTGGGTATCCAACTTTTACTACCTGGGCAGGTTAAAAATTTCTGCACATGCCCAGCTGGGCATGTAACTTTTCAGATATTTTTCATGCCCTGCATATGAATTTAATAGAAAAACTTGCTATCTTACACCAATATCATAACATTTGGGGTCAAAATGACCCTACATCACATATAATGTAGGTGTTTTTCAAACAATGCTAGACCTCAGTCCAAACAATGCGCATATAATATACTATATGAAAGTTTTCCCAACGTGGAAAAGGGTACTTAATTTAATTTTATAAAGCAACTAGAACAACAAGATGAAAACAAGAGGTTATTGCGTGATTCACATTGTAATATTTACCACATCCTGGGAAAAAGTGAAGCCAAAGAGCCTCAGGCATCAGGTCAGGGGTTTGGGGGGGGATTCAAGAGAAAAAGATGTTCCTTATGCCCAAGAGGTAAAGACAAAAAAAAGTTTCAAAGCCTGTTATGCCTACAAAAGCAAGTTTGTGCAGACTGTTCAAAAACTGTTTGTGTGGACTGCACGTCAAAAAACTAATGCCATTATTTTTATTAAATGACATACTGTTTTGGCAAGTATGTAAAATGTAAGTAAAGAAATATTTCTGTAACATCTCAGGATACATTTTTATTGATAAATATTTTGTGTTTTTTTTTGCAGTTTTAATGTAAAACATTGTGATTTTTATGTTATCACAAATAGTTTTATTTATTCTCAAACTTGTATTTAATTTCTGTTATTGATTTCATTGATAGCAGAATATGTACATACATACATATCACTTAGCTGTTCTCTGATATTCAGAGGTTAGCTCCTCACAGAAAGAACTTTAGTAGAATATGTGAAATTCACGTAATAAAACTTTCAAGTCAATTGCACTTACACAACATAATTTATTTTTTCTTAAAATGATGGGGTCATTTTGACCCACATTGCTTGTACACATCATCAGTTAAAGGTTAAATTGTTCAATATGCAATGTGAATCAACTGCAGGCAATGATTTATTGTTACCACAGTCCTTACAAATCCTTAAAAGGCATTAAAAGGTGATTTTTCTTTATATGGTTTTTAGAAGTTCGTATTGTTGGCAAAAAAATGACAAATGTATTTATTTTCCCTAATTGGCTGCATGAAATCCAGAAGTTATGATGTAGTACCTAGAACTTTTGCTGCTGATTGGCTGTGTTCAGGATGTTGTCATGTGATATCAGCTGAAAGCTTGTGGGGGAGCATGGGACAGTGTGAGATAAATAATTTGTTGGAAAAAAAAAAAAAAAAAAGAAGTGAAGGACCATGGGCTACTGAAAAAAAGTGAAGGACTGTAGGCTAACTTACACACATCCAATTTTCCTAATTGGATGTGTTTTCTGTGATGGTTATATTCAATTATTTTTAATTTGAATATAACCATCATAAGAATCCACCTAAATTCCATCACCCTCTCTTGGTACTGATATTTAATTTTTGTATTTCCCCATTTTCATATATGCAAATAATATTCAAATTTTGGAGATGACAATCCATTTTTATGGTGTAAATAAACTAAATATGACAAGGGTGGTAAGTCAGATAATATCCCAAAACTTAAAAATTTCGTCATCCTGGAGAGGGAATTGAACCCGCGTCTCCCAGATAGCACCCGGGTATGCTAACCACTGCACCACCCAGAACGACCAAGTCTCATGTTTCCGATTAATTTGAATATAACCATCACAGG
This sequence comes from Macrothele yani, assembly GCA_039090855.1. Taxonomy (NCBI): domain Eukaryota; kingdom Metazoa; phylum Arthropoda; class Arachnida; order Araneae; family Macrothelidae; genus Macrothele; species Macrothele yani. Next base: position 144,852,427 of record CM076995.1, on the reverse strand, counting down.
ATTCGCTAGTCGAAACAGTTTCTGATTAATTGAATATTTCCTATTAAAGTTTTAGATTAATTTGAATATTACATCACAGGAATCGCTAGTCGAAGCAATCAGAAACTTGAGACTTGGTCGTTCTGGGTGGTGTAATGGTTAGCATACCCGGGCGCTATCTGGGAGACGTGGGTTCGATTCTCGCTCCAGGATGACGAAATTTTCAAGTTTTCGGATATTATCTGACTTACCATCCTTGTCATATTTACACCAAAAAACGGATTGTCATCTCCAAAATTTGTATTGTATGGTGTAATCCCATATTCCATTCATGAACAATCATTCAGTCGTACCATTAAAAAAATTAAGTGCAAAATTGCCATCTTGAACCCTTAATTTTTACTTTAGTTTTGTAATTTAAACCATTAGATGATTATATGCAAAATTCAATTCTTGAACTCATAACTTGAATTACAGTTTTACAATTTACATACTCTTTATTGCATATGTGATTATTCCCTCATATAGGAAAACTGATTTGACAAGCAGAACTGTCTTTTAAATTCCATAAATTCTAATTTATTGACTTAAATTATATGGAAAAATATTGTAAACTTCATCAGTACAGTATATTCAATTTGCATAGGTAGGCCGTGTATAAAAGTATATTTGTGTGCATGTCATCTTTGTGTATGCATTTGGTAAGGTCCTTAAAAGTTTTCTGGGGGGGGGCTTTTAAAAGTCTTTCAAAAGTGCTTATTTTTTGTGGGAGAAAAAGAGTGAAAACCTTGTTCCTGCTGAGAAGCTGCTGAATTACTTTACACTACTGTGCATGCACTACCCTATCTTCGTTCCTTGTTGCGCTGCTACAAATTAACGGAAGTTAATTTCCAAACCACTTATGTATTTTTGACAGTTATACTTGAAAGTATGGATTTAGGTTTCTCCACATTTATCCTCATTCCAGATTCTTCACAAGTCCTACTTAGCTGTTTTAATGTGCTTTGTGTGAAAGTTTCTTGCAGATCTCATCCTCTGTGTGTCAGGAATATGCTCTCAGTATGTGAGAAAGCTACAATTCCGTAAACCTACCAACTTGAGATAGGGCAAAATCAAACTGAGAGAAAGTAAATTTGTTAACCTTGCAACTCTTCAGCTGCATCTCTGACTGCTCTACAGATGATGAAGGAATGGCACGGAATAGTTGTGCTTAGAAAACATTGAGGCATTTACTGTTTCGACGCAGACATAGGAGGGAAACCTTATGGGGGGGGGGGGGGCATTGGCATTCCTCATAGAACAGGAAGAAAACCTAGTGCTAGAGGATTGAAACTGCATCACTTGATCACTTGGAAGCAATGAAAGGTATAAACATTTGGCTCATAAGTGAACTGTGAGCTGTTTTGTGTGTGTGTGCAGAAAAAGTAAGATATACAAGGTCAGCAAATGTAAAATTGGTTTTATAAGGCTTGGTGCATAAGTATAGTCGTGTATTAGAACTGATTTGCATGGTATAGCTTAAACAGGCAGTGCTAGCAAAAACTCACTAACAGAACTTTCGTTTGTTAAATCACATTTTTCTTTTGTTGCATGTTGAATTCTCCCAATGTTCTTCCATGAGGTGACTTTAAGTTGCTTTTGTCACAAGTAGTTCAGCAAATATGTTATATTTTATGTTCAAAAGCACAGTAAATTTCAACATTTCCAAATTGAATCTGTCTGCTTAAAAGTCACTTAGGTGAAATTTAAGCCCTCCATTTAAAAATTAAAATAGAGGTTGGAATGTTGCTGGTGAACTACATACTTAGACATTGATATCATGTTAGGCAAGGAAGTAGCAATTAGAAATTTATTTATTTATTTATTTATTTATTTTTGCATGTACTCAGATTCACAATTGGCAGATGTATTTTGCTTCTTCACGTTTTTCCAGTTCTCCTCATGTGGCAGACTATTATGGTAATTGAAATATAGTGTTAACTGTGTAATGTAATTGGGTGAGGGCAGAAGATGTAGGCAACAGAGTGGAACGTACTCCTAACCCTGATTGGCTGATAAAAAAAAAAAAAAAAAAGGAAAGTAAGTTCAGTAAAACAAATTGGTAATTAGAATGTTAATTTTGGTGTGTTCATGTCATCTTATTTCACAGTTTTTATGGCTATTTTCATGCATTAACTTCATGTCATTTAATTTTTCAGAGGGTTTCACTTTTAGGAATGTGGCTTATTCCACTGGGTGTGTCCGTATCACATAGCTGGTGGCGTTTTACCATCTTTTGGACCATCTTTAGTGTGTTTACTGGTTTAGTCATTAGTAAAGCTTTACAAAAACCTCTTCCTGGAACAATACCAAGGTACGTGGAGTGTGCCTAAACTTCACTTCTAGTACTGAAATAATCTTAATTCTGTGTTTCTAGAAGGATGCATTATATTGAAAATATCACCTGAAAATATTTTCACTGCTGCGTACTTTTGAAAATTTTAGAAATTAATTTTCAAAATATATAAATGGAGTGAAAATTTTTCAAAGCATGTTCTTAAAGTTATTATAATTAATTGAAACTTACACTGTCTTTGCACGATAATTTAATGTTTTAAATGATGACAGATATTTACAAAGTTAAAAAGATTAAAAACCCATAAGCGCTTTCTGGTCAACAGTCGCACCCGTCTTCAGATGGAAGAGTGAGTAGTTGCTGCTAGTGTACTCCAATATATACAGTGGAGTGTAATGACATGTAAGTGCAGAGCAGCATCACAAGGGTATGGTACTGTTGCCATCACATCATAGCTAAATTACAGATCAAATTAAACCCAAGTGAAAATATGTTAAACAGATTTCAAACAGATTGCATATTATACAGATTATGTGTATTTGTCAAAGTTTGCATGTTAACAATAAATATTGTTATTTAAGTTCATAGCTGTAATATGTTGTTTCCAAATCCTGGGTAAGTCAACTGGGGAGTTGTCGTTACAGCAGTTGTCCCCAAAGGCTTTAATTATATAAGCTTTCAGTGATATGTAGCAAGCATATTGATGTGTGTGTGTGTGGGGTGTAACAACTTAATGTTGTTCCGTATATTGATGCGGGGGTGTGTAACAACTTAATGAAACAACATTAAGTTGTAACCCCCCCCCCCCGCGTCAATATATTCGTTACATATCACTGAAAGCTTATATATTAAAGCCTTTGGAGGACAACTGCTGTAACGACAACTCCCCAGTTGATTTACCCAGGATTTGGAAACAACATATTACAGCTGTGAACTTAAATAACAATATTTATTGTTAACATGCAAACTGTGCATATTATACACATAATCTGTATAATATGCAATCTGTTTAACATATTTTCACTTGGGTTTAATTTGATCTGTAATTTAGATATGATGCGATGGCAACAGTACCCTTGCGATACTGCTCTGCACGTACATGTCATCACACTCCGCTGTATATATTGGAGTACACTGGCAGCAACTACCCACTTCCATCTGAAGACGGATGCGACTGTCGACCCGAAAGTGCTTATGGGTTTTTAATCTTTCTAACTTTGTAAATATCTGTCATCTTTTAAAACAATTAAATTATCATGCAAAGACGGTGTAAGTTTCAATGTATTTTATGTAGCACGAAATTTATTAGTTCTGTTATTATAATTATTATTAATTTGTTATTTTTTCACTGTAGAAAACAGTTATCTTTTTCAAGACATATTAAGTGCATAGTTTGTTGTATCATTTAAGAGTTTTATTGATGTGCTAGTTTTTCTTTGTTTTTTGTTTTATTCTTCCTGTGTACTTTGTATTCATTGTTGACTCCTGTTTATGCTTTATTTGTCTTTTAAATATTATTCATGTAGTTCATTCTCAGTTGAACACTTTTCATTATATAATAAATTGCAGCTTGGTTTAGGGATTAATATGTTAACCATTTTTTCTTTCAGGTTAGTGTATAAATGGTTTTACCTAATCTACATGATTAGCTATGGCCTTGGTGTTTGGGGTTATGTGATTGTCCTGTTGACACTCCTTGGTGTAAACCTCATGTTTCGATCACCGCCACAACCATGGATGGATGCTGGTCTCATGTTCCTATTCTATGGTCTTTACTATGGCGTATTAGGGAGGGACATCTCAGAAATAATTACAGACAAGATGGCTGCCACAATTGGAGTAGGAAATTTTATTATTTTAAAACAATTTTGCTTTCTAGTACAGTAGATGCCACTCATTGTGCTCATGAATAATGTTAGCAAAAATATTATGTCTCAACCAAGAATGTATAAGGAAGTAATCACTTATTGTAATCAGCTCTTTGGTTATCCTTATCATTTGCTAGACTCATACTTAAACATTCCATTTAGATGTGTTAGAGCTGCAGGATTAGTCTCTTGATCCTAAGTTACCTTTCTCTGTGTATACTCAAGAAGAGACAAATGTTTAAAGCATTCACATCATTCTTTACAGCTTGTTCATAAATCCATATTGATGCACAAACAGTCAACTGTGTTGACAGTAGAAACCTAAATAATACACTCTTAGAAAAAAGAAATTTAAAAAAAAAAATTGTGCATTTCAAATGAAGTATCCCATCACAATGAAACTTTGCCTGTGCATTGTGGTGGTGGAGGTAAAGAAGTTACCATATCACAGCAGTGTAGGGCTCTTTATTTCAGAAGAGTCATAGCATAACTATTATAGATTAGCACCTCATAAAACTACCTCCATCTGTGATGCATTCTGATATATGAAATGGCATGGAGTGGAACAAAATTCGGTTGTCCTGTAACAGATTATGCCAAGAGTCCTGTAATTGCTGCTCAAGATCCATGGTATCCCATGATGGTTGCAAAGGATGTCCCAGCATGATCATTCATACCTGATAGGAGAAAGATCTGGGGACCTAGCTGGGCAAGGAAATATTGCCACACTACTAAGGTACTTGAGGGGGAAATGAGCTGTGTGTGGCTGGGTACTATCCTACTGGTAAATGGTCTCTGACATGAAATGCAAGACATCGGGTTGCAGGATCTCTTGAATGTATTGCTGTGCTGTTAATGCTCCTGTTACCATGACTAGAGGTTCCCGGCTGACATAGGAGCTGGCTCCCTACACCACTTATATGGTGGCGTGTCCCTTCTGTACCAGAGTTCAGACATGAGCGTTGCTCAGCCCTTCTCCTTGTGCAAATGTGGTGATCATCCACTCCAAGGCAGAAGCAAGACTTTTCACTGAAAATTACACGAAACCAGTTGGAAGTTTCATGTAATGTCCAGTCTTCGTATAAAAGAACATAAAAGAATTCTATAACAAATACTTTGTTTCATAAACTGGCAAACTTACGAAGAAATACAGGAAGACATACAAATGGATTTTTTTATGAGTATGCTCACACAGCTCCTATCAAAATAACATCCCAGTGATTCATTACCATTTTGATGCACTACTGTGTTATCTTATGTAAACTTTGGGTATTGGGTTGTCGGAAAAGTCATGACGTAATTTAGCCATGTTTTGTAAAGGTCATTTATTGATAGAAAGAACAAAGATCACAGTCAATGACATAATGCCCGTTTGGTTCGATAACCTTCTGCCATCTTTCAGTGAGCTGCAGAATGCTTCGTTCATAGAAGGACCTGTCTTTCGTGGAGAAAAACTGTACAAGGTGCTGATTTACAGCCTCATCTGAATTGAACGTTATACCATGCAAGGACTGTTGAAGAGAGCAAAACAAGTGGAAGTCTGATGGTGCAAGGTCAGGCGAGTATGCTGGGTGGGGCAACACATCCCACCGAAGCTCCAATAATTTTTGGCGGGTGATCAAACTTGTGTGTGGTTTCGCGTTGTCGTGATGGAACACAACACCTTTACGATGAACGAGCTCTGGACGTTTCTGGATGTTGGATTTGTTCAAACTGTCCAATTGCCGACAGTATACGTTTGAATTGATTGTTTGGTTCCGTGGGAGGATCTTGAAAAACACACCTTTAAAATCCTACCACACAGAGACCAGAACCTTCCGCTGATGAATGTCTGCTTTGGATGTCGTTTGAGGCAAAGCAGCACGTCGGGACGAAGACAGTTTGCACAGCACATTGTTGTACACTATCCACTTTTCGTTACCAGTTATCAGTCGCTTCAAAAAAGGATCGTATTCCTCACGTTTAACGAGCATATCACAGATGTTTATACGCGCCATCAATTGAGCTTCTTTGAGTTCATGAGGAACTCACACATCGAGCTTGCTTACGTATCCCAGCTTCTTCAGGTGGTTGTGAACGCTTGAATGATGGATGTGCAATTCTGCAATCTCTCGTGTCTTGTAACATGGGTTTGACTCGATCAATGCCCTGAATTGGTGGGCCTCTCGGACCGAGGAGCAATGTTGAGATCAAAATCACCAGCATGGAATTTTGTGAACCACTGCTGGCACTGACGTTCTTGTAGAGCATTATCACCGTACACTTTATGCAACTTTTAACAAGCTTGACGCGCATTCTTCCCTTTACGGAAGTAAAATAGTAAAATATGGTGAAAATGTACAGTTTGGTCTTCCATTTTCAATTTGATGTGAAATCTCCGCTAATCAACCAAATCGCTCACTATTTCTTTTAGACTGCAGCTAGAACTGGCACCTGTCGAATGCCATAGCAATAATAGAGCTGCGCATGCCTCTAGTACTTCCAAAACCACCCAACCGCCGTCGGGTGCCAAAATACGTCATGACTTTTCCGACAACCCAGTATATGCCAGTTACGCTTAAATACACATCACACCACAATATTCTAGTCTGTGACAAACAGATCCAGAATTCACTGAGGAAAAATAAGTTTAAGCACATCAAACTGAAGCTCATAAATCTTATGATTTTCCAACAAATTCTGAAATGAAAGAAGTGCTATGAATTTTGCACCCTGGAGTACAACAGAAATCAGATGATCTGCCTAAATGGTATGAAAAAATTAATAGTCAGCTACAATTTAAATTTTTCTGATGCTTGTTTTTAATTTTTTTATTTTTTTTTTTTTTTTCTGAGCATCTTTATGTTTGTCAAGTGTAGAAAAAAATCAGCTTTCAAATTTTCAGGTAACATGTTGTTGTCCAATGTCAATAAAAATTATTGTAATTTCTAAATTTGTATTTCATAGGTAGTGTTGTGATCCAGTTCTTATCAAAACATTTCCATCCCAGAGTGATCACCTTAAGTTGCATCCACTGTATTGATACATTCACATGTATAGGTCATTGAATTTCAAAAATATAATACAATGTGCTTTGGAATGCAGGGTGATTGTAAACTCCTTCAACAAAACAAGAAGGGTGATAGTACACATCAAGACAAACAATATTTGCAATGGAACCTAGGGCCGCATTCCACCCCTAGTGCCAGAAAAGATTAAAGTTACATATCCACATTGAGCCTTCAACAGTGAAAACAAAGAAACATACCTCATTTATGAGTTGCACAATTCCAATCGCATCAGAGAAAGACTCAAAGGAGCTGCTCAAACTGGCGTTCCAAGGGTGTCGTTGCATAGCTCACACCGGCGAATGAAGGAACTGTCGCACCCTCTAGTAGACTTCCGATGTGATGTTGATCTTGTCCGCAGCAACAGCGATTCGTGCGACTAGATCTTCCAGGGAGTTCACAGGTGTCTCGTACCCTAATGTTTTCGTGTGCCCCCAAAAGAAGTCCAGTGGATTAAGGTTTCGGGAGCGTGGAGGCCAAGCCACAGGTCTACCGCGTCCAATCCACCGCCCGGGATATGTTGCATTTAGGAAGTACCGAACCTCAGTGGCGAAGTGTGCTGGGGCCCCATCATGCATAAACCACATGTCCCTCTGTGTGGCGAACGGAACATCCTGCAACAGACCGGGAAGCACTTGCTCCAGGAACACACGTTACGTTGCGCCGGTCAGACATATAGTCAATTCTCATGTGATGTTTGCACTGTAATATTGCTGAACGGGTTCGGCTGCGTTTTTAAATGTTTGCTCCTCATCGTCTACGCATGTGTTCAGCGCACCTGATTTGTATCTTGTGCTACTGGTACAAATCTGGTGGTTGGAACTCCGTGTGCCTGCTGGACGTTTTTTGAACGTGCACTAGGAGTGGAATGTGGCCCTAGGTTCCATTGCAAATATTGTTTGTCTTGATGTGTACTATCACCCCTCTTGTTTTGTTGAAGGAGTTTACAATCACCCTGCATTTGCTTCATCATATGCACACAGTTGCTCTTGTTTCAAATAGCAGTGATCAGCTATTGTATATTATAAAGGCTGTTAACAAGTTTTGGTTTCTAGTATCCTGTTCTTCCTATAATGAGTAATATTGATGAGTATGCTTGTGTGTGTGTGTAGGGGGGGGTACTTCATACGTGTTAAGTGATACTGTTGATAAAGCACATAAACAAAAATATTTTTATTTGTGTGTTAGGCAGTATTGGTATCTTGAATGTGGTGGCTTTTCCTCATCAGCTCAGTGTATGGAGAAAAGAAACCCTGCAATGTCTGTAACATGTAAAAAACTTTAAGACTTCAGGAAATAAACTACAAGCTGTTCTCACATCAGAGTGCCACACTCAAAAATTTTGTGAGTGCAAAGGCATATGGATCTGTGCTTCAACTGTTTGGAATTTAACTACATTCTTAAGGTATTCTATAATTTGGTTATCTGTTATTAAATTTAGTTAATGACTGCTGAAAGCCACTTAGTTTTTCTGCCAGTAGCAATTGTTCTTGATAGGTGTGATCAGCCGTAATTTCTGTAAATGCAGTGCTCGTGTCAGATGAAATCAATGGTACTTTAAGGTATGAAATGCATGCATTTTTGCTCATAGTTTGTAAAAAATTTAGGACAAGAAAATAGTATAATTCACACTTAAGTGTAACCTGCATTGTGATTCTCGTGGAAGACCTTAATCACGTTGTGTATACATGAACTAAATGAGCAGTTTGTAAGAAAGACCATTGATAATTTAAAATGGATTTTTTTTCATGTAGAATAATTTTGAAAATTCTAAGGCTGTATTTTCAGTTGTGCCAGACAGATTCAAACAATAGGATTTCCTGTACAATAAACAAACAAACAAACAAAAAATAGTGTGTGAAAGAAATTTATTTACAGAAAGAAGTAACTTAATCACCAAACTACATTCCCTTTTTTTTTGGGGGGGGGGGGGTCCTACTTCCAGACACTCTGATCGTTCGTCCGTAAGGGGTCCGGGTTCGAATCCCGGTCAGGCATGGATGTTGTGTTTGTCTTACGGCACTGGCTGTCTCCCTTCCCTGGAACCAGTGACCCTAAATTAGGGACGGGCGACTGCTTATAGCCCATTGAGTTGCTCACGGTGGTCGTTAAACCTCCAATAAAAAAAAAAAAAACTTCCAGACAATTCTGGGGTCTGCCACTCAAGTCTTCCCCTCCCCCTTTTTTTATTTCCTATGCATCCTTTCTTTTTATTTCAACTCCTTTCATGTCCCTTGCTATTTCCTCACCATCACTTTTTTTTTTCTAGTTCTTACTACTCCCATATATCTTAGCACCTCTGTTTCCATTGTGATTTAATCTTTTTTTTTTTTCTTTTCTCCAGGCATGTCTTGCCCATCTTAGATGCCTTTCTCTCTCTTAGAAAATTTCACTAATTTTTCTAATTCCAAGCTCTTTCTTTCTGTTTTTTTCCTTGATATTCCTTTCATCCATAGCTTCTTCATTTCTGTTCTTTCCAAGTTGCCCAAGTTTCTAATTCATATAAAAGAGCAGGTCTTACAACCATCCTGCATATTTTTTTTAATTTCATTTTTATTGGAGCTTTCTTCTCTCATATAATCACCTGATATTTCATGCCATTTGTTTTTTCACCACTAGTTCATAGCTGCATCCTTTTACAAGGTTGAGTCCAGGTATTTAAACTGTTCTATCAGTCATATATATATTTTTTATTAGGTGTACCAATCAAGCGTCTTCTTCACCTTTTGAAGTGATCATCTCTGTTTTGGTCACATTTATCTTTAGAGCAAATAGGCTATGCAATATTAAATATTAATATTAGCAGCTGTGCCCTGGAAATGACTTATTAAAAAAAACACATATATATACACACACTGAAGTGCAATATTAAATTAGAGATACCTATCTAGTAACGTGTAGTACCACCTTTCTCCCTGATGACGGCGGCGATTCGTCTCGGCATGGACTCGACAAGCCACCGGAAGCGTTGGGAAGCCATACTGATCCACGACCCCTGAACAAGCTCCCACAGTTCACGAAGATTTCATGGAGGGGGTCAAAGCCTCGAACATCTCTCTCGATGGCATCCCAGATGTGCTCGATGGGATTGAGGTCAGGTGACCTAGCTGGCCAAGGAAGCGAGGTCACGTCGGTGGAGTGTTCATCCAACCATTCGGATGCAATTCGGGAGCGATGGCACGGTGCATTGTCTTGTTGCAGGATGAGGTCCCAAGTGAGATGTTGAAGATGCACAAACGGGAGCAAATGGTCATCCAGGATATCCCGGTAACGTTGACCTGTGAGGGACGATGTCACATGTACCAGGGGTCCCGTTTCAGTCCACGTAAACAGTCCCCGAAATGAGAATGCCACCCTCACCAGCTTGAAGAGTACCCTGCTGGCAAGAAGGATCCATCGTTTCATGTGGTTCGCACCATACTCGTATCCTGCCATCCGCGTGTACCAACGTGAATCTCGACTCATCAGTCCAGGCAACATTTTCCCACATGTCTAGGGTCCAGTGGCGATGTTCCCGCACCCATGCTAATCTTTGCACCCTGTGATGTGCGGTCAGCAGCGGTACCCTCATGGGATGATGGCTTCTGTACCCCATAGCGAGGAGATGTTTCTGGATGGTGTGGCTGCTTACACGTTTTTGTGCACCAGCGTTAAATTGCCTAGTGATTTCTTGCACTGTGGCCTGTCTGTCCGCTGTTACAATGCGAGCTAGCCGATGATGACCCCGCTCATTCACACGTTGTTGTCCATGGCAGTTGGTCCTTGCAGTAAAGGTTTTAATGGATTCGGTGTACTCATGGTGCACCCGTGATACAGTGGCTCGTGAAAATCTCAGTGCCTGCACGACTTCCGGGATGGAGTGACCCATTCGTCGAGCCCCGACAATTTGCCCACGATCAAATGCGCTTAGATCCTTCGTCTTACCTATACTGCGTCCGACTCTCACTGATTCCCGTCGCATCACTCCTTATATTGTCGGATCGCTGCATACGTCACATGTCGTTTCTGTTTACAGCGCCACATTTGCGAAACGCCAGCTGTCTCTAATTCAATTGCTCTTCAGTGTATATATATACGAGAGAACAAGCTGGATTCAGGAGTGGCTACAGCACAATAGATCATATCCACGTACTGAGAGAACTAATTGAAAGAACGAGGGAATATGAACTTCCATTGTGCATGGCTTTTATCGATTATGAAAAAGCTTTTGATTCGGTGAAACCATCAGCAGTTACCACGGCTCTGAAATCCTGCGGTATTGAAGATGCATACATTAATATTATTAATAACATCTATGAAAATGCAAGTGCAAAGATTCGGCTGTTTGAAAATACAACACACATAAAAATTGGAAAGGGAGTGAGACAAGGTGACACCATATCTCCGAAGCTCTTTAATGCCACATTGGAAAATGTCTTTCAATCACTGAACTGGGAAAACAAAGGGATAAAGATTAATGGAGATTATCTAACCCACCTTCGTTTTGCTGATGACGTAGTCATTTTTGCAACTACCCCATCAGAGCTGCAGAGTATGATCCAGGAACTTGCTGACAAGAGTAAAGAAGTGGGATTAAAAATGAACTTTCAGAAGACAAAAGTGATGTTCAATGCTTTTACAAGAAATGAAGATTTATCGATTGATGGAGAAAAACTGGAGATAACAGATACGTATGTTTATCTTGGACAGCAGATATCAAGTGAGGGTCACATTGATGAAGAAATTAATCGGCGTACAAAACTTGCCTGGAGAGCTTTTGGAAGAAACAGCATAATTTTCAAGAGCAATATGCCATTATGTCTTAAAAGAAAAGTGTTTGATCAATGCATCCTTCCAGTGCTTACGTATGGTGCAGAGACGTGGACCTTAACTAAAAGAGACATACAAAGGCTGCAGACAACTCAAAGAAGCATGGAGAGGTGCATGCTTGGTATAACCAGGAGAGATAAGAAGAGGAACTCGTGGATCCGAAAAATGACGAGAGTGGAAGACATCATGATTAGAGTTAAATCCCTGAAATGGCAATGGGCTGGACATACTGCCAGAAGGACAGACCATAGATGGACAGCCGAAATTTTAGATTGGATTCCAAGGGACAGGAAAAGACCCAGAAAAAGACCACATGGGAGATGGGTGGATGAAATTCGTAAATATGCGGGAGTGACATGGAGGAGACTGGCACAAGACAGACCGTTGTGGAGGAAACTTGGGGAGACCTTCGTCCAGCAGTGGATTGATAATGGTTGACGATGATGATGATGATGATATATATATTGGTGCTAAGAATCCCCGGAGGACCGGACTAGGCTGCCATCTGATGCTGACCTTGGCTACGTATAATGGACGCTCCCTATCTTCTGATTCAAAGCTTCTTGAATTGGAAGAGGAACTACAAAGGATCAAGTGGGACATCGTCGGGCTAAGTGAGGTAAGGAGAAAAGGAGAAGATCTCATTGAACTGAAAAGTGGACATCTCTTCTACTATCGTGGGACAGATGCTGGCAGAACTAGTGGTGTTGGATTTATAATAAACAAGAAACTGAAGGATAAAGTTGTAGAAGTTGAAAGTTCCTCTGACAGAGCTGCACGACTCGTTATCCAACTCTCGAGAAGATACCAGGCTCAGATCATTCAAACTTATGCACCCACCACAAGTCATGCTGAAGAAGAAATTGAAGAATTTTATGAGGAAATTTGTCATCTAAATAATAAAGGTAAGCAGCACTTGAAGATAATTATGGGAGATTTCAATGCAAAAATAGGGCAACGGCAACAGAATGAAACTTCAGTAGGTAAATTTGGTCACGGCAACAGAAACCAGCGTGGAAATACTCTCGTAGAGTTTGCAGAGGCAGAAGGGTTTTTCATCTTGAACTCCTTTTTCAAGAAAAAGCCACACAGGAAATGGACATGGAGACATCCAAATGGGACGACAAGTGAAATTGATTTTATTATGTGTAACAAAAAATTCGTCATAGAAGACTGCAGTGTGCTAAACAAGTTCAACACAGGCATTGACCATAGATTGGTGAGATGTAAGATGCACCTCAACACTAAACTCGAACGTAGCAAGCTCATAAGACAAACAAAATGTATTGACATAACCAACCTTAAAAAACACCATAATACCTATTTGTAAATGCATTTATGGCACCTCTATTCATAGTGATTGTGGAATAGCTTTTTTACGGGTCTTATAGAGGTTATTTTTCATCAAAGTTTGTTGTCAAATTTTCGAACTAAGGCCTAGTTCGTCATCAGGACTATGTCACTGGAGTAGTTGCTGCCACTCAATTGGAAGAGTCCATCCGCAATTATCGTTAATTGTGGTACTTCTTCTTCTTGCTATTTCGATCCCTTCTTCTAGTTTTCTCTTTACTAAGTTTGACTGGTGGGCGATTATTTTCACTGAGTCCCAATTTATGGAGTGTCCACTTGCTTGTATATGTCTGTCTAGCCTAATACCTTCAAATTGGAACTGAAGAACAGATTCTCTGCTTTAGAAGGCCTAACATCGGAAGAAGTGGATATTTCTGAAGTTAACAGAAAAGTAACCAAAGCTCTTATGGAAACAGCAACAAAATTAGCTGGGTCTAAGAACAAATTGCATGTGAACAAATTATCAGGAAAAACCAAAATGTTGATGCAAAAAAGAAGAGTGATGAGGACAACTAAAGAAGATGTGACTTCCAAAGTGGAATATATAGAGCTATGCAAGACAGTACGAAAAAGTATAACTGAAGACGTAAGGAAATTCAACTGTGAACTAGTCAGGAAAGCAATTGAAAACAACCAAAGCCTAAAGATAGCAAAGGGACATCTCAGTAAGGGAAGAAAACAGATTATGGCACTGAGAAAAGAAGATGGTTCTGTAACAAGAAATAGAGGCGAAATTTTGACAAGAGTGAAAGATTTCTACTCCAAATTATATGAAAGGGATGATACATGTACTCCAGACATCATGAAAGGTACCAGTACCAGAGTTCTTCCTGTCCTTCCAGCAGAAGTTGCACATGCAATCAAGAACATGAAGCGAGGAAAAGCTCCAGGAGAAGATGGAATTACTGTAGACATCATACAAGAAGCAAGTGGAGAAATCGAAACAGTACTCGCCCAAATTTTCACTTGATGCCTTAATGAAGGGAAAATTCCTGAGGATTGGAACAACGCTACAATGATCTTGCTACATAAAAAAGGTAACATTGAGGATCTCAGGAACTACAGACCTATCAGCCTCCTATCAGTGGTTTATAAAATCTTCACTAAAGTTCTTTCACACCGCTTGAAGGTGACACTGGACATGGCTCAACCGAGAGAACAAGCTGGATTCAGGAGTGGCTACAGTACAATAGATCATATCCACATACTGAGAGAACTAATTGAAAGAGCGAGGGAATATGAACTTCCATTGTGCATGGCTTTTATCGATTATGAAAAAGCCTTTGATTCGGTGAAACCATCAGCAGTTGCAATGGCTCTGAAATCCTGCGGTATTGAAGATGCATACATTAATATTATTAATAACATCTATGAAAATGCAAGTGCAAAGATTCGGCTGTTTGAAAATACAACACACATAAAAATTGGGAAAGGAGTGAGACAAGGTGACACCATATCTCCGAAGCTCTTTAATGCGACATTGGAAAATGTCTTTCAATCACTGAACTGGGAAAACAAAGGGATAAAGATTAATGGAGATTATCTAACCCACCTTCGTTTTGCTGATGACATAGTCATTTTTGCAACTACCCCATCAGAGCTACAGAGTATGATCCAGGAACTTGCTGACAAGAGTAAAGAAGTGGGATTAAAAATGAACTTTCAGAAGACAAAAGTGATGTACAATGCTTTTACAAGAAATGAAGATTTATCGATTGATGGAGAAAAGCTGGAGTTAACAGACACGTACGTTTATCTTGGACAGCAGATATCAAGTGAAGGTCACATTGGTGAAGAAATTAATCGGCGTACAAAACTTGCCTGGAGAGTATTTGGAAGAAACAGCATAATTTTCAAGAGCAATATGCCATTATGTCTTAAAAGAAAAGTGTTTGATCAATGCATCCTTCCAGTGCTTACGTATGGTGCAGAGACGTGGACGTTAGCTAAAAGAGACATACAAAGGCTGCAGACAACTCAAAGCAGCATGGAGAGGTGCATGCTTGGTGTAACCAGGAGAGATAAGAAGAGGAACACGTGGATCCGAAGAATGACAAGAGTGGAGGACATCATGATCAGAGTTAAATCCCTGAAATGGCAATGGGCTGGACATACTGCCAGAAGAACAGACCATCGATGGACAGCCGAAATTTTAGATTGGATTCCAAGGGACAGGAAAAGACCCAGAAGAAGACCACATGGGAGATGGGTGGATGAAATTCGAAAGTATGCGGGAGTGACATGGAAGAGACTGGCACAAGACAGACCGTTGTGGAGGAAACTTGGGGAGACCTTCGTCCAGCAGTGGATTGATAATGGTTGACATTGATGATGATGATGATATATATATATATATATATATAACTACAAAGCACAGATTGGAATAAAAAACGTTTTTTAATGACGACAAAAAATACATATTAAAACTCTAAACTGAACAGGCAAGAGAAAAAATAATAATAATAAAAAATAACAAAACTAGAATGCAGAAAGTGTCGAGAATGCCGAGCTTTGGCTTTATTAAGGACCAGCAAAACTCTGCGTTTTATCACTTCCACAAAGACCTAAGTTGAAAATGGGTTTCTGCAAAGCCTTAGATGCTAGTATAATTCCCCCAAAAAATGCAGAGTTTTGCTGGTCCTTGATAAAGCCAAGGCTCGGCATTCTCGACACTTTCTGCATTCTAGTTTGGTTATTTATTATTATTATTATTTTGTCTCTTGCCTGTTCGGTTTAGAGTTTTAATATGTATTTTTTGTCATCATTAAAAAACCTTTTTTTTATTCCAATCTGTGTTTTGTAGTTATTCTTTCTGATTTTTCGTCACTGCTGCGTTGCACGTCAGGATCTTCAGAATGTAAGTTAAAAAAAAAAAATGTTTTTTTTTTTTTTAATTTTGACTTTAACTCTGCTTTGGATATATATATATATATATACACAGGGTGATCCATTTAAACCAGTACCATGTGATTTACTTATAACTTTTTTATAAATAACAACAAAATCATACAGTAAGTTGAGAATTATGCATGTGGTATTGGAGAATCATTTTATCAAAGCAAATGTTGGTATTGTCCTCCATTTTCTTGTAAACCCAGTTGAGCACGCCGCACCATATTCAGGGATGTCTCATGTAGAGTACGAGCAGTAACATTGCCAATTTCAGTCGTGATTGTTTCACGCAATGCATCCAATGTTTTTGGATGGGTTTTGTAAACTCTATCCTTTAAGTAGCCCCATTAAAAAAAAAAACAGGGGAAGTTAAGTCCGGAGATCGGTGAGGCCATATGTTTTTTGAAATTAATCTGTCATTAAAGAAGCTGGTTATGAGTTCCATTGAGACTTTCGATGTGTGACACGTAGTGCCAGCCTGCTGAAAGTAGCCCTCTCTCAATTCAATGTCATCAAGTTGTTCCACAAATTCATTGAATATGCGGCAATAAACGTTAGTGTCGACAGTCTCAGAGAAAAAAATGGGGCCAATAATTTTCGTAGACGAAACCGTACACCAACCTTTTGTGAATGCATCGGTGCTTCACACATAACGTGTGGGTTTTCGGCAGCCCAGTATCTGCTGTTTCGTGAATTGACGTAGCCTGACAGATGAAACCAGGCTTCATCCGTAAACCATGTGATGGAGAGAATATCAGATCGCAAATTAAGAAAATTTTGAAACCATTTGCAGTAACTTACTCTCTTTCCCTTGTCCGGCTCCTGCATCTGATGGATTACGTGCACTTTTATGGTCGAATATTTGCTTTTTTTGCTGCCCTTTGACAAGTTCCGTATGAATATCCTGTTTGTTGGCTTAATCTGCGCAATGATTTCATCGGAGATTGAAGTAAACGTTGCCGAACATTGTCCACGGGCGTTTGGGGCATCAGAGGATGATGTCTACCGCTACTGCTGAGAAGAGAACCGGTTTGCTCCAGTTTTTTTGCCATTGACAGAATTGTTGACCTGCTTGGCACTTTTTGAACTCCAAACTCTCTTCGAAATGCTCGTTGCGTTTTGATGACAGAATTGGTTACCCAATACGATTTCACTAAAAAACATGCTCTGGAACAGAGTACTGCATGTTTCCGAATGCACGCAAGTGAATGACAACGTAACAACAAACAAATCACGAGCTGAGTTACAGTTACGGTTAACAATCTTCTTCACGGTGGCGGTTTTCATTCTCCCGGAGTTGCTGCTTCTATTGAAAAAAGAAGTTCCTTGCGCGATCCCTTGCAAAAATGTAAGGTTTTTTCAGGGTACTGGTTTAAATGGATCACCCTGTATATATACATCATCATCATTGTCAACTATTGTCAATCCACTGCTGGACGAAGGTCTACCCAAGTTTCTTCCACAATGGTCTATCTTGTGCCAGTCTCCTCCATGTTAATCTCGCATACTTTCGAATTTCATTAACCCATCTCCCATGTGGTCTTCTTCTGGGTCTTTTCCTGTTCCTTGGAACCCAGTCTAAAATTTCCGCTGTCCATCTATAGTCTGTCCTTTGGCAATATGTCCAGCCCATTGCCATTTCAGGGAGTTTACTCTGATCATGATGTCTTCCACTCTTATCATTTTTCTGATCCACCAGTTTCTCTTCTTACCTCTCCTGGTTACACCAAGCATGCACCTCTCCATGCTACTTTGAGTTGTCTGCAGCCTTTGTATGTCTCTTTTAGTTAAGGTCCACGTCTCTGCACCGTATGTAAGCACTGGAAGAATGCACTGATCAAACACTTTTCTTTTAAGACATAATGCTCTTGAAAATTATACTGTTTCTTCCAAAAGCTCTCCAGGCAAGTTTCATACGCCGATTAATTTCTTCATCAATGTGACCCCCACTTGATATCTGCTGTCCAAGATAAACGTGCATATCTGTTATCTCCAGCTTTTCTCTATCAATCGATAAATCTTCATTTCTTGTAAAAGCATTGTACATCACTTTTGTCTTCTGAAAATGACTACGTCATCAGCAAAACTAAGGTGAGTTAGATAATCTCCATTAATCTTTATCCCATTGTTTTCCCAGCCGCCCCGGTGGCGCAGTGGTCTAAGCGATGGCCTCTGATTATTCGCCCAAAAGGGGTCCGGGTTCGAATCCCGGTGAGGCATGGATGTTGTGTTTGTTTTATGGCACTGGCTCTCTCCCTTCCCTGGGACCAGTGACCCTAAATTAGGGACGGGCGACTGCTTATAGCCCATTGAGTTGCTCACGGTGGTCGTTAAACCTCCAATAAAAAAAAATAATTGTTTTCCCAGTTCGGTGATTGAAATACACTTTCCAATGTGGCATTTAAGAGTTTGAGAGAGATAGTGTCACCTTGTCTCACTCCCTTTCCAATTTTCATGGGTGCTGTATTCTCAAATAGCTGAATCTTTGCACTTGCATTTTCATAGATGTTATGAATAATGTTAATGCATGCATCTTCAATACCGCAGGATTTCAAAGCTATTGTAATTGCTGATGGTTTCACCAAATCAAAGGCCTTTTCATAATCGACAAAATCCATGCATAATGGAAGTTCATATTCCCTCGCTCTTTCAATTAGTTCTCTGAGTACGTGGATATGATCTATAGTGCTGTAGCCGCTCCTGAATCCAGCTTGTTCTCTCGGTTGAGCCATGTCCAGTGTCACCTTCAAGCGGTGTGAAATAACTTGAGTGAAGGTTTTATAAACCACTGATAGGAGGCTGATAGGTCTGTAGTTCCTGAGATCCTCAATGTCACCTTCTTTATGTAGCAGGATCATTGTAGCATTGTTCCAATCCTCAGGAATCTTCCCTTCATTAAGGCATCGAGTGAAAACTTGGGCGAGTACTGTTTCAATTTCTCCACTTGCTTCTTGTATGATGTCTATGGTAATTCCATCTTCTCCTGGAGCTTTTCCCCGTTTCATGTTCTTGATTGCATGTGCAACTTCTGCTGGGAGGAGTGGAAAAACTCTAGTACTTTTCGTAATGTCTGGAGTACATGTATCATCCCTTTCATATAGTTTTGAGTAGAAATCTTTCACTCTAGTCAAAACTTCACCTCTATTTATGGTTACAGAAACATCTTCTTTTCTCAGAGCCATAATCTGTTTTCTTCCCTTGTTCAGATGTCTCTTTGCTCTTTTCAGGTTTTGGTTGTTTTTCAATTGCTTTCCTCACTAGTTCAGAGTTGAAATTTTCTTACGTCTTCAGTGATACTTTTTCTTACCGTCTTGCATAGCTCTATATATTCCACTTTGGAAGTCACATCTTTGGTTATCCTCATCTCTCTTCTTTTTTGCATCCGAATTTATGTTTTTCCTGATAATTTGTTCATATGCAACTTGTTCTTGTGGTACCAGCTATTTTTGTTGCTGTTTCCACAAGAGCCTTGGTTAGTTTCTGTTAACTTCAGAGATGTCCACTTCTTCCGACGTTAGACCTTCTAGAACAGAGAATCTGTTTCTCAGTTCCAATTTGAATGCATTATGATGTTTTTTAAGGTTGGTCATGTCAATGCTCTTTCTTTTGTTTTATGAGCTTGCCACGCTCGAGTTTAGCATTGAGGTGCATCTTACATCTTACCATTCTATGGTCACTACCTGTGTTGAACTTGTTTAGCACACTGCGGTCTTCCATGACAAATTTTTTGTTACACATAATAAAATCAGTTTCACTTGTCAATCCATTGGGATGCCTCCATGTCCATTTCCTTTGCGGCTTTTTCTTGAAAAAGGAGTTTATGATGAAAAACCCTTCTGCCTCTGCAAATTCTACGAGAGTATTTCCACGCTGGTTTCTGTTGCTGTGACCGAATTTACCTACTGAAGTTTCATTCTGTTGCTGTTGCCCTATTTTCGCATTGAAATCTCCCATAATCTTCAAGTGCTACTTACCTTTATTATTTAGATGACGAATTTCCTCGTAAAATTCTTCAATCTCTTCTTCAGGATGTCTTGTAGTGGGTGCATAAGTTTGAATAATCTGAGACTGGTATCTTCCCCCGCACGGGGATAACTGGTTTTCCAGTTACTTGGGGAGCGGCGCCCCCACGGCCCGAGCTGACCTTGTACTGTTTCTGTTTTGATTTCGTCTTTGATACGATGATACCACCGAAGGGACAGCTGTTCATCCAGCTGATGGGGAGTGGCGACCCCACGGCCCGAGCCGACAGTTGTGTTTAAAATCTTTTTCCATTTGTGGTTGTTGTTGTTGTTATCTCGCCACGCTCCCGCCTCAGTCCTGTAGGTTGCTGAGGTTGTGATTATGCGCCAGCCCTTTCCTCACACTTTCCTGTTTTTGCTTTCTTCTCCACTCCCTGTTCTTCCTTTTTTCTCTATTTTCTACTCCTCTTCCCTTTCTTTTTCATTTTCTGTTCCTTCTTCGTTTCTTCGGGCTGGTTAGCTAGACCTACCTGCACGTTTGCCGTGTGCGGTGACCCGTACAGGTGGAAAAGGGGATGCTGGAGGCTGAGGTTACTGGGGGCCAGGCTATAGTTGTCACCAGTCGCCAACACTCCTCTTGCCCCTGCTTCACCCTAAACGGGAGGCTAGGAACTAACCTACTCCTAGTCAATCGGCTTGTCATTTCGTACGACGGGGTGAGTTTGGGGATAGTGTGGGCATGCCAAAGGGGTATTACCAAGACCCGGAAAGTCGCGGTACTCGCTGAGCGCATGTCTGCACGATCAACATGCTATATCCGCCGCCTAACCCTAGGGCCGTGTCCTGCGCCCATGTTGGCCTGCGGACCTCCGGCTCTCCCCTGTTGGGCTCGGTAGTGGGCGGGGAAGCTGGCGGATGAATTTTTTTTCGCTTTATATATGGATTCTTTAAATATTCCCCCTTCTGTCAAACTAAAGAAATCTTTGGACACTGATCCTAACCCCACCAATAAGAAACTGCGTACTTTGCCGCCGGACACTGCCCGATTTTTTATCATCCATGCACGGGAAGAATCTCACAAGCTTGGCTCCAAATCTCCCTTCTGGATTCAAAAAGCCCTGCAAGGAGCGGTTGCGTCACCAACCAGTGTGAAGAAGTTAAAATCGGGAGATATATTGGTGGAAATGTCAAGTCCACGCCATGGTTCATTGCTCTTGGGCGTCTCCAACTTGGGTGGTGTCCCTGTGGACATCAAACCTCATCAGTCCCTGAATTCATCCAGAGGTGTCATCTCCGAGCGCGACCTCGTGGATGTTTCAGAGGAAGAATTTCTTGAGGAGCTTGCCAACCAAGGTGTCACAGCGGTTCGTCGGATCAAGTTCCGCCGAAACGGGGAGCTGGTCAACTCCAGAACAGTGATTCTGACCTTTGATCGCCCGACTCTTCCATCTTCCATCCATGCGGGCTATTTGAACTGCTCTGTGCGCCCGTACATTCCTAACCCCTTCGTTGCTACCGATGCCAAGTGTACGGGCACTCCCAGCAGTCTTGCCGTGGTGCTGCTACTTGCAATCGTTGCGGTTCACACGACCATCTTCAGTCTGACTGCTCTGCTGCAGCTGCCCATTGTGTGAACTGCAAAGGCGACCATGCTGCCAATGCCAAGAACTGTCCGAAGTGGATTGAGGAGCGGAAGATTCAGGAGGTTAAGACACTTGAACACCTGTCCTACCCTGAAGCTCGACGGAAGGTCGTTCCCGCTGCTCCAAGCGCACGCACCTACTCTTCCGTTGTGGCTCCTAAAACATCCATTGCCACTCAGACAGACATCACTATACCAAAAGACTGCCCTTTCTCTCTCGAGGATATTTATGCTGCTGGGCTGAAGGCCCTTCGACTTTCCACCACTGACAGTTTATCTTTGCCACCACAGACCAATGCTCGGGGTCCTGCATCCTCGCCCAAGCGCGCTGTTGCAGAACAGGTTTCCCGTTCTACGAGCCCCTGATCCCTCGCCTGCTAGACACAAAGGCAAGGCCAAACAATCCTCAGCCACTAAATCTCAAACAAAGGTTCAAGCCGGAACGAATCAGTCCCGGTCTTCATCCTCCAGACACCCCCCAGTCCTTCCCCCGGTTACCACGCTGCCGAGGGGCACTGCAGACCAGACTGAGGAATTCATGGACTCCGAGGCCTTCTAGGCCTCTTCAGTTCATTTGACCCACGTTTCTTTCTTCCTATCTACCCCTCAAATCATGGTTTCAATCGTTCAATGGAACTGTCGAGGTTTTCGGACAAAATATGACGACGTCAAACATCTGCTTTCGTCGTACTTCCGTGTGCCTTTGCCTCCAGGAGACAAAACTTAAACCATCAGACCTGCTCTCAGTTCGAGGCTACAGTGCATTTCGGAAAGATAATGTTTCAGGAGATATAGCTTGCGGGGGAGTTGCCATTCTTGTCCCCTCACAGTGTTCCAGTTTCTCCCGTTGCGGTCTCAACATCTTTACAAGCCGTTGCGGTGCGTATCTCCATGCCTGTGCCTCTAACTGTTTGCAGCGTCTATCTGCCGCCGGATGAGGACGTGAGCGTGTCCGTTCTTGAGAGCTTAGTTGGGCAGCTGCCGTCACCTGCTCTTCTTCTGGGTGACTTCAATGCTCATAATCCATTGTGGGGTAGTGTCAGAACAGACGTACGAGGCCGTAGGATCGAATCTCTTCTGTCCTCGACCTCCCTGTGCCTTTTTAACACCGGAGCTGACACTTATTTCCACGAGCCTACACGAAGTTTCAGTGCGATCGATTTATCTTTGGGTTCACCATCGGTTATTGCTGACTGGTCGTGGACGGTGTGCAACGACCTCCATGGGAGCGACCACTTTCCAATTGTACTTGGCTATAATGAGAGCGTGCCATCTTCTGCTTCCGCCCTCCTCGATGGAGGATGGATCGTGCCAAGTGGGAGGTCTTCACATCGTCCGCAGTGATACCTTCTGTCATGGTGACCCGAGGGTCAATCGATGCAACTGTTACTGATGTCACCACGTGTATCATTCAGGCAGCGGATCTCTCTATCCCAAAGACATCAACGACGCTCCCAAGACGTCCGAAACCTTGGTGGACCTCTGATTGCACAGCGGCTAGGAGAGCTCAACATAAGGCCTGGTGTACATTTCGGCGGTATCCAACCGATGCTAATCTCGTTGAATTTAAAAGAGCAAAATCTTACGCTCGGTTGGTGCGTCGACGAAGCAAGAGGGAGTCTTGGATAAAGTACGTTTCATCGATCAATTCACGTGCCAGTTCAAAAACTGTTTGGGAAAAAATTCGTAGGATTCGGGGAAACTGTGGTTCCCATCAGATCTCTATTCTCGAGAGTAACGGCTGCACGTATGCTGAAGTCGGGGAGATAGTGGATTGTTTGGGTAGGGCGTTTGCCTCTGTTTCCAGTTCTGAGGCGTACCTCTCTCCTTTCAGAGGACTAGACCAGCTGCTGAGCGCCAGAGACTCTCCTTTGCGCCTTTTCATAACACCGAGTATAACTCCCCTTCAGCATGGTTGAACTCCGAGTGGCTCTGCATCGGTCCGGTGCAACATCTGTAGGTCCCGATGGCATCCACTATGACATGATCCGTCATCTATCGCAGTCGTCTCTCGAGAATCTGTTAGTGCTTTTCAACCGCATTTGGTTGGAGCACAGTTTCCCCGGACTCCTGGCGAAAAGCTTTTGTTTTACCTTTTCCCAAGCCTGGCAAAGACCCCAAGTCTCCCTCTAGTTACCGGCCAATTGCCCTCACTAGCTGTCTGTGCAAAATCCTTGAACGCATGGTTAATTCTAGGCTAATTTACTTCCTAGAAGAACATCAAATTCTGTCGCCATCACAAAGCGGCTTCCCGTCGTCATCGTTCAGCTCCTGACCATCTCCTGCTCCTTGAGACGTCTGTTCGAGAGGCATTCGTGCGTAGGCAGCACCTGGTGTCTGTCTTTTTTGACATCGAAAAGCTTACGATAGAGCGTGGCGTCACGGTATCCTCCGTGACCTCCACGAGAATGGGTTGCGGGGAAACCTGCCAACCTTCATTGCCAACTTTCTTCGTAACCGTGTGTTCCAGGTGCGCCTCGGTACAACGCTCTCTGCCTTCTTCCATCAAGAACAAGGTGTTCCTCAAGGCAGCATTCTTTCGGTGACTCTTTTCATCCTCCGCATTAATTGTTTGCTTAAAAATCTTCCTCCTACGGTTTCGACTACCATTTATGTTGACGACCTTCACATCTTCTGCTCGTCATCAAGCATGCATTTCATTGAAAGGCAGCTGCAGTCTGCAATTAACCAGATAGTTAAAGCGGCGAACAACAATGGTTTCGTTCTTTCTGCTGAAAAGACAGCGTGTGTCCATTTCTGCCGGAGGCGTGGCCTCCACCCCGATCCAGAACTCTATTTGGACCATGCAGCCATTCCAGTTTTGCCGGAAACCAAGTTCCTTGGTTTGACCGTCGACCGTGCGCTCACCTTTCGCTCGCACGTTCGACGACTCCGCACTTCCTGTCTGAGAGCTTTGTCCATCCTCAAGATCCTCGCCTCAGTCTCCTGGGGTGCAGACAGGACTTCCTTGTTCCGTATTTACCATTCTCTCATTCGGTCTAAACTGGATTATGGCTGTATGGTGTATGGCTCTGCGCGTCCTTCCGTTTCTCCGGCCGTTGGATACCATCCACCATCAAGCGCTGCGTCTTTGTACGGGAGCATTTCGCACGCTCACCCATTCCCAGCCTTTATGCCGACGCGAACGAACCGTCGCTTCATTTACGCCGTCTGCAGCTGTCCCTTCAATTTTACCTGAAACTTAGATCTCTCTCAGAACATACTTTACACGATGCAGTTTTTCATCCCCAGCATGCTCGTTTGTTCGAGACCCGTCCCTCGTGCATTCGAACCTTCGGTCTTCGTATGGCGGCCGTAGCTCGTGATGCAGGGCTCGACTTGTCACTCGTTGGAGAGACCAGGGGCTTTGAGGATCCCCCATGGCACCCTCTTGGTGTCATGGTTGATACCAGCTTTACATCTTTTGACAAGTCCTCAACCCCTGCGTCAGTGTACCAGCAGCTCTTCGCCGAACACCGTTACGTCAATGCAGACTTTATTCCTGTTTTCACCGATGGATCTAAGGCAGCTGGTGTCGTTGGATGCGCCGCCGTCTGCATTGACGAAGTTTCTGTTGCCCGCATTCCTGCCGAGGCCACGGTGTTTTCGGCGGAGATGCATGCTGTGTGCATCTTGCACTTGTTCACGTGCAGTCGAGCTCTCATCAGCGTGCTATTGTGTACACTGATTCTTTGAGTGTTGTGCAATCATTGTCATCTTTGGATTTCTCTGGCCACCCACTTCTTTTTACCGTACGGAGACTTCTTCGTTCTTTGCTCGAGGCTGATGTCCAGATTCGGTTCTGCTGGATTCCTGGGCATGTTGGGATCCCAGGGAACGAGTCTGCTGATGCTGCTGCTAGATCTGCCTCTTCTTTGGTCGTCACACCCTTGCCACTGTTTCACCGTGATTTTCGCTTTCTTTGTTCACGATCATATCAGACGAACGTGGCGAAGTCTGTGGGACCAACAGGTAGAGAATAAACTGCACCGTGTTAAACCCATCCTTGGAGTCTGGAAATCATCGTGTCGCCGGAACCGTAGGGAAGAAGTTGTTCTTGCGCGTCTCCGCATTGGGCATTGTCGCTTCACGCATAGCTATTTGCTGTGTGGCGACGCTGCCCCGATGTGTGAGGCGTGCGACTGTTTACTCACCGTCTCTCATGTTTTGTGCAGTTGTGTTCGTTTTCGTCAGCATCGGTTTCACTATTTTCAGTCTCATCTGCTGGACGAGGACGCAGCTACGCTTCAAAAGCTTTTGGGCGACCACTGCGACACTTTCGCAGTATTTTCCTTTTTAAAACAGATTAACGTTTTAAAACTTATTTAAAAAAAAAAAAAAAAAAAAAAAAAAAGTTATATTATAATGGTAAATTAATAAAGTTATATATAAACCTAATAAACTAACTAGTCTTCACAACATCTTTCATCATCCTCTTTTCTAACTTTTACCAAGCCTGTCTGCTCTTAATCATTTCACCCCGCTTTTTAAAATCTTTAGCTGATAGTTCTGTGTCTGGCGCTCTTTGGCCAAGCCTGGCCCTTGCGCCACTAAAATCAATTAACTAACTAACTAACTGGTATCTTCTCGAGAGTTGGATAACAAGTCACGCAGCTCTGTCAGAGGAACTTTCAACTTCTACAACTTTATCCTGATGGGTTCCATTTCAACTCAGGCAGGGTCGTACCATCATGGTCTCAGATTTCCCTAAAAAATTAAGGGGTGTTCCTTGACTAAAATAAGGAGACCTATATTTTTTCTTTCGGCAAGAACAATTTTTTCCTTCGAGATAGAAGGTTTCAAATCTTGCACCGTCAAACAAGCTCTCTAGAAAACGGTTATTTTTCCTAACTTCAGCGAGTCATTGCAGAGAGTTAAAAAAGGTATCGTGTTCTTGTATTTTTTACATTGTGTGTATAACATATAATAATATATGGTGCTAATATTTGCTACACATCGTATGATTAAAATTTTAAAATATCGTAAACTTTGTGATTTAAAAATAATTTAATTTTTTAAGTTTTTTTAAACAGGCTTGGATGGAGTTTTTTCTATATTCGTTTTTTTTCGTTAAAGACATACAAATGTGTACTTTATTTGTAATTTTTTTTTGTGCGTCTGTGAAAATGCTAGTTTCCGCGTTTCGGCAGCGTTAAAAACAGCCGATTTTGAAAAATCTCTAACTTTGCCAACGATTTTCTCAAAAAGGCCATTTTTTAAAATTCTGAAAATTAAATCCCTGTTTTATTATCAAAAATTCTGAAAATTAAATCCCTGTTTTATTATCAAAAATTCTGAAAATTAAATCCCTGTTTTATTATCAAAAATTCTGAAAATTAAATCCCTGTTTTATTATCAACAGGAGAATATCTGTGCAAATTTTCACGGACCTAAAAACGCCCATTTCCGAGTTAGACGCGTTTGAATTTGGTTTGAAAGCCTATGATTTCACGTGTTCTAAAGGCGCCATTTTGGAAAAATTTCAGGCGCAAAGTACTATTCTCTTACCCGAATCAAAGCATTAGATATTCTTTGCCCGAATGATGGAATGAGAGCATTGGGTCAGCTGGCCCTGGTTGGATACGTCCACCTCACCCTTCCCCAAGTGATGACATGCCTATAAAACTGTCGGGGGCAGGGGATAACAAATACATAAAGAAAATTCTTGCTGCTCCACTAACAAAGGTGAGTTGCAAAAGACAGCAGCAGTTGTTTGTTTGTTTACGTATATACTTAAACATCGCATAAGAAAAGACTATGAAAGAGTAGAAAACTGTTGTGAAATAATTTTAAGAAAAACAGTGCAGGCACGTGTACTGTAAAGTTAATTT
Organism: Macrothele yani; assembly: GCA_039090855.1. Classification (NCBI taxonomy): domain Eukaryota; kingdom Metazoa; phylum Arthropoda; class Arachnida; order Araneae; family Macrothelidae; genus Macrothele; species Macrothele yani. The sequence goes on along the minus strand of CM076995.1, from coordinate 144,824,712 downwards.
TCGATGGCTAAACACCCTCGAGTTTTTCAGGGAGATGCTAATTGTAGGCTACTGTCAGAAGGGCAGTTGCTGTTTTGTTATAGTTGCAAAAATTAACTTCTCAGTTTTTCGTAATAGTAAAATATTCGCTCAGGAGAGTTTTGTCCCCTGCGAACGGGGGAGAAGATGCAATGCTCTTGACCTCGCTGCTGGGTTGATAGCGCTGGTCGCTACCCAAACTCTGCATACCTCCTCTTCGAAACGTAATGGCAATTGTCTAATCTACTAAATAAAGAACAATTAACACATACGCGTGCAGGCTTATTCATAAAATGTAAGTTGAGTATATTTCCTGTTCAATCAGCTGATTTTACAAGTAGAATACATATACAACTTATGCGCTTATAATGGTGTAAAGATGTTTATTTATTTAAAACATATTCAAAGATTTCAATTTTTTTAAAGAGGGGGATTGTGTTCGTAGTGATTTCCACTTGGGCCACAATAAACCATGCACTGCCCATGTCTTCTGTTCCCTTAGAAGATAATCCTGGATCGATGGGAGGCCAATCAGCGGAGTTTTGACCCCCCTCACGTGGTGGTGAGGTGTCTCAAAGCTAGGTAGCTTTCCAGAATGTTTCAACTTAGTTGGCTGGCAACAAGAGAGGGATTCCATTTCAACTCTGGCAGAGTCGTGCCATCACGGTCTCAGATTTCTCTAAAAAAATTAATTAAGGGGTGTTCCTTGAATAAAATATGGAGACCCATATTTTTTCTTTCGGCAAGAAAAATTTTTCCCTTCGAGACAGAGGTTTCAAATCTTCCACCGTCAAACAAGCTCTCTAAAAAACGTTTATTTTTCCTAACTTCAGCGAGTCATTGCAGCAGAATTAAAAAAAGATATTTTGTTCTGGTATTTTTTATTACATTGTGTGTATAACGTATAATAATATTTGATACTAATATTTTTTACACACCGTATGATTAAAATTTAAAAAAATCGTAAACTTTGATTTTTTTTTTAAAATTGAAATTTTTAAGATTTTTTTTAACTCGTTTAAATGGAGTTTTTTTTCTATACTGTTTTTTTTTGTTAAAGACAGACAAATGTGCACTTTATTTGCAAATTTTTATGTGTCTGTGAAACTGCTAGTTTCCGCAGTGTTAAAAACAGCCGATTTTGAAAAATATCCAACTTTGCCAGCGATTTTCTCAAAAAAGCCCTTTTTTAAAATTCTGAAAATTAAATCCCTGCTTTATTATCAACAGAAGAATATCTGTGTAAATTTTCACGGACTTAAAAACGCCCATTTCCGAGTTAGACACGTTTGAATTTGGTTTGAAAACCTACAATTTCTCCTTGTTCTAAAGGCGCAATTTTGGAAAAATCTCAGGCGCAAAGTATGTATTCTCTTACTTGAATGAGAGCGTTGGATCCGTCCACCTCACTCTGCCCTGAGCAATAACATGCCTAAAAGAAACGGTCTTGGGGAAAAAAAATAACAAATCTATATATATATAGAATTGAATGTATGTCTGCTAAACAAATTTACAGTTTTCAATTTAGAACCACCAAACGTGGTATACTATCTCATGGTACCCTAACTTAGACCGTAGACGGTTTTCGGAAGGGGTCGGAGCCCAGGGTAAATGGGCCCCCACACAAAATTTCCGTAAAATATACTTGTATACTATAGTGCCCTAACTGTGACCATAGATGGTTTTTGGAAAGGGGGCAGAGCCCTGGGTGGGTGGGAGCCAGGGTCGAAGGGCCCCACACAAAATTTCCGTAAAATCTGGTTTTCAATTTAGAACCATCAAATTTGGTATACTTTTTGGGCACCCTAACTTTGACTAGACGGTTTTGGGAAGGGGTCGGAGCCCGGTGTCAAGCCCCCTTCCCCACACACAAAATTTTCGTAAGATATTTTACAAAGTTAGGGTGCCAAGAAAAAGTATACCAAATTTGATGGTTCTAAATTGAAAACTAGATTTTACGGAAATTTTGCGTGGGGCCCTTTGACCCCGGGCTCCCACCCACACAGGGCTCTGCCCCCCTTCCAAAAACCATCTACAGTCTCAGTTAGGGCACTATAGTATACAAGTATATTTTACGGAAATTTTGTGTGGGGGCCCTTTGACCCAGGGCTCCGACCCCTTCGAAAAACAGTCCGCTGTCTAAGTTAGGGTACCATGCTATAGTATTCCAAATTTGGTGGTTCTAAATTGAAAACTATAGATTTTATGGAAGTTTTGTGTGGGGCCCCTTGACCCCGGACTCCGACCCCTTCCGAAAACCGTCTACGGTCTAAGTTAGGGTACCATGAGATAGTATACCACGTTTGGTGGTTCTAAATTGAAAACTGTTAATTTGTTTAGCAGACATACATTCAATTCTATATATATATAGATTTGTTATTTTTTTTCCCCAAGACCGTTTTTTAGGCATGTTATTGCTCAGGGCAGAGTGAGGTGGACGGATCCAACGCTCTCATTCGGGTAAGAGAATACGTACTTTGCGCCTGAGATTTTTCCAAAATTGCGCCTTTAGAACAAGGAGAAATTGTAGGTTTTCAAACCAAATTCAAACGTGTCTAACTCGGAAATGGGCGTTTTTAAGTCCGTGAAAATTTACACAGATATTCTTCTGTTGATAATAAAGCAGGGATTTAATTTTCAGAATTTTAAAAAAGGGCTTTTTTGAGAAAATCGCTGGCAAAGTTGGATATTTTTCAAAAATCGGCTGTTTTTAACGCTGTGGAAACTAGCAGTTTCACAGACACATAAAAAATTGCAAATAAAGTGCACATTTGTATGTCTTTAACAAAAAAAACGAGTATAGAAAAAAAAAAACTATTTGAACCAGTTAAAAAAAAATCTTAAAAATTTCCATTTAAAAAAATCAAAGTTTATGATTTTTTTAAATTTTAATCATACGATGTGTAAAAAATATTAGCATCAAATATTATTATACATTATACACACAATGTAATAAAAAATACCAGAACAAAATATCTTTTTTAATTCTGCTGCAATGACTCACTGAAGTTAGGAAAAATAACCGTTTTTTAGAGAGCTTGTTTGACGGTGGAAGATTTGAAGCTCTCTGTCTCGAAGGGAAAACTTTTTCTTGCCGAAAGAAAAATATGGGTCTCCTTATTTTAATCAAGGAACACCCCCTTAATTTTTTATCTCTGGCAGGGTCGTGATGGTACGACCCTGCCAGAGATAAAATGGAATCCCTCTCTTGTTACCAGCCAACAAAGTTGAAACATTTTGGAAAGGTACCTAGCTTTAAGACACCTCACCACCACGTAAGGGGAGTCAAAACTCTGTTGGTTGGTCTCCCATCGATCCAGGATTATCTTCTAAGGGAATAGAAGACATGGGCAGCACATGGTTTACTGTGGCCCAAGTGGAAATCACTACGAAAACAATCCCCCCCCTCTTTAAAAAACTTGAAATCTTTGAATATGTTTTAAATAGATAAAAATCTTTACACCTTTATAAGCGCATAAGTTGTATATGTATTCTACTTGTAAAATCAGCTGATTGAACAGGAAATATACTCAACTTACATTTTATGAATAAGCCTGCACACGTATGTGTTAATTGTTCTTTATTTAGTAGATTAGACAATTGCCATTACGTTTCGAAGAGGAGGTATGCAGAGTTTGGGTAGCGACCAGCGCTATCAACCCAGCAGCGAGGTCAAGAGCATTGCATCTTCTCCCCCCGTTCGCAGGGGACAAAACTCTCCTGAGCGAATATTTTACTATTACGAAAAACTGAGAAGTTAATTTTTGCAACTATAACAAAACAGCAACTGCTCTTCTGACAGTAGCCTACAATTAGCAACTCCCTGAAAAACTCGAGGGTGTTTAGCCATCGAAAATTAACTTACAGTACACGTGCCTGCACTGTTTTTCTTAAAATTATTTCACAACAGTTTTCTACTCTTTCATAGTCTTTTCTTATGCGATGTTTAAGTATATACGTAAAAAAACAAACAACTGCTGCTGTCTTTTGCAACTCAACTTTGTTAGTGGAGCAGCAAGAATTTTCTTTATGTATTTTGTTATCCCCTGCCCCCGACAGTTTTATGGGCATGTCATCACTTGGGGAGAAGAGTGAGGTGGACGTATCCAACCAGGGCCAGCTGACCCAATGCTCTCATTCCATCATTCAGGCAAAGAATATCTAATGCTTTGATTCGGGTAAGAGAATAGTACTTTGCGCCTGAAATTTTTCCAAAATGGCGCCTTTAGAACACTGGAAATCGCAGGCTTTCAAACCGAATTCAAACGCGTCTAACTCGGAAACGGGCATTTTTAGGTCCGTGAAAATTTGCACAGATATTCTCCTGTTGATAATAAAACAGGGATTTAATTTTCAGAATTTTAAAAAATGGCCTTTTTGAGAAAATTGTTGGCAAAGTTAGAGATTTTTCAAAATCGGCTGTTTTTAACGCTGCCGAAACGCGGAAACTAGCAGTTTCACAGACACACAAAAAATTACAAATAAAGTGCACATTTGTATGTCTTTAACGAAAAAAAAACGAATATAGAAAAAACTCCCTCCAAACCTGTTTAAAAAAACTTAAAAAATTCATTTTTTTTTTAAATCACAAAGTTTATGATTTTTTTTAATTTTAATCATACGATATGTAGCAAATATTAGCACCATATATTATTATATGTTATACACACAATGTTAAAAAAAATACAAGAACACAATAGCTTTTTTTAATTCTGCTGCAATGACTCGCTGAAGTTAGGAAAAATAACCATTTTCTAGAGAGCTTGTTTGACGGTGCAAGATTTGAAACCCTCTATCTCGAAGGGAAATTTTTTCTTGCTGAAAGAAAAGATATGGGTCTCCTTATTTTAGTCAAGGAACACCCCTTAATTTTTTTGAGAAATCTGAGACCATGATGGTACGACCCTGCCTGAGTTGAAATGGAACCCATCTCCTTCAGTTTCTTGTTTATTATAAATCCAACACCACTAGTTTTGCCAGTATCTGTCCCACGATAATAGAAGTGATGTTCACTTTTCAGTTCAATGAGATCTTCTCCTTTTCTTCTTACCTCACTTAGCCCAACGATGTCCCACTTGATCCTTTGTAGTTCTTCTTCCAATTCAAGGAGCCTTGAATCAGAAGATAGGGAGCGTTTGTTATATGTAGCCAAGGTTAGCATCAGATGGCAGCCTAGTCCGGCCCTCCGGTGATTCTTAGCACCCTCTGCCTTCATGTCGCACTGGCTGCTGCCTTGACCAGGTACATTCCAGCTGTCGGAGACTGAGGGCCAAGATTTAAGTTGTGGAGTCATTTTGGAGGGGTTTGGCCATAACCCAGCACACTGGCCAAGTGGGTTGGTGAGTGTGGGATAGCATTTCGTCTAATCCCGATGGTCTAGTTATACCGCTATTGGCGGTCGTCAGAGCCCCTTTAGTGGGAACAGGATGCACCACAAGAAGGCGGGGTTGACATTTGTCAAGGAGAGGCTGTAGTATGTTGCGCATCACCTGACCTTACATCCCCTATATATATCCAGCGTTTTCCAATATGTATGAAAAGCCTCCATGCATGTGCAAATAAATAAATAGCCACATGCTAGAGCTTGAAAAAAACAACAACACAATTCTGATCATTCAACAAGTTAATAACTAAGCCTCGTGACACACAAGCCGCAGTCATCAGGATCTGATTGATGGATATAAAGATATCTGGAAACATTCATCTTATAGAAGCCAATGAACAAAGGGTTTTAGTTTGAAAACCTGCACCTGCCTCTCAGTTTTTTTAGTAGTTATGTTCATTAATATTTTAAAATTTTCAGTGAAAAAGTTAAAAAAAAAAAAATTGGTGTGCAAAAAGGACCACATTTTGAACGCTAGAATTTCATGTTTTTTATATCGGTTTTAGCTATTCTGTTTTATATATTCTTAAAGTTATATGAATTAGCATTAAAATTTAAATTGGTAAAGTTATGAGAAATGTTAGTTTCTTAAACATCATTCGTTGGAGGTGAATGTAACTACAAGAGAGTTTATACACAAAAATACAAATGTGTTTCTTCAATTCTGTTTTTATTGCTTTTCAGTGAACTTCTTTTCACTAGTATGTGAGATCCAAAAGTCTAATAGAATTTTAATATTTATATTAGTGCATGTTCAAAAACCTTTACTTTTGGTTGAGAACGAAAGATACTCTTCATTTCCCAAATTTAAAATTTAGACCACCCTTTTCAAGAGCCATTTGTAAGACTAAATTTTCCTGGTTCTTCTTAAGTTGATCCTGATGTAAAGTAAGCACAAGTCACATAAGGAAAACAAAGGGATAGCATTAAAGAAAGAAATTTAAATTGGCATAGATGCTACTTTGTTGAATTAATTACTGAATAGTAAATTAGGATTTTCAAGTGCACATGAGCTCTGCTTCAGTTATAAAAAATACTATCTTTCTCTTAGGATTAACTTGGTAGCTGTTTCTGGGCATTACTTCAGTAACTTTTTTGGGGAACTGCTGGGAAACCAAATTTCTTCGGTGTGTGTGTGATATGTGTTGGCTTTTGTAGTGAACTGCAATCCACTGATGGAGAGCTTCTGCCATTATTTCTCGTGTGTTCCTTTATGGCTGTGAGTGTTTCTCTGGTCAAAATCTATTAAAACAACTTGATTCTTCTAATCCATGCAAATAAGCTAGCTGTCAATCAGACTATCTTGGCTACTAGCTATCCTCAGGCCAAATGGGAATATCCTTCCAGTGAAGTAACAGGAAAGAATGTCAGCAGTGGTTCTGTGGAAATTAAGCTAGCTGTACCACATTAGTCCTATGATATTGCTTAACTCCCACCATATGTTCAGGAGATTTTTTGCATGTCTTTACAGCTATTAGGTGGTAGTACATGTATGTAGGGGCATGTGGTACCACCCACGTTAATGAACAGAAGATGGCACATAATGCAAGGGATTTGTACAAATTCTAATACCTCCTCCCCCTCCCATTTTTGTTTCAACAAACCATATAATGATGAGTTTATGTGGTGCCAGTTTTGTAAGGTCTGTTTATTTTTTTATTTTGAAGTATGTTCTTACTTACATGTTCACTTTGTTAAGCTTTGCCATTTTTTTCTTTTGCACTTTATTTATAATTTCCATTTGGAACTTCAGTACTTCTGCTGATACTGTCGAAAGTGTTGGTACTATGATATTATTTGATTTTAAAGAATTATTTTCCTGCTAGGTGAATTTTATTTGTGCTGTTGATGGATTCAGTGTGGAGTTTTATTATTTCTGCATAAATGTTTGTTTTACTGTGGTCTCATGAGCTTTCAAGAGAAAATTTATTTCTCATAATTGGTTTGATTGTTTGTTAATGTCACGCTGCAGATCCATGGTAATAAGAATTGTTGTATTCATTTGTGTTGGGAATGTCTTCTCCCATGTTATATGGAGTTGTGTTTTCATGTACAGCAAATCAAAACCAAGATAAGCTTCCACTCTGAACAAGAAGTCAATATTTTGGCATTCTGCTGTACATTTGTAATATTTCAGTTATTAAATAAAGTATGGAGGAAACAACTTAGACATTAAAACGTATGAAACATACTTCTACATACACTGAAGAGCAATTGAATTAGAGACAGCTGGCATTATTTAAACGTGGCGCTGTGGGCGGCCCTGTAAATGGAAACGACATGATGTATGCAGCGATCCAACAATATAAGGAGTGATGCGACGGGAATCGGTAAGAGTCGGACACATTATGGGTAAGACGAAGGATCTAAGCGCATTTGATCGTGGGCAAATTGTCGGGGCCTGACGAATGGATCACTCCATCTCGGAAGTCGTGCAGGCACTGGGATTTTCACGAGCCACTGTGTCACGGGTGCACCGTGAGTACATCAAATCCGGTAAAACCATCCCTGCAAGGTCCAACTGCCGTGGACAACAGCGTGTGGATGAGCGGGGCCATCGTCAGATAGCTTGCATTGTAACAGCTGATAGACGGGCCACAGGGCAAGAAATCACTAGGCAATTTAATGCTGGTGCACAAAAACGTGTAAGCAGCCACACCATCCAGAACCATCTCCTCGCTATGGGGTACAGAAGCTATCATCCCACGAGGGTACCGCTGCTGACCGCACATCACAGGGTGCAAAGATTAGCATGGGTGCGGGAACATCGCCACTTGACCCTAGACATGTGGGAAAATGTTGCCTGGACTGATGAGTCGAGATTCACGTTGGTACACGCGGATGGCAGGATACGAGTATGGTGCGAACCACATGAAACGATGGATCCTTCTTGCCAGCAGGGTACTCTTCAAGCTGGTGAGGGTGGCATTCTCATTTGGGGGACTGTTTACGTGGACTGAAACGGGACCCCTGGTACATGTGACATCGTCCTTCACAGGTCAACGTTACCGGGATATCCTGGATGACCATTTGCTCCCATTTGTGCATCTTCAACATCTCACTGGGGACCTCATCCTGCAGCAAGACAATGCACCGTGCCATCGCTCCCGAATTGCATCCGAATGGTTGGATGAACACTCCACCGACGTGACCTCGCTTCCTTGGCCAGCTAGGTCACCTGACCTCAATCCCATCAAGCGCATCTGGGATGCCATCGAGAGTGATGTTCGAGGCTCTGACCCCCCACCATCAAATCTTTGTGAACTGTGGGAGCTTGTTCGTGGGTCGTGGATCCGTATGGCTTCCCAACGCTTCCGGTGTCTTGTCGAGTCCATTCCAAGACGAATCGCCGCCGTCATCAGGGCGAAAGGTGGTGCTACACGTTACTAGACAGGTATCTCTAATTCAGTTGCTCTTCAGTGTACATACTTATACATATATTATGTAGTATATTTTAATATTATTAGACATTGGAATCGCTGTGAGAAATACATGATTCTTTTAAAACAATGGTAAGACAAAAGAGCTGCAAAAGAAAAAACTGTAATTGAAGTTGACCTTGCAAACCTTGTATGTAGGAAGTACAAAAAAAAAAAAAAAAAATTAACACAGCACATTAAAAATTTCCATTTAGAAAGAAACAAGAAGAAAGATAATAAAAACATATAATTTATCCAATGCAACTTAAAAACCAATACCCCAGATTTTTGTGGTGTCCATCACCTCTGTACCCACAAAACAGATTGGCCGAATCAGTCATTTTAAAAAAAATGGAACAATGTATGCTACACTGTGACCTCCCCCCTGCCCCAACAACTAAATTGTGTATAATTTTGGGCAAGAAATGTGCATATGCTTTTGTATTTAGCAGTATATGACCAAACAAGAATTTTTCAGTCAAGTTTTTAGATGCCCACATATAGCTGTAAATGTGTGGCAAACACAAATATGCTCTTGCATCCTCTAGTGATAGAATTATGCATCAATAAAAAAATAAAAATTGCGTGCAAATATTCCTTACAAAGAATGCTGTCTGACTAAAAAAGGGTTTTTCAAATCTGACTGTCAGAAGTTAGATATATTGTAAAAAATAAGAAGCACATCCATCCCTCTGGTGGAAAAACTGCACTATTATAAACAGGAAATAGGTACTAAAGGTTTTCCATTGTGAGTGGTATCTGAATATAAAAGAAGATTCTCAGTTGAGTTTTGAGGAGCGCAGATACTGCTGCGAGTATATTGAAAGCAGAAATATCTGCATTCCTCCTTGTGGCAAAACTGCATGTTAAGGAAAATCAGAAATTTTAAGCAAAACATTATTCACCTTGAACTCTATTCGACAGAAAAATAATTTTTCAAATCGGACTTTTAGAAGCAGGGGTATTGAGGAAAAAGTAGCATACATTTATGTCCCTGGGTAGGAAAGCTGTGTATTATTTGATGAAGAAATTGTGTGTAAGATAGTCTTCATTATAAATGGTATCAAATCAGAAAAAGAATTGTTTCAGTCTGGATTTTAGAAGCAAAGATATGAAATAAAAGAGTTTGAATTCAAAGCATTTTTTTCATTATGCCTCGTAGCAACAAAGTTATGCATCAGAAAAAGATCAGAAGACAAGGATTGTAGTCCTCACATTTCAAGCTTCCCAATGCAAATGGAATTTTTAAAATAAGACTAATATGCTGTAAAGATATGGTTTCCATAGATACCCCCCCCTTTTTTCAAAACATATGCTAAAAATGCCTGCTATGTCTCCTATCAGCTGTAGAAGACAGTTTCCATAAAGAAAAGTTGGTGGGGGAAAAGGTTTGCTGTATATATATGCAATACAAAATAAGGCCTTTTTGTTTGTTTGTTTCTTGGTTGCAAGAGCTGGATATAAAGCCAAGCCTTCAGAAGATAGAAACAACTAACATAAGAGAGATATCAGATAAGTAGCATGACTCAGCAGGGGTGCAGAACATTTTCAGGGCCCAATATTTCCCCAGACCGCAATTTTTTTCTGTCCGAAATTTCCCCCAAAACTGTAGCGGACTTTCATACAAGTTTAAGCGAGTATTAGATCTATCTATATGTTGATGATTAAGAACTAATCCTTAAAGCCTATTACTTAAAAATTTGAAACAACAACAACAAAAAAAAAAAAACCCTAATATTTATTTTAGATTCAAAATGTCTGAAACAATTTTGGGTCTAGGGGGAAACAGAGGTGGGACAGAGAAGGCTGAAAAATAAACAGCTAAAAAAAATTCTGCAATTAACTATAATTTATTTCATTCTAGCATTTCAGGCATATAATTGTGCCAGATAATTTTACTGAATGAAATTTAAATTAGACTTAAATCCTTTGAAAAATGCATGGGTCATTCGCTTTAAAATGTGCGGAACCCCTAATAATTTTTCAGATCGGCGCCTACGACACATAAGCTGCCATTAGTTTCGGAAAATTTTATCAGCATGACTAGTGGTTGCGCCGTACTTATTACTCGTGCCACGCTGTCTACGCCTTGGCATTAGTAAAGTCGTTTGGGCTCGGTGAATCATATGCCAGCGGCAGTCTGCAGTATGTCAGTGTGCTCATAACCTCTTGTATTTATAACGGCATGACATTTTTCAAAATGATTACCTGATAACCGTGCAGTAAATTACTCTTATCTTTCGCGCTATACTCGTTGTTAATAAGTCAATTTTTCGTTCTATTATTATTACTACTATTATTATTTTACCAGCAAGCAAAAATTTCCCCAAAGCTTCCTTAATTTCCCCCGAACTTCTTTCGCGAGTTCGGACAAATTCTGCACCCCTGTGACTCAGTACAAAACATACATAACTGCTGTAGTAAATGAAGTATTTTATCTGCAGTGCATGCTATTTCTTTTGATGGCAAAGTATAAGTAGGAGCATTAAATTGGTTTAAATGTGTGGGAAATGAATAATGCTTTGTACAGAAGTTATAAGCAGAATGCAGGCGAAGGAAAATAAAAGAGGGTTCAGAACATGGTAGATTGATGATGTGATGTCAGCTATATCAAAGATTAAAAGTAACAGTTTTTTAAAAAAGATATCTTTGCACATGATGGAGAAATTTTTTAATGCACTAAAATGAAGTTTTGTTTGACTGTTATGTATGTTTGTAACTCCAGCGTTGTCACAATTTGGTATGCAGCAAGTTGAAATAATGATGTAACCTTCTTGTAAATGAAAATCATGTTCAGATACTACCATAATCTTCATACTGTCAGAAGTTTTATTCAAATAATACCATAACCGTGTTGCCCTTGAAATCTCACTTAAATAATATGATAATACCTTATCACCGAAGTCACGTTTCTGGTTGAGACAAACAGATTTCAGTACGTTTGAATTCAAATTGTACTTAATTTTCATGCTGCCTGGAATTTTATTATCTGGTTGAAATTTTAAGTGATTTGCATAGTTCCGCTGTGCTTTGTAATTTTAAAAAGGAAATTTCTAAATCTAGCTGTTGAAATAAAATCTTGATCCTGATTTTATTAATGAAAATAATTATGATATACCTCTGAATGATATATGCATTGGATGTTATAATTCTACTACTGATCTATACATTTCTTTCTTTCATAGTATTATACAACAACTGGTGTTCCTGTCAGGCAGCTAGAACCTAATGTTTGTGCAGTATGTGGTAATAAAATTCTAGTCCAAGACAATTCCACGGCAGTAGTAGAAAAAACTTACAAATTAACGTGTGGCCATGTGTATCCTTTTCAAATAATTACTAGTCTTCTTTGAAAGAGAAACTATGAAATATTTCATAGGAAACATAGTGTAAATGTTATTTGGAGCAGATTTTTTTTTTTAGTAGGAGTTTTGAAGTCTGATTTTTAAAAGTATCTTCTCTGATTTGAAATGATGTTCGATAATGTTCGCCACTGAATAAATTACATTTTTATGGGATACAAATATTTGCACATGAAATTGTATTGAATGCATTTGTATGTAGAACAAAATTGTTGTTGTTGAATTGTGTTTCATTTGTTGAACTCAGTAGCACTTGCAAATGTAACTGACAAATGAAATTCAGTTGCATTAAATTACATAAACTCCTCAGGGCTTGAAGAAAACCCAACATGTCTGAGATTCCCAGGACATGTAAATTATTGGCTTGGGCAAGTAAAAAAAGCAATCTAGTTGCCCAGACCGGGCAACTAAATTTAAAAATGGAAAAGTTTGGAATAGAATTTCCTACTACTAGTAAAAAGACGGTCGTCGCATGTTGTGTTTCATTTTTCTGCTAATCACTGGAAGTTGTATTATTGTTATGGAATGCCAAGGACAGAAGAATATCACTTCTTTAATTATATTATGCTCTCTAGGTCCAGATATTGGAACAGTTTGTAATTTTGCTGTAAATGTTGTTTATAGTCAGCGACGGGATGCATGCCACTGATGGAACTAGCTTCTGGTGTTTAGTGACAAAGAGCAAAAATTTCAGTGAAAAGAACATGTCAGAATTACTGAATTTCTAAAATACCAATCTCATCATCATACCAATTTCAGCATCTTAAAACTTGGGATACATGCTTTTGTGCATTGAACATTTTAAATACAGACCCTTAAAATGAAAATATAAAATATGTAAAAAAAAAGTTCATGATATTTTTTAACTTAGAAAAAGAAAAAACCAGGTAGGCTCAGTTCTGATTGAGCCATCAGTTTTAAACGTAGGACTGTGATTTGCAGATCGGAGAGTTGCAATGAGCTAGTCGAGTATGGTTTCAAAGCTTTAACTTAATTTGTTATAGGCAACACAGGTCTATGATATGAAAAGTAGCTTACATAATTTTTACAAATAATGCTGAATACATTGCAAACCCAAAGTAGAGTTCGAGATGGGCCGGGTATGGGTTTGATCGGTCTGTTGGATTTTTGTTTGGCAGTGGTTGCTTTCCAGTGTTCTCAATACTCTCTAGTTCCTTGGGCTGCAGTCTTCTTGGGCTTCTTACATTCCTCATCACCTGCTCTTGCTTCTCGTTTTGATTTTCTCCACTTTTGCTTGTGTTCATTGTGCGAATTCCGTTGCATTGTCGAAAATGTTAACCCGTTCACATGAAAACAATTAAAATTTTTTTTAGTTTAAACCACTGTGATATGTTTTTTATATATTTGAATGCATCTTGTTGGGAGCTTCAAAATGATTCCATGCACAGTCGTTTTGCACTAATGATTGCCCAGATAAACCGCAATATTGTCAGAAGTGTTCATCGGTTCACAAGAAATTTTTTTTTAAATGTTCAATTCAAACCACTGCAAAATGTTCTTCATATATTTGAATAGATCTCGTCAAGAGTTTTAAAACAATACCATGCACAGTCGTGTTGTGCTCACGGTTGCCGAGATGTACCGAGTCAAACGCTGTGGCACACCCAGAGATATTGCATCATCTCCCCTGCTCACAGGGAGCGAGGGGAGCATTGCGTGCACGATGTATTGTGCAGTACGTGAATTGAATTCCATGCTGTTTATGCTAACACGATTAGTGTGCAGCATGTATTTTTAATACTATAATGATTTCAATTGGGACCTATTTTTGTCACAGGTGGTCGGCTGTAAGTTGCCTCATACTATACATGGAGTTAGGTGCAATCCTGCGTCAAATAATGAGGGTTTCAATTTGTTATCATAAAATATAAATTTTCCTGAGCATCTAGCTTTTACTTACCTGGGCAAGTAAGTAATTTTGTACATGCTCAGCTAAGCATGTAACTTTTCAGATATTTTGCAAGCCCTGATACTGTTAAGGTATGATGTACAGATTATACCCTGAGAAGATAGAAATCATATAACTGGTTCCTTGGCAGTACAACACTGTCACCCCTCTTGCTAGTGGGCAAACCCACTGCTTGGAAAGGTATATAGGTAGAAGGGCATCACTGCATTCACACAGATGGTAATTCTATATCCGAATGAATAAATGTCATGAGTCAACAGTATTTGAAGGAGGGATGATAGTGGATGCTCCCTTACCACCTCCATGTTAGAGGTGGTACAGGAGTACCCAGGAATTGCAGTATTCCTGTTTTACAGTATCAAGAGCATATCCAGAATATGGCATTTCTGGAGGCCAAAATACATCATGGACAGTACTGTGGGTGAAGAAAGGTGGCATATGAACATGGCCATCTACGTCTGTCTCACATGGTTGCAACTAACTAGAGAGCGACAGTGGCACATATCACCACAGACTTCAATGAGGGGGTACCAGAAATGTCTCCACCAAGACCAGCAGGCAAACATTAGCTGCCATAGGTTATGGAGCTGCCGACCCATCACAGTCGCATTGCTAACAGCACATCACTAGTCTGTATGCCTACACTGGGCGAAAGAACATTGGCCTGGACCTTGAATCATTGGAGATGGGTCTCGATGCTTTCGTGACCTAGTGGACTCAATGCCTCGCCATGTGACTGCCCTTATCAGGGCAAAAGACAAGCCTACCCATTTCTAGGTAGGTATCCTGTAATTTCCATCCACTATGTACATACATACATACATGCATGTCACAAAGCTGTTCTCTAGATTTAGAGATTATCTCCTGAAAGCAAATTTTTCTAGCAAATTCAAGTTACTGACTGTGTGAGACCACTTACTGTTGAGGTACCAAATGTCTCCATTTACAGAGCTATCTTTGAACTCAACTCAGGCTTCACTGTTTTGCATGGGACTTTCTTTAACTTTATACTAATAATCTTTCTTTCTTCAGGCATTCCTCTCCCATGATTTACTTTCTTTCCTGCTACTTGAACTGAACACATTCTCTCTTTCTTACAACCCACCAGTCCTTTGAAATCTTCCAGAAGCAGCTATGAAAGGTGTGTTAAAAAATAACCAGGACTACAGCTGTAGTTATTGTGATGAGTTTGCGACACTTGAGTTCTACGTACAGATCCAGAACAAAGGAATGGGGGGGGGCAGTTTGATTGATGAAGAAAAGACACACAAATGCTAAATTTTGGATATGTTTGTATGCAAATAATATGTGTGTGTGTGCATGTACTTACAGATCCAGAAAAAAGGAATGAGAGGAGAGGAAGGAGAATTGATTGATAAAGAAAAGACAAACAAATGCTAAATTTAAGATGTGTTATGTAAATATTATATATACAGTAGTGGCCAAAATTGTGGAAACCTTTTGGAAATAATGTATTTTTGAAGTTTGATGGCTCATAACACCACTTTTGCTTGGAGTAATACCATAAAATTATACAGGGCTGTTTGTGTTCCGTGTCTTACCTGGATATCTGGGTTTGGGCGATCTTTCATGCCCGGAATTCTGGATGTTTAGCTTTGAAGACATTTTTAAGACTGTTAAATTTTGAGTTCTAATAAGCGACAAAGCAAAAAAAAAAAAAAAAAATTAAAACGATTCATGGTAAAAGTATTTACTAAAAAAAATTGCTTTTTACCAATGAATTAATGTGATAATAATATTGTCTTCCTCGCCTATGCAGCTGACTCGAGCTTGACACATGAAGCCGGCAGTTTGTGCTGTGGGAAGGGCATGCGCGCAAATTCTCAGTCATTTTGTCGGCGCTTCTGCTCCTCGATGCAAAAAACCAGTTTTTCTCTCTGATGAGTGATGTGGTATTGGAACTTGGAGATGGCGGGGGAGGGAGCGGGTTAAAGCAAATAAAGTACGTCACTCACGTGTCTGCACTTATGCGCGGGAGCTGCCTGCCTCATTGTATTAGTAAGTCAGTGACGGAGAGGAGGTGTCTTTGTTTCCCTGATGAAACGTTTGTGGTTTTTTGTTTAGGCAAAAGTGATGGTTTTTGTGTGTGAGATGTGCAAATGTTTTTAGGAATTTGAAAGTTTACACGGTTTAAGTTAAGTTCATCATCAACGATGAAATTTTTAACCAAAACTGATGATCTCAAGACATTAGAGGCTTCAGTCAAAAATAAATTCTGGTGGGATTGGCTAGAAAAAAAGACACCCAAAAGGAGAAAGCTGGGATATGGTGTCGGAAAATTGATACAGCTGGGTCATGTTTCTGCATATATAAATGGAGTATGTGCTACAGTTCTGCCTTCAAAACCTGTTGAAGCAATTATAACGGCTACTTGTAATAGTAAAGGTTCTTCTCCTCTTCAGTACACAAACAAGACACTGCAAATGAAGGATGTTGGAAATGTAAGCGTCAGCCTGATAGCGTCTCCGCTAAAAAACAAATGAAGATTGCTCAATTTTTAAAGAAATAGTGTTATTTTATTAGTAAATATAACTTTAGATTAACACCACACCAGACTGATGTGGTTTTTTTATTAATAAATGGAACTTTAAATCAACATCCAATTTGCTAAATATACTGTTATTTTATTAGTAAATAGAACTTTAGGTCAATACCACCTGACTGAAACTTAACGACTAAAATTTCTGCTAAAAAAGATCAATATCCTATGAAAAAGAGTAGTTGCCCTTCTAGTAACATAAAAACTTGACTGTAGATTTTCTTTTATTTATTTGCCAAATGGGTAATTTTGCAATTGGAAAGAAAGGCAAAACTTTTTAAAAGGTATGCTATGTGTGTAATTGGTTTATTTTATATAAATGCAAAAATGTTATTAACATTCTTAGTGTGGTATATGTTAAAGACAATATCATGTAGTTGTCGAAATCAAAGTTACTTAAATTTCACTAAAGGAATTTATTTTTTTAGCAACAAATTAATACTGCAAGCTCAACCCCAAAATAATTTACTGTTGTGAGCAAAAGGTATAGGTAGGTAGTAAGTAATTCCCAAAGTGAAACCATTTTATCTTTCGAAGTATCAGTAACAGCTTTGCTGATAAGTATAATAATTAGAGGTACTAGTAGTAACGGAAATACTTTTGTTGTGCTGGGGGGGGGGGGGGGTTACCCTCATGTTCATTTATGTCTCGAGTTTATGCATTGGCACCGTTGGGAGGCGCCGATGATTTCAGGATTTCGTGCCTTGCCTTGCAAACACCTCTGATTATATAACAATGGAAAGATAATTTCATCAAAAATGTAATGCGATAACTTTTATGAAGAATTTTATATTAGAACAGCAGTTATAAAGAAGAAAAGTGAAACACATAGAAAAAATGAGATATACAAAAATTCTCACCATGTCAGTTAATACTTAGTTTGGTAACCTTTAGCATTAATTACGGCCTTACAACGCCTTGCCATGGAGTGAACCAAGTTTTTTTAGTTTTGCAGCTGTTATAATGTGAAACCAAGATTGGATTATTGCTTCTATTAATTGGGTTTTATTGCGGGGTTGCTTCTGACTAACAAGTTTCTTTAGTTGGCTCCATAGATTTTCAATGGGGTTAAGGTCTGGGCTGTTCCCAGGCCATTCCAGCACTGGAATATGATTATCTTAAAACCACATTTTGCACACAGCAGCAACATGACATGAAGCTGAATCCTGTTGAAATATAAATGCTTCATTATCTTGGGAAAAGATCACGTGTGGAAGGCTTCAGTTTGGGCTCAAGTATTTCATTAATGTATTTTTGGCCATTTATATTCCCATTAATCATGCAAATTCTGCCCACATCTTTTGATGTCATACAACCCCAGATCATAACACTAACTGGGTGTTTCACTGTACATGTAATGCAAACAGGATGCAAATTTTCTCCGATTCTACTCCTTACGTATTTTGTGCCATCACTACCAAACAAGGAGAATTTGATCTCATCACTCCAAATAACACTGTCCCGTTGTTCTGCTGTCCAGTTAACATGGGTTTTAGGCCAGTTTAATATTTTCAACCTTTGTTTGAGAGGTAAAAATGGCTTTTTTCGTGGAATTGTAGCTCTTAGACCAAATTCCTGCAGCCTGCGCCAAACAGTCCTTGCACTCAACTTCACATTGCAATGCGCCATTTCATCTTGTATGCACCCAAATGATTTTCTTCTGTCACCTAGGCACAGTCTCTTAATTCTTCTACCATCACTTGCTGTTGTGCACGTTTTCCTGCCTTTACCAGTCAGGTTTTGTAGTGACTGAGTCTCCTTATACCTTTTCAAAAATTTAGAAATGCCACCTTTGGTTAAGTTTCCACCAATTTTTCTTCTACTTTCTTCATAACTGAAGCCTTGTTAACTTAATAGTACTATTTTACATCGCTTTCTGGGTGACCAGTAAATTCTTTGCGCCATTTCTTTAATTTTATTATGTTTTACAAGCTCACTAAATGAAAGAACACACAAAAAAAAACCAACCAACTTTGATAGCAATCACATAACACATGACAAATGTCCTCCTCTCAGCTCCAATACATGACATCAATAGCTGAATCCTACTGTGACCTGATTGGCTCATTGCCAAAACAAGATGACACCTGATTGACTCTCTAAACACTAAGGCTCATTTGCTACATGCAAATGAAGGAAAGCTACTTCATATCAACCTAAGCAAGTTGTGCTTCCTTTTTCTGGTTATTTGGCTATAACTTTTCATAGAATGCAGATAATTGAACAAACTTTGTTGCATTGCGTTCTTGATGAAATTATCTTTCCATCGATATATAATTATATGGTATTACTCCAAAAACCATGGTGCTATGAACCATCAAACCTCAAAAATACACTTTTTCCAAAAGGTTTCCACAATTTTGGCCACTACTGTATATGGCTTTGCAAGACTGGTCTCTGCTCAGGACCATTTCAATAAATTAGTTTTACATTATAGAACACAATTGAATTGTTTGCATTTTTTTATAATATATTAATAACAACTTGTTTCAATTTAATTTTATCAGGAAAATAAAATATTTCATCTGCATATTTGTGCAAAAATCATTTTTAGGGCTGTTCATTTTAACATGTTGACTGCCATGCAAAATTAATAAAAACCCTCAGGACAAAGCATTAAACATGTATGCACATTATGTTATGCAAATAAAAAATGCCCTGTGGGCCGGTCAAAGGCAAGACGAAATATTAAAAAAACGTCTTATTGTGTATACCATGTTTCACAACTGTTTATTCAAAGTCATTTGTTCACTAAAACTGTTTATCATTCAACACTTATAATGTCGTTATAATAATTTATGCATCCTATTATATCCTATTTACCATCCTTCCATATAAGTACTTAGATCATTCATGACCAGGCCATACAACCGTCACCCGTTTGCGCACGACGTGTCCCACTGGGAAATTAACGTGTCACCTGAATTCGGGCGACCTGGTTAAAAGAAGGGGTGGGATGGGAGGGATTGCCCCACTCTGCATCCACCGCTGGCTCAGGGTCATGCATAGTTTCGTGGCTGCGCTTGCTTTTATTCTCGCATACATCTCCGTTGAGCGTTATGCTGTAGCTGTATGGTGCATTTTATAATGTTCTGTGTGAAAAAGCAGGCAGTACCTGTCACGTTTTTTTCTAAAACTTGGGAAACTGCCTCAGAAGCTTTTCAGATGTTGCAAACAGTATTTGGAGAAGAAGCTCTAAGCTGTTCAGAACCTTTTTGAATGGTAGAGATTTAAAGAATGTTGAACATTAAATGAAAATGTCTCTTGCTCTCTGGGCATCTATCAACTGTAAGAACAGGCAATTTTATTACCTGTGTGAATGAAGTAATCACAAGTGACAACTTAATTGGTTGTTTGAGAGGTGTCTGGTAAAACTAGCATCTCAGTTATGTCATTTGTTATTCTTATACAGGATTTGGGGATGCTGCCCTAGTGGAGCAGTGGTCTATGCGCTGACTTCTGACCATTTGTCTGAGAGGGTGTGGGTTCGAATCTCGGTGAGTCATGGATTTTGTGTTTGCCTTATGGTACAAATTCTTTCTCTTCCCTAGAACTAGTGGTCCTAAATTAGAGATGAGCAACTGCTTATAGCCCATCAGTTGCTCATGGTGGTTGTTAAACCGCCAAACAAACAAAAAATAAGTTGAAAAAGAAATTGGTAAATATAGTGGCAGCATAGTTTGCATGTAGGCTTTACACATGATCAAAAGGAGCATCATGTTGCAGCTTGTCAGAACCTTAAAAGTCTTGCTGCAATGAACCCACATTTTATTGAAAATATTGTCATGGATGAGGAATTCTGGGTTTATGGCTATGATGCTGAAACAAAATTTCAGTCATTTGAATAGAAGATAAAAGCCTTAACCCAAAAATACCACACAAAAGGGCCATCACGGTCCTCATAAATCTTCAAAAAGTCCTTAATGCTGGGGGTGGGGTGTGGAGTAGGGTGCTTAGAACTTATTTTTTTGTCAAATATGGCAAAAAGTAATTATTTCTCTTAACTGGCTCGTGCAAGCAAAATCTAGGTGCTATTATTTAGTGCGTAGAACTTCTGCTGGTGGTTGGCTATGTTGATGATGATATCAGCTAAAAGCTTGTGGCAGTGTAAGATAAGTAATTTTCTGAAAAAAAAAAAAAGAAGTGAAGGACCATTTTTTAAATTAAACACATCCAGGAGATTCCACCCAACTAACCTTATCACCATCTTCAGTACTCATATTTCACTTTTATATTTCCCCTTTATTGTGTATGCAAATAACAATTTTTCAGTCATACCATGAGAAAATTAAATTCAAAATTGAAATCTTGAACTCTTAACTACAGTTTTACAATTTACTTACACTGTTTTGCATATGTGATTATTCTCTCAGATAGGAAATCTGATTTGACCAGCAGAGCTTTCTTTTAAATTGTGTAAATTCTAATTTATTACATCCTTAAATGTAAATTATATGGGGAAAAACAAATTATGTGGGAAATATTGCAAACATCATCAGCAGACTTCAGTTTGTATAGTTAAGTCATGCATAAAAGTATGTTTGTTCAAATATTATTGCATATACATATGCAATTGTTAAGCTTCTTTAATTGAATGGGGGGAGGAGGATTCCTTAAATGTCCTTACAAAGTGTTTTTTTTTTTTTTTTTTGTTGTTGTTGTTGTTGGAGAAAAAGAGTGGGAACCCCGGATAAGTAAAATCAAATGTAAAGGTGACGTTGACTGTTTTCTTTGATATTAAAGGTGAGGTGTCTTTTGAATTTGCTACAACTGAGTAGGCTGTAAACCAGATGTACAGTCAAACCTCATTAACGCAAAACCATAGGGACCAAGGTAATTATTTTGCATTAACCGAATTTCATGTTAACCTATTTTTTGACGGGACCAAACACATATTTCGCGTTATGCGGTTTCGTGATAACGAGGTTCAACTGTATTAGAAACAGGTTTGTTTTGAAAAGACTAAGAAAAAAATTAGTTCATATGGCCACAATAATGAGTCTAAATCTTAGAATATTTCTTGATGTTGCCGCCCGGTGGCGCAGTGGTCTAAGGCGTTGGCCTCTAATCATTCGTCCGAAGGGGTCCGGGTTCGAATCCCGGTGAGGCATGGATGTTGTGTTTGTCTTACGGCACTGGCTCTCTCCCTTCCCTGGAACCAGTGACCCTAAATTAGGGACGGGCGACAGATGGGAAACAAAGTAATGACTATTGGAGATAATTAATAACACTGAAAAATGTAGTATCTTGGAAAAAGCTGTTGTGTATGAAATACCTATAAATGGAATCCCACCAATATCATATATTGGAAGTACTAAAAATTAGTTAAAACATCGCCTACAACAACATATTAAAAATTGGCAAAAAAAGAAGCAAAAACAGCACTGATACAATACTGTCTGGATAACCACACATACCCAAATTTTGAAGAAATTAAAATAATAAAATCATGTCGCAATGAGAGACACCTACGCATAGCAGAGTCAGTATTGATTGAAAGAAATAGAGATTGAATTTGTAATAATAATGATCCAAGTATCCTTAATGAAAAATGGAAAGAACTAATAAAAATTGACCAAAAACACAGAAGAAAATGAAGAGTTCACTAAAGTCAATAACAGATGGAGCCACAGTGAAAGCTTTTCGTAGATGACGTTGGGGCGAGGCAAGGAAGACAAGCATATTGCTCACTCTTACTACGGTGGCAGAAGAGAAAACATCTAGAACACCTCCTGAAGATAACCCTGCTGAGGGTAGAAAGTATTTGAGGCAGTCTGCATTGGAATGGCTTAGGGTGTGGTGAATGAATGTTCTGGTTGTTCATGAGGTGTTGCGAAGGAGAGTCGAAAGAATAAGATGAGTTGTATGTGTAAATAGTTGTATATACGTTTTTAATATTTTCGTTCAGCATATTGTATGTATGCAAATAGGCAGTTTGTGTTCGTTGATAATATCAAAAGGTTTTGAGTTCAAGAATTAGGGTTTTTACCAACGAAGGTTGGGTTTTACACTCTGGTGGGAAGGGTGGGGAGGGGGGAGGTTATAATTTTGCGACCTGGAAAGCAAGGCACTTCATGGACTTGAGCGTTCGTCGAACATTTGAAAGAACCGGAAGACAAAAAATAGAACACCGCACTGGAAGCTTAAACCAAGCATGACAACAAAAAGAATAAAACATGCAGTGAAATGTGAAAAAGGTAAGCAACCTTGTTATTATTATAATTGTATGCACATAAATTTAAAAACAACTGTGGCTTCTGCTATAGATGTTTTAACCTGAATTTATGCTTTCATTTGTTTAAAGTGAATTTATGTTCAAAAATGTTATTGCATGCTCACTGTGCAGAGAAAATGACCTTATGGGAAACAAAAGAAGGCAATGGTCGAGAGTTAGAAGACCCAATTTTGAACATTCTTTTTTTTTTTTTTTTTGTAAACAGAAGGAAAAATGCCTGCTGTTTTTGTCTGTTTATATAGCAGAAAGTTATTGAGCAGTAGGAAGCCATGCAGTTTTGGAGAAATTAAAGTTTGAAGAGTGATAATGCAGCTCCTCACTCTGCCATGAAAACAACTGTATGGGTTACGGAAATGATTCAATTTCTAAAAAGGACAAATGAAGTAGTGACTTTCAAAACACTGTGGATACACTGTTGATAAATAGAAACAAAAAAAAAAAGCACAAGACTTTATGAGACAATAATCTGGGTCTTTATACGGGTCTATTCATACAATATCTGCTGAGCTTTCGGTTGCCAACAAGCAGCTTTTTCAAAGCACTAGAACGATTTCAGACTTAAACTGTAAAACATAAATAGAATAAGAGGTTAAAGAAATTGTCAACAGTGATCTCATGAAATTACATCAACATTTGTTGTAATGATAAGGAAAACAGTTGATGGCCACCTGGGCAGTTCAGTTTATTTTAAACCCACATCAATAAATAACATGAACCCAAAATATTTTTGCTCTGGCAGTTACAGGGAGTCTTTGATCAGATCATGTGCAACCCAGGCATTTTCAGTATGCTGTGATCATGAAACTGTAAAAACTGAAATTGAAAGTCTACGAAACCAAGCTGTTTCCTTTGGATATGAGCAACATAGAATCGTCAAGATAATTGAAAAAACGAGAAAGATAAATTGCAAAGATAATATGTGCACTATCAATCTTGAACCAAGATTCATCGGATCTATCCCATATATACCAAGGTTCTCATTCTGTTTCAGAAGAACCCTGAAAAGGTTAAATTATGACATGGGGATAAAATCAGCTAGATCCATATCTGATATAATTGTATGCCATGATCTTCAATCTATCACATCTGAGTGTGCTGGAGTGTACACCATTCTCATAATGTATCCTGATGTATCTGAAAAGATATACATAGGGAATGACAAAAAGGTATTTTTCTACAAGACTTGAGAGCATAAAAGGGATGTCAAACATGAGCAATTCATGATTGCACTATCAAAGAAAGTACTAAATAATGAGGCAACACCACTCTGTAGTGGCATTAAGGATGTTGCTCCATACACCACAGCAAAAAGAACCTTACTTCATGACACTATGGAAATTCTTTCTCGCAGATATGCATGTGATGACTTTGTATCAATGGATCTACCATGTGCATGGACTGCACTTTTAAAGCTAAACAAAAACATAGCTTTATCATATGAATACCGCAAGACATTATGGGGACGTAATTTTGCTCGACCTTTGTTTATTTGATTTGATTTCTTTAAACTCTTATCCTTTATGTTTTATACAGTTTATGTCTGAAATCGTTCTAGTGCCTTGAGAAAGCTGCCCGTTGGCTAGCGAGAATGCAGATATTGTATGTATGCACCTGTATAAAGACCTGGATTATTGTCTCATACAGTCTTGTGCTTTTTTGTTTCTATAGGTTTTCAGTTTGAATTTTGCTTTAATGAAAAAAAAAATTTGCTTTAATGAAAAAAAAAATTTGCTTACTCTGTGCTTCACTTTTTCTTATCCTCAAATTCCTAATGTTGTAAGCATTATTTCAAAATATAAATGGTACTTTGTTTATACATTCACTGTAGCATATGAAAACATTTCAAGAGTAATGGTACATTTATAGTCTTAACTATAGATTTTATGACTATAAATTTGTGAGTTTCGCATTTTTATTCTACGAGGGCCATTACAAAAGTTCTGCACACGTTAATCTAAAACGGAAGCGGAGGATGCAATTGGGAAAATAATTGCGCCACGTCAAGGTCAGACTCGGCAATGCAGTGGTGTCAGAATGATGCGCTATCATTTGCTGTGTGGACGTCGGAGGGTTTAGAATTGGAAGTGTACAGCTCCTCAGGTTGAGTCACAGCATTAGACCAGTGCTCGTACATGAAAATAGAAAACTCCGACACAGATGCACACTGCCTTGCAGGAAGTTTGTGGGGAAGGAACCCTTGATTGAAGCACAATTTCTCACTGGGTATCGCACTTTCAGGAGGGCTAAAGTAGCATCGAAGATGCTCACCGCTCAGGCCGACCTCAAACGGCGACAGACAAAACATCTATCACCATTGTTGCAACACTTCTCGAAGAGAATCGCTGTTTGACAGTTGAGGAGATTGCTCATCAGGCAAATTTGTGCACCATGTCTGTTCACCAGATTTTGACTAACTCACTGGGAAAAAGAAAAATCCCCACACTCTAGGTGCCCCCATCAACTCACCCCCGAGCAGAAGGCAGCCAGAGTGAGCATCGCACAGGATTACCTCCACAGAGGACAACACCTTCCTGAACAGAATTGTCGCAGTTGATGAGACTTGAACCCGTGACTTTGAGCCGGAACTGAAGTCACAATCAGTGGAATGGAGGCATCTAAGTTTGCCTCGCCCCTCAAAGTGACATTGGCAACAATCCAAAGTGAAGTAAATGGTGATTTTTGCATACAATGCCCAGGGTGTTGTGGTCACTGATCGTGTGCCGGTAAGACAAAATGTCAATGCACAATATTATTGTGACTTCCTGAGGACAAAATTGAGATCAAAAATTCGTCAAAATCGTCCCAACTTGTTGGAAGCTGGAGCAATCTTGCTGCATGACAATACATCGTCTCGTGGTGCAGCGTCGATACAGGGACTTTTGTCGAAACATGGCTGGAAAACTTTATCGCACCCACCATACAGCCCTGACCTCAGTCCACCTGACTTTGATTTTTTCCCATGAAGTTAAAAAATCGGCTACGTGGCATATGCTATGAATAGCTGGATGAACTTTGAACATGACCCGAGTAATACAACAGCTGAACAAAGATGGCATACTACAGGACATCCAGGACCTTCCTCACTGCTTGCAAGCTGTCATCAGCAGCAGAGGGGAGTGCATTGAATGGCAATAAGGTAAGTTTTCTCCGTTACTTCACACTTTTCTCAAAAATGGACAGTGTGCAGAACTTGTTAGGACCCCCATACAATTTGCTTCAATAATTGAATTAAAGCCAAAGTAGAAATAAATTTGTTTCAAAATCATTATAGCATAGTATGCATGAAAGCTTTGTATAAATTGAACCTTGTACATTTTCAATGACAGTTTTGGTATTTAAATTTTTATCTGTGATTCTAAGTTTCTTGTTAGATGCAGTAAACATTATTGTCAAAAATTTTCTAGTGTATTGCTGTACATGCAGCCTCATCATCATGTTTGTTTGAAATATTGATGTATCACTTTGTACCTTGGTCAACATGAAATTTGCAGTTTAATGTTCTTGTAAAGCTATGATGTGTTATTGTATATTGTTACTTTAAATGAAATGAATAAATTCCTTGACAAGATTTAGCTTCCATGAATTTTGTATCCGTGGCTGGTGTATCGTTGGCAAAAAACAAACATGCCCTTACTGCAAAGAAAAGGTTGACCTGAAAAGGATGTTTTGTAATCCGTATCCTTTTGTTTGTAGTTATATGCTGATTTACTGTTATTCTTTGTAGATTTATTTACTGTATTTAAGTGTTTGTGATGGTCTTATAGGTGCTGTTGAGTGTAATTCCTCAGATAATTATGAATATTTATAATTTTGATGCAAGAGTATATTTCTTTTGGTTTGAGAATTACACAGTCTCACAAAGAAATTCCCGATTGGGTCATTCCACGCGAAATCGTCAGATTTTGAATTAATTTTCCACCAACCCATCTATGATTCTTACGACTTTTTTTAATGGGTAGCTACTCCCAACTTATAAAACCTCTGAAAGTTTCAATTTTTTATTTCTGATAGGTTAGAAGATATAATTTTTTGAATTTTGGTGCATGGCGGACATATTTTGCCTAAAACCGCAAATATCTCCGTTATTTAGAATAAAAAGAAATACATAAGTCATCATTCTTTCTTAATTTTTACCAAGGAATCCATTGGTGCATTGCACGCGTTTCTATCTGCTTTAGTTTTTGAGTTATGAGCAATGAGAGAGCCTTTCTTCAATGCTTAAAAAGGCAATGTAGTACAGCACTTAGAAAACTGCAGTTATTATTCTTTGCAAAGAAAGGTTTAATCTATCAAATGAAGAAAAAAACCCTTGGGCTTTTGCCTGAGCGCCGAGAAACGAATTTTTAATTTTTAAACATGGTGCATGGCCAGTGCATTGCCACGGTGACAGCGCAATCGGCGTCGTAGCCATGGCTGTATGGAGACTTGGTACCGGAAGAAGAACGGCATTCCTCCCGCACGCAAGAAGCGATCCCACCCATAACCCCCATCGCGCGAACGCATGTATTGTTGAACTCACGTTTTGAAGGAAAGGAATTCTTTATTTTAAAAAAGCATGATTAGTTCATGAACGATGTTTATATTTCGATGTCTCACAATGCTGTGATCAACTCCCATGTCAGTTTTTGATTATATTTAATCAAATCAGACAAGAGGAAGTTGAGCTTCCGTGGAACGCATTTTTTTTACGATAACGAATTCGGCGATTATCATAAAATTTAACATCTACAGGTTTTACAGTGTTCGCGAGAACTTCCCGCGTTTTGTGTCATCATCTGAATCATT
Source organism: Macrothele yani (assembly GCA_039090855.1). Lineage (NCBI taxonomy): Eukaryota > Metazoa > Arthropoda > Arachnida > Araneae > Macrothelidae > Macrothele > Macrothele yani. Next base: position 144,797,020 of record CM076995.1, on the reverse strand, counting down.
TCTTGAAATCGATGCAAAACTAAACTAATTATGGGGGGGGGGGGGGTTGCTGCCAATGCTTTCGCTCTAGACGAGAGATTGTGGTGAAATTTCTTCGGCTAATTTTGGGAATCTTCTTGAATTTTTTTTAATCGGCTTTTTTTTTATTTTGGCAAGTATGTATGTATGTATGTATGTATGTATGTATACATGGATAAAAAGTTCCGTCGTTCTTAGTTTTCAGATTTATCATGCCTGCGATGAAATGAAGCCTCTCTCCTTTTTAGATGTTGTTTGTAGAGGGTTACTGCAAATGACCTGATGCTCCAGGCCTTTTGCGCACTTTGTCTGATCAACATCCTTCAAATTTATTGCTCCTCGTAAAGATATCCTTAAGTATAAACTTGCCGCCCCGGTGACGCAGTGGTCTAAGCGATGACTTATGAATATGATCATTCGTCCAAATTGGGTCCAGATTCAAATCCCGGTGAGGCATGGATGTTGTGTTTGTCTTATGGCGCTGGCTCTCTCCATTACCAGTGGTCCCAAATTAGAGCCGGACGACTGCTTATAGCCCACTGAGTAGCTCACGGTGGTCGTTAAACCTCCAATTAAAAAAAAAAAAAAGTGTAAACTTGCCGTTCCCCGCAGGATGAAAAATGACATTGACAAAAAAAGTGTTAGGAAGATTTTATATGCGCACGCAAAATTTCCGATTATTTTCTGTGAAGGTAATATACTTTCTCTGTAGCGTGGAAACTAAATATGACCAGCGAGAAAATCATGTTCGTGTCACCGATGTAAACCAATCTGAATCAGTTCTAAACTTTCGGCTTTTTGAAGTTTATGAATTGTAGTCTTTTAAATAAAAAAGAAAAATGGCATTCCACATGGCTGTTAGTTTTTGTACTTTTGGGAAGGAAGAGGGGGGGGAGTCATCTGAATGAATTTCTAAGAGAGCAGCAGAAACACGCGTTTTGCGTTTTGGAATTATAGTTGAAAACGATCTGAGAGATTCCTTGTCAGGTTACAAACTGTACTTCATAAATAGCCTTATGAAAGAGAGAGAGAGATACCTAAGTAAGCTAAAATTGTGAATAGTAACTTGCCATAGAGATTCGTATCCATGTTTCCCATACTACGTACACTTGAAAACTTTTTTTGACTAGGGATAACATTATCAGCGTCGAGTAAAGTGCACATGAACGGAATTTTTGCCAAAATTTCTGCCAAACACTTCAAAGTGTGTGCCTCCTCTCCCATCACGTTTAGCCCCCTCCCCTTCCTTAGTGGCCCACCCAGTTCTGAGCAGCTAGCGTCGCCACTGCCCTGCGTTTGTTAACTTATTTGCCATTATGGTATGACATTTTCTGTACACCACAGATGCAGAACTGTTTATTTTTCTTAGAGACGATTTACTCTTTTTATCCGTGCTATGGCCGACATGCTTGCTTCTAGTTTTTTTTTTTTTTTCCCCTCTCTCTTTTAAAGACAGGATAGCCCCAGACCTCAAATCCCTCAGATCCTAATTTACGACCTCTGGCAAACAGAGAACGAATTTCTAAGTGAGCACCGCAAGTGGAAAAGCTCCGTAGTGTATTTTCTCAGATCTCTTTTATTCTCTTGTGATTTGAAAGTTGCTGCCTATTTTTCAGCGTCTTTGTGCATTGTTATTGTGGCGTAATGCGTTAAACTTTAAAAAAAAAAAAACTAATTCTTAATTCAAGAGACAAAGTAACTTGTCAATATGAGGACGATAACTGCGTTGCTACTGATAAAGAGAAAAACAGAAGCTCATAAAACAGAGCGGACAAATTACGATCGCTAAATAGTAACAGGAGTTCCATACTTGTTTTTCATAAATTCGTAATCAATAATTGCGATACATTGGGTATTACATTAACAAAAACGTACTCATATGTTCGAGGTCTGTTAATGTTTCTCATTATTTCTAAATTTATTGGCATGATTAATAAAAAAATAATAATAACAGAAATAAATCCAATTGCTACCACTTTGACACCGGGATGTGATTATAGGAGGCATAAAATTTTTCGTTCAGTGTAACCGTCAAACTGTATTTTTCTATTTTTGAGCTACACCACGAACAGTTAAACTGTGTTTTTCTTATTTTAGGGTGCTGTGGTGCGTTTTGTTTCATATGAGCTTTTGAGAGTTTCGTGAGCTCCCACCTGACGCGTAATCTTTAAATAAGCAACTGAAATAAAAAATAAATAAATAAAAGACAGGCAAGATGACAACTGCGAGATATACTCGTTCATTTAAATACCAGATCTACCAGAAAATAATCTATAACATTTTTTCTAACCCGAAGCTGAGTCTTGCTAACGTCATCATCTGTGATCGTCAAGTATCTGACATTAACTAAAACACAGTATATATCTCCTCTACCTCGCAAGAATAGGCACCGAGCTATATATCCCCGATTACTTTATTTCTCAAGCTGTCATTCCTTGATCATTTTCTCTTACGGCAGGCGTGGACAACTAGACAATTTATTAATTCCTGAAATAGAACTATTTCATGTCTAAAAATTCTGTCGGATATTGCGTGAGCTGTAGAAATCATTAATCAATATTCCCAAAACTATTTTCAACGTCAATTGCATAATTTATAAGCGTCAGTACTGTATATCGTTAAGCTATACGGGGAGAAAAAAATTTATATTAGTTCTTCTCGTCTTTGATTGGTAAGAACACCGATATATTTCCGACGTCTGTTGCATAATTTTTATGCGTTATTTTTGTGTAACCCTTTTCACGGTATAGCTCATATTGGTAAGCTGTACGGAGAAAATGGTTTTTATTAGTTTTCATCTTCGTCGAATGGCTAAGAATCTGACGATTTGGCGTGAAATGACCCTTTAGTAATATTTTACAGTTGTATTATTTGAAATGCCTTTAAACATAACATTAATTCCCTATCCTTCCTCCTTCAAGCATCACATCAAATTATCGTGCGATCTGACCAACGCGTGCAATAGTATTGTGATCTCCAGCCCGTCCGAAGCCGCACGCTTTTTCACAGTGGGAAAATACGAGCCGTGCACCATATTTAAAAATTATTTTCTCAGCGCGCACGCCAAAGCCCTAGGTTTTTTTCCTTCATTTGTTTGACTAAACTTTTCTTTAAAAACGAAAAACAATTGCGATCTTCTAAGTGCTGTACTACATTGCTTTTTTACGTTTTGAAAAAAGGCTCTCCTGTTGCACGTAACACAAAAACTAAAGAAGATAGAAATCCGTGCAATGCACCAATCGATTCCTTGGGGGAAATTACGAAGGAGTGGTGATTTTGGTACTTTTTTTATCCAAACAATGGAGATATTTGTGTTTTTACGCGCTTAAGGCCCGCCATGCACCAGAATTCGAAAATTAATATCTTCTAATCTACGGGAAATAAAAAATGAAACTTTCAGGATTTTCATACCTTGGGGTGATCTATTCATGAAAAAAAAAATCGTAAGAATCGGAGATGGTGTGGTGGATAGCATCTGACGATTTGGCGTGGAATGACCCGATTGTGATGCAGGTATCTGAATTTGTTAGCAAATACACATATGTACAGTGGAACCCTGTTTATACCATTTTCATGGTACCAAGTAAAATGAATGCATAACTTAAAAAATGTATAAATGAAATGGAAAATTTAACATTAAAGGCAATTAATAATTTTTGGATTGGCGACATTTTACGTATAAATGAGAAAAATGTGTAAGCAAGAAACTTATAAATGGGGTTCTACTGCACATGGTAAATCAATTTCAACTTTCAAGAAAGTGCAACTAACCAACATATTTTCAGTTTTTGTTGTTGAAATATAGGAATGCTAAACTAATTTCATGATATGCTACACAGTAAAATTACTGTTACTTTAAGAATTTTTATCTTTTAGTTAAAATTTTGTGACACTACAGTACTGTCCAAAACCAAAACTTAAGGATGAGAACGAAATCTGATGATTGCAGAGCATCACAGGGCTGAAAGAGCTTGCTGATATGTGTACAGAAGTGCTGTGTGACATATAAAAACATTCTGTGATGTGCAGCTCACATGCAAATGTGTTGTGACCTCGTGACTGCTGTGGTTGGTGTATATAGACAGGAGCCCGAGTTGTGCTTCATATGAATTCATTCTGTTTTTCATGTGTTTTAAAGATAGAGTGAGAAACTGCACTTCTGAAGTAATAAAAGAGGGGATGTTTCACAGATATGATGTAGATAATTTTACATGAGGCTAAATTATCAGTAACTGTGACTGATGTCATTAGAGAGTTAGGAGTAGCATGCAGCATAGTGGTATGGTTTTGGTCAGAGTTCAGGAAACACAGAACTACTGCAAAATATTTTCCCTGATGTATAAGCCAGCAGGATTGTCATTACTTGGCCATAATGACAAAATGTAGTCAGAAAACTGTTGTGGGCCAATTAACTAATTATCTTCAAGCAAGCACAAGTGTGTGAATTTTGTGCCAAACCATGTCAAGATGTCTGCATGCAACAGGACTATGTGCAAAGTTCCCACAGACCTGGAAAAGTCAGGGAATTTTATAAATGTCAAAAAGGCCTGGAATAGTCAGGGTTTTTTTTTGTTTTTTTTTGAAAAACAAAATAAAGAACGACAACTAATTCATGTTTTTTTTTTTTTTGTGCTGCTAAATCGCAGTTGAAGCACAGGTGCTCATTCATTCATGGAAAATGATGGCACATCTACGACTTTCGTTCTTGTTGTTACTCATTTCTTCAACAGAATGCATTGTTAGTAATTTTACCTGTGCTCCTAAGCAAAGTTGGATCATGAACATCTCTTCTATGACAGCATGGTTGTATATATTTTTTAACCAGTTCTAGTAATTCGGTTGCTATCCCATGAGAATGCATGAGTGGAACTGGGCTTTCCTGTGAACAGACAAATGTTGGTTGAAAACCTTCATGAGAGTCCATTGTAGCACTTTGATAAGTGTATGATACTGCACTGTTGCAAGGGGGTGTCTCAAAAGTAAAAGTTACAAGGCATGTTATCATCTACACCAAAGGAGCAAGCTAATGCTATGGTGTACTTCGGAAAAAGAAAGAAAACCAGCGTGGAAGGTGAAGAGAGCAGAAAGAAAACCAGCGTGGAAGGTGAAGAGAGCAGAAAGAAGCAGGAAATTCCAAGAAATCCATGACCTTCAAGCAAAAAAAAAAAAAAAAAAAAAAAAAAAAAAAAAAAATACATTTGATAAAGCTAGGAAGATAAAAGGAAAACTGAGTCAACTGTTGGGACATACCACAAAAGCTAAGTTTATCTTACATCTGGCACATTGTATACTTAAGTGAAGATCACTATCATTAAAATCTATGAAGTTGCTTTTTACTCATATATTAGTGCAATTTAGTAGTAAACTATGTACATTAGGGAAATTCAGTGATTAGCATTACAGTAGTCTCTTGCCAGATGCAAGAGTTCCTTTCCTCAAAAACCATGTGGTTCGCAAACTTATGATCATGTGTGTGTTTGAGACTGGAAACTGAGGTTAAAAATCAATCTGTTACAGTTATTCAGATATTTTTCACCAGTAATAAAGTAGAATTACAACATTAGGGCAAAGAAAAAAATGTAGCATTTCATGGAAATCACATTGTGATTGTGTAGGTAGTTTTCAAATGAGTTTTTGTACAGAATTCTTTCCTTTATTATGCCATAATACTATACAGGGAGAGAAGATTGTTATTGGAAATGAGAGGACACAAGGATTGTTTTTTGGGAAAAGAAGGTCATGTAGTCCCTCCCTCTCTTTCCTCATCTTGCACCCTTTATTTCCTTCTCTATAACACACACACACACACACACACACACACACACACACACACACACACACACACACACACACACACACACACACACACAGAAAAAAAAAATCATTTGTTAAGTTATAGGTTCACAGAAGATGTAAGTATTTAATCATTTCCTTTTCTTATATAATGCCCAGGCTCCTGTTATTCTCTCAAAATTTTACTGTTAAGTGTTTTTTATTTGATTGCTTTATTATAACCAGTTCAGGAAACACAAAATATTTTGTGTTTGAAAGCACAATACATTTAAACATTCAAAATTAAATATGACAGCTAAGAGTGACTTTGTTGGAATTTGAATATGACCTTCAAGGGTTAAAGTGGAGGGTTTAACATGTCTGTTGATCCATGTTATATTCAAGGCATTGGTGTCATGCTAGTAAGAAAGTACACATAAATGTTTTTGCACATACTAAAATTCCTGTTTTGTTAGGGACTGTTATACAACCTCTTTTTTTTTTACTTTTTTTTTAAGTGTGCTTGAAAAAAGAGTTTGTAACCATTTTATGTCCTCATATAGCACTTCTTTGTATGATATGTTAATGTGAGATTTAAAAAAAAAAAAAAAAAGAAAATTAATGGTGACTAAGTATCATTGGCCATTCCCAGACCTTTCATATCAAACTTGCATACTTGCCAACTTTTATGGATTATAATTATCCGTAAAATTTACGGATTTTCACTTAATTTTACTGTTTTATGGGTAGAGACCCCTTTTTTTTTTACGAATTTTTTTAATATTTCGATTGCTCAATTGAAATATTTGAATCCCCCACAACCATCCACTTAGATTTTCTACTGGACCTTATGAGCATTGTGTCATGCGATGATGACGTCATCTTTTACTTGCCGGCTTCGTGACATTGTGCAGTAGCTCTCCCTCTCCACGGGAGTGCTCAAGTAACGTGCCGACGCTAGACACATGAGCAGAGTCTGCAACAGTGGCCGTCGCATTTTGTATTTCAGTCCCCATAGACGCTAGTTCATCGTGGCAGTTGATTGGTCTCCTCTCGGAAGCAGAATTACATCCAATGAAAGAGAAAAGGGTAAAATCTGGATGCACAGTGCTGAGCAATGTTGCTGTAGCAGCAAAAGAATAAATACTTTCTTATGTGTGTTGTTTTTAGTGTGTGGTGTTGTTTCTTTGTTGTAGAGTTGAATTACCAGGAGGAGCAAGTTGTGTTAGTTTAGCTTTTATGCAAATCTATAAAGATGAGTACTAAGATTAAACTGTCTCAAAGTTATTTTCAACTTTTAAGGAAGCATACACCGCAAAGCTCCAGTGTATCAAGAAATGTAATAAAGGTGTAGAATTTGCATTTTGCAACATTTGCCAAAACAATTTTAACATTGCCCACGGAGGCAGAAAGTATTTTTCGTCATGTAAATGGTCCTAAACACAAAGGTAATGTGAAGTGTTCAGATAGTAACTCCAAACTGACTGACTGCTTTTTTTAAAACATTGGATAATAGTCAAGGAGATGTCACTCATGCTGAATTGTTGTTTACGTCTTTCTTGATAAAATACAACGTGCCACTCGATGCTGGTTGGTTCATCCTGCTATTCATACAAAAAAGAATAAAACTTTTAAACTCATGAATCTGCTTGTCATTTAATATTTTGAGAATGTGTAATTTTTTAATAATAATTTCTATAGTTGCAGGAACAGGAGTGCTTGGGTACAATACTACTATTATTAAAAAATTACACATTCTCAAAATATTAAATGACACAGATTCATCAGTTTAAAAAAGTTTTATTCTTTTTTATATGAGAATAATGTGTTTGCATATGATAACGAAATATATAAACAAAATGTAGGTGGCCCAATGGGTTCACCATTGTCAACTCTGTATGCGGAATTTATTATGAATGACATTGAAGAAAATATACTCACAGTATGGAAGAACAACTAGTGGTGTACTGTAGATACGTGGACAATATTTTCATTCTGTCAAGGTTGAATGAGGAGGAACTGAAACAATTGGCTAAAAACTACAGTGCTTTGTACCCAACAATTGAACTTACTGTAGAAATTGAAGAACAAAATGCAGTAGCCATTTTAGATGCTCAAATAATAAAAACCAGAAATGATTTGCAATACAGAGTGTACCAAAAGAACTCATATGTTCCAGTATTAATTCCTTTCAATTCGGCACACCCTTTTACTCAAAAAATTTAATAGTTTAAAAACCTTAATCAAGAGAGCATATACACACTCTGCAAATGATTAGTTTATAAATGAAGAAATTGAATACATAAAAAAAAATTGCTGATAGTTCTGGGTATCCTAGACAGTTAATAAAAAAATGTTACGTTGAAGTACAAAATAAAATGAATAATAATGCTATAGCAACTAAAAACAAATCAAATATGTGAATGGTTTCCCATATGTCAGAGGTGTGACAACGGATTAATAAGATATGTAAAAAAATATGATGTTCAAATTGGAAGCAAAGTCAGTATCATCAAAGAACATAATGTTAAAAAATAATGACCATATCAACAAATTGGAGAAAGCAGGTGTGTACTTAATTCCTATTACAGCAAATCCTCCAATGTCGTACATAGGCAGCACCAAAAATAAATTAAAATATAGGATGAAACAACATATAAAAAATTGGCAGAAAAAGGAAGAGAAAACAGTACTCATTCAATACTGCTTCACTTAATCAGGAATTTCCAAAGTTTGACAAGATTAAGATAATAAAAAGTTGTAAATCTGAAAGACACTTCAGGATTACAGAATCTGTATTAATTGAAGAAAAATAGAGCTTCAGTATGTAACCATAATGATCCTAATATAATTAGTAACAACTGGAAGAATTTAATAAGAATGGAACAGAAAAATAGAAAAGTTCGAAAATTGAAATCTAAAATAAACAAGAAAGGGCGCCACAGTGGCCAAGAGAACAAAGCTTTGAGAGTAGATATTGCCCCGGGAGAGTCACTCACTTGCTCTGAGGATACTGTGAGTATAGGTCAGAGTCTCCGTCCCCCCTGATGATGATAGCGGGTAGCTACAGAAAGTACTAGGGTTGGAATGTTGCTGAGGGTGGAGTGCGGCATGGGAGAACTCCTTTTGTGAAGGTATTTTACAGAAGTCATGAGATGTGTGCAGGCGGAAGGCTAGGTTAAGAAACATTGATGTAGTTGACCGAGGTGGAAAGTCTTATGTATATAGTGAGTTCATAGAGCATTTGTTGGTTGTATATAGTGTATAATGAAATGTATGAATGTGTGGTATGTATGTATGACGAAAAAAAAAAAACGAGAGTTTTTTTAGTGATGACATGTAAATAGGACTGCGAGTGTATCTAGTGAGCATATTAGGCGTGACTATGAGTTGGTAAGAAAATGAAGAAATGTTTGAGGATTACTACATGACGCCTCTGGGAAGAGAGGGGGAAAAAACCCCAAAAAACAACCCCTATACGACCAAGAATAGAATGAAAAAAGTGAATGACTTCAGCTGAGAAAAGTGAAGAACCCCCATGCCACCTCTAGAAACATGCGACATTCCCCGCACGGGGATAACTGGTTTACCAGTTATTTGGGGAGCGGCGCCCCCACGGCCCGAGCTGACCTTGTGACAGATCCATTTATATATTTCGTCTTGAACGATTATGTAACCGAAGGGACAGCTGTTCATCCAGCTGCTGGGGGATGGCGTCCCCACGGCCCGAGCCAAAACGTGCTATATGTGATGATATTCACATTTTTTTTTTTTTTTTTTTTTTTTCTTTCTTTCTTACTTGACACGTTCCCGCCTCAGTTGTAGGTTGCTGAGGTTGTGATTATGCACCAGCTCAGGATTTTAGTTTCTCGTTTTCTTTCCTGTCTTCTCCATTTTATGTTCCTTTTGTTTTTTCCGAGCTGGTTAGCTAGACCTACCTGCACGTTTGCCGTGTGTGGTGACCCGTAAGGTGGAAAAGGGGATGCTGGAGGCTGAGGTTTCTGGAGGCCTGGGTGTTGTTGTCGCCAGTTGCCAACACTCCTCTTTGCCCCCTGCTTCACCCTAAACGGGCGGCTGGGAACTAACCCACTCCTAGTCAATGGGGTCTGTGGCCGAGTGGAGCCCAGACCTCTAACGGCTTGTCGTCTCGTACGACTGGATGAGTCTGGGGATAGGGTGGGCATGCCAAAGGGGTGTTCCCCAGGCATGGGAAAGTCTGGGTGCTCGCCGAGCGCATGTCTACCCTATCAACTTGCTATATCCGCTTGCTATCCCTAGAGTCGTGTCCTGCGTCCACTTGGGCTTGCGGACCTCCGGCTCTCCTCGTTGGGCTCGATTGTGGGTGGGAAAGTCGGCGGATGAATTCTAAAAAACTTTTATGGCTCTAAATGATATTTCCTCACGAACCTAAAACCAAAAGAGGTATTGAGGAAGGCTTAGCTCCTGCCGCTAAAAAGCATGTGCCCGATTGTTCGAATGCCAGATTCTTTTTGTGCACTCATTGGACCCTTCAAAGCCTTTGAGTGCCAAAAGTCCATTTTGGATCAACAAAGCACTCCAATCCATAGCAAGCTCTCCCAAGAGCATAAAGAAGCTCCAATCTGGAGATCTTCTTGTAGAGATGTCCACTTTGGCCTACAGTACCACACTTATTAACACCACCACGCTGCTGGAGACTCCGGTCAAAATAACACCCCATGGATACCTAAATTCATCTCGAGGTGTTGTCTCCTCTCAGGACCTCGTTGAGTGTGCTGAGGAAGAATTACTTGAAGAACTGAGGAGTCAACATGTTACGGGTGTGCGGCGTATTCTATTCAGGCGGAATGGGCAATCCGTCCCATCCCGGAACATCATTTTAACTTTTGATAGCCCTTCCCTGCCAACATCCATCAAGGCAGGGTATCTCCACCTTGAGGTACGCCCGTACATCCCTAACCCTTTGAGATGTTTTAGGTGCCAGTCTTATGGCCATTGTCAACAGTCGTGCAGGAGCAATCCTAGGTGTGCACGCTGTGGTGCCACAGAACATCTTTTGCAGGAATGTGTGGCCGAGGCCGAGTTTTGTGTGAACTGTAAGGGTTCACACGCGGCATCAGCCAAAGATTGTCCCAAGTGGAAGGAGGAGAAGGAAATCCAACGAATCAAAACGGTGGAAAATATTTCCTATCCTGAGGCCAGAAGAAAAGTGGTTCCTGTTACATCTGATCGGCGATCCTACGCTTCAGTGGTGGTTGCCAAATCTACGGTTGCCATTCAGACCGACATTCTGATCCCCTTAAATGTCCATTCAATGTGAACGACATCATCGCAGCCGGACTGGAGGCACTCCAGTCTCGAGCTAGGGGTCTGAAAGCGCCACCCACCACTTCGCCGAAGCAGACTCATCCCACCACCAACAAGGGAACTCAGGCCACTTCTTCTAACAAAAAGACCAAAGCCCAGGATGGGAAAAGCATTTCTTCTCCTACAAAATCTCAGGAAACGACTCAACGTCGTGCGCCTCCCGGTAAGACACTTGGGACAAAACATGCTCCCATCTTAGCCCCTGGTCACACGCCTCCAGATCTGGGGGAACCCCAGCAGAGGCGATGGAGCCGGACTTCGTTTGATCATTTTCATTTTCATTTCACTTATAACCATGGCTTCAATCATTCAGTGGAACTGTCGAGGTTTTCGGACGAACTTTGATGAAGTGAAACATCTGCTTTCATTTTACTCTCCGGTGTGCCTTTGTCTACAGGAGACGAAGCTTAAACCATCAGACCTGCTTTCAGTTCGAGGCTACAGTGCATTTCGGACAGATAACTCGTCTGGAAATATAGCCTGTGGGGGAGTCGCTATTCTCGTCCCTCACAGGGTTCCGGTATCTTCCGTCGCGGTTTCCACAACTGTGCAGGCCGTGGCGGTTCGTGTTTCTATGCCTGTACCTCTTACTGTCTGCAGTGTCTATCTGCTGCCGGACGAGAACGTGAGCGTCTCTGTACTGGAGAGATTGGTTGATCAGCTGCCTTCACCCTTTCTTCTACTGGGTGACTTCAATGCCCATCATCATTTGTGGGGGTAGTGTCAGCATCAGCACGAGAGGTCGTCGCATAGAGTCTCTTCTGTCCTCGGCCTCTTTGTGCCTTTTTAACACCGGTGCTGACACGTACTTCCATGAACCGACACGATCCTTCAGTGCGATCGATTTGAACTTGGGATCACCATCAATTATTGCTGACTGGTCATGGACGGTGTGTAACGACCTCCACGGGAGCGACCATTATCCGATTTTGCTCTCGCATCATGCCAACATGCCAACTTCTGCCTCCCCGCCCTCCTCGTTGGAGGATGAAGCGTGCGAGATGGGAGGTCTTCACGCCGTCAGCTTTGATCTCTTCTGCAATGGTGACCCAAGAGTCAATCGACGCAGCGGTTCTTGAAGTCACAAATTGTATTCTTCAGGCAGCTGATCTTTCTATACCAAAAACATCTACGACACTCTCCAGAAGTCCGAAACCTTGGTGGACCCCTTGAATGCGCAGCGGCTAGGAGAGCTCAACATAAGGCCTGGTCTACGTTTCGGCGTTATCCAACCGATGCTAATCTCGTTACATTCAAACGAGCAAAATCCTATGCTCGGTTGGTGCGTCGACGTAGCAAGAGGGAGTCTTGGATCGAGTATGTTTCATCTCTCACTTCACGTGCCAGTTCGAAAAGTGTGTGGGACAAGATTCGTAAGATCCGGGGTAACTACAGCTCTCACCAGATCTCCATTCTCGAGAGTAACGGCTGCACATATGCTGGAGTCGGGAGATTGCTGATTGTTTGGGGGAGGCGTTTGCCTCCGTGTCGAGTGACCTGGCGTATCCTTCCTCCTTTCTGAGGATTAAATCCACTGCGGAACGCCAGAGAATCTCCTTTGCGCCTTTTCTCGACACCGGATGTAACTCCCCCTTCAGCATGGTTGAACTCAGGGTGGCTCTGCATCGGTCCGGCGCTACATCGGTCGGTCCCGATGGCATCCATTATGACATGCTCCGTCATCTCGCAGTGTCTCTCGAGAATCTCTTAATCCTTTACAATCGTATTTGGTCGGAGCACAGTTTCCCGGAATCTTGGCGAAAAGCAGTTGTTCTGCCTTTTCCCAAACCTGGCAAGGATCCTAAGTCTCCCTCTAGTTATCGTCCAATTGCTCTCACTAGCTGTCTGTGTAAAGTTCTTGAACGCATGGTTAATTCCCGGTTAATTCATTTTTTAGAATATCATCAAGTACTTTCACCATCACAAAGCGGCTTTCGCCGTCATCGTTCACCTCACGATCCTCTCCTGCACCTTGAGACATCTGTGCGCAAGGCGTTCGTGCGTAGGCAGCACCTGGTTTCTGTATTCTTTGACATCGAGAAAGCCTATGATCGTGCGTGGCGGCATGGTATTATCCGTGACCTCCACGCATGCGGATTGCGAGGAAATCTTCCGACATTTATTTTAAATTTTCTTCTAATCGGGTGTTCCAGGTGCGCCTGGGTACGACGCTATCGGCAACATTCCATCAAGAACAAGGTGTTCCTCAAGGTTGCATTTTATCTGTCACATTGTTCATCCTTCGCATTAATTGTCTCTTAACAAATCTTCCTCCTGCGGTTTCGGCTACAGTTTATGTTGATGATTTACACATTTTCTGCTCGTCATCCAGCATGAATTTTATTGAAAGGCAGTTGCAGTCTGCGATTAACCAGATCTTTAAAGCGGCGAATAGCAATGGTTTCGTTCTTTCTCCCGACAGGACAGCGTGTGTCCATTTCTGCCGGAGGCGCGGCATCCATCCTGACCCAGAGCTGTTTTTAGACCGTGCAGCCATACCAGTTTTGCCGGAGACCAAGTTCCTTGGACTGACCGTCGACCGTGCGCTTACATTCCGTGCGCACGTTCGGCGGCTCAAGATTTCCTGTCTGCGGGCTCTATCTATTCTTAAGATCCTTTCGAGAGTCTCATGGGGCGCAGACAGGGTGTCGTTGATTCGCATTTATCATACTCTAATACGGTCAAAACTGGATTATGGTTGTATCGTGTATGGCTCTGCTCGTCGTTCCGTTCTCCGGCCTTTGGACACTATTCACCATCAAGCACTGCGTCTTTGTTCGGGAGCATTTCGAACATCTCCAATTCCCAGCCTTTACGCTGACGCGAACAAACCATCGCTTGAATTACGCCGTCTGCAGCTGTCTATTCAATTCTACTTGAAACTTAGATCTCTTCCAGACCATTCTTTATACGATGCAGTTTTTCATCCTTTATTCGGGAACCGGCCCTCCTGCATTTCAACTTTCGGTCTTCGTATGGCGACCGTAGCCCGTGATGTAGGGCTCGACCTGTCACTTGTTGGAGAGACCAGGGGCTTTGGGGATCCTCCATGGCACCCACTTGGTGTCATGGTTGATACCACCTTTACATCTTTCGATAAATCCTCAACCCCTGCGTCAGTGTACCAACAGCTCTTCGCTGAGCACCGTGACCTCAATTTTGACTACACCCCCATTTTCACTGATGGCTCCAAGATGCATGGAATTGTTGGATCCGCGGCTGTCTGTGTAGATGACGTGTCAGTAGCGCGGATCCCAGCTGAGGCCACGGTGTTTTCGGCGGAGATGCATGCTGTGTATCTTGCATTGCTTCATGTTCAGTCGGGCTCTCATCAACGGGCTGCGGTGTACACTGATTCTTTGAGTGTCTTGCAGTCACTGTCATCGTTGGACTGCTGTGACCACCCCTTTCTTCTTTCCGTACGAAGGCTTCTTCGTTCCCTGCTCGAGGCCGGTGTCCAGATACAATTTTGTTGGATTCCCGGGCATGTTGGAATCTCGGGTAACGCAGTGTGCTGATGCGGCTGCTAGATCTGCTTCCTCTTTGGTCGTCACACCCTTGCCACTGTTTCACGGGATTTCCGCTTTCTGGTACGCGACCATATTAAGCGAACGTGGCAAGGTCTGTGGGACCAACAGGTGGAAAATAAACTGCATCGTATTAAACCTAATCTTGAAGTCTGGAAATCCTCATATCGTCGGAACCGTAGGGGAGGAAGTGGTGCTTGCGCATCTCCGCATTGGGCATTGTCGTTTCACTCACCGCTTTTTGCTGTGTGGCGACACTGCGCTGATGTGTGAGACGTGCAACTGCCGACTCACTGTCACTCATCTTCTGTGTACCTGTGTTCGTTTTCGTGATGTACGTTTTCATTTCTTTCATTCTCATTTGTTGACCGAGGACGCCGCTACACTGCAGCGGCTCCTCAATGACCACTGTGACTCTGTTGCCGTGTTTTCATTTTTTAAAGAAATTGACTGTTTTAAAAGTATCTAGATTTTAGCCTTATCATCATCCTCATTTCTCAGTTTTACTGAATCAGCTAGATTTTAATCATTGTATCATGTTTTTAATACTGTTTGTTCCATTATCTTTTTTAGCCCTTCCACCATTCTCATTTTTCAGTTTTACATGATCAGTCAGATTTTAAGCTTTTTACCACACTTTTAATACTATTTGTTTGTCTTGTTTCTGGCGCTCTTTGGCCAACCATGGCCCCTTGCGCCATAAAAATTGAACAACCAACCAACCAAACATGCGACATTGTGATCACAACTCACGTGCTGGAAATGTTGAAGTGGGAGCAATTACCATGAAATGGTAAGTTACCCTAAATGTATTATTACATTGTTGCACGTTTAAGTTAAACTTTACGATATTGGACATGTTTCCAATATATGGGGTATTTCAAAGATTTTCAGGTTTTTATCATCTGATGTAAACAAGGCATACAGCTTATTCCTTTTGGGTGGGATACCTATATTTGAGAAAACCAGTACTCTCTTGCAGTCTTCATCACCATAAATATATAAGCTTCAAGAACTTTTGCCCTTTTCAAAATTTGTGAGGCCTTCAGAAATTGAAGGAAGGGTGCTTATAGAAGTGAATTTCCACTCTCCTTGTCATAAAGACAATAAAATTTGGTAATAGGGAATGCAACAACAGATCTAGTTTCAAAGCTATCACAAGAGAAGTGGCAGATGTTTTATTCTGCTGTTGTGAAGTACTTTGTGACAACCTGTAATCATATTATCAAGAAATTTCCAGTAAAGAATGTTGTTTTAAAGAATGCTGAAGTTGCCAATTTGAGAAAAATCGGAAGATTCAAGTTTTGCAAGCACAAGATATTTTCTCTACTTGTTTCCTTTTATATTGGAAATTAAGAACAAAGAGTGCCAAGATAAAGCACTGGATGAGTTGGGAAAAGAGTTTTCCTGTCTTCAGCTGGAAGATCTATCTGTGATCATGGAAAAACATGAGCAGATTGATGTGCAGTGTGCTGAAATAGGTAAAATAAGAGGGCTCATGGACTTCTGAACTTTGGTAGGTTGGCCATGATTGTGCTGTCTATCCTGCTCATCCCCCATTCCAATGCAGAGTGCGATAGAATCTTCAGCCTGGTCAGAAAGAACTGAACTGAATACCGTTCTCTCATGTCCAACAAAACTTTGAAAAGTTTGTTGGTGTTGAAGGCAAAAAACCCCAAGCCTTGTTTTTAGCAGAAATTCAGTGAAGAATTGTTAAAGAAGGCCAAAAAGCTACTGCAGCTTCACTGAATTCTGCTGTAGTTTCCTCTTCTGGTCAAAACACTAAGCAGAACAACTTTGTAAATATTTGTAAATGGAACATTGAATTTTACTTTCATCTACATGTAAAGAAGATTTATGTACACTAATATTATACACAGTCGAGTTACATTATTGTGACCACCAGCTAATATCCAGAGTAACTGCCATGTGCAGCGTGGACAGCAGCTAGACGGGCTGGGAGTGACTCAGTAAAGTGCTGGAAGGTGTTCACAGGTATGTGGAGCCATGTTGACTGCAGTGCATCTTGACAGGTGCTGGAGGGTGTGTGGTGGAGGATCCATAGAACGAAAAACATGATCAAGTTGGTCCCACAGATGCTGAATTGGATTTAAGTCTAGGGAATTAGGGGGCCAGGGAAGTACTTTGAAGTCTTCATTGTGCTCTTCCAACCACTCTCAGACATTTCTCGCTGTGAGACAAATCGCATTGTCATGCTGGAAGATCCCATCTGCACCAGGGAAGACAATCAGCATGTATGGGTGTACGTGGTCTGCAAAGATGGATTCATAACGAATTCGTTCCATAGTGCCTTCCACGGGTATGAGTGGACACAGAGAATGCCACAAAAACATTCCCCAGACCATAACACTGCCCCAACCAGATTGTGTTCTTCCAGCAATGGTTGAAGAGTGTTTGTTCTCCAATGTTTCTCGCGTTATACGCAACGTCCATCTGTTCGATGAAGCAGAAAATGTGACTCATCTGAGAAGGCAATCCTTTGCCAATCAGCGGAAATCCAACCTGATACTGCTGTGCAAATGCAAACCTTTTCTGCCAATGCACCTTTGTTAGCATAGGTGCAGTGACCATTCATCTGCATTGGAGCCCCATACGCAGCAGGGTTCACCGAACTATCATTTTAGACACACTTCCAGTAATCCCCTGGTTCATTCGGCCAGTGAGTTAGTTGCTCCACTGTAGCATGTCGATCGGTCGTCATGCACCTTCAAAGCCGATGCTCACCTCTCCCATCAATGGCACGTGGTGCTCCGCAGTTTCCACATCGCTTATTCGCATTGGTGCCATTTTTTCCAATCACAATACACTTTTACGACAGCAGCACATGAACAGTTCACAAACTGTGCTGTTTCAGAAATACTGCCACCCTTAACCCGAAAGCTGATAATCATCCATTTTTGCAAATCTGATAAATCGCTCCTTGTATCCATGACCACAATGAGTGATACGTTTTCAGATTGCCTACAGCACACCTTGTATATTTTCCAGGCCAGCTCACAACACGTGCCTTCTTTCATTGGCTACGTGCTGTGTTGACGTCAAAAGTAGGAGGTGATCACAATAATGTGACACGACTGTGTACAACCGTGATATACAAGATTAGAAGGTATGTAACATCCAGTTTTGAATGCCATATGTAGGCACTCTTAAAGTGAATATTTCCTTTTCACAGAAAATGTTTAGTTTGGTATTGAAACACCACAAGTTTGCGAGGCTAACATTGAGCAAAATTAAGATTTTACTTTACGGTTTTTTAAATTACTATTTTAAACACATATAATACCAGTTTAGTTATTGTGGCATACGCAGAGATGTTTACTGCATATTTATTAATATAATTATGTTTTGCTTTGTGGTAAATGGCATTCACACAAAAGTTTTGCCGATGTACATTTTCCGAAGTTGGAAGTATGAACTTGTATTAGTCAAAATGCAATTGCCATTTTTCATGTAGTGTTAGTAGATGCTCTGTTTGGTTGGGGAGGGGGTGGGGGTCCCTGTGTTCTACGCTAACACAAACTTTACCACTGGTTTGTTTTATATATGTACCATTCTCTGTCATTATTTACTTTGAAATAATTTTTTTAAGAATGGGCATTAGTTTCTACTGCAAAATAAAACTCCATTTTTCACATCAAGCATAGTGTATTATTATTTTCTTATGTAACTCACAGTGACTATTAAAGTTAACTATCAGATTTATTTTATGTATGTTAAATTAAATTCAGTGAAGTGATATTGTTGTCATGCTAATCATATATTATTACAAACAGGGCTCCCATGCAACTTGGAAAATAGAGAAAACGTAGAATTCTCAGGGAATTTGAAAATGGTTCAAATATCATAAAAATCAGGAAATGTTTTATCATGTAATAAAAAAATCGGGGAATTTTTTATTTTGCCAGATAACTTTTTTCAGATTTCAAACTTCTGTAAATCATATTTGTGCATTACTAACTAAATTTTAAAATAATCCAAAGTGTGTTTTTTTTTTTTTTTTTTAAATCCTGTGATGCAACTGGATGTTTGGTTGCAGTTTCTGTACTTAACTCATTTAACAAAATAAAAATGCTATAGCTGTATGGGGAAGGCACTAAATCCTCTACTAAATGCACATCTTTTGTGTGTGTTCCGTACCAAGGTATAAAAGTCAGTTTCCATTTGTCAAATTAATGACTCACTCGCTAAATGTTGCATGAGCCACAGAGCATTTTGCATGCTGTATCTACTGGCTGATGTCAGCAACCTTCGTAAAGAGTGGGAAAAATATGATAAAAAGAATGCCTGATTTTTTAAATGATTGACTGAAATTTCTGGAGTGGGTTTTTCATTGTGGACTGTATAATCTCGGCATGCATTATATGGTGCCTTTTTACTTTTCGCTCATGTGAAACAGAAATTTTTGAAAACATAAAACAGAATGTACTGGAAAAAATGTGAGACAGAATGTGTTGAACAGAAATTCTTCATACAGAAATGAACAAAAACCATGTGTCTACATATTTTAAACAATATTTTATTGAAGACAGCTAAACCACTTTTAAAAATTTTGCCTTTTTCTGTAACTTGATAAACACATGTTAAATAAATATTTTTTTTCATGACATTATTTATTAGTACTAATTTCAGGTAAACAATTTGCAATTAGTAGTTTGCCTAGAATTTGATGGATCTTACTTTCAATGCATTACATTATTTCTGAATTCTCTAAAAAATTATTGAAACTGAATTTTTAAAATTTCCTGTTACTATGTTTTTATTTGGTTTCTGAAAACAATTTGCTTTGTGTCATGTAAACATGGAAAAATTAGGCTCAATGGTCTGATACATTCCTGCTTGGAGAAATGCATCACAAGAGAACCAACCAAACAATGAATCACATCCCAGTTATTTAACACTTTCACTGCCGTGTGATGCAGAACAGCATCATACAATACTTAACCCAGGTGCCAACGATGCCAAACGGCGTTGTGATTGTGGCTTAATGTTTCCTTTCCTAAAACCTTCGGCACTTGATTGAAGAGAGGTATATGTTTTGTTACTGGCACTGAGAATGAGTATCCAACGGTTTAAAAATGACAGCGGTTTAGGGATAGTGGATTTTTTCCCAAATGGTTTAGGGAAGGGAAATTAAGTTCATGCCCCATAGACAAGACAGCATGCACTTTTCACTGCAATGTTTATTTTCCTTTGAACTTCAGTGATTTTTTGGTGAAGGGAACTATCAATAAATAAATGCTTGAGTGGCAATAAAAGCATTTGCTGCTTAGAGTTCATATGTAAGAGGATGGCCTATTGAGGATGCTAAAGGGATTTCAAGAAAACCCATATTGACTTTAATGCTTAGTTTTGTGGAAACAACAGATATATTCAGACAGACTCTCTCCGGTCTCTCTCAACCAAAAGTTCATCGGTGGGGATATCCTACCATGGAAATAGATGATCCCGATAATTTCTGATCACATGCAGAAATCTATTCTTTTAGTAGCTGTAGTACGACCATCAGTGAAAGCGAAAAGGAAAAATGCAACATTCTCTCTCATACTCTGTCCCAACAGATTTTTAGCTACACATTGGTACAATGTTCCCTATTTCACAAGAATAATTCTGTTCACTAGTGTACTAGGACTGAAAATTAATATGAGAGGTATGGAACCAATAGAATTTTTCAATCGTTTTGCGACTGAAGAATTTTACAATTTATTACTTACCTTCTACAGGATATGCTGAAGACGTGTTCATATCCCTGGAGTTCTGAAGGTTATAATAACGAATATCAATTATGGATAAATTTTCTCAGATTTTAGAATAGCAGAGTTATGAAAAGCTATGAGATGCACACACGGGTAGGTTGATCCAAATGCATAGAAGCTTATCTGTGGTGACGCATGACACCTTGTGGGGTCTCGGGAGATTTTCTCCCAGGTTTCTTATCAGCACCACGTGCTTGCTGTTAAAATAGCACAGTGGCAGCGAACGTGTTAAAGAATTCGCGAATGTGTGCTTTGGTGAGAAAATGCGACAACACAGAAGGAAATATGACAATTCATGGCAATGTGATTTGAGTTGCTGCTGTGTGAAAACTTTTTAAACAATCTGAAAAAGTCAGGGAAGTTTTGTTTTACTTTTGAGTGGGAACCCTGGCAAAGCACAATACATTGCTTTTTCCTACAATATGGAATTTAGTGCTCCTTAGAAATGGTTTAGTAGATTGCATTGTGTTACTGCTCTCATTTGATCTGGTCTGAAGAATAAATGTTTTTTTTTAACCATAAAACTTGTTCATTTTTTATCTTTAGTTCATCTGATTTTATTGCTGTTCAAGACTTATTTTGAACTAATATAGTTATATGTAATTCAGTATAATCTTTAACCAGTCTTCAGATGGGAAAAACCTCATGTGTTCTATGGGAGCCTTTTAGACTTTATTCGCTACCTTGTGGCATGGCAGCCCGTCATATTTACAGCTGTTCAGTTACTCAATTATACATTAGGACTAGAATAGTTTTGTATAAAAAACCTATGTTATACTTTATTTTCTAGGAATGAAATTTGGAACTCAGTAAAAACCCTACTGATGAAATAGCAGTGCAAATATTTAAACTTTTTTCTGTTTTGAAAAATGGCATATTTTTCTGATTGTACAATCTATTACCAGTTTTTAAACTTTATTTTGCAGTGTCTTGCCATTTTCTCCAACATCTGGTATTTATTTTTGGAAGATACATTTTTAGTGCAGATGTAATAGAGGGAACTGTAGCACACAATAAAACATTTTTTAATAAAAGTGACAACTTTTCAGGTGTGCTTTGGTGGTGTAAGGTTAAAAACGATGTAAAATATGCAGAATTTTTGGCTAGATACTTGTCTTTTACATACTAAGTGGAATTAGAAAATGAAGTTTCTAAAATTTATGTGGAGAAAATTTGTTCTGATGTCTTTTCCTAGAATGAGCATCCTCATATATTTTGGAGTTGAGAAAAATTTTGGTTCTTCAGCAGTGCTGATAAAAGTTCCCAGTGTATTTTACATTGTTCCCTCTGTGCACACTTTACTCATTTGATAAAATGTTTGGCAACAGATGCAAGAACAAATTTTTCATCTTTTTTTATTATTATTATTATCTTGCACAATGCAAAAAATTAAGAATAAAAAGTTGTCATCTGTATTGCATAAAATTTTAACTTCCTAATGTGTGTGACTGAAGTGCAAAAACAATTGTATCATTTGTTCCCCTGGTAAAATATTCTACCCTGTGCATTAGTGTATTCCACAAGACACATACTGTGATTGTTTATCAATTAATTCCAGCTGGTTTTTTTCATATATTTTTTTTCTCTTTTTTCACTGACTGTGAGACAGGTTTATAGTCAGTGGGAATTTGCTTACTTCCCCTTACAAAAAAATTATCTGACTTTCGGTGTAGTGATTCTTGATTTTTATTCTTTAATCATGAAAAAATATTTAACAAAGATTTGTAAAACATTGATAAAAATCAGCTAATTGCTTCATGTTTAGAAATAGATTTGCCTCATTTATTGATTAAATCCTGACATTTCTGTTCACGAAAGGCGTCACTAGTTGTCACCACACCAGTGTGTCTGAAGTGTGCAAAGCATGTAGCCTAAAACAGGACTGGATAAATATATTCCGGGTCTAGGAGTCAGGTGAAATTAATCCAGATTTCAAAAAATAAAATAAAGCTCCAAAAATTTAAATGTGAAGTGTGGTGATGATGGAATGAAAAATATAGTATGCTTGCTGCCATTTTTTTACTGCTAAATAAAATTCCAATTTGGTCAATTTCATTTTTCCCATTGCTGCTTTCAAAATATTGAAATTTTAAAATTTTATTGTATGAAAACACAATTTATTGAAGATAAATTCTGCACATATAGACTCAAAGTGCTGTATTTTCCTTCATATAATCACAGACTGTGAACTTTCTATGTTGAATTTCCACCGTCTTTACACGATCTTATTCAAATAACACATTTGACTGTTTAGATGATTTATTGTGATGAAGTTAATTATTAATTCATATAGTAAACATTAGAACGTTGCATGTCAGAAAGTTCTGTTTACTATATGAATTAATAATTAACTTCATCACAATAAATCATCTAAACAGTCAAATGTGTTATTTGAATAAGATCGTGTAAAGACAGCAGAAATTCAACAAAGAAAGTCAACATAAACATGATAGAACATTTACTTAGTACAGACTGTGAAATTCAGAATTTTTTTTTTTTTTCCATTCTTATAATTTGCGGTGGTGTATAATCCGCAGTCCATAAAATTCAGAAAAGAAACAACAATGAAAAGCAATTTTTCTTTCTTATAATCTGTGTCTAGCATTACATATCAGCAGGTGTGAAATTCAGGAAAGAAAATTGTTGCACGTGTCATGTTGATCAAGAATTGTAATTTTGTTCATCATATTTTTGGTAAAAATGCTCATAAAAAAAACAAATATTTCCATCTCTTTGTGGCCTTCTACCTTTGTACTGCATTACATTTTTCTGTTGTTAGTGCATTTTTGATACTTTTCCAATAGCACCAGCTCTCCTAACACCATGTAGATTTAAAAAAAAAATAAAGTTCAGCCTTTTTCTTAAGCCTGTATTATTTGCAGTATCTAAACTTTTAACTTTTTAACAGATAATTCATGGATTATATAATGGATATAATAGTATTAACTGCAAATTGCATAATTTATGCAAAAAAAAAAAAAAAAATGGGTGCAAGCACTTAATTTCCAGACAAATGGCACTCAGTATTTTTCCTATCCTGGTGTAAAAGACAGTGTTTTTGAGTTTTCGTTCTTTGGAATGGCCCTTAAAAGACTTTTGCAAACTACTATTAAAAAAAGTATTTGTTCTGAAGAAAAACTATATTTAGTTTCTTATGAATGGAATTATGACCTACTAGGTCAGGAATTATAAATAATATGAACTAATGCTGGAAATGGGTGTTTGAATGAAAGCCTGAAGTTTCTTCTAAAGAAATACTCTAACAAGTGTTGGCCCTCTGGTAATGAAGTGTTTTTAAATGGTCATCACAAACCCTCAATGCTTTGGGTATGAGTTTTGTTTTCAAGATCAATAATAATGGTGGGTTGATTCACTTGAAATGTGTGTGTATATCGCTTCTCTTCAAATAAATTATGTGTGGCCCATTGATATGTTATTAGTACAGACACTACAACGATACTCTGAATAGCAGCCAAAATGCAAAGCAGCATTGCGAACTAAACCGTTGGTGAAAGCCCAGAAAAAATGCATTAGCTCATTGGCTCAAACAACATTCTCCAGGATACCAAGTATGTTTATATGTTGTTGTTTTTTTCTTTAGAACAAATACTTTTGCTTTTAACCTCCAATACAGAGGAAGTCCTTTTTAAAAAGGATGTTTCAAAATTAAAAAAAAAAAAAAAATTAAAGAAATTATGATATGCTATCTTTCAGGCTAGACTGTGCATATCTAATGTAGCAACATCTACTGATATCCTTGGTGAACAGAAACTTCAGGGTCTAATCAATAAATAAGCCAAAGATTAAAAAAAAAAAAAGCATTTGAGTACAGTCAGTGGAATATTTTTTGTTTTTCAAAAAAAAAAAAAATAATAATAATAATTAGGAATCCACAATAAGTGGAAAAAAAAATCTGAGTAATGTGCAAAAAGAATATAAAGCCTGTTTGTGGAATTTTATTTCTCTGAATATTTATGTAATTTCTAAGGTCTCAATTTTTATGCAAAAAAAAAAAAAAAAGTAAAATGAACACATAAAAACTGTGTCTACAGTCATTTTTGATATTTTTGTAAGCTGAGAACTATCAGAATCACTAAAGTTTTACATTACCTTTCTATATCATGAAACTTCATTCTCTCAAAAAATAAAAAAATAAAAAAATAAAATAAAAACTGTAAAAGAGCATAAATCTCAAATATGTTTAAATTTTGCACATGTACGATGGAGCAGAAACAAACAAACGTACGTAATTCTTGTGTTGTATATTTTTACACATTTAGTTTTGTTAGTTTTACTTTCATATATAGAGAAGCTGATATTCATACTCAATTGTTGCTGTATGCCTTATTTGTAAGCCAAATATGCCTTTTTTTTTTTTATGCTTTTTTCTCCACATGTACATAATTAAATTTGTATTCATTAAATTCCTTTATGTTAGGATTTAGTGTTAGGATTTTCTTTTTGGCAAGATGATTTGATTTTTAATAGTTAAGATTTTCTTTTGGGGAAGATGATTGTGAAAGACGAAGTGCAACCAATTTATACATATAGTCAGGTTCTGCTTTTCATGAATGATTCTTTAGTGAAAATCTGGTCATGACTATTATTTTTTTAATTGTTGAACTGTTGTTCAAAAGATGTATGTGTATTATTGATTTAAATATGTGAATATACTAATATCCATAAAGGGGAAGAAAAAAAGAGAGGAAAACTCTAGGACAGGGGTGGCAAATGTTTTTGGAGAATGTGTGCCAAAATTGGCAATAATTTTCAAAAAATTCTTATTTATTCATCATTCTCTCACAAACAGAAGAAAAATACAAGCAGAGCAAATCCAATGCCAACCATTTACTTCTATTATTACTCAAATGCGGACCTGTATACTGCATTTCAAAACATGTCATACGACATCACACATTCTTGCAACCACTTGGCTAGTGTCAAGCTGGCATGAGAGATATCCTGTTACACTTTTCACTGCTTGTGTCAGCACTCGCAAGGAGCAGGGGTTAAAACTTCAGGGAGGGAGAAAGAAAGGATAGAGCATGCTACCATAGTCATTGAACTCTGTGCCCTTCACTTGCCCACTAACATCCGTTCAAGTTACAGCCAGGGAGACTCCTTTGGCACTCCTTTGATAAACCAAGTAAACTGTCATGTCCTCGCCGTCTGACTTTTATTATTATTATTATTCTTTCATTTTTTGAGAGGAAGTACCCTCTTTTGGGGTATTTTCCTCAGAAAGTGCATTAAGCTAAAATAAATCTTCTTCCTCAGACGTTACTGAAGTTCTTTAAGCTTTCATTCAAAACTCGAGGTATCCTGTGAACACTTCTCATTGCTTTCATCTGTGTTAGCAAGAAGTGAGGTAAAACAGCAGGTCCCCATTTTTCCTGGTTTAAAGAGGGAGGTAATTGGGCATACTACCATAGTTGTTGAACTCTCTGTTCTTCGCTTGTCCACTAACATCCCTTCAAATAGTGGCCGGGAAAAATCCTTTTGCACTTTTTAGACGAACCCAGAGGACTGTCATCATCTCACTGTCTGACTAGAGGTCCTCTTTAGGGGTACTTCTCTCTGAAAATGCATTAAGCTGAAATAAATCTCCTCCTTCAGCCCTTATTAAAAATTTTCTAAGGTATCATTCAGAACTTGAAAATATCGCTTCATAACTGCTGCTTTGTTTGGCAGTAATGATAATCATATTACATATATGAAGGGTGTGGTTTGAGAACCAAAAGAATGGCCTCAAACCATGTGCCATAGGTTTGCCACCCGTGCTCTAGGAGATTCCAAAATTATGATTTGACATGAATGAATTGGAAAATTAATTTTACAGTTGTGTTCAGTTGACCACACAGTGTGAATGGTATTTGAATGACTTTATTCTTTACAATGTAGCAGACTACAAAGCCAACCTGAAGGCTGAGTGGTCAGAGGTGTAGGCTACTGGCCAATTGTCCAAGTTTGGCATTGGTTCAAGTCTCAGATGAAACATGGGCAATGTGTCTGTCCTACTATACTGGTGCTATCCCTTCTCTAGAACTAGTTGCCCTAAACTAGGAGCAGGTAATTCCTTACAGTAGACTTTGATGCTCACAAAGGTTGTTAAGTCCCAAAACAAAAAGAGAAAAAAAAATACGTCAGGAGCTGAGACAAGTACTGATAGCTCTCTAAAGCTCTGTATAACTCATATTAGAAGGAACAAAGTTAGTAACTATATAAGGTTATCAGAGCCAAAGTCCTCTCTTTTATGCACTACCAAGGTGTTTTTAAGTTTAAAAATCTTTAAAAGCAATGCTCAAGAATCAGGCATACTTAGGACTTCACATTGGGTGGAAAGCTGTTTGGAAGAAATATATTGAAAAAGAAATGTCCATAATAGTAATGTGCTTTGCCATTAGCTCATACAGATCCTTAAGAATGGAAAAATGTGACTATCTTCTTAAATACTAAATTTTATTCTTTCAGGCATGCAACATTTTTATCCCCTTGTGTTATACAGCTATAACTTTTAGAGCATGTTCATATAGATACTGCACACTGAACAGTAGGCCAGTAGTTTTCTACTATAATTTTCCACAACTTAAAATTTGAAAGCACATTTGCTTGGTGATCTAAAGTGGTTTTCAGTACCTACTGAAGATCCCCACCCACAATTCCCATAGATTTGTGATACAGTACTAAAGAAACAAATTGGGGGTGGGAGTGTAGTTACAATTATTTTCAGTCTGCTGCTTTTGTAGGGGATCATAGTACAAATACAAAAATTTCATGTTGAATAAGGAATTTGTAATGTTTTCCCCATTGGGTGGACAATTTTATTAGGGTTGCACATTCTTTTTTTCATGCACATATTTATTACCATGCTTTTTTAGCAGTCGAGATTGCTTAATTATTTCGTGAGTTTGCAATCCACCTAAAAGTCCCCCTATACAAGTTCAGATGGGCACCCTTGCTTTGGGAGCTGTGCAGTTATTAACAAATCCATCAATTTGAGTTAACAAGGAGGTGAAAAGTGAGTTATGATCTTCAAAATTACTCAGTGTTTAAGAAGCCTGTTGTGTAATATTTTTCCAGCTTTTAAGGATTTGTGTAATATTTATATCCAAGTGAAGACAAAAAAGTAAGATCTTTAGATTATGGCATGTCCTTGTTGTAATGTTATATGCAAACTTTATGCATGTGGATCTGCTTATATGCAGTAGCTTATGCAAAATGTAGACTGATGTTACTAATCTAGATGTAGTTTATAACTCAGACCCCACAGGTCAGGTATTCTAGATGTTGTATCTGAATAAATCGCTCACTAGCAACCCACACCATGAAGCTGTAATCAGTTGTTTTAACTGCCTTTTTAAAGTTGAGTGCAAATTTTAATATTAATGAATAAAAACCAAGTTTTTGTACTTTGCAGTGTAAAACTTATTTTCATCACTGAGGAAGAGGTTAGCAAAACAATAAAACTGACTATGTACAGTCATCATCATCATATCACTAAACTGTTCTCTGAGATTCAGAGGTTAGCTTCACAAAGAAATGCAAACTACCAGATAAATTTTTAACTGATTCTTTACTTACTGTTGCCATATCAAACTTCTCCATTTACAGCATTTTTAACACACAGCTCAGGCTTCACTGACGTCCATCACACGACATGCACAAGACCTTCTATGCTTCATACTCATAATCTTTTTCTCATGCAGACACTCCTGAATTTAATCCTCCCATGACTTCCTTGGCCTTCCTCTGCCTTTCCTTCCTGCCATTAGGGCTAAAAAAATTTCTTAGCATCTCATCACTCATTCTTACAACATGGCCAAACCACCAAAGCATATTAGCCTCCACCTTGCTAACAACATTTTGCTTCACATTACACAACTGCAACACATCATTCCTCACATGATCAGAACATGTCTTGCCACCCCCCCCCCGTAAGTAATGCATTTCTCTAGCACACAAACGACTCCTATGTTTCTTCTGTAGTACCCAGGTTTTACTGCCATACATCAGAGTAGGAACAATTACACTTTTATACGCAGCTATGCAGGACTCTCTTGAGAACCCATCATTAATGTGTAAACCTCCCAAAGCAGCTATGACTTTCAATGAAGAATTCACTTGCCTACTATTTTCACCATCCAATTTGTTCTCTCTGTCAAACATGCTTCCTAAATACACAAACTCATTCATGTGGTCAATCACTGTGTCATTTAGACTCCATGCAGTTTCCATTTGGCCTACTTTAGACCAAATGAAACTTTGAAACATCTTCTAAACCTTTTTACTTTGCACCCAGATTTCATTGCTATATAAGAAGGTAAATTTAAACAATTTCATTGCTATATAGAAGGTAATTTAAACTCATTTTAATTGGACTATGTACAGTGCAGTGTTTAAATTTACCTTTTTGTATAGGAATGAAATCTGGGTGCAAAGTAAGAGCTTTAGAAAGGTGTTTCAAAGTTTCCTTTGGCTCGAGTAGGATGTTTAGGAGGTTAGAAACTACTAATAAGAGAGTGATATGAAGAACATCAGTAGCAGAGAGGAGGTGGATTGCATGACAGAACAGAATTAGGAATGGAGACATTGCAATGAATTAAGTACTTTGGGGGGATGGGGGGGGGGTAATGAGAAAAAAAGAAGGGTTTGTAGTACCAAGCATGCAGTTCAAAAGGTTATAACAGGTTGGAATAAAAGTGTAAAGTGATCCATTAGTGACAGGAGTAGTACATTAAAGGTACAAAATCTTGAAATTGACCAAAAAATATGTAACAACTCTGCTTCAAAACAAACTGAATTCTACTAATGAATGATTTCCCCATGGATACTCATGTGATTTTAATGGCTCCATAAAACCTTTAAGATGTAGACTTCAAACATTAATGTTTATTGAAAAGGTGAAAACCACAGAGGAGAGCTAACGAAAAAGTGGCATGCAAAACTTTGTCAAAATTAAAGCAAAGAAAATTACTAGTAGTAAAACCTTTATTAAAGATTTTTTTATAACCAATAACAATTATTTTTCTTCCTTTCTCCCCCCCACCCACAGGCACAGACTTCTAACATTTTTGAAGAGCATCTAGGTATACAGGTGTGAGAGATGACAATATTAATAAATTATTTTCATCCATGCAGCCAAATTATTGTCATATAATTTCTGTATATCATTGTTTTGTATGTAAAAGCATATCCCTTCTGTGATGGGAGGGATGAATAAGGAAATGGCAACATATCAAAACAAGTTTTGCTTCAATGAAAAGTACTATTGCTGTCCCTCAGTATGCATGTCATTGGTCATGGGATCATTCCCAAAATCTGTGAGATGCTTAATGCCATTAACAGATCCGTTTGTTAATTGTTGCAGTACCGACACCAGAGGTGGGGAACCTTTCATGTTGGAAAACTGCATTAAGTTAGCTGTAATCTAACAAGGCTGCATTCAAGAAACTTCAATTCTATATACTTCAAAATATACATTATTTTGTAAAAATCTAACTACTATGTACTAACTAACTACAAAAAATTAAAAAAAAATGTTAATTCTAAAGTTAACTAGCCTTTTTAATGACTTTGGTGTGACTGCTTTTTGTTGGAAAGCATTTGAATATTTGGTTGCAACATGGATGTCTGCAGTTTCAGCTGATCCGCTGGATGGGTATCCATCATTTGTGACCTTAAGGGCGTCTTGATTTGGGTTACATAGGAGAATGGAGATTCGCAGCAATAAGTGGTTGAAAAGCAAGAAAGCATTTTTTATGCATGTTGCCAAAAGTGTGGGCATTCTATTGAATTTTTCCATATTTCAATTGGATTTTTCTTAACGTCAAATAAGGACTTTAAAATGTTATCTCCTGAGAAATCAATCAATTCCATCTGTAGTTCTTTAGGAACCATGAAGACCTCAACTAGGTGAGGTTGAGATGCCAATTTGAGTGTGATGTCATGATTCTTAAAGTCAGTGAACCTTTCATTGTATTCTCCAATTAATAAGTTTATAACAGCTGTGTATTCTTCAAATCATTCGCATGAATCCTCCTGCTCATCTTTGCTAACTGGGGAAAATGTTCATCCGAAATTTCGTTTTGAAGAAGTAATGTTTTAATTGTGGCCGTCAGTCGGGGAGCATTAATACATTGAATCTTCTTTTTCTCTTTGGTATTTTAAACACTGTCATTTTAAGATTAAAATAAAAATAATAAAATACAAACAAAAACATAATAAAAATAAAAAAAAATTGTTCGGCAAAATTTGGATTCACTCAAAAGGCCCCAAAATTTGGATTCACTTAATGGCCTAGAAAGCTGCAGGTTCCCCACCCGTGACCTACACCATATTGTGTGATAATTTGCCTGAAAGGGTTCCTTCATCTTCTGAAATAAAGCTAATGTCCAAATTTTAGTGTGCTTTCAGTTGTGTACACATGCTTTCCAGTAAAATAGTGGGAAATTCAAAATGATGCACCTTGACACATCCACAGACTGCCTTCAGTGATGTGACAAACTGCAAATATTGCTTAGTAACTGAACTTTACCTGGCAGTGCCTAGGTATAATCTTTAAGGTGCAATGGTAAATATTGGGATTTTTACTTCAGTAAATGAATGTGTTACTTCAGTGAATGAATGTGAACTGCATGCTTGGTGTACTACAAACCCTTCATTTTTTTTCCTGAACCCCCTAGCCATGAAATTTTTTCACATTCATGTTAACAGTGTATTAATCAAGTTTTGGGAATACATGAATACAGAAAAAGTCTCAGTAATGAGTTCATAATACCTCATCATAAACTGTGTTCATTGTGTATCATTAGGTGCTAGATTTTTCCTTTTCCTGCTGCTTTTGGCTTTTCAGATTCCATAGCTATAGCTGCGACCATTAATTTCCTTTTCGAAAGGAATGCAGTGAAAATGAGTTTTACAAGCACACCCTATATAATATTTTATGATTCATTTGTAATATGATTTATCCAACTCAAAACTGGTAATGAAACAGTGCAACCACCATTAGAATAACACAATGCCCAAATAAGGGAAGTTGTTTTGTTTCTCTTGATGCATGCATGACAGGAACACTTTTCATGCATGCATAAATGTTTGAGATCATATGCGCATTCTCAGCTGTCTTCGCTGCTTCTATAAAGACAGCATGGTAAATATTTTTGCTTACAGCATGCCACAATTTTAGAATTTTGACTTGAAACTTCCCACCGTTACTCGGACAACATTCTGTGAAGTTATGGTGTGCCTATCATGATTTTTGGATGAGTTATGGTTGGCATAGACACACATACATTCTCTTTTATTATTATTATTATTATTATTATTATTATAGATTCCAACCTCTACTGTCAATATGCACATCATCCAAATGTGTCCAGTACCTTCAGTGAATTTATGATGTGCACTCACTAGTGGGCTGTCCATGAACTTTACATGTCATGTGTTGTATTATGATGCTGGCAAAATTTCACCAGTTGTACAGCCATTCAATGTGGTAACACAGCATCACCATATGCTCTCTGAAGACCATGCTGACAGTCATGGGTACTATGGCAATGTATAATCATGTTTTGTCCAGAAAAGTTGCAACATGGCTGCGTATCAGCATAGTGAACGCATTACCATTTAACCATTATGTGCATGCAGCATCAGGTTGTCTCTACTTTTCATTCATTCCTTATTTATAGGGTCTCTGAAGAAATTGGATTAATTTACAATACTTAAGTGTAATGATTAAAGAAACACATCTGTCATGTAAATGGAGAACGTCTTTATTCAGATTGAAGTATATTTGAAAACATTTTCACTGAGGATGCCCCCCTACCTTTGTACTCACATAAAACTCTAAATGTTTCAAAAGAAGTATTAAAACTATTGTTTAGACTTTAGAAACTTTGTGAATGTTCAAGTATGCTAAATTCATGCTTACAAGCTTATGAACAACAGATCCATTATGTTTTTGTGTGCGCTATCTAAAAATTATACATAACTAACACAGGGCCCAGTGTTACCTGGGTATAACTAAAAATACATAGTTTAGCTTATGGTCCAGAGTTGTCCAGGTTTTCCTTAAATTTAACAACAGGCTATTTTTTACTTGAACACTTAATTGTAAAGTCTTCCAATTTGAAAATAAATAAACTGTAGACTGTTGCATGCATATACGTCTACACCAGGATTTCATATGCAGCTTAATTTTTATTATCTCTGGTGTTTTCAGCCAGCCTCTTCCCTGACTCCTGCAGCAGAGAAAAAAATGTATGCTGTTCATGTATTATGAGAAACCACAACTCCCCCCCCTGGACTTTATGTGGTAATAGGCTATTTTTTAGGGTGAAAAATCAAATGTAGACATTTAATTATATCTTAAAGTAAGGTAAAAAAAAAAAAAAAAAAAAGAGAAAGAAAGACCTAAGCCTGCTTTCCAGGAGAGTGAGTGCTGCCATCTGTTTTAGGTCTTCAGTTTTTCTACAGACGTTAGCTAAAAATGTTAGAAATCTGTGTTTTTAAAAAATTGGCGCTTAGGTGCACTTGTGCAGATGCTTCTGTGAGTTTATTTGACAAACTTCAAACCTCTCTATGTTCAGTTTTTTCTATAGGCAGCCCATTTTATTGTTATATATGAAATGACATTTAAAAATTGTTGAGTTAGGCACTCAGTTTCAATGAAAATTCATTGTTGTCATAATTGCTATGTGTATTACAGTTTAACCATTGTTCTGACTGATTAATTTGTTTTCAGGGCAGTTTAAAATGGAAAAGAAAACAGCATTTATATTGTATTATTATTTATGTTGTATTATTATTTATGTTGTATTAGTATTTCAGTGAATGTGTGTAAAGTGCAAACAACAATGGCCCAAGAATTTTTATTTGAAATTGAATGAATTTATGAAACACATGCTCAGTGACTTAAATGAATAATCCATGATTTGAGAAGGAACTGTCTGTTTAAAATTATCCTTTTCTGTTTTTGTGTCCAGATTCAGTGAAATGCACACACGCCCTACATTCAGGAAAAACGTTCATTTCCATGAATGACACTGATGTATAATACTCAGATAAATGTTTGAACATTGTGTGTGTATATATATATTTTGGGTTTGTGCATACATGCATATTTGTTTACTTTGATATTTCCTCCTCATATATATCACTTATATACACTGGTTTTTATGTTATACTAATTCATATGTTATTTGACTCTAGTCATCTTATTCAGATTGCTGTTGTGAAGTGTGAAATTCAGACTTTGTTAGAGATTATGTGAATGACATGTAAATGAGATGTGCAGCAGAAAAGATTTAGACATGTTCAAATGAAACATGTTCAGGATAGCTAATGCTTAAATGTATTGCAGCAGTAAAAAGAAATCACCATAGAAATCGAGACAGGAGTGCCACTGTTTCACAAATCCTACTGTCTTCATGCGACATAAATCTGTGACCCTTTTTTAGGCCTTGTTAAACAGTACAAACACATGAAAATCACAAACTGATAAGTCTCGGCTATATGCAGGATATCTGAACACCTCCCAGCACATAACATTAAGTGTATCCTGAACAGTGTGCACCAGATGAGGTTGGACATTATTGTGCATGAGAATAATGCAATTAGTTAGTTTTTCCGGGTGTGTATTCTTGGTTTGGTTATGTTAGTTTCCGTAGTGTTTCACAGTACTGCTCGCAATGATTGTCTCGGTCCGAGGTTTGAAGTCCAGAAGCGAGCGCCCCCACCCACCACCATATCAGAGAATATGGTCAGTATCATTTTACTGGCAGAAACTCAGAATTTTTTTGATTCACTGTATACTTGCTACTTTTAGTGTGTGTTCAAAATGACGATGCCACATATCATTGCCTGCCACAGTCTGGTGGAGGAATGAGTTACTCTCAGTATGGTATTCGTCAAATGCTCCAATGACATGTGCTGCTGCTCCTTGTGTGTGTCCATCAGTAGATGTGGCACCCTGTGTGTGCACACTTTATGGTATCCAAGTTCTATTGCATTGCATGGACCGTATCAGTACTCATATTGAAATTTGTCGTAAGAGAACGAACGGTCTAACCTCTTTCTTTATGCAAGGCATTTTCACTTTTGCAGCATTTGCTTGAGTGGTGACAATGTGGTCCAATGCTCATGATAGCATGTCTGTCATTTGTTTTGTTCCAGTTTGAAACATGCGGAGCCATTTCACCACAGTTGTCCTCGACACACATGCCTCACTATAGATGGTACGCATTCGTCTGTGGATTTCAAGTGGGCTGGCAGCCTTTCTCTCTGACAAACTGAATCATTACTCTCTGGTCTGATTTGGATGGATTCACCATCTGGTACACCATTTTTCAACTTGTGTTCTCTTTCACTAACTATCAGTTACTAAAAACAAAGCAACTCCACTCTGACACACGAGTGCCTTGCACTGTGTTTGTGCATGTGAACGCACAGCACTCTCTGTGCAGGTTTCATTTGAACACCTGTTATGTAATTTACAAAATATAAGTAACATAGTTAAATTTAAATGTCTCTTGTAACAGACATACGTTGCAATCTAACATATGAATATGAAACCATTTGACAATTTTAATTTGTATTGTTATGTTTCTTGTAAAGCCTGTATTCTCTTTTTTTTTTTTTAATACTTCTAATTATTTTAACATCAATGCATGTAATTTTTGTATTTAGATCATTTTGGTTTTTTGTTTTAAATTTTCACATAGAAAGATAGAAAATCAACTATATGCAAAGTTCTCTTTGATGTAAGATTTTTTGTGGAAAAGAACCCCAAAAAATCTTCCAAATATTAACCAAACTAAGAAAAAATGTTTTCATGGACAGGTTAAATTTTTGCACCATATTTTGTCAAATATGTTGGCAGACCTAAAACTTTGATTTGTTTTTGTTATTGGGAGCTCTGTTTTTCTGTAACTCAGGTTCTCCATAATGAACATCAAGGTGTGCCGTGTGCCAGCATTGCATAAGAGTAATAAAAAAAAAATTTTTTTGACATGCTTTTTTTCTAGAAATTTCAGGTTAATCTTTACATTTTTTGTAATTTTTTGTGGATGGATGGCTGATAATGATAGTCTGCATTTGCCATCTGTCTTGCTTGAGTCCACTTTTGAGGAATAATAAGTTTGTGATCTTTGAAGTTTCACGGTTTCACACCTATTGATATTTATCCAAAACTGTACCTTGTATGTGATTTCTTAGAGCACATGTCATGTCTGAGTTAGTATCAAGATGGATGTCATCATTTTTGTGTCAAGTCAGAAGCAACATAGAGTGGGAAAAGTACAAGGTCTATGTACTGAAAAATTTTACTTAAGGTGATAGTATGGGATCTTAAGAGTTTCGCAGTATATGATTGTTGTCCACGTGCTACCATGTGGAGAAAGAAGGGTGGCATGTTCGGAATGTTGTAAGATAAAGAAGTGTGGTGTGCCACTTTTCTGAAAATATTATTAAGAATGCATTGAAGGTTTTTCTTTCATATGAGTATTCTGAAATGTTTGTAACAATGCAGGAGTCCAGCTGCATTTACTGTCATACTTGGATCTATTTATTTTAGGCTTGACATACTAGTGATATATATCTGTACATATAAGTTTGTATATGCCATGGCACCAGATGAGATATCACATGTAATGATACACCCAATGTTCACAACATCTTAAAAACAAAAAAGTTAATTTTTCCACTGTCCGTGGCTAACAAAGATTTCTCTTCAACCAAACAGACAAAATAAATAAATGAAATAAGACAAAAAGGTTGATAAAAACTAACCACAGTATAGTATAAAATAAAATAAAATTGATTGGTGTGTGGGCACCTGGATTTAACTCCAGCACCTTCCAATATACCTAAAGGTATCAGAAATACACCTACACGAAAATAAACGCTGATGCTCACTTAAATGCATGCATGAATGTTTAATGTAGGAAATATTTCCAGCGCAAGATTCCAACCTCGGATTTAGCCAGTATTTCACCAAAATGTGGTTGTGGCTGGCTACATAGAAGACAGCACATTTACACTTTGAACTCATACACTGATTTCCAAAAATTAAGGATCAACAACAAATAAATTTCAGACTCACATTTTAGTTAGTCGTTGGTTAGTGGTCAAAACATTCTGATGTCGTCAAAACATGTAATAGCAAGCAAGCTATGTGAGAGTGTTTGTCATATGCAAATCGTCATCAATTCCATGACAGTTGTGTACTGCCGATTGTCAATAAAAGCTGAAGCGTAAGTGGGAAGAAATCGTTTGTTTTGTAGGTGCTAAAGTGTGAATCTGCCTGTTTCATTGTTATGGTGACTTCTAGTACATCTAAAGGAACTCGTCTGGATGATTTTACCAGTGGGCGAAGTGTTGGTAAACTGGAAGAAGGGTGAACAATGAGAGATGTAGCAAAGGAGTCCGGATTTGTCCAGAGTGTAGTATCACAAATCTGGAAACAATTTTGTGAACATGAAATAATTATTAAAAGGTTCAGTAGTGGTCGACCACGCAAAACTACTCCATCACAAGATCGTTTTCTTGTTGTAACAGCTAACAGATCTCTGAATAACTGCTAGAAAGTTAGCAAAACAGCTGGAATCAAGCATGGGTACCAAAACATTGTGTCAAACTATGTCAAGGCATTTGAATAATTTCAGATTGAGAGAGTGGAGGCCTTGATTTGATTCTTCCTTTGTGATGGGAAAAATTCAGTTGTGCGTTTCAGTGTTTGGATGACACACTTGCCTGTGGTGATTTTCTCAGATTGGTTCATTGTTTAATACTCAGCCCATACCTAGTTGTCCAGCATCTAGATTACTGCAGAGCTAGTGTTCTGCTTTTGGTTGTGAGGTGTATGTTTGATGAAAAATCCTCATAGCCCTGCATGTGGAGAGTAGGGTCCGTTCACATCAACACAGATATCAAGGAGGGCTGTGTGTGGTCCCAGGCAGCGAGCATGTGCAATCTTCTTTTGTGAAGTGAATTTTTTCTTTCGAGTGATCAGTTGCTTTCCTCATAGCTCAGAAAATTTAAATTTTTATTGGGTTTGCATCTGTTCCCATCGCTGGGTGGTTTTCCCCATTGTTTGCATAACTTCTGTTGAGTTGATGGAAATTTCTGTGTCAAAATCAAGCCCCATCTTTTTGGGCAAGTGTATAGAATGATAACTTTGGCCATACTGCTGTCTTTTTTCCATCTCCAAAGTTCTCTTTCTTCTGTCATTCACCTGCTTGCCGATCAACAAGACAGTGGCCTTTTATATGCATATTGTATCAAGTTTCTTAAAAACATTATTGGCTTTAAGATCAAAATGATAGTCCAAAAACTCTCTCTCTCAGATTTCTATTATAAAATGTACTACTTTGCATAACTGTTTACAGGTATTAGCTTGCCTAAAGCATAGTAAAAAATGTATATCATGCATAATTTAGTCCTCCAAAGTTGACGATTCTCTTAGCAAAGGTTAAAAATTGCATTTGAAATTAAAATAACATTATTTACAATATTAAAAATGAAGTTAAATTTTGATAAACAATTTTAACATATATTAAAAATTTGAAAGATATAAATGATACTAAGGGAAACAGGGACTTCAATTTCAATTTTTCAGCGCACTCTCAGCTAGTGCACGTTCAACAACTCCTGTTTTCATTTTTAAAATGCTGAATATATCTGAAAAAAAAAGCACCATTTCAATTACAGTACATGTGTAGGATCTGTCTTCCTTACAGACATATTCAGTCACTTGAAAAGAACAAGACTTGTCAAAAGTGGACCAGTGGGATGAAGCGTTGGGGGGGGGGGGCATTGAGAAATTGAAACTGAAGTCACAGTTTCTTCTGTAACGTTTTTATGTTTTAAATTTTTAATATTGTTTTTTATCTGCCATATTTGTTTTTTAATCAAAATTTAACTTCAATTTTAATATTTCAAATGCAATCTTTAACCTTTGCTGGGGGAACAGTCGACTTCAGAGGACTAAATTATGTATGCTGTGTTTTTTACTATGTTTTAGGTAAGCTAATACCTGTAGACATTAATTTATTCTTGGCATATTTCAAACAAAGTGAAATTCATTCTTCATCAAGAGAACAAATTACTTCTATCAATGTACTGAATAACTAATATCCTCAATTCACTAACCTTAAAATGGGTAATATTTACATCTGTGGAATAAACAAGACCTTTAGTAGAACCTTGAATGCTTACTGAGTGTTCACAGATAAAACCATTGTAATTTTTCCAATTCACAGAAGTATGAAATGGGTGGACTAATTTCAAATATACTTCCATGTCCACTTCAGTCAGTATCCATGTCAGTTCTTTTTCGTGCTAAAAAACCCAAAAAACTAAGGTGTATTTGTCAATATCAAATGTGTGTTCTGGGTTCTAGCAATGATCATTTTTCTAACCTATAAATGGATAAATCTTCATGGGAGTTCTTGACATTGATACATCCTTCTGCTGTTGGGATTTCTACTCGAAAATTATGTACCTCTCTGACTTTCTTAATGCACTGGTCAAAGTGATTTCGTTAGTTATTTGGTGAACAATAAACTCCACTGTATTCAGAACAAGCTTAAAATTTTTACAAAATTTATTATTTTGAGCAAGTAAATATTTACATTGTTAAAGTCTAATGTGTGTATGTATGGAACTTTTTATTATTAATTATTATTTTGAATCATGCTATGCCATTTTATTTACAAAAAAGGCATGTTGCCTGAAGAAATGTAGGTCTTATATAAAGTTGATAATGAGGAACAGTACAACAGTTATGTAGAAAATAGTATAATTATACTAGTGATCTGATTTGAAAGTGTAATTTCTGAATTTGAAAGTATTATATCGTGAGTTCTAGATGACACCAAAGACGAACTACGCCAGCTCTGTTCTTCTAAATTACGATCTTGATACAATCCTACCAAAGTGCCTAACAAATTATAATTTAGAAGCCAATTTCAATATTCAGAAATGACCCGTCCATAATGTTGACTCTAACGGTCAAATCTGGCCAGATAGCGATTATGGACTCAGCAGACTACAATAAGAAACTTGAAGATTTTATCACTGACTCTGGTTCTATAGCCCTTCAAAGGAACCCTCTAAATTCTTGGATTGCACAGGTACAAAGAGTTGCTTGGTTACCTGCTATTCCAGACGATCTCAAAAAAGCTGCCAAACTACCACCAGGACCTCGGATCCGAAAGCTCTTCAGAAGACTTAAGCACCATAAGCCCAGAAACCCATTGAGACCCATCATATCTAGGAAGTCTGCACCAACGTACCATTTAGAGAAAGCACTATCCAAATTCCTGTGTAGTTTTCTTCCTGAATTGGACTTTGTAATAAATTCCACTCTGGATTTTATAACAAAAGCCAAGTAACTCACTGTCCTACCAGGCGACATTATCAGCAGCTTCAACATGGTTTCCCTTTACCCTTCAATCCCCGTTCCAGAAGCCATTAGAACATTGAAGGAGGCTATATCAAATTCAGCATTTTATACACAGGGATCATGCCTCAGTATCTTCAAATTAATAGACTCGGTCTCTAATACTAGTTTCTATGGTTTCCAAAGACAAGTATGTAAACCAAATAATGGCACTCCAATGAGATCCTCACTTTCACCTGTCCTTGCAGGAGCAATACTTTGCCCGGTTGAGCAGAGTATATTCTCCAGCATTACCCCATAGCCTACCACCTCGCTGTGTTATGTGGACGGTGCATTTTTCGTGTGGCCTCGCAAAAAAGAGATTTCCAATTTTCCTTGATAAAATCGATGATATGCATCCTATGATCAATTTCACGATGGAGCTTGAACACTACAATGCTTTACTTTAACTGGATGTTTTATTGAGCAAATTGCCTGACAACCACCTTGGTACACAAGTCTACTATAAACCCACGTCCATCCCCAACCTGATGCTCCGCAGCTCTTTCTGTTCCGCAGAATACAAATGGCCATCTTCCATTCCCGAATTAGAATAGCCTTCACTGTCTCCTCTGGTACCCATTCTAGACAACATGAAATTGAAAGCATCGTCAAGTTGGCCGCTGATGCAGGATATTCATTGAATCAGATACATAACTTTATCCTAAAAGCCAGGGTCAAACATTCTAATCTTCCTGTGCTGCAGCTTTGATATTTAGGCTCAATTCCCTACATATCAAATTTGTCTTACAAACTCAAGAATGCCCTCAAGAAGATGAACTACGGTGTTGGCATAAGGTCTCCTGCATCTTTATATACTGTGCTAAAGAGAAATACTGAAAAACCACCTCTTTCCCTAGAATATCCGGATGGCTCTAAACAATACTACATTAGAATGGCCAAGCGTTCATTTGGTATCAGAGTCAACGAACATAAAAGTAACACAAAATATGGTAGAGTAGCCACAGCCTTATCCAGAGAAGTCAAATTCAAGGTTTTAAAACTCAGGCTTCATGTGACAATAACACATAAACATATAAAACGAGCCAAACACACAGAGTCACATACGGTAAAAGGTTCGTTTAGCAGTAGCTTTTGGTCATCCTACGACCTTGATCACCCGCGATCGACTGGATGGGCTGGTTGCCAGAACTAGCTACCGCTAAACGAACCTTTTACCGTATGTGACTCTGTGTGTTTCGCTCGTTTTATATGTTTGTCAAATTCAAGTCCGCCGCCCCGGTGGCGCAGTGGTCTAAGCACTGGCTTGTGATCATTCGTCCATGAAGGGTCCGGGTTCGAATTCCAGTGAGGCATGGGTGTTGTGTTTGTCTTGCAGCACTGGCTCTCTCCCTTCCCTGGAACCAGTGACCCTAAATTAAGGATGGGCAACTGCTTATAGCCCATTGAGTTGCTCACAGTGGTCGTTAAACCTTCAATAAAAAAAAAAAAAAAAAAATTCAAGTCCTCTACTCCTATCTGGGATGATATAAAGAAATTAGCTACCTACTCTAACCCTAAATGTACAGCCATTGCAAGTACCACTGTTGGTAATGAACCTTGGAGATTATTACCAACAGTGGTACTTGCAATGATAGCGTCTCGCTCGTATTGCCATGAATTTGGAACCAGTTCTTCATGTAACACCTTCCCCCTACCAGGATACAGCGTGCACAACCAACGTGATACCTGGTATCTTTAAATAAATATAACGTTGTATCTATTTATTGTCAAGAAAGTCACCACGTTCAAGTTGTTAGTGTTCTGTTATTCAGTTTGCAGTTTCTGTCTAACTTCCTTGAAAAAGCCATCTGGTTGATGTGCAAAAGTTTGGAAACACGTATG
This sequence comes from Macrothele yani, assembly GCA_039090855.1. Classification (NCBI taxonomy): domain Eukaryota; kingdom Metazoa; phylum Arthropoda; class Arachnida; order Araneae; family Macrothelidae; genus Macrothele; species Macrothele yani. The sequence continues at coordinate 144,755,300 of CM076995.1, read as the reverse complement.
TACATATTCCTACGCCAATAAATTGGATCGCTAGTATAGTTATACTATTTTCTTATAGGAAGTCTACTTAAAATATTCAAATTTAGCATCTGTTACTAAATCTGTAAAATTAAAAAATAACTCAATACATACATATCACTAAGCTGTTCTCTGAGATTCATAGGTTAGCACCACAAGGAAATACAAATCACCAGATAAATTTTTAACTGATTATTTACTAAAAAGCAGCTGTAAATTTAAACAGATTTTTTGTCTTGTTTTTTTATCTTTGAATAAAGCACAGAAAGTGTTATTGATGCATGCTGAATCAAATTTTCAGCAAGTGGAGCTGAAAAAGATCCTGTTTCTTTTGAATGTGAAGCATTAAAGACATGCTTTTAATACTCAAGTTTGCAACTCCTGTCTTTGAGCATTTGATGGGGATGTTCGTCAAAGACAGCATGAAGTGCATGTTCCTGTATTATTACTGTTATTATACATGTTTTTTTTTTTTACTGCCTGTACATGTGTGCATGTATGCTGATGTGGATTAATGTACAAATCATGATATTTTAAGAAATATTTGATGTTTCATTTCCTGTGTAAATTTTCTTACCCTTTTTTTTTTTAAATGTTAAATGAAATTTCAAGTGCCTCTAAGTGAATTTTTATGTATGTAAATTATGAGATAAATGGAATCATAAGTGAATTACAAATTTATCATTTTTGTGCATATTCAATGCACTACCAAAAATTGCTAATTTAAATTTCTTATTTATCTTGCAGTTTCTCATATTTGTTTCATGTTGTGATTGGAGGTTATTTGCATTCACAGAGAATTTATGTATATCTTCAGTAGGGTTGATAATCATATATGCCTGAATATCATTATTCTCATTAAATAGGAAGTGAAATTTTTTTCATACATATGGCTTTGTGATAAGCTGTTCATTATCATTACTTCCAAAATATATAAGAAGCATTGACTGTACTGTTATATGCTGTTTTCATGCAAAATTTTTTTATCTGATCTTCCCTTTTCATTTGTATCTCCTAAACCATCAGTGGTTTTTCTCATGTTGCCCAAGTTACATTGGGACCATCAAAGAATATTTATTAAAAAAATTCTTATTCTTACTGACTTTCTTTGTCTTATTATTGTTGATTTTATTATAAATTTTTGCTTAAATATGAAGTTCATGATATCGAGGCTCGAAAATTATGTTATCCAACATGCCAGTAGCACGTAAAAATTCCATTTGGGCATGTTTTTTTGTCCCACATACCCGATCGAGCATGTAAAAATATCTAACTCTTTACAGGGAAAAAAGTAAAGAATTTTGTTTCCCTGTCAATTTTCTTATTTCTCAGAGGCTTCTTCCCTCCCTCTGCTACATTTAATAAAATTAGTGGAGTGTGTTTGAGAAATTAAAGGCCAAAATGGATGACACTGAAAACTAAATTGCCTTATGATTGTGTGGTATCTCAAAAGAAAGCTCATGTGATACACTTTCAAATGGGCCCAGTTTGTGATCTGTTGAGCAATTAGGTCTACATTATTGTTGTTTGTAGTAGACACAAAAATGCCATTTTTTGTAAATTTTTAAGTCCCGTTGTTCTCTACACAAGTATTGTACATAAGAAGCTGAAATTTTGCACTGATTAGTTTCTTTATAAAGATTGCAAGTTTACTAAGTTTCATGAAAATCAAAAGGGTTCAGGTCAAAAATGATACTCTTTTGTGCTGACTTAACATGGAATGACCCATAGGTGAGTTCAAATTTCATTGCTTGGGACAATTTATGAAATGTAATGAAAGTACATAGTTTCTTATATTGTTTCTGAAATATTTTGAAAAGAAATATCAGTGTGTGTGTGTGTGTGTGTGTGTGTGTGTGTGTGTGTGTGTGTGTGTGTGTGTGTGTGTGTGTGTTCAGGCATTAGTTTGGGCATGCTACAATTAAAAAAAAAATTTCCAGCCCTGCGTGATATGTAATTTCATATGATGTTAACCCTTGTCAGAGAGAGTTGTTATTTTGGAGCCTTGATTTATCAACCAAATTATCACAGAACAGTGAAAGTAAGTCTTTTATCATACATATATACATACATATCACTAAGCTGTTCTCTGAGATTCAGAGGTTAGCTCCAAAAAGAAATACAAACTACTAGATATTTTTACTTCTTGTTGTCGTATCAAACTTCTCCATTTACAGCGATCTTGACATACAACTCGTGCTTCACTAATATCCATTACATGCCTTACACAAGATCTTTCATACTTCATACTCATAATCTTTTTCTCATGCAGACACTCTTGAATCTGATCCACCCATGTCTTCCTTCCTGCCACTTGGGCTAAAAATTTTATCATGGTGCAATATAAACTTTTTTTTACCTTTTATCATGGTGCAATATAAATTTTTTTTACCTTTGTGTGAGAAAAAAAAACGAAAAACAAACAAACAAGGATTCCACGTAGTTCTAATTGAAAACTTCTTTAAACTCACCTCCTGTGTATTTCTACAGAAGTAACACTGTAATATAGAAACTGTCCTTATTAATGAATTGAAACTGTAAAAGGAATAATCCAATGAAGTGACTTGCAGGATTCATACACCCCCTGGAATTTGAGAACTCCTTAAATGGGCCATTTTCTTATTATTTCCCCTCAGACTCCTGGAAAAATGCTTAAATTTAATTCTGACCCTTTGAAATCATTGTACTTTGAACTTTTTTAAAACTTCCATCGCTCATTAAAGTGGTTGGGAAGTGAAAATTTTTCTTCCTCCTTTTTTTAAAATTTGCAATTTCTTGTCATATGTTGGAATTGTTTTAAGTTCACCTTTCTCAGCTAACATACGCTGTATCCTTCATGATGGAATGAGCAACAGGCATGATTGGATAAACTTTGTCATGTGCCTCAGCATTACTTTGAAGAAGACCCAGACACTCCAAGCACTACAGGTTCTTTATAGTCACTACAGGAATCGGTCATCTTGCAGAGCATGGGAAACCTGAATATACTACAGAAATCAGAAATCTTGGTGAATTAATATTATTCAACATTTGTGTAAAGTTTGTTTTCATGTTTCTAACTTTCATAAAACAAACTAGATAAAAGTGGGTAGTAGTATGCCAAACAACTAAGTAAAAAATAATAATATCTGTTTTGTTCGCATAAAACAGTAAACAACTGCGCCAAACAACTAAGTAAAGAATAATAATATCAGTTTTATTGGCATTAAACAGTAAACAACTGGTTGCAAGCTTTCAGCACCTACGGGTGCCTTCTTCAGGCTTAGACGTGGTTTAAAACAACATTAGTAACCTAAATTAATGAACAGAAGATTTAAATATGCCATTCATTAGTTTAGGTTACTAATGTTTTAAACCATGTCTAAGCCTGAAGAAGGCACCCATAGGTGCTGAAAGCTTGCAACAAGTTGTTTACTTGTACACAATTCTGGCGGATAATGCTTACCTTGGCATTCCTTTCTAGCGATGGGAACATTTCACGCACGTGTTTTCCTGTCTTTGTTGATGTTATTGTCCTAAAGTCCGTTGTATGCGATGACTTGGCTTTATTTCTCACACTTTTCGCTGGGTATACTCATTGGATCTTTGCCTTAGGATTCCAAACACATCAATTTTTACCGTTCTTTATACTCGAAATTTTCGCCCATCCTCTGGGCATCCTCAGGAGCGTGGCGACTTTACCACCGATGTTCGTGGTTAACTTCGCGCTAATGGAGTCCTATACTCCTTGTTGCCATTCGTCGGATATACTTTCCTGGATATATTTCGTTATCAAGCCCGGCTGGCACCATCTATGTTTCATTAAAACAACTTTTTTTTTTTAATTTTTTTTTTATTAATTTTTTTTTAATTTTTTTTTTAATTTCTTCTCCTATCCTGGTTTTCTTGTCTTTTTTGCCGGTTTTTCTTTTGTTGTTGTTTTTCTTGTCTTATTAGTTCTTTCCACAGGCCCGATAATGTGCTAGGATCGTTCTGGTTACATACCCTTGCTTTATTTTTATAGATTAATATTGCTTCTTCCCTCCTCATTTGCCTTTCCGATTTTTTATTCTTTTATAGCATTTTAATTTCATCGAATTTTGGGAATGTCCGGTTTTCCATGCAGAATTGCACTAACGCAGTTTTGGCTTCTTTTTTGCCAATTAGATATGTGTTGTTTAAGTCTTTTTTTTAATCTGTTTTTCGTACTTCCAATGTACGATATTGGGGGTATGTGTGCAATTGGAATTTCGTAGGTTCCTGATTCTTCTAGCATTTTTTCCTCTGTTTTTTTGTTGACAGTCATACTTTTCACGGTGTGCACTGAGCTTCCTAGTTGTAAGTCATATTTAGCACAGTGCCTATTGATTTCATTACTCACTCCTTCCAAGTATGGGAAAGCTCCAATGTATTTCAATTTTTTTCTTCCTCATCTTCCTTTGGTTGTGCACTTCTTGGCCTTCTTTACTCTGAGTCATATGCTTTTTACTCTCGTGTATCCATTTATTAATTAGCTTGCTCGGGTACCCATACTCTTGTGCTATTTACGAGATAAACTCTAGCTCTTGATTTTTTAGCCTGTTGTTAGATGTGTGTGCGTACGCTCGCCGTATCAAGTTTACTATGCTGTTTTTTTTTTGTATCACTGGATGGTGCGACGAGTATGGTATCAGTACAGGTATGTAAGTTGCTTTTCTGAACACCGAGTATTCAAAATTATTTTGGTTTTTCTTTAGTTGGATGTCCAGGAATTATAGGCAATTATCCTCTTCAAAATCAATAGTTAGCTCTATGGTGTTACAGATTTTGCTAAACTGCTGTGCTAGATCTTGTAGCTCGGCTTTGTTAAGTTTAGATATTATAATAATGTCGTCTACATATCGAGCATAAAGTATTGGTTTTTCAGGTAGATTTTGAATAATTTCTTTTTCGAGGTATGCCATAATCTCTTCTGCGTATAATGCCGATAATGGGAATCCCATAGGGCCACCTTGCGTTAGTTTAAATACATTTCCTTCAAAATGGAAGATGTTGTTTTCCTTGATGAAATATAAGGTATTCTTTAGCTTTTTCAGTTGTGACAAGTTTAGTTCTTTGTTGATGCTTAGTTGTTGCATAATCAATTCGATGGCTAGCTCGACCGGAGTGTTTGGGTATAGCGCCTTAACGTCCATGGAGGCCATAGTTATTTGCTCTAGGTCTTGATTAATTAATTTGATTTTTTCTATAAACTCATAGCTATTCTTTAATGTATATTGATTCCTCATGAATATTGGGGATAGATAGTTGTATATCTTTTTTTCTAGGTTGATTAGTGGTGAGTTTTTTTTTCGATAGAATCAGTCTTAAAGGTGTGTTTTCTTTATGTGTTTTAATTTTTGAGAATATTTTTGGCATCCCTGCTCCCATTAGAGGGTTTGCATTTTTTATTTCAGTTGGTAACGTGCTGTGGTTCCTTATATTAGCCAGGAAGGTAAGTTGTTTGTCGGTGGGATCTTTGTTGATGCTATCGCACTGTAGCTCTGAGATGGCCGTCCGCATTTTATAATTATATTCCAAAATGTCCATAATAACAATTTGCCCTGTTTTGTCCGCTTCGCAGAATTTGATCGTGGGGTCTTTGCAAAGATTTAATAGTTGTTTTCTGTCTTACTTCAATTTATTAATCTTGCAGTTTTTTTTGTGCTTAGCGTTATACTCTTTAAGCATGATTCTGAATAGCTTAAACCTTAGATCGGTAGCATGCTCTGGATGTACTCGCTGCACAATATCTTCTAAGATAGGAATGTACTCTTCTGTTCTTGGGGTTTTAGGTGGAAATGCGTATTTTTTCCCACATTGTAGCACTACCTTTTCACTAAAAATTAGCGCTCTCGATGATTGATTCACAAACACTGGGTATTCTGTACTTTCACCACCCCTCATTTTGATTCCATCTAAAAGGGCATTAAATTTCTTTGCAGTTGAGCTTTCTGCCGCCTTTTGTTGGCTTTCGACTATTTCGTTAATTTCAGTGAGAACATCGTCTATAATAAGGGTTTTCCATGTCCCGTTAAAATTCTTATATTCAGTATTCTGTATCTGGTTCCACATATTATAGCACTGAATGTGGCTTTGGTATAGTTTTTTTTTTTATAAATGATTTCTGCACTTAGTCTTTTCTCTTGACACGTTAATAGCAACCTTTTGTCTTTTCCCTGCATAGGTTTGTTGGAAATTCGTAAGTATTTTGGTATAATATTAAAGTCTCTACAGTTCGTTAAGAACTTTATTTGGATATCTTCTTTTACCAGTTTAATTTTCTTTTTTAAACTTCCTTATGATGTTTAGTTCTTTAGGTGTCAGCAGGCTTCTACACTTCATTATCCGTTCCGTATCGTTGTTCCGCACGTGGCCGATTCTAATGCATGTATAACGAATCAATTCCAATTAGTAGTTCTAATTCTGACTATTATATAGCTCTAATCATTCTACTATTCTCTTTTACGTGCGATATTTCAAAGTAACTTGTAGAAAATTTTAGCGGATAATGCTTACCTTGGCATTTCTTTCTAGCGATGGGAACATTTCACGCACGTGTTTTCCGGTCTTTGTTGATGTTATTGTCCTAAAGTCCGTTGTATGCGATGACTTGGCTTTACTTCTCACACTTTCCGCTGGGTATACTCATTAGATCTTTGCCTTAGGATTCCAAACACATCAATTTTTACTGTTCTTTATACTCGAAATTTTCGCCCATCCTCTGGGCATCCTCAGGAGCGTGGCGACTTTACCACCGATGTTCGTGGTTAACTTCGCGCTAATGGAGTCCTATACGCCTTGTTGCCATTCGTCGGATATACTTTCCTGGATATATTTCGTTATCAAGCCCGGCTGGCGCCATCTATGTTTCATTAAAACAACTTTTTTTTTTAATTTTTTTTTTTTTTACTTTCTTCTATCCTGGTTTTCTTGTCTTTTTTGCCGGTTTTCCTTTTTTTTTTTTTTTTTCTTGTCTTAGTTCTTTCCACAGGCCCGATAATGTGCTAGGGTTGTTCTGGTTACATACCCTTGCTTTATTTTTATAGATTAATATTGCTTCTTCCCTCCTCATTTGCCTTTCCGATTTTTTATTCTTTTTTAGCATTTTAATTTCATCGAATTTTGGGAATGTCCGGTTTTCCATGCAGAATTGCACTAAAGCAGTTTTGGCTTCTTTTTTTTCCCAATTAGATATGTGTTGTTTAAGTCTTTTTTAATCTGTTTTTCGTACTTCCAATGTACGATATTGGGGGTATGTGTGCAATTGGAATTTCGTAGGTTCCTGATTCTTCTAGCATTTTTTCCTCTGTTTTTTGTTGACAGACTTACTTTTCACGGTGTGCACTGAGCTTCCTAGTTGTAAGTCATATTTAGCACAGTGCCTATTGATTTCATTACTCACTCCTTCCAAGTATGGGAAAGCTCCAATGTATTTCAATTTTTTTCTTCCTCATCTTCCTTTGGTTGTGCACTTCTTGGCCTTCTTTACTCTGAGTCATATGCTTTTTACTCTCATGTATCCATTTATTAATTAGCTTGCTCGGGTACCCATACTCTTGTGCTATTTTCGAGATAAACTCTAGCTCTTGATTTTTTAGCCTGTTGTTAGATGTGTGTGTGTACGCTCGCCGTATCAAGTTTACTATGCTGGGTTTTTTTTTGTATCACTGGATGGTGCGACGAGTATGGTATCAGTACAGGTATGTAAGTTGCTTTTCTGAACACCGAGTATTCAAAATTATTTTGGTTTTTCTTTAGTTGGATGTCCAGGAAGGATAGGCAATTATCCTCTTCAAACTCAATAGTTAGCTCTATGGTGTTACAGATTTTGCTAAACTGCTGTGCTAGATCTTTTAGCTCGGCTTTGTTAAGTTTAGACATTATAATAATGTCGCCTTCATATCGAGCATAAAGTATTGGTTTTTCAGGTAGATTTTGAATAATTTCTTTTTCGAGTTATGCCATAATCACTTCTGCGTATAATGCCGATAATGGGGATCCCATAGGGCCACCTTGCGTTTGTTTAAATACATTTCCTTCAAAATGGAAGATGTTTTCCTTGATGAAATATAAGGTATTCTTTAGCTCTTTCAGTTGTGACAAGTTTAGTTCTTTGTTGATGCTTAGTTGTTGCATAATCAATTCGATGGCTAGCTCGACCGGAGTGTTTGGGTATAACGCCTTAACGTCCATGGAGGCCATAGTTATTTGCTCTAGGTCTTGATTAATTAATTTGATTTTTTCTATAAACTCATAGCTATTATTTAATGTATATTGATTCCTCATGAATATTGAGGATAGATAGTTGTATTTCTTTTTTCTAGGTTGATTAGTGGCGAGTTTTTTTCCAATAGAATCAGTCTTAAAGGTGTGTTTTCCTTATGTGTTTTAATTTTTGAGAATATTTTTGGCATCCCTGCTCCCATTGGAGGGTTTGCATTTTTAAAATTAAAACACATAAAGAAAACACACCTTTAAGACTGATTCTATCAAAAAAAAACTCACCACTAATCAACCTAGAAAAAAGATATACAACTATCTATCCCCAATATTCATGAGGAATCAATATACATTAAAGAATAGCTATGAATTTATAGAAAAATCAAATTAATTAATCAAGACCTAGAGCAAATAACTATCCTTCCTGGACATCCAACTAAAGAAAAACAAAAATAATTTTGAATACTCGGTGTTCAGAAAAGCAACTTACATACCTGTACTGATACCATACTCGTCACACCATCCAGTGATACAAAAAAAAAAAACAGCATAGTAAACTTGATACGGCGAGCGTACACACACACATCTAACAACAGGCTAAAAAATCAAGAGCTAGAGTTTATCTTGAAAATAGCACAAGAGTATGGGTACCCGAGCAAGCTAATTAATAAATGGATACATGAGAGTAAAAAGCATATGACTCAGAGTAAAGAAAGCCAAGAAGTGCACAACCAAAGGAAGATGAGGAAGAAAAAAATTGAAATACATTGGAGCTTTCCCATACTTGGAAGGAGTGAGTAATGAAATCAATAGGCACTGTGCTAAATATGACTTACAACTAGGAAGCTCAGTGCACACCGTGAAAAGTATGACTGTCAACAAAAAAACAGAGGAAAAAATGCTAGAAGAATCAGGAACCTACGAAATTGCAATTGCGCACATTCCCCCAATATCGTACATTGGAAGTACGAAAAACAGATTAAAAAAAAAAGATTTAAACAACACATATCTAATTGGCAAAAAAAAGAAGCCAAAACTGCTTTAGTGCAATTCTGCATGGAAAACCGGACATTCCCAAAATTCGATGAAAATAAAATGCTAAAAAAGATAAAAAAATTGGAAAGGGAAATGAGGAGGGAAGAAGCAATATTGATCTATAAAAATAAAGCAAGGGTATGTAACCAGAATGACCCTAGCACATTATCGGGCCTGTGGAAAGAACTAATAAGACAATAAATACAACAACAAAAGAAAAACCGGCAAAAAAGACAAGAAAACTAGGATAGGAGAAGAAATTAAAAAATAAAATAAAAACAAATTAATAAAAAAAAAAATAAAAAAAAAAGTTGTTTTTATGAAACATAGATGGCGCCAGCCGGGCTTGATAACGAAATATATCCAGGAAAGTATATCCGACGAATGGCAACAAGGAGTATAGGACTCCATTAGCGCGAAGTTAACCACGAACGTCGGTGGTAAAGTCGCCACGCTCCTGAGGATGCCCAGAGGATGGGCGAAAATTTCGAGTATAAAGAACAGTAAAGATTGATGTATTTAGAATCATAAGGCAAAGATCCAATGAGTATACCCAGCGAAAAGTGTGAGAAGAAAAGCCAAGTCATCGCATACAACGGACTTTAGGACAATAACATCAACAAAGACCGGAAAACACGTGCGTGAAATGTTCCCATCGCTAGAAAGGAATGCCAAGGTAAGCATTATCCGCTAGAATTTTGTACAAGTTACTTTGAAATATCGCACGTAAAAGAGAATAGTAGAATGATTAGAGCTATATAATAGTCAGAATTAGAACTACTAATTGGAATTGATTCGTTATACATGCATTAGAATCGGCCACGTGCGGAACAACGATATGGAACGGATAATGAAGTATAGAAGCCTGCTGACGCCTAAAGAACTAAACATCATAAGGAAGTTTAAAAAAAGAAAATTAAACTGGTAAAAGAAGATATCCAAATAAAGTTCTTAACGAACTGTAGAGACTTTAATATTATACCAAAATACTTACGAATTTCCAACAAACCTATGCATGGAAAAGACAAAAGGTTGCTATTAACGTGTCAAGAGAAAAGACTAAGTGCAGAAATCATTTATAAGTGCAGAAATCATTTATGTTTGTGAATCAATCATCGAGAGCGCTAACTTTTAGTGAAAAGGCAGTGCTAAAACTGCTTTAGTGCAATTCTGCATGGAAAACCGGACATTCCCAAAATTCGATGAAATTAAAATATCCTTCCTGGACATCCAATTAAAGAAAAACCAAAATAATTTTGAATACTCTGTGTTCAGAAAAGCAACTTGCATACCTGTACTGATACCATACTCGTCGCACCATCCAGTGATACAAAAAAAAAACTGCATAGTAAACTTGATACGGTGAGCGTACACACACACATCTAACAACAGGCTAAAAAATCAAGTGGTTTTAATGAAACATAGATGGCGCCAGCCGGGCTTGATAACGAAATATAACCAGGAAAGTATATCCGACGAATGGCAACAAGGAGTATGGGACTCCATTAGCGTGAAGTTAACCACGAACATCGGTGGTAAAGTCGCCACACTCCTGAGGATGCCCAGAGGATGGGCGAAAATTTCGAGTATAAAGAACGGTAAAAATTGATGTGTTTGGAATCCTAAGGCAAAGATCCAATGAGTATACCCAGTGAAAAGTGTGAGAAGTAAAGCCAAGTCATTGCATACAACGGACTTTAGGACAATAACATCAACAAAGACCGAAAAACACGTGCGTGAAATGTTCCCATCGCTAGAAAGGAATGCCAAGGTAAGCATTATCCGCTAGAATTTTCTACAAGTTACTTTGAAATATCACACGTAAAAGAGAATAGTAGAATGATTAGAGCTATATAATAGTCAGAATTAGAACTACTAATTGGAATTGAAGTTGTTTACTGTTTTATGCCAATAAAACGGATATTATTAATTACTTTCATAAAACATTTTTAGGATTGTTTATTGGATATTTTAATATTGTGACATTTGTGTTTTTTCAATATTTTATTGATGTCTTCATGCCATCTGATGGTTAAGAATATTTTGAACCACTGGAAATTGTTTGAGCAAGAATAAGAACGTTCCATTTTTTTTTTTTTTTTTAATTTCCACTTTTTTTTTACCAAGCTGTTTTTCTTATTTTTTTGTATTTTTCTGATCATGTTCCTCATTTTTGTTGTTATTGGTGGTAGTGAAATAGTGCGACTTAGTATTTTTTAAGAATTTTTTCTAATGAAATGACTGTTTTCTAACAGTCTCTTCTTCAGATGCAATCAGTAGAGCAAGCAGTTTTGCCACCCATCCTCTTTTTGAAGCAAAATTACATTTTTAAATTGGTACTTAATCTGTCTGTGATGGAATCTGAGCCATTTCCGTGACATGTGGAATTCTTCTCATAGCAGAGTTAACAATTCAGTACGGTTTTTTGATGTTTAATTTTGCTTAAAACGTGTTTTTCCATTCTTTAGTCATTTGTTATATCAAGGGACAGGGCAAGCATTTTTTCTTTTGTTTAAAGTGGAATTAATGTTTAAAAACTCTTCTGCCTGTTCACTGTGCAGAGACTTTACTGGTAACAAAAGATGGCGACAGTGAATTTAAGTTCCAATTTTGCATTTCATAAACAGAAGAGAGAAACTGCTTGCTCTTTTTATCTAGAAGTGACTAAAAAATGGGAAACCATGATTTTTAGAAAAATTTAACTTTTAAAAAGTTCCGATGTCATTGCCATTGCCAACTCCTGGGAAACTCCTTAAATGGTTTTCTAAAATTAATATGATCCCTGTGAATGTCATTAAATTTAGCATTTGGATAAATTTTAATAGTGGTGTAATCATAAAAAAAATTAGTTTAAATGAAAACATGTCATGGAAATTGAAAAGTAAATCATGGCAAGTGAAGAAACTAGCAGGATCATTTATAATAACTGAAGTTGGCTTACTCAGAGTAGACAGTAAGTAATTCGTAATAAGAAATAATAAACCAAATATTTTATAAATTCTGGGCCTTTTCTTTAAATATACAGAAATTTCAAGCCTCCGGATGTGACTGGGTTCATTGTCAATGTTGATCTAATTTTGATCAACATTGACGACAAATCATCTCGGGCTCAAAATGTCTGTACGTATAAAGGAACAGTCCAGAACTTACAGAATATTTGGTTTATTGTTTCTCATGAAGTACAGAAACATTTATTCAATAGGAAATAAACAGTTTTATGTTGAAATTTTTATGCAGTTCTTAATGAATTACAAGCATCTGCTGTAATCACTGGGAACCTATTTACCAAATTTTGGTAAGTTGTACTACTTGAAACTTTTTTGTTTTACTGCAGTAAGGAGAACTGGTAAGATATTTTCAGTTCTTAGTTTCATTCTGGATAAATTTCGTTTTCTCCATTTTTGGTAGTTCAGAGTTTTATTAGCCTTAGGCAGTAAAGTAAGGATAAGAAAAATCAAGTTGGAATTTATTTTCTATAGAGTTGAAGTTGAGTATTCAGAAAATATTAATTTTTGCTGTTGCAATTGAATGTAAGGATTGCACTCTGAAATGTAAAAAGCAAAGTGCTTTCTGTGCATTAATTTTAATTTAACAATATTGCTTGCAGTCTGTAAAAAGCAAATTGCTGAGACAAACAGAATTATGAAAATGGAAATTTTTCTTTGCAAAACAAAAATTTTTTATCCCATTAAAAAATATTAGGACTCTTTCTCAGTAATTAGAAGTGGGCCTTCAAAAATGCATGTGCTTGGATTCTATCTATACCTGAATCATGCACTGTTCCGTCCAAGTACATTTATTTTTAACATTTCTGTTTGAATAATCTTGTGACATGGTTATACATATTTTCTGTGCAGAGCTCGCTCTTGCCTTGTGAAACACCGAGTCAGTGTGACTCTTTATTCTCAAACATAAGAGTCAAATATTGAAATTTGAGAGTCAAAATGTTTTTTCCCCTAGCGGACTCACTTTGGTTCTTAATAAATCCCAACCAGAAAGTAACTATTATTAGTGTCTTGCATTATTTTTTATATTCTTACAAATAAATAATATACACATAAAATATACGCTATCTACCAACAAGTAATTGGACACCCCTGCAATCGACGATATCTGCGGTCCTGATACACGTCACGGCCGCTGCCGTTAAATGTCGTGTGGGAAACAACAACTCAACCAGTCGCATGCAAGATGCCACGCAGCTCGGAGCTCTCTGATTTCGAGTAAGGTGTAATCATCGGGTATCTCAGAAATGGCCGATCCATAGGGATATATCCAGCGAGTTGAAGTACCCAAAATCGACAGTGGCCTACGAGATTGGCAAGTGGAAGATGAGAGGTGACTGTCGGAATGTACCCCGACCCGGCAGACCCATAAAACTGGGAGTTGGAGATCGACAGGTGCTGGCCAGAGAAATTCGGAAGAACCGCACCAAATCGATGGGCCACATCCGCGAGGAGTTTCAACAGGCATCCGGGAGTGTTCTTTCGATGAATACCATCCGTAAGGAAGCCCATCTGCTCGGTTATCATGGACGTGCTGCTACCCACAAGCCTTTGATCACCAAGTCCAATAGCACTGCTCGGCTAACGTGGTGCAAAGAACGTCGACAGTGGAAACAGGTTCTCTGGAGCAAGGAATAAAGGTTCACCCTCTACCGTTCGGATTGCAGGGTCTGGGTTTGGCGTCTGCCTGGAGAACGCCTTCTGCCGGAATGTATTGTGCCAACTGTGAAGTTCAGCGGCAGTGGAATTATGTTATGGAGGTGTTTCTTCTGGTATGGCACGGGACCCTTGGTCGCAATTCCTGGTAGACTCAACGCTGAGACCTACTGCACCATTTTGGATGACCATGCGCTTCCTATGTTGTGGCAGTTTTACGGGGTGGACCCATGTTACTTTCAGGATGACAATGCCACCTGTCATGTTGCGAGGTCCACCGTGGCTTGGTATGATGACAATGGGGTTAATCGAATGGACTGGCCTGCGCAGAGCCGGACCTTAACCCTATCGAGCACCTCTGGGACGAGTTGGAGCATCGACTTAAGGGGTACCCCCACCATCCAAAATCGGTGAAGGAACTGACCTGTCTTCTCCAAGCCGAGTGGAAGAAAATACGACTAGCCGTCGTACAACGCCTGGTTGAGAGTATGCCCCGTAGGGTCGCAGCTGTAATCGCCGCTCGTGGAGGCTCCACCAACTATTGAAGGTGAATAAACTTTGTTTTCCTTTGCTATCACAGGTGTCCAATTACTTGTTGGTAGATAGTGTATAAAAGGAAACAAAAATAATATCAAACATTAAGAATTATATATATCACAACTTTATTTACATCGCTCTTCTACGAAAAGTCAAAACGTGTTCTGCACACCGTGACGTTTGTCATAATGTTCCTGTATTGAAGGTCATGGCCACTCTCACTGCCGACCTTTGTCACATGACACATTCCAAAGGTCAAGGGCACTCCCACAGCGGGAAGCATCATGGTGTGCAGAACACGATTTTGTATTTCGGTCTTCTGAAGGGGAAAATGCCCTGGGCGGCAGTTATTAAAACATTCGTCGATATAGGGAGGTAATCCACTAAAACGGGAAACTAGCAAAAAGGCAAAATTAATGCCAATTTCGACGCGAAACAGAAATTTCCATGGACCTCGAATGCTTTGTGTACTAAGAAAAAACAGATCTGCAAGGGTTTTTTTTTCTTTTTGCGAGTCACTTGTGACCCTCAATTTTTTAACAGCGAGTCAAAATGCCTAAAAAATGGTTGAGTTACGTGGCAATTATGAGTAAGCGCGACCTCTCCTTTGATATAGCAGTTAAAGCCGTTTTAGTTAAGTTGCTATGATTCAGCACTCCATCCTAAAAACCGGATCAAGCAGTTGCTTGGGCCAGTATCTGCAGATTGCATATTGCTAAGCAAAGGGAGAACTGTTTGAAACTCCTGGTTTTACATAGGCTTGAATTATAAGAAAATACCATGATTTCATTACAAGGGATTTAGTTATCATAGCTCAACATTTACGAAAAGGAAGAGGAAACCTATTTTTCAAAAGATAAATGCTTAAAAATATATTCCAGTAAAAAAAATTACACTGTTTAGTTGTTTTAAAAATTAACAAGCAGCTGTTCATGTAATCTTTATTGGGGAATTCGTTAATTTGCGGTGGCCTATCATGCATTGGATCTGATGAGGAGAGACTGCCATATGTTCATTACACTGAAAGAAAAAATTATTACGTACACCCCAATAAAAATACGCAAAACAGTAGAACAGCAGCAAATCACGGTGTGCAGGAAAATCGGTTGGGACTATGAATAGAGTGGGTCGGTATGCATAGGAATACATTCCTTCAAGAGCCAGCATGGGTTGAGGACGAGGCCTAAGTGAGTTTGATCAAGATCAAGTCGTGGGAGCCAGGGAGGCCGGATGCTCAATCAATGCAACGGCGAAACTGTTAGGAATTCCGTGACGAACCATAGCAAGTGTTTACCAGGAACACTTGAAATCTGGCAAAATCGCTACAGTCTCATGAAATGTGGCCATAAAAGTTCATTGGATGATCGAGGACGTTGACGATTGGCTTACATTGTGCAGACGAATCGGAAGGCTTGTTTGCAGAAAATCACGTCACAATTTAATGTAGGAGCATCCACAAGCCTATGCTCAAAGACAATCTGTCGACACATGGCACAACTGGGCAGGGGCAGTTGACAACCACGTCGTGTCCCGATGTTCATTGCACGATTCGGCTGCAGTTTGAAAAGGCCCATCGAAACTGGAGCATGGATGATTGGAAACGCGTCGTATGGTCCGGCGAATCCCGTTTCACACTGCAGCACACAGATCATAAACCACACGAAGCTATGGACCCTGCATGCCAAGCTTGGGTACTACAGGCTGATAAAGGTGGTGTAGCTGTTTGGGCAGCTTTCATGTGGTTTGGCCTGGGTCCCTTGGTACCTCTTGGGTCTTCCTGTCACTAGTTCCAGCTATGTGCAGCTCTTGGCTGACCATCTCCACTTTTTTATTACGTGCCTCTGTCTGAACCGAGTTCTGATCTTTCAACAGGACAATGCTCGACCCCATCGGTCCCTGCTAGCTGACTGGCTCCAGGAGCATAACAGTGAGCTTACCACACTCACCGGACATCAACCCCATAGAGAATTTATGGGACATATTGGAACGAGCTGCTCGTGATCAACCATTGCCACCTACATCTCTGCTTGCTCTATGCCAAGCACTCTTAGAGTGTTGGTCAGCGATACCCGAGTCTGTGTTTTGGAACCTCATTGCGGCTGTACCACGACGTTCGGATGCTGTCCTACTTGCAAAAGGTGGTGCTACATGCTGTTAGGTGGGTGTATGTAATTGTCCTTTCAGTGTATATTTTTGCTTAATGTGAGTGTGAATGGATTCACATTTCTATGTAAAAGAGCATGTAAAAACATTGTATGCCTTCTAAAACTGCAACCACATAGTTTCCTTACATGACCATTCACTTACTTGCCATAGACAAGTGTCGTGTATGAGACTGCCATTTAAAAGTACTCGCTCAGATATGGCTCTTGCACTTTGACTTCCCTCAGAGATGACTTTGGCACCTGGTCAGAGAATTCAGTGTATTTTGTTTATTTCATGAATTATTTAATTGATGGCATGTTTCTGTTCTCTTTATGACATAATTTCACTCATCCTAATATGATTTATTAGCAAGAGAGCAACTTAAAGGATTCCAAAATATAAATGAACTATTGGCAGCTATGTTGGAAAGAGTGAAGACATTAAGAAAGAGCCTTGAAAGTACACATGTGCCAGCAACTGGATAATTAGAATTACCAGTAACAGTAAGAAAATGGGTTTGCACAGTGAACTAAGAAAGCAAATTAATACAGAATATACAACGTATGTACACTACTTTCGAACAGAGTGATTTTGAAGGCATTTCCATCAGCTCGAGGTAACTGGTTCACACATTTTTTGCCGCCTCTAAGTGTAGCTCCTGATCATTCGTCCGAGATTGGTCTGGGTTCAAATCCCAGTGAGACACGGATGTTGCGTTTGTCTTACAGCACTGGTTCTCTCCCTTCCGTGGAACTAGTGGCCCTAAATTAGGGATGGGCGATTGCTTATAGCCCATCGAGTTGCTCATGGTGGTCGTTAAACCTTCAATAAAAAAAAATAAAAAATTTTTTTTCGCTGGTCCACACACTTTTAACGGTATGTGCACGCATTGTCATAAAAATCTGCACACCAAGAAAAAGAAAAAAAACGTGACTAAAGCGAACCTCGGCAAATATCTACGGGGAGGGCAGACATGCAAATGATTAAAGTTTAATGGGATTCCACATGCCCGCACAGCCAAGACCGGTGCCGCAATCGCAATCCTTGGGGCTTATAAGGTGCCGCGCAGGGGACTCCATATTTGTGCTAAAGTGCATGGTAGGAGTCAAGTGAGATCCCTGAACGATGGACATGCCGAGGAGCCACCATAGATGTTCGTATGGGCAACTGACAGAGTTTGAACGAGGCCGTATCGTCAGGATGAGAGAGGCAGGGTGGCTGGCACGCCGAATCGGCCGCCATTTGGCCTGGTCGGACAGTATGGTGCGATTGTGTTGGGAGCAATGCACGCAGGAAGGCACCCAGACATGGCTGACTGGCTCTGGAAGACCCAGACACACCTCTAGCAGAAAGGATCGTGAGAGCGGCACGCACAGATGCAGCAACGCCCTTGTCCAATATCTAGAGACGTGGCAGCTGCACACAGTCCCCAACCATGGGTGGAAAAAAGGAAACAGATTCCCAGGCTCTGAGTGGGCCCACAGTCGAGCAAGGCAGACAAATGACAGTTTAAATTATAAACGGCAAAAATGTGGATGAAACTGAAAAAGCAGAGTAATGAATGGGCTGTAAAATTTATGTGAAACATTGAACAGTGCGACCAGAGAACGTTTTTCCCTGGGAATAAATGCAAAAGATACAACCCTCAAATAAAAAGAGGTCAAATAGGAATGTCATGTTTTAAAAAGAAAACAATTCCTCAATGTTTCAGGTAAGTTTAAACCCTTTAACTGGCTGGAATTAGCTGAAATCAACTCTAAAGAACATATTCTCTGTCTAAAGGTGGCCATAGATATGCACTTTTGAGTGTCACACCAGCAAATAATTGAGTTTTATGCCTGGGACCGGCATGTAGCATGGAGTGAACCAGGAGTGAAGCTCTTCAATGCCTGCTTCAAAACCTCTTCACTCCACGGTACCGGCCGCTCCAGGCTCAAAACTCCCCATTTGCTGGCATGACGCTCAAACTTGACATTCAAAAGTGCGTGTCTGTGGCAACCTTAAGAAGGTATGCCAAACACCGCTGGAGCGAGTAACCCTGCTCAGCAGAAAATGTTGCTTGACCACTAATCTTTTATAACAATGATGACGAACCTATGAAAGGTGAGAAAAGATGCTTGAGGCACTTGTTTCTACCCAGTGGCATGATGTCCATGTCAAGGGGACTAACCTTTCCCCATCATCCATTGGGTCATGTAGCAGAGAATAAAAAATTAAAAGGGAGCACTTATTACCTGTGATAGGTTTATGGTCGGTACTGCTGAGATGCGAGGGAGAAAGGAATTGCTTTGCAGTAGCTTCTTTTTGCGAAGATTTTTTCTAAACTGATCTTTTATGATTAAACTTTAAGAAAACTGAGATTCCGAAGGGGAAGGGGGATATAAAACTTGAGAAACTGTTCGCCAGCCAACATTTTTATTTGCCGTTACTTAATGTTAGCCGGATTTCTTGCTCCGTGATTATAACTGTTCGAAATATACCTTAATGATTTTATTTATTTTTTATGCTATGCATAAAACCACGGTGAAGGAGAAACCATTGTTATGTAATTTTTTTCACTTGCTTTAATCGCACATTTTTTTTTTTTTTTCTCGTAGTAGGAAGCTACTGACATTTCAAGTGATGGGCATGAGGGCCCGCTCATGCGCCTGTACTGGGGCCCATAAACCGATGGTTGGGCACTGGCTGTACAAGGGAATCCTATGTCAGCCAGAACCATTTCCAGATGCCCGGCAGAGGCAAATCTGCACTCTCGAGGACCCTTATGTTTTCTACCATTAACACCTGACCATCTCGGCGTTGATTGCAGTGGTGTCAGCAGCAAGAAATGTGGAATGTTTCGGACTGGTGACGTATAGTGTTCAGCGACGAATCCCTCTTCTGTATGAGAATGGATGACCACCGTGTCAGAGTGTGGAGGACCGCAGGTGAGTGCTACAATCCCAACCTCACTGTACAACGGCACAAGTCCCAAACTGCAGGCATCAAGGTCTGGGGAGCCATCACGTATGACGGCCGGACACCCTCGCAGTGAACCGAGGAATGTTGACAGCCCAATGCTACGTACAAGAGATCTTGCAGCCCCATGTGCTGCCTTTCCTGGTGGGGCGGCCCAGAACCATTTTCCAACAAGATAACACCAGTCCGCACACTGTTCCAGTTTCCCAGGACTGTCTACATCATGCTTCGACGCTCCATGGCCTGTCTGATCTCTCGCCCACCGAGCACGTGTGGGACCAGATGGGACGCCAGCTTTCTCCGTGTCCCAGTGCTCGTGATTTAGAGCGTCTGTTGCAAGTGTGGGCCAATCTGTCCCAGGATAACATACTGCATTTCTTTGACTCCATGCCGGACCGTATCACTGCACGTATCCGAGCATGAGGCGGTCCGATGCGGTGCTAACACTGACTGGAATGTGTACCGCATGTCCACGAGAAACCGTCTTGCTGCTATGATATTGTAATCTCTTCTGTCCTTAGTATGTACCATCTCACTACTAAAATCTCATTTCAATCCGACACCTCCTTAATGCACAAATTTTTATGACAATGAGTGTATATAATAAATTACAATGTGAAAAATGATTTAATAAGTCTTAGATGATTTTGCCACTGTAACACTTCATTTGAAAATCAATATTTATAATACAGAATTTTTGCATGATTCCACGCTTTTCTTTGATGTTACAAAAATTATCTTATTTTGAACATGTCTTTAATTGCATAATCTATGTTTAAATTTACTCACATAGCAGCAGCTACAATAGAGATGGAGGAAGTATTGGCAGAAAATTTATTCTGCCAATCAAAAGTGCTGGATACATGTTAGCTAAAGGCAAAAAATTAAAAGAAGCGTCTTTCACAAAAACTTTCTTCAGGGCACTATGGAAATTCTGTGATAGTCTCTTAGCGAAGATGTTGGACATTAATCATATTCTGAGAGTAGATCAAAATCCTAATTTAAAAATTACAAAAATCCTATTCAAAAAGCTTTGTTTAGAGAATTTTCAACACGAGTTTCACTTATGTCAGTCTGTTTAACCTGAATTGTTTTTAATATTCTTTAATTTTCTTTGTATTATTTTTTGTTTTGTTTTAAAAAACATTTTATGTCTCGTTAGATGCTTAAATTTCCCCAACTTTCTTCTATGCTTCTATACAGGGTCTTCACTGACATCCATCCTTCTGTATAGTGAGCCCCATGAGTATCAATGGAACAGGGCTCCCAAAATTGGGGTGATAGTTCTGCTTTTCAAAAAGAATGCAGACAAATCAGTTTAACTGCCACACACATCAACAACATACCTATTAGTCCTCCTTTGGCATCCAAGGTGCACTTTTACCCTCCTAGTTAGACTTTTTACCGACAAATGATTGGCTACAGGTGATACAGTCCATTAATTCTTCCTGCAGAAATAAACATGGATCCCTATCAAGGAATTATCCAGATTATTATGGATACATTACTGTTCATGTTTTCTAACTCAACCATCAATCGAAGGCCATACCAAGAAAAATTGTTCCACGCCACAACCTCCAAACTTCATTGTTGGTGGAATATACCACAACAGTAGATGTTCTCCAAACATTTGCCACACCATCTGATTGAAATAGGGTTTATCATGCTTCACCACTAGAACCAATTTTGACTGCTCTCATGGGTTACTATAGTTTGGTTTTATCATGCTGTGTGAAACTGCTGATTTCAATTGGTAATGTATGCTGCTGTTCTATGATGGCCAATAGGGCAAAACTCAATACATAAAGTGTTTATACAGATCTCAACTCCAATTGATGCCTGAAGTGCCCAGCTAATGTTTTATAAGGACTGGCTGACTAGAGTGGTATTTCACCTTTCAAAGTATTCTGTAGTTATGTGGAGTAAGTGTCTGTAGTTCTCTGGTATGTTGTTAAACAGTGGTGGTACTATCATTTTTCTAATTCTTGATAAATCATTGGCAGTTGTCCTTGGATGGTGTAAGCTGTCCAGAGTTGAATGAATCAAGAATCCAACAATTATTGCCTAAACAGGGTATTTGCAGTTTTGGGGCATGGGCTGTATTTTGTAATATAAAATTCAGGCTCGGGTAGTCTGGTGCTCTTAAAATTGATCTTGAAAACAACACTAGTGGTTATGTGTTGAGAATATCTTGATGTGCTATATGTATCATAGGTTTTTATTGCAAATGTCAATAGATGGTATGTTCTTGGCTTTAATTCTTGTTGAGAACCTTTCTTGGAAATAACAGGTAAAATTAGTGATAAGTACCATGAATCTAACTAAAGATGCTCATACACAGTGATGTAGTTCTAAGAAAAAGAGGGCTTTATGGCTGTGCAAGTTAAGTGAAACAAACTCAGAAGAAAGGCCCTCAAAATTTTCAAAAGCAATTTAATATTTGATTTATTGTTTTTATCATTTTAGTATTGTTTTTAAAGTTTTACTACTGATATTTTTATCAACTTTTATTAAAATTCTTAATTGGAGCATTTTTAAATTTAAAAAATGTTATGTATAAGTCAGATGCTAAGAGTATTAAGTTTTCCTTAAAATACAGCTCTGCCATCCTATACGGTTCTAAACATTATTTAATTAACTATGAATAATAGGAATGAGTCACACTGAATACACGTCACTTATATACTGCTGTTGCTAAGATTATCGGGTGGGAGTAGCGGATATCTTTTGCATTGTTTTTTGTTCAGTTCAGTGTACAATGACCACCATGATCATCTAGGGCCATAGGCACTTGCCCATCCCTGGATTTGTTGCCATTGGTTCCAGGAGAGCTAGTACTGTGGGGAGGGCTTATCGCCGATGCCTCATCCTGGGTTGGAGCCCATCATGAGCAATTAGCCAGAAGCCAGTGACTCAGACACTGAAAAAATTTTTGGGATTACCCATAAGGAATCACAGAATGGCTTTGGGGATTATTTTTGTTGGAGTTTGCTGCAAATTTATTTGAAAGACCCTTCTGAACCATAAAGCACTTGTAATGACCACCATGAGTGAGTCTGATGGCTATAAACAGTCATCTGCTCCTAATTTAGGGCCACTGGTTCCAGGAAAGAGAAAAAGCCAGTGCCGTAAGTCAAGCACATCACCCAGGCCCACCTGTATGAATGATCAGAAGCCTGTGCTACCAGATAGTCTGCTTGTCTCTCTGGTTACATGCCTGTTTAAATTTTCTGTGTTGCTTTTCCTTGTAGCTGTTGTATCAGGCCTTACTGCAAGATTCAGCAGTAGTATTGCATGATTCAAAGTATCATCCTTATAATATGAATATTCAGTTAAGATACAAGCATGCTTGAATATAAATCACAGTATACCTTATTATTGTATACATGAACATCTGAAAAACTCCATTTACCCAGCTTTTTCCTTTCAGCTAGCCACGAAAAAGGCCTTCATGTTAATGCTCTATGAATTATTTATTTATTTTTATAATATTAAAAATATGCATTGCTCACAGTCTTGAAACTGGAAACCTGATCAGAGGGCAGTGACAGATTCAAATCATGTCAGCAATCTCATCTACATGTTTTACAAAATTTTCAGTGGAAACTGATAAACCAGAATGTAATTATGAAGAAATATCAGAATGAAGATAATCAGAATGTAGTAATGTGGTGATAGGTCACATACAGAAGGGATCCTAGGAGAACAGACTTTCAAATGTTATGCACACTTCTTTGGGTACAAGATACTTCTATAAAAAGAAACATCTAGACAGTTCAGGGGAGAAATATGTAGGGTTGTGTAAAAATTATGAAAAAATTAATAACTTAGTTAAATTCAAGCAAAAGATTTTTCTGACATTCTTTGATCTGAGGCTTATTTTTTGAACTAAACTAAAGTTTTGCCACACCTTTCCTTTCCTCTTGAGCATTATTTCAACTTCTAGCAAAACCCCAGCATCGTGCTGGTAAGCACCTCATGGAAATCTGGGCTTTCCCAAATGCAGCGCTCATTCATCCAGAATCAGTGGCATATTCATATAGGGATTAGTAAGTTGGGGTCAGAACTCTTCCTTTGGTCTAAGACTCGGCATTTTTATTTAAAACAGAAAAGTTCAATGGGAAAGAATGAAATTTAAATTTCAAAAATGTTTTGGTTTGGTGGACATGCGAAGTTCATACAAATTTTCACGAGAACAACTTGACTTAAACTAAAGTGAAAAATATAAAAAAATAATTCAGTTTGATTTTTTTTTAATTGGTGGAGTACTGGGACAGTGGGAGATTCACCATGAGATTGTGTGGATGGTGACACAATCAACAGCACTGCACAAACACTAACAAACCAAATTCATGCCTGACTACTCGAGCACAAAACGATTTTGCGAAGTTTTATGTGTCTTTTGCCAAATGAGACAGGTTTTACCATAAAGCAAGAAAATAGCACTAAAAACATATTGGAAAAATTTGGACGTATTCTTGATTGTAGTATAGAGGAAGCTATCGGAGAACTAAAGCTGTGGCGGTGGCATATTCTCAATATTAAAAATATTCTGAGAAATGGTCACAACGCATTTCTCATGCAATGAAAAGGTATTTCCGACAGTAAAAAAAGTATGCAAATACTTGCAATATTGCCAGTAACTACTCCAGTGAGTGAACGATATTTCTCAACACTATGACAACTCAAACATATCTTTGAAACACAATCAGTAAAAACTGATTAAATGGATTAGCAGTATTAAATATACATAGAGACATTGCAATTACAACTGATAGAGTACTTGATGAACTATCTAAAACAGCATGTCAAGTTGAGTTACATTTGAAGTAAGTTAGGAAATAAATAATTCATATCGTAATGGGAGCAATGTTTATTTTTAAGATTTCATATACCGTGCATTGTTGGGTATGAATCAACTGAAAATTTTAACTGATTAATCAACTAAAGAATTAATCATTAATTGACCCTTTAAAAAAATTGCCTGCTACACTATTTCTGGTGAAGGTTTACCCTCAAGGGAAAATCTATGATACATAATTCTCAGTTAACATAATGCCCTTTTGGCTACTGGTGAATGCTCATATTAAAACCATGCAAGATTATATTCCAATAGCCATCACTTAACAGATGAACAAGCAGGTGATAGCAATTGGACAATGTACTACATCCACTAATAAGAGCCCTGGCTGATTTAGCATTTACTTTAGGTGGGTAAGGGGAGAGGCATAGGGTGAGAAAGCAAACCTGCAGTTTTACTGGTCACTGGCTAACACACAAAATCTTTCTATCATTTAAGTTTTAACTAGTTATTCCCTTACAGATTAATGAAGAACAGGCAATACTGACAATAAAAAATTGGGATGTTGCAAGTTTTTATCTTGTAGGTTTTTGTAACAAATCTAGATAGATAAAAGAAAAAGGTTTCATGAGAGAGGACATTACCACCACCCTCTACTGGATCCACTTACAGACAGAAGAAGACTAAACTTATGTATTCTGCTCAAATTTATACTATAAAAAAACAGGTCATGATTTGATCTTACAAAAGACACATGATTGATTGCATAACAAACACACTGCTCACTGTGCAATGTGATGAAGGCTACCATTATTCTGAAGCCCAATATCTATAACCCAAAGATTACCCTTGGCACTTAACAAATTGCATGTGGTTACTCCAGTGCTGATTTGTACTTCACAATACCTCAAGATTATCAGTATTGGTGCAACATTGATGTATGGACTGGCACTGTTGATCACTCCCTACATGTGCCAGATTTTGTCCACTTGTCATGATATGCAGTTTTCGTGTGAATTGCTTTAGTAGAACTACTGGAAGATTCTCCACTGAACTTTTTGTTAAGAAATCAAATTTTAAGGTTCATCATATCATTTTACAGCAGAGATCTCAGAATACCTGGATAAGGTATTCCGAGATCTCAGAATACCTGCCTTATAACCTAAATCTCATTTACTTAATTCTTGGTGACTGTATGTGAATCAGTCTGAAAGATCTAAATGCAAAGCTAATCACTTTCAGTGTGGAAATATGAAATTGTGACCTGTGTGGTAGTCATGGCTTCCTGCATCAGTAATAAAATGAAGTTCACTAAGTTGAGCAGGTATGTTTTCTTTATTGTTATTTTTTAAACTATTAGTCTTTCGTTGAGGCAGGAGTTAAAAGAATTTTATTTTATAAACAAAATATTGTAATTTGGAATCTCACTACATTAGTTAGTGGAGGCAGTTATTTCTGTGTACTACTGCTAATATTGGTAAAATGTTTTAATGTCCTGCCATATATTTGCTGCTGTTATTATTATTATTATTATTATTATTATTATTATTATTATTATGGATCTTCTTGGTTTTGCATATATTTTTGTACTGTGGATTTAACTTTTTTACAGGTCTTATACAGGTTATTATTCAAAAAAGTTGGTGGTAAAATTTTTGAACTAAAGCCTAGTTCGTCATCAGGACTACGTCACTGGAGTAGTTGCTGCCACTCAGTTGGAAGAGTCCAACTGCAATTATCGTTAATTGTGGTACTTCTTCTTCTTGCTATTTCGATCCATTCTTCTAGTTTCCTCTTTATTAAGTTTGACTGGTGGGCGATTATTCTTACTGAGTCCCAATTTATGGAGTGTCCACTTGCTTGTATATGTCTGTCTAGCCCTGTTTCGTTACTAATGTTCCTAATAGCTGCTTGGTGTTCTTTCATTTGGACTTTAATACAGTACTTATCCCTGTTTCTCCTATATAGCTGAGTCCGCAGTTACAGTCGATGCAATATATTACTTCTTCTTGCAATTGGATGTCCACTTCTTTCTGCTTTAAAGCTGGCAGGAACTTCTTTAATTTGTTACTTAGATCTAGAGCAAGCCTGATATTATATTTTGCTCCGATCCTCTTCAGTTTTTCAAAAAGTCCCTTGTGGTACGTAATTTTGCTGGTGAATTTAAAGTTGTTTATTTCCTGCTTCTTTTTGGCACTTGTCTAAATAATTTCTCAACATAAGGGGAGGGGTAATTGTTTTCTGCCAATATTTCTTTTAATTCTACTCTGTGAAGATCTTTTTGAGCATCTGAAGAGACCAGGACTTAAATTTTTTCCAAAAATTGTCTTGCCGTATTCGATTTAATATAATCAAAGTGGAATGAGTAGAAGTCTAACATTTTCCCTGTGTTAGTGGGCTTTCTAAAAAGCTGAGTGAATATTCTCCCCTCTTTTGAGGTCAAGTTTAAATCAAGGAAATTGATGCTATGGTCTTTTTCCAGTTCCAGGGTGTACTGCAAGGTAACTTCTAGCGAGTTAAATTCTGCTAGAATCTGAGAGGGTAGAGATTGGTCTTCAGATTCTAGCAGAATTTAACTCACTAGAAAATACCTTGCAGTACACCCTGGAACTGTGCCATACCAGGAGAAACACCCCCATAGCATAATTCCACCGCCGCCGAACTT
This sequence comes from Macrothele yani, assembly GCA_039090855.1. NCBI lineage: Eukaryota > Metazoa > Arthropoda > Arachnida > Araneae > Macrothelidae > Macrothele > Macrothele yani. The sequence goes on along the minus strand of CM076995.1, from coordinate 144,728,260 downwards.
CACAGTTGGCACAATACATTCCGGCAGGAGGCGTTCTCCTGGCAGACGCCAAACCCAGACCCTGCCATCCGAATGGTAGAGGGTGAACCTTGATTCATCGCTCCAGAGAACCTGTTTTCACTGTTCAAGGGTCCACTGTCGACGTTCTTTGCACCATGTTAGCCGAGCAGCGCTATTGGACTTTGTGATCAAAGGCTTGTGGGCGGCAGCACGTCCATGATAACTGAGCAGATGAGCTTCCTTACAGATGGTATTCATCGAAAGAACACTCCTGGATGCCTGTTGAAACTCCTTGTGGATATGACCCATCGATTTGGTGCGGTTCTTCCGAATTTCTCTGGCCAGCACCCATCAGTCTCTAACTCCCAGTTTTGTGGGTCTGCCGGGTCGGGGCACATTCCAACAGTCACCTCTCATCTTCCACTTGCCAATCACATAGGCCACTGTCAATTTTGGGTACTTCAACTCGTTGGATATGTCACGTATGGATCGGTCATTTCTGTGATACCCAAAGATTACACCTTTCTCGAAATCGGAGAGCTCCGAACTACGTGGCATCTTGCATGCGACTGGTTGAGTTGTTGTTTCCGACACGATATTTAACGGCGGCGGCCGTGACGTGTGTCAGGACCGCAGATATCGTCAATTGCAGGGGTGTCCAATTACTTGTTGGTAGATAGTGTATATACTATGGACGACAAGAATTGCTACGGGTTGGCATTCAGCTCCACAGTGGCAGAAATATGAAACTTTGCAGATAAGGACTGCTGGAGCCTTGAGCAGTAACATCAACAGTTGATGATCCCAGTTAGCCGTGGTTCAGGTGTAGGAAATGTGGAACAATGACTTCAATGTGCTTCAGTAGAAGAAATAAATAAAGAGGCAGAATTTCTTGAAAAGGGTTATGGAAGTTCTTTTATTGATAGTAAGACAAGGGTTGACCCACAGAGGACATGATGAGTCTCATGAAAGCAAGAACAAAGGAAACTTTATGTTAATTTAGGAAAATATGATACTGACAGTTGTGAAAATACGAATTTGTCCGTGACGGAGATAAAATCTTCACTTCGGAGTAAGTTGCTCTCCCAACTACGCTACATGCACAGAATGTATTGCTGCAGATTTGTCATCTTGACACGTGCTTTGCCTCTGTAGTACATCACATCATCTCCCTCTTTTCTTTTTTTTTGAAGCAAATTAGGAAATGTTTCATTAATTCCATAATTCCAGATGATGTGTAGAGCAAACATCACACATTTTTCAAAGAACCCAACGACCAGTACATCCATTTCTACACACGGGCGACAATGTGAAAACACAAATTTTTCCGTGATGGCAATCAAATACATGCCCTCTCTGGATTAAGTTTCTCTCCCAACTAAGCTACACGGACGGAATGTAGCTTAGTTGGAAGAGCAACTTCCTTGTGACTGAACCAATGGGGAAAATTTCTGGTGCAGAAGAAGACTGCAACACAATCAAAGAGTTAAGAAAAATATATTCTTCCCTGTAGTTGATAAAATTATCTCTGCACTTTCAAGGAGGTTCAGCTTTGACTCTAAACATATTTTGAATGAAGTTCACTGTCTGTCACCTGGTACAACAGGAAGTGAGCATTTTTTCAACCTCAGTAATATGGAAAAGTTTCGCAAATTTTATAATATGGACGTTCCTGAAACAGAAGTTACAACAGTCTAATTTTTTTCTAACAAAATAAAAAACCAGAGACATTGCTAGAGATGCTGGTATTACTAGCTTTCAATCTGTTTCCAACCTTACACAAATTGCTGCAAATAGCTGTTACAGTTCCTTTTACTTCAACATGTTGTGGGAAGTTATTCAGCTGCTTGTGCAGGCTCGAGTCATACCTTAGTTCAACAATGGGACAAGAACAGCTTTCAGGGTTGGCACTTCTCTCGATCCAAAGTGATGAATGTAGGAGAATCTGTTTAGACTGTGTTTTGGATATATTTGCTTCAAAACCAGTGAGGAGGTTGCATTTGTCACACCATACTTTGAAGCACCAACATGTATAAGGAACACTTAAAAGTACTTCATTTTGCTTTTTTAGGGTGTTTAATAGTGCTAGATTTTTGCTTTTGATCATTAAAAGTGCTTAATTATTCTTTTGCGCATGTAATACTTTCTTCAGTTAGTATTTTGGTGTATTTTATTTATTTTCTTGAAGTTAATCAGTATATAATAATGGGATGCACTTTGGTTTGCGGCCCGCGTCATCTGCTAGGAGAAAGTAACGTGGAATCACAGGAAATGAAATGTTTCCCAATAGGTGGCGCTTCCGCTCCTTCCTAGCGATGCTGCCTCCGTCACGTAGTCGCTGATCTCTCTTCGCTCCATGCGTATTAGTTGGTTCACCCTGTTTCTGTTGTTGCAAGCGATTCATGGTGGAGATCTGACCTGAGAGTGACCGGTCTGCGCAGACATTGTTGCCCCTTATCCAGAAAATTGTGAAACCAGGAAGTACTATCATGATGGATCAGTGTGGGCTGCATACCATAATTTGCCAAGCTGTGGATTCAAACATCTCACGGTAAACCACTCCTCCAGTTTCGTGAATCCTTGTACTGGTGCTCACACTCAAAATGTAGAGAGTAACTGGCGGCCCCTGAAACGCAGACTTTCAGATGGGCCTCACAAAACTCATTTGGCAGACCACATTCTGGAATATTTATTCCGATGGAATTGCTGTCTTTCCTCAAAACACTTCTTTGAAGTGATGATTCGCATCACCAAACAATTCTTTCCTGGTACCTAATAACTCCAATTAAATTATTGTATCAGAAAGACAGGTTTTCATTCTGGTGGGAACACATATTTTCCATTCCACTGGGCCAGCCAAAATACTGCAGAAACACATTCGTTACAGAAATACCCCACGCCACATATTTCATGTCGCTCGATAGATGGCAGCATGTTACTAGCACCGCGTCTCTCGTAGCAGACGACAGGGGCCGCAAACCGAAGTATAGCCTAATAATTATACTGTATATTTTATTACAGCAAAAGATAAGGTGCTTAATCTTCATTTTGAGCAACTTTGATTGGAGATTTTTCTTTAAGGCCCCCCCCCCCCCCCCTGTGCCATTTCTAGTTACGCACTGAAGTGCGCACACACACACACACACGCACACACACACACAAAATTGATGCAATTCTCTCTAAATGTATGTTAGAATACTTTCCCATTGGACAAACAAAGGTGTTTGCATGAGATAAAAATGAAACAGAGAACTATGTTAAAGTTTTTTATTAAGATATTTCCTCAGCAAAAATGCTGATGTGTAAACATTGATGGCACATAACATGTTATGACATTTCACAGTTTTGAAGTTTTCAAAAGAAATGTTTGCACAATTTTACTGCTTTTACTCCTGCCATTTTAATGGAAAAAAAGAGCGAAAAGAACTGGCTAAATAGTGACTTAGACACCAGGAACAACTAAAAATCGGATTATTTTGGCTTTATGATTGATACCAGTACTTAGTAGCATAACCAGACAATATTGTACAAAAGGTTAATTGTAAGAGAAGTTTACAGCACATCAACCAAATCTACTACTTTGTGAAATACAGAATTTATATTTTAACTTATCATTAATTTTGTATATGCATGTTTATGAGGAGAAGAGGCAAGCTTGTTTTTAAGGATCCACCTCCCCCAAGAAAAAGTGTTTAAAGTTAATTTGATATGAGTTAAATGTGGACTATGATTTTCAATGGTTTGTGCTGAGTTTTTTTTTTCACTACTTTTAATTTCTGTTACAAGCTCTTGGGCTTTTGTGGGTGGCACCACAGGCGCCAGCTACAGGCATGGTCGGTTGCTTACTCGTGCCCCCTCAGAAATCAGGGAATGTCTCAGCAGGGAAACCTAAATTATATTTTGGTAAGTATTTCTTTATTGTAATTAGAACTTATGGAATAAGATGTTGCTATTAGTTGATGTCAGTCAAAAATTATTGAAAAACAATAATTTATTCAAAACACACTTTTGAGATGACATATATCAAGTATTGTATTTTAGTATAAATAAATTCTGTAATACATATGTTTTGTCAGTTATAATTATATGCTGAATTCAACACAACAAACATTTTGAGAAATGAAAGTTATTAGGAAAAATGTGAAGGGAAAAAAAGAACATATTTTGCGCGTAATGTATTCAAATTTACTGCAGGCATGAGAACTGAATGAAAAATGGATGCTACTTTGAAAATGTTCAAAAGTTTATTACTGGATAGTGATTATTATAGCACCTTTTTATATAATTTCTAATTTATTTTAAAGATAATTAGTGTGCATAAATGTTCTTGCAATTATTATTATTTTTTTAATTGTCAGGCATTCCCAGAGATTTCCAGAACTCTATACCTATGGGTGCCACCATGAGCTTGCAAACACCTACACATATGTAGTGAATGATGTGAACTCTTCGGGACTTCATAGCTAGATCTATACATGCAACAGGAATGCAGATTACAGCAAAGGTACAGGACTATTAATTACATGACTTATATTTTATCCAGCAGGACCTTAATGTAGGGCCACTTTACATAAGTGATCACGTGCATCACTGAAATTGGTTAAGTGCTCTCAGTAAATTGTTGTTATTGCTAACTCGGTGATAACAAAAAATAAAACTTGTGAGGTCATAGTGGTTTGAATTAATGATGATACTTTATGATTCTCTAGGACCAGATATAAACACAGAATGCAATTCAACAAATGAGTTCAAAAAGAATGAGAGTGCCAGCTGATATAAGGTGGCCACAGCTCCATGAAAAAAAAACAAGTTAATTGTAGGTGGCCACAGGTCCATGAAAAGAAAACCAGTTGATTGTAAATGGACACAGCTTCAAGAAAGAAACCTAAATGATTGTAAGTGGCAATAGCTCCTTGCAAAAAAGCCGTTTTATTATAGGTTTCCAGGGCTCCATGGAAAATTGTTTGTGCTGAGTGTATGTGACTGTTCCATGGAAGGTAGTGTCACTGATTAGCCATGGAGCTGTGGTCACCTATAAGCAGTTGGAATTCATCCCATGAATTGTGTTCTGCAACTGCATCTAATCTTTGCATCATAAGTGTAAACCATGACAACCCCAAAAGTAACTTCTTTGCATGTAAATTGTTCAACAATACATTGCACCAATATGTTTTGTATTTGAATCTAGTTTATGAGATCATAGGGCCACTTACTTTTTTTTTTTTTTTTTCAGCACTTTGCAGTCTTCATGTTTTTGTCTGTAAATATTATGGTAAGACTAATTTGAGAAATTGTAGTAAATTTTCACTTCATGCTGGCATTCTGGAAAAAATAATTTTGATGTGCTAATAGCTTTGACTTGTTAGGATTCATACTGCTATTCTTTTCTTATTTATTGGAATTATGTATATTTTCTAAAATGATTGGATAGTGTAATTAAAAGACATGAAACTATACCAATATACAATCAAAATAAATGCATTAGTTAAGTGATAAAGAGGCATAGTTTCTTTTTTTTTTTTTATTGGAGGTTTAACGACCACCGTGAGCAACTTAATGGGCTATAAGCAGTTGCCCGTCCCTAATTTAGGGTCACTGGTTCCAGGGAAGGGAGAGAGCCAGTGCCGTATGACAAACACAACATCCATGCCTCACCGGGATTCGAACCCGGACCCCTTTCGGACGAATGATTAGAGGCCATCGCTTAGACCACTGCACCACCGGGGCGGCAGGCATAGTTTCAGCTACATTTGTTTTTTGTCACATAGCACTGTTTTGTGCTGAACCCGGGGTAAATTCTTTGTAGTATTGTAGTTTGAAAGCAAGCTGCCAATCTTAAATCAGGGTTGAATTACTTCTAATTTTGGGTAGATGAATATGTGGCTAAATAAAGTTTAAAAAAAAAAAAAGAAGTAAAGATGGCATATCCTAATAAGATACTATGTTTATAACAAATGGGGAAAAAATAGCTGCTAAAGAGATAATATGCCTGATGCTGGTTCAAAGCATGTTATTTGGGAAAAAATATTGCTTCTATAAAAATACTTTGTTATCCAAAAATAAGCATCTGCGTTTTAAATAAAAGCAAATGTACTACTGAAAAAGCACATGCATAATAGTTGCTTGCATTAAACACTAAATTTTACATTCCATTGTTAAAGATTTAACTTGGACAGCAGTGAACATTATTGCTCAATTCGCATGTTTTTAATTTGAAACTGTAGGTTTTATTAGAATTGGGCAATATAAACATAGTAAAAGTAGTGTCTAATTTTATTAAAATGGGAGGGTAGTTTGTGTGTGAAATATGCATCAATGCAGGCTTGAAAAAACTTGCAAGGAATGTGGTAGTGAAATGTGATTCCTTACCTCAACTGCAGTGGCAGTGGTACATAGATTTGAACAGTTGGCCCAAACCCATGCATTTAGTATGGAAAAAGCTAATGTAAATTTAAGTTTAATGGAGTTATGGTGTGTGATTTTCATATTTCACACAAAACATAGTTCATTGATTCATAATTCCAGCAAAGACAGCATTCTCCTGAAATGCAAAAGATAAGTTGGCCAAATTTTATTAAATCATAACTAGTAGCATTAATATTATTAACATCCTAATGGTACATTATATGTATGTAATCTTTTCTGGTATGACTTTATTAGCCCATGAAAAAGCAAGTGATGCTGAGCACAAACAGTTAAGTAATAGAATTAATGAAGTGCAGTACTTTTCTATTTTTATTTTATCAATGCACAGATAAATCTAAACTAATATTTTTAACTTTCCTTGTCTTTTCTAATTATAAATACTATAATAATAGATGCCTACAAGAAATTTGCTTCAGTAGTATAAGATTGACCAAAACTCCATGCATATAAAAAAAATTAATTTGTTTTACTTGAAATTGTGTTTCTAAAGATGTACTATCTTGTAAAATATTACTTCTGTGTAGGTCATAATATACTTGTGTTTTTATGTACATTACTGTTATCAAAGTATAAATTTTCTAGATTTAATTGTTCTACCCATAGTGTTTTCATATATTTTAGATAATCAACCAAAGGAATTTTTGAGGGAAATGGCAGCACTCAATTTTTTCTCTCTTCTTTATCAGTGGTTCATTTTTTGCACTTCATTATTTTAAAGTGATTTTTCTTCACCATGTACTGTACTTCGATGCTTGCTAAAACTTGAAAGGACATAATTTGATTTTAATTAGAAAGTAATTAGAAATTCCATTAGAAATTTTGCTGTATTACATATTTTGGTTTACAGCTTACGTTTGCTTTACACCAACCATGAAGTAATGAACATATATGAAAACAAGTTTTACAAAAGTAGCTAAATATTGCAGTTAATTATTTGATTTGATTAAAAATTATTGATTGGTGCATACATTGAAAAGCAAATATCTTTTCTTAAATATTGTTCCTGAGCTTTCTAGTATGCTTAAGCTTCTAGTTAGCCAGTTGAGGTTCATTGTTATAATTAGTAAGTCATACAATTTTTGAATTTTGCATAGTAAGGAATGCTATAAAAGAAACCAAAAAAAAAAAAAAAAAAAAAGCATTTTATTCTCACTATGAATTCAAGAAGTTCCTAATAAACCTGTATTTTGAAGATGTATAGTAACATGTATTCAATAGAGTAAGCAATAAACAATGGCTGTCTACTTATAGAGCATCTTACACTTGTCATACTTAAATAATTATCTTTCTCTCTTGATTCAGTATGAAACTTAATCTTAGATCTTTTAATAAAGTCTTTTCATCATATCTGGAATCATTTACAAAGATAAAAAGTTTAAAGAAAACTTAAAAAAAATATATATTTTTGCCTCAGAATTTCTGGCAAAAAATGAAAAGAATGCATTTATGGCACCTCTATTCATAGTGATTGTGGAATAACTTTTTTACGGGTCTTTTAGAGGTTATTTTTAATGAAAGTTGGTTGTCAAATTTTCGAACTAAAGCCTAGTTTGTCATCAGGACTATGTCACTGGAGTAGTTGCTGCCACTCAATTGGAAGAGACCATCCGCAATTATCGTTAATTGTGGTACTTCTTCTTCTTGCTATTTCGATCCCTTCTTCTAGTTTTCTCTTTACTAAGTTTGACTGGTGGGCGATTATTTTCACTGAGTCCCAATTTATGGAGTGTCCACTTGCTTGTACATGTCTGTCTAGCCCTGTTTTGTTCCCAATGTTCCTAATAGCTGCTTGGTGTTCTTTCATTCGGACCTTAATACTTCTCCCTGTTTCTCCTATATAGCTGAGTCCGCAGTTACAGTCGATGCAGTAAATTACTCCTTCCTGCAATTGGATGTCCAATTCTTTCTGCTTTAAAGCTGGCTGGCAGGAATTTAAAGCAGAAAGAATTGGACATCCAATTGCAGGAAGGAGTAATTTACTGCATCGACTGTAACTGCGGACTCAGCTATATAGGAGAAACAGGGAGAAGTATTAAGGTCCGAATGAAAGAACACCAAGCAGCTATTAGGAACATTGGGAACAAAACAGGGCTAGACAGACATGTACAAGCAAGTGGACACTCCATAAATTGGGACTCAGTGAAAATAATCGCCCACCAGTCAAACTTAGTAAAGAGAAAACTAGAAGAAGGGATCGAAATAGCAAGAAGAAGAAGTACCACAATTAACGATAATTGCGGATGGTCTCTTCCAATTGAGTGGCAGCAACTACTCCAGTGACATAGTCCTGATGACGAACTAGGCTTTAGTTCGAAAATTTGACAACCAACTTTCATTAAAAATAACCTCTAAAAGACCCGTAAAAAAAGTTATTCCACAATGAAAAGAATGTTAAGGTTCATTACCATTGCTTTGTTTAGAAAAAAACAGCATCTACATAAAACACAAAATATTATTCAAACCTACCTTTTTATCATTTTGTATTTCTGATTGCTTAGAACTTCCCTGAGTCAAATCTCATCATTATTATTACTCATATTAAAAATAATCTTAAAATATAAAGCTTAGTGCAAGTGTACCTTTCTACTGTTTTCGATTTCTTAATATGTAAAATTCTTGTGGACTGACAAATCTGCAATCCCTTAGTTTTGTATGACTTTAGCCTTTACCCATTCAAGCAATCTTTCCTAGAAATTAATCTAAAAAGAATTTAAGGCAACTTCTTAAAGGAATCAATAAAATGATTTATGAGCACAAGTGTAAACTCAGTATCCATTATGAAATATGTGGCTTGTGATCACTATTCAAATGAAAGGTCTATCAAGAATTTTTCAAAAAGTTAAGTATCAAACTTAATTTATCAGTAAAAAAGGAAAGTATGACATGTTTTATGGATTGGATTATATGACATTTTTTTTTCCTATTGAAAAAAAAAAAAAAAGATGTGCCACATAGGATTTTCTCTAAAAGTACTGTATGAAATTTCTCTGTATCTCATAGTCTAAAGTGATATCAGGTTGTGATGAGTTTCATGTATTAGAGAGCAGTTTTACATATCCCATAATCCTTTTATAAGCTTTTGCAATTCAGAATATTGCAACTATAACAATACAAAATGCAGCTTTACCAAAATAGACCATACTATTCAACAAACATTTGTAAAATTCATTAGATTCACAAAGTCTTTCTTGACTGAGAAAACAGAACTGCACATAACAAGTGAAGCACAAATGACATTCCTTTTTCTTGGATCTTGCTCAGCTATAAATGAAGCAGGCTGAGAAAAAGTAAAACAGTTGGAACACCAAAAATGAATTCACTGGGCACGAGATACCTCTACAAAGAATTTGCCTTTACTACAGCACAAGATGTAGGCAACCAAACAGACTATGGAATTTACACCTTCTGCAAAATTACTCTTGTCTATGCTTCTATACTCCAAGTCAACCTAAGAGTGTACCAGTATTTAAAGTGAGGAACAGCTACTTCTGCTTTATAAAGCAGTCCTTATCATTTAGAGTAAAAAACAGCCAAATTATTGCTCAGAATCCATTTTTGTTTGGTCAGCAGTTTATAAGTCAAAACTGCTACCTAAAACGAATTTTCCAAAAGTCATAGCCTTTTTTTTTAGAAATAAGTTTGATATAAGAAGTTACTCAATCAAGAACCTCACACTTTCTGTCCAGCTGGGAAATAATTTGGAGAGAGGGAAAGAGGTGAGGGACTTTTCCCAACATTTTCAGCACAGAGGCGATAAATTGACAATCAGAGAAACTCGAGGGGAAGGTTACTTAAACAGGCAGTAAGGGAAGAAATTCAGACCACACCACATCCTCATTCACAGTCCCCACTTCTTGCATGAGTGGGTGGGGGTTCAGTGTGCGAGTAATTGTTTGAGAGAAAGGAAACAGTAGGAGTGCACTGTAATGCAGATTGATACTGTTCTTGTTTTCCATGGATAGGTTATGGTAAGGCTCTTTGCCTTTAACAACAGTACACTCTTAAGGTGACTTAGAGTGTAGCTGTTGGCAGTTAATGCAGGTTTTTTTTTTTTATGAAGATGTTCTCCATGGAACGAATATATAAGGGATATTATATTGTTAGCAAAGCTAAGTACCAATTTTTTGTGTTTTTATTTTGATGAATGACTCCAGATATGGCAAACATTTTATGGAAAGAAACAATAATCAAGTCACACTGAATCAGAAACAAGTTAGTAAAATCATGCAATGCATTGGTTATGATACTCTTTCCGACATACCAGAAATCATAGGAAAGTGCCTTGGTTTTGAGGGGACTAAACAATGGTATAACATTGGAGGTTCACATATATCAAAATTAAATCTCTTTGTGCCCGTGTTACCTATTTCTATTATCAAGAGCTACCACACATGAGCCGTTTCATTATTAAAAATCCCATCTAAATCGGGCAATTTTCATGGAAGTTATTGTGCGAAAATAATGGCTAACAAATCTCATGCATGCGCACTACCCACAATTGCTGACAAAAAACATTTATGGTGGAACTGCTTCCAAAGTTGTTATGAAACAACATATTGTACTTTGTTGCAATCAAAACATTTTTACTCAAGTTATGAGAGTAACGGCTGTGGAATAAATCTCACTCCTGTGCCCTGACCTTTGACTCCATTACAATGATATTCAGCAGAACCAGTTCAGTATACCTCTGGAACAACATGATGAAGTTTTGTTGCAATCAAAGAATGTTTACATAAGTTATGATGCATAAGGGCAATGGATCCTGCTCCTATGTCCTGACCTTTGACCCCATTTTGCCCATTTTCAGTAAGGTCCATCCTCAGGTTGTCTCCTACCACATACTAAAATTTCATCAAAATTGAAACATTTTTATGCGAGTTATCATGCGGGCAGACAGACGGATGAACAAAGCTGGAGCATATATGCTTCTTTAACCTACATTTGGAAAGTGTAAATGATAAGGAATAAGTAAAGTGTGACAGACAATGTATAGTACATTTTAGTGCCTACTATTCATTTTTGAGCTTTAAGAATCCTCTTTGAGCTAGTAACATGAACCTTAAGTTCAGTATTCAGTAGATGATTCAAATTACATTTTTTGCTGTGCATTGTACAACACACACACACACACACACACATATATATATATATATATATATATATATATATATATATATATATATAGTATAAGTGAGGAAAGCAGATGCAAGACCCGTAATTCATAGTTCTATTTGTATTTTGATAGGAACACAGCATTTTGTATAATCATATTCAAAGGCTTAAATCAATGTAATAAAACTTCAAGCAAAACAGATGTCAAGAATGAGAGGTAATGATTTTTTAAAAGGATATTATTATCAAAGAAAGATACCAATACTTTTCTTCTCATTTTGAGTATGACTTGAACTTAAAAATCTTTTTTCATTTTTGTACATATAATTCTGGTTATGCCACATACAGTACTGTATATAAGTACCCTAAAAATAAGTGACCAGATAATGTAGTGATATTCACTTCATGACTTTCAACATGTTCTGCAAATACTTCAGTCAGTTTTCAAACCATGTCACTAAAGTAGGATGCCGGTAAAGAAAAATACAACAATGAAAAAAAAAATGTATAATGCAAAAGCATTCATGCACTGGAAAATCATACTCATGTAAATGTATGAAGCTGCACTAACTAACAAAATACACATTAAAATGATTATGTACAGTGCACCATGAAATGTACAAGTATTTAAAATGAGTTCTCTTAATCAGAGAAATACATTCTGTAGAGTGAGGCACTTTAAAGGGGAAAAAAACATGTCAACAGTATAAATGAAACACCAACATGCGAGTTTGGACATCACTCCAAATGACTAGTCTTAGAACTTGAGGTACTGAAACTGGGAAAAAATATTACACACAGTCTATAGTACAAAATATGAGCATTTACAAAATAGCTTTGCTTTGAAATTGGTATCAAAGATTTAGCATTAACTTCAAAATGTATGCATTGATGTCTTGTAAATTAGAAACCTTTGATGACAGCTTATAATTCATATAATGATTGTTTTTTTAGTTAGTACATTTTTTAGTTTTGAAATGATTTTAATCTGTTTTATGTATTTAACCCATTACAGCACAACGTTATGAATGCTAGTTCAGTATTTAATGTTTGTGTGAAAGGACAAATATGCTTTTCACCTTTCTTCTTTTTTCAATTAATTACTGCTATGCTGGATTAAAAGCTGTAATTTATACTGGCAATGAAAATTAATTTGTATCCATGATGTTAAAGACCAGTTTTAGTACAGAGCTAACATTTATTCATGTATTTTCCTGTTTGGTGACTAACTTAAGTAGTTTGCTATAACAGGGTACAAAAAACTCCAAATAACTGTGTTAATTCAAAAATAGTACTGACTGGTGAATGAAAAATACATGCCGCTGTCCAAATTGTTGCCCTGTATACACAATGAATCACAGGAAGTTTTTATTTCCAAAGTGGAAAAAATATCCACCTTTCAGTGTATTCATCATTAAATATTTAAAATTAATACCCATTTTTTTTATAGAAGTATTACAGGGTTAGAAACATCTCTGGTGTGTAAGATTGAGCCACTGAATTTAAGCATAAAATGGAAGGCTATCAATCTAATCATAATGTTGGCAAACTGATGGCTGGGCTTTAGAATACTAATAATTTGTTATTCTTGTTATTTTTTAAAGAGAGACATTCTAAATAATTCATATAATCTAATCTATGAATAAACACAACTCTTAAGCTCATGTTCTGTGTTAACAAACTGTATCATGCAAATTAGATGAAATAAAAAAATTGATGGAAATTGAATGTTTTTAATGATTCTTTGTCCACTGTTAAGATTTTTACATTTCACTGCATACTATGTGGAGCTTATTCACCAAGTTTTAGTTTATGCCTTATACAATGTTTGAAAGCATTTCCATTGGCTCCTGTTTGCATCATTATTGTTGTTCAGAACTACACAGCAGATCACAAAATTTATAACTGTTCTAACAGTACACTGTGTATTTCAGATGATTTTTGCTGTCATGCTCTTAACACATTTCTTGTGTGTACCAACTTAGGATGAAAAGATAGAAACCTGAAGAGGTTGAAAAATTCTGAACATATTTGGTTTTAAGGGATGAGCTTTTGCACTTGGAATGTAGTTGCTGGTTAAACAAGGCTTGAGGTTCACCTATCAAGATGAACACATAATTTGAATATATATGTATATATATATAATCTAGTGGGGAATGTTTTTTCTTTGTTGAAAATAAATTAAGGATTTGAAACGATTGAACATTACAAATTTTTATCCAGAGAAATTCATGCATTCATGAAATTTTCCTAGTAAACTGTTTATTCCACTGGTATTTTAATTCTAATTAAGAGAGAAGTTAGCTGCTACTTTTCTAAATGGCAGATTGACCAACAGATGAGAAAAAAATTCCATTTTATTTATGAATATGTCTTAGTTTCAACAGTTCACTGAAGTATATTATCACTGTGCTTAATAATTTCTGTTGTATGCCATTTCCATTTGGGGTGATCCATTATGCTAACTGCTTCATAGTCAGGCATGGCCATAGAGATGCAACAGTTTTCAAAGCCTAAAAACCAAAATTCATTGTTATCACAATATTGATTACCTAACCTCTCTACTGTATGGAGGCTAAGTGGTAATTATGGTTAACTTTTTGTGGGTTCAGGTTTAAAACATGATGAAATCTTGTTGTTGGTTCTGATTGTTCTCCCTTACAGGCAGTGTGGTTGGTCCTTAAATAGAGATGGGCTAATCCTTTCCTTTACATGCTTGTGTATAAAGGTAAAACTAAAAAAAATGCGTAGTGAAACAAACTACCTTTAATGAAACAAGCACTGTGTGCAATTTGAGTAAATGTATTAAATCTGGTCTGAATCATCTATTTTATGAGATCTGCACAGTATCTTGATACTGAGATTCAGAAATGCTTTTTTAGTGTACACAATATGTGCAGATATGGAAACAGCAGCTGAACAACAACCATGTATAAAATACATGAATAAAGAAGTATTAGCCATAACAATGCTATGCATCAACACTCATAATGGTGGCAGTATTATCAATTTGACAAGATAAAGAATAATTAATACCTTGTGTAGATAGATATGCCACTTTTTATATTATTAGAGGTTTTAACATTTTAATAGGCATGATTTCAGGATATAGGAAGTATGATCAAAAACCAGTTGCACTGAGTTCATATTTTTTATAAATCATGGCATGTCTGTGTCTCCTGTTAGTGCCTGTCTAGACTCAGTGGCAGTTTGCCTCATTCCATAAATCTTATATATCAGCAACATTAAATGTAGAGGAGTAGTTCTTGTGGAACAATGTAATTTCATTAAAAAAACAACCTAGCAAAAGCAGTTAATGAAACATGAAATGAAAATAATTTGAAAAGAAAAGGTAGTGAGACATTTACTTATTGATTCTGTTAGTTTAAAGAAGGACAATCTATGGAAAACTATTAATATTTTTTGACATTTCTATTAGAAAAAAATAATGGTCTGATGGTTCAAAAGTGGGATTTTGTGTAAGCTAATAAAATCCATTAACCACTACAGAAGTATAATTAAGAAATTTAGGTCACTTTGAATAAAGGCTTAAAGACCTTAGACAAATTGTATTACATTCCTAAGAAGGAAAACTTAAATCACAATAAAAAAGCAAAAGTTCTGTCACTAATTAAAGAAGGAAATTTGATTTTTTTGCAGATTCTGACTTTAGTGTGCAGAAACCAACAAATCTTCATGGATATGACTTATTTGAAGTCATGATATCATGAATTCATATAGTTCATAAAATGAAAATTCATTTTGTAAGTGTATGGATTTTAAATTTCAGCATCATAAATATTTGTGCTGTACTAGGTTGAAATACCACTTTCTTCCTTGTTATGGGATATTAATGAATTGTTTACTGTTTTACATTATTATAAGGAATGCATATATCATCATAAGGAATGTAAAGATTTGCTAAGTTTTGTTGATGTAAATAGCTTTTGGAACTGAAGAAAGCTGAATTTTAATCATTTTGAACATTTTGTGAGTGCAGAAATTACCTGGAATGTTCACGTGTGAGAATACAAACATAACAATGATGTCACATTTGCCTTGTTCACTAATTTGACACAACATTATCAATATATTTGACAACATCTTCAAGTAAGCAACAGTGGTAATATTTTGATTTTAAACTCAAATATGTGAATTTCAAAAAAATATTTTTTTCCACGATGACTTGAATAACTCGATGTGGCTCCGACGCCATCAGTTTATCATCAAGTTCTACTATTCTTTGCCATGTATATTTTACTTCAGAATGTTTTTACAGGTGAACATCAAGATTACAGGAGGCACTTGTACAACTATTGCTCTTTTTCTTTTTTTAAGTACACTGTTCAGTGATTATTGCATTAAAATTCAGTATCACATTTTTGACATGATCAGTTCAAAAAGTTTGGATAGTTTTTGTACACTTTGACTAATGAGAAAATTATACATAGTCCTCATCAGTTTGAGAATGATTTGCACCAGGTGGATTGACTGTGTCTGGGAGCTGCTCAATATCTTTGAACACACCTACTAAGTTCTCAAAATTAGGCCCCCAGTTCAACAGGCAATCCCACCCTAACATGGAGCCATTTGTGGGTTTGTAAGGTGGTGGGTTTGATGACTCATCATCAGAAGCTACTAGAGTGCTAAAAGAGCCCCTGAATGAATCAAACCCATCATAATTTTTAGCATAGTCTTCATCATTCTCATTGTCCTCTTCTGCAAGTTTAGAAAATATCATGTTACGTGGACCAAACTCCCTGTGAACTTTATCATAGTTGTCATATTCAAACTCAGAGCATGTGAAAGAATCATTGCCGCTTTCATCTGTCGAAGAATCTTGAGCCTCGAGTAGTTCTGTGTTGGATTCAAGCAGCTCAGCCAACTTGCGTTTCTCTCCATTATCATCACTGGAAGACGACACTGCATCCAAAGTACTCACAAGACTCAAATTTCTGGGCCGTGCATTCAGTCTCTCTATCTCTTCAGTGGTCAATCCTAGAGTCATGCTTGTGTCTCTGCCTTTCATCTTACTCACAGTCTGTGGACCAGACTGCATGCTGCTAGTGCTGTGGCTTAAGTTACTAACAGGACTGTTCAGACTGCGATCTGAGTTTGTCATGGGATCCTGAAACTGTTTGGACCCAACTCCCTGAGCTGTGGCTAATAAGGCCTTTTGCAGTGGTTTCCCACTGATATCTTGGAGTGTTAATATCCGTGGTGTCTGCTGAGATAATTCACTGGATGGACTGAGGCGTGCCAGTGGAGTGTTCTGCATTTTTATCGATGAAGGGCTGTCCCGCTGCCCAAGTGGATTGTGTGGCTGATGTAGAATATTCCGAGGACTTTCTCGGACTGGGTTGGTCTGAAATTGATGAGGGCTATGCCTGTGGTTGTGCTTATGATAACTAGGAACTTGTGGATTTGGCTTATATTTGTGTATATTCCCATCTCTGAAGCCTTTGTAATGATACACTATATCAATGTCTGATGGTGCTATGCTACTGGCATTCTCTAAGTCATAATGCTCTGGTGGCTCCATGTCATTCGCATTTTGCATTCCAAAATTATTTTGTGACTTGTCTTGCACATGGGGTGGTGGATCCTCCATTCTTTGGGCTGGGGAAGGCTTATTATGAATTTCTCTCTCTATTATATCTGGCCTTTGAGGGCATTCTGTGTGAGGGTCTCTGTCTTTCAATTTTTTTGGCACTAAGTCTTGTGGCATGTGATTGCGTATAACATCTTCAGCACTGGCTGTCTCCGTGTACCCAGCACACTGATGGCCTCTATGGCCGTCGCCCGTGGCACTAGCTAGAAAAGCATTGCCATTGTGTTTCACTTGATTTGTTGTTTTGTCCCTTTTCTGCTTCCGACGTCGGAACACCAAGAAACTGACAAGAATGACAACAATTAATATTGCAAAGAAGACTATCACGAGTATTACTCCAATGCTGAGAGGATCTGTGGCTGCTGTGTCAATGCCTAGTGCTTGGCCACTGCAGGCAGAATGAGCATTTCCATGTAGAACCACTTTGAAGTATCCAGTAGAGTTCAACATCTGAACCTCATTGTTTACTGCTATTGTTTTGATGCATCCAGGAATGTCTGAAAAAAAAAAAAGAAAATATTACACATTACCTCTTAATGAGAGCAGGATTGCAAAAGAAGCTTCACTTATATAATTTCACCTAATAGAAAAAAAAGACATGCACAAAATGAGGAAAATTACTGACACTGAAGCATAACTTTTGGCTCTGATAATTTCAGTATGTATTTTATACTATCCTTTTCTGTTTTGCTTATGAAAATTATGCTATATTCCAAAACAAAAGCTGTGCTGTTTATTGGAAGTATTCTAACAATAAGATTGTGTTACTTAAACAAATTAGGTACGGATTATCCAGTTTTTTTAATTTGAGTTAATATTCCATCTTGTTATCATCACACTTAACGTCAAACTTCAAAATATCTCAAAGAGCCATATAATACAAATGAAATGAATTGCTTGAAAGTTTAGGTTAAAAAACGGAAATTAAAATATGTTAAAAATATTTAAGAGATACAATTCATGGTAATTGGATGAAAGATGAAAACCTTTCAGAAGGATAAAAACACCATAAATTTTGAGGTGCACTGCATAATATTGATTATGTGCTTAGCACTTTGCTGGCATTTTTAACAACATTTGGTGGACTATTGTGTATTATTTGATAGTGAGTTGATTAGGATTTCTTGATTGCTATGTCGTTTGTAAAGTGTGAATAATTTTTGCCTTTATTAATATCTCCTTTTTATTACTTGAATTTAAGGCAACAGATCTTACCCTCTGATCCTTAACATATGTAGCACGTTTTGTGTTAAGCATAGGGGATCCTTGTGGGAGTCATGAACTTCCTGATGATGTTGATCCTGGGTTAACAAAAGCGCTCGTAAAGATGGTCGAGTGTTCATGCGAACAATGTCTCTCTACCCGAAAAGATAACAGTTTTATATGTTTTTAACATTAAGTATTTTTAACAGTTTGAATGTTTAACATATTGAATTAAAACTAATTAAGGTATTGTAAATAAAAAAGCTATAATAGTTTATTTTAACTTGTAAATATATAGTTTTAGCAATATGTAACAAGTGGTGTTAGGCCTTTTGTCATGGTGGGAGCATGTTCTGTAGAGATAGAAACGTGCTACATATGTTAAGGGTTAGAGAGTAAGATTTGTTGCCTTAAATTCAAGTAATAATCATAAATGCACATTTAATATGAGGTTATTAAATTTAATGACCTAATAGCAGGGGATTTCAATGCTAGAGTAGGTGTGCAGAATGCAATTTCTGACAATGTTTTGGGTAAGTTTAATGATCCTTGTGTGAATGATAATGGTGAAAGATTAATTGAACTCTGCATTGAGAATGGTTTGTGCGTATCTAATACATTTTTCAACCACAAGTATATCCACACATATACTTGGGAAAATCGTACTCTTGGTCAAAAGAGTGTGATAGATTTTGTTGTCTACGATCAGCGTTTGAAACACTTAGTTGTTGACACCCGTATGATGAGAGGTGCGGATGTTGGTTCTGATCATTACTTGGTAGTGTCACGAGTGAAACTTAATGTTGGTTGGAGGAAAAGGAATAGGAAGAGACCCAGGATAGAAAGAATAAAGGTTGATAGGTTCCTTGAAGATCATCAGTGGTATTCTGACTTACTCAGAAAACGACTGAAGGATCTGAAGTCTGGTGAGAGGGATGTAGAAAAGAAGTGGGAATGCTTTAAGAACTGTGTTGTCACTGCTGCTAAAGAGGTCTGTGGCACCACAATAGTGGGTAACAATAGAGGTGATGCTTGGTGGAATAGTGATATTGAAGAGGCAGTAAAGAGAAAGAAGGAAGCCTATTTGGGGATGTTGCAAGGTAGAGTCTCTGTGGATGAATATCGCTGTAAGAAGCGTGAAGCTGCTAAGCTGGTTCGCCACAGTAAGGCAAATGATAGGAAGGAGAAAGTGGAAAGGCATGAACTGGCTTTTTGGAAAGATAGGAAGTCCTTCTGGAAGTACATGAGACTCAGGAAAAATAGGGGAAACAAAGTTGTAAGTTGTGTGAAGAATCAGATTGGGGAAATGATATGGGAGCCCAATGAGTTAAGTGACAGATGGGGTGAATACTTCTGTAAGTTATTAGATCAGGAAAGCAAAGATGATTCTGAGACAGACGCAGATGATGTCACAATGAGGGATGAAAGCACAGGAGGGATCTCAAGAGAAGAAGTGTGTAAAGCTCTAAAATCTCTTCAGAATGGTAAGGCTCCGGGAGTTGATGGCATAACTGCAGAGATGTTGAAATATGGTGGTGACTCTATAATTGACTGGTTAACTGAAATTTGCCAGTTGTGCTGGGAGTTAGGAATGATCCCTCGGGATTGGAAGGATGCTATCATTGTTCCCTTGTATAAGGGAAAAGGTGATCAGACTGAATGCAGGAACTATTGTGGTATTAGCCTACTGAGTGTGCCAGGGAAAGTGTTTGGTAAGGTTGTTATTGAAAAAGTTAGGGGTCTTACATCATTGAAAGTGTGGGATGTTCAGAGTGGTTTTATGCCTGGTAAAGGCTGCACTAACCAGATTTTTGCATTATGCACGATGATTGAAAAGTATCTGGCTGTTGGGAAGAAAGTTTTTACTGCCTTCATAGATTTAGAGAAAGCTTACGACCAAGTGAATAGGACACTTTTGTGGAAGGTATTGAATTAATATGGTGTTACTGGGAATCTACTTAATAGTGTAAAAGCCATGTATGCTGGTAGTAGAGCTTGTGTACGAGTGAATGGTGTTTTATCAAAATGGTTTTCCATTGGTGCAGGAGTTAGACAAGGTTGTGTAATGTCACCATGGCTGTTTAATATATTTATGGATGCATGCATGCGTGATGCCAAAATAGATAATACTGGTTTATGTCTTGGTGATATCCGTGTGTGCAGATTGCTGTATGCTGATGACACTGTCCTGTTGGCAGAGAGCAAAAGTGAGTTGCAGAGTATGTTGACTCGGATGCACGAAGTTTGCATGAAATTCGATCTGAGTATAAATAAGGGAAAAACCAAAGTTATGGTGTTTGAGAGAGGAACGGGTAGCACTGAATGTAATGTAAGTATAAATGGTACTGTGATTGACCAGGTGAGTGAGTTTGTGTATTTAGGAAGCATGTTTGACAGAGAGAACAAGTTGGATGGTGAAATCAGTAGGCGAGTGAATTCTTCTTTGAAAGTCATAGCTGCTCTGGGAGGTTTTCACAGGAATGATGGGTTCTCTAGAGAGTCCCGCATGGCTGTGTTTGAAAGTGTAATTGTTCCTACTCTGATGTATGGTAGTGAAACCTGGGTACTGCAGAAGAAAATAGGAGTCGTTTGTGTGCTGGAGAAATGCGTTACTTACGTGGGGTTTGTGGCAAGACATGATATGATTGTGTGAGAAATGAAGATGTATTGCACAGATGTGTGATGTGAAGCAAAATGTTGTTAGCAAGGTGGAGACCAATATGCTTCGGTGGTTTGGCCATGTTGAAAGAATGAGTGATGAAATGCTTACTAAGAAAATATTTTCAGCCCAAGTGGCAGGAAGGAAAGGCAGAGGAAGGCCAAGGAAGACATGGGTGGATCAGATTCAGAAGTGTCTGCATGAGAAAAAGATTATAAGTATGAAGTATAAAAGATCTTGTGTATGGCGTGTAATGGGTATCAGTGAAGCCCGAGTTGTATTTCAAGATCGCTGTAAATGGAGAAGTTTGATACGACAACAATAAGTAAAAATATCTGGTAGTTTGTATTTCTTTTTGGAGCTAACCTCTCAATCTCAGAGAACAGCTTAGTGATATGTATGTATGCATAGCATGTATTTTTTATTTCCTATGATGATATTTCCTTCTGTTGATGTTTTGGAAATCAGTGTTTCTGAAGTTCCTCACTACAATTACTGTAAGTTTGATCTAAGTGCCCCATTGGCATAGCAGTCACACTCCAAAATTACATAATCTAATGAGCTTGGACAAATAACATCTCAGAATATGTTTGGATATTTAAAATTGAAATACTTTTGCGTAATTTCATTGCACAAAAAATTAGAGTTAATGAAACACTTTGGTACCATGTAAGTGGCCTTATTGTTACTAATTGTGGTGATGTAATGTTCACTGAAGCCTGATACAGAATTTTTACCATGCTCCAAATGCAATTCAGGCCAAACTGAGGTCATGTGGGAGGCTTAAATTTGGAGAAATGTAAAAACTGAGATCAGTAAACTGGGATTTCATCACATTTAATATATACTTATCAAGAAAAGTAAATTATGTGTTCAGAATCTCTCCTAATGATACAAAAATTATATCAGAGGCCTTACCAGGGTCATAAATTATGACAAGGAGAAATTTTGCAATGTTTTAAGCTAGAAAAAATGTCAACTTTTTAAGTTGTTTTACATGAAAACACACTGCAGGCTCCTGTGTTGTTCACAGAGAATTTCCTTAAATAAAACATGCATTTAAAAATTTTAATTAGAGTTTTCGCAAAGTAAATTCACCACCATAATACACTGCTTGCCACCCAAAATGCAACACCAAGAAGGAAGCATCTGATTGGCCTGAAATTCGCATCATGCGTCGCCCGCGAGAGGACATGCAAACGATTAGCATTGCAGGGCATATGCAAATCATGTGCACCCGGCACGCCACCGGGAAACACTAAGAAGGGTGCACAGAAGGGAAGTGTGTTGTGTTGCCGGACCTGTGCGTGGGAAGTTCCTGATTCCTCGTCGCAGAATACGGCAGTCATTCCAGCACGTTTCGGAATTTAACAGAGGACGAATAGTGGCTTATTGCGACAGCAGTTTATTGTACCTAGACATCGGTGCCCGTTTGGGACGACATGCAGCCACAGTGAGGTCAGTATGGATTCGGTGGGTGCAGGAGGGACAGACGGACCGACGTGAGCGATTGCACACTACCGAACGAGAGGACTGGCATGTTGTGCAGCGGGCATTGACTGGTCACACCGCCACATCACGAACGTTAGCGCAGGAATTAGGGTGTGTTGCGCAACAACCTGTGTCAGCACGTACCGTTCGACGTCGTCTGCAGGAGCAGGGACATGTCGCACGGCGGCCGTTACTCCGGTTACCATTGACGTTACACCACTGATAAGTGTGGCGGTAGTGGGCCGTTGAATGCCGCACCTGGACTACGGAATGGCACAACATTGTCTTCTCCGACGAATCCTACTTCTGCCTGCAACACCACGATGGTCGGATCCACGTGTGGCTGCACTGCAGCGAGAGACTGTAT
The DNA here is from genome assembly GCA_039090855.1 of Macrothele yani. Lineage (NCBI taxonomy): Eukaryota > Metazoa > Arthropoda > Arachnida > Araneae > Macrothelidae > Macrothele > Macrothele yani. The sequence continues at coordinate 144,705,391 of CM076995.1, read as the reverse complement.
GACGCCTGGTGTTATGCTTTGGGGCGCAATTGTATATGACACCCGCACACCTCTGGTACACATCGCCGGTACACTCAACAGACACTGCTACATTTCCGATGTTTAGGAGCCTGTAGTTCTCCCTTACCTGCAGGACCTGCCAGCGGCCACGTTTTAACAGGACAATGCGTGCCCACACGTGGCACGCATCGTGCAACAATTCTTCACAGCCCATTAGGTGTAACTGCTGCCGTGGCCCGCCTGTTCTCCCGATATGTCCCCCATCAAACACGTCTGGTCGCTGATCGGCAACCGAGTGGCCCGGCAAGCACCACCCACGGCTACGCCTGATGAACTGTGGCAGCGTGTGGAAGCAGCCTGGACCGACATACACCAAGCCCACATCCAAAGCCTCTTTTGTTCGATGCCGCGGCATGTAGCGGCCGCTATTGCCAGCCATGGGGCCACACAAACTATTGATGTCTGCGTGTTCCGCAAGTCGCATGGGCCTGTAAACTCAATCGTTTCATCTTTGTATCTGTTGTTATGTGTCCAGTAAATTTGGCTTTGCTATCTCGTGTCCTTCTTGGTGTTGCATTTTGGGTGGCCAGCAGTGTATATAAGTTTTTGCATGACCATTAAATATGGGTTAATATGGTTGGTGCAAAAAATATGTTCCCTTTAGCCTACAGGTTCATGCCTCTGTCCTTGTTACACCAGTATTGGGTTTAACTTACTTTGCATAGGGATGATCATAATTTAGTGAGCACTCAGGATGTATTTATTTTATATTTGGACATACTCGACCAAGTGCCCAGTTTTTTGGAGATCCATTATTAAAGTTCAAAGTTTAAAAGTTAATCTGTGATAATTGTGTACATCTTGTAACACTTACCATCAAATTGGTCTCTTCCTGCTAAGTTATCCCATTGGCCACCAAGTGTTATGGATGATATATAAGGATCTAAAAAATCATGCAGCAGTCTTTTAGAATTAACGCCTTGTGACTGGTTATCTACACTGATGTTGATGGGTGGATATTTTTCTTGATGGTAAATTAAACTGATCTTGTGCCAGCGACCATCATCAAGTGCTGGGAAATCCATTGCTTGAGAAACTTCTTCAGAAAGTTTGATTTGTGAAGAGTAGATCAGCTTTCCTTGCTTTAACTGGAAATAAAATAAGGCATTGAATATATTTGATCCATATTTTTACATTATTTGACATTCTATGACAAACCATAATTAAAATTGATCATAACTTTTATTTTAAAACAGCAAGTCATTTGAACTTATCAATAACCGTCACAATTAGTATTAAGCAACTAATACAAGGTGTTCATAAAAGAATAGTGGGGTTCACAGACATATATTTTCTGTATTTCCTATCTTATACAGTCATGGCATATCTCAATCGGAAGTGCAACTGTCCAAGTTGGATGTACGTCACTCAAAGTCCCTCTGTTTACACTTTTCGTCATCTGGCACATACCCAAGTGGTAGTCTAATTCCTGCCAGACCCGATCGAGCATATCTGGTGAGATGGCCTCTACAGCACAGGTGATCCTTTCCTGGAGATCCCGGAGGATCGGGGCATTATGGGTTCATAAACTGTTGATTTCACATACCCCCACATTAAGAAATCACATGGCATTAGGGCCTGGGACCAGGGTGGCCACCGGAGGAGTTGGTTGTGCACTTCTGCGGCATGTCCAATCCAGTGCTGTGGAAGAACACGATTGAGGAAGTGCCTCACATTATGATGGAAATGGGTGGGTGGGGGGGGGAGCACTGTGCTGTTGGAAAATGTAGTTGTAATTACTGTACATTCAAATAATAAACAGATTTCCAACATTTCCTGGTAGGTGGGACCAGTCACTGTAGCTTCAGGCAAGAGAAAAGGCTCCTACACTTGCCCATGCAAGCACAAAAGATGTTGACCTTCGGGAAATCACCCCCTCCTCCCCGAAGGTCAACGATTGCTACATATGGAGTCTTTGTCCTCCAGATATGGACATTATGCCTAATGACCTTTCCACTCAACTGGAAAGTGGCTTCATTGCTAAAGATGAGATGTTCCAGGATACCATCTTCTCATGTATGTCCTGGATGAACACAGTTCTCAGTTCCTTGTCTGCTGCTTTCAGCGCATGCAACAACCACAACTTGTATGGTTTCACTATTAACTGCTCACGCAACACCTTCCACAACATTGTTTTTGGCATTTGCAACTCTCTGCTTCCTCTGGCCAGTGACTTCCTCAGACTCCACTGACACATCTCCCTCACTCTGTCAACATCGCCATCGGACACACTTGGTTGGCCCAGACTCTTGCCTTTACACAGGCATCCGGTTTTTGCAAACTGCTTGTACCACCTGCAAATGTTATTTCTCATGTAGTGTGTGTGTACTCTTCTGAAAATGTAAATGAAACTCATGTCGCACTGTCACGACAGATTTGGACACTTCAAACTAGAGCATCCAGAAAGCCTTTTCCTCCTGGCTTGCCATTTTCTAAGTCACAGCTGCCAACACCACCAAGCAGGCATTTTTAGAGTCCACACCACAAAGTGGGCATAAAGAGAAACTTGGACAGCTGGGTGACAAATCTATGCATGCATTAATTTTCGTCGCCGGAAACTAACAGAGTTACATGTCTGTGAAACCCCACCATTCTTTTATGAGCATGCTGTACAGTAGATTTTGGTTAATTGGGGCATCCATTTATTTAGAACAGTTATTGAAGAACATCAGAAATTAACTCTTTGGGATAAAGCTTCACATAATTGAGGTAGCCGCTTAATTGGGCTGAAGTGTTCTAGCTCTAATGTGGTGTCCCAATTAACCGGAATCTACTGTATTAATTATGCTTTATTATGAAGAAAGATGTCACATTGGTGTAATCTTTATGGTTTTATGTACTTTAAGGTTTCGTGTACTGACATTTCTGTGTTCCAAATCTGAGGATAAAGTCATGAGTTTGTGAAGAATATCAGGTACAGGATTTTGTATTCAAGTTTTTGTAGAAATTTCCCATGTATGTTTCAAAGGCAATCTCTGATGTACACATGCAATACTATTTTCAAGATATAAGATTTATTATGTAGTAATTGCAGTTGACTTTAAAATTTTATATGGAGTCAAATCAATTTCTTTCAAAAATAACATAAAAATAAGTGCCAGTCATATGGCACATAAAGATGACAAAAACAATGTTAGTAATTCAGAAATACAGATTTGTCTCTCTAGTGAATGTGCTGTGTGTAAGTGAATTAAAAAGAAGGAAAATTGGGATGGAATGGTGAGTGTGTGGTCTGGAGTGTTGGACAATTTGGTAGGACAGGCTGGTGTAGGTGTGATTTTAAGTGAAAAGATGAACAACTTGATTCACTATAGTTGCATAAGTGAGTAAATTCTTCGAATTCATTTGAAAGTGAAACTTCATAGGATAACAAGTGTTATGGTGTATGCTCCTTGTGACTCTGAACCTTCTGATAGGAAGGAAGATTTCTGGAATGAGCTAAAAGCTGTTTTGAGCCAGTTTGGTGCTAAAGAGAGAAAGTTATTGCTGGGGATTGCAATGCTAGAATAGGTGTTCAGAATAGGATTCCTGATAATGTTCTGGATGAATTTAATGATCCTTATGTGAGGGATAATGGTGAAAGATTAATTGAACTCTGCATTGAGAATGGATTGTGTGTATCTAATATGTTTTTCAACCACAAGTATATCCACACATACACTTCAGAAAATCATACTCTGGGACAAAAGAGTGCAATAGATTTTGTAGCCTGAAACACTTATGTGATGAGAGGTGTGGATGTTGGCTCTGATCATTACTTGTTAGTGTCACAAATGAACCTGAATGTTACTTGTAGAAAGAGTAATAGGACTGTGTTGAAAAGAATAAAGGTGGAAAGGCATCCCTGAAGAACATCAGCGCTACTCTAATTTACTCAGAGAATGACGGAATGAGTGGAAGTCATGTAAGAGGGATGTAGAAAAGCAGTGGACATGTTTTAAGAACTGTGATGTCACTGCTGCTGAAGAGGTCTATGGTACTGCAATGGTGGGTAACATTAGAGGTGATGTTTGGTGGAACAGTGAGATTAAAGAAGCAGTTAAGAGAAAGAAAGCATATTTGGGGATGCTGCAAGACAGAGTTACTGAGAATGAATATCTTTGTAAGAAGCATGAGGAAGCTAAGTTGGTTTGCCAGAGTAAGTCAAAAGATAGGAAGGAAAAGGCAGAAAGACATGATTTGGCTTTTAGGAAAGATAGAAAATCTTTCTGGAAGTACATAAGACGTAGGAAAAACTGGGGAAATAAATTTTTAAGTTGGGTGAAGAATGGGATCAGAGAAATGATATGGGATCCCAGTGAGTTAAGTGAAAGATGGGGTGAATACTTCTGTGAGTTATTAGAGCATGAAAGCAAAAGTGATTCTGAGGGAGATGATATCACAGTGAGGTATGGAAGCACAGGAGGGATATCAAGAGAAGAGGTGTGTAAAGCTCTAAAATCTGTTCACAATGGTGGGGCTCCAGGAGTAGATGGCATAACTGCTGAGATGTTAAAATATGGTGGTGACACTGTAATTGATTGGTTAACTGAAATTTGTCAGTTGTGCTGGGAGTTAGGAATGGTCCCTCAGGATTGGAGGGATGCTATCATTGTTTCCTTGTATAAGAGAAAAGGTGATTATACTGAATGTAAGAACTATTGTGGTATCAGTTTGCTGAGTGTGCCAGGGAAAGCGTTTGGAAAGGTTGCTTTTGATGAGGTACAAGGTCTTACATCAGAGAAATTGTGGGATGTACAGAGTGGTTTTATGCCTGGTAAGCGCTGGACTTATCTAATTTTTGTATTACATATGATGATCGAAAAGTATTTGTCTGTTGATAAAACAGTTTTTGCTGCCTTCATTGATTTAGAGAAAGCTTATGATTGAGTAAATAGAATTCTTCTGTGGGAGGTACTGAATAAGTATGGTATTACTGGGAATCTACTCAATAGTGTGAAAGCCATGTATGCTGGCAGTAGAGCATGTGTACGAGTAAATGATGTTGCATCGAAATGGTATTCTATTGGTGCAGGAGTCAGACGAGGTTGTGTAATGTCACCATGGCTGTTTAATATATTTATGGATGTATGCATGTATGATGCCAAAATGGACAATACTGTTTTGTATTTGGGAAGCATGTTTGACAAAGAACAAATTACAAGGTGAAATTAGTAGGCGAGTGAATTCCTCATTGAAATTCATACCTGCTTTAGGAGGATTTCACAGGAATGATGGGTTCTCAAAAAAGTACAGAATGGCTGTGTATGAAAGTGTAATTGTTTCTACTCTGATGTACAGCAGTGAAACCTGGGTACTACAGAAGAGACGTTTGCCTACTGAACAGATGCGTTACTTATGGGGGGTTTGTGGCAAGACACATTCTTATGTGAGGAATGAAGATGTGTCACAATTGTGTAATGTGAGGCAACATGTTGTTAGTAAGATGAAGACTAATATTCTTAGATGGTTTGAGTGATGAGATGCTTACTAAGAGAATTTTTTCAGCCCAAGTGGCAGGAAAGCCAACATAATCATGGGAGGACCAGTTTCAGGAATGTCTGCATGAGAGATTATAAATATGAAGTACAAAAGGTCTTGTCTGCATTGTGTGATGGATGTCAGTGAAGCTTGAGCTGTGAGTTGAGATCACTGTAAATTGAGACATTTGATATGGAAAAAGTGAGGTCTTTCTTTGAGGAGCTAACCTCTGAATATCAGAGAACAGTTTAGTGATATGTATGTATATATATAGCACTGGAACAATAACATCTCAACCAAAGTAATTGAGAATGTACTAATTTCTCAGGTACTTAAAATATCAAGAATTTGCAGCAACAATTTGAACTTCAATAACCACATTAGCATACTATTAAACTGTTTTCTAGAAAACAAAATTCCAACATCTTTCATCAAAAGAACTTTAAGAAAAATTATTCTGAATAATAGAGTAAGGTTGGCAGATCTGTTTTAATTTCTACACAATTAATAAAATGATTCTGGCCAATGAAAGCCTTTTTTGGAAGTTGGTCTGGAGGATGCATATTAACTACAAAAAGGAACCTTAGTGCTATGGACAGGACAGTCCTATTAAAAATAAAAAATAAAATAATACTGATAAAATCACACAAAAAAACTTTAAAATTTGATTATAAAATAAAATAAAAATAAATAAAAAGAAAACTAGGTATTCACTCACTAGAATAACTAAACTAAAAATAGCAAAACTAACGTTAAAATAAATAGGATTATGAATTGTCTGTAGAAGTTCACTAAGGTAATTAAATACATATCATCATCATCATCATTGTCAACCATTATCAATCCACTGCTGGACGAAGGTCTCCCCAAGTTTCCTCCACAACGGTCTGTCTTGTGCCAGTCTCCTCCATGTCACTCCCGCATACTTTCGAATTTCATCCACCCATCTTCCATGTGGTCTTCTTCTGGGTCTTTTCCTGTCCCTTGGAATCCAATCTAAAATTTCGGCTGTCCATCGATTGTCTGTCCTTCTGGCAGTATGTCCAGCCCATTGCCATTTCAGGGATTTAACTCTGATCATGATGTCTTCCACTCTTGTCATTTTTCGGATCCACGAGTTCCTCTTCTTATCTCTCCTGGTTACACCAAGCATGCACCTCTCCATACTGCTTTGAGTTGTCTGTAGCCTTTGTATGTCTCTTTTAGTTAAGGTCCACGTCTCTGCAACATACGTAAGCACTGGAAGGATGCATTGAACAAACACTTTTCTTTTAAGACATAATGGCATATTGCTCTTGAAAATTATGCTGTTTCTTCCAAAAGCTCTCCAGTCAAGTTTTGTATGCCGATTAATTTCTTCATCAATGTGACCCTCACTTGATATCTGCTGTCCAAGAGAAACGTACGTGTCTGTTATCTCCAGCTTTTCTCCATCAATCGATAAATCTTCATTTCTTGTAAAAGCATTGAACATCACTTTTGTCTTCTGAAAGTTCATTTTTAATCCCACTTCTTTACTCTTGTCAGCAAGTTCCTGGATCATACTCTGCAGCTCTGATGGGGTAGTTGCAAAAATGACTATGTCATCAGCAAAACGAAGGTGGGTTAGATAATCTCCATTAATCTTTATTCCTTTTTTTCCCAGTTCAGTGATTGAAAGACATTTTCCAATGTGGCATTAAAGAGCTTCGGAGATATGGTGTCACCTTGTCTCACTCCCTTTCCAATTTTTATGTGTGTTGTATTTCCAAACAGCCGAATCTTTGCACTTGCATTTTCATAGATGTTATTAATAATATTAATGTATGCATCTTCAATACCGCAGGATTTCAGGGCCATTGTAACTGCTGATGGTTTCACCGAATCAAAGGCTTTTTCATAATCGATAAAAGCCATGCACAATGGAAGTTCATATTCCCTCGCTCTTTCAATTAGTTCTCTCAGTACGTGGATATGATCTATTGTACTGTAGCCACTCCTGAATCCAGCTTGTTCTCTCGGTTGAGATAATGTCCAGTGTCACTTTTAAGTGGTGTGAAAGAAACTTTAGTGAAGATTTTATAAACCACTGATAGGAGGCTGATAGGTCTGTAGTTCCTGAGATCCTCAATGTCGCCTTTTTTATGTAGCAAGATTATTGTAGCGTTGTTTCAATCCTCAGGAATCTTTCCTTCATTAAGGCATCGAGTGAAAAGTTGGGCGATTACTGTTTCAATTTCCCCACTTGCTTCTTGTATGATGTCTACGGTAATTCCATCTTCTCCTGGAGCTTTCCCCCGCTTCATGTTCTTGATTCTATGTGCAACTTCTGCTGGGAGGACTGGAAGAACTCTGGTACTGGTACCTTTCATGATGTCTGGAGTATGTGTATCATCCCTTTCATATAATTTGGAGTAGAAATCTTTCACCCTTGTCAAAATTTCATCTCTATTTCTTGTTACAGAACCATCTTCTTTTCTCAGTGCCATAATCTGTTTTCTTCCCTTACTGAGATGTCCCTTTGCTATCTTTAGGCTTTGGTTGTTTTCAATTGCTTTCCTTACTATTTCACAGTTGAATTTCCTTACGTCTTCAGTGATACTTTTTCGCACTGTCTAGCATAGCTCTATATATTCCACTTTGGAAGTCACATCTTCTTTAGTTGTCCTCATCTCTCTTCTTTTTTGCATCAACATTTTGGTTTTTCCTGATAATTTGTTCACATGCAACTTGTTCTTAGACCCAGCTAATTTTGTTGCTGTTTCCATAAGAGCTTTGGTTACTTTTCTGTTAACTTTAGAAATATCTACTTCTTCCGATGTTAAGCCTTCTAAAGCAGAGAATCTGTTCTTCAGTTCCAACTTGAAGGTATTATGGTGTTTTTTAAGGTTGGTTATGTCAATACATTTTGTTTGTCTTATGAGCTTGCTACGTTCGAGTTTAGTGTTGAGGTGCATCTTACATCTCACCAATCTATGGTCACTACCTGTGTTGAACTTGTTTAACACACTGCAGTCTTCTATGACGAATTTTTTGTTACACATAATAAAATCAATTTCACTTATCGTCCCATTTGGATGTCTCCATGTCCATTTCCTGTGTGGCTTTTTCTTGAAAAAAGAGTTCAAGATGAAAAACCCTTTTGCCTCTGCAAACTCAACGAGAGTATTTCCACGCTGGTTTCTGTTGCTGTGACCGAATTCACCTACTGAAGTTTCATTCTGTTGCTGTTGCCCTATGAAAGTTCAGCCATGTTTTTTGGCAGTGGTGGCAGAAAAGAAGCATAAGAGGTAAGCTCTCTTCTTTGTACTTGTAGTTTGGGAGTTCCAAGTTCAATTTATGAACTTTTTAAGCAGTTATTTTCTATCTTTTGCATCAGGCAATTAGGTGCAAGCAAGTCTATTAACTTTTTGTATTTTTTTCTCTTTCACTTTACTTGGAAACTTAGCGAGTTTTTTAGGGCACTTAGGCAAAGTAGCTGGCCGTTTTATTGTTCTTGTAGTCAATGATGTGTTTTCAATGTCGGTAAGAACGTAATAACTACATTATTATGCACTTAAAGCACTCCTGGAATACTTTGTATATATTGCAACTAATTGTTAACGTCATATAATGTTCACAAAGCATTTTTTTAGTTTGTTATTATCATTTTTTAATTTTTGTTCTTGTGTTGTCAGTTGTTGAGGAGTAGGGGGTTCAATATTCCAGTTTTCTTTCAGGAATCTATTCTTTAAAAAATTTATTATTTTTTATTATATGGCAGTTTGATTAAGCGGTTTTTTCACTGCAAAGCATAAGAATCTGTAGTGCTTTTGTATTGCTATTCTTGTTTAAATTCTCTCTTAGGCAACTAGGTAACTTGGCTTCATTCAGTCACTCTCACAACTTGTGTTTTTTTGTAATCGTTTTTCTGTTTTTTAGTAGCAGATGACGAGCATGGGTTGGGCCAGGAAAGCTATAGATGCATGCAAAAATAATATTATCTTGTGTTTCGTCATGCAACTCTGAGGAGGTTATGATATTTAAAAAATAAAATTTTTTCGGTGGGCTTATTACTTGCTTCTGTGGCTTTGCAGAAACCCATTTCCAACTAGGTCTTTGTGGAAGTGAGAAAATGCAGAGTTTTGCTGGTCCTTGATAAAGCCTAGGCCTGGCATTCTCGACACTTTCTACATTCAGTTTGCTATTATTTTATCCTCTTTTTACTCATACCTGTCAGTATATGAGCTTTTCTATGTTGTTATTGGTATGAATTAAAAAAATTGTTTTTGCTACTGTCTCTTAATGGTATATCTATATGCATGTATTTTGTTGACTGTAGTATATTATTTTAAAAGCAAACAATGTATTTAGTTTTGGTTCTGTTCCTGATATAGTGTGCTGTGGATGGTACACTTAGAGCAGCCGGCTTCCAACCACATGGTTACGGGTTTGATCCCAGCTCAATGCCTAACCACTAAATATCCGCCATGCCTTGGAGAGCACGTTAACTCAGTACCTGGGTATTGGAACTCCCATTACAAATAAGGGCATCTATTCTACTGACCTATCTCACATCCATGTGACTATTTTATTAGGCACCCTAGCCCAAACCTTTTATCTTTCTACTTCTGAGGTTTTTTTAAGACCTGGGGTTAGACACTCCATCCTGATGAAGTGACTAGTTCATGAGATTGTTGATGATGTCTCAGGACTTTGTTCCTCTCTATTTTCAAAGTTTCTCATAAGCTGATTGGCATGATCTTAACTGATTCCTAATTCATTTTGTGATCAGTCTAACTATATTTCATTTGATTAACATTTTAGGCCAATTTTTGTTCTCTCACAACAGTCTCCAATTATCTTCCAGGGGTAAAAAAAGGTCTAATAGGAAATACACTGCTGGACATTAAAATTGCCTCACCCTGTTGGATTCAGAGTGTCAGCATGAAATTGATAGGTGTGTGTGTGCAGCAAATGGTATAGGTAAATTGTTTCGAGTATGTGACCAGTCACATGAGATGTGGGATAGATAAAAGGGCAAACTAACCTGCCGAAGCCATGCAGTGCCCTGTATTCCAGGTTGTACAGAACAAAACAATGAAAATTCCTTACACATTGTTAATTTCACCAGTTAATATTTATTTATTGACAACCTAATTTCAAACTTTTTCTATGGCGATTTTTTTCTTAGTGCATTGTATTATTTTGCAAATTTGCCATAGTAAGTCACAGATAAAGTAGTATCAACGTAGTCAAATCATATGAACTGGTACAAGACATTTATAAACCATTCTTTGTTCTCAAAGTGGGAGGTACATTGTTCAAAATTTTATTTGGGGGCAAGGGGAGAAAGGAAACAAGAATGAATCACTGAGAGTGATATCATGTTTTATAGGCTTTTCACCAAATAGTTACTTTGACAGTTCCTGTAGTAAATAAAGTATCCAAGTGATATACTGAAAGACGTACTATGTTTTACAGTATATAAGACACATACCATCTCTTCAGTGAAAATTTAGGTAAAAAAAAATATTTTTCTTTAATTATTAAATGTTCAATGTTTACTCTATTATGCATCTTCAGTGATAGTTCTGATATATAAACTTAGTAGCATGTGATAGAAAACACAAAGTTTAGGAAAAATAACTTTCTGAATATAGTATGTGAAATATAAAATTCAATGAAAATATTATTTTATGTGAAAGGGAAAACAAAAGCTTAGCTGTAGCAGAAACAAAAAACATCTCATACAAAGCATGCAATTTACCAAATGAGCAAAAAACAAATGAAGTGATTCAAAATGAAAATATCTACCATAAGTAAATAGTAAAACGTTCTCACACAGCATTTATATACTTGCACAATGCAAATTCATTCCCATCACTGCTATGCAAAATATGTGGCTGTTGGTGTTATGTAAGGGATCCATTACTCTATGGGAAACCTAAAACATTACATATTGGATGCAGAGAAATTTTTTAAACCTTTTTTTTAGGAAAAAAGGGGGGGGATGCATTTTATATGCTGTAAAATATGCTAGTGTTAATGGAATTTTATGGGACTAAAAAAATATCTGCGTTGTGCACAAATTTCCATTTAATACAACCATTAAAAGATATAAAATAATGAATGATAAAACTTAATGTATAAAAGGAACTCACGCAACAGATGCATTCCATAAACAATCACTATTTACTGCTGCACCTAGTGTACAGTTTACATTCTGAGCCATAGTTTTTACGTTTTCCAATAATCTGTTCTGTGCACATATTTCTTTGAAGTAGCATCACAACTCTCCACTGAAGGCTTTGCTGCACTTACCATCTGATTAAGTATGCTGTTGCTGTGAGTTAGCAAAGAAAACTAATTTCTAGTACACTTTCTAAAAAGATACGTTGGTAGTCCAGAAAGTAATACCCGCTAGTGTATAGAGGGCACGCGAGGCAGCAGATGCAGCGTGGTTAAAGTCGTCCATCCTCAGTCAGACATTGGCGCGGCTCGTAGCGAATTTCGTGTTAATGCAGTGAATGGGACCGTTGTTGTGCTTGTTTGAGAAGTTGCAGCCAATTGAAAATCCCACAGAGTACAAGATGTGTTCTGTGATTCGTTTTTTGAATACTGAAAACGTTCATCTGAAAGACAGTCATCATTGTATTATGGCTGTTTACAGTGAAGGGGTGATGGACGTATCATTGGTACGGCAGTGGGTTTGGATGTTTAATGTGGGGAGAGCAAATGTGGGTGATGACCAGGTGCTCTAGCTGCCCATCGCTCGTTACAGCAGACCTCAAGGAATGTGTTAATGATGTCGTCAGACATGAGCGCCGCAACAAACTCGCATTGCATGCCCATTTCCTAGAAATTTCTTGCGCACTGCTACATGAAATTGTAACAGAACACCTTGGCTATCGGAAAATTTGCGCGAGGTGGGTGCCATGGATGTTGATTAATGGCCACAAAGAAAACCATAGGGGTGCATTTTTTGACCTGTTATGTACAAACGGACGATGAATTTCTTGACCACATTGTGACAGGAGATGAAACGTGGGTCAGTTATTTCACGCCGGAGAACAAACGCCAGTCACTTGAGTCGCACTGTTCCCAGTCCCCCACGAAACTGTGTAAGTGTAAGCAAACACTTTTGGTAAAGAAGGTCATGGCTACAGTGCTTTGGGACCACAGAGGTCTCTTGCTGGTTGAGTTCATGCTCCGAGGCACAACCATCAATGCCGACACCTATTGTAGAATACTGCAGAGACTGCATAGGGCCATCCAAAACGAGCTTCTGCGGCATGCTGTCTAAGGGTGTGGTGTTTCCCCATGACAATGCATGACCTCACGTGGCACGTCAGACCCAACACCTGCTTCAGGGTTTTAAATGGGAGGTTCTGGATCATCCAGCCTACAATTCAGACTTGGCTCCCAGTGATTACTATTTGTTCATCAAATTGAAGGACTTTTTGGGAGGACAGTGCTTTGCTAGTGATGATGATTTGAAAGACAGAGTGCAACAGTCATTGCAGGGACTGGTGGCAGAGGTATATGATGAAGGTATTCAAAAACTAGTCACACGATAGGACCAGTGCTCAAACACTGACAGTGATTATGTTCAAAAATTAGTGATTATACACTGAGTGGCCACTTTATTATGACCATCACCTCAGTACTTCGTTGGGCCACCTTTTGCCTTTAATACTGCGCCGATTCTTCGTGGCATGGACTCAACAAAATGTTAATAGGTGGTTTGTGGAATCTGAGACCATGCTTGATGAATAGCTCTTTCCAGGAGTGTGAGATTGCAGGGTTGTGGATCCAGCTGTCTGATGGCTCATTCAACTTCATCCCACAAATTCTCAAAGGGGTTGAGATCTGGAAATTGTGAGAGCCACCTAAGCAAAGTAAACTCACCCGCATGTTCCCGAAACCAATCCTGTACAATACGAGCACTATGGCAGGACGCATTATCTTGTTGAAAGTAGCCATCACCATTGGGATAAACCATCCACATGACAGGATGCACTTGGTCTGCAATGATGTTTAGATATGATGTGCCAGTCAGACGTTGATCAAAACGAATTAAAGGGCCCAAAGCATGCCAGGAAAACATTCCCCAAACTATAACGTTGCCTCCACCAGCTTGAAGGGCTGTAGCAATGCATTTGGGGTCCATACTTTCGTGCTGTTTCTGCCAAAGTCTCACTCGGCCATTGGCATGGTGAAACTGAAAACATGATTCATTGGACCACATAATTTGTTTCCAATTATTGACTGTCCAATCCTTGTGCTCCTGTGCGAACTGGAGACATTTTCTCTTGTTAACTGCAGACAGCAAAGATGTTCGAACAGGTCTTCGGCTGCCATATCCCATCCGATGCAGTGTATGACGAATAGTGCGTGCAGAGATCATTTGAGGGGATCCTTGATTAAGATGGTCTGTAATTTGCTGCACTGTTGCCCTTCTGTTGTCTGTTACCAGTCTGGACACTCTCTGTTCCGCCCGAGCAGTCACTAGTCGATGACGACCACACGTTGCACATAGAGACCCAGTTTTTTGGCTGACAGTCCAGTCTTTAAACACTTTAACAACATCTGCTCTGGAACATTTCACGAATGTGGCAGTTTCGGTGATACTCGCTCCATGGCTCCGAGCTCCTACAATCATCTCACGTTGTAAGTCCATCAAATCGCATTTTTTACCCATCTCGTCACCCAAAAATCACTTTTACTACTGTCGCAAGCACTAAGCTTTCCCTTTTTATACTAGTCTCGCCATCTGGCAGCAACAGCGTGCAGCCATAGCTTATTTTCTTAAAACTGTCAGGTGGTCATAATAAAGTGGCCATTCAGTGTATATAGTATTAGTGAGAATGCAAAAACTCGGACGTCAGTTTTTTTTTTTTTCATAATGGGTATTACTTTCTCGACAACTCTCATACATTAGATCATCCATAAATATCTAACTTCCAGCTCACATTAACTTTTGAACATTAGTCCTAACACTCCGGCTTCGAATTTTATAGGACAGGAAGGGTTTCAGAGTGTTTTCTCCTGGATAAAATGAGGGCAAGATGTTGCTTGATTAAGTTAAGTGTGAGTGTGTTTGTTTTATTTCTATGAGCAATGGCATTGACAATGAACAACTGGCTCCATGTCACTGATATACTTCTGTAGCTACTCATTATCAGGACTGAATGAGTCATAACCATTAATTTAAGAAATGAAATGCTTAGTGCCACAGGCTGACTAATCTCTTTCTAAGACTGCAGTGATCCTTGGAGGAATAAGAAAAAAATTATCCACATTGAAAAAAATGTAAAAATTGCAAATATGCAAATGATTTTTTTTTCTGAAATCTGCACATTTTTTTTTTTTTTTTAGTATTTCTGTTTAGAGAATCTTCATTTAATAAAGTCAGGTTCCTATTTAACTTGTGTACTGTTTAAGATGAAGTTTTTTTTTTCTTTTTGTAATTCCTTGAGAGAGTCCATACAAAGAAATATAAAATAAAAAATAACTTTTGCATTTGAATTGAAATATACTTGACCACAAGTTGATTGATCCCTTTAAATATTCTGCTTGTTTTATTTGAACAACTAGATGAAACCCGTCAAAATCAACGGTAAGTTTTTTTTTTTTTTTAAATAAACTCATATGAAACAACAAATGTAAACTTTATTTGATTGACAAATTCATTCAACCACTTCAGTAAAGACAATAGTCCAGGTTCGGGATTTTTTTTCCTAATTTAGGGTCACTGGTACCAGGGAAGGGAGAGAGCCAGTACCATAAGACAAACACAACATCCATACCTCACCGGGATTCGAACACGGAGCCTTCGCGAACGAATCATCATAAGCCAGCGCTTAGACCACTGCACCACCGGGCTGCCAAGTTCGTTATGAGCATCACGACTGCACCCTTTTTCAGTCATAAAATGTGAGACAGAAGTCCACTCATCTCGATCGTGTGCAAAAATTCAACTGGATAACACACTCTTTCACTCTCATCTTCAGTCACAACTGTGTTTGTAAATGTTATTGGAATGAGATTCGCATTGCGAATACTCTTCATTCTCTCTTGTCTGAGACATATAGTTGCGACTCATTGATCGCTCACGCCTTCCAGTAAGGCTCTTACATTTTCTTTTCTATTTTTCTGTGGGAGAGACATTCTGTTAAGGGTATGTATGCAATAAAGTATTTACGTACTTTAGAACTGAAGATAGAACACTTTGCACACACCAAGTCTGACACTGATGAACTGAGCGCCTGATGTAGATAAGGGCCACACGCTTCTCCCATAGACTTTACATGGTAACTTTGCCGCCCGTCATGCCCGAACCATTGTCCCAATCTCAGTTTTCTCTTCGACTGAAACATTTACATGGTAAGATCTTTATTTTGATACCTGAACAATATTTTTACGTTCAGCCGTTCTCTCAAAATTGGTCTCAGAGTAAAAAAATCTTATAGAATGAAGATATAGATGGCGCAACTCAATATGTACATTCTAAACATTTTCACTAACAATGGTCAACAGAATGTTTATTTACATCTTTACATAATGGGAAACACCTTACCTATGTGAATAAACTGAATCGAATGAATATTAAATTGTATATATATCACACAGTCCAACAGCATAACGCAGTCAGGTCTTCGAAAGTGTTCGCTGTTCCGATGAAAAGAACTTTGATAAGAGTGCCTGCTAGCGTTGCTTTGCACAACGGTTCTCTCAGAAAAGAGAAGACTTTGGACTATCTCGGTCCCTTCATGCTTCCGCCTTCAACAACGCGTGAGTCAACCGTAGGCAATCGAATGTCAACCGCCAGCTTTTCCCATAGACTTTACATGGAAACTTTGCCGCCCCACAATGCCCAAACTGTTGCCCCAATCTCATTTTTCTCTTCGACTGGCACATCTACATGGTAAGACCTTTATTTTGATACCTCAACCATATCTTTATGTTCAGAGTTTGCCCCAAAATAGGACTCACAGTAAAAAAACTTATAGAATTAATATATAGATAATATGTTATTGTCATAACCTTGTAATGTTTTAGGTTATTGATCTTATACTAACAATAATGAGATTATTCTGCTTGTTACTTGAATGAAAGACTATACCGGAACATTTGGTTTATAAAATTATTTGGGTATAGTGTTTTTCCATAGCCTAAACTAGCTTCTCAGCTTTTGTTTACATCTGTTCCCCTCTCTTCCCCTTATCTTCTGCTTTTCTTTCCCATGGGTCTTGAATTTAAGCATAGCTGTGTCATGAAACACCATTAACTAATCAGTTAATCAAACTACATGAAATTTGCTCAGTAGCTTTAAATACCTTACATCTACTGGTTTTGGTTAATTTGCTCAGTATCATTCTTGAACAAATCAGAACTATCATATTCAATGGAATTATTCCATCAAATTTTGTATGCATGATTCCTCATCATCATTTGGAACTTCTGTAACTTCCAGATTTTTCACAGCATTTGCATGTATGTGAAAATATAACAAATGTACATTAACTATGTGCATTAAAATGTTAGAAATGATACATACTTGCAACATAGTATATTCATCATCAGTTGCTGCATGAAGAAGTACTCCACTCTGAGATTTTGTTCGTATGTGAAATGAGAAATTCTTAATGGCTGCATCTTTTGCTTTGTCACTCATGAGCTGTATTCTGTGATGCTTTTCTTGAGGAATCAGTTCAATAAATGCACCACTTCCAACACTGTATGGCTTCATTGCTGGAAAAAAATGTGTAATGTTTGATTAATATTAATTGCAAATACAAAGTGTAGCTCTTTACTTTCAAAGAACACAGTCCAGATAAATGATGAGCAGTGTTTTGTTGTTCATCTAAACATTTTAGGGCATCAGGTTAACAAATTGAGGCAAATGATCCCAGGTTTTGGATCTCCTAGTACAGTTTTAATCTGAATTTAATGAGCTGTATCTCTTTTGAAGCTAAGCTGTCAGTGCCCTCTTTTTTTTTTTAAAGTGTTATGTTTTAATTCTTTTTTTTTACTTGCATGATTGTTTGAACTTAATGGAACTAACTTTTTATTTTCAAGTAGCATGAGCAATGTATTTTCTGATGATTATATGCATTTATCCAATGACTAAGCTGAATCTTTGTTGAACTCAAAAATATTTTGTTTTTAATTTTAAATCACCCACTGTGTTAAATTGGTGAACCAAATGCTGAAAAATGTCCCTGAGATTAATACACATTAATACACACTATTGATGTGGATTAGGAACATCAAACAGAAGTCACCGTTCTTTCCATGTTTATAAGTGAGTCACGGAAAAATTCTCATAGGCCGCCACTGGGAATTGAACCCAGGTTCTTCCAGTTACATACCGGACATGCTACCACTGCACATAGCGGCCTCGAATTCTCCAGACTTGTGCAGTGGTAGCATGTCCGGCATGTAATTGGAAGAACCTGGGTTCGATTCCCAGTGGCGGCCTATGAGAATTTTTTCGTGACTCACTTATAAACGTGGAAAGAGCAATGACTTCTGTTTGATGTTCCCTGAGATGATTATTAGTCTGTAAGAGTTATTTGTGTCTTAAATTTACCCTACCTGAATTGCTTACCAAAATGCCCTTTCAAAGTCCTGAAATTATGTTAAAGTTATGAGGGCTGAAATTAATCCCTTCAATAAACAAATGCTTTCACCATGCCATTTTCAGGATTTTCAGCTCACTGAATACTTCTCAAGAAAAATTATGGAAAGTAAATGAATTTGTGAAATAAATATGTACTTTAAGGTGCCAAAATTACGTTTTTTTAATTTGTTTATTTGAAACTTTTAGAGGTCATAAACAAGAATTATTCCTTTCTTGTGACCTTCAGTGCCCTAAAATTTTCAGCTTAATGGGAATCTTATGAGTACCAAAATTAATATTTTTCAACATGAATTGGACAAAAGGAATTAATGGAAATCTTACAAAACAAAAATGTCTAAATATATGTAAGACCATCAAAGTGAATACATTTGCAAGATTTATATATATATATATTTTTCCCTGTTTGTACTAGAACATTCTGAAGTGGGCATTTTTATCTACAGATGTGTTTACATTATGCCCTAGCTTTCCATGGCATCAACTTAGTAAAATGTTTAAACTGTGACCATGTGGTGATGTCACTACAATACCATTAAATGAAACTATGGTAAATTTTCTCTTGTAACTTTATACAACATTTCTGAAATTTAACAGAATATTTTTATTTAAAGCATGCCAGACAGTGATATGACACAGTGAATTTTGAACTTAAATGGATGACCTAATACTAAACATTTAATTTCATTGCATAATGTTTTGATTCCTTTCCTTCATTCCCACCCTTTTTTTGTCATACAGTCTCAAAGTTACAGTTACCCAGTACATTTAAAGTCTTTTGAGGAAATGCACACAAATAATCTTATGCAGCCAAATTTACTTGTGATGAAATAAAAATACAGCATTTTCATTGCAAAATGAAAATTCAATCTACTCGCAGAGTTTTATCATTTAACAGAGAAATAAATTTCATTTTATTTCATTTATGAGAAGTAGTTAAGTTTTATGCTGAATCATGCACCGTAACTGAGAGTAATTGCATAACTCAAACAAAGTTATGTTTGATTTTTCTGTTATGGTGTGTGCTTTTCAGACTGTTTGAAGTATATATTGTAGCAAAAATAATTTTTTAAATCCTAGTTCCAAAGACCAAATATTTGGATTAAAAAAAATAATAATAATAATTCACCAGTGATGATGTTTAGAACCTGCAAAGGTAAGCCAAGTCCCTCCCTACCTATCTTCCTCTCTTTTGCATTTTATTCCAGAGAAAGTTGTGGAAAGAGTAAGGGCAGTGGCATACCAGAGACCCCCCCCTCCCCTGCAAAAAATATCATCGAGGCCTTTTTGTGAAAATCGATTAGATTTCAATTATTGAAATTTTTAAATTTCATATTACTAATTATTATTTATTTGGAAAATTTCTAATTCCATATTATTATTTCAATTATTTAAAATTGTGATTTTCATATTATTAATAGGTTTTATAATCCCCGGAGGACCGGACTAGGCTGCCATCTGATGCTGACCTTGGCAACGTACAATGGACGCTCCCTATCTTCTGATTCAAGGCTTCTTGAATTGGAAGAGGAACTACAAAGGATCAAGTGGGACCAAAGAAAGGTGACTTGATCACGCTAGTTACGTTAACCAAAACTTTTACAAAAAGTTCGTAAGTTGAAGCTTTCGACCTTATCTTAGGTCTTCATCACGCCAATCATGAAGACCTAAGATAAGGTCGAAAGCTTCCAACTTACGAACTTTTTGTAAAAGTTTTAGTTAACGTAACTAGCGTGATCAAGTCACCTTTCTTTGATAATATTGTTACGTGTTTTGCCCATAATCGTCATCAAGTGGGACATCGTGGGGCTAAGTGAGGTAAGGAGAAAAGGAGAAGATCTCATCGAACTGAAAAGTGGACATCTCTTCTACTATCGTGGGACAGATACTGGCAGAACTAGTGGTGTTGGATTTATAATAAACAAGAAACTGAAGGATAAAGTTGTAGAAGTTGAAAGTTCCTCTGACAGAGCTGCACGGCTTGTTATCCAACTCTCGAAAAGATACCAGGCTCAGATTATTCAAACTTATGCACCCACCACAAGTCATCCTGAAGAAGAAATAGAAGAATTTTATGAGGAAATTTGTCATCTAAATAATAAAGGTAAGCAGCACTTGAAAATAATTATGGGAGATTTCAATGCAAAAAATAGGGCAACGGCAACAGAATGAAACTTCAGTAGGTAAATTCGGTCACGGCAACAGAAACCAGCGTGGAAATACTCTCGTTGAGTTTGCAGAGGCAGAAGGGTTTTTCATCTTGGGCTCCTTCTTCAAGAAAAAGCCACACAGGAAATGGACATGGAGACATCCAAATGGGACGACAAGTGAAATTGATTTTATTATGTGTAACAAAAAATTCATCATAGAAGACTGCAGTGTGTTAAACAAGTTCAACACAGGTAGTGACCATAGATTGGTGAGATGTAAGATGCACCTCAACACTAAACTTGAACGTGGCAAGCTCATAAGACAAACAAAATCTATTGACATAACCAACCTTAAAAAACACCATAATACCTTCAAGTTGGAACTGAAGAACAGGTTCTCTGCTTTAGAAGGCCTAACATCGGAAGAAGTGGACATCTCTGAAGTTAACAGAAAAGTAACCAAAGCTCTTATGGAAACAGCAACAAAATTAGCTGGGTCTAAGAACAAGTTGCATGTAAATAAATTATCAGGAAAAACGAAAATGTTGATGCAAAAAAGAAGAGAGATGAGGAAAACTAAAGAAGATGTGACTTCCAAAGTGGAATATATAGAGCTATGCAAGACAGTAAGAAAAAGTATCACTGAAGACGTAAGAAAATTCAACTGTGAACTAGTGAGGAAAGCAATTGAAAACAACCAAAGCCTAAAGATAGCAAAGGGACATCTCAGTAAGGGAAGAAAACAGATTATGGCACTGAGAAAAGAAGATGGTTCTGTAACAAGAAATAGAGGCGAAATTTTGACAAGAGTGAAAGATTTCTACTCCAAATTATATGAAAGGGATGATACATGCACTCCAGACATCATGAAAGATACCAGTACCAGAGTTCCTCCAGTCCTTCCAGCAGAAGTTGCACATGCAATCAAGAACATGAAGCGGGGAAAAGCTCCAGGAGAAGATGGAATTACTGTAGACATCATACAAGAAGCAAGTGGAGAAATCGAAACAGTACTCGCCCAAATTTTCACTTGATGCCTTAATGAAGGAAAGATTCCTGAGGATTGGAACACCGCTACAATGATCCTGCTACATAAGAAAGGTGACATTGAGGATCTCAGAAACTACAGACCTATCAGCCTCCTATCAGTAGTTTATAAAATCTTCACTAAAGTTCTTTCACACCGCTTGAAGGTAACACTGGACATGGCTCAACCGAGAGAACAAGCTGGATTCAGGAGTGGCTACAGCACAATAGATCATATCCACGTGCTGAGAGAACTAATTGAAAGAGCGAGGGAATATGAACTTCCATTGTGCATGGCTTTTATCGATTATGAAAAAGCCTTTGATTCGGTGAAACCATCAGCAGTTACAATGGCTCTGAAAACCTGTGGTATTGAAGATGCATACATTAATATTATTAATAACATCTATGAAAATGCAAGTGCAAAGATTAGGCTGTTTGAAAATACAACACACATAAAAATTGGAAAGGGAGTGAGACAAGGTGACACCATATCTCCGAAGCTCTTTAATGCCACATTGGAGGGTGTTTTTCAGTCACTGAGTTGGGAAAACAAGGGGATAAAGATTAATGGAGATTATCTAACACACCTTCGTTTTGCTGATGACGTAGTCATTTTTGCAACTAGCCCATCAGAGCTGCAGAGTATGATCCAGGAACTTGCTGACAAGAGTAAAGAAGTGGGATTAAAAATGAACTTTCAGAAGACAAAAGTGATGTTCAATGCTTTTACAAGAAATGAAGATTTATCGATTGATGGAGAAAAGCTGGAGTTAACAGACACGTACGTTTATCTTGGACAGCAGATATCAAGTGAAGGTCGCATTGGTGAAGAAATTAATCGGCGTACAAAACTTGCCTGGAGAGCTTTTGGAAGAAACAGCATAATTTTCAAGAGCAATATGCCATTATGCCTTAAAAGAAAAGTGTTTGATCAATGCATCCTTCCAGTGCTTACGTATGGTGCAGAGACGTGGACCTTAACTAAAAGAGACACACAAAGGCTGCAGACAACTCAAAGAAGCATGGAGAGGTGCATACTTGGTGTAACCAGGAGAGATAAGAAGAGGAACTCGTGGATCCAAAAAATGACAAGAGTGGAAGACATCATGATCAGAGTTAAATCCCTGAAATGGCAATGGGCTGGACATACTGCCAGAAGGACAGATCATCGATGGACAGCCGAAATTTTAGATTGGATTCCAAGGGACAGGAAAAGACCCAGAAGAAGACCACATGGGAGATGGGTGGATGAAATTCGAAAGTATGCAGGGGTGACATGGAGGAGACTGGCACAAAACAGACCGTTGTGGAGGAAACTTGGGGAGACCTTCGTCCAGCAGTGGATTGATAATGGTTGACAATGATGATGATGATGATGAGAATTTTAATAATGCAAGTTGTTTGGAACCTACAGGCAGTTTTCATAAAACCAAAATTGTTGCCCCAGTTTTATACGAATTCAAAATATTACAAAACACTATATATAAATTTCATTCTTTAGAGAACTAGCCATTTCTTTGAAATTATCCTGGAAATTTTATTATTTTAGAGAACTAGCCATCTCTTTGAAATTCATCATGATCACACACACACACACTCAACTGTCATATGATAGCGTCTGATGATCTTTTCCAATTTATAAGAAAACACAGAACATAAGTTAGCAAATAATTAAAAATATAGAATTGTGGCATAAAAAAAAAGTACAACTACTTAATTATTTACTCCTGAATATAAAAACCACACTTAACATAATTCCACAATGTTTTGCACATAGTAAAATTTTTTCTCTTGACTCTGTCATAAAAAGCATCCCACAAGTCTTGGTTTCTTCGTCCCCACTCCCCATGAAGAACATGCTTTAGTTCATTCATATTCTGAAGGATGCGTAGTTATGTGCAAACAGCTGTAATACATAACACCTTATCCTCATTGGTACAAAAATTTCATTCATTGAGCTGATATTTTTTTCACATTGTCTTGCTAATACACATGTATATGGCTGCGAAAAGGGGCCTATAGTCCTCTCGAAAAAAATGGATGCTTTCCTGTCATCCAATTTTTGCAAACTAAAACCACAGAAGTGTTTATAAATATTTATCTTATTTAATGGAAAAAAATGCCAAAATTGGTTTTCTTTTTAATATTTCCTTCGAATCAGCCGTCAGGAATTACTTGCTATTTTTTTAACCACTTTCATATGAAAAATTTTGTAAAATCTTTTTACTGTGGCAAGAGGCCCCCCTGCAATGTGGGGGTTGTGGGGGCTATCAATACACCCCTGATTAACCCTCCAGTTGGCAGGAGCTTTTGAAGACTCAATGCAGAATTTTGTCGACATGTATTACACGAGACTCCAATAAGGGCGTCCTATCTTTCTGTAGTATTCGTAGTAGTTAAGATGAGTATATGTGCATTTTCACCGCTTTTGAACAGGTTTTCGGTCAATATATTAGTCCGCCATCGCCGCTTTGGGCACAGAAATATCTGAATGTATATATACGTGCTTGCCGCCCGGAGGTTATGGGGCATCCTAAAATCTGTAGTTTGTTTTAATAAATTTTGTGACGACTAAAAAAGAGTACAGAAATTTCATTAAACAAAACTGCATGTTTGAGTGTCTCATAATTCTTTCACAAGCTTTTGGAATTCAGACAATGAAACCTATGAAATGCTTCTTTGTTATGAAATATAAAATTTGCAAGTAGCTTGCATCAACAGAATTTTCAATCAAAACTGGGAGCAAGAGAAAGAGTGCAGTGCTGATCTGCGCTTTACCTTGTGGTAATAAAAAACAACAAACAAATCTACATGTTTCTGAAATCAATGAAATAGTATATATATATACACTGAAGAGCAATTGAATTAAAGATACCTGTCTAGTAACGTGTAGCACCACCTTTCGCTCTGATGACGGCGGCGATTCGTCTCGGCATGGACTCGACAAGACACCGGAAGCATTGGGAAACCATACGGATCTACGACCCCTGAACAAGCTCCCACAGTTCATGAAAATTTGTTGGAGGGGGTCAGAACCTCGAACATCTCTCTCGATGGCATCCCAGATGTGCTCGATGGGATTGAGGTCAGGTGACCTAGCTGGCCAAGGAAGCGAGGTCACGTCGGTAGAGTGTTCATCCAACCATTCGGATACAATTTGGGAGCGATGGCACGGTGCATTCTCTTGTTGCAGGATGAGGTCCCCAGTGGGATGTTGAAGACGCACAAACGGGAGCAAATGGTGGTCCAGGATATCCCGGTAACATTGACCTGTGAGGGATGATCTCACATGTACCAGGGGTCCCATTTCAGTCCACGTAAACAGTCTCCAGACGAAAATGCCACCCCCACCAGCTTGAAGAGTACCCTGCTGGCAAGAAGGATTCATCGCTTCATGTGGTTTGCGCCGTACTCGTATCCTGCCATCTGCATGTACCAACGTGAATCTTGACTCATCGGTCCAGGCAACATTTTCCCACATGTCTAGGATCTAGTGGCGATGTACCCGCGCCCATGCTAATCTTTGCACCCTGTGATGTGCGGTCAGCAGCGGTACCCTCGTGGGACGATGGCTTCTGTACCCCATAGCGAGGAGATGGTTCTGGATGGTGTGGCTGCTTACACGTTTTTGTGCACCAGCGTTAAATTGCCTAGTGATTTCTTGCACTGTGGCCTGTCTATCCACTGTTACAATGCGAGCTAGCCGACGATGACCCCGCTCATCCACACGCTGTTGTCCACGGCAGTTGGCCCTTGCAGGGATGGTTTTATTGGATTCGGAGTACTCACGGTGCACCCGTGACACAGTGGCTCGTGAAAATCCCAGTGCCTGCACGACTTCCGAGATGGAGTGACCCATTCGTCGGGCCCCGACAATTTGCCCACAATCAAATGCGCTTAGATCCTTCGTCTTGCCCATACTGCGTCTGACTCTTACTGATTCGCGTCGTATCACTCCTTATATTGTCGGATCTCTGCGTACGTCGTGTCGTTTCCGTTTACAGGGCTGCCCACAGCGCCACATTTGCATAACGTCAGCTGTCTCTAATTTAATTGCTCTTCAGTGTATATAACAATATTAATAATAATTTCTTATTGAAGCAATAGGCTTTACCTTCAGCACATGATGAAGCAATTAGTCCTGATGAACATGAGCAGGTGGTGGTGAACCAATTGTCAATGCAAGTTGCACCTTTGTCACAAGATGAAGAACTAGCACAAGGGTTTTGTTTTCGACTACAAGTTGATGTTATGTGCATTTCTTTCACTGGAGCACTAAGATCTATTTGGCGTCCATTTACAGACACACTACGTAAGCATCCAACAAAATCATTAGTCAAAACTTGGCCAGGTCTCTCTAATAATGGATCTACAGATGGCACACCACCAAGGTACAGTAAATTGTTATTGAAGTTCAGTGTCCTGAAAAACATATACATTATAATTTATTAGCACTATTATAAGATCTATTCATTGCATCAAAACAGGTTGGTTACAGCACACACAAAACAGAAACCAAATATGATTAAAAAATAGAATGGATATCCTTCCTTCGATATTTAAAATAGCACTTAGTCATCACAGTGAACACCCAGCAAATCTGTTTTTACAAATTTTGAAGAAAATTTGTAAAATTAATTTTGGATGGTGAAAGCTTGTAGAATTAAAGCAAGGCAAGTATTACAAATAAGACTGACTATGCAAGGACCAAGAGAACAACCCCAAAGATAATAGAGAGAAGGTGGAGAGGGATCTACCAGAGCAAAACATAAAAGATGACAGTACCAGAAAAAAGAAATGAAATGCAGACTGTGCTTGTAGCAAAGAATATTGAAGATTCATTGTGCTGAAGAAGAAAATGTAAAACTAAATCTCACTACCAGAAACTCCTCATCTTAAAACCATTCTGTAAATTAAGCTCATTTTGAATGCTGGCTTCCTAGTTCATTAAATTAGAAGCTAAATTGGAAAACCATGGGTTGTATTAGCGATTATTTTAAAATTAAATTTGCAAATTATTGGAGAAAACCCATCTCTGTGTTCAGGCAGTTATTTGTTGTTACTGTTTTTTTCCATTACTATTGCTGTTACGGTTATTTTTCTTATCATTAATGACTGCATGGGTTGTTACTATCTAACATCTGGCAAGGTATTATGAAAAATAACCGTAATCATCAAGGCTAACTGTAACCTCAATATCAACAGAGAAAAAAAGAAGGACAATAAATGACTGCTTGAAAAAGCATTTTCTCTGAAAATTTGAAAATTTTAATTAGGAATAATTCCTAGTAAAACCCATAGTTCAAACCACAATAATTGTCATAATTAGCAGTTAATTTTTGATAGTCAGTTACAGACAGAAAAATTTTGATAATTGTAGTATCTTAATTTTATAAAGGAAACTTTAAAAAGAGAATGCTTCATTTTTAAGTTCTTATTTATATCTGTGTATCCATATTCTCTTGGTAAGCTGGTATTCTCTGCAGCTTCTGAAATGAAAAATGAAATGCAGACTGTGCTTGTAGCAAAGAATATTGAAGATTCATTGTGCTAAAGAAGAAAATGTAAAACTAAATCTCACTACCAGAAACTCCTCATCTTAAAACCATTCTGTAAATTAAGCTCATTTTGAATGCTGGCTTCCTAGTTCATTAAATTAGAAGCTAAATTGGAAAACCATGGATTTTATTAGCGATTATTTTAAAATTAAATTTGCAAATTATTGGAGAAAACCCATCTCTGTGTTCAGGCAGTTATTTGTTGTTACTGTTTTTTTTCCATTACTATTGCTGTTACGGTTATTTTTCTTATCATTAATGACTGCATGGGTTGTTACTATCTAACATCTGGCAAGGTGTTATGAAAAATAACCATAATCATCAAGGCTAGCTGTAACCTCAATATCAACAGAGAAAAAAAGAATGACAATAAATGACTGCTTGAAAAAGCATTTTCTCTGAAAATTTGAAAATTTTAATTAGGAATAATTCCTAGTAAAACCCATAGTTCAAACCCCAATAATTGTCGTAATTAACAGTTAATTTTTGATAGTCACATACAGACAGAAAAATTTTGATAATTGTAGTATCTTAATTTTATAAAGGAAACTTTATAAAGAAAATGCTTCATTTTTAAGTTCTTATTTATATCTGTGTATCCATATTATCTTGGTAAGCTGGTATTCTCTGCAGCTTCTGGAAATCTCTAACACTGAAATCGAATATTACCCTCTTTATGTTTGCCATATTGATGCTTTAAACTGCTACTCTTTATTCTATGTAACAGTGTCCCTTATGTGCTAAAAATTTGCTTGGCTCAGTTCATTACCTCTGCAACATCATGAGAAACACAACACAATTTTAGCAGAAACCTGTTAGTGAAAGCATTTCTGCAGAGCCTATTTAAGCTGTTGCCCAGGGCCCCAGAATTATGCAGGATGCTTGAAGAATTGATAGAGTTCTACAGTTTTTTTTTTTTTTTTTTTTTTTTTTTAAGATAGCACAGCAAAAACATAAGAAACTGCCTTGTCAAAAAATTTTCCATTTCTTTCTGCTTTTTTAGGAGGAGTCTGCAAAAAGTATAGTCACCCCAAGTCCATTCTGAAATCTTCCCGAAAGCATTACAGATGTTTCTTTGGTTTTTTTGTACACATCAGAATGAAGGAAATTCTCATACGCTAAGAATTCGTCTGAATCATGATATTTGGATCATATTATTTTACCCACTATTTCATAATTTCAACAAGCTGAACCCTGGGAGTGATTAAAGCAGAAATGAAATGGTATCCATTTTTCCACCCTGCATTTTTACAATTTCTTGCTACCACTGATTCATCCATGAATCATGGGATACACACTTCAATATGGAGGGAATATTTTTATGGCTTCCTCATCATATTTTGGGGTTGTTTTCTTCTGGGAATTTTTATTCATCCACCCA
Organism: Macrothele yani; assembly: GCA_039090855.1. Lineage (NCBI taxonomy): Eukaryota > Metazoa > Arthropoda > Arachnida > Araneae > Macrothelidae > Macrothele > Macrothele yani. Next base: position 144,677,149 of record CM076995.1, on the reverse strand, counting down.
TAGTGAAATCCTAGATGCACCACTAATACTGGGCCCCTCGAAATACTGTCCAGCCCCCAGGCCCCATCTCCTTAAATGTGCTCTACATTTCCGTATTATTTTTGTATTTCTTTACCTTGTGGTGTCATCAATTATTATTTCCTTTGAGTTGTAGTTCAGAGTTAGTATTTCCTGCTCAGTGATGTGTTCTCATTCATAAGCCGTTTCTGCAAGATAACTGTACTTCTTGTTTTTGGCTCTCAAAATGATTCTTGATTATGGATGCAATCATTAATTATTATAATTCCTAAATTAGTCTTGCTTCCTCGTATTTTGATGTTGCCTTGTTTTATATACAACATTAAATGGGAGAAACTTTGTTTTGTTTCTGCTCCCAAACTTTAAGGTGTTTTGCTAAACATATGCAAGTTTCTTTTAATACTACCCATATAGAAATTTTGTGCACAGTTTTTTTGTTTAAAATTGGTACAGAGATTTTTTTCAGGCATCTATATGAATTGCTTCACTTTTCTTGGGAAAACTTATGTAATACAGATAATAAAAGTCAGCCATGATTAAAATTTGTGTTATGCCCTCTGAAGTTTTACTGCTTACCCTAAGGAAAATGTTCTGGAAGAACTTATTGCTATTTCATAAACTTGTGCTCTGTTTAGGATTTAAATTTTGTTTTGCTTTTTAGACTATTTGTTTACTATATGTAATGTTTCCAAGTTCAAATTTTCTTCTTTGTAAGAGTTTCTGAGAATCCTTAGAGTGCATGGAATTTTATAGAAGGGCTATTTGTTAATAAATGCATCAAATATCTTATAATGCCAAATTTTCCCAGCCTTCTCATAGCAGAAGACTACTTTGGAATATCATGCCATGTAAATAAGTTATATCGTTATTTTGCACAAGGCGATATAGCAGTTCTTGAGGAAGTTGAGAAGGGACTTGAAAGAACAGTGCAGAAACTTAATGATGAAGTGAAAAGATACTGTTCGATTATAAGTACTAAAAGCACACAAACTGTGGTATTTGGTATGAATGTAATAGCAAAAAAAAAAAAAAAAAAAAAACATGATAGATAGAGCTGAATTAAAAATGTAGAATACTTCACACATTTAGGAAGCAATATAACTTACAACTTGAGTGGAAAGAAGGAAACAACTAGCAGAATAGCAAAGGCAAACTTGAAGGCATTGGATAAGATTTGGAAAAAAATTATCAGTATCCACATAAAATTAAGCATCCTGAATACATGAATTTTCAGCTGTATGTTACATGGTTGTGAGAAAAACACATTTGCATATGTATAATGATAATTTTATAAAGAACATTGACATTTGAAAGGAGCTTCTACAGGGAGATTCTTAGAATTGGTTGGAAGCAGAAAGTCAAGAATGAAGGCTTCTACAAGAAGATACAGCTGAGAGAGAATTTGCTACAGACATGCATCCAATGAAAATTGCAATTACTTGGACACATCTTCAAAGTGAATGATGACCAGAAAATCAAGACATTGATTTTTTAGAATAACAGAAAAGGCATATCTCACAGATAGTGGACTGATGATTTTGTTGGTTGTCGTGTGGAGTTGACCTACCATAGCTGAGCCATGCGTCCTTTGACAGTGGTATAGATGTAGCAACAGATGGTGAAACATGTATCAGATACCAATGGGCAGTGGACCCATTGTTGTTGATGGTAATTGCACAAAGGCCAGATCTGACAATACAGTGCCAAACAAGGGGAAAGGGGAGGAGGGAGAAATAAAAGAAGAAAAATAAGAAGAAAAAAATAACAAAATCACTGACTGTACTTACTGATCCTGTGCAGGACTCAAGGGGCCGACTTAGACATTTTGGGGCCCTGGGCAAAAGGCTTTCAGGGTGCCCCGGCATCCTGTGTTGTATGTATGATTGAGGATTGGTTATGTACAAGGTAGTTTATTATTGGCAGATTAAGACTAATTTTCTGATAATATGGTGTTCTATTTATTTGTGAAAATTATAATTGATATTTCCATGTGTTTGAATGTACAGTTCAGAAATTACCATTTTAACCTTTTTTAGTGGATTAACATTGCAAATCAGCTTGATGCAAAGAAAGTAATATATAACTACATTTTGGGGGCTCCTCAAAAGTTGGGGCCCTGGGCACGTGCCCAGAATTCCCTCCCATAAATCAGGCCCTGGGTATATCTGTCTTTAGAGGTGAATGAGTGATATTTTTTCAAAACTCTTGACTTATGTAATAGATTATGTTTATCATGTGAAGATTATTGGCATACACATATCATAAACATAAATGCAATAAGCCATAACACAGTTCTCACTTTTTTTTAAGTATAAACAGAATATTATTTTTAAAAATCAAAATATCAAACAGCAAATTGAAACTTACCCTGTGTGACCAGTTCCAGACATTGAACATGTAATGTTCCCAAGCAGACACTCATCACAGGCATCCCCGTTTTCATTACAGTTTGCAACTGAAACAGAAGCAACCTGAAAAAAATAAAAAATAAAATGGGATTCTAAAATTCATGCTGTTAATAAGCTTATTGCCAGAAATGTTCTAGAGCATATTCAAATGAAATTATTAACAAGGATTTAATTTAATTCATCTGCAGATTCCATAAAACAGGTTTTCAGATTTTTACATGATTGAAATTAATTTTTGATTATTATGGAAACTGCTGTTCCATACTGCTCATTGTAATTACCCATTTTCATGATTATGAATATGTTAAATAAAATTACACAAATGGAAGTCTATAATCATTGTTTTAGAGTTATAATTATTTTTGTATTTCTATGAACTCTTGATGACATGTGCTTCTCATTAAACATAACATGAAACTTTCTGTGACAATTATTATAACAAAAAAAAATCGTCACAAAGTTTCATTACTACCCTATTTTTATTTGGCTAATGTAAGCCAAATGAAAATAGGGTAGTAATGGTTTCCTGGAAAGATAAGTAGTAAAACACACATGTGTCAAAAGGGATTAATGATGAAATTCCTGTATAAAAAATAATAAGGTCCCATCTTAAAAAAAACTTATATTTTTATGATATTTTACCTAGTTTTTATTTTGGGACAAATTTTTTAATGTTTTTTTTTTAATAATATTCATCAATCTCTCAGCACTGCCACAACACAATATCACTGTAATGGTTATGGTTAACTGCTCTGAGCTGCCACTCTTCTTGCAGCAAGTGACCCATATGAATTCCAAGTCCTTTTAATTTCCTTATTATCATACTGGTGACCGATCATTTTAAGTGGTACCCAGTTTATTTTTTGAGCATTTCCCCCCATATTTCCATCTCATCTACATTTATCAGATTTGTTCTCCACTACTGATTTTTATGTTCTACTATGAGTTCTCAGTTGCTGACCAGTATGTTCTATATATGAAAACCCAAAGTCATATTTAATGCAAGTGACTTTTTGTTTCAGTTAGTAATACATATATACATTTTTTTGTATAATTTTTATCATGTAAGAAAAATTATTTATTTTTAAGATCTGGTGAAAGTCATGTACTAAACTTTTTGCAAAAGTTTTGGGGAGATTCAAATAAACTTCTGTGGGCAGTATTTTTTCAGAAAAGTTTTATTTTGTTTTTATTATTTCTAAAGCACACTTTTATTTTTGTTTTGTTTTTTAAATAATTTTGTGATAATTTTATCTGGGTACTTGTAATCTAAATAAGCTTTTATTTCTTTCATAGTTTTTTTTTTTTCAGTTTTGCTACTGCAAAGCCTACAATACCATCTATAAGCTCACCTGTACTGTCTGCAACCTTAGCTATATTGGCCAAAGTAAAAATCCTCTTCATCTTAGGATTAATGGTCACAGGTCTCTAGTAAACAAGTTCTCTAATTCAGGAGTGAACCCCTCCACAAACGCCAACCAGTACTCTACCTTTGAATTAGAGCATTTCCATACTCATGGTTTTGACAAAGTGAAAATAGAGGTACTACATATTATTCCTGACCTCTATGCTCGGCTAGAAACTGAATCCCTTGAAATTTTGCAGCATCAGTCTCTTTATCCCTATGGCCTTAATTCCACTCTATCTGACAATAAGCATAATCAGCATAAATTTTCAATTCGTGAACTCTTCTTTCTTGTTAATAATAAGAGCTGTTCTAGAGGTAATAGAGGACAGAGGTTATTTCGCACATCAAGCAAAGTTGATTTTGCTAACTTGCTAAAAACTCTGGAAAGCTTTAAAACTGGCACTAATTTTGTTAAAAATACTTACAAAATTCTCAAGTCCTTCAAGCACTCTGTCCTTAAATGTTTTTTCAAATTCTGGAATGAAACTGCTGACCATGTTGATAAGCATGTTTTTGCTTTGGTTCTGGACATTCTTAAACATATTCTTAAAGATAAAATTTCTCTTAAAGAATTTTCCAGTAATTTTGTTACCATCAGGTTCCTAAATAAAGCCTACGATAATCTCAATGTAAGGAAGCTGTTCTACAATAATGCAATTTTTTTTCCCATCCACAGGCACCAGTCTATTGTAAGTTTTAAATATGTTAAGACCTTAGGGTCAATAGTTAAAAACTACAAACTTAACTCTTCGAGCTACATTCCTGTAATTACTACTTGTTCTTGTGATGAACATAAAGAAACAGTTCACTATGATAAGAATTACAACCATATTATCACCGGAAACTTGAGTTATGTTGAAAATGAAAAGCTTAGGAATTTATTAGAGTATGGCTATAAATTCAGACCTTCCTTCACAATTTCCAAAGAAAGGATTCTTGAGAGCTTCACTCAAGATGTAAATAAGTACATCGTAAAAACCAGTTTAACGTACAATCAGCCTATTGAGGCCTTCGCAGAATGGAAATATAATATAATCAATAGCTTCACCGGTGAGTTGGCAGGTCTGGACTTTTGTTTCGACAGAAATCTCTTTTTCTCTGGAGAAGCTAAAAGGTCACTCTCCAAACTACAAGACCAATTTATTTTTACCACTACGGATAAAGCTAGCAATAATTTTGCAATTATCTGTAAGAAGTTCTATTTTGAATTGTTAACTATGGAACTCAATAATAGAGTAACATACGAGCCCGTAAGTTATTCTACCAAGCAGTTAGAAAATCGGTTTAAGGCATTCTTCAAGAAACTTAAAATTCCACAAACTAGAAGATATGGGCCTGAATTTCCATTTCTTTTTGCAACGGTTAAGTTTCATAAGGATCCTGTGAAGTTCAGGTTCATAGCTAGTGGAGTAAGGAGTCATAAAAAGAAAATAGATCTTGCTTTTGAAGATGTCTTAAAGAAGGTTTTGAAACACATTAGAAACTGTTCTAACTTGATGTACAGAGATTTTTGGATAATTAATAATAATGCAGAAGTAATTTCTACTATACTCAAAGTTTGTCCCCTAGATATTAATAGTTATGATTTTGAAAACCTATATACTAATCTGCCTCTATCAGATATAATCACTACCTTTAAAGAGCTGTATGCAGAATTTAAACTTAACCAATTTGTTGATGTAGGAACTTGGAACTCTTATCTCAATTGCTGCATAAAAAATAACCATATCTTATATAATAATACTCTCTATAAGCAAGTGAACGGTATTCCAATGGGAACATCAACGTCCACAAATATCGCTAATCTATTCCTGTTCTTTAAGGAATATAAATTCATTAAAAATCACCCCACCTGCTCAGATAACTACCTTTACACTTTTAGATATATTGATGATCTGCTGTGTATCAATAATTCAGAAGTTATAGAGAGTGATTTTGATAATATCTATCCTAGCTCTCTTAACTTATGTAAAACCAACCACAGTAATCAGGAACTTGAGTTCCTAGACTTAAGCATTAAGCTCAACAGAGGTAACCCATCTATTAGCCTCTTTGATAAAAGAGTTAATTTTCCTTTCAAAGTAATTAAATATCTACACTGGAATAATAACATTTCAACCAAAGTAATTGAGAATGTACTAATTTCTCAGGTCCTAAGAATTTCAAGAATTTGCAGCAACAATTTGGATTTCAATTACCACATTAATATACTATTAGAAAGTTTTCTAGAGAACGAAATTCCTTCTTCTTTCATCAAAAGAACTTTAAGAAAAATTATTCTGAATAATAGAGTAAGGTTGGCAGATCTGCTTTAATTTTCTACACAGTTAATAATATGATTCTGACCAATCAAAGCCGTAAGGAAGTTGGCTAGAGGATGCCTATTAACTACCTAAAGGAACCTTAGTGCTATGGATATGACGGTCCTATTAAAACAAAAAATTAAATAATATAAACAAAATCACAAAAAAGCTTAAAAATCTGTTTATAAAAGAAAATAAAAACAAATAAAAAAGAAAACTAGTTATTCATCACTAGGATAGCTATACTAAAAATAGTAAAACCAACATTAAAATTAATAAGATTCTGATTAATCTATAGAAGCTCACTAAGGTGATTTAATACATGCAAAGATTATTAAATAAACTGCTCGTGTATTTTATAATATTTCTCATGTATTCTGGAGAGTTAATTCTGCTCATTCTGATCATACAGATCCACAGTCTTAAGTTTATATATATTTTTTTTTTCTCTGGTTAAAATCTCCGCGCGTTGGTTTCTTGCTGTATGAGGAGGCCATCAGCCCCACCCTCACTGCCCCCCCAGCGTCTAGGGAGTGGCGGAAGGGGTCAGCCATGTTCTCCTCTTGTGAGGAGAAAAGTTTTTGTCACACAAGAGGTAAGCTCTCTTCCTTGTTTTTGGGTTCTAGGTTTTATAAGTTCAATGTTTGTACTTTATGTACCTTTTCTCTGTCGTTTTTAGCTTTTCAGCTTTTAAGCATTGGTTTGTCTGTTAACATTTATGCGGGTTTTAACTCTTACTTTTCTTTGTAACTTTGAGCGTCTTTTGGGGTACCTAGGAACAGAAGAAGGCTAAGCTTGTTCCTTTTCTATGCGCTGTCTATGCGCTGTTTTTTCAAAGTAGTTAAGTTCTTAATAACTAATTAATTATGCACTTAAAGCACTGCTGAAATACTTTGTACATATTGCAACTAACTGTTTAAGGTATATAACTTTCACAAAGTTTTCTTTAGTTAATTATTATCTTTAACTTATTCTCGTTTTCGTGCTGTCATAAGTTGTAGAGTAGGGGGTTTTAGACTCAAGTTTTGTTTCAAAAATCTGTTCGTTATAAATTAACATTTCCTTTTTTAATTGCAATGTAAAATTTGGATTTCTTTTGCATTGTTTTTCAGGTTTAAATTCTCTCTCAAACGAACTTGGAATTTCGTTATAGCTGAAAATCATTTCTATTTATTATGTCACTCTCACAGCTTGAGTTCTCATTAATCTTCTTCTCTCTGTTTAATAGTAACAGATGAAGAGCATGGGTCGGGCCATGAAGGTTAATGGATGCAAGCGAAATTGTTAACTAGTGCTAGGTCATGCTACTCTACGGAGGACATGACTTATATATATATTTTTTAAACTATTTTAGGTGGGAATGTTACTTGCATCTATGGCCTTGCAGAAACCCATTTCCAACTAGGTCTTTGTGGAAGTGAGAAAATGCAGAGTTTTTGCTGGTCCTTGATTAAAGCCAAGGCTCAGTATTCTCGACACCTTCTACATTCAGTTGTTTTATTTTATTTTTTTATCTTTTCTCCTTTTACTCACACAGGTAGATACATAACCTTTTCTATGTTGTATTAGGTGTGAGTCAAAATTATATATGTATTTTTTTGCTTAGGTATCTTCTTTATAGAATATATATATATATATATATATATATATATATATTCTATAAAGAAGATACCTAAGCAAAAAAATACATATATAATTTTGACTCACACCTAATACAACATAGAAAAGGTTATGTATCTACCTGTGTGAGTAAAAGGAGAAAAGATAAAAAAATAAAATAAAAAAACTGAATGTAGAAGGTGTCGAGAATACTGAGCCTTGGCTTTATCAAGGACCAGCAAAAACTCTGCATTTTCTCACTTCCACAAAGACCTAGTTGGAAATGGGTTTCTGCAAGGCCATAGATGCAAGTAACATTCCCACCTAAAATAGTTTAAAAAATATATATATAAGTCATGTCCTCCGTAGAGTAGCATGACCTAGCACTAGTTAACAATTTCGCTTGCATCCATTAACCTTCATGGCCCGACCCATGCTCTTCATCTGTTACTATTAAACAGAGAGAAGAAGATTAAAGAGAACTCAAGCTGTGAGAGTGACATAATAAATAGAAATGATTTTCAGCTATAACGAAATTCCAAGTTCGTTTGAGAGAGAATTTAAACCTGAAAAACAATGCAAAAGAAATCCAAATTTTACATTGCAATTAAAAAAGGAAATGTTAATTTATAACGAACAGATTTTTGAAAGAAAACTTGAGTCTAAAACCCCTACTCTACAACTTATGACAGCACGAAAACGAGAATAAGTTAAAGATAATAATTAACTAAAGAAAACTTTGTGAAAGTTATATACCTTAAACAGTTAGTTGCAATATGTACAAAGTATTTCAGCAGTGCTTTAAGTGCATAATTAATTAGTTATTAAGAACTTAACTACTTTGAAAAAACAGCGCATAGACAGCGCATAGAAAAGGAACAAGCTTAGCCTTCCTCTGTTCCTAGGTACCCCAAAAGACGCTCAAAGTTACAAAGAAAAGTAAGAGTTAAAACCCGCATAAATGTTAACAGACAAACCAATGCTTAAAAGCTGAAAAGCTAAAAAACGACAGAGAAAAGGTACATAAAGTACAAACATTGAACTTATAAAACCTAGAACCCAAAACAAGGAAGAGAGCTTACCTCTTGTGTGACAAAAACTTTTCTCCTTACAAGAGGAGAACATGGCTGACCCCTTCCGCCACTCCCTAGACGCTGGGGGGCAGTGAGGGTGGGGCTGATGGCCTCTCATACAGCAAGAAACCAACGCGCGGAGATTTTAACCAGAGAAAAAATATATAAAATTAAGACTGTGGATCTGTATGATCAGAATGAGCAGAATTAACTCTCCAGAATACATGAGAAATATTATAAAATACACGAGCAGTTTATTTAATAATCTTTGCATGTATTAAATCACCTTAGTGAGCTTCTATAGATTAATCAGAATCTTATTAATTTTAATGTTGGTTTTACTATTTTTAGTATAGCTATCCTAGTAATGAATAACTAGTTTTCTTTTTTATTTGTTTTTATTTTCTTTTATAAACAGATTTTTAAGCTTTTTTGTGATTTTGTTTATATTATTTAATTTTTTTGTTTTAATAGGACCGTCATATCCATAGCACTAAGGTTCCTTTAGGTAGTTAATAGGCATCCTCTAGCCAACTTCCTTACGGCTTTGATTGGTCAGAATCATATTATTAACTGTGTAGAAAATTAAAGCAGATCTGCCAACCTTACTCTATTATTCAGAATAATTTTTCTTAAAGTTCTTTTGATGAAAGAAGAAGGAATTTCGTTCTCTAGAAAACTTTCTAATAGTATATTAATGTGGTAATTGAAATCCAAATTGTTGCTGCAAATTCTTGAAATTCTTAGGACCTGAGAAATTAGTACATTCTCAATTACTTTGGTTGAAATGTTATTATTCCAGTGTAGATATTTAATTACTTTGAAAGGAAAATTAACTCTTTTATCAAAGAGGCTAATAGATGGGTTACCTCTGTTGAGCTTAATGCTTAAGTCTAGGAACTCAAGTTCCTGATTACTGTGGTTGGTTTTACATAAGTTAAGAGAGCTAGGATAGATATTATCAAAATCACTCTCTATAACTTCTGAATTATTGATACACAGCAGATCATCAATATATCTAAAAGTGTAAAGGTAGTTATCTGAGCAGGTGGGGTGATTTTTAATGAATTTATATTCCTTAAAGAACAGGAATAGATTAGCGATATTTGTGGACGTTGATGTTCCCATTGGAATACCGTTCACTTGCTTATAGAGAGTATTATTATATAAGATATGGTTATTTTTTATGCAGCAATTGAGATAAGAGTTCCAAGTTCCTACATCAACAAATTGGTTAAGTTTAAATTCTGCATACAGCTCTTTAAAGGTAGTGATTATATCTGATAGAGGCAGATTAGTATATAGGTTTTCAAAATCATAACTATTAATATCTAGGGGACAAACTTTGAGTATAGTAGAAATTACTTCTGCATTATTATTAATTAGCCAAAAATCTCTGTACATCAAGTTAGAACAGTTTCTAATGTGTTTCAAAACCTTCTTTAAGACATCTTCAAAAGCAAGATCTATTTTCTTTTATGACTTCTTACTCCACTAGCTATGAACCTGAACTTTACAGGATCCTTATGAAACTTAACCGTTGCAAAAAGAAATGGAAATTCAGGCCCATATCTTCTAGTTTGTGGAATTTTAAGTTTCTTGAAGAATGCCTTAAACCGATTTTCTAACTGCTTGGTAGAATAACTTACGGGCTCGTATGTTACTCTATTATTGAGTTCCATAGTTAACAATTCAAAATAGAACTTCTTACAGATAATTGCAAAATTATTGCTAGCTTTATCCGTAGTGGTAAAAATAAATTGGTCTTGTAGTTTGGAGAGTGACCTTTTAGCTTCTCCAGAGAAAAAGAGATTTCTGTCGAAACAAAAGTCCAGACCTGCCAACTCACCGGTGAAGCTATTGATTATATTATATTTCCATTCTGCGAAGGCCTCAATAGGCTGATTGTACGTTAAACTGGTTTTTACGATGTACTTATTTACATCTTGAGTGAAGCTCTCAAGAATCCTTTCTTTGGAAATTGTGAAGGAAGGTCTGAAATTAGAGCCATACTCTAATAAATTCCTAAGCTTTTCATTTTCAACATAACTCAAGTTTCCGGTGATAATATGGTTGTAATTCTTATCATAGTGAACTGTTTCTTTATGTTCATCACAAGAACAAGTAGTAATTACAGGAATGTAGCTCGAAGAGTTAAGTTTGTAGTTTTTAACTATTGACCCTAAGGTCTTAACATATTTAAAACTTACAATAGACTGGTGCCTGTGGATGGGAAAAAATTGCATTATTGTAGAACAGCTTCCTTACATTGAGATTATCGTAGGCTTTATTTAGGAACCTGATGGTAACAAAATTACTGGAAAATTCTTTAAGAGAAATTTTATCTTTAAGAATATGTTTAAGAATGTCCAGAACCAAAGCAAAAACATGCTTATCAACATGGTCAGCAGTTTCATTCCAGAATTTGAAAAAACATTTAAGGACAGAGTGCTTGAAGGACTTGAGAATTTTGTAAGTATTTTTAACAAAATTAGTGCCTGTTTTAAAGCTTTCCAGAGTTTTTAGCAAGTTAGCAAAATCAACTTTGCTTGATGTGCGAAATAACCTCTGTCCTCTATTACCTCTAGAGCAGCTCTTATTATTAACAAGAAAGAAGAGTTCACGAATTGAAAATTTATGCTGATTATGCTTATTGTCAGATAGAGTGGAATTAAGGCCATAGGGATAAAGAGACTGATGCTGCAAAATTTCAAGGGATTCAGTTTCTAGCCGAGCATAGAGGTCAGGAATAATATGTAGTACCTCTATTTTCACTTTGTCAAAACCATGAGTATGGAAATGCTCTAATTCAAAGGTAGAGTACTGGTTGGCGTTTGTGGAGGGGTTCACTCCTGAATTAGAGAACTTGTTTACTAGAGACCTGTGCCATGTTCTCCTCTTGTAAGGAGAAAAGTTTTTGTCACACAAGAGGTAAGCTCTCTTCCTTGTTTTGGGTTCTAGGTTTTATAAGTTCAATGATTGTACTTTATGTACCTTTTCTCTGTCGTTTTTTAGCTTTTCAGCTTTTAAGCATTGGTTTGTCTGTTAACATTTATGCGGGTTTTAACTCTTACTTTTCTTTGTAACTTTGAGCGTCTTTTGGGGTACCTAGGAACAGAGGAAGGCTAAGCTTGTTCCTTTTCTATGCGCTGTCTATGCGCTGTTTTTTCAAAGTAGTTAAGTTCTTAATAACTAATTAATTATGCACTTAAAGCACTGCTGAAATACTTTGTACATATTGCAACTAACTGTTTAAGGTATATAACTTTCACAAAGTTTTCTTTAGTTAATTATTATCTTTAACTTATTCTCGTTTTCGTGCTGTCATAAGTTGTAGAGTAGGGGGTTTTAGACTCAAGTTTTCTTTCAAAAATCTGTTCGTTATAAATTAACATTTCCTTTTTTAATTGCAATGTAAAATTTGGATTTCTTTTGCATTGTTTTTCAGGTTTAAATTCTCTCTCAAACGAACTTGGAATTTCGTTATAGCTGAAAATCATTTCTATTTATTATGTCACTCTCACAGCTTGAGTTCTCTTTAATCTTCTTCTCTCTGTTTAATAGTAACAGATGAAGAGCATGGGTCGGGCCATGAAGGTTAATGGATGCAAGCGAAATTGTTAACTAGTGCTAGGTCATGCTACTCTACGGAGGACATGACTTATATATATATTTTTTAAACTATTTTAGGTGGGAATGTTACTTGCATCTATGGCCTTGCAGAAACCCATTTCCAACTAGGTCTTTGTGGAAGTGAGAAAATGCAGAGTTTTTGCTGGTCCTTGATAAAGCCAAGGCTCAGTATTCTCGACACCTTCTACATTCAGTTGTTTTATTTTATTTTTTTATCTTTTCTCCTTTTACTCACACAGGTAGATACATAACCTTTTCTATGTTGTATTAGGTGTGAGTCAAAATTATATATGTATTTTTTTGCTTAGGTATCTTCTTTATAGAATGTGAATTCTGAATTTTCAAAACTGCTGCGTTGCGCGTTTTGATTTTCAGGTTATTTTGCACCCTTCGTTTTAAATTCTAAAATTTTTTCCTTAGTCTTCAGTTTTGCTCTTAAGTATATATATATATATATATATATATAGCTTTTTCTATTGCAATTTTTTATCATATTGTTACAGTGGACACCCCTCCCCCCAACCTAATATATATTTATATATATATGTAATCCTTTTTCTATTGCAATTTTCTTTCTGGAACACACACACGAGTGTGTGTGTAACTTTTTTTAAATTTTGTTAAATGACTACATCTTCCTATTCATCTGTCAAATATTTAAAGAGGACATCCACATTTGTAGTTACATGGAAAGATGTATCAAAAATTCCCATAAGGGGAAAAATGAAGTACTCACATGAGTGGTGTGTGTCCAGCTCCTTCTACAACCTGGTACTTGCCACCCAACTGCATGTATACCTGGCAAAGTAACCTTAGCTGCTTCAATGGCACAGTGGTCTAAGTGTACCTTCCAACCATTTGCCCAAGTTAGGTCTGTGTTTAAATCCCGAGTGAGGCATGGATGGTGTGTTTGTCTTGCAGCACTGTCTCTCTCCCTTCCTTGGAATCAGTGACCCTAAATTAGGGACAGGCAACTTCTGATAACCCATTGAGTTCCTCACAGTGGTTGTTAAACCCCCAATTTTCTTTTATTTTTTTTTTTTTATTTTTAAAGTAACATTATGAAGCAGTCTTACAGTGATGCATGCTTGTGGTACTGTCCTGAGCCTGGCATGGTATGGGTATAGTAAAAATTCTTTTAGTCATTCTGAATTTCTAACAAGACTAGGTTTTTTGGTAATTTTAGAAGATGAAATTTGAGACAATAGTTCCAACTGAAAAACTTTATATGTATGTGTGTGTGTGTATTTATCTCTCTCTCTGTGTATTGCTTTATTGGAACTTTAACTTTTTTTTTTTTTTTATGTAATTTTAAGGTTCCATTTATATTTATGAGGAACTTTGTAATGTGTATAATTTTCACCCAGCTGATTTTTCTTTTTCGGATAAACTATTAGTTTTAAGGATTCCTTCATTATGAAAATAAATAGATTCTCTTCTAGTTTTTCATACAAAGTTTTTTGTTTCCATTGTCTTAATATATATTTTTTAATCATGATGGATATAATTTTACTTTTATCTGATTTGATTCTATATTTTTATTGGAACTGAATCCTTTAAGTTTTCCCTTTGTTTCTGAGGAATTTTTGAGGCTATAGCTATATTCTCTTTTAAATGAGTGTGTAGTTCCTTGTTTTTTTTTTCAGATAAATATTCATTAAAATGTAAGATATTCTTTTTAAAATAACACTACAGATAGGCATTAGTTTATATAAGTCCAGCAGTTATTTTCTGAAATTGGAAAATGATCTATTACTGAACTTAATTCAGTTATTTTTCATTAATTTTTATGTTCATATATCATTTTTTTCCTACGTCACATGCTAACAATATGTAAAAAATTAAAATTGACATGAAAACCTAGATCACTGCTTTTCAAGGAATTTTAACAAAATTTTTAGCAATCAGTCAAAATGGTTGGTATTATTTTTGAAGAAAAAGTGATTGCTAAGAACAGAGTCAGGTGGAAGAAGGTGCTCCAGTTCATTTGTCTTGAGTCTTAAATTTAGATACCTGCTACCTTTTCAGCATTTGGTAAGTATGGCAACTTATTTTTATGCACTTAAGGAAATACTATAGGAAAAGAAGGTAAACTTTGTCATTCCATGCTGTGTACAATTAGGTAGCTTCTTATACTGTCTGATCTAAAGAAGGATATGTAATAAATCTTTGCATTCTTAAGATACACTGAAGAGGTATGTATTTCTTTTCTTTCTTTCTTTTGATGGAGGCCTTGTTTTGTTTTTTGATGCATTACTATTATTATTATTATTGCTAGAGGTTTCAAATGCTAGAACTGGTTCAGGTCTCTCTGAACCTCTGAGAGTGTCCGAGTAGAGGTTGTGATACACAGAATATCCAAAGATATTAAACATATACTGTATATAGAATAAAGGAATAAAAAATTAATCGTCTGCCACATTTCCCATCACATGCAAATGTAAACAATAAATGCCTCTATGGCTTGAAAAATTTTGATATTTCGTGTTAAAAGACTGAGTTCATTTCCTAAAAGAAAAGCAGGAGACAAATGAAAAGAGGAGGGAAAATACAATTTAAATGAAATCAACAGAACAAAATGTAATTAATGTGGTGCTTCAGATTAAAAAGACAGAAAGAAATCAATATCCAGACTCAAGTGTGGGATATGGTGGACCTACCACACTTCAGAAGGACGGTCCACCACGGAATTGACAAGCTTGCGACCGAGTAAATAGGACACTTTTGTGGAAGGTATTGAATGAATATGGTGTTACTGGGAATCTACTTAATACTAAAGCCATGTATGCTGGTAGTAGAGCTTGTGTACGAGTGAATGGTGTTTTATCAAAATGGTTTTCTATTGGTGCAGGAGTTAGACAAGGTTGTGTAATGTCACCATGGCTGTTTAATATATTTATGGACACGTGCATGCGTGATGCCAAAATAGATGATAGTGGTTTATGTCTTGGTGATATCCGTGTGTGCAGATTGCTGTATGCTGATGGCATTGTCCTGTTGGCAGAGAGCAAAAGTGATTTGCAGAGTATGTTGTCTTGGATGTACGAAGTTTGCATGAAATTCAAACTGAGTATAAATAAGGGAAAACCCAAAGTTATGGTGCTTGACAGAGGAATGGGTAGCACTGAATATAATGTAAGTATAAATGGCACTGTGATTGACCAGGTGAGTGAGTTTGTGTATTTAGGAAGCATGTTTGACAGAGAGAACAAATTGGATGGTGAAATTAGTAGGCGAGTGAATTCTTCATTGAAAGTCATAGCTGCTCTGGGAGGTTTTCACAGGAATGATTGGTTCTCAAGAGAGTCCCGCAAGGCTGTGTATGAAAGCGTAATTGTTCCTACTCTGATGTATGGCAGTGAAACCTGGGTACTGCAGAAGAAACATAGGAGTCGTTTGTGTGCTGGAGAAAGGCGTTACTTAAGGGGGGGTGTCAAGACACAGTCTGATTGTGTGAGGAATGAAGATATGTTGCAGTTGTGTGATGTGAAGCAAAATGTTGTTAGCAAGGTGGAGACCAATATGCTTCAGTGGTTTGGCCATGTTGGAAGAATGAGTGATGAGATGCTTACTAAGAAAATCTTTTTAGCCCAAGTGGCAGGAAGGAAAGGCAGAGGAAGGTCAAGGAAGACATGGGTGGATCAGATTCAGAAGTGTCTGCATGAGAAAAAGATTATGAGTATGAAGTATAGAAGATCTTGTGTATGGCGTGTAATAGATATCAGTGAAGCCTGAGTTGTATGTCAAGATCACTGTAAATGGAGAAGTTTGATATGACAACAGTAAGTAAAAATATCTGGTAGTTTGTATTTCTTTTTGGAACTAACCTCTTAATCTCAGAGAACAGCTTAGTGATATGTATGTATGTATGTATATTCAGAAATCCATTAAAGTGCTGAATTTTCATGCAACATTTGTCTTTTTCAAAGCTGTAAAGTAAAAGAGTAGATAGATTATAATTATCCAATAAGCCAATAGACTAATAGACTTACTTTTCTTCTGAATGTGAGTCGAAACATTTACATTGCATGTATTTTTCTTTTGATGTCCGTCCACATGCCCACATGTTAATATGAGGGAACCCAATAGTTTCCATTCAACAATCTACCTCAACAGGGAGATGTTGAGCTCTGATTATGTCCACTGTATTGGACAAAAGGCTTCAGCCAATTGAATTTGAGATACTGATGAATCTAGGCCATACCCTTTTAAAAAAATTCTTAATTTTTAAAATTGATTTATTGCAGGTGTATCAATTGTATGTAAAGTTTTAGAATGCACATTTGAAACCTGAGTTGAGATAAAGGTTTTGCAATGAAATGCTTTGTTGCAAATTATTAGGAATGAATGTGGAAATAAGTTCTATTAACTTTCATGAATTTTAAAATAATGGTTTAAGGTATTTTAAATTAGAGGTTAATTTAAAGAGTTTTCATATTGAATTAAGTGTGTGACCTTTAGAACATTGGAAAAAAAATATGTGCAATGTAAAGGTTTTTTTACTCCCATTCAGGTGAAAAGTAAAAGTAAGTATATTGGTCTATTGGCTTACTGAATAATTTTAGTTGAAAAGCACCATGTTTTTCTAAAAATATTTAAGGTTACAACATTAAGACCTGAATATTATGCTTAGAGAACATGTTAATCAAATTTAAGCACAGGCAGTTTGGCTGTGTATAGGTGAGCTTGTGAACTGCAGTCAGTTTAGATGTGACAGTATATGTTTCTGCATGAAGGGCTTGAGTTGCATCTTAATTACTTTTGTAAAGCTATTCACTGTTGCAAAAACAATTAAAAATTTAATGCAGTTTACAAATTTTAAAGGATGTTTTATGAAGCTTAGGTGCTAAACAGGTAAGCAGTATTAAACTGAATCATTCCCAAAAGTTCATTCTAGTTTGTTTTTTATTAAATTTAATTATTTACATATTCATTTCAAAGAAAACCTGAAGAAACTGAGATTTCCAGCTGCCTGAAAAGAGGAATGCAAAGTTCTAGTTCTTTGGTGCCTACCCATATAATGACGAATCACAATAAGTTACAATTTTTAGCACTTCATACTTTGGAATGCTACAAGTTTGTAACCTACAATATGACAAAAAGGGCGTGTCACTGCACCTGCCACCACATCAGTGTCAACTTAAGTATGTTGAAAGTGTTACAACATCTTTGCCTCAAGCTTATCATCCAGTGCCACTGAGAAATTAGTTCTGCTAGTTCATAATGAATGATGTTACAGATTCCCCTGTGTAAGGAGCACTATAATTAAATATGCATGTGTGCATAAATATGTGTGCCTGAATGTCAAGCATTCATAAAATCTGCAGATGTTTATGATAATCATGAATAAGTTCTAAAGAATAAGAAACAAAATTTCTTTACTGTTACTTCCTTATTATTTTTGCTATTTAACTTTTGTAATATATTGAGACAAAGAAGCACTTGTTATTCTGGAAAAAACAAAGAAAATAAGGAGATCAAATAGCAAAAATGCTTACCCTTCCATTCCTAATAATGGTGACCTTATGCCATTTGCCATCTGAAACAATAACTTTCGATGCAACTTGGGTAATGGCTGTTCTAGACCCACCAAAAGAAAAAGTTGGGATACCATTTCGGATTTCTAAAGCCAGGAAATCTGAACGACCTCCACTGTGTGCACCGTAGTTGTACACTAAAAGAGCGTTTCTGTTGTTTGTTGCAAAGACAATTGAGATGTCATTAGTTGTTGGTTGAAGTGCTGGGAATGCCATGTAAGAGAACTGGTGGAATCCAAAGGAGGACTTTTCACAATGTCTTCCAAAGAAACTTGATGTGCATAGACATTGGTAGCCTGAAATGATACAAGTAATGTGTAGATTTAAACATACACACATACCTACTTTATAAAACTTAAGAAAATTGTGATGGGCAGAGTTGTACATTATAAATTGAGGCATATATATATTGCAGTTTTAGTGCATACACAACAGCATTCTGAAAAAAATGAAAGTATATGGTAAAGGAAACAGTTCCTCACCATGTGGATTTGTAGACAGAACAATGTAACCATTTCATACTATTTTGTGTACAAATCTTCATCCAAAATTTAAGGTTACTTGCTTCAAAGTAGAACCAAAAACACAAAATTGTCATCTATGTTTCACCTATAACTCAAACCTAGCTTTTGGCAAGAGAACTAGTACCATAACAACTTTTACTTCAGCTTAATGAGGATGTGCATATAACGTCTGTGCTGCAAACTCACTTATATTGCATAATTACTATAGTGGTGAAGTAGGTAGACTGATGTTTCAGGTGGAGATTAGGTTTCACAATTAGTCAGCTATACTGTCATTAGCTTTTTCAAGCTTCTTTTATGCAGTTGCTGACTCACTGGTCACTTATCTATGGTTTACCCCATTCCCAGAAGACATTCATTAGGATTGAGTAGGCTCTAGCAGCTGCGAATGAGAGATCTTTTAATATAGAATTTAAGAAATAGTTTAAATCAAACTACTTATTCAGAATTGCTGTCTCATTCTGTAAATGTTATGCTATTTTGACTGTAAGTAGGCTGTGAGCTTAAATTTATATTTCACACTACTTTTGTGCTTTACCCTTATTATGGGTTCATCATGTTTCAATGTCTATCATACTGGCTTTGTAAATTTTTTGTTGAAATGCTTAAGGTGTTAATCTGCCCGTGTGCACAATTTTAGTGACAACAGAATATTTTTGGGGAAACATGTCTGTGTACAAATTGATAATAACCTTATATGTACTTGGTAAATTCAAGCCTTCTTTTGCTTTTGGATATACAAATGTGGCATTTTGTCTGTTTCTCTTTTCAATCCATGTCCATTTGCCATGCATTCAGAGATTGAAAAGAGAGACAGACAGGAAGAAAGAATGATTTTCCTTTAATAAAACTGGCAAGTGATGATGTGCTCTTGATATGAAACCCCTAAGTTATCATGTTACTATTGAGTCACTTACATTTAATTTATTTAGAATAATATGCTTTACCTGAATTATATCATCACCAACATAATTATATCATTAAAATAAGGAATCTGTAATGAAAAGCAAAACTTATAGTATGCAATTGAGTGATAAACTTTGCTTCCCTTTTATAAAGTGAGGAACTCGTCAAATTGATCAAAGGCAATAGATTTTAATTAGTTGAATGCTGTGATGAGCAGATAAACGATGTTCTGCTTCCTGTAAAATTGGGAAATAACCAGAGTTCATGGTGGCATTTTCTGAGATGGATTAAAAAAGGAGATAAAAAGCATAGGTGTAGGATGTCTCTGTTCCTTACAGCATGATGGAAAACTTCAGAATGTGGTACAAGGATTGACAACCATTGAGTGCACCTGTGTGTTCATGTGTGTGTGTGTGTGTGTGTGTGCGTGCACAAAGCACAGAAAAGGATTAATGAGAGTGAAATGTTCTTTGCTACACACACAGTTAAAGATTTTATAGGTTTTATATTTGTTTCAGGTACACAGTTTCTTTTTTGTTCATAAATCATCAAACTGACAGTCTTTTATCAAGATTGTTGATACATGGTTGTGTTTCATGAACAGTGTGATGTTTATTTTTAAAGTCTGATTTTCATATGGAAAATGTTAGATTTAAAATGTAAAATGATAGAATAGTTACCTAAGTTTTCACTGATGCATGTTCCTCCATTGAGACACCTGTTTGGACGGCATCCATCTGCTGTCTGTTCACAAACAATTCCTTTAAATCCTGGGCGGCACAGGCAGAAGAATCCACCATTTGGTGCTTCTTGGCAAGTACCACCATTCTTGCAAGGCGTGCTTGAGCACGATTCTTTGCGGGCCATTTCACACCTTTCACCTTGGTACAGTGGCGAACATGTGCAACGGAATGCTGAACCGTCATGATGGCAGGTTCCTCCTGATAAGCAAGGATTTGGAAGGCATGGATCTTGCTGGAACTGGCAAACAGATCCTGAAAATCCTTGAGGACAATGACAAGAAAACTGACGAAATATAAATAGTGATGTAAAAATGAGCACAGGGGAATCCACTATGGACAAAGATTCTTGCATTTCAAGATGGCTGTTACAACTTCCTTGGTTTTGGCATGGCTGCACTTCACAGGGGTTAAATCCAACAACCAATTCATTATTCTGAATTGATTCTTTTATTATGGAGGCCTTTTCTTTCAGAGTTTCTAATACTTCCTGGGGTGAGAGATATAAATTTTCAGAAATTTTTGATGCCATAGTGATTTCAAGGTGACCATCAATACTGACAATGCTGTATATCATAGGTGAACTTGTTGGCTGAAAAATAAAGAAAAAAATTAGTGAAATTACTTTATAAAAATTAAGTTGCATAGAAGTAAATGTATTTCATTATTTCTATTTTAGTACGCAAATTAAATTATTTTGTTTTTTCAAAAAACAAACTAAATGCTGTAGTTAAAAATAGGGAAACTGAACAAAGGAACTTTTTTTTAGTTACTTTATCCTATTTGCTAATTATCATTCAGGTTTCCATGCTAAAAAAGTTTACATATTTTCAGTGGTGCATGCATTCTTAAAAGAAAAAACTGATTTAATTTGCATACCAAAATAAGCACATTTACTCACTAGCAAATAGGCATTGCAGTATACATCCATTCTGGACATTACTAATACTGATTACAATTGTGCTGAAGTATGAAAAAAAATGCAGATAACGGATTTTTAGATATTTTATCCAGTACTCTATTTTTCTTCCAGTACTGTACTGCACTAATACTTAAAGCTGAAAATTGTTTATATCCTATCATTAACAGACTGTTTTATTTGCCAGGGAAGCAGCATCTGAAAAAGGAATTATTTTTTGCCAAAAAATTCTATGCTAGATTAGTAAAACAGCATGAGTTTTAGGACGGTATTGACTTAGCATAATGCTGCCAATTCAAAGAGCCTTCAATAAATATCACAGGATAATATAAAAAGGCAGACTTTTTTTTTTTTTTTTTGTTCCTGTTGGATCAAGAGAAACAAATTTCTGGTATAAATTCTTTTCCCCAAACCCTGTGTTAAAATTAGGAGCTACATGTTTTTACTCATAACTCATTTTGTTGCTAGCATTTGAAGTTTTATTCCAAAATCTTCCTACTGATTTTCAAGTGCTTATTTAATGGTCCTCATCTGATCTTGTGATTAAGGGGCACCCAGTCTTGGGGTCATCTGCGATAGTTTTCCTGCCACTGAAGAAACATCTGTGCTTACAAAAGAGAGAGAGAGAGAGAGAGAGAGAGAGAGAGAGTACATAACAAACCTATATCACTATGAGCTTCTTATAGCAAGTTGAAAATCTAAAACAAAATGGATTGTGCTGCTGCATTAGACAAGGGCTGACCCATTTGCACATGGGTAAACAAGTCCTCTAAATGCGTGTGTATAAAATAATACATTAAACTGAATACCTGTTGAGAGATGCCAATACAGTCTCATTTCTTTTGGGAGAAACTTTGCTGTATATCAAGGTAAATTTTTCCACAACTTGAGTATATGTTACATATAACACTGTTCCATACATGGAAACCAGTCAGACATATTGGAGATGACAAATGTTTTATATTAGGTTATTGCAGATAAAATGTCAGAATACTGATGAAAACTTCAAAACCCAAAATACAGTGCAAAGAAAATTTTAGTAATCAAAATAATCACTGCCAATGATGTACAAGCTTCTGTATGTCATTGTTAAAAAGTGCTGTGTTTTGCCATGAGACAAACTCGTGGAATGCAGGTTCAACTGATGCTTGAATTACCTAGTAAAAAGTGTTCAGGTGCTTGAAAAAAGGGTGTAGGGGACAGATCAGGTGAATAAGGTACGATTTCGTACCTCATTTGCTGCAGTTTGTCATGCAACGCGAGGTCTCTTATTATCATGGAGAAGCCATACCGTTTGATTAATGCTGGCTGTTTGGTGGACAGTTTTTCATGCATAATGTCAAGTTCTTGATAATATTTCTCCACCACGATGCTTTTACCCCACTGTAAGGAGGCAAAATGGATTACACCAGTTGTGGATCAGCAACCACTGGTCATCATCTTCCTGCAATGTAGTACTAGCTTCGGAGTGTGTTTCAGGGATTCCCTGCAGTCCAGTCATTGCACCAAATGTCAGCGATTGTCATACAGCATCCATTTTCTCATCACATGGAGCAAGGTGCCTGAAAATGTCATTCGTTTGGTTGTAGACAAGCAGCAAAAAGAAGACATCAAATTGTAGTGTTTTATGCTGTAACATCAACTCATGTGAGACCCATTTATCTATTTGCTTCACTTTGCCTATGATTGTTAAAAGTCGGGAAAGTGTTACTTAGCATACTCTTGAGTTTGTCACCAAGTTCTCGTACCATTTGACATGGATCAAATTCAATCAAGGCTTCCAACTTGACATCATCAGCAGCTCCCACTATTCTATCACATAGTTCGATTTCATAGCTCATATCATTTGAGAGTAATTTAGCAAATCAATGTTATGTCTTGCATTCACCAGTGGTGCACTTCCCAAATACTATATTGATGCTGTGATCTGTCTTTGATGCACTGTGCCAAGTTTAAATTTCTGTAAGAAAACACAAATTTGGTTCTCATCCATCGTTTTCTTCACTGTGGTACATTCCCCATTGGAACTGATGAAATGACCAATGCTTTATAGGCAGCAGCCTTGATGCTTTAAATTTACATTTCACAAGTCACATCACACAATGTGTTAATTCTTAAATTATCTGCCAATTGCATGAGTCTGCAAATTCTGACATTTCATCTTCAACAACTTAATACCAACCCTGACACAATATCACATTACACAATTAATTTTTTTCATTGCAACCTGTGAGTGCATAGCACTGCAGATACGCAACCAGTACACCCATTGTGAAATTAAAAAATCTGACTGCATTATATGTAGACTGCAGTTCTGTGTGTGTTATTGTATTCAAAATTTCTTATGTGCATGTCCAGTGCACACCATGTTACTTTGCTGTCTTCACTATCTCTCTGTGGTTGCTAGTTCTGCTGTGTCCACAAACATTTGTTTCCACCGAATGCATATCATTTTATATGCTGTTAACAGCTCTTTAAGACAGCTTGTAGCACACATATTTTGTTTTGAACAAGATTTGACCTAAAAATTTATAAACACGAGTTTACTATTTTTTAGGATGCTGTCACTCTTAATATTCACTTATTCACTGTTTTGTCTTCTTCAACTGTTAAATTTTCTGTTGCTTCCTTTTAAAACAAAACATGCAGTGCATATGAATCATTTTAAGTCCATCATAAATTTAAAAGCTGCTAATATGTAGGGTGTCCTTCAAAAGCTCTCGGTCCAACCATGAAGGAATAGTCGTAAATTCGCAGGTGTTTTTTTTTTTTTTTTTTAATGTGTGTAATCATGCAAGTGTTTAAA
Organism: Macrothele yani; assembly: GCA_039090855.1. Taxonomy (NCBI): domain Eukaryota; kingdom Metazoa; phylum Arthropoda; class Arachnida; order Araneae; family Macrothelidae; genus Macrothele; species Macrothele yani. The sequence goes on along the minus strand of CM076995.1, from coordinate 144,653,275 downwards.
TGCCTAGAGACCAGTTTTCAGCTTCACAGTTAAGTTCATTATTTTTTTGCAGGCTGCAGAAGGTGATAAGATGAACCAAGGAAAGAAAAAATGGAGATGAAAATATTCCAAATACGTGGCGACATTTAATAAATAAATACATCGCTCTTTCCACGTTTCAGAAACACACAGCAACCGAAAAATTGTTTTTCAGCCGCCGCTGTGGAAGGGCGGCTGAAAATTTTTTTTCGGTTGCTGTGTGTTTCTGAAACGTGGAAAGAGCGATGTATTTATTTATTAAAAAATGGAGAGCTGCCCCAGTGGTGCAGTGGTCTAAGTGCTGGCTTCCTCATAGTGCTGGTATGTCAATAGTGCCCGCAGGAATTGGTTTTAATGTTTTATTGTTATATTATTGTTCATTGTGACGCCGGAGGTATGTTTTTCCCGGTGGTTTTACTTGTTGTATGTTTTTAACCTGCAATAAAGATCCTGATTTCTGACCGTTTGTCCGAGATGGGTCTGGGTTTGAATCCCGGTGAAGCATGGCTGTTGTATTGTCTTACAGCACTGGCTCTCTCCTTTCCCTGGAACCAGTGGCTCTAAAGTAGGAATGGGTGACTGCTTATATTGAGTTTCTCACAGTGGTCATTAAACCCCCAACCAAATAAATAAATAAATAAATAAAAATAAAAGTTAAGAAGCAAAAGAGGTGAGAGCTATGTAAAGTACCTGCAAAAAAAGAGGCCGGGGGTCAGAGTAAAAGGATAGCCATGAAGATACGGTGGCAACACTAGGGAAGGATGCCTCTTCATACAGTGCTGTAAAGAAATGGGCAACGGAATTCAGCAATGGGGGAGCAAGTGTGGTAGATGGTATTCACTCAGCAAACCCTCTAAGACCATCATTCCAGGAAATGTGGACAAAGTACATGAAACAGTGCTGCAAGATAGACATTTAATGGTCAGGCAGATTAGAGACATTGCACATGTCCAAGGCAACAGTTGATAGCATTCTGACAGCACATCTGCCAATGACAGTGCTTGCTGCCCATTGGGTCCCAATACTCTGGATGCCACAGCAAAAGAAGAAAAAACATTCCACAAGACAATCTTGCAATGTTTGAAGGCAATACAGAAGAGTCAGAAGAGTTCTGTAATGATTTGTAACAGTGAATAAAATGTAGCCACTATATTCCAGAGTCAAAATACCTGAAGCATAGTGGCTCATCCACTCCAAAGAAGGCAAAGTCTGCCACTTATGCTGGAAAGGTGATGGAAACGATTTTCTGGAATGCTGATGGAATGGTGATGGGTGAATAACCTTGTGAAGGGCCAAACCATCACCTGAGAATGTTATGCTAACCTACTAAGGAAACTTTAACAACATTTAAAGGATAAACGTCAAGGAAAGTTGACCACAGAGATATTGTTTCACCTGAATAATACTCCAAGGCACAAATCAGTTACCATGGTTGCCATCCATGAATGTGGGTTTGAACTGCTACAACACTCTCCCTACTCACCTGACTTTGTTCCTACGGACAACCGATTTTCTGGAATGCTGTGGCAGAAAAATGGGCATTTTTGAATGCAACAAAACTGATACTTCGTTTAATGAGAAAAATGACAAACATCCATTGCACCCTGACACATTGCCATTTGTGAAATATGCACAGTCACGTTTATGTTTTGAATATTATGTCCAGCAGGCGACGACCATTTCGATGTCTATACTCTGACATTCTGCGATGAAAATCATCCATGGCATGTTCCAACATCTCAATAGGAATGTTTGTGACTTCTGTACAGATGTTGTATTTCAGCTCGGCAATGGTGTATGGGTGCCTTGCATACATCTTAGTTTTAAGGTACCCCCCACAGGAAGTAATCACAAACTGACTAGTTTGGTGACCTGGGAAGCCACAAAATGTCACCATTCCGGGATATGATGCAGTTTCCAAAAAATCGGTGTACGGCTTCCATGGAAATTCTTGCACAGTGAGATGTAGTGCTGTCTTGCTGAAACCAAAATGGCTCATTTAAAGGAAGGCGTGCAAGTTGCTGTGTGACGAATGTGTCTATCATGGTGGCATACCTGTGAGATGTTACCATTGTTGCTGCTCATCCTCAAAAAAGTAAGGGCCTGTTATTCCCATTGAAGAGACTGCACACCACACTGTAACTCAATTATTATATTTGCACTTTTAAGGTATTAAACCCCTGCAAAGTGCGCATAGTTTACGTACAATTCATAAATGATATACTATTAAAAATCACCAATCACTTACCCTAAAGATCATGGTAATTTCTATCCACAAAACACTTCAAGCACGTCAATTATCGTAATGTTGTTGGCCTTCAAAGGTTTACAGACACCTTGCTTACGATTCCTTCTTCCGGGGATGAAACATCGTTTTTTTTGTTATTTTTATTTACTAGACAAACAACGCTGGGTTTTTTTTAGCCATACAAGATGTAACCATAGCTCGTCAATTCCATAAAAACCACACAAGCATACTACTCATTCATACATTCAATTAAAAAAACTATGTACATATTTACACTACATTACATTCCCAGGTGGTTAAACCTTTGTCAACTGTGAGTAACAAAATGCTCCATCTGTTTCAAAACCCGTACTAATCCCTGGTTTTGAAACAGATGGAGCATTTTTCTGCCGCACCCTGTATTACTACAATTAACTTTTGTTCGAGTATTAAAAGAGAACCCTTAAAACTTACAGTACAAATTGCAAAGAAAAATGTCAGCCACAGTGGTGTCTTCAGGACATCTGTACCCTATGCCTTTAATTCTGCTTGGATAAATGGATAGTGTATTGTGGAATAACTTTTCTACGGGTCTTATAGAGGTTATTTTTCATGAAAGTTGGTTGTCAAATTTTCGAACTAAAGCCTAGTTCGTCATCAGGACTATGTCACAGTGACATAGTCCTGATGACGAACTAGGCTTTAGTTCGAAAATTTGACAACCAACTTTCATGAAAAATAACCTCTATAAGACCCGTAAAAAAGTTATTCCACAATACACTATGAATAGAGGTGCCATAAATTCATTTATAAATGGATAGTGTAGCACAGTTTTTCTTTAATGCATCTTTCAGGAATGCAACTAGCATGTTTTATCAGAAGAAATGAATGTACTCAAAACTAAACTATAAAACAGCAACCAACATGTCTCTGATTGGTGAAATCACTTAGTCCCATTCTTTTTATGTCATTGAACTGCCTCAGAAGAAACAGTGTGGCATTCACATTTTTTATATTTGTAACTGAAATGTGAAATAAATCACTTTATAAAAAGAAACAAAAAAATGAAAAAATGTATGTTAATTGGATGCACTGTCTTGTATATATTTCCAACTTGCATAAATATGTTGCTTAATCATGAAGTAAACAGCTGAATCATGACCCAAAAATTAAATTTAAAACTGCAGCTTTCACCATAAGAACAAAAGTGTCTCTTACCTTGAATATGTCATCAAGAACTCTCTGAAAGTGCTCATAATGCGAAGTGAGAAAGTTGTCTGCTGAGAAGTTCCATATTCTTAAACTCACACTGTTTTGCAAGGTGTGATTGTTAAAGCTGATAAATTTTACTCGTATTGTGGAAGAAACGTTTTGGTGTTTTCCATCATTTCCACTAACTGCAATGGTATAATTCCTGGGATTTTGTATTCGAACAGCATGAAGATCACATTTGCTGGGAATTCTGAATACTGCAGTATTTCCTTCTACAATTTGACACTGGTAATGTCCAACCATATCCATGTCTTGGGGGTGTACATCAGCAATTTTACCTCCAGGAAATGTTTTGTTGAACACCCACACTAAGACAGTCAGTGGCCTTGATGTTGAAGGACTGTCATTTTTGTCTATCACTATGACTGTTACTGGGTTCTGTGATTTCATTTGTGGTTTACCACTGTCTTGAATTTCAACTACAAATTCCAGTTGTGGAGTAAGTTCACGATCAATACTTTTTGTTGTCTTAACAAGGCCAGTGTGTGTATCGACTTCAAAGTAACTTTTGTGTTCGCCACCTACCAAGAAATACCTGAATGGAGCTCCGTTTGGAGGCAAGTCATTGTCTGTGACACTCAAAACCATGACACTGGTATATGCAGGTTCATTTTCCATTACATATCCAACAACTTTAGGGCTAAGGAAGATAGGTCCATTGTCATTAACATCATCCACATATATTTTGACAAGGGTAGAACCTGACTGTGGAGGATTTCCACTGTCTGTAGCTGTCACTGTGAGGTTGTACATTGCAATTGTTTCTCTGTCTAATATGCCAGAGGTTTGAATTACTCCGGATTGTGGATCAATTGTAAATACCTTGTCAATGTTTCCACTCAGGACAGAAAATGAAAACTGATTGTTGTTAGGATGTACATCTTTATCTACAGCAGAAACAGATGCTACAGATGTTCCTAGAGGAGCTGCTTCACTAATGTGTGCTTCATATATTTCTCGAGAAAACACAGGTGGATCGTTTCCATCTTGAATGCTAATAACAATCTGAGCTTCATCCGTGTCATTTCCTCTTATGCTACCGAAGTTCTTTGCAAGCACTGTCAAAACTACACGTGACTGGGACTCTCTGTCAAGGATGCGTGAAACTGATATGCTTCCAGTCCTTGAATTAATTTGAAATCCTCTGTTATTGCTACTTCCCACCAGAAGGAAGTATACTTGGCCGTCAATTCCACTATCCTCATCAACTGCTTGTAAGGTACCAACTTCAGTTCCAACACCAGCTGATTCACTCACAGTAAACTGGAACACTGGCTGAACAAAATGGGGATAAAATTCATTCTTTCCTAAGATGTGAATATGTAGTGTAGTAGATGTAAATAATGTTGTTCCAACATTACTTGCTATAAGCTTTATGCTATATTTTACCCTTTGTTCATAGTCAAATACTATTTTTGAAGTTAAAATACCATGTCTAGAGTTTACACTGAAGTAACTATTGTCCTCTCCATCCATAATTGAATATTCAATTATACTGTTGCGAGGTGAATCTGCATCAAATGCTATGAGCTCTGTGATCAGAGTACCTGGAGGTTCATTTTCTGAAATATGTGCATCAAATGAGGTTGAATTGAATTTTGGAGGATTATCATTCACATCAGTCACCAGAACAGTCAATATAGCAGTTGTGTTTTTGCTGCGGAACCCTCGGTCAGAAGCTAATATGCTGAGGGAATAGGTTGTTGTGCTTTCAAAATCCAGAACTTTTGAAATGGTTATGGCTCCAGATTTTTCTGATATTTTAAAATGTCCATCATCATTTCCAGAAAGGATTGAGTAGTAGATTTCTCCATTAAGACCTAAAAGTGAAAAAAAAAAAAAGAAGAGGAAATGTATTTCAGAATAAGTGTTTGAGTAAAATTCACACACGCACACACACACACAAACACACACACACACAAACACACACAAACACACATACTCACAGACCAAATAAAGTACAATACATCTCCAATCAAATACTAAAAGACACTGGAAAAATAAACTGTTGTATTTTACAACTTTTTAAAAGCTGATACAGAGAACATTTTGAATTATAAATGCACAAATCACTTTTTTTCACACATCAATTCGATTAATACAGACATTTAACGTGGACCAGGAACATCAAACAAAGATCTTCGCTCTTTCCATGTGTAGTGGAAGCATATCCGGCACGTAACTGGAAGACCCTGGGTTCGACTCCCGGTGGCTGCCGATGAGAATTTTTCCGTGACTCACTTATAAACGTGGAAAGAGCGAAGATCTTTGTTTGACATCAATTAGATTCCATTTTTTAGAAAAAACAAAACAGTATATACATTTAAATATATTTTTAACATAAATAATTATAGTTACTTTATTTATCACCAAATCTGTGGCTAACTCCTGCTTTTTATCTGTTTTCAATCCATTTTCTAATATTTTCTTGAAATAGTGTGATTGACAAAATAAATAAATAAATAAATAAGTTAATTAATTAATAAAGATGGCTGATTTTAATGATATTCAGTGGTGTGGATGTGTGATCAGAGCTGCTGAGGCACCTTTTCTCTAATGTAGCAGCACTAAGGCACTTTTCTTTGTTAGTTGGAAAGAAAAAACCAATATCTTAACCCTTTAAATGTTAGCACTGCAAGAATGAGACTAAACCCTTGGACCACACAGTGAGACATCTCACGAACACAAGGATTCTACGGTAAAGAGAATCAGAACTCTTTTGTCAAAAAAATGGCAGTTCTTATAAAAAGAAGTTACAATAGGTGACTTTTCTTTAGATTAACTCTGCACTGCTTGGAGGGAAATCAACCCTGAGAAATTAAACAGTCATGTAGGTAGAGTGGCACATGTTTTATCACTGAGAAGGACACTTTTACTAAACTCTCCACTGACTGCAACAAAAGTAATTCGTTGAATCTAGTATGTGATTCATTATGGGCAACACGAAAGGATGCTTCCATGACTGAGTGGTCAGAGGCTTATGGCTAATCGCTCAAGCTGGGCCTGAACACAGGATGTGGCATGGGCAGTGGCCCTGAATCAGGGATGGGCTACTACTGCCTGTGGCTCTAAATGCTCACAGTGGTTGGTGGAAGAAACACTGAAAGAAAAAATAGAGCATTCAAAAGATACCCGTTATTCCTACTCTATAGTCTTAGCAAAAGTGCCACGTATCACACGTACTCAGTGTGACCAACTGGCATTATTCACGCTGAATATTTGAATTAATCATATTCAGTGGCACAGCAATATTTGAAGAACTTGATGTTCTTAGCATCTGACTCCCATGTAAAATTATTTCTTTTATTTAAACTTGCTCAAATTTAGCAACTTTGATGAAAAACGATAACAATAATTAGTAGTCAAAGGGATATAAAAATACTAAATGGTCAAAAGAAATTAAATTTGAAAAATTTTGACTATTCTTTCAGAGTTTGCTTCACCTAATTTGCTCACCAATAAGGCACTTTTTTTTAAGAACTAAATCGCCTACTAAGAGTGAGAATGCATGTAGTTGCTATGTAGAATGAAGAGAGAAATTCTTTCACTAACATATTCTGGCCATAGAAGCAGTTTAAAGTACACTTGGAAATGCATATTCCAGGATAGTGTGATAGTTACTGTACTTAGACAGAGAAAAAAATGTTTTGATTTGATTATCATTCCACGACAGTTAAGTTTTCTAGAGCATTCTCTTGATTATAGTTGCCTGGCTCTATGAATTATTGCATGCATCAGTATTTAAGTAGTAAATTGATTTCCATGATATTTTTCATCTAATTGAACTGGAGACTTTACAGTCATCTGGGTATAACAAAGGTCAGTTTTTGAAAGGTTCCAGAAATTATCTGATTTTCAAGTGTATACAATTTTCAGCCACATTTGCAAACTTAGGAATTTGAACTTTATCCACAAACAGATCTTCAAAGAAAAATTACTGGTGATGTAATCTGGATTCATTGTTGCCACAAAACTGTCTTTCCACTTTGCTGTGTCTTCAAATCCAGGTCTTATATGTGTGTGAATCCCTCCCTTAAAATGTTCTGTACACAACCGTACACGGAAAAAGGATGAGGACCCTTTCTGAAGGACTATTACTGATGGACTACATTTAACCAAAGGAGCAAAAATCACTGGGGATGACTATGGTATTATGCAATGAAATTTGATGGAAGCTGTGGAAAATTAGCAAGAGAAAGTGACAGATCATGTCTTCTGCATCATAATCCCATTTGCAGAAATTTCTGTACAGTGATTACTATTGCAACAAACTGTGGCTTTTCAGAATTAGATGACAGGTTTTAGTTAGGTGAAAGGTGTTTCAAAGTTGTTTGGAGTCCTCAATAAATATTTCTGTTTGTGGGAGATTTCTCCTCAGCCCAAGAAATGGGGAGTGGGGTGTAGAGAAGTACACAGACATAATTTTCTGTTTACATAGTGAAGAATTTATTTTTTACAGGAAAGCAGTGAAAAAAAATGTTTCTTCAGTCTTAATTCCTTTATTTCCAGATAAATTACTTTTGTATTGTTCATCACAGCATAATCATGAGTTATTTGTTAGTGTCCTCTGACAAGTGACAAAGTAGCTTAAAAGATGGCATCTCAAAGTTTAACCAGAAGCCTGAGTTGTTGATTTGTGTGGTAACTGATTGGTCACGCAATGCAATTATGTAACATTTCTGTACAGGGCCGTATCTGCAGGAAGGACAGTTGCCTTCCCAGGATGATCACACCAGGGGTGTAATTTTATACAGTGAGGAGCATAAAAAATAGAAATGAACAGAATATGAATAAATTTGCTGAACATTTTAACTCAAAAAACAAGTTATAACACTATAAATTATATTAATTCAACATTTGTCGAAAACATTACGTGGTTTCAGAAATTATTAACTATATGTCAACAAAATAGTTTCCATATCATCTACTGTTTCGCACGTTATTAGAAATTCGAGCACGGGAAAAACGTCCATATAATAAGAAAATTTTTATTTCAACTTGTCACTAATATTCCTTTTTTTCTTTTTGATGTTCTTTATAATAGTTTAGAATTTTATTTGACTGCACATATAAAAACATTTTTTCATATAAATTTGTAATCTTCATAATAAAATTCTAAACTATTATAAAGAACATCAAAAAGAAAAAAAGGAATATTAGTGACAAGTTGAAATAAAAATTTTCTTATTATATGGACGTTTTTCCCGTGCTCGAATTTCTAATAACGTGCGAAACAGTAGATGATATGGAAACTATTTTGTTGACATATAGTTAATAAGTTATAACACTTTAGTATCTTTTGTAAATATTTTAGTTAACCGCATACACTATTACGTGCAGCTAACCAGCGTACATAGTTGTGGACCATCTCTTATGGATGAATAGAACTGTCTGAAACACTGAATGGAAGTATGTAAAACAATATGCTGATATGCCTATAACCTTCACGACTTTTGCGAATACGTTGTAGGGATGAAGACCTAATTAGTTGTTTGTGCTCTGTCACCAAAAGTTCCTCTGAGCTTTTAACCTTGAACATAATTTTTCCAAGCCCTACTCCAAAAGCATCTTCCTATTTTTACATTTATGATCTAATACTCATTTGTTCTGTGCTGGTTTGTTTTCATTATGCACATGTTGTGCTGTCAGTGTTCACATAACTTTTATGTTTCATTTTGTATTTAAAACTGTTTTCTCTTGGGTATTTACCTAATTTTTAAATTTTGAGTAAAATTATGTCAAAAACTGGAAGGGAGATGTTTTAATCATCAGAATACTTTCCTATAATGAAGAAATGAGAAAGTAAGAACTGCTTACTAATTGAGTGGAAATAAGGAACTTTTGAACTCCAAGGGGGTGTAATTTCAAGGCTCACTCTCCCAGATAAGAAAAGTTTGCTACGTTTCTGCTCAAGAATATGCTATTAAAACGTCAATGTTCATTATAAATCTAGGATGAGTTCATCCCGTCAGTTAAATTTTATTCACTTCAGGATTCTTTATTTTGGATCCTCATATAAGTTTTTAAATCCAAAATGACACACATTAATGCCAAAGTAATGCTACATCATTTTCTGTTTTGAGGTCTGCAATAATGCATGTTTAATTTTTTTTTCTTGATAAGCTGATAGAAGCCATGAGATATTTTATCCAATGGTTATTAGACATTTGAGATATTATGATTCTTCACATTCTCTACATCATTAATATAAAATATTACCTTTATCTTCATCAGTAGCCGTGACTGTAACTATTTCTGAGTACAAAGGTTCATTTTCTGGAATCACAACTTGGTAGCTGAGAGCTGTGAATGCAGGGGTGAAGTGGTTCTCATCAGTGATGACAAAATTTGCAGTTATTTGAGTCGACTTGGGTGGAACTCCTTTGTCCGATGCTTCAATTATTATTCCATACCAGTTATTTCTTAGACTCATCAGAGGTCGAAGAACTGTGACCCAACCTAAAATTCAGAAAAACAGTAATGTAGAGCTTGAAAAAGTTTTTTTTTTTTTTTTCAAATGGTTTTAATGCTGTGTGAAATAGATGAACTTCTTTCAGATCAAATGAAACATATAACCAGGACTTTAAAGTGTGGATATAGATTTCTGCATATTTCTTACTCAAAAGGAAACTAGTGTGTATGGTACAACAGTCACATGAACCTCTTTGTTAGGAAGCTTTTGCACTCAAAAAGAATCGTAGCCTCCAGCACACACAGTATTTTAAAAACAAGGAAGAACATATTATTTGAGTATGAATGATAACTTATAAGAATATATGTGGAATCAAAAAAGGAAACACATCTGAGAGGAATGTTGTAATAGTTTGTTTGCATATTTTATTTCGCATGCGCAATATGCTTATGAGCAGGGCCATATCTAGGCTATGGCCAGTGTGGACCCTGCTGTAGGTGTTGATTGAATGTAGATGCTGTATGGTTTTTAAGATAGTAATAAATAATAATTAGTAACTAAGGTTTAAAACAGCAGCAAGAGCACAAACTTTGTATGTATTTCAACAGTTTCATTATTTTGGTATATTGTATTTTTTGGCTCATACATCAATATGGAGTATAAGTTGAATGTGTTAAATTTCTATCAATTTCCATATCCTCATTTGTAGATAAGTCATTCCTAAGTATAAGACAAGGCTTGAAAAAGTACAGTTAGTGTGTTCCAAAATTCTGAAACTACATGGTCGAGTCACAGTATTGTAACCACCAGCTAATATCCAGAGTAACTGCCATGGGCAGCGCAGACAGCAGCTAGACGAGCTGGGAGTGACTCATTAAGATAACTGGAAGGTGTTCAGAAGTATGTGGAGCCATGCTGACTTCAGTGCATCTGACAGCTGCTAGAGGGTGCATGGTGGAGGATCCATAGAGTGAACAACACGATCGAGGTGGTCCCACAGATGGTCAATTGGGTTTAAGTCTGGGGAATTAGGGGGCCAGAGAAGTACTTTGAAGTCTTCATTGTGCCCTTCCAACCACTCTCAGACATTTTTAGCTGTGTGACACATCGTGCTGGAAGATCCCATCTGCCCCAGGGAAGACAATCAGCATGTATGGGTGTACATGGTCTCCAAGGATGAATTCAAAATGAATTTGGTCCATAGTGCCTTCCACAGGTATGAGTGGACCTAGAGAAGGCTATGAACACATTTCCCAGACCATAATGCTGTCCCCACCAGCTTGTGTTTTTCCAGCAATGGTTGAAGAGTGTTTGTTCTCCAATGTTTCTTGCCTTATAAGCCAACGTCCATCCGTTCGATGAAGCAGAAAATGTCACTCATCGGAGAAGGCAATCCTTTGCCAATCAGCAGAGGTCCAATTCCGATACTGCAGTGCAAATGTAAGCCTCTTCTGCCGATGCACTTTCATTAGCATAGGTGCAGTGACCATCCATCTGCACTGGAGCCCCACACGCAGCAGGGTTTGCTGAACTGTCATTTTAGACACACTTCCGGTAGCCCCCGGTTAATTTGGCCAGTGGGTTGCTCCACTGTAGCGTGTCGATTAGCCTACATGCACCTTCGCAGCCAACATTCATCTCTCACATCAATGCACGTCGCTTATTTGTAATGGTGCCATTTCTTCAATCACGATACACTTTAACCACAGCAGCACATGAACAGTTCACAAACTGCACTGCTCCAGAAATACTGCAACCCTTGGCCAAAAAACCGATAATCATCCCTTTTTGCAAATCTGATAAATCGCTCCTTTATCCATGACAGCAATGAGTGATATGTTTTCAAAATGACTACAGCACACCTTATATACCCTCCAAGCCAGCTCACGAGATGTGCCTTCATTCATTGGCTACACGCTGTTGATGTCAAAAGTAGGAGGTGGTCACAATAATCTGACTTGATTGTGTATGTTTTTAATGTTTCAGTAAATATCAAACAGATGGAGAAAGTGAGGTAATTTCCACATTTTTCTTTTCTGCAAAAGTTGAACTTTGTGAGCTTTTTTTCTTGATGCTATTGTATTCCTTCCTTCCAACTAACCAGAAAGTGGTGTTACTTCCACATTTTTCTTTTTAGCAAAAAGTTGAATTTTGTACTCAAGAAACACTTATAGCATAGTAAATCCATTTGTTTTTGTGGTGTAATATGCATAAAAATTTTCCTAGCTTTTGCTCTCTACTGGGAGGCTTTTCAAGGCAATGGTAGACATAAAATACCTATGTCTACCATTGCCTTGAAAAAGCCTCCCAGTGGAGAGAGAAAGCTTGGTGAATCTTTATATGTATTACGCCACAAAAATAAACGTATTTACTATGCTACAAGCATTTCTTGAGTATTCACGGTTTGGTGTATTTAAAATAACATTGAATTTTGTAAGTTTTTTTTTTTTTTTTTTTTTTTTCTTAAGAACTGATGCCATCATATTCCTTCCCTCTGACCCATGAGTTAGAGAAACTACCACACAAATGTGTAAAACAACAACAACAACAACAAAAAAGTCACAAGTGTGCCAAATCAGAGTGATGTCTGCAGTGGGAGTTTTCATTAGTTTCTTTCTAAGAGAGTCTGTTTGAAATCAGAAACCGACAGAGCTCTTGATTTCAATCAGAAACATTGAATAAATTAAGATAAACATAATAAATGGAGGCAATAGCTTTTCAGTTGAAATATATAATTGTTAGAGTGACAGAGTGAAAACAAACTGCCTTTGCTGACCACTAGTATTGCTGTTTTTAAAGCACATGTGCTGCTGTTTTGATACAATTGTCACCAGCCAATCAGCTGCGTGGAAGTAGGTGTTTTAGTGGTGGTATATCGAGGTGAACACATTGTAGTTCTGGTGGCTTTGGAAACCCAGGGGTGAATACCACCCATGAGGTCTTGAAGGGATCATGAGAAGGATGCAATTATGATAATATATGATAGCTGCCACTCTAAATTGGTCACTGTTATTTTAGTGATGTTTCTTTAATTTTAGTGACTGAACGGAAATATACATTTCATCAGCTTCTACACAAATTCTTAGTGAGTATATTATTACATTTTGTACACTTTCAAAATGATTTCTTATGAAAGTAATATTGTGTTTCGTGTGCTCGGATCACGACCGAATTTGAGGCACAGTATTTTTTTTTTTTCTCATTGAGAAATTTCAATGACCAATCAATAGATAAGTTGATGTGGCATTTAAGTTGAGGTCCAGACATCTGAAGCAAAAGTCTCGTCTTACATGCCATAAAGTATGGTACATTTGAATTTTTTTATTTTAGTGGCAACATAATAAACTTCTATTTTTCCAGAAGTTGACTACAAGTCTTTTGCTCACAAGGCCACAGAAAAAAATGTTAATACTTTCCTTGACTGTTGAACCTAGATGATGTAAGTCCTAGGTTTTAACTGTAAGTGAGCAAGTACTTTGTATTTTACAACAAGGGAAGCTTGTCTGGTGGAATGTCAAGCTCTGAGCAGGAGTTCAACGTAAATGATCAGTGGACAGGGCATGAGTTGTGCATGTGGCAGAAGCATGATTTTTAAATGTTCTCCAATCTGATCTGTCTATAGAAGTATATTTTGACAATATTATTGATCAATCTGTAAAATTCAAGGTATGAAAAGTCAGGCTGATTTAATTTGTAGATATGTCAGACAGCTAATTGTTTTTGTAATGTACACTGAAAATAGCAATAAAGTGTTTTCATTTCCAAAGACTGTACTGTTTATAAGAGAAAATTGTGACTACAATCTCTTGTACAAGTTATTTTTGATAGTTGAACTTTTTTTTATAACACCAGAATGTGCAGTGATGGAAGAATATTATTTGTAGTTATTATTCCCTCAATCTCTGTAACTGTTATTGTCTCATTCTTTTAAGTCAGAAAAGAAACAATTTGTAACAATGTTTAAAGTTCAGTTGACAAGTAACTAAACTACCAAGTTATGTTCCATCATTGTCATTCACAGTTATCCTCTCATGTTACATAGATTTTTCAATTTATTCCAATGCCATCAATCTATGCATGTTGTTGTACAACAAGGCTATCACTGTTTTGAGTTCCATCATCTAGAAATTAAGCTACATTTATATTACAACACTGGTTTTCTAGCACCTGTGAATGAAATATGCATGCTGTTGTGATTTCACTTTTTGGGAAAAAGGTGTACACACAACCACTACCACTATTCATACTATATTTAAGAAGAATAAGTTAGCAGGTTTAATAATAATTTTATATTTACCATACTTTTCTGTAGGAAGACCATTATATGTTGCACGTTGTTTGTCTATTCATGATAAGAACATCATGTATCTCAGTGTTTTTTGATTCTTTAGAGAGAGAATAATGAAGTACACAATAGTACCTCAGTGAAAAACACTGAGGTACATGATGTTCACTGGGTAAAATAATTGTTGTAAAGTTAGAAGGTGCTCTGTTGCAAAGAAATTAAAGAAGTCATGTACTATCAGCTCATCTGATATTATGAAACTAATTGTTGTAAAGTTAGCTGGTATCAGTTGCAAAGAAATTAAAGAAAGCATGTACTATCAGCTCATCTGATATTATGAAACTAATTGTTGTAAAGTTAGCTGGTATCAGTTGCAAAGAAATTAAAGAAGTCATGTACTATCAGCTCATCTGATATTATGAAACTACCATAATTGTTGTAAAGTTAGCTGGTATCAGTTGCAAAAAAATTAAAGAAGTCATGTACTATCGGCTCATCTGATATTATGAAACTAATTGTTGTAAAGTTAGCTGGTATCTGTAGCAAAGAAATTAAAGAAGCCATGTACTAAGAATTTTTATCTCCATTATTTCAGATGCAAATGACTGAGTAATAACTGCAACTTATTAGATATGTAATTATATTATGAAACCAATAAAATAAACTGATGTTCTTGCTTGGAAAAAAAAAATCGTGTTGAAAACCCACTTTGGAAATTTATAATATTGGAATAGATTTTATTGCCGTCCCACAGTGGTCTAAGCAATGGCCTCTGATCATTCGTCTAAAAGGGGTCTGGGTTCGAATCCCAGTGAGGCATAGATGTTGTGTTTGTCTTATGGCTCTTTCCCTTCCCCGGAATCAGTGGCCCTAAATTAGGGATGGGCGACTGCTTATAACCCATTAAGTTTCTCACACTGGTCGTTAAACCTCCAATCAAAAAAAAAAAAAAAAAAAAAAGATTTTATTAAATATTGATAGTTTTTTCTGTGTTTACATTTCAAAGCAGGGATTCCAATTAATGTGATTGATTTTACAAAGTTTCTCTCCTGGATTAATAATTTCTCCAATCTCTATTCAGATCCAAAAATTGTCTTAGTTCAGTTATCTGCCTGAGGAACTGAAAGTTTATCAGGAATCAAATGGTTAGGATGCTGAATCTGGTTGGCATTGCAAGACAAGCTAAACTCCAGTAGCACCTGGATGTTGTGTTCAGCCTTTTCTCTGCTCACAGCTATGAATGAATAAGCCTGCTGGCTCTATGTATTCCCACCAAGTTTCCTAGTGACTTAGCTCTATTCACCAGTCACTACAATATGGTTACAGTGGGTTTTTAATTGATGGACAAGACAAATACTGAAAAAATTTATCACCTCATCTGATTTACAATTTTGCTGTTTGTCTCTGCTTTGCAAATCATGCTCAGAGGAGAAATAATGAAGAGCTATATTCTTAAGTTAGATTTGGTTACACAAACATGAGAAAAGGTCCGGCCACAAGATCTCTAAATATGTTCACCATTCATAAATTGCATAAAACTCAGAAAATCTTTTGACCAAAACTGTGCATTTAACTTGTATGAAGCTTCTGAAGTTGTTAATTGCATGTTAGGAGATCATGAACACAGGTAATTTGGGGGGGGGGTGTTAACATGGGGATTAAAAAGAGCCTTTATGTGTAACTTTTCATGTTCTGAACTTTTTATACAGTACTTTTTTCACTATTTATTCCACAGCGTACATCAGATTTCCTTAAAACTCTAATGATCAAAATGAGTAATTTTGCATGCTGTAATTTTTTGTCACTTTTTTTCCACATCATGTGTAAAACTTTCATATAATTTTATATATATATACACACACACTGTAGGGTTTTTCATCTACTAAGTTAAATATATATGGCTTATTTTTTTGGTTTCTCTTATTTGTTATTTTTAAACAAGAAATATTTTGTTTTTGGCAAAAAACACCAAAAGCACTGAAGAAAAGTATTACCTGATTTTTTGTGAACAGAGAAGAATTCTGAACCATTGCCTCCAGTATTTTGATATTCAATTTCAGCATTGATGCCTGTATCCCCATTGTCTTCAGCAACCACTTGAAGAATTGATAATCCAACAGCTGCACTTTCAGGAACTGGAGAAAAGTAGCGTTCATATTGGAATACAGGAACATTATTGTTGGAGTCAATCACGTTAATAAATACTGTCACTTCACTACTCAAAGGAGGATTTCCATGATCAGTTGCCACTACTTGAATTATATGGCGATTTTCAGGTGAAGATCCTTTTAAGGTCCGTTTATAGTACAGTGTCTGTTTACTCAAAATATTTCCACTACTTGGATCTACTCGAAATAAGTCTGAAGGGCGCTTTAATGAATAAGTAACAAAAGAATCTGGACCCTTCTTATCCCTATCCATAGCAGAAACTTGTCCGATGAAAGACACTCCTTGTAGAAGTTCTGGGATATTGAATGTGTACTCCACAGAAGAAAATACAGGTACATTGTCATTCACATCCTGGATTAAGACAGTGAGGGGAGTTTCTGCTTGCCATGATCCATCAACTGCAGCAACTTTTAGGAGATACTCGTCTTTTACTTCCCTATCAAGCCATCCAGCCACAGTTACATTTCCAGAGAGTGGATCAATATGAAACTTTCCACCAGGGTTCTCTGTGAAACTGTATGTTGCATTAGCATTCATATTGATATCACGATCTGATGACGTCACTTGGATTATGAATGTGCCAATCGCAGCATTTTCAGTTACATTAGCACTGAATAGCCTTGTAAAACGTGGTGGGTTATCATTTTTATCTAATACTTTTATGTAGACTGTAGCTGTGCTTGTTTTCTGAGGAGAACCGTGATCAAATGCTTCAACTACAAGATGATACTGTTCAGTTGTTTCCCTGTCTAGAGTCTTAGTCGTGTATATTTTCCCTGTTTTTGCATCCAATGAGAATGGTAGATTCACACTGCTGGTGGAACTTAGTTGGTACTCAACCTTCCCATTATCACCATAATCAGCATCAAATGCCTTAACATGTATTACGAATAAAGGTGGCTCAAGTTCCTCTTTGACTGTTGCATTGTACACCAACTTGTCAAAAACAGGAGCATTGTCATTAATGTCTGTCACAGTAATTTCCAGTTTAACTGTGCTTGCAAGTGGTGGAGAGTCACTGTCACGTGCTTCTAACCATAATTCGTAAGCTGAAACCACTTCGCGATCTAAGCCTCCCACAAGCCTTACTTCTCCCATCTGGGAGTTAATGCTGAATACATTGCCAGCGTTACCACCAGCAATGTGGTACATTACTTTGCCTGTCTCGTCGGTTTTAGGTGATGATGCAGATACACGAGTGACTAGTAAATTTTCAGAAGATTCTTCAAATTTGAAATTTCGGGCTCCAGAATGAAATCGTGGGAAAAGCCTGACATGCTGGGTGTATACATTGACAACAGTTGTAGATGAGAGAGGAGTTTGCCCACTGTCTGTAACATGGATTTCCAGCTGATATCCTTCAGACTTATTAGCCAGTTTCTGAACTAGTTTCACAACACCAGTATCTTGATTGATTTGGAATTTGTCAGCATCGGTACCAGATAAATGGTAGACTAATCTGCTATTTAAATTTGCATCCAGATCCACAGCAACAGCTCCAAATACAAAATGTCCTGCAATGGAAGACATAAATGTCAAGTAAAGTTAGATACTTTATGATTCATTGCAAAATAACTGAATAACAAATAATTCTATAATTTTACTGTATTACAGAATAACAAAATTATGGGATTATTCAACCAAAATTAATGTGTCAGTTCATCGGTGCAAGACAAATACCAAAAAACTGCATCATAACATGAACAATGTTAGTATATTCTTTATTGTGAGAGACTGTGAAGGATACACAAATATTCTACATTCTTAAATAAATACAGTAGAATCCACTTATAACGAGAAGCTTGAGACTGACAGAAATCCTTGTTAAATCCAGGCACCTGCTAAATTACTTAGGTCATGAAATGTGACAACATGTATATATTATATACCATGTATTATACATCCATATGGGATGTAAGGTCAGGTGATGCGTAACATCACAGCCTCTCCTTGACAAATGTCAACCCCGCCTTCTCGTGGTGCATCCTGTTCCCACTAAAGGGGCTCTGACGACCGCCAATAGCGGTATAACTATACCATCGGGATTAGAGGAAATTCTATCCCACACTCACCAACCCGCGCATTGGCCAGCGTGGTGAGTTATGGCCAAACCCCTCCAAAATGATTCCACAACTTAAATCTTGGCCCTCAGTCTCCGGCAGCTGGAATGTACCTGGCCAAGGCAGCGGCCAGTGTGACATGAAGGCAGAGGGTGCTAAGAATCCCCGGAGGACCAGACTAGGCTGCCATCTGATGCTGACCTTGGCTTCGTACAATGGACGCTCCCTATCTTCTGATTCAAGGCTTCTTGAATTGGAAGAGGAACTACAAAGGATCAAGTGGGACATCGTGGGGCTAAGTGAGGTAAGGAGAAAAGGAGAAAATCTCATCGAACTGAAAAGTGGACATCTCTTCTACTATCGTGGGACAGATACTGGCAGAACTAGTGGTGTTGGATTTATAATAAACAAGAAACTGAAGGATAAAGTTGTAGAAGTTGAAAGTTCCTCTGACAGAGCTGCACGACTTGTTATCCAACTCTCGAAAAGATACCAGCCTCAGATTATTCAAACTTATGCACCCACCACAAGTCATCCTGAAGAAGAAATTGAAGAATTTTATGAGGAAATTTGTCATCTAAATAATAAAGGTAAGCAGCACTTGAAAATAATTATGGGAGATTTCAATGCAAAAATAGGGCAACGGCAACAGAATGAAACTTCAGTAGGTAAATTCGGTCACGGCAACAGAAACCAGCGTGGAAATACTCTCGTTGAGTTTGCAGAGGCAGAAGGGTTTTTCATCTTGAGCTCCTTCTTCAAGAAAAAGCCACACAGGAAATGGACATGGAGACATCCAAATGGGACGACAAGTGAAATTGATTTTATTATGTGTAACAAAAAATTCATCATAGAAGACTGCAGTGTGCTAAACAAGTTCAACACAGGTAGTGACCATAGATTGGTGAGATGTAAGATGCACCTCAACACTAAACTTGAACGTGGCAAGCTCATAAGACAAACAAAATCTATTGACATAACCAACCTTAAAAAACACCATAATACCTTCAAGTTGGAACTGAAGAACAGGTTCTCTGCTTTAGAAGGCCTAACATCAGAAGAAGTGGACATCTCTGAAGTTAACAGAAAAGTAACCAAAGCTCTTATGGAAACAGCAACAAAATTAGCTGGGTCTAAGAACAAGTTGCATGTAAATAAATTATCAGGAAAAACGAAAATGTTGATGCAAAAAAGAAGAGAGATGAGGAAAACTAAAGAAGATGTGACTTCCAAAGTGGAATATATAGAGCTATGCAAGACAGTAAGAAAAAGTATCACTGAAGACGTAAGAAAATTCAACTGTGAACTAGTGAGGAAAGCAATTGAAAACAACCAAAGCCTAAAGATAGCAAAGGGACATCTCAGTAAGGGAAGAAAACAGATTATGGCACTGAGAAAAGAAGATGGTTCTGTAACAAGAAATAGAGGCAGAAATTTTGACAAGAGTGAAAGATTTCTACTCCAAATTATATGAAAGGGATGATACATGCACTCCAGACATCATGAAAGATACCAGTACCAGAGTTCCTCCAGTCCTTCCAGCAGAAGTTGCACATGCAATCAAGAACATGAAGCGGGGAAAAGCTCCAGGAGAAGATGGAATTACTGTAGACATCATACAAGAAGCAAGTGGAGAAATCGAAACAGTACTCGCCCAAATTTTCACTCGATGCCTTAATGAAGGAAAGATTCCTGAGGATTGGAACACTGCTACAATGATCCTGCTACATAAGAAAGGTGACATTGAGGATCTCGGAAACTACAGACCTATCAGCCTCCTATCAGTAGTTTATAAAATCTTCACTAAAGTTCTTTCACACCGCTTGAAGGTAACACTGGACATGGCTCAACCGAGAGAACAAGCTGGATTCAGGAGTGGCTACAGCACAATAGATCATATCCACGTGCTGAGAGAACTAATTGAAAGAGCGAGGGAATATGAACTTCCATTGTGCATGGCTTTTATCGATTATGAAAAAGCCTTTGATTCGGTGAAACCATCAGCAGTTACAATGGCTCTGAAATCCTGCGGTATTGAAGATGCATACATTAATATTATTAATAACATCTATGAAAATGCAAGTGCAAAGATTCGGCTGTTTGAAAATACAACACACGTAAAAATTGGAAAGGGAGTGAGACAAGGTGACACTATATCTCCCAAACTCTTTAATGCCACATTGGAGGGTGTTTTTCAGTCGCTGAGCTGGGAAAACAAGGGGATAAAGATTAATGGAGATTATCTAACCCACCTTCGTTTTGCTGATGACGTAGTCATTTTTGCAACTACCCCATCAGAGCTGCAGAGTATGATCCAGGAACTTGCTGACAAGAGTAAAGAAGTGGGATTAAAAATGAACTTTCAGAAGACAAAAGTGATGTTCAATGCTTTTACAAGAAATGAAGATTTATCGATTGATGGAGAAAAGCTGGAGATAACAGACACGTACGTTTATCTTGGACGGCAGATATCAAGTGAGGGTCACATTGAGGAAGAAATTAATCGGCGTACAAAACTTGCCTGGAGAGCTTTTGGAAGAAACAGCATAATTTTCAAGAGCAATATGCCATTATGTCTTAAAAGAAAAGTGTTTGATCAATGCATCCTTCCAGTGCTTACGTATGGTGCAGAGACGTGGACCTTAACTAAAAGAGACATACAAAGGCTGCAGACAACTCAAAACAGCATGGAGAGGTGCATGCTTGGTGTAACCAGGAGAGATAAGAAGAGGAACTCGTGGATCCGAAAAATGACAAGAGTGGAAGACATCATGATCAGAGTTAAATCCCTGAAATGGCAATGGGCTGGACATACTGCCAGAAGGACAGATCATCGATGGACAGCCGAAATTTTAGATTGGATTCCAAGGGACAGGAAAAGACCCAGAAGAAGACCACATGGGAGATGGGTGGATGAAATTCGAAAGTATGCAGGGGTGACGTGGAGGAGACTGGCACAAGACAGACCGTTGTGGAGGAAACTTGGGGAGACCTTCGTCCAGCAGTGGATTGATAATGGTTGACGATGATGATGATGATGATGATACATCCATATGTATATCATAACATATGGCAACATTTTTTCACCATTTTGTGGCTCTCTAATGATGGCTACTTTGTCATTTACAGATAGCAGCTTTATCTTGGACATTCTGTTGTTATAAAAGTTTAGATTTCCTGCTTGATGGTTGCATGAATTGACCACTGTTTAATGACACATGTGAAGCAAAAGCAACACCAATCTTCCCAATGCAACACTCACTTGGAAGGTTAAAGGGGAAATCGCCACAATTCTAGGAATTGCTATCTCGTGTTTTTCCTCAAGCCACATCCCCATTACATTACTTCCCTATTGCTCTCTGCAATCATCATCTGGAAATCTACGCAATACATTCATGCATAAACTCCACCCTTTCTATTTTTTTGTAGGTATTGACCACCTGTTTTTGACTCTACTGATGCAATATTCCCAAGGCATAGGAGTGAGTGGCGGGGATTCTCTTGTACAACTCGCTTTTTGGGCATTTTTTTAGCTCTCTCGATTGCTTTTCTATCAACATTCTTCCTTTAGCACACTGAGATTCCACTGCGCTGTTGTAATTTAATCCTGTATGCCACCATTTCTATTCCTCCATTACATGACAGTGCACAGCAGGTTTTCTCTGCCTCATTAAATATGGAATTTCATTAAATTTGGCTACTTGTTAAAATTGATAATCTTAGCTTTTTCTCTCCCTTGTTAAATCTGGGTGTTTTTATAAAAAAAAAATCCTTAAAAATGATCAAATTAGTTTTGAATTAACATTATACCAAGCAAAAGTTCCTGTTTTCCTCAGTTAAATCGTGGATCGCACTAAATACTTGCTATGCATTATAAGTGGGTTCTTCTGTATCTTGTATTGCTGGTTGTGCCAGATGTTGTCAGAAAATGGTTTCAGTCTGAAAATAAACTGAAAAACTTGTACATATTTCAGCAACATGTACTGGTAATGTATTTAACAGAAATGTAGCCGACAAGAAAATTGTTCCTTCTACCACCAATCACGATAACTTTAATTTTTATTCAATCTATTTTAAGGTTATAGTGACTCAAATTATAAAATTTAATAGTGATAAAAAGTTTTTGTAAATAAACTTTTTAAAACTATAAAGTTTATAACTAATTTTTAATAAATTTTTAGTTACACAAGTTCTTACTGATTCACATGAGTAATAAAAACTTTTATTACTCATGCGAATCAGTAAACTAAAAGCTACTTCAGGAATATGCTTAAAACTGGCTGTGCTGAAACAAATTAACAAATTATGTAAATGAAATTGGTCTGTGCCCTTGCATAACAAGAATGGATTAATGAGGCAAAGCATGAAATGTAATAAGACACAGCATATGAATAATGGCTGGATAAATAAAAGAATCAGGTTTGTAATTAATGTCAAAGAAAAATTATGCAAAATGCATTACAACTATCTTCTGACAGAATCCTGAGAAAACGGATTATAAGAACTACAATAGGAGACTAATATTGATAATTTAGGATGTTAAACATAAATACATACGTGATTCAAAATGGTTTTCTCAAGATATTTTTTCCTCAGTAGAAAATTATCTGATAGAGCATGAATTAAATATATAATATTTTTCAACTACTTTGTTTTGGATGCAAAAGATTCAGTCAGAAATTCATCCCTAATGTCAGACGTATCTCAATATTTCTAAAAATGGCATCTGATAGTGAACCTCATCATAAACAATAAGCTGTTGAAAATCATGAATACCTGAAATAGAAATGATGTTCAGCTCCTACTTCATTCAGGAGTCTGTCAGTATCTCAAGAGCTTTCTTTGGTTATATGACACTCAAAAAGTCAAGCTTCACAGGAAGGGCAGTTCTTAATTTCTCCCACAAGGCAAGGAAATCAGAGACAACTTTCCTTCAAGAATTGCAGCTGATGATGAAACATGGACTATGAGCCAGAGACAAAATGACAAACTCTAAGGAGGACAAATTTATTAGAGAAGTGGACAAATGGCTCCAACAGACTCCTGAGAACTTTCACTGTCAGGTAATGTGGGCCATTATTTTGAGGTAGCATTGAACCACGAGAAAATTATTTGTTACACAGTGAGTCCATGAAGTCCCACTGTGTAACATGAATAGTGTCCAGTTGAGAATTACTAACCAACCTTCCTTTCTAATCTCGTCTGCAATATTATTCTGCATATGTTACTCGCCAATATTCCAGCAAACTGACAGATGCTTACATTACATTGTGCCATGCATGATATGATAATTTCAGTGATTCTAATGCTGCAACATTATGTTTTAGCATTCAGTTTTCTCCACAGTGTTAATATGAATGTTTATACCTAATTTGTATTAACAGTGTGGAGAAAACTGAATTTAATAAATAGTAGCTAATATTTTTCTTTTCTTCTTGCACAACCTTTGTTATTTATGCGGCAGAAAACAATCCCTTTACATTTGTTTAACTGTAAATCAGGTGCAACGCTATGCCCACCCAACTTTTCTTTGAGCCTACCCTTTAGTCCCCATCCCCCAATATTTAAGCAGTTGGAACATACGGTGGATGCCACCATCTAAGATTCTAGGGAACTTGGATAAATGTATGCGAATTTCTCGAATTTGCTGAAATTTTGTTATACAAAATGAATTCTTTGTTAAATTTAGTGTTTGTACTTATAGAAAATGGAGGGAGTCCTGAACGAATTTCTAAGATAGTAGTAGAAACACACCCTTTTTGTAATTATAAGTTTTAAACAATGAGAGAGAGTGAGAATGATATTCCTTGTCAGGTTACAAACAAAAATTCATAAACAACCTTATGAAAGACAAAAAAACGAAAATAAAAAAACAATGACCTAAATAAGTGAAATAGTAACTTGCAAGAGATATTTATATCCATGAACTCCATGTTATATACACTGAATAAATACCATGTACAGTATTTACTTGAAAACTTTTTTTTTACTAGGGATGACATTATCAGAATAGGGTAAAATGCATATGAGTGGATGTTTTTGCCAAAATTTCTGCCAAACACTTCAAAATTTGTGTCCCCCTCCCATCATACTTTGCCGCCCTAATAGCCCACCTAGTTCTGAGTGGCTGATGTTACCACTGCTGTAAATGAATAGCAGCCAAATTTTCAGAGGACAATGTCTAATGGTTACAGCATAATTAAACCGTAGAGCTGTGTTCATCTCCTTTAAATATTAAAATAACTATAGTAGGCTCAAATCATATAAACAGCTATACATCATGCATCATTTGACATGACTAAATTATCTCAAATCATTAATTTTCACCACAATATTTGTTTTAGTCATACAATTATTAATTTATTTGAAAAATGAATGCATTCAAATCAACCAAATTTCAAAAGAATAAATGAGAAAAAATTGATTACTTACCTCCAACAGCACTGTCTGGTAAGTATACTACGTAGCTCTGTTCAGCAAAGTGTGGTTTATTGTCATTCTCATCTTCAACTGTGATGGTGACATTGGCAACTGCTTTGTGCTGAACTATAAGTCCAGAGTCTTGTGCAACAAGAAGCATTCTATAGACTTCCCTGTCTTCCCTATCTAAAATAGCTTTTGTACTGATGGTTCCAGTTTCAGGATTCACAGTAAATCTGGCATCAAAATCACCAACCAGTGAATACCTGAAAGTGAAAAAAAAAAAAAAAAAATAAAAAAAAATAATGAGTATGACTACTTTCATTGCAATCCTAATTTGTTGGAGTTTGATTATTGTAGCCATAGTTCTTTTAATATTGTTCTTTTCTTTCACACGGGACAAGATGTGCCTCCTTCGTGCATGTGTGTGTGTGTGTGTGTGTGTGTGTGTTCACTCTTCAGTACTTGCTCGTGACTAAAGAACTATACAAAAAAAGTGGTAAAATAAAACTATAGAAATCCTCCTTCGACTATATACATGGACTGCGCACTGGCAATAGCTGCATCAGAGCGGCCGTGGTCCCAACATGAGAGGGCATCAGATCACGTGACACGAGTCAGAAATGGTCGCATGCCTTTTAATTCCAACGTTTCCCTATGAGATGATAAGCCATTTTAAAGGATTAGGAATTAGTAAATTGTGTACATTTGAACTGTGGGGTTTAGGAATATTGCATATAAGGATATACTCGTTGAGAAAACTACCTCAATCAAAATTTTATTGCAATCGTTTAGAAGTAATTATAGATCAAAAAGTGGTCGTAAGTTTCGTATGTGTTCTAACGTGAATTCGTTTGTTTGTACTCGAAATTCCATGTAAAAATGGTGTTATGGTTATTAATTTACGCTTCAGTATTTTCAGTGCATTATGTGAAAACTCCTCATATATAGTGAAAACTCTTCAGGTAAGTTTACTTATGAGATATATACATGCACAGATCAGGTTGTTCACATTTCGTTATTTATAATGTGATAAACATGTGCGATGAATTTGGAACATGCATTCAGGTTTTTTTTTTTGGTTTTTTTCTTAAGTTACTATATTTTTATGTCAATAGCCACAAGTTTTCTGGTTAAGTAATTGAACCTTATTGACTATTTCTGCGTCACCATAATAATTATTGGAAATATGAAAAACAGGCCCAAGAAGTGGAATGGTTGTACTTGCTACTCTAACGAAAACTTAAGCAAACTTTGAATCATTATATACCAAACCAACAAGTTTTCTGATGAACTAAAAACATTATACTTACTGAAACCATGCTGTGCCAAATACTATACATGTTAAGTAAACACCATTCCATAATTTTCATATTTCAGAATGAAATGCACATGATGCCTAGCAGAAAAGTAAAGTACCGCAAGGCAACAAGAGCTTGGACTAGCATGTCATGTCATAAGTACTGTCATGTTTTTATGGACAAGCTTCCTGTTTAAATATTTAGCCTTTGTCCGAAATGGGTCAGAGTTCGAATCCCGGTGAGGCATGGATATTGTGTTTGTCTTACAGTGCTGGATGTCACCCGTTCCTATAACCAGTGGCCCTAAATTAGAGACAGATGACTGCTGAGTTGCTCATGGTGGTCGTTAAACCTCCAATCAAAAAGAAAAAAAACATTTAACTGAAATTTTAAATTTCCACAATTTTCTTCGTGCTTCGTCTTTTGGAAAACTGTTAAAGCAGAAATCATAAAGTAAAACACAAAATGCATGCTATAAATACATCAAAAACTAAAACTATCTAGTGTCTCACACCTGTTGGTCACCTTAAAAAAAAGGCGTTTTTCTTTAAATTTTAAGATGACTATACCGAAGTGCTATAGTGAAATTATTATAAAGCATCCAAAGAATCTATTTAGGTATTTAATTCGTTTCTTACCCATGAAAAGTTATAGAACTTCCTTTACTAAATCGCTCAGAGCAACCATAAGCACAGCGTGTGTGACCCATCTTTTGACACATGTCACGTGATTTCGTGGCTTTCGATGTTGGAGCCAGAAATTTTGATGCCATGCGCAGTCAATCAGTATATGTGGTCGAAGAAATCCTCTTAATGACAGTTTTGAAAAAAATCATACAAACTATCAATTACGATTATGTTGCATATTGAAAATTTAATGGAGATTCAGTTTGGAAAAAAGTGAGTGGTAAAAGAAAAATGCAGTGGACTGCTGATTAATCTGAACTCCAGTTATCTGGATGTTAAGATATAACTTTATGCTATAATGTTGATAAAACAGAATTTTCTACTCACATGACATTTAAATTTTAAAAAAGCAACTGGGAATGCCATGCTCAGGATACTGCAGCGAGTGTATGAACTTTGATTCTAGCAAAATCCTAGTTATCAGTCCTTAAATGATGAAGAGATCATCACAAATGTCCCAAAAGAAGTATAAAAATCTCAGGAAAGCCATATAAGATGCAAAAGATTAAAACTCATAATTACAATGTTTAAACTTGTAATTATAATGTCCACCAAGGCCTTGTTATAATAATGTTATCACTTTCCTGATTGGTGAGTTGTACTGTTCCTATGTAAGAAACCACTAGATTTGTTAAGCCAGTTAAAGCTCTGAGGCACAAGTTAAAACTGAGGACTAGCTATCAGCAAGACATGTGAGAGTAAAAGGTTGCAGGTTTATCAAATCATTTGTGAGGTTTTAAGTCTACATTTAGTAACCAGTGTGATTTCCATTTCAGTGTCCATAACCAGGTATCAGTTTCTAGAGTTTTCAGAGTTTCAAGTGTCATTACCGGCTCTTTTGTTCATGGTTCATTTTTAACTACTTTGAAAGGCTTAAATCGCACAATCATTGTTTGCCCATAGTTTTATCAGAATTCTGAGAGGTTTAAATGCTAAATTAACTTTCCTATACACATTTTCGGTAGAATATTTGAAACTTTTAGCAAATTATATTAAAGTACGAGTTCATGAACTGAGATTTTGCGCTGAATTTTCTGTATATACATGATGTCTCTTTTATGAGCTCTAAAATAAGGTTGGCGGAAGTCCGCCCCACAGGAAAACTGCCACGCGTCTTTCAGCAACTTGGAAAACCGCCACACATCGGAAAACTGCCACATGTTTTTCATTAAGGGGCTGCGCATAATTGCTTTCCATCCGAGGAACACTTTGAATGTGTGGCAGTTTTCTGGTGTGGTAGTTTTCCAAGTTTCTGAATTATGTGTAGCTGTTTTCCAAGGTGCCTAATGACGGGAAGGAGATCTTTTGTTGGTCTGAATTTTCATGCCGGTTCATACTTATCGCAACAGGCCACAGAAGTTCAAGTGGTTGCTATTTCTTGGCCTATATTGAGAATTGAATTGGGAACTCCAAGCAAATTTCAAGAAAACGTTCTATGTCAGCCAGGCGAGAATTGTGTTCAGAAAGGACGATATGGTGGGATTTTTCAATAACACTGCACTTTTATTTAGGCACTAAATATTTACATAACATGTCAAGTTTGTAATATTTTTCTTTTACTTAATTAATTCACAGGTCCTACACCTTCGCCTTTTTAACAGCTTTTAATCCGCCGACTTCACATTCATACCGTTTACGTATCAAATCAAGTCAATAGCATTGCACTTTTACTTAGGCGCTAAATATTAAAATCATAGGCCCCAGGCAGAGGCCTTTTTAACAGTTTTTATTCTATCAATGCCATATTCATAACATTTACACATCAAATCAAGTTAATACGTAATATTGCGCTTTTACTTAGGCACAAAATATTAATTCATAGGCCCTAGGCCTAGGCCTTTTTATTTGTTTTTACTCCACCAGTGTCATATTCACAATGTTTACACATCAAATAAAGTTAATAATATTGCGCCTTTACTTAGGTACAAGATATTAATTTATAGGCCCCAGGCTTAGGCCTTTTCAATGGTTTTTAATCCGTCGACTTCATATTCATAACGTTTACGTGTCAAGTTAATAGCATTGCGCTTTTACTTAGGCACTAAATATTAATTCTTAGACCCTAGGCCTTTTAAACAGTTTTTATTCTACCAATGTCACATTCACAACATTTACACAGCAAATCATGTTAATAATTTTGGGCACGAAATATTAATTACTAGACTTTAGGCCTAGGGCCAATGAATTAATAATTAGTGTCTGAGTAAAAGCACAATATGATTAACTTCATTTCATGCATAAACGTTATGAAGATAACATCGTTAGAATAAAAACTGGTAAAAATGCCAAGGCCTAGGGCCTATGACCTAATATTTACTGCCTAAGTAAATGTGTAATGATATTAACTTGAGTTGATAAGTAAACTTTATGAATATGAAGTCATGGATTGAAAAATGTCAAAAGGGCATAGGCCTAGGGCCTATGAATTAATATTTTGTGCCTAAGTAAATGCCCAATATTATTAACATGATTTGCTGTGTAAACGTTGGGAATGTGACATTGGTAGAATAAAAACTGTTTAAAAGGCCTAGGACCTAAGAATTAATATTTAGTGAATAAGTAAAAGCGCAATGCTATTATTAACTTGACTTGATGTGTAAACGTTATGAATATGAAGTCGATGAATTAAAAACCGTCGAACAGGCCTAGGTCTAAAGCCTGTGAACTAATATTTCGTGCCTAAGTAAAAGTGCAATATTATTAACTTGATTTGATGTGTAAACGTTGTGAATATGGCATTGATAGAATAAAAACTGTTAAAAAGGCCTCGGCCTGGAGCCTATGATTTTAATATTCAGTGCCTACGTAAAAGCGCAATGCTATTGACTTGATTTTATACATAAACATTATGAATATGAAGTCGGCAGATTAAAAGCTGTTAAAAAGATGAAGGTGTAGGGCCTGTGAATTAATTAAGTAAAAGAAAAATATTACAAACTTGACATGTTATGTAAATATTTAGTGGCTAAGTAAAAGTGCGGCGTTATTAAAAAATCCCAACTTAGGGTCCTTTTCTGAACATAACATGAATTATGCTGTGATTTGCAACTACCCCACCAGAGCTGCAGAGTATGATCCAGGAATTTGATGACAAGAGTAAAGAAGTGGGATTAAAAATGAACTTTCAGAAGACAAAAGTGATGTACAATGCTTTTACAAGAAATGAAGATTTATCGATTGATGGAGAAAAGCTGGAGGTAGCAGATGCATACGTTTATCTTAGACAGCAGATATCAAGTGAGGGTCACATTGATGAAAAAATTAATTGGCGTATAAAACTTGCCTGGAGAGCTTTTGGAAGAAACAGCATAGTTTTCAAGAGCAATATGCCATTATGTCTTAAAAGAAAAGTGTTTGATCAATGCATCCTTCCAGTGCTTATGTATGGTGCAGAGACGTGGACCTTAACTAAAAGAGACATACAAAGGCTGCAGACAACTCAAAAAAGCATGGAGAGGTGCATGCTTGGTGTAACAAGGAGAGATAAGAAGAGAAACTCGTGGATCAGAAAAATGAGAAGAGTGGAAGACATCATGATCAAAGTAAAATCCCTGAAATGGCAATGGGCTAGACATACTGCCAGAAGGACAGACCATCGATGGACAGTCAAAATTTTAGATTGGATTCCAAGGGACAGGAAAATACCCAGAAGAAGACCACATGGAAAATGTGTGGATGAAATTCGAAAGTATGCGGGAGTAACATGGGGGAGACTGGCACAAGACAGACCGTTGTGGAAGAGGCTTAGAGAGACCTTCATCCAGCAGTGGATTGATAATGGTTGGCGATGGTGATGATGCTGTAATTCTCGCTTGGCTTACATAGAATGTTTTCTTGAAATTTGTTTGGAGTTCCCAATTCAATACTCAATATAGGCCAAGAAACGGTAATATTTATACCCCCCCCCCCCCCGCACACACCCTTGAACTTTTGTGGCCAGTTGCCCTAAACTCGTATAAACCGACACGAAAATCCAGACAAACAAAAGAGCTCCTTCCCGTTGCTACACACCTTGGAAAACTGCCACACATAATTCGGAAACTTGGAAAACTGCTCCATTGAAAAACTGCCACACATTCAGAGTGTTTCTCGGAAGCACAGCAATTTGTGGCAGGCCCCTTGATGAAAAACATGTGGCAGTTTTCTTTTGTGGCAGTCTTCCAGTGTTTTCTGTGTGACGGTTTACAGTGAACCCTAAAATAAAAGTGAGATGTCATTCTTAAAAATCTGACTTGTAAGGTAATAACACCAATGACATGTTTCAGAAAGTGATAGAAACAACAAATAATAAAAAGTTACCATTCTATGATATAATATTTTTTGGAACACAGTAGTTGAATAATTTCGGTAATCTAAAAATATCTTAAAACAAAGACAAAATTACAAATATGGTAGATACGCATGGGTGTGTTGAAATAAAGGAATAATTGATTCATGTTTCAAAATACTTTCAGTTGTTGCAAAAAGCAGTGATTGGAAATGTAGGTAATGAAAATGAAAATGTACCTTAACTGCGCATTTCTTCCAGTATCTTCATCATTTGCTGTTATGGTGATAACTGGAGAAAAAGGTGGAAGGTTTTCCATTATAGATGTTACATATTCTGATTTTCCAAACTGTGGCTCATTGTCATTTACGTCGTCCACCATAACATGTATAGTCCCAGTTCCAGTTTGCCGGGGAGAACCTGCAAGATTCACACTGTAAATTACAACTGTTGAACAAAATAGGGAAAAACATGCACTATTGATTTTAGATAGGGAAGAGAATGAAACAAGGTCACTAATTGTTTAGTTCAATGAAGCACATTGTTTGACCTAGAAAAAAGTGTGATATTGTAAAACGTGATATTGTAAAAATGCGTTAAAAATGCGTTAATGATCACATTATGAAAGTTAGTGGAAGGTATGGGGAACAGTGTTCCCTTTAGAAATCAGTAACAGAAACAGCATTTCTCTAGACTAAATAGTGGGGGGGGGCAGAAATTAAAAAAAGGTGCTGCTTGACTATTATGAGGACATAAATTTTGTTTCTCTGATTTTCTAATTTTCAGAGCTTTTGCTCTTCAAGGACCTACAGGGGCTAGCATTTGTCTGTCATGTAATGTCATGGCATCCCTTACATTAACCTGTGGGGTACAACCTTGAACTGGTAACAGTACTACTGGCTAATATTAAAGTATAGACTCAAGAATGAGAGCACTACAATACTAAGTCAGGAAAACAATAAATGAATTCTAAATGTTTTTTCGAAAGAGTATTTGCCTGTTCTGAGCTGAATTGTAGCATTTGCATTTTCAGTTGAATTGTGAGTTCGCTCATTTTTCTTTTTCTCTTTTAACTTATGCCTAGATACATACTGAATACTACATACATGCATATATATATGTCATCATCAACAACCGCTCTCAAATCATTGTTAGATGAAGGTCTCTCTCATAGTCTTCCACAACTCTCCGTCTTGAGCAGTTTTCTTTTATGTCACTCTGGAGTTGTGAAGTATAGGGACGTAACTCACTATACTGGCCATACAAGTTTGTGAGTGTAGGATAGCATTTCATGTAATCCTGGTAGCATGGTTATACTTCTAGTGGTTGTTTGTCAATATATATGTGCCTTGCTATTGAATATATAGTAGAGCACATATAGTATATTGGCAAATAATATTTATATCTGGACACCTTCAATTGACAGTGAATTAGGCCCTATGCAAACAATGCATCGCAGAGTCATCTATACTGTAAATATGCTTGTCATGCTGTGACGAGACAGGAACACTATTGTGAATGCAGTATCTTGATCAACAGAGTTAACTAATTAATAGGGTGCCACATAAGCAATTGCTCCATACATGACATTTCAGGAGCACTGAAGATCCCTTGGCTGATGGTTAGTGAAGTGTAATGCAAATGGAAGCCAACTGGGGCAGAAGCTGCCAGGAAATGACCCAGCAAAACTCCAAAGTTAACAGAACGTGACAGGAGAGCTCTGCAAAGGACTGTTCACTCTGAACGTAAATCAACATTGTCTCAAGCAAACCCTATGTGAGACAGTTAGTACTAGTACAGTGTACAGAATGCTACATGGTACTAGTACAGTGCACAGAATGCTACATGGTACTAGTACAGTGCACAGAATATTACACGACATACAGGTTGCTAGTCTCTTCAACTCATGCTGATTACTCATTAGCATGGTGTAAGAAATGTCGATCTGAAGTGAACTGCCTTCATTTAATGCTCCAATCTGGTTTTGAATGATTGGTACACTGCCTGCCACCAGAGAACACCACGAATGACTCAACAATCGGGGTCTTGTAGGGCTTCTGCCCACAGAGAAGGTTCGGACTTCCAGCCAACTACGCCTGAACAGGCTATCAGCTAGAGGTACAGAAAAGAAAGTAGGTACACGGGACCTAGCGACTGAAGATAGGGGAGTAGGTAGAGACGTACAGAGTAGGAAAACGGAAGCAAATAGGTGGAGCTTAGCGACTCAGATCAGATCATATGTAGAGGTTTTAAGAAGGGAGTGTCTGACCCCAGGTCTTAAACAACCCTGAGAAATAGGAAGCTAGGAGATTTGGACTAGAGCGCCCGATAGAAAAGTGACACACGGAAGCGAGGTAGAAAGTGGGAGGAAGACGCCCTCATTTATTATCGGGGGAGGGGGCAGTACCTGGGTCAGACGGGCTAACGTACCCATCCGACGCACGGCGGATATTTAGTGGTTCGAAAGTTCGTACCTGCTGGAATCAAACCTGAGATTCCTCCGTGACAGTCACGAACGTTGACCACTAGGCCATCTGCGGCCGCCTAGCGACTCACTATAGAAGTCAGTAGATATCGCCACCAGTGTGTGGCGCAGGAGCTATGACGTCACATGATGCCAAAGTGCCCACGGAGGGGTAACACGCCCTCAATGACGGGAGCAGTACCGGGGTCTGTCGGCTTAACGCGCTCGTCCGAAGCACAGAGGATATTCAGCCGTCCGAAGGTTTTACCAGTCAAGGATCAAACCGAGGTCCTTTCCGTGACATTAGCGCTGACCATTATGCCATTTGCGGCTCGGAACGTTGATATTGGATTGTAGACTAAGAGCAAACTGTGCTTCAGAGTGACGAGTCACGGTCTACCAGTCTGACGGTCTTTCCTGTGTGTGGTCGTTGCTGGGAGAACAGTACCTTCCGAACTATATCACACCCACCAACAATGAAGTTCCGTAGAGACAGTGTGATGATCTGGAGCTGTTTTTCGTGGTTCTGCTTGGGCCCATTAGTAGGCTTCAACAAAACCATGAATGCTGAGTTCTACTTAGACGTCCTGGACAGCGCAGGAACAAACATTAGTTATCGGAGGGAGGGGGCATTTCAAATTTCCTATCTCCGTAACTCCGTATGAGGAAAATATTCTGATCGTTCAAAAAACGCATTTCTGGGTTCTGACAATTTTACTAATAAAGTGAAAGCTGGGTAATTATTCAAGAGCCAACAGTTGTAAATATCGAGCAAAATGTAATGTTAAGTGAACGACAATAACACAGCACTCGCCGCCCCGGTGGCGCAGTGGTCTAAGCGATGGCCTCTGATCATTCGTCCGAATGGGGTCCGGGTTCGAATCCCGGTGAGGCATGTATGTTGTGTTTGTCTTACGGCACTGGCTCTCTCCCTTCCCTGGAACCAGTGACCCTAAATTAGGGACGGGCGACTGCTTATAGCCCATTGAGTTGCTCACGGTGGTCGTTAAACCTCCAATAAAAAAAGGGGGGGGGGTCCGGGTTAGGCATGGATGTTGTGTTTGTCTTATGGCACTGGCTCTTTCCCTTCCCTGAAACCGGTGACCCTAAATTAGGGACGGGCGACTGCTTATAGCCCGTTGAGTTGCTCGCAATGGTCCCTAAAACTAAAAAAAAAAAAAAAAAAAAAAAAACACACACAGCACTCTGCAGAAATGAAAACCGAACCAGCACAGAAAGAATGGTTATCAGATAGTGAACACCACAATAGAAAAACACTTACGAGCCGTTCATAATTATTATTATTTTTTATTATTGGAGTTTTAATGACCACCGTGAGCAACCCAATGGGCTATAAGCAGTCGCCCGTCCCTAATTTAGGGTCACGTTCCAGGGAAGGGAGAGAGCCAGTGCCGTAAGACAAACACAACATCCATGCCTCATCGGGATTTGAACCCAGACCCCTTTCGGACGAATGATCAGACGCCATCGCTTAGACCACGTTCATAATTAAATGATCAGATGGGCTTTTTGCGACAGGGCACAGATGACTAGTTTGCTCTTCATCCCTATTAGAAACGTCACTGGGGCTAGACCAGTGGTCTCAAACTCAGACCTTTGGAAAGGCCACTTTCCAGTTTTGGAGGAATGTAGGGGGCCGAATGAATATATATAAATTTCTTATAAATAAATATCAACTTTACAACACTAAACCAATGGCTTCGCACTACAGTGGAATATTATTTCTAATTATCGGTAAATAGTAAAAACAAATGCTTCGTCAATCACTGAAAACAATCACTTTTATGTAACAATTATTTTTCACCTAAATCTTAAAACAATCACATTTTGTCTACTGAACACGGTGTACGGTACATACAATATTACATGTTCTAACCAGAAACTTTGACTCGCTTTTCTGTCACTAACGTATCGACATTTGGAATAATGACGTTTGAACACGCTACTTTTAAAGTGAGCATAAGTGACTGTCACTTAACCTATTCCTTGCAAGACATTCTACTTGGTTCATTCTTGAAAACAACTCTTCACATGAGTATGTTGTTCCGAACATAGACAGAACCCGTGCAGCTATAAATGTTTACGTACTTGTTCTTTGAAACCAACTGGTAAAACTATTAATACAGA
This sequence comes from Macrothele yani, assembly GCA_039090855.1. Classification (NCBI taxonomy): domain Eukaryota; kingdom Metazoa; phylum Arthropoda; class Arachnida; order Araneae; family Macrothelidae; genus Macrothele; species Macrothele yani. The sequence goes on along the minus strand of CM076995.1, from coordinate 144,617,546 downwards.
CATTTAACTTGGACCAGGAACATCAAACAAGCCGCCCCGGTGGCGCAGTGGTCTAAGGCGTTGGCCTATGATCATTCGTCCGAAAGGGGTCCGGGTTCGAATCCCGTTCAGGCATGGATGTTGTGTTTGTCTTACGGCACTGGCTCTCTCCCTTCCCTGGAACCAGTGAGCCTAAATTAGAGACGGGCGACTGCTTATAGCCCATTGAGTTGCTCACGGTGGTCGTTAAACCTCCAATCAAAAAAAAAAAAAAAAAACATCAAACAAAGATCTTCGCGCCGCCTCGGTGGCGCAGTGGTCTAAGCGATGGCCTCTGATCATTCGTCCGAACGGGGTCCGGGTTCGAATCTCGGTGAGGCATGGATGTTGTGTTTGTCTTACGGCGCTGGCTCTCTCCCTTCCCTGGAACCAGTGATCCTAAATTAGGGACGGGCGACTGCTTATATAGCCCATTGAGTTGCTCACGATGGTCGTTAAACCTCCCAAAAAAAAAAAAAAAGATCTTCGCTCTTTCCACGTTTATAAGTGAGTCACGGAAGTCGAACCCAGGGTCTTCCAGTTACGCGCCGGATATGCTTCCGCTACACCACAGTGAGTCTGGAGGAATTCGAGGCCGCTGTGGTGTAGAGGAAGCATATCCGGCGCGTAACTGGAAGACCCTGGGTTCGAATCCCGGTGGCTGCCAATGAGAATTTTTCCGTGACTCACTTATAAACGAGGAAAGAGCGAAGATATTTGTTTGATGGTAAAACTATGTTAGATTGCAGCTGCTGAATTTTTCTTTTAGGAAAGAATCACACTGAAAGTCTATTAATTCATGCTGATGTTCTTCAGGTGCGTTTTCAGCATTATAGGAAAATGGAGACTTGAATATATTGAAAATATTTTCCATATCTTTGGAACATTCAAACCACCATACAGTTATATTCTTCGTAAATAAACTTGTTACTTATAAAACAGATGGCTTTGCCAAGCATTACTATGTTTATATTATATTTAATATATTATAATATACTTGGGAAAAGGGTGATTTATTTTTATTTTGTAATCATTCATACGGGCAGCGAGTTTGAGACCACTGGGCTAGACATATCCGCATATTGTTATACACTATCTACCAACAAGTAAGTGGGACACCTGTGATAGCAAAGGAAAACGAAGTTTATTCACCTTCAATAGTTGGTGGAGCCTCCACGAGCGGCGATTACAGCTGCGACCCTCCAGGGCATACTCTCAACCAGGTGTTGTACGACGGCCAGCGGTATTTTCTTCCACTCGGCTTGGAGAAGACAGGTCAGTTCCTTCACCGATTTCGGACGGTGGGGCACCCCTTAAGGCGACGCTCCAACTCGTCCCAGAGGTGCTCGATAGGGTTAAGGTCCTGGCTCTGCGCATGCCAGTCCATTCGATTAACCCCATTGTCACCATACCAAGCCACGGTGGACCTCGCAACATGATAGGTGGCATTGTCATCCTGAAAGTAACATGGGCCCACCCCGTAAAACTGCCACAACGTAGGAAGCGCATGGTCATCCGAAATGGTGCAGTAGGTCTCGGCGTTGAGTCTACCAGGAATTGCGACCAAGGGTCCCGTGCCATACCAGGAGAAACACCCTCATAGCATAATTCCACCGCCGCCGAACTTCACAGTTGACACAATACATTCCGGCAGGAGGCGTTGTCCAGGCAGACGCCAAACCCAGACTCTGCCATCCGAACGGTAGAGGGTGAACCTTGATTCGTCGCTCCAGAGAACCTGTTTCCACTGTTCAACTGTCCACTGTCGACGTTCTTTGCACCACGTTAGCTGAGCAGAGCTATTGGACTTTGTGACCAAAGGCTTGTGGGCGGCAGAACGTCCATGATAACCGAGCAGATGGGTTTCCTTATGGATGGTATTCATCTAAAGAACGCTCCCGGATGCCTGTTGAAACTCCTCGCGGATGTGGCACATAGATTTGGTGTGGTTCTTCCGAATTTCTCTGGCCAGCACCAATCGGTCTCTAACTCCCAGTTTTGTGGGTCTGCCAGGTCGGGGCACATTGCGACAGTCACCTCTCATCTTCCACTTGCCAATCACGTAGGCCACTGTCGATTTTGGGTACTTCAACTCGCTGGATATGTCACGTATGGATCGGCCATTTCTGTGATACCCGACGATTACACCTTTTTCGAAATCAGAGAGCTCCGAACTGCGTGGCATCTTGCATGCGACTGGTTGCGTTGTTGTTTTCCACACGATATTTAACGGCGGCCGCCGTGACGTGTATCAGGACCGCAGATATCATCGATTGCAGGGGTGTCCAATTACTTGTTGGTAGATAGTGTATATCTTCTATTTGCTGTTTCGGACAACCTTTCGTACCTGTGAGAAGTCCACTCCACACAGAGTGGGTTATTCCGTACCCTGGTTAACTGCACATGATACTGTATTCGGCTAACGAAAGTCTCCATAAAATAAAGTACTGAAGTACATAATTTTTTTCAGTTACAATGTTGTTCAGTTAATTTAACTACCCTCAGAACATGAAGTTATGCGCCTAGTATGGCATTACTGAATCATCTAAAGCACTGTTAGTGATGCCTGATAGTGTTATTAATAATATTTTTTTGATTGGAGGTTTAACGACCACCGTGAGCAACTCAATGGGCTATAAGCAGTCGCCCGTCCCTAATTTAGGGTCACTGGCTCCAGGGAATGGAGAGAGCCAGTGCCGTAAGACAAGCACAACATCCATGCCTCACGGGATTCGAACCCGGACCCCTTTCAGACGAATGATCATAAGCCATCGCTTAGACCACTGCGCCACCGGGGCGGCTAATAATATTTACGAAGTGATAAGAAACGGCCGCGTTTGATGATGGTTGGGTATACAATTTGATAGGGAAAATGCTTCATACCTAAAATTACAGTTCATATTTATTTATTTATTTATTTAATTTTTCTTGTTTTTAGGATTAATTTACATAAACGGACCTCAAACTCTATTTACATCAAGAAATCCCAGCGTTGAAAGAAGAATCTGTCTCCAAATCACTAACCAGAAAAGAAAAAAAAAAAAAGCTTTTTATTTTTTATGAAAATACATAATTTGCTGTTATTCACGCAGTAAGTTCTTCAGAAAAATTGAAAATTGTGTTATTCTGGAGAGGAAAACAAACAACTTATTTATTTATTTATTTATTTTTTGAGTGGAGGTTTAACGACCACCGTGAGCAACTCAATGGGCTATAAGTAGTCGCCCATCCCTAATTTAGGGTCACTGGTTCCAGGGAAGGGAGAGAACCAGTGCCGTAAGACAAACACAACATCCATGCGTCACCGGGATTCGAACCCGGACCCCTTACGGACGAATGATCAGAGGCCATCGCTTAGACCTCTGCGCCACCGGGGCGGCTAACTTATATTTGCCTACTGCTATTTGAATATGTTACTGTTACACTAAACTCTATTTGACTAAGCCAAGTACAGAATCTGAACAACCAATCAGACTGCGTTTGTCCAGGTCCACGCCTGCTCTCAGCGGCGATCATACATTTCTTATGACAGGATTCAGGTGAGAAATCGCATGTTCTTCAGAAAAGTCCGGTCTTTTTCACAGGAATACGAGGCGACTACATACGGCCACCATTTCTAGGTATCGCGGCTTTTAATCCCACATTTTCTTTTATCAACATCCAATTTTAATCTGTATTATCTTTCAATATATATATATATATATATATATATATATATATATATATATTCTATAAAGAAGATACCTAAGCAAAAAAATACATATATAATTTTGACTCACACCTAATACAACATAGAAAAGGTTATGTATCTACCTGTGTGAGTAAAAAGAGAAAAAGATAAAAAAATAAAATAAAACAACTGAATGTAGAAGGTGTCGAGAATACTGAGCCTTGGCTTTATCAAGGACCAGCAAAAACTCTGCATTTTCTCACTTCCACAAAGACCTAGTTGGAAATGGGTTTCTGCTCTCTAAAATTTTTTCCTTAGTCTTCAGTTTTGCTCTTAAGTATATATATATATATATATATATATATATATATGTTGTGTTTGTCTTACGGCTCAGGCTCTCTCCCTTCCCTGGAACCAGTGGCCCTAAATCAAGGACGGACGACTATTTATAGCCCATTGGGTTGCTCACGGTAGGCGTTAAACCTCCAATAAAAAAAGTTTGGTGCGAAAGTAAAATGCGATTAAAAAAGATCTATGCGTCGGAGAGACGTGCGGTTTGCAGATTAATATTCACCGAGGTACGGGATTTTGTATGAGAAAAAAAAAGTAGTTCAAAATCTTGGCAATAAAGGGTGCTGCTGCAGGGAATGTCATATAAGGGACGTTTGCACATTACTCGTACAAAGCAGCGTTAAGGTGAGACAGCCGCCTCGGTGGCGCGGTGGTCTAAGGCGCTGGTCTCTGATCATTCGTCCGTAAGGGGTCCGGGTTCGAATCCCGGTCAGGCATGGATGTTGTGTTTGTCTTACGGCACTGGCTGTCTCCCTTCCCTGGAACCAGTGACCCTAAATTAGGGACGGGCGACTGCTTATAGCCCACTGAGTTGCTCACCGTGGTCGTTAAACCTCCAATTAAAAAAAAAAAAAAAAAAAAAAAAAAGGTGAGACATAAAAACCATAACGGAGAAATGCAGTCACATTTTCAATGTGCGAAAATAATACAGGTTCGTGAAGAAATTCTGATTTTTTTTTTTTTTTTTTTGATTGGAGGTTTAACGTCCACTGTGAGCAACTCGGTGGGCTATAAGCAGTCGCCCGTCCCTAATTTAGGGTCACTGGCTCCAGGGAAGGGAGGGAACCAGCGGCGTAAGACAAACACAACATCCATGCCTTACCGGAATTCGAACTCGGACTCATCTCGAACGAATGATCAGAAGCCATCGCTTAGACAACTGCGCCACCGTAGTGGCACATTCTGATTTCAAAACCACGCGGTTTTATTAAGCTAATAATTTGCATATAACGTGAAATCAGGCGTGCACGTTTAGCACCGATCGTCTATTGAGCCGGCATAGTACACACGAATGGCCTCCTAGATCTCCAGATCTCACACCCGCTGATTTCTGGTTGTGGGGCTACTTGAAATCCCGTGTCTATAGAGGTAATCCCCAGACCTTACCATCGCTGAAAGACGTCATACGGCAGAAGATATCAGCCATTCCCGTTGACATTTTGTTCAATGCTGTACCAGGCGTAATATGTAATACCATGACTGCACGCAGTACTGGAATGTGGTGGTGGACACATTGCACACTTGTATCTGTAGATCATGCTGATATAAAGTAAGTTTCACTAATTTAACGTATATCTCATTTCGCAATTCTCACCTCTCGTTGTTTTCCCTGCAGCAGCGCCCTCTATCGTCGAGATTTTGAACTTTTTTTCTGGATGCCATGCAAAAACCCGTACCTCGTTGAATATTAATCTGCAAATCGCATATCTCTCTGGCCCATAGATCTTTTTTAATCACATTTTACTTTTACACAAAACTTTTGAATCACCCTGTACTTTTCTTAGACTTTCTAGTTAATAAAGTGAATTCTATATTGGATGTCGGAGTTCAATAAGATTATTTCTTATGACAGGTAATTGGGTCTGGGTGGAACGTGAGGACTCGGGACGGCTATTCATACAAGGAATGGGTAGAAAAATGCCATAGGCTACGTGTTAGTGGGTTACTCCGTAGAAGGAAAAGCTTCTTCAAGAACTATGGATAGTAGATAGCATTCCGACGAAATTTTGCCCCCTTCCTCAACGCAGCGTCTCCCTGCTTATCCTATTGAGCGAAGTACGTAGTTTTTAGCACCTCCCAATCTTTTCTGATTCACGGCCTTCCGAAACATTTTAGGAAGACACGAATGGTAAAAAAATCGTGCTACTATATTATACGTAGAAACAGATAGAGATCACTTCTCCACTCCCCAGCTGAAGAAAGACATCGGTTAATTGCAGGAGGAGGAGATTGTGGAAGTCTCGAAGAGGAAATGCTTTTTTATAACGCCTAAACAGGTTAATCATAGATTTCGGGCTCGGGCTCTATTTTGCAATATGAAATTCGGGCTCCGGCTGACATACTTCTGGGTCTGACGGGATTAAGCCCTTAAAATTGAGCCCGAACTCAGCACTAGTGCCGGGGTCGCCACTGTGAGGATGCCACCCGCCTGCAATTCAGCCAATGTCTCTCTCACTCTCTTTGATTACATGCAGCAGAACAAGTTCACCATTTACGGTCGGCATAGCAGTGCGAGTGGCTAAACTTCTCTTGCAGCTGAGACGGAAACTTGGTTTTCTTAAGAAAAATGTGCTTTGGTAACAAGAATGTTATGGTACTATAACTACTTATTTGGCTATGACCATACCACACTCCAGAAAAGATGCGTATAAGTGAGGGGAAGATGTAGCCTGACCTAACCTAACAATTATAGGTATAGAGGTTTTAATGCATATGCACCACTTGTGTACTGAGGCCATCCTTCCTCAACTTAAGGAAATTCTAGATGCACCATTGCGGCAGAAAGTCGTTCTTAGAGACAACGTTTTAAAGGTGGACGTCTAGTGATTTTGCTTCCTATTCTTCCAATGGGCAAACTTCTGTACACATTTTCTTCACAACTAATATGCGTTCCCAAGAATGAAAATTTGAACATCGATTAAAATAACTTCATATTATAGCCTAGTATACTTAATATTTTCTAAAACTTAACCATACTTATATTAAAAATCAATAACTTTTCTTTTGGTGGTGTTGAGACCAGAAAAAAGATGGCGCGACCTGTACATTGATGACGTCAGTAGACAAACAAATGTTGGATGGCTTAATTATGGTTATTTTTTAGAAAATATTAAGTACACTAGGCTATAATATGAAGCTATTTTAATCGATGTTCAAATTTTCATCCTTGGGAACGCATTACTTGTGAAGAAAATGGCTACAGAAGTTTGCCCATTGGAAGTATAGGAAGCAAAATCACTAGGTGTCCATATTAAAGGAATTTAAGAATGTAAGAAGAGCATTTAACTATTTCTTAGCCCAACTATGATGCAATAAGAAGACATGGATTGGAACAGTGTTTGTATTGCATCGTTCTTTGGCAGTGTAAAAATGTGCAAATCACAAGATATTGGATGTCGGAGTTCAATAAGGGGATTTCTTATGACAATCAATAATAAAGAGGGAAATTGTTATTGCAAACCTCGAGGGGGGGCAAAGACAGTATAAATTTTGGCGTTAGTAGAATTACAACTTCGTTTCTCACGAGGTTCCTGAACCCCTGCCTCGATCTCAAGAAATTTGTAGCTGGGAGTGTTGGCGAAGGTAAATATATACAGATCTCTATTCAACTCACGAATTTGGTGGTTCATCGTACGACATATAAAACATCGCTGTAGCTTTTCATGCATTATTTATTTTACAAAAGCACTTAACTTTTTTTTCACATAGCGGCATCTTGACATAGCATATATATGTATATCAAGAGTATTGACATTTTGTACTAAAAGTAATCACAATGGAGTACAAAGTACAAAGAAACGCGAAAATAAAATGCCAGAATTGCTTTTATTTATTGCTTCAAAAAATAAGAAATTTTCTATTTTTTTTAAATATTATATTTACGTAATTTTTCTACTAACAATCCTAAGTAAAGTTTGTTTAGCCGGAAGTTTTATAAAGTCACGCGCCCCACGTTGACATTTTGCGCACCTACGAGGCAGAAAGTTTTAAAGTCTTTTCCTGGAAACTTATTCGTGAGAAGGTAAATACACCGGTAAAAGGCATATAAAATTCTACGAAAATTTCCTCCAGCGATACATGTGCTCTGGAAGCATCGCAGAGGAATCTTGCAGGCTCTCATAGGTGTTCGGCATGAGAATGATTAGCTTGACTAGAGCTGTATATTTTATTCCAATAAATTTGTGAAAAGAGTGGAAGCTAACCCTTGGTTTTGAAATTTTCCTTTAAATAATTTTTTGCTTTTGCGACTTTCCTAGAGTTACAAATATATTTTCAAATTGAAAATAGGATGCAATCTGCAAACAGTTGCTGAAAATTAGTGTTAACAAATTAAACGAATGAATGAGCATGAGCTAGCAATAACACAATGATTTGCTGTTAAGAATGTATGTTAAAACAAAAAACACTTTTGCCAGGACATCTGAAAATGTTCCATGAATTATTGAAAAAGCGCGCTACTTTGAACACAGTACTTGTGCGGGTGGATTAAAAAAAACACACTTAAATTTAAAGCATATGTGACTGTGATGAAAGTTATACCCAAATTTCAACGTTTTTGAAAAAACAAATTCACAGTGTGGTAATAATAAGTGTTGCCTCGTACTTGACTGGTCTATGCCTGACCATCAAATTTAGATAACTACAAAAACTGGGCAATTGGTCCCCGAGGTCATGACGTGCGGTCAGAATCTTCTACGGTATTGGTTGACCAGGACTACACTCTGCCGGGGTCACAAAGAATTTACAAACGCTCTAAGAGATAATTGTCGCACGTCGTGATGTCACGAACCTACCTCCCAGATCTGGTAGGCACTTTCATGGTCTCAGACACGAGCTTCTTATACATCGCACTGTTTGGTCATGGGTAAGCCATAGGGGCCCAGTTCCTCCCCCCTCTCTTCAGTGTGAAAAATGGTCAGATAAGCTACGCAACTTATAAACTTCTTAAACTCAGATCAATTCCCGACGGGTGGATGAGGCATCCTTGTGCACCAACCTGCGAATTCAAAATAATAATTAGTTATTTTTATAAATATTACTGTGACATTAACTGGCAAAAATTGGTTACCTGAATCAATACAGATGACTGTAAGAGCGTATTCCATTTCTCGTTCTCTGTCTAAAGCCTTTTGAACTGTGAGTTCTCCTGTGTTAGAATTAATTGAAAAGATACTTCGGTTTCCATCCTTGATTAGATACTGAAGCTGGTTGTTTGGTACTTGATCACTATCATAAGCTGTTATCATCATCAGAGACACAGGCAAAGAATGAACGTTTTCCATGACATGCACATGATAAGGAGAATCCTGGAAAGTCGGCGGATTGTCATTGACATCTGTTACTGTGATGGTCACAGACGAGGTGTCATACCGGATGTCGTCCCCGCTGTCTTCTGCCTGGACTGTTAAAACGTAGTGGTTCTTCCTCTCAAAATCCAAGTTCTTACTCACTCTTATGATACCCGTATCTTGGTCCATGGCAAAGTCGTGGTTCGGATCACCTGCAATGATTGAGTACCTCACTTGCCCGTTCAGTCCTTGGTCAACATCAGTTGCAAATACTTGCAACACGCTGAGTCCTACGCTGCTGTTTTCAGAAACAGATGCACTGTACTGCCTATGAAGGAAGCTCGGGCTGTTGTCGTTTTCATCCAGGATGTTGATTAAAACGTCAGCAACTGTTGACTGTGCAGGATGGCCTCTATCTTTGGCGATAACTGTTATTCTGTACTGAGATTTCTGCTCTCTGTCTAACGGTCCATTTGCCCTCAGAAGCCCGTCAATTGGACCCAAAGAGAATCTACTGTCTGGATGAGGTGCAATGCTGTACTCAATATAACTATTTCTCCCTTCGTCTTTATCTATTGCTTTTATTGCCATGATCACGGTGTTACTGGGAACGTTTTCCAAAACAGAAGTTTCATTGGGAGTAACAAATTCGGGGGCCATGTCGTTGACATCTTTCAGAATTACGGTAACTTGCACCGTCGTTGACAGCCGCTTTTCTACCGTCCAAGCCTGATCTGTTGCACTCACTGTTAGGCTGTAAAATGACTCTTTTTCGCGATCTAATGCTTTGGTGGTAAAAATTGTGCCATTGGAATCTATTGCAAAGTGATTTCCATGATTGCCGTCAACGATGTTGTAAACAATGCATCCATTGTCACCTGAAAAGAAAAACATGGTCTTTTTTTACAAAATGTGTCGTAAAAATAACATAAGACACAAATCACACAACTTTTTTAAAAATGCGCATATAAAGCAGCACAGTACACTCAAGATGTTATTAATTTTCGCGCGTACAGTTTTTATCTCTCATCTATTTAAATATCAACATAATGAATCTCCTTTTCGCGACATTTGGTTTTCGTGCTTTTTGAAGGCATATCAAAATCTTTCATATATTAAAACTGACACCAAGTATTCTACACTCACGGACAATGAAATCTGCGCACCTAGTAGAAAATATGCTACAACCGCGAAACTTTGAAATAGCTAGAGTGCGTGCTGGTTTGCAAATGATCCACGTTTGGTGCGAACGCGCATAACCGCACACCCTGTCGTGGCGCTGCAGACACGAACCGGCAGCCTTATAAACTGGTGTGTAGTCAATGCCCCATGAAAGCGAAAAGCACCGGCCGACGCAAACAAGAATACAGAGTGACAAGAATGCCGGGTAGACGCCAGAGACGTCGATTTACGCAACTTACAGACTTTGAGAGAGGCCTCCTCATCGGGCTGAAAACTGCAGCGTGGTCGGCGCGCCTTATAGCAAGCCACGTGGATCGTTTTGACCATACCGTCCGACTGTGTTGGGAGCAGTGGACACGAGACGGCACTGCTACACGGCGGGGCAGCTCTGGACGGACCAGGAGGATCGAACGGATTCCACGGGGACCTTATCCACCATACAGGCAGATGTAGCGGCTCCTGTGTTCCCAAGAACCATTTTCCAACCCCTCGCGGAATCGAATCTGCGATCCCAGCGCCCCTTACGTGTGCTGCCATTAACACCGGAACATCGCCGGTTCCGTTTGCAGTAGTTCCAGGCCAGAGCAACGTGGAACACCACAGACTGGCAACGTGTGGTGTTTAGTGATGAGTGCCGCTTCGTTTTTTGGACAGATGATCATCGTGTCCAGGTGTGGAGGTCCTCGAGTCAACGGCACAATCCCAACCTCGCTATTGAGCGCCACACCTCTACTACTGCAGGCATTATGGTATGGGAAGCCGATCAGCTCTAGTAGTGGTACGTGGATCATTGACGGGCCAGCGGTAGTGGATGAGATCCTATGGCCCCATGTGCTCCTATTCCTGGCCGGGATTTCATGTGCGGTATATCAGCAGGGTAATGCCGCCCGCACATGGTTCGGGCTGCCCAGGACTGCCCACGTCATGTCCAGACACTTCCATGGCCTGCCCGCTCCTCGGACTTGTCCCCTATCGAGCATGTGTGGGACCAGTTGAAACGCCGGCTACCGCCGTGCCGCACTATCCGGGATTTGGAGTGCACCGTCCAACACGTGTGGGCCAGTCTGCCGCAGGACAACATCAGGCGTCTGTTCGCTTCCATGCCGGACCGTATTGCAGCATGTATCGCCGCACGAGGCGGTGCGACGCGCTATTGAAGATGACCGGACAGCTTGCCGCAGATCCCTCTGTAATTGTCTCGCAGCTCTGTTTTTGCCATCATGTGTATCATTCATCTGTATCATTACGTCCATAAAATTTCAGTTCAATCCGATGTTTCCTTCTTGGTGCGCAAATTTCATTGTCCGTAAGCGTATTATCTAGGTCAGAGGTCGGCAAACATTTTTTGTAAGGAGCCAAATAGTAAATAATTTAGGCTCTGCGGGCCAAGAGGCAAACTCTAGGATATTTATGTAGGTGTTTATTTTTTCTTGTTATTTAAGTAGCATTCAACTGTTTTTGCTGAAAGGCTGATAGATTTAAATAAATCCATTTTCCTTGGTCACATGTCTTCTTCTTCTACAAGCAAACTTGATTTAATTAACTCACCATCAGTAAACGGCTTTCCTTCCTTGTCTAACAAATGGGCTACCCGTAAACTGACTTCAGTTGTAGCCGCATTTTCATTTTTTATTTTCGTGAATAATGATGAAATATTCCGTCTTGAATATTTCCAATTTTTCTGATCGTTGCTTTCTTATGAGTTGTGAATATTGTGTCGAGTGCTTGTTCTGGTAATGACGACGTATATTGTACTCTTTTAGTACAGCTGTAGTGTCATTGCGTAATAAACACAATGCTTTGTCATCTAATTCGGTAACAAAATAATTCACATTCACTCTGCCTTAAAAGCACGACATTCGAAGTCCACTTTTCTGTTTTTTTCTGGTTTTGACTGTGACATGATGGATATGCAAGGGTAATCAAACAAGAACAAAATGTCGCAGAAGAGCGATACACGTGGCACTGAAAACGCTGTCGAATTATAACGGCGTGGAATCACAGCAGAGGTAACCGAATGCGGAGCTATAGGAGCGCCACATATGGTCGTATCTCGCAGCTCCTCAACTCGGCGGTCGGTCGTTCGGTTACAGCGCGTACTTTTAGACATTTTAAAGACTTTTGAAATTTTAAAAAATTTGAAAATGTAAAATCCATTAATACAGCTCGCTGGCCTTACAAAAAGAGGCGGCGGGCTGGATTTGGCCCGCGGGCCGTAGTTTCCCGACCCCTGATCTAGGTAGTCATGAATGTTTATGGCTGTATTCTCAGATTCAAGGTGCAGGCTTACATTTCTGCACCTAGGAACTCGTATAAAGTAATTTCCTTTTGCTAACATCTAACAGTAATGCTTCACATTTATTTCTTCTTTTATTCACTAAATTTTTCTGTAACACACACACACACACACACACACACACACACACACACACACACACACACACACACACACACACAGTCACCGCCTCGGTGGCGCAGGGGTTTAGGTGCTGGTCTCTGACCTTCGTTCGAGTTCTGGATGGAGCTTGGGTCGTGTTCCTGTCTTACGCCACTGGCTCTTTCCCTTCCCTGAAACCAGTATCCCAAATTATGAATGGACTACTGCTTATAGCCCATTGAGTTGCTCACAGTAGTCTTTAAACAACAATAACAACAACAACAACAACAACAACACACACACACACACACACACACACACACACAAAATTAGGAATTGATCGTTCTCTATCAAAGCCAATCCAAATGCCTGACATTCTTAACCATCCCGTATGCAAGGGAAAATAAAATTTTCATTTTTTTCGTAAAGCATTATCACGTACATTTTGAGAATGTGGGAATGAAAGATGAAGTTTTAATGGATTTTTAAGAACTTTGTCAGCAGATGGAAATTAGTCACTTTCTGTTGAGGTATTCTGTACATGACGTAGCGTCCCAACTGTGTGTGTCTAACCTAGTGAAACAGCGAAGTGTTACGTAATTTTTACGGCCCTAGAGTGCCATGCAGATAAATTCATCTACCAATAAATGTTATTTTTTTTATGATATTGTAGGCATTTGAACAGATATTTCAAACCTTAAAAATGCATGGCAAGTACACACGAATGTCTCAGAAAATTTAAATATTACATCGTCCTGGAACGGGAATCAAACCCGAAGTTCCCGATTTACGTTCAGGTATGTTACCGTTAAGCCACCCAGAACGAAGAACCTCCAAGGAACTGAGGACGTGTTTCAAGACTCAGATGAAACGCTCCGCCGTGCACAAATAGAAGCACACACACATGGTCGAGTCACATTATTGTGACCACCAGCTAATATCCAGAGTAACCGCCGTGTGCAGCGCATACAGCAGCTAGACGGGCTCGGAGTGACTCAATAAAGTGCTGGAAGGTGTTCACAGGTATGTGGAGCCATGCTGACTACAGTGCATCTGACAGCTGGTGGAGAGTGCGTGGTGGAGGATCCATAAGGCAAACAACACGATCGAGGTGGTCCCACAGATACTCAATTGGGTTTAAGTCTGGGGAATTAGGGGGCTAGGTAAGTACTTTGAAGTCTTCATCGCGCTCTTCCAACCACTCTCTGACATTTTTAGCTGTGTGACACGTCGCACTGTCGTTCTGAAAGATCCCATCCGCCCCAGGGAAGACAATCAGCATGTATGGGCGTACGTGGTTTGCAAGGATGGATTCATAATGAATTCGGTCCATAGTGCCTTCCACAGGTATGAGTGGACCCAGATAATTCCACGAACACACTCCCCAGACCATAACGTTATCCGCACCAACTTGTGTTCTTCCAGCAATGGTTGAAGAGAGTTTCTTCACCGATGTTTCTCGCCTTATACGCCAACGTCCATCCGTTAGATGAAGAAGAAAACGTGACTCATCGGAGAAAGCATTCATTTGCCAATCAGTGGAGGTCCAATTCCGATACTGCCGTGCAAATGTAAGCCTTTTCTGCCGATGCACCTTCGTTATGTAGTGACCATCCGTCTGCATCGGAGCCCGATACGCACTGTCGTTTTAGACACACTTCCGGTAGCCCCCTGGTTCAGTCGGCCACCAGTGAGTTGCTCCTCTGTAGCGTGTCGATTGGCCCTCACGCACCTTCGAAATCGACGGTCACCTTTCATATCAATGGCATGTGGTGGTCCGCAGTTTTCACATCGCTTATTCGCAATGGTGCCATTTCTCCAATCACGATACACTTTAACAACAGCAGCACGCGAACAGTTCACAAATTGCGCAGTTTCAGAAATACTGTCACCCTTGGTCCGAAAGCCGATAATCATCTCTTTTTGCAAATCTGATAAATCGCACCTTTTATCCATGACAGCAACGAGTGATATGTTTTCAGAATGCCGACAGCACACCTTATATGTATACCCTTCAAGCCAGCTCACGACACGTTCCTTCTTTCATTGGCTACGCGCAGTTGACGTCAAAAGTAGGAGGTGGTCACAATAATGTGACTCGCTTGTGTATAATGATCCTTCATCTTAGCAGCACGGGAGCAGAAGGTGAGTCCCCTGAAGAAATAACTCTTCAGAAATAAATGACAATCAAATAAATGTGCAGGCAGATGGATGCCAAATTAATCAGGCAAGTACACATGCAATCCTCAGAAAACTTGAAAATTACATCGTCCTGGAACGGGAATCGAACTCGAAGCTCCCGATTTAAGTTGAGGTACAAAGGTGGGCCAATAAGTAAGGCACAATCGCATGTAACTCCCTAGTTTTCTAAGGTTGAATCATGAAAGTTGGTGGGTAGGACCTTCATTCTATTATCTTCCAAATGATCATTAACAGTTTTCTTCTCTTTGCAGGTGAAGCGTAATGGATGGTGAAATGGACACCCTACTACGTCAACGGTCTGTAATAGCGTTTCTCTACAAATCTGGGGATAGCTCAGCCACATCGATCCACAGACAATTGTTGCCAGTGTATGGTGAGAAAATATTGGATCGCAGTAATGTGCAGCGATGGTTGCAGAGGTTCCAGAGAGGTGATTTTAGTATTCAGGATAAACCACGATGCGGTAGACCGACCACTGTGAAGTGTGGAAGCCATTGAGAAGCTGATTCAGGATAACAGATGCATCACCACTTCGCAACTTATGAACCGCCTTTGCATGTCAAAGGGAAGTGTTTTAACAGTGGAAAAACGCTTAGGATACCGGAAAATCTGTGCTCGTTGGATACCACGGCTCCTCACAAAAGAGATTAAATGAATTCGGAAAGAGGTATGTGACGATCTTCTTGAACATTTCGTTGGTGACTTTCCACAATGTTTTCATATTGTCATAACAGGTGATGAAACATGACTGTTTCATTATGACCCACACAGCAAACGTCAGTGAATGGAGTGGAAGCGTGTGGGATCACCGCGGAAGAAGAAGCCACGACTGTCAAGGTCATCAAATAAATTGATGGCCACAGTTTTTTGGGATCGTCAGAACGTCGTCTTCATCGACTTCCTGGAAAGTGGGACCACCATTACCAAAGAGCGTTATTGTTCATCCTTGGAGAAGCTCAGGCCTGCCATCAGAACTTAGAGACCACACTTACAAGCCGAGGACATCAAACTGCAGCACGATAACGCGAGACCGCACACTGCACAGATGACAGTGCAGAAAGTGACTCGACTAGGCTGGACGCTGGTGCCACAACCACCGTACAGCACAGACTTGGCACCATAAGATTTTTATCTGTTTGGTCGTCTGAAGGCACATCTACGTGGAAAAACATTTCAGAGTGACGCAGAACTCATTGCTTGTGTCAGGAAGTGGTGTGATGACCAAGCTTCGGAGTTTTTTACCAACGCGCGTTCTTGTCATGCAAGCAACGTTGGCTGCAATATAGTGAAACCAATGGATCGTACATTGAGTGACATATCTCTAAAGCTAATGTTCCAAGGTTGCTACCCACCAACTTTCATGATTCAACCTTTGAAAAATAGGGAGTTACATGCGATTGTGCGTTATTATTGACCGACATTTGTTTGTTACGGTTACACCACCCAGAACGAAGAACCTCCAAGCAACTGAGGATGTGTTTCAAGATTCAGATGAAACTCTCCGTCGTTAATATAAGAATCAAAGCATATATGATCCTTCATACGAGTCTTGAAACACATCCTCAGTTGCTCGGAGGTTCTTCGTTCTAGGTGGTGTAGCGGTAATATACCTGAACGTAAATCGGGGACTGCCGGTTCCATTCCCGTTCCAGCACGATGTAATTTTCAAGTTTTCTGAGGCATGCATGTTTACTTGCCTGATTAATTTGGCATCCATCTGCATTCACATTTATTTGATTATCACTTAAAAATGGATTCCAGAGGTTTCAGTTGTTCTCTGTGAGTAAGACAGTGTTGGAAATATATTTTATAGACAAGTAGGGCTCATTATTCAACGCTTATGAAGATCAGTGCAGTAGAAAGTAATGAAATTAAGACAAGCGGTCATTATAAACAAACGTTTCTACTCAATAGATGAATCAACTGTAAATTTTTTTAAAAGCGCAATTTTGTTCTTACCTGAATCTAAATCTGTAGCACTAACACGAAGAATACTGGATCCAACTGTAATATTTTCGAAAATTTCGTCGCTATAACTCATGGGGTCAAAAAGGGGAGCATTGTCATTTAAATCAAGAACATTAAAGTATACAGTCACTGTGCTTGACAGACTTGGGTGTCCAGAATCCTGAGCTTGCACGACAAAGATGTAATGTTGCATCTGAAATGAAAAAAAAACGAGAAAAAAAAACTATTAAGGTATACTCTGAACCAAAGGTGGGTTCCGTATTTCTGCATACAAAACAAAAGTTTAGAACTGTTTTAATAATCTCACACAAGAAAAATAAAATAACATTAATATAGCTAAATTATAAATGGGCCAAAGCGTTCCTTTACAGACATCTTGCCTGTATGTATCGAAGAGACTGGAAAGAAAGCTCTTCTCCCAGCACGAAAAGGAAAGAAAAAAAGGAGCAATATCATCATTGCATTAAGATCATACGTGAAATCATACAGAATATAATAAAAAAACAAGAGCATTGTGAAACATAAATTGAAATAATCAGAATATGACTTTACCAGATTTATGTAAAAAAAAAACGAAAATGAAAAGGTTATACAGTATACTCTGTTTAGCTGACTAATACAGAAACAAGGAACGATTTCAAAATAAAAAAAAGAAAGAAAAAAAAAGTATAAAAAAAGTTACACCATTTTACTTAACCTGTAATAGAATAATAAATAAATAAATAAATAAATAAATAAAAATTGTGTCCTTAACAATCAGCCGTATATATCTAGGCCCTAATTTCCTCTTTGTTCTGTGGGGCCGCGGATGGCCTAGTGGTCAACGTTTGTGACTACCACGGAGGGACTTCAGGTTCGATCCCAAGCAGGTGCGAACGCTCGAATCACTAAATATCCACCGTGCCTCGGATGGGCATGTGAAGCCGTCGGACCCCGGTACTGCCCCCTCTCCTTGAAAATAAATAAGGGCGTCTTCCTCCCTCTTTCTACCTCACTCCCATGCCACTTTCCTATCGAGCACCCTAGTCCTATAGCTTCCTATTTCTAAGGGTTGTTTAAGACCTGTGGTCAGACACTCCCTTCCTAAAATCCTTTACATATAATCTGATCTCGCTTTGTTCTGTTAAACTTTAGATTTAAAGACGCAAGAATCTGTGATATGAAGGAATGCATATCTGACTTTCGTAACAAAGAAGCGGATGTCCCGGTGGCCGAGTGATCAAAAACAGGAGCTTCTGGCTAATCGCTCGGCTTGAGCACGATCAAAAGTCCCGATGTGGGATGGATGTTGTATCTGTCTTACGGAGCAGGATATCTTTTCCTGGAATCAGTACTTCCAGAGGAATTTCTTATAAAATCAGTCCCTCATAGGGATCGTTAACGCCCTTCCCAAATGGAACGGAATATCTGCTTGCTTAATCAAATTATTTCTTATTCATTATAAAGTTATTACAATCTGTCCATTGCGTGATTTTTCTTGCATGTCTTCACTGCTTCCAATACCATTCTCGTTTTTGAGAGAAAAGTTTCAAAATTCTGTGTACGCGAAAATCACACTCATTTTCTTTTAAGAATACCTTCAGGAGGACTTCAGAATATAAAATTTCGATGTTTTCAATAGGCTCCTAAATACAGAAAACATTCAATATTGTGAACATTCTTTTTTTTTTTTAATTGACTAAGGAGTACGTCTAACTCTGCGGTTAGTATGGAGAGACTTACGGCCGACGACCTGTGACAAAAATAAGTCCCAATTGAAATCATCATAGCGTCAAATATACGTGCCGCACACTAATCATGTTAATATATTCGTAAACAGCATGGAATTTAATTTGCGTACTGCGCAATACATCGTGCGTACGATGCTCCCTGTGTGCGGGGTAGATGATGAGAATATATCCAGGTGTGTCGTCGCATTTGACTCAGTCTATCTCGGCAACCGTGAGCGCAACACGACTGTGCATGGTATCGTTTTAAAGCACTCGACAAGAACTATTCAAATATATGAAGAACATGTCGCAGTGGTTTGAACTGAATATTTTAAAAATTGTTTTCTTGTGAACCGGTATCGCGGTTTATCTGAACAACCGTGAGTGCAAAACGACTGTGCGTGGCATCGTTTTAAAGATCTCGACGAGATCTATTCAAATATATGAAGAGCATATCGCAGTGGTTTAACCTAAAATTAAAAAAAAAATGTTTTCGTGTGAACGGGTTAACATTTTCGACAATGCCTCGGAATTCGCAGAATGAACGCAAGCAAAAGTGAAGAAAATCAAAACGAGAAGCAAGAGCAGGTGATGAGGAATGTAAGAAGCCCAAGAAGACAGAGCGCCACGTTGGGTAATTCGTTTATCGATCTGCTTTGTGTTCGTAATGTATCCAGCATTATTTTTAAAAATTAGGCAAGTTACTTTTCATAACATAGACCTGTGTTGGCTATAACAAATTAAATAACGCTTTGAAACCATACTCGACTAGCTCATTTCAACTCTCCGATCTGCAAGTCGTAGTCCTACGTTCCAAACTGACGGCACATTCAGAACTAAGCCTACATGTATTTTTTTTTTTGTAACGGGATTTAGCGCCCACCATGAGCAGCTGTAGCGGCCTTGCGCAGTCTCTCGCCCCTAATTTGAGGCCGTTGGTTTCGAAAAGGGGGAGCGCCAGCGCCGTGGGGCGGGCCCCATATCTTGTCGGGGCTCGAACCAGGGCCCAACTTGGACTACGGGACAGAAACCTTTGCCTCTGACCACTACTCGGCCAAAGGGGCGTGTCTCGTTGCGATTGGTTCATCTGTTGCGATATCAAAGCAATATAGCAAAGGGTGATATCTATTGCATGAGCTGAAAGCCTGCAGAACACTCCAGTAAGTTCTGCACTTCCCGCTTATGCACTAGATTTCGCCATTTGGTGTATCAACAGATGACAGCCTCGGTACCCGAGTGGTCAGAGATTTAGGTTTCTAGATAATCATCTGAGTTGGGGCTGGAGCTACGCACGAGGGTGGGTGCTTTTCGGATGGCTCTGTTCCTTAAGTGGAACCAATGGCCCTAAATTAGGGATGGGCGACTGATTAGGGACAGCCTTCAGATTTGCTCACGACAGCCGCCCAACTCTCAAACGAACAAAAAATTCCAAGAGGTGAGCTAATCGACCAGAGAATGTTCACAATACAGAACATTTCCAGTATGAATATAATGCTTCTTCACTTATGATTGAAGTGTCTTAGGAGGAAAGTGGTGGTTAAGATCTGAAATAATCGTATCCTTTGGTTCACACTGCTCAAAGACTATTGAATATATTCAAGTTGTTTGCATTCACGTAGCTTGCTACTTTCCATGTACTGTATTTTTTACGCTTTCCAACCGTAGGTTGAAGAAGCGTATATGCTCCAGCTCTGTCCGTCTGCCTGTCCGCACGATAACTCGCGTAAAAATGGTTCTATTTCTATAAAATTTTAGTATGTAGTAGGGGACAACCTGGGGACTAACCCTATTGAAAATGGGGAAAATGGGTCAAAGGTCAGGACATAGGAGCGGGATCCATTCCATCGCCCTTATGCGTCATAACTTATGTAAAAATGCTTCGATTGCGACAAAACTTTATCTTGTTGTTTTGGAGGTATACTAAACTGGTTCTGTTGAATATCATTGAAATGGAGTCAAAGGTCAGGGACAGGATCGAGATTCATTCTACAGCCATTAATCTCATAACTTGACTAAAAATGCTTATATTGCGACAAAACTTTAGTATGTTGTTCCGGAGGTATACTGAACCAATTCTGTTTAATATGATCGAAATGGGGTCAAAGGTCAGGGCACAGAAGCGAGATTTATTCCACAGCCATTATTCTCATAACTTGATTAATGATTTCTGGTATGTTGGAAAGCGTATCATAATCAATGCATTGCATGATTTTACTAACTTGTTTTTTATTTGCGTGTGATGCATATCATAAAAAATAAAATTAAAAACATAATAAGCAAATCTATAAAACGTACCTGCTCGTAATCCAAATGGGAAGTCAGTGTAAAAACGCCAGTTTGAGGATTCAGGGAGAAGACGTCGTTACCCCAATCACTGAGAACTGAGTAACTGATTTGTTTATTAATACCGGTGTCTTTGTCAGTTGCAGAAACGACACCTGCTTGAGCGCCTCGTTGAGTTCCTTCGGGGATATCAAAGGAATATACTGTCTGATCAAATACTGGAGAGTTGTCATTTGCATCTGTCAGCTGAAAAATGAAATCACTGTTAATACTCTCCAAATCTTTTACGATTTACCAACAACAACAACAAGAAAAAAGAAACAAAAACTTTAGATTTACCAACAACAACAACAACAAGAAAAAAGAAACAAAAACGGCAACGCAACTCGTCCACACCAGTTATCATTTCTGTGAAATTTTAAATTAATATAATTAAATTCATAAATTAAAGATTTTTCCATAATTTTTCACTTAATGGATGGTGCAAAAACAAACGTTGTGCAACAAACAAATGATTAGACATGGGGGTCAGAAACTTTGAACATAGGTAACCTTTCAGATGAGATGGTCGATTGCATTGCGGGGAAAACTTATTTTGAAACACCAACATGCGTCTGTTTTGTGTGTGCACTCGTACTCGTGGATCTAGCATTTACTTAGGGGGAGGAGAGAGGGGTGGTAAAGCACGTGTCAAGACTATAAATCTGCAGCGATGCATACTGTCCGTATAGCTTAGCTGGGAGAGCAACTTACTCCGGAGAGAGGGGGACGCGGCTTCGATCCCGGTCACGAACAAACTTGTGTTTTCACATTGGCGCCCGAACGTAAAAATGGCCGTTGGGTTCTTCGAAAAATGCGTCATGTTTGTTCCACACATCGTCTAGAATGAATGAAAATTCGTTTTTCGCTTCAAAATAAAAAGGAAAAAAAAATCAAGAGGGAGTTGATGTGACGTACTATAGAGTGTCAAGACCACAAACCTGCAGCAATACATTCGTCCGTGTAGCTTAGTTGGGAGAGCAAATTACTCCGGAGTGAGGGGCTGCGAATTCGATCTCTATCACGGACAAACTTGTGTTTTCACAAACCAGCGGTGGTAGTCACTGGTTAACATGAAATCTTTCGATCGTTCTACGTTTTGACAGATTATTTATTATTTTATAGATAAATTAAGAACGGGTAGTACTGCCATTAAACTGAGATGTTGAAAGCGCACGGCCATTTCCACTAGCATTTTACTGTGCTGCTCCGAAACAGCTCGCGCATTTTCACTGATATTCTAATCATTTGTATGTCTCAACCTGTATTGTAAATATTCTGTGAATTTCAAGCTAATATCAGCCGCGGTGTTGCAATTTTCAAAAACAGCAGTGTACATATAGGTTTATCTCTGCTTTACAGAAAAAATAAAAATTCGTTACTTTGTTAGACTTTATATAGGTTCATACACGGTCTAGTCACATTATTGTGACCACCAGCTAATATCCAGAGTAACCGCCGTGTGCAGCGCGGACAACAGCTAGACGGGCTGCGAGTGACTCATTAAGGTGCTCGAAGGTGTTCACAGGCATGTGGAGCTGACTGCAGTGCATCTGACAGCTGCTGGAGGGTGCGAGGTGGAGGATCCATAGAGCAAACAACACGATAAAGATGATGTTCAATTGGGTTTAAGTCTGGGGAATTAGGGGGCCAGGAAGTGCTTTGAAGTCTGCATCGTGCTCTTCCAACCGCTCTCGGACATTTCTAGCTGTGTGACACGTTGCATTGTCCTGTGGAAGATCCCATCCGCCCCAGGGAAGACAATCAGCATGTATAGGTGTACGTGGTCTGCAAGGATGGATTCATAACGAATTCGGTCCGTAGTGTCTTCCAAAGGCATGAGTTGACCCAGGGAACGCCACGAAAACATTCTCCAGACCATAACGCTGCCCCCACCAACTTGTATTTTTCCAGCAATGGTTGAAGAGTGTTTGTTCTCCGATGTTTCTCGCCTTATACGCCAACGCCCATCCGTTCGATGAAGCAGAAAACGTGACTCATCAGAGAAGGCAATCCTTTGCCAATCAGCGGGGTCCAATTCTGATACTGCCGTGCAAATGTAAGCCTTTTCTGCCGATGCACCTTCGTTAGCACAGGTGCAGTGACCATCCGTCTGCATCGGAGCCCCATACCCACCAGGGTTCGCTGAACAGTCGTTTTAGACACACTTCCTGTAGCCCCTGGTTCATTTGGCTACCAGTGAGTTGCTCCACTGTAGCGTGTCGATTGGCCCTCACGCACCTTCGAGGCCGACGTTCACCTCTCATATCAATGACACGTGGTGCTCCGCACTTTTCACGTCGCTTATTCGCAATGGTACCATTTCTCCAATCACAATACACTTTAATCACAGCAGCATGCAAACAGTTCACAAACATTTCAGAAATACTGCCACCCTTAGTCCGAAAGCCGACAATCATCCATTTTTGCAAATCTGATAAATCGCACCTTTTATCCATGACAGCAACGAGTGTCATGGATACAGCACACCTTATATACCCTTCAAGCCAGCTCACGACACGTGGCTTCTTTCATTGGCTACGTGCTGTTGACTTCAAAAGTAGGAGGTGGTCACAAAAACGTGACTCTGCTGTATATGTACGTCGCTGAAAAATAAGAAGGTTCAGTTACACGGATTTCGATGAAATACTTTTTGTATAACATTTATCGTTTTCGTTGCAACAAGGTTGAGAAAAATATGCCACTTACTTCAATAACGACGGTGGTTTCGGAAAACTGAATGCCATCATCTGCCTGTATAACGATCCTGTGAACAGCTTGTGCTTCCCTGTCCAAAGGCTGACTGAGATAAAGGGCGCCAGTCAGAGGATCCAAACGGAATTTACTGTCCGGACCGTCATCCACCAGTACGTAAGTAAGACTTCCTTCAGTGTCTGGGTCAGATGCAGATACTGTGATCACTGTGTGTCCTGCTATGGCATTTTCCGATAAACTCACGGTGTAAGAGTTGCTGTCAAATACAGGCGGGCTGTCATTAGAGTCTGTCACGGTTACAGTTACCTGCGGGGGAAATAAAATTCTTTTAAGTCCATGCAAACAAATTATTCTCAGATTTCTCAGCATAAATAAAAACAAATCTTTCTCAACTTCTTTTGAACTGTTCTCAATATTTCAAACATACGAATGATACATTTTCAGGTATCTTTATCTTGGCAACTGTTGCCGATGCGTCGTTCAAAACGACTTTTGTGTTTACACCCAAGGAGGTTAGAATAAGATATCTGGAGATGCACTTGTTAATGAAGCAGTACCAATTTGCGTGAAGCCTATAACCGCGAGCGACGGCTATCAAAGTGTGGGAAAGCTGATGGTTTTCAAGGCTATTGCAATGCACTTTGTGTTGGCCAAATCGCCTTCTTTCGTCGCAAATGTTTCCAATTTCGCATCGTAATTTGCTGTCAATGTGTGAGAAAATGCTGAATTTATAAAATTCTTAATTATTTTGAGGATCCTTCCCATTTTTATTTTACATTGAAAACCACGAACGTTAGTACGAATTTTAAACAAAACATAACGTTAAAATTGAAAACTTCACTCGTGTAAGAAGTCATTCTGGTTTGATATTAATTCGCTTTCTGCAACCAAAACCCACGCAATTCTAGAATATACACAGTTGAAATTACTAGGTATCATGTAAACAACGTCAAATTCCTACAGTTTACGGCTTCACGGTTAAGAGACTCAGGGCTTCTCCAGAAGTATTATCCTAACCTCCTTGTTTACACCACAGGCGGAGCAACAGTGCGCGCATTTTGTGGTCCGGAATGTCATACCAAATGTTGTTTAGTGACAAATGGTGCAGAAGGGAGAGAAACTACATATTGCAGCCATATAATTTAAAGTCACATTATGGGAACATGAAAATGATACATTTTTGGTTTGTTTCTCCTATGTAAATGTAACATGAGAGGCTTTCAGTATGCGATACAGCAAACGTATAGTGTTGCTGTCTTCCAGAAAAGAAACTATCGACAAATTTAATAACAATTCCATCATCATTTATATATTTTGAAATGCTTATGACACAGAACAACAAAGAATTATGCTAACAGAGTGTTTTGTTTAATTTCACTATCATTCGTACATTCTAATTTACGAAAGTTAAGGATTACAAGAGATAAACCGGTAAATGCTTAAAGTCTATCGTACGAAAGGTCACTATAAAGTAATTCACCGATGCTGTCACACGTACGGTCATTCACAAACATAATTTTCAAATTGCAGGTCAAGATTAAAAACACTTTATTTACAATTAAAAATTAATATTTACACGCGAGATCTTTCGGGGCTGAACATAGCTCCCATCATCAGGCTCAAGCGCCACGAAACACTGGAGCAGACATTATATGCTGTCAACAACGACCCACAATTCACTCGGTTTTCTCAATCACCGGTGATGCCATCAACAAATCGTTAAAGTCCAAAAAATCAAGTCTTAATCTCTTATCCTATAAAGTCCTCTTCTTCAGAGTTGTGTGAGGAGGGGGCAACCATCTTTCTCCACTGTCTTGGAACAAATGTCGGGAGTTCAATGTTACAGCATGCCTCCCCATATGCAATAATGAAGAGGCTTTCCGTAAGGAAGACAATACGTTTATTAACACTTGAGTTAAGTACCCTAATATTTGTCTAATCTGGGGAGTAACCTCCCTGGTTAACAGCTTGAGTGAAAGCTGTGGAAACCATTCCAGAACGAAGAGCGTATTTATGTTCCCCCATTCTGACATTAACGGTTCTTAGGGTAGAACCTATATAGTATTTAACTGCAGTATCTGAATCTTCATGAATTAATGGTATGCAGTAGACGCCTGGTTTGTTAAATGCTGGGACTCTATCTCTATCATTTCTTATCGTGGAAAAAAGGTTTCTGGTGGACACTCCAAACGTTAGATTGTGTTTGTAACAGGCTTTTCTTAAGATAGACACAAGAGGTGGAATGAAATCAACTTTGCCGATGTACTTAGTAGGTTTTTTCTCTGTGGACAAAGTCGTGAATCTCACGATTAAGGAGGTTGACTTTTGTACATTTATTCTTATCCAGTTACTAGTAATGTTGCAGTACAAGAAAGTTAAATGATTAGAAGAAGCAGTAGATGAAATTATTTTCCTGAGTAGATTTTTCAAAATTTATTTAACAGAACTACTCCCTTATAATTACTGTATGTTGTAATTATACGGTACATGATTAAGAAGTATATATGTAGATCGCGTACCGTGACTTTTTGTTTCAAACTTCGACGTAATAATTTTCCGTTCTGTCAGCCCAAGGCGCGTGCGCTTTATATATATATATGGGATGTAAGGTCAGGTGATGCGTAACATCACAGCCTCTCCTTGACAAATGTCAACCCCGCCTTCTCGTGGTGCATCCTGTTCCCACTAAAGGGGCTCTGACGACCGACAATAGCGGTATAACTATACCTTCGGGATTAGAGGAAATGCTATCCCACACTCACCAACCCGCTTGGCCAGCGTGGTGAGTTATGGCCAAACCCCTCCAAAATGATTCCACAACTTAAATCTTGGCCCTCAGTCTCCGGCAGCTGGAATGTACCTGGCCAAGGCAGCGGCCAGTGCGACATGAAGGCAGAGGGTGCTAAGAATCCCCGGAGGACCGGACTAGGCTGCCATCTGATGCTGACCTTGGCTACGTACAATGGACGTTCCCTATCTTCTGATTCAAGGCTTCTTGAATTGGAAGAGGAACTACAAAGGATCAAGTGGGACATCGTGGGGCTAAGTGAGGTAAGGAGAAAAGGAGAAGATCTCATCGAACTGAAAAGTGGACATCTCTTCTACTATCGTGGGACAGATACTGGCAGAACTAGTGGTGTTGGATTTATAATAAACGAGAAACTGAAGGATAAAGTTGTAGAAGTTGAAAGTTCCTCTGACAGAGCTGCACGGCTTGTTATCCAACTCTCGAAAAGATACCAGGCTCAGATTATTCAAACTTATGCACCCACCACAAGTCATGCTGAAGAAGAAATTGAAGAATTTTATGAGGAAATTTGTCATCTAAATAATAAAGGTAAACAGCACTTGAAAATAATTATGGGAGATTTCAATGCAAAAATAGGGCAACAGCAACAGAACGAAACTTCAGTACGTAAATTCGGTCACGGCAACAGAAACCAGCGTGGAAATACTCTCGTTGAGTTTGCAGAGGCAGAAGGGTTTTTCATCTTGAACTCCTTCTTCAAGAAAAAGCCACACAGGAAATGGACATGGAGACATCCAAATGGGACCACAAGTGAAATTGATTTTATTATGTGTAACAAAAAATTCGTCATAGAAGACTGCAGTGTGCTAAACAAGTTCAACACAGGTAGTGACCATAGATTGGTGAGATGTAAGATGCACCTCAACACTAAACTTGAACGTGGCAAGCTCATAAGACAAACAAAATCTATTGACATAACCAACCTTAAAAAACACCATAATACCTTCAAGTTGGAACTGAAGAACAGGTTCTCTGCTTTAGAAGGCCTAACATCGGAACAAGTGGACATCTCTGAAGTTAACAGAAAAGTAACCAAAGCTCTTATGGAAACAGCAACAAAATTAGCTGGGTCTAAGAACAAGTTGCATGTAAACAAATTATCAGGAAAAACGAAAATGTTGATGCAAAAAAGAAGAGAGATGAGGACAACTAAAGAAGATGTGACTTCCAAAGTGGAATATATAGAGCTATGCAAGACAGTAAGAAAAAGTATCACTGAAGACGTAAGAAAATTCAACTGTGAACTAGTGAGGAAAGCAATTGAAAACAACCAAAGCCTAAAGATAGTAAAGGGACATCTCAGTAAGGGAAGAAAACAGATTATGGCACTGAGAAAAGAAGATGGTTCTGTAACAAGAAATAGAGGCGAAAGTTTGACAAGAGTGAAAGATTTCTACTCCAAATTATATGAAAGGGATGATACATGCACTCCAGACATCATGAAAGATACCAGTACCAGAGTTCCCCCAGTCCTTCCAGCAGAAGTTGCACATGCAATCAAGAACATGAAGCGGGGAAAAGCTCCAGGAGAAGATGGAATTACTGTAGACATCATACAAGAAGCAAGTGGAGAAATCGAAACAGTACTCGCCCAAATTTTCACTCGATGCCTTAATGAAGGAAAGATTCCTGAGGATTGGAACACCTCTACAATGATCCTGCTACATAAGAAAAGGTGACATTGAGGATCTCGGAAACTACAGACCTATCAGCCTCCTAACAGTAGTTTATAAAATCTTCACTAAAGTTCTTTCACACCGCTTGAAGGTAACACTGGACATGGCTCAACCGAGAGAACAAGCTGGATTCAAGAGTGGCTACAGCACAATAAATCATATCCACGTACTGAGAGAACTAATTGAAAGAGCGAGGGAATATGAACTTCCATTGTGCATGGCTTTTATCGATTATGAAAAAGCCTTTGATTCGGTGAAACCATCAGCAGTTACAATGGCTCTGAAAACCTGCGGTATTGAAGATGCATACATTAATATTATTAATAACATCTATGAAAATGCAAGTGCAAAGATTCGGCTGTTTGAAAATACAACACACGTAAAAATTGGAAAGGGGGTGAGACAAGGTGACACCATATCTCCGAAGCTCTTTAATGCCACATTGGAGGGTGTTTTTCAGTCGCTGAGCTGGGAAAACAAAGGGAATAAAGATTAATGGTGATTATCTAACCCACCTTCGTTTTGCTGATGACGTAGTCATTTTTGCAACTACCCCATCAGAGCTGCAGAGTATGATCCAGGAACTTGCTGACAAGAGTAAAGAAGTGGGATTAAAAATGAACTTTCAGAAGACAAAAGTGATGTTCAATGCTTTTACAAGAAATGAAGATTTATCGATTGATGGAGAAAAGCTGGAGATAACAGACACGTACGTTTATCTTGGACAGCAGATATCAAGTGAGGGTCACATTGATGAAGAAATTAATCGGCGTACAAAACTTGCCTGGA
Organism: Macrothele yani; assembly: GCA_039090855.1. NCBI lineage: Eukaryota > Metazoa > Arthropoda > Arachnida > Araneae > Macrothelidae > Macrothele > Macrothele yani. The sequence continues at coordinate 144,588,749 of CM076995.1, read as the reverse complement.
GAGCTTTTGGAAGAAACAGCATAATTTTCAAGAGCAATATGCCATAATGTCTTAAAAGAAAAGTGTTTGATCAATGCATCCTTCCAGGGCTTACGTATGGTGCAGAGACGTGGACCTTAACTAAAAGAGACATACAAAGGCTGCAGACAACTCAAAGTAGCATGGAGAGGTGCATGCTTGGTGTAACCAGGAGAGATAAGAAGAGGAACTCGTGGATCCGAAAAATGACAAGAGTGGAAGACATCATGATCAGAGTTAAATCCCTGAAATGGCAATGGGCTGGACATACTGCCAGAAGGACAGATCATCGATAGGCAGCCGATATTTTAGATTGGATTCCAAGGGACAGGAAAAGACCCAGAAGAAGACCACATGGAAGATGGGTGGATGAAATTCGAAAGTATGCAGGGGTGACATGGAGGAGACTGGCACAAGACAGACCGTTGTGGAGGAGGCTTGGGGAGACCTTCGTCCAGCGGTGGATTGATAATGGTTGACAATGATGATGATGATATATATTCCAGCTGCCGGAGACTAAGGGCCAAGATTTAAGTTGTGGAGTCATTTTGGAGTGGTTTGGCCATATCTCACCACGCTGGCCAAGCGGGTTGGTGAGCTCTTATGGTAACAGCAACAAAAATAGTTGTGGTACTAAGAACAAGTTGCATACAAACAAATTATCAGGAAAAAACAAATTTCTGATGCAAAAAGAAGAGAGATGAGGACAACTAAAGGAGATGTCGCTATGCAAGACGGTACGAAAAAGTACCATTGAAGATGTAAGGAAATTCAACTGTGAACTAGTGAGGAAAGCAATTGAAAACAACCAAAGCCTGAAGAGAGCAAAGGGACATCTGAGTAAGGGAAGAAAACAGATTACGGCCCTGAGAAAAGAAGACGGTTCTGTAACAAGGAATATAAGTGAAAGTTTGACAAGAATGAAAGATTTCTACTCAAAACCTTATATGAAAGGGATGATACATGTACTCTAGACATTACAAAAGGTACCAGAGTTCCTCCGGTCCTCCCAGCAGAAGTTACACATGCAATCAAAAACATGAAGCGGGGAAAGCTCCAGGAGAAGATGGAATTGCTGTAGACAACATACAAGAAGCAAGTGGGGAAATTGAAACAGTACTCGCCCAACTTTTCACTCGATGCCTTAATGAAGGGAAGATTCCTAAGGATTGGAACAACGCTACAATGATCCTGCTACATAAAAAAGGTGACATTGAGGATCTCAGGAACTACAGTCCTATCAGCCTCCTATCAGTGGTTTATAAAATCTTCACTAAAGTTCTTTCACACCGCTTGAAGGTGACAATGGACATGGCTCAACCGATAGAACAAGCTGGATTCAGGAGTGGCTACAGCACAATAGATCATATCCACGTACTGAGAGAACTAATTGAAAGAGTGAGGGAATATGAACTTCCATTGTGCATGGCTTTTATCGATTATGAAAAAGCCTTTGATTCGGTGAAACCATCAGCAGTTACAATGGCTTTGAAATCCTGCGGTATTGAAGATGCATACATTAATATTATTCATAACATCTATATAAATACAAGTGCAAAGATTCGGCTATTTGAGAATACAGCACCCATAAAAATTGGAAAGGGAGTGAGGCTAGGTGACACTATATCTCCCAAACTCTTTATTGCCACATTGGAAAATGTCTTTCAATCACTGAACTGGGAAAACAAAGGGATACAGATTAATGGAGATTATCTAACTCACCTTCATTTTGCTGATGACTTAGTCATTTTTGCAACTACCCCATCAGAGCTGCAGAGTATAATCCAGGAACTGGCTGACAAGAATAAAGAAGTTTGATTAAAAATGAACTTTCAGAAGACAAACGTGATGTACAATGCTTTTACAAGAAATGAAGATTTATCGATTGATGGGGAAAAGCTGGAGATAACCAATGCGTACATTTATCTTGGACAGAAGATATCAACTGAGGGTCACATTGATGAAGAAATTAATCGGCGTATAAAACTTGCCTGGAGAGCGTTTGGAAGAAACAGTATAATTTTCAAGAGCAATATGCCATTATGTCTTAAAAGAAAAGTGTTTGATCAATGCATCCTTCCAGTGCTTACGTATGGTGCAGGGACGTGGACCTTAACTAAAAGAGACATACAAAGACTGCAAACAACTCAAAGAAGCATGAAGAGATGCAGGCTTGGTGTAACCAGGAGAGATAAGAGGAGGAACTGGTGGATCTGAAAAACGACAAAAGTGGAAGATATCATGACCAGAGTAAAATCCCTGAAATGGCAATGGGCTGGACATACTGCCAGAAGGACAGATCATCGATGACCAACTGAAAATTTTAGACTGGATTCCAAGGGACAGGAAAAGACCCAGAAGAAGGCCACATGAGAGACGGGCGGATGAAATTCGAAAGTATGCGTTAGTAACATGGAAGAAACTAGCACAAGACAGACCGTTGTGGAAGAAACTTGGGGAGACCTTCGTCCAGCAGTGGATTGATAATGGTTGACAATGATGATGATATATATATATATATATATATATATATATATATATGAAGAGAACAGTCTAATTTAACAGGCAATGTTCTCCTTTTATGGGTAGTTCCTGGATAGTTCAGGAATTGTTTTTTAAAAAATTATTTTTGAATCTTGTCCATATATCATATCATTTTACTTTTGTACTTCCCTTTATACTAGGGTTTTAACTACATTTTTTTTTTCATGTGTGTCAATGTATATAAGTGATTGTCTAAATGCGTGTGATACTATTATAGAACCCAATTTTGATAAGCTGCTGTGGCGCTGTCTTATGGTATTTCTGTATATTTTCATTAATTCATATTTTGTGCTTCTGATTTTGAATAATTCTACTGTTCATACATATATATATATATATATGTGTGTGTGTGTGTGTGTGTGTGTATGTATATCGGTGAACATATTCACTCACAGTACAATTTGAGCTTAGCGAATGCAGTGTATAGGGTTGGGCGTACACATTTGATAACAATGGATGTGCGTGTGTGATTTTGCACTGGCGCCGACAGGGAGCCAACATGTATTTAATACGATACGCAACTAAAAAACACAAGACAAAAAAAAGATGCATTAAACTACACAGTAATTAATATTCTTTTAGAGATAGTGCTATTAAGCCCGCCGATGTGAGAATGTTATGAAAAGTAATTAGAAAAAAAGTTCCCCATGGCGATTTAAATATTACTTTTACTTTGTAGTATTAGCATTCAAATTCATTTCAACTTGTAAACAAATGCCTGACAAAATAAAGAACTAATTTCTCATTCAATGACCTTAAATTAATAGCAAAAACATTTCCACCCTGTATGTTATTGTTATTTTTTTCTTTCAATTTCCTTCTGGGTACTGTAGTGATGACGCAGTATTTTAATCAGAATGAGGGATTATATACGGTATCTTTAGCAGGAAATCATTTGCTTCAGGACAAAATAAAACGATTCTTAAAATTTCAACAAGATAAGAAAAATAACGCTTTAAGCAAACTTCGCACAAAAAATCTTCTGTTTCACCGAGTGGCTTTTTTCCCTTCGCTGTTCAGGACACGAAGAAACGATCATTAAGCAAACAAATGACTTATGGTTACCAATCAATTAATCACGTCCACATGGTATGCAACATAATCTCATTGTCTGTCTTCCTGACGCCGCCAATGGAAGAAAGGTCAAGGCAAATGCGGAGGCGCTTCTAGCTGTGGAAGTTCAGTATTCAGAATCTCTGAGATGATTATTTTATTTTTATTTCATATTTTTAACAGAATCGTAGACTGATCTGACTATACGGCTATAAAATTTCTACGCTGGCTTTCCAAATTCAGAACAGCATACCTGCGATCAACAAATTGAAAGACCATCCGAAAGTTGTAATGTATTTGAAATGGTATTGAAGATACGTACATTGATAATACTAATAACATCTATGAAAATGGAGATGCAAATATTCGACAGTTCGAGGACATAACAGTTATAAAAATTGGAAAGGGAGTGAATGACCCTTCTCTCATTTCCACATAGACTTGGTGAAAGTGTGGGCTTCTGATATATCACATTTTTTTATTTTTTTTTTTGATTGGAGGTTTAACGACCACCGTGAGCAACTCAATGGGCTATAAGCAGTCGCCCGTCCCTAATTTAGGGTCACTGGTTCCAGGGAAGGGAGAGAGCCAGTGCCGTAAGACAAACACAACATCCATGCCTCACCGGGATTCGAACCCGGGCCCCTTTTGGACGAATGATCAGAGGCCATCGCTTAGACCACTGCGCCACTGGGGCGGCATATCATATTTGTATAGAGCGTTCCCCCAAAAAAACTAAATTAATTTAAATAATTACAATAAACACTCCTTAAAAAAGCATTACTCAAGCTTCCAGTACTAAATCGTCTGGAAATGGAACCTGACCGAAATTCCCCTTAACTTGACCAAAATTTCCCTTTTAAAACATTGCAAATTCCCAATTTACTTCGCAAAATAACTTTAAAAAAACAACAACTTTAGTACATATGTGATTCGCAGTCCAGACCCGGCGACAAAAGAACAGACCGCCATAAATACCAAACTAGAAACTTGAACCAAAAATAAAAATCACAATTATTTACAAGTTATTTTACCATGATACTGAAGGAATAAATCAAGAGATGTTATAATGTCCATCAACATAAACTTCAAAAGATATCTAGAGGGAAACGCTGTTTTTTAGTTGGTTTTGTTTTTGTCGCTGATGAAATCGTGAACTTGCCTGGTACAGTACTTCAGTACTCCCATTTTTTTTAAATACCTCTTGTACCCTAAGCACAGGCGTTTTTAAGGGGATGATCCAAAGATCCAGATTAACCCCAGAAACTTTTTTTTTCATCTGTAGTTTCAGATTATTTTTCATATAGTCAATTCATATTACGAACCTACATTTGTGCACCGTTTTTTCTCCTCTACTTCGTAAATTTAATATGTTTAGGCTACAATTTTGTAAATGAATTAAAGCATGCATTAGGTTATCCGTTCCACATATTTTGTTCCCAGTGCATTTATTTTCTATGTTTCCTCGTCTTCTCTTTCTTTTTCTCCGTTTGTGCATAAACACGTAGTTTGGCGACTTCCCATGGCCTAGTCCCAGAACAATGAAACATGTGATAAACATTCACGGTACATTAGAGAAAACTATATATTCTTAAGAGCAATAGGAACCGCTTTTTTTAACCGATTTGTCTGAAATAATCACAGCTTCGTTTCGTAGAAATATAAAACGCTATCACGGAAAGCTTCCAAACGGAGAGCAACCGGAATACAAAAAATTTATATTTGGTTCTCGCAAGCGAACTGCGCTTAGAAGTCAGCTATTGACAGAACACCATAAGAAAACAAAGAAGATATGCCCGTAATTTTTTTCCGTTTCAAGTACTCAGCGAAAGTGTACGCTAAATCATAATATAATTCTCAAAACAGAATACGGTTAAAAAGTAGTTCAGCCAGATGCGTGTGGTTTGTATACAATTTTCGTTCCTAATTCGCATACTGGTCTCTGAAGAACGACTAGTGATTTGTCACTAGCAGCACCGTTGGTACCAAGAAAATGAATTCTCCTTTTGGTACACCAACGTAATTCCCAATTTAACTTACTTTGATAAATCTCTCTCTCTCTCTCTCTCTCCCCACACAGACACACACACACATCATCATCATAAACATCTCCTTCACAACTAACTTTCTCTCATCTAAGAACTTCGAGCTTCATCCACCCTCTTCCACGTGGTCATCTTCTGGATCTTTTCCTGTACCTTGGTATATAGTCTAGTATTTCAGTTGCCCAACGGTGGTCAGTTCTTTTGGTAATACGTCCAGCTTATTGCCATTTGAGGATTTTCAATTTGATCATGATGTCATTAACTCTTGTCGTTTTCCTGATCTACGCGTTCCTTTTTTCATCGTCTCTGGTCACACGAAGCATGCATCTCTCTACTCTTCTTTTAGTTGTTCGCATCCTCTGTATGTCTTTTCTTTAGTTAAGGTGCGTGTTTCTGATCCATCAGTAAGAACTGGAAGTATGCGTTGGCTAAATATTCTTTTTATAAGACATAATGATAAGTTGGCTTTGAAAATTGCACGGTTTCGTCCAAATGCTCCCTCTAACCAAGTTTTATACCCGGATTTATTTCTCCTTTGATTTGGCCCTTGCCTGATATATTTTATTCAAGGTAAATGTAGGCATCGGGTCCTTCTAAATTTGCCCCACCAACTTCCAAATCTTCGTTCATGTAAAAGCATTGAGCATCAACTTTGTTTTCTTTAATTCATCTTTAATCCAACTTCTTTAATCTTATCAGCAAAATTAGTGGATCGTAGTATGCAGCTCTGAGAGGATACATTAAAAAAGGACTATATCATAAGCAAAACGCAGGTGGATTAAATAATCTCCATTAACCTTTATCCCCTTGTCTTCCCGATTTCATGGTGGAAGGACACTCTACAATGCGGCATTGAAAAGTTTAGGAGATACAGTGTCACCTTGTCCTACTATCTCTCCTTATAGAAACTGTATATCACATTAGGAGAAAAGAGAAGGGGGTGAAGTGAAATTCTGACTACATCACTGGCCTTCAGGTTTTATGGATGCCAAAATGAGCCCCAAAACGAACGCCTCAGTGAAAGACATAGAATGGAACATTCCATACTGGCCTTCCATACTGGCAGTTGAAATTCGAAATGTCACCACCAGAAAATGAAAACCATATCAAACAGTCGAGAAAAATCGGTTTCTTGTTCCTTTTTCAGGTCTCAAATAACCTTTCTGATTTTAAACCCTGGGGCAAAAATAACGGCGAATATTGATAAGACAGCCGGGGAAAGAAACTGATGGATTTTTTTATTATAAAATTGTAAAACTATACTAGTAATCTGGTTTATTGGCGTAAGAATATAAATCAACATTTCCAAACTTTTACGAATCAACCAGATGGCTTTTTCAAGGAAGGTAAACAGCTATCTGGTTGATGTGTGAAATCTTGGAAACGTTAATTTATATATTCTTACGCCAATAAATCGAATTACTAGTACAGTTTTACTATTTTGTGCATAGTTGGTGTACATTAGAAAACAGTAAGACATACTATAATTCGATTTATTGGTGTAGGAATATATAATTAAGCATTTTCAAACTTTCGCACATCAACCAGATGGCTTTTTTCAAGGGAGACAGAAAATCTTATTATTCTCATCTGCCTATCTTCCTTGAAAAGACATTTGGCTGATGTGCGAAAGCTTGGAAATGCTTATTTGTATATTCCTACGCCAATAAATCGGATTACCAGTATACTTTTACTATTTCCGGCATAACTGGAAATCCTCATTATTAATTTGGTGTACCTTAATTTCGATTTTTATTGTTTTACATTAGCTCCTCGTCATTAATTAGGATTTTTTATTAATGCTGTTCTTAACAACATAGAAAAATTGATTCAAAATATATCAACACCTACACGTCAAACTTTCGGGAGCACAATGACGGACTACTAAACAACTTAAAAGTTATCCGGAAGAAAAGAAAAATGGTTCAGTACCCCTTTCTTTTTACATGCCCTCAGTAATAAAAGTGAAAATACAAATTTGTTCGTGACGGGGAACGAGCCCGCGCGCCGTCACTCCGAAGCAGGACCGTAGCAACCTCTTCTTTTCCGGGAGGGCGAGACTTGAAATTACGCCCCTTTGAGTTCAAAATTACGCCCCCTTCGAATTCAAAGTTACGCCTCTTCGAGTTCCATTCAAATAATACGTTGTTTTTATTTTCTCACACACCGCCCATATTCGAACGTGTTATGATCGTTCAAAAATCGCACTTCAGGTTTTTGACATAATTTTATTAAAAATGTAAAAACTAGGTAAATACCCAATAGCCACAGATTGCAAATACCAAGTAAAGTGAACGCCGACTGCACAACACTCCACAGAAATGCAGAACGAATGAGTATCGGCTAGTGAACATGACAAGAGGCAGAAGCTTTAGCGGTAGGTCTTGGGAAAATTCCGTTCAAGGATAAACGTTCAGAAAACTTTCTGCGACAGAGCACAAATGATTAAGCTCTTCATCTCAAATACATGTTCAGAAATGTCATGGAGGCTGGGCATATCATGTTTTCTATGCATCCATTCACTGTTTTGGAAAATTCTCTTCATGGATATGAGATGTTCACACCTCACAGTGTATGTTACTCTTGTTAACTGCATGGAATACTGTATAAGTGTATAAGACTAATTACTTTAAAGAGAAAGTGCTGAAGGGCGTAACTTCCTTTTTCAGTTACAATTTCTAGTTTTTACATCACCCAGAGTATGAATTTACGCCCCTGGAATGACCATTCTGAGAGGGCAACCAGCCTCCCTGCCCCCCTGGTAGCTACGGCCCTGCTCCGGAGTAAGTTGCTGTCCCAACCAAGCTACAGGGACAGAATGTATCGCTGCAGATTTGTCGTCTTGACACGTGATTCACCTCTGTAGTACGTCACATAAAGCTTAAAACCAATAAGACAAAGGCAGTGAGAATAAAGAAAATGCTAAAGATTTCGACATTATATTAAATGTAATATTCATCGTAATTGTGTGTACTTTCAACTGTTCAGATACTTGACCTACGAAGACTGTTGAAGGAACAAAAAGAATAGAAACTGAAAAGCAAATTAAAAAAAAATGGAAGAGAAAGAAAAAAACACGGCCGTTTAATATACAAGTATGTATGTATTTACATCCGGTCAAGTCAAGTAAGATTTGTTACAAGAATGTTAAAATGCTACATCTTATCATCTGCTGTTCAAGATATTGAAGTGCGAACCATTAGAAAGGATTCTTCAAGAAGACGAAGTTTTGTGAAACTTAAAAAAATTAAGAAAATATCATGGAATAAAAAAATATCCAATAATATGACTTTCGAAATGGTCAACTATCAGCCAAAACCATAAAAGACATCGAAAGAAAGATAATAAAGTAGGAAAACGAAGGATGAAATGATTAGAGAATATTGAGAAATGGAAGGTCAAAATTTTTAAACAACACCCTAAAAAAAAAAAAACAAAAAAAAAACACTGAAATTTTTTATAACCAGAGCAATCACTCTTTTTGAGAGAAACAACGTACGGGACAACACTAACAACACTGGGTAGTACTCATGATCTTGAATTTGACAACTGAAAATCCAGATAGTACGAAAGTGTACAACGGCGAATAACAAAAAAAACAGAGGACAATCGGGTAAATATAAAGGCTGATTTCGGTTTAGTTTGTCTATAGTACACAAGCCTTGATATAAATGTGCAGTCCAGAATACCGAAGAATCATTAGGTTCTGTCTAATATCGACTAAGAGTTGTTTAATTAATTAACGAGTGTTCCTAGCTACCACTTAATTTGTTGAATATATATTTCACTTTTACAATAATTAAGTGAATAATAATAACAACGACCTGGGTCAAAGAATTAGCACTGATGTTTAACAACAACTTATTTCTTTGTTATTCCACTCACTGGAAGTCATCAATACGATCCACTGACAAACTATTTCTTGTATCAACAGAGATATCAGTCATATGGCAACTATTCGTCGATTAACATTAATGTACAATATGCTTCATTCTCTTTCGCTGCATCAACTCTCCACAATCTACCCGTGATCTCTCTCTCTCTCTCTCTCGTTTTGATTGGAGGTTTAACGACAACCGTGAGCAACTCAGGGGGCTATAAGCAGTCGCCCGTCCCTAATTTAGGGGCACTGGTTCCAGGGAAAGGAGAGATCCAGCGCCGTAAGACAAACACAACATCCATGCCTCACCGGGATTCGAACCCGGACTCATCTCGAACGAATGATCAGAAGCCACCGCTTAGACCACCGCGCCACCGAGGCGGCAATCTCTCTCTCTCTCTCTCTCTCTCTCTCTCTCTCTCTCTCTCTCTCTCTCTCTCTCTCTCTCTCTCTCTCTCTCTCTCTCCACTACTCGCATTCAAGGTCGTCATTAATTTTGCTCTGACTCACTGTCAACGTTGTCAAATACTGTATATAAGCTGTTCGGGAGAGTAATGTGCTGTTCAGAAAGAAAATGTTCAACCACGAAGTAACGAAATTTACATGAGAAACAGGCACGCATCCAAGATTTCTGTTTGGGAATCATGCATAAAGCTAGGAAAACTTCCTGTGAAATTTTGTTCAAAGATTGTGGCTTAGTTTTACTTTAAGGTAAATGTCTAGTGATTTAGCTTCCTATACTTCCAATGAAAAAAATTTGGACCCTATTTCCTCAGCGGAGAAAGATTTCCCATACATCAAATTTGGTCCACTGATAAAAAAAACACCCGAACTTAGATTGTACAAACGATGTTTTTTCTTTTTTTTTATTCGAGGTTTAACGACCACCGTGAGCAACTCAATGGGCTATAAGCAGTCGCCCGTCCCTAATTTAGGGTCACTGGTTCCAGGGAAGGGAGAGAGCCAGTGCCGTAAGACAAACACAATATCCATGCCTCACCGGGATTCGAAACCGGACCCCTTTCGGACAAATGATCAGAGGCCATCGCCTTAGACCACTGCGCCACCGGGGCTCGATGTTTTTTGCAAGAATTTTTCCTGAACTATATTAACATGGTTTCACCTAAAATCCCTGCCTTTTGTTTCCAATGGAAAAATTTCTGTACTTATTTTTTTCGCAATTGATATATTCCCAAGGATGAAAATTTGCACATCGATAAAACTAACTGTAAGTTATAACACGGGATACTTAATACTGGCTAAAACATAACCATAATTATATTAAAAATCAATCATTTTTCATTGAGTAATGTTCAGACCTGTTAATAAATGGAGCGACCTGCACATCGATGACTTCAGTAGACAAACAAATGTTGGATTGCTTAATTATGGTTCTGGTTTAGCAAGTATTAAGTACCCCATGCTATAATTCAAAGTTGTTTTATTGATGTAAAAAATTTCATCCTTGGGAATACATTAATTGCGAAGAAAATGTGTAAAGAAGTTTTACCATTGGAAACATAAGGCAGAGATTTTAGGTCGAACCACTTTAAAAATCAATAACTTTACTTTCTGCGGTTTTTCCGGAATTTTCCGCAGACTCACCGTGTTGGGGACGCGAATGCGTAGATGGTTCCCTCTGAAGTCGGCCCCGGACGCGCTTTGCCCCTGGACCTTCTTTCCCAGGATGCCTGGGTTTACCAGATGAATATCGATGCTCTGGTAGTAAAACAATGTAGGACGAATGAAATCTGATGCCCCATGATAGTAGGCTCCTACCCGGATATTTCCCATGGTTGTTGTTGATGATGATGATGATGAACTTTACTTCTATGTTGTGGTAAGGAAAAGTAGCGCCAACTGTAAGTAAGTACCATAACTGTACTATAGTAAAGCTATTGATTATGATGTATTAGTTATTTCTGTACCATAACTACACACCTTAATTTTTTCAATAAGCTTTTCCCAGGGATATTCCAACACAGTTTGGGTGAAAAATTCATGGCTGGATGTTTTACTTTTTTCTAAACTTCTACAGCAAAATTATAAAAAGTTCTGAAAATATTCACCGGTGAATGCATGTGTGAGTATCCAATCAACCGTGTTATCACCATAAGAAAACCACGTTCATGCATACTTTGAAAATACGAAATAAAAGGAAACTACTTTTTTAAAGTAATAAAGCAGTGATGAAGTGGTTTCCTTTTTGTTTGTTTTTTACAAATTTACATTTTTTGTGCTTCATCGTAACATGTATTCCAATACACGTATATATAAAGAAAAATATATCCATGATTTATAAGGATATGTTGCCTTGAAATTTCGCTGCTCACCCCCTAATTCTCTCTTTGTAGCGCTAATTGGTGAAGAAAAGGTCTCCTGCACAGAAAGCCGTTTTTCTCCACTTAACAAGGTTACCCAACTTTTTCTGAGTGCGTTACGTTCGCAAGAATGTTGTAAACGGGAGTAAAACTTTGTGTGCGGAGAAAAATAAAGAAAAAGTGCTGTAGGTGGGGGGGGGGGGGAGTGAGATTGTGACCAAAAGCTTCCAAAGAAAAACTTTTTTTTTTATATTTTTCCTTGAAAAATGACAAGCTGAACTTCAAAACTCCTATGCCAGAATTTTTACACTCCTGTGCCCCCTCATGGTAACGGTATGATACGTGAAATTGTGGTAGCTCCGTATAGAAAATAACTATGAAAAATTATATCGAAAATAACAGATAACTATGAAAAATGAATAATTTTGGTCATTTCCTTTGGTCATCGGGATCTTCCAATCTGGAACTAAAACGGTTACTAAACATACAAAGCGGTTTTTTTTTCTTTTACATTGCGGTACTTTTTATACTCTAACAATAAACACAAACAAAATAAAACTTAACCTCTAGGAAACTTGGACATGTCGCCATTCTTTTTACTGAAGAAAAATTTATACAACCAAACTAACTGTATCTCCTACCCTTTAAAAATAATTAAGTTCAGTAAATTTAATAATCACAAAAACTAATATTACAATCAGAGCCGGAGCTACGGAGGGCGGTTACCCTCCCAGAATGATCGTTCCTGAGGCATAAATTCATGCTCTGGGGGATGAAAAAAATAGATATTATAACTAAAAAAATAAAGTTACACCCTTCAGTATTTTCTTTTTAAAGACTTGATTTAATCTCATACAGAATTCCATGCAGTTAACCAGGTACAGAGTAACATACACTATGAGGTGTGAACATCTCATATCCATGAAGGGAATTTTCCTAACAGTGAATTGAAGTATAGAAAATAATATGCTGATATGCCTCTAAACTCCATGACCTTTCCGAACATGCCATTGGGATGAAGAGCTAAGTAATCACTTGCTCTAAGTAATCAGAAGGTTTGTAACGTACCTGCCCGAAGGACGCACACGACATAAAGGCAGATAGTAGTCAGAACAAACGTCCGCGTAGCTTAATTGGTAGAGCAACTTATTCCGGAATGAGTGGACCCGGGTTCGAACTCCGGCGCGGATAAAAATGACGGAGAAATTCACTTCGTTATAATGGCGCCCGAACTATCCGGATGACCCGACCGTTCAAAATCTCGCATTGGTGTGATGTTATTTCCACACCGCGAGATAGGAAAAATATGAGCAGCACTTCGAAAGAAAAAAAAATAAAAAGAAGGGGGAGATGATGTAACGTACCAGGAGATGTGACGTACCTGCCAGAAGGACGCACACGACATAAAGGCAGATAGCAATTAGAATACATGTCTGCGTAGCTCAGTTGGTAGAGCTGCTTGTTCCGGAATAAGCGTACTCGGGTTCGAATCCCGGCGTAGACCAAAAATGACGGAGAAATTCACTTCGTTATAGGTTCTCCCAGCGTTTAACCTTAAACGGAATTTTTACAAGCCCTACTCCTAAAGCTTCTTATTGCTACGTTCACAATCCGATACTCATTCATTCTGGGGTTTGTTTTTCGTTCTGCACTTCTGTGGAGTGTTGTGTCGTCGGCGTTCACATAACATTTAGACTTTACTTGATATTTACAATCTGTGGTTCTTGGATATTTACATATTTTTTTACATTTTTAATAAAACTATGTCAAAAACCCGAAGTGCAAGTTTTGAACGATCATGATACTTTCCCATAACGGCGATGTGTGAGAAAGAAAAAACCACGTATTATTTGAGTGGAACTTGAAGAGGCGTAATGTTGAACTCGAAAGGGGCGTAATGTTGAACTCGAAGGGGCGTAATTTTGAACTCGAAGGGGCGTAACTTCAAGTCTCGCCCTCCCAGATAAGAAAAAGTTTCTACGGTCCTAGTTAAAATACAAATCAACAGTTGAATCACATCCTTACCACCGATATTAAATCCCTCTAAGCATCGATTAGGTAGTTATGGAATCTAAAGGAAACACCTGATGTAATACTGTCCCGGTGACCCAGTGGTCAGAGATGGCGTTGGATTCTGTTCACTCGTTAAAAATAGGCTCAGGTTTCAGTCCTGGAAATGGATGGGGAGTTCGTCTCACGGGTACTTGGCCTTCTTTCTTCCCTGGAACCAGTAACACCAGATTAGGAACGGCATCTGCCTTATAACCCCGCGAATTGTTCATGGTGGTCATCACCCCCCATCCCACCCCCCAAGAAAAAAGAAATATATATATATATATTGTATATTACCAGCACTTGAAGCATCTGATGATGGATCGTGTTTTATGATCCGAAAGGTCTTATGTAAGGTTTCATTTAGATCCATTAAAGGTTTTATAGGTTTTTACCTTATTTTTAATCGTGCACAGACAATAGTAATATGAGTAGTACTAACTAAAAAATCATTAATGATTTTTCTGATATCCCTGCAAAGCGCGTACTTTGCGATTTTCCAGTATCCTTTACGGTGAGCGTTATAGAACCTGAAGGAGAAACCGTATGTAATGCTGTCCCGGTGACTAATCATTCTTCCGAGATGGATCTGGGGTCCAGTGTCCAGGACATGAGTGGTGCGCTGATCATTCTTTCCAGATGGACCTGGGGTCCAGTGTCCCGAATATGAGTGGTGCGCTCGGCTGATCAGAGGTGACTGATCATTCTTCCCAGATGGACCTGGGGTTCAGTGTCCAGGATATGAGTGGTGCGCTGATCATTCTTTCCAGATGGACTTGGGTTCCAGTGTCCCGGATATGAGTGGTGCGCTCGCCTGATCAGAGGTGACTCTGATCATTCTTCCCAGATGGACCTGGGATCCAGTGTCCCGGATATGAGTGGTGCGCTCTCCTCAAGGCATTGCCACGCTCCCTTCCCCGGAATCAGTGACACCAAATTAGGGACAGTGATTGTCTATAGCCTCACAAGCTGGGGGATAACCGACCGCTATGAGCTCGAGCTGCTCATGACGGTTGGTAACACCCCCCTACCGAAAGAAATACTCATATGCTCCTTTAACCGTTCTTCCTCCTATTTTTTCTTTACCTTATCTACTGGGATGCCCGAACCCTCATCTCAACTTTCAATTTCCAGTACACAAAAAATCCATATGAGGCGAAAATAATCGGTACTAAAACCTAACTAAAGTATCATTAAAGATTTTCTGGTATCCCCTGGGGTGCGCTTACTTTGTGTACGGCTAAAATTTAAATTTACCAGTTGGAAGAAGCCACGAAATGTTGCTAATAAAACCGAGCTCATTAAGAGATCGACACATCATTTTTTACCATTCCGCGTACAGCAAGAACATAATTCAAATTAATTTTTGACGTCCATGTTAATGAAAAAGTAGGAGGGCACAAAAGAGTTTCTTTTCGTGAGGAATGCATTATATTCAGCGGTCGGTCTTCATTGAGCTGGTAGATAAATGAACAAAACAAATAAGATGACATTCCAAAGTCAACAGAAGTGACAGATGCATAGACTGAACAGTCTGCCGAACAAGAGGCAAACAGTAGGCGTGTAAGTGAGGTAGGTACGTGGCCCTCAACCAAGGCGCTGTCAAAAACTTCTCCGAGAATATTATCCCATCCCTTCAGAGCTCTGTCTGGATTTCCCCCACTCAGCCCGTCAACCACGATGTATGCGCCCTACTTATGCAGAAAAGAATGGTCCTTTCTTT
Source organism: Macrothele yani (assembly GCA_039090855.1). NCBI lineage: Eukaryota > Metazoa > Arthropoda > Arachnida > Araneae > Macrothelidae > Macrothele > Macrothele yani. The sequence continues at coordinate 144,573,113 of CM076995.1, read as the reverse complement.
TTTTTTTTTTTCTTTGTTTGTTCCGGGTAGCATTTAACGTTTTATTCTCTGTAATGAATTTTTGATTATACTTGGCATTCGACGGTTACGAGTTATTCTCTGCCCCCCCCCCTTCATTTCACTCCTTTTGGGGGGGGGATCCTTTTAAGAACAAAGAGTCGAGTGAACATGGACAGGGAAGAAACCTTTTCTGTGATCGTGTTAAGTGCAGAATTTTCTTTCCCTGCGCAGCGGGTCTTAATTAATGAAGACACTCTGTCTTAATTCTACACGCAAACTGTCAAATAATTATGTACTTTTCGTTCCAGAAGCTCCGTGGTCACAGGCGATAGCTGAGGGTTTCGAGAAGAACAAAGAAAAAAAAAAAGGCATGAGTGTGTGTGTTACAATGGTGAGAAATACTTCGTAAAAATTACATGAAATGTCTCAATGTTTTAAGGCACTATGTTTCAATTCGAAATCCTATTGCTAAAGTTGGAAATCGAAAACTTGTAACTAAATTCGCCATTATTGTCTTCATTTTGCATAGTGGTATTGTCTCTGTAGCTTCCTTCCATATGTGTAGTTGCTGAAAGTGCACGTTTTGATACAATGTTTCAAAGCATTATGCTTCAGTTGAAAGTCTATTAATAAAGTTAGACACCGAAAACTTATAAATAAATTCTTCATATTGTCTTCATTCTGCATAGTGGTATTGTCTCCGTAACTTCCAAATATGTGTAGTTGCTGAAAGTGCACGTTTTGATACAATTTTTCAAGGCATTATGTTTCAGTCGAAAGCCTATAATGATAAAGTTAAGACACGGAAAACTTGTGGATAAATTCGTCATATTGTCTTCATTCTGCATATTATGAAAAAAAAAAAAAGTGCCACTGCATAGTGGCAGTGATGAGAAGTGCCGGTATGGCATACCGGCACTTTTTTTACCCGGAATTTACATACCGGTACTAATTTCAGCAATGGGAACGGCATGAATGATTTTTTTTTTGTCCCTGACTTACGAGTGGGCATTCTTAAACATAGAAACCTTATGTGCCTCATACCTTTGAGAAATAGCTATGTGGGAACCGTAGGTGGGTAGGGGAGTGGTGTACGCATTTGGAGGGCGGTCAGGTTACTATTAATTTAAGACTGAATATTCATTCGGATTGCGGAGTTTCTAATTGCCCAAATTTCTACTTCATGAAAGTTCCTATTGGAAGGTAACTGCTTTCTCGGCTCCGGACCTTAAAGTTCTGGGTTCAAGTCTAGCTGAATCACTCATGATTAGCCGAGGTTCGAAAGTCTCGTTAATCCATTGGTCCCGGGGTTGAGACTCCTCGTTGTAAACAAATCTAACCCCAGTCTTTACTTTCTTTTTCTTTTCTTTGATTGGAGGTTTAACGACCACCATGAGCAACTCAATGGGCTATAAAGCAGTCGTCCGTCCCTAATTTAGGGTCACTGGTTTTAGGGAAGGGAGAGAGCCTGTGCCGTTAGACAAACACAACATCCATGCCTCGCCGGAATTTGAACCTTGACCCCTTTCGGACAAATGATCAGAAGCCATCGCTTAGACCACTGCGCCACCGGGAAGGCTAACCCCAGTACTCGGTGTAGCATAAGTAATTCCCGCTGGGTTCGACAAACTAACCAACTCTAATCGACCGCCATCATTTCTGACTTGTGGTGCAATAGTATTCCACCGAATTGTAAATTACATTTTCAAATAAAGGAGTTTTTTTTTCCGGGGATTTTTTTTTCTTACTTTTTCAGTTTGGGAGATTTTCTGACGAAGGAATTTTTTTCCGGAGTATTTTTAGCTAAATATGAGCATACCTGCACTTGAAAATTTCCATTTCGAGCACTGCATAGTTGTATCGTCTCTGTAGTTTCCTTTCATATGTGTAGTTGCTGAAAGTGCACATTTTGATACATTTGTCGCAACTGTAAATGTACCTTAACAGTCGCTTCTACACTTACTTTCTTTATTGTATGAATGATTCCCCCCCTCCCCCGATTAAAGCTAATCCAGTTTTTAGTTTCTTTTTATGAAACTACTTTTCACCGCAATGTTTCCTCTTCCTTGCACTGAAATGGTGGAGCTTTTTGTCGATGTAATGAAGTTAACGTATCGGGAGGATAGAATGAGAACAATAAAAGTGATAAGAAGGAGGAAATCCAACAAGTACGGCCAGGGGTGGATTATCCCACCGGGATATTTTACGGTGTACCACTCGATGAATGGCCCATTTTCTTGTTTCCTCTTCAGGTTATTTGGAAAGAACGAATAATTATTTTGGTACTTATGAATAAAAGTCGTTAATTTATATAGCTTCATTTTATCTTCTAAACCGTTATTGACTTTAAAAAAATTAACGTTCCTTTATTCTATGGGTTGTTTGCTCTAAAATCACAAAGCAAAATTCTCTCTACTTCAGTGAAGTCAGTTATAAATAATTAGGCTTGGAGCCAAAGGTGCGTGGTACGCCCTGCCCTCCTTCTGTAATATTGAAGGAAGCACTAGAAACAATTTTGATGGTCCATCATCCTAACACATTAAATAATTAAGCTTGTGCGCCCTACCCTTCCTTCTGTAATCTTGAAGGAAGCAGTAGAAACAATTTTGATGGTCCAACATCCACACACCTTAAAAATTAAGCTTGGAGCCAAAGGGGCATGGTACGCCCTACCTCGCCTTCTGTAATCTTGAAGGAAGCACTAGAAACAATTTTGATCGTCCATCATCCCCACACCTTAAATAATTAAGCTTGGAGCCAAAAGGGCACGGTACGCCCTACCCTCCTTCTGTGATATTGAAGGAAACACTAGAAACAATTTTGATGGTCCATCATCCCCACACCTTAAATAATTAAGCTTGGAGCCAAAGGATTTTACCCTCCTTCTGTGATATTGGAGCCAAAGGCTTTTACCCTCCTTCTGTGATATTGAAGGAAACACTAGAAACAATTTTGATGGTCCATCATCCCCACACCTTAAATAATTAAGCTTGGAGCCAAAGGGGCATGGTAGTCCCTACCCTCCTTCTGTAATCTTAAAGAAAGCACTAGAAACAATTTTGATGGTCCATCATCCCCACACCTTAAATATTTGAGCTTGGGGCCAAAGGGGCATGGTACGCCATACCCTCCTTCTGTGATATTGCAGGAAACACTAGAAAAAATTTTGATGGTCCATCATCCCCACACCTTAAATAATTAAGCTTGGAGCCAAAGGGGCATGGTACGCCATACCCTCCTTCTGTGACATTGAACGAAACACTAGAAACAATTTTGATGGTCCATCATCCCCACACCTTAAATAATTAAGCTTGGAGCCAAAGGATTTTACCCTCCTTCTGTGATATTGGAGCCAAAGGCTTTTACCCTCCTTCTGTGATATTGAAGGAAACACTAGAAACAATTTTGATGGTCCATCATCCCCACACCTTAAATAATTAAGCTTGGAGCCAAAGGGGCATGCTACTCCCTACATTCCTTCTGTAATCTTAAAGAAAGCACTAGAAACAATTTTGATGGTCCATCATCCCCACACCTTAAATATTTAAGCTTGGGGCCAAAGGGGCATGGTACGCCATACCCTCCTTCTGTGGTATTGAAGGAAACACTAGAAAAAATTTTGATGGTCCATCATCCCCACACCTTAAATAATTAAGTTTGGAGCCAAAGGGGCATGGTACGCCATACCCTCCTTCTGTGGTATTGAAGGAAACACTAGAAACAATTTTGATGGTCCATCATCCCCACACCTTAAATAATTAAGCTTGGAGCCAAAGGATTTTACCCTCCTTCTGTGATATTCGAGCCAAAGGCTTTTACCCTCCTTCTGTGATATTGAAGGAAACACTAGAAACAGTTTTGATGGTCCATCATCCCCACACCTTAAATATTTAAGCTTGGAGCCAAAGGGGCATGGTACTCCCTACCCTCCTTCTGTAATCTTGAAGAAAGCACTAGAAGCAATTTTGATGGTCCATCATCCCCACACCTTAAATAATTAAGCTTGGAGCCAAAGGAACATGGTACGCCATACCCTCCTTCTGTGACATTGAACGAAACACTAGAAACAATTTTGATGGTCCATCATCCCCACACCTTAAATAATTAAGCTTGGAGCCAAAGGGGCATGGTACGCCATACCCTCCTTCTGTGACATTGAACGAAACACTAGAAACAATTTTGATGGTCCATCATCCCCACACCTTAAATAATTAAGCTTGGAGCCAAAGGGGCATGGTACGCCATACCCTCCTTCTGTGACATTGAACGAAACACTAGAAACAATTTTGATGGTCCATCATCCCCACACCTTAAATAACTAAGCTTGGAGCCAAAGGGGCATGGTACTCCCTACCCTCCTTCTGTAATCTTGAAGAAAGCACTAGAAAGAATTTTGATGGTCCATCATCCCCTCACCTTAAATATTTAAGCTTGGAGCCAAAGGGGCATGGTACTCCGTACCCTCCTTCTGTAATCTTGAAGAAAGCACTAGAAACAATTTTGATGGTCCATCATCCCCACACCTTTATCCACGTATAGACATAGAGCACAAGATATGTTCTGAAATCCTTGTCCTACCCACTAAAACGTACAAGTCTGTCCGCGCCGGGCAGACTTGTACGTTTTAGTGGATAGGACATGGTCCCCCTCACTCCGGAGTAAGTCGCTGCCCCAATTAAGTTACACGGACATGTGCTCTCAGTGCTATCTGCATTTATCTCATGTGCGTCCTGCGGGGCAGGCACATCACACCACACCACATTTATCTTAAAGGAAACAACGATTTTCCGATACTGGTGCATGAATCAAAACGGTAGTTCATGAGTCAAAATAATGGGTTGGCTTAAAAAAGGCGTCTATTCAAGGAAGTGGTACGAATACCATTGCTCAGTAGACGATCAGGTACCAAAGAAATATACTTATCTGGTCCAACACCCCCTTTTAAGTATGGTTTCATACGTTGCATCCAATCATGAATGGATTTTTAAAATTCTTTCACTCTTAAATTGCTGTTAAAATTTGTTTTACAGTGCAAAAATTTTACAGTGCATATTTGAACAGTTTTATTTCATCCAGTAGTAAACAGAATTATTTTCATGAGGGAATTTATGAGGTGTTCCCCTGTGGGTACGTACATTTGTTTCTGTAGGAGGACCACAAGACTAAAAAAAAATTCCCGGCCTGTTTTCGTCGATTCAATCCGCCCTTGAGTACGGCAATAGTGTCGTTTTCTTAGGATGTAATGCAACAGGTGGCGTTAACGGTCATGTCGCTGGCTGTGATCTCAATATTAATAGGAGGAGCCAGAAGAACGATTGCGTCAGGAACACGGCCGGGGCAAGCTTTATTCATCTGTGAGGGAGAGACTTGAAATTACGCCCCTAAAGTTTAAAAGTTCTCTACTTCTACTCAAATAGTACCCGGTTTTTAGTTTCTCATACCTCTATTCTAGGAAAGTATTATGACCTTTTAAAAATCTGACGGTTTTGGACATAATTTTAACAAAATATGAAAACTAGGTAAATACCCAAGAGTCAAGTAAACCGTAAAAGTTATGTGAACGCCGATAACATAGCACTCCTCAGAATGAGAAATTAACCAGCACAGAAGGAATGAGTGCCAAACAGCGAACGTAAGAATAAGACGCTTTTGGGGAAGGGCTTGGGAAAATTCCGCTGAAGGCTAAGCGCTCAGAGGGGCTTTCTACAACGGAACACCGATGACTAATTAGCTCTTCATCCCTTAGCCTATTCGGAAAGGATATGGAGCTTAATCATATCAGCACATCGTTATACACTGGCGTGCAAAAATTAAGGAAGAGACGGTTTTTCGAATGTAACGTCGTGCAGAAGTGCTCCACATCGACTTAAATTATACCATAAGATCCCCAAGATGAAAGAATATGGGGCAAGTGAGCAAAACCGTCCAAACAAGGAATCCAAAGGATACAAAGGCACTTTATTGAAAAGGTAGCTTCGAGCACAACTGGACAGAAGACAGAAACGTTCATGTGACAGGCGGCTGCCAAGAAAAATCCAGTCTTTAGTAGTAGATATGATCACCCCGACTGCGTTGCAGGATTTACAATGTATGTCCATGCTGAGGACGAGGTTGTCAAGGAGCTGTTGAGGCATCGCGGCACATTCATCTTGTAGCGCCAATCGCAGTTGCGGAATTGTTGCTGGCGGCTTGTCATGTGCTGCCAAGAGCCTCCCGAGAAGGTCCCACACGGGTTCGATTGGATTTAGGTCCGGGAACCTTGCGGGCCAATCCATGCGTTGAATATCTTCACTCCCCAACAGCTCTGTGACAGCCACTGTACGATGAGGTGTAGCGTTGTCGTCCATTAAGAGGAACTCAGGACCCACAGCACCTCTAAGCAGACACACGTGAGGCAGGAGAACCTCGGTACAATAGCGGACACCAGTGACTGAACCTCCTTGGAAGATGTGGAGGTCAGTACGGCTACCAAGCATGATACCGCCCTAAACGAGAACTCCGCCACCTCCAAACCTGTCCCTTTCGATGAAGTTGGAGGTGTGATTCCGTGCTCCCTGCTCTCTCCAGATGTGTATACGTCAAGAATCATTCGTTGGACTAAATCGGCTCTCATCCGTAAAGAGGAACTCGACCTCATTGCTGATGTGTCCAGGTCTTGTGTTCCTGGCACCACAGAAACCGCCGTCTCCGATAAGCAGGCGTTAATGGCACACACCGTACTGGTCGCCGTGCAAATATACCACCTTAGTGCAGCCTCCTGGCCACGGTAAAACGCGATAACGGACGTCCAGTTGTCTATTGCATGTGCCTTGCGATTTCTCCCGCTGTCTGCCGTCTGTCTCTTCTCGCCTGTAGGACAATATACCGGTCGTCCGCCGCCGTGGTTGCTCGTGGACGACCACTGCTAAACTCTCGGACAGCTGTCCCTGTTGTTTGAGATACTCTCCAAGCTCGTGAAACGATGCTGTGAGCGATCCCGGACTCCTCGGCCACACTAGTCACACTTCGACCTTCTTCCAACTTCCCAATGACGCGACCTCGGGTAAAGTCATCCAGATGTCGTCTACTGGATTGCCTGTTGGCCATATCACACGGTGGCAGCAACTCGACGTCGTTCAAACCGATGTACACCGTGCAATAGCTTTCACCGAATTGCTGAGCGTACACCGCCCGTGTGCTTTATACCCTTCCGACACCCCCCCCTACGTCATGCTGCATATATGTGCACGCCGTGTCGTACTGGACCCTAGTCTATCTCCTGAGTGGTCTTTCGGTCCGTTCTGCCTACTCGTTCCGCTGTTATGCTAATTTCTCCTCTTCGTCCTAAATTTTTGCACACCAGTGTATATGTATATATATGTCTCACCCCACCGTTTTGGACAGTCCTTTTGTGCATATGTCAAGTCCACGTGTAACAGAGTAGGTTACTCTAGACCCTAATTAACTACGCAGAATACTAATAGTAAAGCGTATAACTTTTTTTAGTTAAAATTTTCAGTACATTTATTCACGCGTAGGGCATATTTATTTTTGGGTCCCTCAGAGCCCAAATTTACGCCCCTAGTATGACCGTTCTGGGAGGGCTATGGCCCTGATCAGGAATAGAATTGAACAAAACTGAAGATGGCAGAGGTCGTAGATTTTCTAAATCCTGAAGGTGTGAAACCGAATGCAGCTCAAAATGGAATTGTTAAAGTGCGATGTGGTATTCGTTTAATGCAGCAGAGGTTGTACAGTCAATGCAAAGGCATATGAATGGAGTACAATAAGTAGCAGACGTTAAGACTTTGCTCACTTAGGCCAGGCACATTGAGTAGTTACACTGGAGGACAATGCTGCATTTGAGACGTTAAGACAATGCTGTTTTTGAGACGTCAATACAATGCTGTTTTTGAGACGTCAATACAATGCTGTTTTTGAGACGTTAAGACTTTGTTCACCTAGGCCAGGCACATTGAGTAGTCACAATGAGTAGGACAATGTAGTCATTAAGTAGGACAACGCTACTTTTGAGACGTTAAAACAATGCTGCATTTGAGACGTTACGACTTTGCTCACCTAGGCCAGGCATATTGAGTAGTCACACTGGAGAATAATGCTACTTTTGAGACGTTAAGACAATGCTGCTTTTGAGACGTTAAGACAATGCTGTTTTTGAGACGTTAAGACAATGCTGTTTTTGAGACGTCAATACAATGCTGTTTTTGAGACGTTAAGACTTTGCTCACCTAGGCCAGGCACATTGAGTAGTCACAATGAGTAGGACAATGTAGTCATTGAGTAGGACAACGCTACTTTTGAGACGTTAAGACAATGCTGCATTTGAGACGTTACGACTTTGCTCACCTAGGCCAGGCATATTGAGTAGTCACACTGGAGAACAATGCTACTTTTCAGACGTTAAGACAATGCTGCTTTTGAAACGTTAAGACTTTGCTCACCTAGGCCAGGCACATTGAGTAGTCACACTGGAGAACAATGCTACTTTTCAGACGTTAAGACAATGCTGCTTTTGAAACGTTAAGACTTTGCTCACCTAGGCCAGGCACATTGAGTAGTCACACTGGAGAACAATGTTGCTTTTGAGACGTTAAGACTTTGCTCACTTAGACCAGGCACATTGATTAGTCACACTGGAGGACAATGCTACTTTTGAGACGTTAAGACTTTGCTTACCAAGGCCAGGCACACCGAGTAATCACACTGGAGGACAATGCTACTTTTGAGACGTTAAGACAATGCTGCTTTTGAGACGTTAAGACTTTGCTCACCTAGACCAGGCACACTGAGTAGTCACACTGGAGGACAATGCTGCTTTTGAAACGGCGATCGCCGAAATGGATATCAGCCCACACAATATTCCACAAAGTGTTTGTTTATAACACAAGTTGACATCCGCTTAACGGACCCTTGCAACCATTCAGGAACTGCTTTAACTGCGTTCTGAAGTACTCCATCCTTCTCCTTAATTCCCAGCTTTGGCTCCCTGTGATTTCTATCTTTTTGGGATCACTTAAAGAGTCATCGCGAGAAAAAATACTTTAGGTCCGACTGCAAAGTGCAACGAGCTGTGCATGAGTGTCTGTACATGCAACTTTTACTCAGACGGAATTCATGCATTGGTGTTGAGATGGATAGCGTGCATTGCAAAAGAAGGGGGTTTATGCGGTAAAGTGAGTTGGTCTGCTGTCCAAGATATGAATAAATCATTTGTTCTTTCCACTATATCTACATTTACTAGATCAACCTTTAAAGTATAGTTTGCTTCTCACGAAACCCAGTTTCCCGTTGGATAGCCGAGTGGTCAGAGGCGCAGGTATCAAGAGAGGGACCACATCGAGAAAAATTAATACGCGTATGAAACTTAGCTGGAGTGCATTTGTAAGAAACATTACTTCTCAAGAGCAATTTTACATTATGTCTTAAAAGAAAAGTGTTCAATCGATGCATCCTTTAAATAGTTTTTATGGATCAAGCACATTGAACTTAACTATACAAAGGCGACGGAAAATTCAAAGAAGCATGGAGAGATGCATGCTTAGTGTAACCAAGAAAGATAGGAAGAGGAACTCATGGATCAAGAAAATGACAAGTGTGGATGACATCACGAACAACTGCCTTCAAGTGGCGATGGGTTGAACACACTGCCAGAAGAACTTACCACCTTTCAGAAACTGAAATAGTAGACTGGATACAAAGGGACATATAGAGGTACAGAAATACACCACGTGGGAGATGGGTAGATGAAATTCGAAAGCCGGTCGGAGTGACATGGGGGAGACTAGATCAAGAGAGGAATTTGTGGAAGAGACCTAGGAAGACTTTCATTCAGCAGTGGACTGATAATGTTTGATTATATATATATATATATATATATATATATATATATTCTATTAAGAAGATACCTAAGCAAAAAAATACATATATAATTTTGACTCACACCAAGTACAACATAGAAAAGGTTATGTATCTACCGGTGTGAGTAAAAGGAGAAAAGATAAAAAAATAAAATAAAACAACTGAATGTAGAAGGTGTCGAGAATACTGAGCCTTGGCTTTATCAAGGACCAGCAAAAACTCTGCAAACAAAAAATTAAATAATATAAACAAAATCACAAAAAAAGCTTAAAAATCTGTTTATAAAAGAAAATAAAAACAAATAAAAAAGAAAACTAGTTATTCATCACTAGGATAGCTATACTAAAAATAGTAAAACCAACATTAAAATTAATAAGATTCTGATTAATCTATAGAAGCTCACTAAGGTGATTTAATACATGCAAAGATTATTGAATACACTACTCGTGTATTTTATAATATTTCTCATGTATTCTGGAGAGTTAATTCTGCTCTTTCTGATCATACAGATCCACAGTCATAAGTTTGTATATTTTTTTCTCTGGTTAAAATCTCCGCGAGTTGGTTTCTTTCTGTATGAGGAGGCCATCAGCCCCACCCACACTGCCCCCCCAGCGACTAGGGAGTGGCAAAAGTGTTACGGAAGAGGTCAGCCATGTTTTACTCATGTGAGGAGAAAGTTTAGTCGCACAAGAGGTAAGCTCTCTTCCTTGTATTTGGGCTCTTAAGTATATATATATATATATATATATATATATATATATATATATATATATATATATATATATATATATACTTAAGAGCAAAACTGAAGACTAAGGAAAAACTTTAGAATTTAAAACGAAGGTTGCAAAATAACCTGAAGATCAAAACGCGCAACGCAGCAGTTTAGAAAATTCAGAATTCACATTCTATAAAGAAGATAACTAAGCAAAAAAATACATATATAATTTTGACTCACACCTAGTACAACATAGAAAAGGTTATGTATCTACCTGTGTGAGTAAAAGGAGAAAAGATAAAAAAATAAAATAAAACAACTGAATGTAGAAGGTGTCGAGAATACTGAGCCTTGGCTTTATCAAGGACCAGCAAAAACTCTGCATTTTCTCACTTCCACAAAGACCTAGTTGGAAATGGGTTTCTGCAAGGCCATAGATGCAAGTAACATTCCCACCTAAAATAGTTTAAAAAATATATATATGTCATGTCCTCCGTAGAGTTGCATTACCTAGCACTAGTTAACAATTTCGCTTGCATCCATTAACCTTCCTGGCCCGACCCATGCTCTTCATCTGTTACTATTAAACAGAGAGAAGAAGATTAAAGAGAACTCAAGCTGTGAGAGTGACATAATAATTAGAAATGATTTTCAGCCATAACGAAATGCCAAGTTCGTTTGAGAGAGAATTTAAACCTGAAAATCAATGCAAAAGAAATCCAAATTTTTACATTGCAATTAAAAAAGGAAATATTAATTTTTAACGAACAGATTTTTGAAAGAAAACTTGAGTCTAAAACCCCCTACTCTACAACTTATGACAGCACGAAAACGAGAATAAGTTAAAGATAATAATTAACTAAAGAAAACTTTGTGAAAGTTATATACCGTAAACAGTTAGTTGCAATATGTACAAAGTATTTCAGCAGTGCTTTAAGTGTATAATTAATTAGTTATTAAGAACTTAACTACTTTGAAAAAACAGCGCATAGAAAAGGAACAAGCTTAGCCATCTTCTGTTCCTAGGTACCCCAAAAGACGCTCAAAGTTACAAAGAAAAGAAAGAGTTAAAACCCGCAAAAATGTTAACAGACAAACCAATGCCTAAAAGCTGAAAAAGCTAAAAAACAACAGAGAAAAAGTACATGAAGTACAAACATTGAACTTATAAAACCTAGAACCCAAAAACAAGGAAGACAGCTTACCTCTTGTGTGACAAAAACTTTTCTCCTCACAAGAGAAGAACAAGGCTGACCTCTTCCGCCACTCCCTAGTCGCTGGGGGGCAGTGAGGGTGGGGCTGATGGCCTCCTCATACAGCAAGAAACCAACGCGCGGAGATTTTAACCAGAGAAAAAAATATATAAACTTAAGACTGTGGATCTGTATGATCAGAAAGAGCAGAATTAACTCTCCAGAATACATGAGAAATATTATAAAATACACGAGCAGTGTATTTAATAATCTTTGCATGTATTAAATCACCTTAGTGAGCTTCTATAGATTAATCAGAATCTTATTAATTTTAATGTTGGTTTTACTATTTTTAGTATAGCTATCCTAGTGATGAATAACTAGTTTTCTTTTTTATTTGTTTTTCTTTTCTTTTATAAACAGATTTTTAAGCTTTTTTTGTGATTTTGTTTATATTATTTAATTTTTTGTTTTAATAGGACCGTCATATCCATAGCACTAAGGTTCCTTTAGGTAGTTAATAGGCATCCTCTAGCCAACTTCCTTACGGCTTTGATTGGTCAGAATCATATTATTAACTGTGTAGAAAATTAAAGCAGATCTGCCAACCTTACTCTATTATTCAGAATAATTTTTCTTAAAGTTCTTTTGATGAAAGAAGAAGGAATTTCGTTCTCTAGAAAACTTTCTAATAGTATATTAATGTGGTAATTGAAGTCCAAATTGTTGCTGCAAATTCTTGAAATTCTTAGGACCTGAGAAATTAGTACATTCTCAATTACTTTGGTTGAAATGTTATTATTCCAGTGTAGATATTTAATTACTTTGAAAGGAAAATTAACTCTTTTATCAAAGAGGCTAATAGATGGGTTACCTCTGTTGAGCTTAATGCTTAAGTCTAGGAACTCAAGTTCCTGATTACTGTGGTTGGTTTTACATAAGTTAAGAGAGCTAGGATAGATATTATCAAAATCACTCTCTATAACTTCTGAATTATTGATACACAGCAGATCATCAATATATCTAAAAGTGTAAAGGTAGTTATCTGAGCAGGTGGGGTGATTTTTAATGAATTTATATTCCTTAAAGAACAGGAATAGATTAGCGATATTTGTGGACGTTGATGTTCCCATTGGAATACCGTTCACTTGCTTATAGAGAGTATTATTATATAAGATATGGTTATTTTTTATGCAGCAATTGAGATAAGAGTTCCAAGTTCCTACATCAACAAATTGGTTAAGTTTAAATTCTGCATACAGCTCTTTAAAGGTAGTGATTATATCTGATAGAGGCAGATTAGTATATAGGTTTTCAAAATCATAACTATTAATATCTAGGGGACAAACTTTGAGTATAGTAGAAATTACTTCTGCATTATTATTAATTATCCAAAAATCTCTGTACATCAAGTTAGAACAGTTTCTAATGTGTTTCAAAACCTTCTTTAAGACATCTTCAAAAGCAAGATCTATTTTCTTTTTATGACTCCTTACTCCACTAGCTATGAACCTGAACTTCACAGGATCCTTATGAAACTTAACCGTTGCAAAAAGAAATGGAAATTCAGGCCCATATCTTCTAGTTTGTGGAATTTTAAGTTTCTTGAAGAATGCCTTAAACCGATTTTCTAACTGCTTGGTAGAATAACTTACGGGCTCGTATGTTACTCTATTATTGAGTTCCATAGTTAACAATTCAAAATAGAACTTCTTACAGATAATTGCAAAATTATTGCTAGCTTTATCCGTAGTGGTAAAAATAAATTGGTCTTGTAGTTTGGAGAGTGACCTTTTAGCTTCTCCAGAGAAAAAGAGATTTCTGTCGAAACAAAAGTCCAGACCTGCCAACTCACCGGTGAAGCTATTGATTATATTATATTTCCATTCTGCGAAGGCCTCAATAGGCTGATTGTACGTTAAACTGGTTTTTACGATGTACCTATTAACATCTTGAGTGAAGCTCTCAAGAATCCTTTCTTTGGAAATTGTGAAGGAAGGTCTGAATTTAGAGCCATACTCTAATAAATTCCTAAGCTTTTCATTTTCAACAAAACTCAAGTTTCCGGTGATAATATGGTTGTAATTCTTATCATAGTGAACTGTTTCTTTATGTTCATCACAAGAACATGTAGTAATTACAGGAATGTAGCTCGAAGAGTTAAGTTTGTAGTTTTTAACTATTGACCCTAAGGTCTTAACATATTTAAAACTTACAATAGACTGGTGCCTGTGGATGGGAAAAAAATTGCATTATTGTAGAACAGCTTCCTTACATTGAGATTATCGTAGGCTTTATTTAGAAACCTGATGGTAACAAAATTACTGGAAAATTCTTTAAGAGAAATTTTATCTTTAAGAATATGTTTAAGAATGTCCAGAACCAAAGCAAAAACATGCTTATCAACATGGTCAGCAGTTTCATTCCAGAATTTGAAAAACCTTTTAAGGACAGAGTGCTTGAAGGACTTGAGAATCTTGTAAGTATTTTTAACAAAATTAGTGCCAGTTTTAAAGCTTTCCAGAGTTTTTAGCAAGTTAGCAAAATCAACTTTGCTTGATGTGCGAAATAACCTCTGTCCTCTATTACCTCTAGAGCAGCTCTTATTATTAACAAGAAAGAAGAGTTCACGAATTGAAAATTTATGCTGATTATGCTTATTGTCAGATAGAGTGGAATTAAGGCCATAGGGATAAAGAGACTGATGCTGCAAAATTTCAAGGGATTCAGTTTCTAGCCGAGCATAGAGGTCAGGGATAATATGTAGTACCTCTATTTTCACTTTGTCAAAACCATGAGTATGGAAATGCTCTAATTCAAAGGTAGAGTACTGGTTGGCGTTTGTGGAGGGGTTCACTCCTGAATTAGAGAACTTGTTAACTAGAGACCTGTGACCATTGATCCTAAGATGAAGAGGATTTTTACTTTGGCCAATATAGCTAAGGTTGCAGACAGTACAGGTGAGCTTATAGATGGTATTGTAGGCTTTGCAAAACTTGTTGGAGCAATTATCCTCAACAGAAGAATACAGGTTAGGATCTGCAGATTTACATGTCAAACAACGTTTGTCATTTCATAACTTTAGATTACCTTTGCCAGCGAGTTCATACACTATGGGAAAGGGTGCTAGCCTAACCGAGCGGGAGGACTTAAAATATCTGAGCTGACCTCCAATCCTTTCATCGTCCTTAGAACTCCACTTGGGCCAAAACATACAAATTCTGAGCAAACCAACTAGGAAAAACTTTTTAGAAATAAGCAGTCCAAGAAAAGACCAAACTCGAGTATAAACTACACTCCAAAAAGCTGCATCCAAAACATACTAAAAATAAAAGTTAGAAAATGAAAAAAACCTCAAATAAAAAAATAGTAATAAAAAAAATAATAATAAAACATTTCAACTAGAATTTGCGCATGAGCTGCTAAATAATAAATTGAAATTAGTTACTTAAGAGCAAAACTGAAGACTAAGGAAAAACTTTAGAATTTTAAACGAAGGTTGCAAAATAACCTGAAGACCAAAACGCGCAACGCAGCAGTTTAGAAAATTCAGAATTCACATTCTATAAAGAAGATACCTAAGCAAAAAAATACATATATAATTTTGACTCACACCTAGTACAACATAGAAAAGGTTATGTATCTACCTGTGTGAGTAAAAGGAGAAAAGATAAAAAAATAAAATAAAACAACTGAATGTAGAAGGTGTCGAGAATACTGAGCCTTGGCTTTATCAAGGACCAGCAAAAACTCTGCATTTTCTCACTTCCACAAAGACCTAGTTGGAAATGGGTTTCTGCAAGGCCATAGATGCAAGTAGCATTCCCACCTAAAATAGTTTAAAAAATATATATATGTCATGTCCTCCGTAGAGTTGCATTACCTAGCACTAGTTAACAATTTCGCTTGCATCCATTAACCTTCCTGGCCCGACCCATGCTCTTCATCTGTTACTATTAAACAGAGAGAAGAAGATTAAAGAGAACTCAAGCTGTGAGAGTGACATAATAATTAGAAATGATTTTCAGCCATAACGAAATGCCAAGTTCGTTTGCGAGAGAATTTAAACCTGAAAATCAATGCAAAAGAAATCCAAATTTTTACATTGCAAATTAAAAAAGGAAATATTAATTTTTAACGAACAGATTTTTGAAGGAAAACTTGAGTCTAAAACCCCTACTCTACAACTTATGACAGCACGAAAACGAGAATAAGTTAAAGATAATAATTAACTAAAGAAAACTTTGTGAAAGTTATATACCTTAAACAGTTAGTTGCAATATGTACAAAGTATTTCAGCAGTGCTTTAAGTGTATAATTAATTAGTTATTAAGAACTTAACTACTTTGAAAAAACAGCGCATAGAAAAGGAACAAGCTTAGCCATCTTCTGTTCCTAGGTACCCCAAAAGACGCTCAAAGTTACAAAGAAAAGAAAGAGTTAAAACCCGCAAAAATGTTAACAGACAAACCAATGCCTAAAAGCTGAAAAGCTAAAAAACAACAGAGAAAAAGTACATGAAGTACAAACATTGAACTTATAAAACCTAGAACCCAAAAACAAGGAAGAGAGCTTACCTCTTGTGTGACAAAAACTTTTCTCCTCACAAGAGAAGAACAAGGCTGACCTCTTCCGCCACTCCCTAGTCGCTGGGGGGCAGTGAGGGTGGGGCTGATGGCCTCCTCATACAGCAAGAAACCAACGCGCGGAGATTTTAACCAGAGAAAAAAATATATAAACTTAAGACTGTGGATCTGTATGATCAGAAAGAGCAGAATTAACTCTCCAGAATACATGAGAAATATTATAAAATACACGAGCAGTGTATTTAATAATCTTTGCATGTGTTAAATCACCTTAGTGAGCTTCTATAGATTAATCAGAATCTTATTAATTTTAATGTATATACATAAGTATGAATGCATTTCAAATGTTAATATAAAATATGCTATGGGGAGTCGCATTCCTTGGGCTTTTTCCTGCCTTTTAGGAACGGGAAGTGTTAAATCTGTATAAAACATAAATTTCCGATGAAATTTCTATCAAACAGTACAAGACAGTTCGTCCCACCTATAAGCGTGGATCAGCTCTTCCTTCGCAGCTCTGAACGCTGTCGTTGATACTGTTTATCGGTATGTCCGATTTTAACGCTATTAATACAACGCTTTTATGAAATGGAAAGGAATATTAACTTTTGTAAATACCTTAGCACTGTGCTTTGCCGAATCGATTTATTTAAGAAATAAGTAGCGTTCTTAGCAGCATGAACACAAGCATCAAAAAGCGAGACAAAATATTTAGAATTCTACTTTTTTTCATTGGCTCCGAGAACTCAAGCGAAAAATTATTTAGCTGTTGGCCACAACATCTGGAGTTACGCATGGTGTTCAGAACGTTCTAAGCGTTATATATATGAGCCTTGTATTATAGAGACAGTGTATCATTACTTCTCGATGTAGTACCTTTAAACTTCAATGCAGTTAGCATATCTTTGTTTCTTAGTTCTCGGTAACTTCATTCTTGGCTTTTGTCATGTCTAGGAAATCACATCTCTGTAGCTTCCAGGAGATGTTATTCGTCTCTAAATCGTTCTCTACGGTTTCTGGAACTATATATTCACTGGCTATTGTAACCATAGACTCGTGAATACCGACCAGAGCATGTCCTCCTTTCGTTAAAAATTCAGTCACTGCCTTGTGCTTCATATATCTACAGTTTAACCCTCCATTATTGTGAGTGACGCAACAAAAACTCCATCTGCAGATATTGGAGTAGCAACTGGATATTATGATATCCAGTTGCTACTCTGTGGTTTAATGCTACTAAACAGTGATGTTATCCAACATTCATTGTTTTATGCTGCTAAAATATGATGCTATCCAAGCGTATCCGACATTCATGAGTTATTCCGTTTGTGAAAACACAAATTTGTCTGTGACGAACATCAAATCCGCGGTCCCTCATTCCGGCGTAAGTTGCTGAGCTAGAGGTCTGCACGGGCCTTAATTTGGAAAGCCCGGCCCGGCCCGGCCCAAGCCCGCACGTCCAAAGCCCGGCCCGTACCCGGCCCGTTTCAGTTTTTTTAATCAAAGCCCGGCCCCCGTACCCGGCCAGTTTGAAATTTTTAAATTAAAGCCCGGCCGGCCCGACCCAGCCCGTAAAATTTCAACAATTACCAAAACACGAATTTAACACCTGGTGCACTCGGTCATTCGACTCCTGAAGAGTTTTCGTTTTCTTAATTGCTACACGTATTCTATTACAATAAACGTTAATTCAGAATATTTCTGAGACTCTGTATAAACCAAGTGACGTCCAAGGAGGGGGGACTTGTATACTCAAAAATATTGCATGAAAAGAACAATTTCCATGCCGTTCAAATTATCATTCCCTACCGCCGGAGATACCCTAGGGGATAAGAAGGGGGGGGGGTAAATTCGAAAAGTACGAAATATCCAGAATTAATTATGAGTCCGATCGTTCTACTGGGATCATGATCATATGTAGAGGATTTTAGGAAGGGAGTGTCTGACCCCAGGTCTTAAACAACCCTCAGAAATAGGAAGCTAAGAGATTTGGGCTAGATTGCCCGATAGGAAAGTCACACGGAAGCGAAGTAGAAAGGGGGAGGAAGACGCCCTTCCTTATTACCGGGGAGCCAGTACCCGGGGTCCGACGGCTTAACGTGCCCATCCGACGCACGGCGGATATTTAGTGGATCGAGCGTTCGTACCTGCCTGGGATCGAACCTGAGGTCCCTTCCGCGGCAGTCACGAACGTTGCCCACTAGGCCACCCGCGGCCCCATTCTACTGGAGAAAAAAAGAAAATTGTATTATCAAATACGAAACATACTTTCCAAGCCGTCTTCTAAGAACAAAAACAAACACGAGAGCGCCACCAAGCTGAAAAACTGCGCACAAAAAATGAAAAAAGAAAAGAAAAGAAAAAAATAACGGAAGAGTCATGTCAAATTTAGTCCTGATTTACGTCTGCTTGTACGAAAAAGTAATTTCACGTCTCCTGAAAGTAAGAACCGTGACTGTGTGATACAGACGGACGCAAAGGCGTTGCCGGAAATCTAGTGATTTTGCTTCCTATACTTCCAATGGGCAAACTTCTGTACACATTTTCTTCACAAGTAATTCCCAAGGATGAAAATTTGAACATCGATTAAAATAACTTCATATTATAACTTGGAATACTTAATATTTTCTAACACATAACCATAATTAAGCAATCTAACATTTGTTTGTCTACTGACGTCATCAATGCATAGGTCGCGCCATCTTTTTTCTGGTCTCAACAGCACCAAAGGAAAAGTTATTAATTTTTACTGTAATTATGGTTATGTGTTAGAAAATATTAAATATTACAAGTTATGATATGAAGTTATTTTAATCGATGTTCAAATTTTCATCCTTAGGAACGCATTAATTGTGAAGAAAATGTGTACAGAAGTTTGCCCATTGGAAGTATAGAAGCAAAATCACTAGACGTCCACTTTAAGGGGAGGGGATGTCCATGGATTTGGTTCATTGGTGAAAGCCTCCCGGAGAAATACCTCAAGTTGGAATGAACCCAAAATCTTTAAAAGTCAAAAAATGAAAAAAATAAAAAATAAAAAAAAATGAAATTTTTTTTTTAAATATATTGTAGATATGCTTGTGAACCTTGGTCACAATTACATCTGTCGGGTACGAAATTCCTTTTTTGATTTTTTCAAGTACAATTTCTAGCATGGGGTATATTGCATTTACAGAAAGTGATAACTCTCACTTTCTTGTCCTTCCTTTTCAAATCGTAGCAGGTGTGCTGCTAAGGAAAGAATGTTAAGTATCGAGAGACTGTAGAATGGCAACAGGGGGGATGATGAGTTCCATTCATGATACTAAAACTGAAAGCATATCTGCTGTTTTTATCGAAATCATAAAAGCCACACAAAAACGTTTTCCGTGTTAAAAAGGTCACTCAAAGTAGCAATGCTTGTTCCCTGGACATTATTGGTTAATAAGCGGTCTGACTAACTAGATATTGCTTCCTGCCCTCTCTCATCTGAAAATGACGAAACATTCATCGCTCCCTTCTTTTCCCTTTCTTATTACACAAGTTCTGGAATTTCTGAAGTACATATTGGCAAAAGATTAATGGTAAAATGTCTCAGCCTCCGGCTTTATAGAGCGAATTAGATCCTCATTGGACAACCGGGATTCCTGGAACGCTGCACGCACACGCCGATTTGACCTTGATTTCTCAACCTTTTGGAAATAAGATGCTATTCCTACCTACTGTCGCGCTGAGACTTCTGAGGCTTTCACATGTGAATGGATAGGCCAGCGGGCAGAAGAATTACTGCAGCTTCAGCGGCAGACGGTGCAACTTGTCCAAAAATCTTCCGATTCTTATTAAAGAGAAGCCAATGAACACAAAGGCAATCTCCCGAAAGTTCGATTAACAGTGAAAGCGTTTGTTCTGGAAAAAGAAAATGAATAATCCAGATATGATTTTTTTTATGAGAAAAAGACGTTTCCCTCTTCTCTGAATACCACAAAACTGAAACGAGATACATGCAGACTATGAAAGCCATCTATTCCTCTCAATTAAAGTGATACTGATGAGAATAATTGGCTTTGCGTTATGACAGATAATTTGACATTCAGCCGAAATTTCGTAGGCAAGGCCGTGCTGTCTGATATGTATGAATATACTCTGCTAGAAAAAAAGCCACACAGTACATGCTTTTGACCTTACATAAAAATATAATTTGTGTGTGTGTGTGCGTATGTGTAGTATAATACAGACCCACAACGTTAGCTACTACATTGTGGAGCTGACGTAAAATCATTAACGGTGAATAAGCTATTCCTTATTAAAAGCAGTAGCAATAATCAATCTTAGTACTCCTTTGAAGAAATAATATTAACCACTTACATGAAGCAAAAATCACAAATATTCATCATTATGAGAGAGATCCTCTAGTTTCAAACTAGACCACATCTACGTGCAAAACGTAAAAATATTTCTTGTCTAGTTTTTCATTTTTTTTTTTTTTTCGAAGATCAATGACCGAAGAATCTCTTACAAAGTAAAGAAAGAATGAACTTCATTTACCATTTTTAAACCCATTTAGCAGTAACAGTGTATAACATATTCGTATTTCACCTTCTCTATCTTTTATCAAATCTGTAAAACTGTTGATGCATACTGTAAAGTGACCATGCATGAGACTGTGGTGGGGAGTTTGCTATTTTCGTCAGATAAGCGTATTTTTTTGTGTCTTTCAAATGACTTGTAAAGTTTTTAGTTGTTGAAGTAGTTGTTAATGAATTAACTAATTAATGTCTTTAATAAAATTATTCTCACAGCAAATAACATCATCAACAAAATTTGACTAATTGCAAATAAACGGCCAGGGTGAAAAAGAATCAGCACTTACGTAAACTTTAATTGGTTGTTTATTGTCCACGAAGTAGTAACGAACCGAAAGTCACAGTACCAAGGTACTTTCGTTTGAGAATCAAGTCGTAATTCAACAGATGAAACTTAACAGAAAGCTCATATACAAACATAGGAAACTCCACCTTATATCTACAACAGGGGTGACGCTCGATCATTTTATGGGAGGCTGAAGCCCCACCAGTTGTATCTGATGCCCCCCCTCCCGATAATCTCAGAATAACCTCGAAATAAATTTTCCCTTAAGTTAAAAAGATAAATTTCTGAGCGTTTACTAAGTTCGGAATGTCACTCGTATTATTTATTTTAAATAAATGGTTAGTCATCGAAAAATAAAGGAAGAAGACAAAAAAGTTCATAACTTTACATTTGATTATTATATGCTACCGAAGGACGCATAAAGAACCGCTTCTTTTTTAAGGACACGTCCCTAGGATCGCCAGGTGTGTAATGCAATGTGTAATTTTTTATTTTATTTTATTTTTGCTTTTTAGCCATATGTTCCTTTCAAGAGTTGACAACACTTTATGCGACTGGTGAACGTGGACATCAATTGAATGCACAGATGTTTTGGGTCTGGTATGCTGAATTCGGCTTGTTATGGGGCTAGTTTTCCTGTCCAGTGATGGGGTTCTTTCTTTATTGTTCCAATTTGCCCTTAATTAAAGATTCTCTGTCTGTCACCTAAAGTTGACTCCTCAATTAACCAGACCAACCAGCTGGCACGCAGAGAACACATAGGATCCACTATTCACTCTGTTCCTTCTTTAAACTGCAGAGGATATAAAACTAAAAGTTCGGTTTCCACACTGTTTGCACACCGAATCTGTTGCTTGGCCTAAAAAGGTCACAAATAAAATTCCTGCTAAAGAGAAGAAAGGCGAACCCATTGCAGCAGTGATCAATAATCCTCACCGCAGCAAAACAAGTGGGAGTCATCACTATATTCTCAAAACCCACCGAAGATGAAGAAAAGATCAACATTTAATTAATATTAATGATAAAATTGTTGTATTAAAGATCTTGAGGTTGCATCGGTTGTAAGACAAAATTAATTAATCTAAATTTAAAATGCAATTAAATTAGAAGTGACAACTATCAATTTTAAATCAGTGCAGTTTTAATTTTTTTTTTTTTCATTACAAAAGGGGGAGGTGGGATGAGTACGATTAGTGAGAAAATTAAGCCCTATTCAGTCCCTTTCCTTAATATAATTAGTTTTGAGACGCCTCTGATCTATAACACGTTATTCATCTCCCCAGATATGTCTACAACATGCTTTTCATCTCCCCACCCTCAACACTCTTGTCTAAGCTTTTTTTATTCACCTTTGACTCATTGTCAGCGTTGTAAAACGCACCAACTGTTCGGGGAGATAGTGTGCCGTTCAGTAGGAAAATCTTTAACCGAGAAGTAACGAAGTTTACATAAGAGACAAAAACTTAAAAGGAAGGTTAAATTAACGGGTTTACGTCAGACCTTTGACAGACGACCTCAATGCAGCGAATGAAATCCGTGATAGAGTTTTGGTGACAGCATCAAATGTTTTCGCAAACTTTCTTGGGGTGAATATCACGGATGTACAGACTCCATAAACACATAGTTGCAGTTTAAGAAAGTATTGGTTCTGGCTAATCCTCCTAAATGGATTCAAATTCGAGTCCCGATGAAGCATGGTCTTTGTGTTTGTGCTTTGGCGCTGGCTCTGTCCCTTCTCTGGAATCAGTAGCCCAAAATTAGGGTCCCATTGTCTTAGATGTTCAGGGGGGTCATCAAACCGTGAAACAAAAGAAAAGGGGGGGCATTCGCTCACATTCCTGGAGTTTGTATGATTTGCTCCTAAATACTAAACATTAAAATTTCAACTGTTTTAATTTTTGATCTAACATAAGCCACACTGATATAAAGCATTGTTAAGAAAACAAATCAAGACATTGTTTTATTGATTATTTCGAAGCAGATAAAAAAAATTCTTCAATATTTTGAACTAATACTTAGTTTCGTCGTTGTAAAGCTCTTATACGAAGTCAATGCAACCTATAAGAGTCGCTGTCTCTCTCCCCTTGCAGTTCCGATCTACTAAGCTTTGGTGGAGAATGTTTTAATGAATTGGTTATTTCCAGTTTTTTTCTTATAGCAAGGCCAGTGCCGTCTTAGCCCTTTTGGGGGCCTTGCGCCATCACATTTTCCGAGGCCCCTAATCTTTATATATCATGATCATCATCGTCGTCAACCATTATCAATCCAGTACTGGATGAAGGTCTCCCCAAGTTTTTTCCACAACTGATGTAAAAACATTCAATATAAAGGAAAATCCAGTAACTTTTTAAATACCAGTTGAATGAAAAATGGTACATGACAAAAACTGTAGAACTCCATGCACCAAATGCACTCACACTTAGTTGATTAGTAAATTACAAGAAAATGGGTGCTGAAAGATATGTTTCTTCCTTAATCTACAAATTATTCAACGAAAACTAAATTAAAACAGAAGATACAAATAAATCAACTAGCGCCGTTTCCAGACAATAGGACGCACCCGGACAAAAATGCCGATATGCGGCCCCCCTCATTGTTATTTATTTCAACAGCGAAGATTGGATATATATAAGGTGAGCAAATCCTAGTGATAAACATACTGTACGTACACTTCTTCGTATACACAACAGAAATGACTACTTAAAAAGAAAAAGTGATTCGGAAAAAATGAGATCTGTGCGTGAAGGAAAGAAATAAAAAAAAAAAAAAAAAAAAAGCCTGGCTCACATGAACATAAACCAAGTTTAACGTAATTTTCACTGAATGGCATTTGGCTCTGAAATTCTTTTGAAAATGACTACTTAAAAAGAAAAAGTGATTCGGAAATGACTACTTAAAAAGAAAAAGTGATTCGGAAAAAATGAGATCTGTGCGTGAAGGAAAGAAATAAAAAAAAAAAAAAAAAAAAAGCCTGGCTCACATGAACATAAACCAAGTTTAACGTAATTTTCACTGAATGGCATTTGGCTCTGAAATTCTTTTGAAAATGAATCATCTGAGGTCGGGAAATGGTTGTGTTTTGAAAATCGACACTTCTCCTGTGAGAAGATAAACACTTGGATCAGCGCTTGTGGAAGTGTACTGGTTGAATTTGATTGGGAATTCTAGAGGTGTATGCCCAAAATAAGATAAAATGAAACACTTGCTCCGTCAGTCAAAAATAAATCCATGCACTCACTGCACTTTCTTGGGAACTGTATTTTTCAGGATACATGTTGACACGCCTCTTCGTTTTTCTGATTCCTATTTACGAGTCACGCATTTTTACTTCCGTTTCAGAATTTTCATTTGTTTTACCAAATCACTATAACCACCCACTTGGGACCGGGTGGGTGGTCGGCTTTCTTTGTTTCTTATTTCGTCACAAAAGGTCCACCCTAAATTCCCTCATGTCTCCTCGGGAAATCGAAGCTACGAGCAAGGTTTGTAAAAAAAGGTGGGGGGGCGGAAGAACTTCCGACTTTCTACACTGGTTTTCTTCTTTTTTTTTTTTAATTAAATAAAAAAAAATAAAAAAAAATTCTGAAAGAGTTGAACTTTATGTAATCGCATAAGACACTTGGGACGTTGGAGGGCCCCAGTTCAGGTGGGGGTCCTGAGCACCGACACAGTTGGCCCACCCCTTAAGACGGCTATGAGCAAGGCATTTGATGAATTTTCTTTCTCCCTTCATTACGGAACAGGCGTTCAATACGTCTCTTGGTCTACTTATACGCATTAGCTGAAGTGCATGTAGGAGAAACAGTACAATTTTCAAGAGCAATTTACCGTTTTCTTAAAAAAAAAGTGTTTACTAAATGAATGCTTGCAGTTCTTGCGTATGGATCAGAGACATGGACTTTAACTCTAAAAGACATACAGAGGCTCCTGATAACTCAAGGAAGCATAGAGAGATACATGCTTTGTGCCATCAAAAAAGATAAAGTAATTCATGGATGTAAAAAATGACAAAAGTGGATAACATCATTATGGAAGTAAAAACCCTCAAGTGGCAGTGGGTTGGACATACTTCTAGAAGAACTGACTACCGATAGATAACTGAAATACCACACTGAATACTAAGGGACAAGTAAAGACTCAGAAAAAAATCATGTGGGAGATGGGAGGATGAAAGTGGAGAAAGTGATAGCGTGACATGGAAAAAAATTGCTTAAGACCGAGGGAGACGTGTCTAGAACTTTGCTGAGTAGAAGAGAGTGGATTGATAATGGTCGTTGTTGCTGTTGATGTTGGTGCATTGAAAAAAAAAAAGCTTGTGCTTATGTTGCGTTTGACTGCGATCACGGCACCACCGCTTTGAGACGTTGCACTGGAAAAACTGTGCATCAGGAAAAGCTGAAACTTTCTGGAACAGTTCATTCCAAAAGAGAATTTTTCCAATCCAGCTCTTACGACCGAAATATTCAGTTCACAGTAAATAGGAAAAAAAAAAAAAAAAAAAAGAGAAAGAAAAGAAAGCGATGCCAGCCATCATTTGGTAGATTTCTGATTATCCGAGGGCGCTGTTTGGAAAACTGAAAGGTGTGTATTGTGTCGAAAGATAATCTCAGTCAAATCAAAATTGTTTTTTTATTTCGTGATTGAACATGTACTTGGAAACTTGAAGAGACTTTTTTGTTCGGCTTTTTCGGCAGCGAAGCATCGTTACTTTCTGTAGGGAACATCCAGAACAGGAGAACTCTGTATCAATGTAGGAAATCAGTGACAGATGCTCTGAATCACATAGAATGCACATGAGACAACAAGCTCCGACACAAACCGATGCTTTGAACTTATAGAGTGTTATAAGCGAATTCAATAGAGAGACCAAATAAGCTTCTTTACTTTCAGCTTTTACAAAGTAATACAGTGAAATCTCAGAATAACGGTCACTACTCATACCGGAAAAAAGTGACCGTTGTTGGAAGGTGGCCGTTGTTTGGGGGGACAGGCTTAGGAAGACATACTTGTCCGTTGCGTTTGTACAAAAGCAGTACGAAGCTTATACACAAAGAAGACGGATGCAGTGCTTTCTCCAAACTTTGAATGCTGAATAAAACTCAATATAATAAATAAATAAATCATAGTGCAGAGGATTTTAGGGAAGCAGTGTTTGACGTCTGCTCTTAAACAGCCCTTAGAAACATAAGCTAAGAAATTAGGATTAGAGTACCCTATAGAAAGGAAAAAGAAGGCATATTAGACAATGAAGAGGAACAACACAGTTAGCTGGTGGCGCGCAGAATAACAAGAGCAGAATCCATAGGGATCAAACCAAGAAATACCGTCGCTAATCTAGCACTTAGATACTCGGTGAATAAACGTTGTTGATTTGATCTATCTCAATATCCAAGGATTGCAATCAAAGAATTTCTAATATATATACATAATCTCGGCCATGGTTCATTTTCCAAGGTTTTCCAATCTTACTTCTGGAAGAGAGTTCTCATATCTGCACGAGAGAAGTTTCCGCCTAGTGGCGACCATCGATAATTCCCGATAATTAAAAAATAACAATCGATAGCTACCTACAGTGCTATCGGCGGCGTGTTGGTAGATATTGCTCACCACATATATTGCTTTCAGTGCTGAAGAATGATTTCTGACAAAAATATTGCTTACCTTTCGATATTGTCAAAAGATAAGCTCTGATAAACTTTGAAGCTCAACTTAAGACTATGTCCTGTCAAAGTTCCGTTCGTGAGTGAGCAAAAGCCACGAAAAAATGATTTTTACGAAGCGTGAGCTAATTTTTACTTCCTTAATTCTTATTTTCTGTTTTGTATAGAGTTATTATTTTTTTATTCTTCTGTCCACTAAAGCCAAAAAAGGTAGTTCTGTTACAGCAGATACAACTTTTTATCCAGATTCAATTTGCTTTTTACTTCTTTTGGTGCATTAGCTAATGGAATTGCTGTATGGCTGCACACCATGTGCTTTGTTGAAAGGCAAGCTCACCGTAACTCATCGTTTAAAGTAAAGTGACGCGTAGAAGTAGGTGACCTTTTTGTGCTCGTGAATTCCACATGCTACAGAATCATAATCAACATCTTTGATCATAACAGTGAGGTCCTCATATGCTGCTATGTAGAGATTGGATACCAGAGTACTGGACATTTTTCACTTATTTAGAAGCTCAAGTCGAAGATCTAGAGCATTAATAAAAATTTTGAAACCCTTGTTCCCAACTACAGAAAATGGCTGGTAGTCTTGCGAAACGAATTCTGCTAGTATAGAGAGCAGTAATTTATTTTTTGGGCAATCAGCCTTATATGTTTTTATTTCAGAAAATATTTAATCAGAGAAGAGGCACTGGAGCAATATTTTGAGAAGTCAAGATTACTTTCAACAGATTTTTTCAGAAATAGCATCTGGATGCTGTCGTTTTTATGATCCGTAAGGTTTGAAGCCTTACCCGAAGTTTTGTACTTCTTCCGACAAAGGGTTCATTTTGTGTACAAATTATCCTTATCAAAGAAAAATAAT
Source organism: Macrothele yani (assembly GCA_039090855.1). Taxonomy (NCBI): domain Eukaryota; kingdom Metazoa; phylum Arthropoda; class Arachnida; order Araneae; family Macrothelidae; genus Macrothele; species Macrothele yani. The sequence continues at coordinate 144,545,382 of CM076995.1, read as the reverse complement.
GCTGCACAACAGATATTTTACATTTAATCATTATTACGATTACTTACTTTCAACAAATAACTGCTTTAACAACTGACGCACGTTTAACTTCCAGTTCAAATAATGACAACAATGTTTTTAAATTTGGCTTTATCTCACTTCAATGTACACTTTCACTTGGAGCTTGATATCACCAAGAAACAGCAGAATACAGAAGCAACATATCCTAACGGTTTACTCTTTCAGTTACAGTTAAATTTAGCCCCGCATTCTCATCATATAACAATATGGCAATGTTTCATCTTGTTTTGTTTTTTGTTTCGTTTGAGGGTTTAACGATCACCGTGAGCAACTCTATGGGCTATTCGTCCCTAATTTAGGGTCACTGGTTCCAAGGAAGGGAGAGAGTCAGCGCCGTTGGACAAACACAACGTCCATGTCTCACTGGGATTAGAACCCAGACCCATATCGGACGAATAGCCAGAAGCCAGCGCTTAGACCACTGCAGCACCGGGGTGGCTGTTGATTTTTTGATACTAGCCAATGAGTTTTCAATCATCAATGCCATCGGTGAAAGCTGAATGTTTTATACACGTATGGAATCGAAAAGCGGAAAACTATCGATAGCTTAGAAAAATACCGATGAGCTATCGATATGTATATCTGGACAAAACTATAGATGCTATATCAAAGATACAATCGTTAGTTCTCTAGCTCACGTAATGGTACCATGAGATGAGAACGTCATATGGTCAGAAAGTATGCTTAAAGGGAGACAGCCAAGAAAGAACGGAAGCAAATGAGAAAGTCAAAATAAGGAAAAAGCTGTTTCATTTTAATTTGGATCGCCGAATAAACCTCTTTTAGTGAATCGGTGGTGATACGTGGGCATGTGACAACCGTTCGCGTAGCTGGATGAGGGATGCAGACGGACAGACAGAGGAGGAACAATTGCCGGACACAATCAGGAAACCGCGAAGAATAGTAACGAAGTTATCTGGTACATGTAGAGCAGTTTGGCGGAGCCATTTCAGGTTATTAGAAGATCGCCGGGTTTATGTGGAATGCCCCGGAGCAGTGGACGGTGTGGCTTGACTGTGTCACAATGGAAGATAATGAATTGGGTGAGTCAGTACGGAGGTCATTCCACAGACTTTTCTTTACTTTCAAATATCGCCAGAAGGACCTGTGTGTTTACAGTAACAAGACATGAAAAAAAAAAAAAATCTCAGGTGAACTTGGGTCTCCTAAAATAAAAAAATAAAAAAAATAAAAAAAGATCACAGGAATCTAGTATGCTCTTCGTTTGCATTATTACTAACAGCACGGAGCATTTTTTTAATTTTTTCCGATAAAACATTTCTTTGGTTTACAAATTTTATAAATGGTGTTAAGATTTAGAGATCACAAGTGTAATTTATCTTTCAAAGCGCATATGTTTCAAAATTCAAATATGTCTCGACCAACTTCCAAATTTGCTCCTTACGTCATTCTGAATGGTTTGAAGGATACCAATTAGGAATATTTCAGAAATCATTACCAAATCCTTGGATTTTGCTCTTAAAACAATCCACTTTTTCTGTTTCGTATCTACAACTGACATTCGGAAAAACATATCGCCCATGAATGAATGCTTTTAACAGTATCTGTTGTTTAAGCAATGCTGAAAAGCAATATTGAAAAAGCAGATACATTGCTGAAACAGCAATAAATCTGCTGTTTCAGCAATGGGTGTTGATACTTTTTTGCTTCAGTAAAGTTTACGGAAGCATTTAGACGTTAGAAATATAAAATAAGAACAGCACAAAAACGAATCAACAATGCATAGTTCTGGAAATAAGATTCCCGATTTTAATCATTCTCAACAGTTTCCCAATTTTTGAAATTTCCTCCATTTTTAATTCTAGGTTTAAAGCCTGAATATTTCACTAAGAAAATTTTAGCTTTCCAGAAATGTCTTTTCATCCAACACTCCCAAAATTTTCCAACACCCTCCTAAACATTTTAAGCAACCCTTCCAATGGAACTCTTGGATAAACCCCTGCGCTAGTTTAACGTGATCCTAGTCTCCGATGCTCATAGGGGATTGTACAGGTGCCGAGAGCAACCAATCTAAAGGTTTGGAAACCGTTGTCGGAATAGGCTCTGCAACTCGAGCTTCTTAGAAATCCTTGCTCCACCTAACCGATCGAAATACTGAGGTGGTGCCACTGCCCAAAATATAATTTTTTCAAAAGAAAAACGGCCACCAAAAGCCGATAATTAACTGGTCTTGCTATAGATAGAATCAGTTAATGTATTCAAACATAAAAACGGTATATTTAATTTAAAAAGTGTTAACATATCTTTTTTTTTTTTTTTTTGAATGAAGGTTAACGACCCGGATCTATAAGCATCTAAGACAATTTGAGCCACCAAATCCAAATTTGAAGCAAATAACTCCAGGGAGGAGAGAGAGAAGGCGCCAGAAGAACAAATCACACCACCATGTCCGACGCGGGGATTCAAAACCGCGCCCTCGGCAACTTCGACGATGAAGCAGCTGCATTGTAAAACAAAGTTCTAAAATTCACGAGGCACTTTCCGTGAATTAAGGGTCCTCCATACCTCGTGAAAAATATAGCTCAAAACACGCATTTGCAGGACAAAATTACATATACTGTATAAAAAAAAATAATTTAGAAATCCGGTTTTTTTTTTCACATGTTGAATAAACATTGAGCCATCTTTCGGCGTTTCTGTATTAGCGTTACTTTGCGGAGTAATATTTTAATTATTATCCCAAAAGTGGAAAATAATGGACAGATTGACAATTATTTTTAAAAAGTTCTAATTTGATATCTGCTAGGTTAAAAAGCGGTAAAGTAGTTTGATATTTTCTCTCCAAATATAAAAATTTGGGAACACATACGAGTGATATGATATATTGATTTTTCCATCTGCATAGTGCTATAATTTGTTTAAATTTCCCATTCGGCGGAATTGCAACAATACGGGGTATGGAGGACTTTTAACGAAACATATTTCCGATACAACATTTTCCGTGAAATGACGGACAGAAACTTGAATTTCACGGATTTTTCGCACACCAGGGAAATTCTGAATTTTCAGAAACTTTTCCGCCATTCCTGTCTTATATTGACTGTCAATGGCCATTTTTAAGATGTGTTAACGGAAAATTCTGAATTTTCAGCAATTCCTTTCGTATATTAACGGAAAAACTATGTTCTCACTTTTTCCGTATCCATATGACGAGAAATTTCCGGTAACAGGAATGATTCGTGGGAATATTCCTCTCCTTCACTCATTTTTTTCTGTTTATCTTTCCTATTGAGTTCACTTACTCAGATCTCCTAGCTTCCTATTTCTAAGCGCAGTTTCAAACTTGGGGTCAGGCACTCCCTTCCCAAAAAATTATTCAAGCACAGCGTAGCGTAGCATTGTGGTTGAGGTCTCGATCCCAGTTAAACTGTTCTAAACCACTCTGAATACTCACCGTGCGTTGGACGGACACGTTAAGCCGGCGGACCCGGGTATTGGACCCCCCCCCTCCCCCTTCTACAAGTAAGGTCTTCTGCCCCTTCTCATTTTGAGTTTCCTTGGCGGATACCTTTGTCCTCACACTTCTGTATTTTATTTCCAGATAGGGGATATAGTGAGGCTTTCAGAGGTGTGTAGTACTACGTACTAACTTGCAGTCGTCTGAATAATGCTAATGGCGTCATTCATTGCAACCACATCACTACACAGTTGAGCTAACGAAAACACTTCGATCAATAACTTGGACTACGCTATACAGGGACACGCCAAGCGGGGGTTCAACGGGTGCACAGCACCCGGGAGTCAGGTTTGGGGGCGGCAGGACGACTCAATCAAATTTTACATTTGATAAATTAATATCAGTGACGTGGAAGAAGTTCAGAAAACGTTTTATTGTGAGAAATCGTAATGCTACATGGTACGTTTATTTTTTTAGGAAAAACTAATTCATCCTACATTTCAATAGAAAACGACTTGAAATCAGTTATTGTTTTGTTCAGTAACGTATGCCGCGGTCAAAGGACTAACAATGTTTTCCTAAAACTTTTTAAATCTTGAAGATTTCAGCATTCATGATACGCATGGCCCAGCACTATGACAATGGGGCCGATATGAAGGGAAAATACAACGGGCTTCAAAAAACAATTTTTCGATCTAAAACTCTTATGCATTTTATGTACTTTGAGCAGTTCATACTTTAATCATTTAAGCGGCCGATATTCCTGTATCAAATCGCGCCCAAAATTCGTTCCCAAAACAGAAATGTTGGCTTAGAGGCCGGTTTTACAATGACACGGCAAAGGAATTCCTTTTGCCCTGTCATCTTAGCAGTAACTTCAAAGTACAAACACGGAACCCCGTAACAAGTGTATTCTATTATACTACAACCCATTAACATAGAAATGAATAAAAATTGAAAAATATTCTCGTACAAGGGGCGGCAAATACCTTCGGCGCGCCCCTGACGCTATACTTAAGGTCTAATAGTAAAAGAACGTGATCTAATGGACATTGAGCGTGGGATGATACACACGTTCCACAGAAAAACTACTACACGTGTGGAATGTGAGAGCAGAAACACTATACAGAGAGTGGATGATGCAACACAAATCCGCTAGTGGGTGCATAAATTGCTATCCGAAACGGCTAGCAGACTTCCGAGGTGAGCCGAGGTTTCATCGGCACAACAGAAGCAAATAACAGATGACTTGAAACTGAAGCAACGCTAAATGGCTTCTCGGAGCAGAGTGCGCCGTACATTCCACCGTTTGCGTTACTACAGCGGAAATCCGGTACTAGTTGCAATTAACAAAACACAACGTCTCCAATGGTCTCAGGAGCACTTGACGTAAATCCTAGGGTCACATGGTCAGATAAATCGAATTTTCAGTTGCACCACGCCAATGAGACAGTAAAAATTTGGAGACACCAGCATGAGAGAATGGGTCCATCTTACATGGCCACGACTCTCTGGGCTGGCGGTGGTAGTGTAATGGTGTGGGCCATGTTTTCACGGAAGACATTAGGCCTCTTGATTTAAGTGAACCACACCTGAATGCCCACGCGTATTTAAATAACGTAGCTAATGAAGTTCATCCAGCCATTGTCACACTCTATCCTCGTGGTGATGGATACTTCCAACAGGACGGCGCATCATCTCACGATACCCACATTGTCTCAGAATGTTTTTAAAAACATGAAGGAGGCTTTTTTCAGCTCAATTAACCTCAATCCCACGGAGCATTTGTAGGATGAACTCGAACCGGATATCAGAAGTTTGGTCCCACTGCAGTCTAATCTACGTCAAGGAAGATACGGTTTGACATACGTGGGTTTACATTTCTCCAGAATTTTACCAAAACTTAGTCGCATCAATGCCGAGGCAAATTGCTGTCGTTCTTAAGCTCAAAGGCTATCCAACACATCATTAGCTTGATGGTCTCAAGTAAATCGCCCAACATTGTCAGAATATGTCACACACATGCATGTGCGCCTTGTGTTCCAACTCAGAAATTTACTGAAAAAAAAGGACTAGAAAATGAAACTTAGAACTTAATGTAAGCTTCCTCGTATGTCTATTTTGTGTTACGGTGATTTAATGTCCATTTGGATTTTTTCACTATTGTTCTCAGCCATTTTGGATTTTCAATATTGTTCTCGCCCTTTGGATTTATTTGCTATAATTATTATATAGCTTGTGCCGTTAATGCCCACCAGATGGAGATGTCTCAGTTACTGAGCCCATCCTACGGATTTGTGATGTCAGAAGCTGACAGATAAACACACATAGCGCCTTTGATCGTTGGCCACCGTAGCGTAAGGCGAACGCACTCGGCTAGATATCGAGATATCTGGGATACGATACCAGAGGTGACCGGATAACAATTTTTCGGTTGTTGTGTATTGATAAACGTGGAAAGAGCGATGTCTTTGTTTATCCTAATAGTTCTCCTCGTCTTATGAGATTGAAAAAATATAAAAGCTCAACAGTGTGCTTATTTTCAATACTAAAGGCGATGGTACTGAAAGGGGGGGGGCAAAGGACTAAGTTCGTAAATTTCATGGATGAATTAATGAATATGACCAACCATAACAGTTGTTTGTTTGTTTTAGGTTTAACGACCACAGTGAGCAACTCAATGGAGTCGCCCGTCTCTAATTTAGGGTACCTGGTTCTAGGAAAGAGAGAGAACCAATGCCGTAAGACAAAGACAACATCCATGCGTCACCGGGATTCGAACCCGGACCCACTAGAACGAATGGTCATAAGCCACTGCTGAGCCACCGTGGCAGCAACCATAACAGAACATATATATTTTATAGTAATGCTTTTAAAACAAACAACAAATGCGAATGATACTTTATGTTACCGTTATTTATTCATGTGTTTAATATATTACGTTTCTTATGGGAAGAACACACGAAAGTGATTTAACTTCTCCAAAAGTGTATGGTTATAAAAACATTCCCATAAAGTGCATCGTATCACAAATATATTTATGCCTCTGCAATCAGAAAGATGTCTTACACTTACTTATACAACTATCTTCACCTAATACCTAAGCAGTTGCTTTGGGACAAACGAGCTGTTTATAATTCTTCAAGACATAGGTCACTGCCAAAACTGTTTCATCATTCCTTTAGCCGAAGAAGCAGACTTGCCGAAATTTGTGGTTCCACTCCCCCACCTCCTGCGATTTTATTGGTCATTGAAGGCGAAGTAGTGGAGCCAAGGCTTCACAAAGGGCTCGCAAAAGCGAACTGACGCATCTCTTCAAGGATCCAAGATTAATGCCTCGAACAGCACATAAAACACATTTTTTTATTTCCCCCTGACCAATAAAGTAGAACTTAGGATTAAGCTATGTTAGGCCATCATAATTTATGTTTTTCAGCATAGAACTGGGGGAAAATGTCCCTATTTTTTTTTGTAAGCTGAAAAAATGTATATAAGGAGGGGAGGGTGGAATAACAAGAGAAAGAAAAAGAAAACGGATCTTCGGGAGAAGTTTAAGCCCGAGCAGCGGCTGTTACACATAGACAGAGTACTTTTTCACCTCCCACCATCTTTCTTTTCAAGAGTTCGGGTGGGGACGCAGAGTTATTCTTTCGGTGTCAGGACCTCTATTATTCATTGGGAATGCATGCCAGCCTCAACAGCGGACTAGTGTTGACCATTCGACAGAATTAATAACTGCAAAGACTGGTTGAAGTCGTTCCCCGCATATACGATGAGGAAGGTGCAGCCTCGTTTCATATCCACCGGGGCTCAAGGGAAAAAGATCCTGAGCATTGATAAAATGCAGGAGTATTTCACAAATGAAGCACAGCAATACGGATGGGCAAAACATGTTTCTAACATGCCATCGTTCCTCTGACTTATCTATCAAAAAGGCTGCGGCTCGGAAACAAGGATGTTCTCCTCCACCGCAGAGCAGAGTTGATTTATATCTGGCCGTACCTGATGCCGATTTGCTCAACCACGTCGGGAAAAACTCTTAGAACATCAAAAAATTGAAGAAGCACTAATGTAGTAATTCGGGCATGCCGCAGTTGTCAGCGAATACAAGCTTTTGCGCAGAGACGCGGTGCAGTAGTTTGGAATCATGGCGGCAGACAGAGCATTACCGATTCTAGCTATTAAGGTTATTTTTCATTCGTAAAAAGACAACAGCAAATATCTACCTTCGTTTTGAACTGCCATTAAAAAAACAGTAACATATAATTCTTCTTTTTTATTTCTGTAAAAAGCATGTAACGCATGTCTCTAATTTAACCTTCCTCTTTTGAGTTTATATTCTTATGTAAATTTTGTTACTTCTCAGTTTCATTTTCTTCTGAGCGGCTCACCACTTCTCCGAATATCTTACACGTGTGGCAACACTGACAGTGAGTCAAAGGATAAACAAAAAGTGTGGTGGTGGGATGGGCGCCCTTACTTTAGTTTTTAGGAGGGGGTAAACAGAAATTGTAATTATAAATAACATACACAAACATCATAGGCAAATGCCCATTGTGTCTTCTTGTTACATGACAGATATATACCCAACACAAAAATTTAACTGAAAACCAAAGGACTCAAAACTATGTAAAAGAGGTAAATGAAATTAAACAGTATGTTGGCACAATAAGGAAATTTCTTTGTTGTTCTTTTGAGCCTATTGGCCAATTTTAGTTTTGTCCCATGCGCCACGAAATCCCCAGTGAACACTATATAAAACACAATAAAGGTATCACGCCAATTAACAAAACAGCTTTTGATATTCTGAAGCTCCAAAGGCTAAATAAAAGAAAAATCAAAAACAAATACAGATATCACGTTAATACTGAAAGCCAGAAAAACTGATTCGGAGAAATTAAAAGAAGAGATCTAACGACCAGAGGGAGAAAAGAAAGAGGAATATAGAACTATGCCAAGCCGTTATCCATGGCTTCATCAAGGGCCAGGCACAGGCAACACCTCTCATACCTCTATACAGACCAAAAAAGTGTGGGTTTCTGCACCATCCCCTAAAGTACGTAGTCAAGCCAAACGTCCTGCATATAACATTTAAAATGTATACATATGTGGTCTGAATTATAATTTTCTACTATTAAATTTTATACTTTAGTTTGTTAGCAAATATTTTTTAGTTTTTAGTTGCTTTCGAAAATAATTGTAATTATTAATATGTGTTAGTTGACAAAGTAGGTTATTCCGTAACACCAATCCCTGGTAATCAATAAATCTTCGTTGGTTTAAAGTGTTAGGCATTGGTAACAAAAATGCATTTCTGTTTGACAGTCGTGACCCACAGTGTTCAGTTGAATTAAATGTTGATACATATTCTCCTTTATTCTCTTACATATAAATCCTAATAATCTATATTGCCATAATTTCTCAATATCTAAAAATCCACAAATATTAATCCATACCCCCATATTCAGATTAATTCCCCTGAAATTATTTAAAATTTTGATCTTATTTTTTATAATGATTGTAATTCATATAAATTAGTCTTAGTAGTTTGACTCCATACTAATAAACAATAAGTCAAACATGGATAAATCATGAAAGAAATCCGGGATTACACCATATAATACATATTTTGAAGATAACAATTCGATTTTTGTAAATGTGACAAGGATGGTAAGTCAGATAATATCCGAAAACTTGAAAAATTCATCGTCCTGTGGGGCGGGACTGACCCAGGATGATGAAATCCGCTCCAAGACGATGAAATTTTCAAGTTTTCGGATATTATCTGACTTACCATCCTTGTCACATTTACACCAAAAATCGGATTGTTATCTTCAAAATTTGTATTAAATGGTGTAATCTCGTATTTCTTTCATGATTTATCTGCTCCTCCGGGCAATCACGGGACAGAATTCTTAACCTCCAGATTGCTTAAACATGAATACCGGTTGTTTCGACTAGCAAATCCTGTGATGGTTATATTCAAATTAATCGCAAACTTGAGACTTTGTCGTTCTGGGTAGTGCAGCGGTTAGCATACCCGGGCGCTATCTGGGAGACGCGGGTTCGAGTCCCTCTCTAGGACGATGAAATTTTCACGTTTTCGGATATTATCTGACTTACCATCCTTGTCACATTTACACCAAAAATCGGATTGTCATCTTCAAAATTCGTATGGATAAATCAGGCTGTAATACAGCTTTTTAATTGTTAAATTATTTGAAATTCTCGTAATTAAACCCAATACCCTTGAAATTTTATTTTGAATATTACTATTCCATTTTAAATTATCCTTAATTATTACTCCCAAATATTTAATATTATTGACTATTTCAAGGGTACAATTTTCCACAAAAATAGATGGCAGCTCAACAATCTGTCTATCTCCCTTTTTAAACATCATAATTTTAGTTTCATAGGTTCTGGAAGAAACTTGATCGTTGCCCAGTAGTGAATGCTTTTCTAGAAGAGTCTTACAGGTTCTAGAAGAAACTTGCATCTTTGTACAGTAGTGAATGCTACTTCTGAGAGAGACTCATAGGTTCTGGAAGAAACTAATAGATCTTTGTCCAGTAGTGAATGCTACTTTTGAGAGAGACTCATAGGTTCTGGAAGAAACTTATAGATCTTTGTCCAGTAGGGAATGCTACTTTTGAGAGAGACTCATAGGTTCTGGAAGAAACTTATAGATCTTTGTCCAGTAGTTAATGCTACTTTTGAGAGAGACTCATTGGTTCTGGAAAAAACTTAGATCTTTGTTCTGTATCTTTGTGATGTCCAAATGTGAAAGTACAGTATGTTTCATGAACATTAAAACAATGAATATTACAACAATAAAAAAAAATATATTGATTGAGGCAGGGATTCGACAATTAAAACAGGCAAGCGTCCTTTCCATGGCGCTACGATCACTAAACAGACAAAATATATGCCTTTCAAACCACCAGCCAGAGAAAAAAGATTTATGAACTGACACTGCGAATCGTCAAAAAATATTCGAAACTTAATGCACTTGATCCATTAACGTAACTGATTAGGGGCAGACCCAGAAGCTTACCTTAGGAGGGAGGCGGTTGACCTGGTCTAAAAAAGTTCGATAGAGTGACTCTGTGAATAGGAACACACACACATACAGAAACAAAACAACAACAACAAAAAAACTGACATAGCTGTCCCTCCCTGGCATTGCACGTTTTTTGAGAGCTTTTTCCACCTAAAAAAATACACTAAATTTTAAAATCGTAAAGTGGGAAAAACAACTGAAAAATCAACGCTATTTTCCGGCGTTCAGTTGCCCTACTTTGTAAAAGGAAACAAGCGCCGCGCTTTTTTAAATACCAAGTCTGGATAGAAAATTTCAAAATAAATTTAAATTTGAGCCTTTCCCTTCGAGCAGCTTAATTTAGTAAAAAAAAGATTTCAGCTTGAATCATTCCTAAGTAACATGACGTGTTTATTCCTCTTTAAAGTATTCGTTCATTCTTTTTCAATGCACGATTCCCACTTCTTTTGAAAGGAACGTCCATTTATTTCATTTCATCAAGCCAATGCTACATTGTCTCAATGGCGATTTTCTCTCGGACGTTTATGGAAATATTACATTAAACAAAGCACACCCATTGCTTTCCGTGATCAGCCAAAATCTTTCTTCCCTTCCCCTCTCAGCTTCCTCTCTTCCTAAAACTCTAGTTTTTTCTCTTCCTAGGCTCTCTAAAGCTATAACAGATCATCTCCAAATTCATAGCAAATCTTAATCGTTATAAAAATCTTCGCATGTATTATATATATAATTTTACAAAAATAAATACATGCACATTAAATATTTACGATCTTGGCCATTTTAAAAGGAAAAGTCTGTTTTAAACAAGGGGGGGGGGGGTTCGCCCCATCCTCCCCAATCTCCTGCTGGTTCCGCTACTGGCACTGATTTACTGACGTGGCAAATTCGGTCAACATTCAATCACAAAAAATTTCTCTACATGCAAAAAGTGTATGCTTCCATACTATAAAATACACTGCTGGCCACCCAAAATGCAACACCAAGAAGGGCACGAGATAGAAAAGCCAGATTTACTGGACACATAACAACAGATACAAAGATGAAACGAGATTGAGCTTACAGGCCCGTGCGACTTGCGGAACACGCAGACATCAATAGTTCGTGTGGCCCCCATGGCTGGCAGTAACGGCCGCTACACGCCGCGGTATCGAACGAAAGAGGCTTTGGATGTGGGCTTGGGGTATGTCGGTCCAGGCTGCTTCAACACGTTGACACAGTTCATCAGACGTAGCCGCGGGTGGTGCTTGCCCGGCCACTCGGTTGCTGATAAGCGACCAGACGTGTTCGATGGGTGACATATCGGGAGAACAGGCGGGCCACGGTAGCAGTGACACATGGTGGGCCGTGAAGAATTGTTGCACGATGCGTGCCACGTGCGGGCACGCATTGTCCTGTTGAAACGTGGCCGGTGGAAGGTCCTACAGGCTCCAAAACATCGGAGATGTAGCGGTGCCTGTTGAGTGTACCGGCGATGTGTACCAGAGGGGTGCGGGTGTCATATCCTATTGCGGCCCAAACCATAACGCCAGGCGACGGGCCGGTATGGCGATGCATCATGCAGGCGTCATACAGTCTCTCGCCTCGGTGCCGCCACACGCGGATCTGACCATCGTGGTGTTGCAGGCAGAAGCGGGATTCGTCGGAGAAGACAATGTCGCGCCATTCCGTAGTCAAGATGCTGCGTTCAACGGCCCAGTGCCGCCGCACTCGCTGGTGGCGTAACGTCAATGGCAATCGGAGCAATGGGCGCCGTGCGACAAGTCCCCGCTCCTGCAGACGACGTCGAACGGTACGTGCTGACACAGGTTGTTACGCAACACACCCTAATTCTTGCGTTAACTTTCGTGATGTGGCGGTGCGAGCCGTCAATGCCCGCTGAAAAAACATGCCGGTCCTATCGTTCGGTGGTGTGCCGAGGCTGCGGCAATCTCTCACGTCGGTCCGTCCGTCCCTCCTGCACCCACCGAATCCACACTCGCTTCACTGTGGCTGGATGTCGTCCCACACGAGCGACGATGTCTCGGTACGATAAACCGCTGTCGCGATAAGCCACTATTCGTCCTCTGTCGAACTCCGAAACGTGCTGGAATGGCTGCCGTATTCTGCGACGAGGCATCAGGAAGCTTCCCACGCACAGGTCCGGCAGCACAACACACTTCCACTACTTACACCCCGCCTTCTGTCCACCCTTCGTATAGTGCTTCTCAGTGGCGTGCCAGGCGCACATGATTTGCACATGCCCTGCAATGCTAATCGTTTGCATGTCCTCTCGCCTGCGACGCAGGCTGCGAATTTCAGGCCAATCGGATGCTTCCTTCTTGGTGTTGCATTTTGGGTGGCCAGCGGTGTATCTTGCCGTTTGGAATAATGGTGCTGCAAGAGTTGGAAATGCGCAACCTTTTCGGCGACCCCATGGACTAGCGTCCGGGGGAAACTTCCCCTCTTTTATCCCCAGTCGCTTCACCTATGGGTAAACTTGCACTTTGGTTTGTAAATTAGATAAACAGGTGCCATGTTTTGGGAACTAGATAGACGGGAACTGGGTTTTGGAAATTAGGTAAGCAGGTACTTTATCTTGAAATACGAGTGACGACTGCAATGGAGGATTATAAAGTCATTTCGGCAAACAAATGCATGATTTTTTTTTTTTTTTTGTATAAACGGATACTTTGTTTTAGAATAACCATGAAACCTGCATGACTTTTAAAATAACCAAAGAACATTTACGTTACCCAGTAAGAAATCCATGCATCATAAGTAGCTGTAAAATATTTAAAAACGTTGGTCGCTATATATTTTTTTCTGCATCGAGGGATCCCCAGAATAAAAAGACTTTGTGAACCACGGTTCTTTTCAATTGTCGATCTTCGTACCATGGGGTGGTCTCTACAGCCATTGGTTCCATTCTTCAGCTAAGTGGTGCCAACAGATTTGCAGTAAAAAAGAGAGAGAGAGAGAGAGAGAGAGAGAGAGAGGCAGTGAAAGAGAGCGAGAGAGTGATAAGTAAAACGAAATGGAAGCCGAAAACTATAACTAATGGTGTGTTTGTAAAGCGGTCGTCCACAAAAAGTCTCGCCTCGTCGACTAATTTGCATTTTCCGATTTCTCCAAGCATTTAGCGATAAAATAGAATACTTAATATGCTGGATGCGTCGTCGCAGCTCGAAAGGGAAAACCGTCCATCCTGAAGTGCTGGTTGTTATTCCGAAGGGATAGGCCCTACTTCGTTCGTGGCGCATGCCGATTCCAGACTAAAAAGTTGTGTCCCCCTGATGTTGCTGCGGCTACAGAAGAGAAACGAGACTTGGGGGACAAATTAATGGTAGTCCTACTGCCGCGACACAAGTTCCAAATCACCCGCCCGACACTTCCACATTCCTCCCCTCCCCATCCACGTGGCTCCCCCAACGGATTCCGGCGATGGCATTCTTGCAAAGGCTGGCAAGACAGACAGCGAGCAGTGACTGCTGTAGAAATGCAGCTCACGCCTAGCAGTAGTAGCTGCAGTGCCAAGTGGGACCAGGGGTGATGATAAAAGATAGTGATCAAGCATTTAAAAAGAGAAATGCTGATGATAGACAGAAAGAAGATTGGAAAACATGAGAACATTTTAACAATTTTTTTTTAGAAAAAAATTCATTGTCAAAAACCAGGAGCATGAACGACTGATACGTATAAACCGCTGATTCGTGTCGCCTCCACAGGAGTTAGTTCGGCTTCTAGCTTTTCTAGAATACTACGAGTAGGTCTGATCAGTGTTGAAAAAGACCTAAATGCTGCACTTCATATTTTCTTATTGCTGGAATCAGTAAATCAGGAAGAAGCAACCAAGTATTCGCTGTTCATAAACTATCAGAAAAAATAAGAAAAGTACGATGAGCTTGCTACACATTCCCGCTGAAATAATTCACACGATTTCCATACAGTTCTTATTAACATCCCTCTGTAGTCTGGTTTCCTCCTTAACAGTGATGCATAGTTCTAAATGAAAAAATGTCTTAGCGGTTAACGAAATGTGTAAAACAAACCGGAAAGAAAATTTCAAAATTTTCAAAAGCGATGTGAAACATAATTTATTATTTCTAATTACTTAGCATTTTCAATTAATTTTTATAACTGACTACTTTTATCAATTTTAATTAAAATTAGTTAATTTGAGCAATTCTAAATAGAAAAAAAAATGCTGGTGACAAAGATCGAACTCACATCCTTCTGCTCCGGAGTAGATTGCTTTACCATTTAAGCTACGCGAACGGGATTTATTGCTGCAGCTTTGTCGTCTTGATAAGTGCTTCCCCTATGTAGTACGTTATATCATTTCACTAGTTATTTTGTTGTTTTTTTGAAGCGAAGAGGGAATTTTTTATTAACTCCAGATTGCATGTGGAACGAACATCACACATTTTTCGAAGATCCCAACGGACAGTAAATCAATTTCCACAATCGTGCGCCAACGTGAAAACACAAATTTGCCGGTTGTGGGATTCGAAGCCAGTTATTCTATCGACTAAGCTACACCGACGGAATTTATCGCTACAGATTTGCCGTCTTGACATGTGTTTCTCCTCTGTAGTACGCCATAACATTAAGAATATAAAGTTTTTCTTGAAACACTGCTGTGTCATTCCACGTAATTTCGAATATTCAGTGTAAATAATACGTATTAGTAACACTGAATAGATATGACTAACACTTATATACACAGTGCGTCAAAGAATTTTTAAGACTGACGCTAGATTTCAGCCTACGGTGGTGCCACCAGTGTAATCGCGAATGCGTTATAAACCGTGACCATCTGCTTGCTTTCTGCCAAAAGTACTGCGCAGTTGTTAAAGTAACTCATACAAAATGGCCGTTCATTAGAGAAGTAAAATTTTTTTCATGTTGAATTCTTAAAATGGAACAAAGAGCTGTTATTAAATTTAACGCAAAACTTGGTAAAAGTGCCTCGGAAACGTACCAAATGATGAAACATGTTTACGGTGTGTTTTGCTTAAGTAGATCAAATGTTTTTCTGTGGCACAAATGTTTTTTAGACGGAAGAGATACGCTAGAAAATGATAAGCATACCGGGAGACCAAGTTCATCTACGACACCTGAGATTATTGAAAAAGTGCGTGATTTTGTGGCAAACAATCGATGTGCGTCACTTAGAATGATGGAAGAGTCTTTAAACATCAACAAAGAAACGATTCGAATCATCCTGCATGAAGATTTGGGCAAAATAAAAGTCTGTGCTAAATTTGTTCCACACACGTTAACCAATGAACAAAAATCAAGGAGAAGTGCACATTGCAGAGACATCATTTCAGCCGCTGAAAATGATCCAAACTTCTTAAAATCGATTGTTGCAGGTGATGAAACATGGTGTTTTCAATATGATCCTAAAACAAAGTGACAAAGTGCGGAATGGAAGTAAAAAAACTCACCACAAGCCAAAAAAAACAAGAAAAGTTCCATCAAAAATAAAAACAACGCTTATTACATTTTTCGATAGTGAGGGTATTATCCACAAAGAATTTGTTACAAGTAGACAAACAATAACTGGTGAGTTTTATTTAAATGTTTTGAGGCGTTTGATGGGCAGAATTCGTCGCATTCGTCCAGAATATCGGGATGAAAACAGTTGGTGTTTGTTGCACGATAATGCACCCAGTCACACCTCACTTCTTGTTCGTAGATTTTGGCGAAAAATAACGTCTGTGTGTTGAATCATCCACCGTATTCGCCTGATTTAGCACCCTGCGACTTTTCTTTATTCCCAAAACTTAAAATGACGTTAAAAAGGTGTTATTCTGATGATATTTCGACCATACAAACAGCTTTGACGCGTGCTTTGGAGGCAATTCCGCAAAGTGAACTGGAACAGGCATTCGAATCATTATTAAATCACTGTAACAGGTGTATTGAAGCCGGAGGGACTTATTTTGAATAACAAACCAAAACAAATTATAATTTCTTGTTTCTATTTCATTTTACAGACCCAGTCTTAAAAATTCTTTGCCACACTGTGTATTCACGTCTATTCAGCGTAGGTAATACGCCATTTTCCCTAAGATTATAGAGTGGGTGTAGGGAATTTATTTTGTGTTGCCCGTAAGGAACCACAGAATGAGCAACGGAGATTACGTTTATTGAAGCAGATGCACAGTTGTTTAATATATAAGTACCCTTCGAAACTATAAAACCCTTATCACTCAGCGTTCTTGCCAGTATAATTTTTCTCTACTGTTTTCCCTCGGAGCTGAGCAATATTAACAAAATTTCTATGACTTTTTTCTGAGGATTGCCGTCTACGCGAAGGAATTGACGCGTGATTTAGCTGTTTAGTCCTATCATTTCAATGCAAGCGTTCGGTTAAGATAGGAGTATGCATGTATATGAAACACAGTATTCTTTATATTTATAATATCTGATCACCTAAAAGAATTCCTTTACCCAGGTTCTTCAGTCATCTAACCACAAAAAGTTTTTTTTTTTTTGATTGGAGGTTTAACAACCACCGTGAGCAACTCAATGGGCTATAAGCAGTCGCCCATCCCTAATTTAGGGTCACTGGTTCCAGGGAAGGGAGAGAGCCAGTGCCGTAAGACAAACACAACATCCATGCCTCACCGGGATTCGAACCCGGACCCCGTTCGGACGAATGATCAGAGGCCATCGCTTAGACCACTTCGCCACCGGGGCGTCCCACAAAATGTTCCTTATCGCTGCTAAGATTTTAAAGAAACTAGGTTTCCTTTTTTCGAACTAGATGACGCTTCACTTTTGAGCAGTTCCGTTCTGTGGCATACTAGGCTAACAGGAAGGTGAGTAGAGCCAAGGCCGTCTAGGAAACACACAAGGCCATGGCATTAGAAAGGTGAGTTTCCTCCGTTTGTGACGTCACTCTCATGATACTCGGACTGATACGTCGGTGTCGTGTTTGACGTCACACATCACAGCGTTGGAAACCAATTGGGAGCCTTGGTTTCCGCATGACGTCACTTGTAACGTACCAGGAGATGTGACGTACCTGCCAGAAGGACGCACACGACATAAAGGCAGATAGGAATCAGAATAAAACGTCCGCGTAGCTTAATTGGTAGAGCAACTTATTCCGGAATGAGTGGACCCGGGTTCGAACCCCGGCGCGGATAAAAATGACGGAGAAATTTACTTCGTTATAATGGCGCCCGAACTATCCGGATGACCCGACCGTTCAAAATCTCGCATTGGTGTGATGTTATTTCCACACCGCGAGATAGGAAAAATAAGAGCAGCACTTCGAAAAAAAAAAAAAAAAAAAAAAAATAAGGGGGAGATGATGTAACGTACCAGGAGATGTGACGTACCTGCCAGAAGGACGCACACGACATAAAGGCAGATAGGAATCAGAATAAAACGTCCGCGTAGCTCAATTGGTAGAGCAACTTATTCCGGAATGAGTGGACCCGGGTTCGAATCCTGGCGCGGATAAAAATGACGGAGAAATTCACTTCGTTATACACTATAAGAGAGAGCTCATCTCTCTAAATTCTAGACGGCCTTGGCAGAGACCAGACGAGTCAGTCCATTGGCGGATTAGTTAGGAATACATCGGCACAGAATGGTTACCAGTAGTTCTATAGGCTAGCAGCACATGGGTACTCCAACTGCTCCACGTTTGTGCTTGCTGTTTGTTTACCAATCTGTCATTGCTACACAGAATACTGGAGGCTGTGAAAACACAAGTTTGTCAGCGACGGGCATCGAATCCGTGTCCCCCTCACTCCGGAGTAAGTCGCTTTCCCAACTGAGCTACGCGGACAGAATGTCTCGCTGCAGATTTGTCGTCTTGACACATGTTTTCATCTCTGTAGTATGTCACAAGGCCTTTTAATAATTGACATTAACCAAATACTGATCCTTGGCAAAAGCATAGCTAGTTAGAGTTCGATATCACCAGTGGAACTGATCAAATAAAAGAGCATTAATTCCCAGTGAAAAAGAAATTTTTCGTTTTACTATTTCCGTATGACCGCTTTATTGGGTACAACCTAATGTTATGTTTATGGGAAGATATACTTATAACCAGTGAAACATTGTAACTAACATGAACGTATTAAATTTGCCATAACCTATCTAAAGCAATAAAATATGGCATAAATTATTTATTCTACTGCAAAAATATGGAAGTTCGAGCTTTTGAAACGATTTCTAAGCAATTTGTTCAGCCCGAGTGGTAGAAAAGAAAGGTACAGGACCATCTGAGGAATGTCTGCAGAAGAAAAGTATAACGAGTAAAAAATACGAAAGGTCTTGTGTGAGACGTGTGATCGATGTAAACGAAGCTTGAGCTGTTTGCCAAGATCACTGCAAATGGAAACGTTTGTTATATTAACGGCAAGTAAAATCTAACATAGTTGGTAGCTTTAATTTGGCAGATGACCCTACTTCGATGAGCTAGCATCTGAATATCAGAGACCAGCTCAGTTATATGTACAGCAGCGAACAAAAGTATTTGGCGAAACACTTTTTCGACCATAATTTTTTTTTCTGCTGGACCAAATCGGGTCATTTTGGGATACGATATGTGTTGATTCGTGGGCTACAATGCCGCGTAGTTTGTATTTCGCTCAGAGTGAATTTGTCGTTCGAAATGGGCCATATTCAAGAGTCGCCAATTATTATCCATTTGTTTGCTGCATGTATTAATGTTTTACTTGTGATTTTTGTGGGTTTTGTGATGTGTAGTGTGATAATAAGTCAATCTTAGGTTTTCAGAAATGGGTAAAAAGGCGGAGATCCCTGTTGGAGCTCGCCAGCCGGCCGTGAACATGATGGAATCCGGAATGCGCGTCACCGACATTGAGAGGGCCCTGAAGATCCGACACCAGTTCATTTCAGCTATCCTGCAACGTTATAAGAAGACTGGGACCGTCGAGAACAGTCCGCGATGTGGTAGACCTCGTTCCACTATGTTGCGTCAGGATAGACGCATCCTCCGTCGATCTCGTGCTGATCCCACCTTGACTGCTGTGCACATCGCCACAGAATTCCGCGACAGCGACGACCTGAACGTCAGCCGAATGACCATCTCCCGTCGTCTCATTGCTGGTGAATTGAATGGAAGACGGCCAAGAAACCACTCATCGGAGTCAAGAATCGACGAGCCAGAGTGGCGTTCGCGCGCCGTCATCGACACCGGACAGCGGAGGACTGGAATAAGGTGCTTTCCACCGACGAGAGCAAGTTCAACTTGTTCCGAAGTGATGGCATCCGTTACGTACGACGTCCGTGTGGCCAGAGATTCAACCCCCAGTTCATTCAGCCGACTGTCAAGCACGGAGGAGGATCGCTCATGGTTTACGGCGCCTTCTCTCGCAATGGAATGGGCCACATCATCAAGATTGACGGAATAATGACAGGCCAGAGCTACACGAACATGCTCATCAACGATGTCTTCCCATGGGCAAACCAGAACATGCCACCCGGATGGATCATGCAGCAAGACAATGACCCGAAGCACACCTCCAGAGTAGCGAAGGCAGCCTTCCAGCAGCAATAGGTCACACTTCTAGACTGACCAAGCCAATCTCCAGACCTCAACCCCATCGAGCACTTGTGGAAGGAGCTGGAGAGACGATGTGCGAAGAAAACCTGCCGGAATAGGGCCCAGAAGTTCGACCAGCTGTCTGCAGAATGGGCGCGAATTCCGCAGGTCACCGCTGAGAAGCTAGTGGACTCGATGCCGGCCCGTTGTGTAGCTGTTATTAAGTCTCGTGGTTATCCCACTAAGTATTAGTTATTGTTTTGTCGTTTTCTCGTACTTGTTTTCTGTTAACGTAATGTGATACACACCTACTTTGTTGGTCAATTTGTGTGATCTTTGCGATTAAGCTCGGTTCCTGATCTGTATTAAGGTTTCCGATCCATCTGCATATGGGTCATGTTTACAACTGAATAACACATATCATATCCCAAAATGACTCGATTTGGTCCAGCAGAAAAAACGTTATGGTCGAAAAAGTGTTTCGCCAAATACTTTTGTTCGCTACTGTATGTTCTAAAAACGTGTTTCTTTTCTTCTCCTTCCCCATTTTGAATTAAAACTTATACCCAACCATGTACTGACTTCAGGCAGGCAATGACTGTTTTACCTATCTCCCATCTTAATAAAATACAGGAATAGAATCTCCAACGCATTTAGTTTAGTGTACTTAAGTTTTCATATTTTTCAAATGTGGTAAATAAGTGATAGCAAATGTGAGTGTTTTAGCATACATTTGTACATTTTCTCTGGTTCAAAAGCCTATAATAATTACACGAGCTATGAGTGTAATTAAGTGAGTGTGCGTCTCAGCTAGAGGCTCTACTTGAGTTTCATTTAGGAAATTAATAATTTAACGGTAGTAATATTGAAAAGACCTAAAAGAGTGGGCACATGAGCAAATGCAACACGAAGTAATTATGTTTGGGAATCCTGCGGCCGATGGTCAGTTCCAGAAAGACAATGCCCCCCCCCCCACCACCACCACCACTGGGTCGCAACCACCTAAGCATGGCTCGAGGAACACTCATCCGAGTTTGGAATCATCCAGTGACACCCAAGGTCCCCAGATTTAAACCCTGAGGAAGCCATGGATTCTGGGCCTACCGGGCGGAGTTGTGGACAGAGCTGCAACAGACATGGCTGGCATTATCTGCGTAAACACTTCGGTATCTAGTGAAGTCGATGCTTCGGCGTGCACATGCCAGTGTTGCCAAAGACTTATCTGAAATCAGTAGACCAGAGCTCGAAAAATCAGAAGAAATCAGTAGATCAGATGTTTTGCTTGACACCTTACTAAAGTAATGTATGGCGTGATTCATAATTATTGACGGGGTTTCCGTGGCTTGGCATGATCAAACCGTAACCGACCAAATAAAATCGACTACATCATGAACAAATTAACCGCGGAAAGTCTTATGAGGCTACACGGTACTCGCTGAATTCAATCATACTTCAAAATGGCGACTGTTCACGAAAAGGCAATGTGCGTACTCTGGTTCTTCAAAACACTGGATTTTTTCCAGTGGGGATACCTGAAAACCATCGTGCCGCCCCGGTGACGAATGATCAGAAGCGATGGCTTCTGATCATTCGTCCGAGATGGGTCCGGGTTCGAATCCCGGTTAGGCATGGATGTTATGTTTGTCTTACGGCATTGACTCTCTCCCTTCCCTGGAGTCAATGGCCCTAAATTATAGGGACGGGCGACTGCTTATAGCTCATTGAGTTGCTCACGGTGGTCGTTAAACTCTCAATCAAAAAAAAAAAAAAAAAAAGGAAAAGAAAAGGAAACCATCGTTTACCAGACCCCTATGACTTCCCTCGATGACTTGAAGATCAGAATTTGTGCTGCGATAGCAACAGTAACGCCGCAAATGCTGGAGAACACTTAGAGGCTGAACACTAAATGCTGGAGAACACTTATGACGAAGTGGTTTAGCAATCTGATGTATCGATTCTACTGGTAATAAAACTGTTAGTTGTCATGTGTCACATTCTGTTTGCGGTTTTAATTTGTCTTTTTCCCATTTTCCGATTATATGCCGCTGAAACCCGGACGCTAATTATGAACAACCCTGCACTATTGAATGTAATATCAATACGAAGGAACACTTAAATCTGCTGGTATTTCAAATAATATCACTATTCCACAAACTGCTATTAAACACTGAAATAAAATTCAAACCAATACAATCCTGAGGAGCTTTTTTTACATAAGATATTACTAATGATCAACTTTATAAAATAATGCCCACCGTTAAAGGTAATGTTGGTGCAAATAATGGTGGCATTTGTCTTTAATATAGTCACAGCCGGATCGGTTCCATTTGTTGTCTTCCTAAAAACAGTTATATACTTACACACTTTCTTTCTAAACGATACCCAGCTATTTTTTGATATTAACAGATATTCGTTTTTCCTAAACGATACCCAAAGTACGTGAAATAAGTGGTATACTCAAAAGGTATCATTAACACAAATATTGTACTATAGACGTTTTCCAAATATTCTGCGTTTTAACAAAACTAGGGAAGAACTTTGTATAACAAACTGATAAATTATCTATAATAAAAGAATATTTCATGACAACCAGTATTAATTTTAAAAAATAATAGGTAGCAAGTGTTGAATAATTTTTGTCTTTGTCAGAATTTTCTCTTCGGACCAGTTCTGAGGTGAGTCTTGTCCATAGGATCAGTAGATGATGAGTACTGATAGAATGCAGACATTCTTAGACAGCATGTCCCTGAGTGTGTAGGTGGTCTTAAAACAGAGAAACATCAGCTTCAGACCACTTCTGAGGTGAGTCTTGTCCATTGGATCAGTAGATGGTGAGTACTAAAAGAATGCAGACATTCTTAGACAGCATGTCCTTGAGTGTGTAGGTGGTCTTAAAACAGAGAAACATCAGCTTCAGACCACTGCTGAGGTGAGTCTTGTCCATTGGATCAGTAGATGGTGAGTACTGAAAGAATGCAGACATTCTTAGACAGCATGTCCCTGAGTGTGTAGGTGGTCTTAAAACAGAGAAACATCAGCTTCAGACCAGTTCTGAGGTGAGTCTTGTCCATTGGATCAGTAGATGGTGAGTACTGAAAGAATGCAGATATTGCTAGACAGCATTTCGCTGAGTATGTAGGTGGCCTTAAAACAGAAAAATCCATACATTACGAAAATCTATCCGTAGACTAGAGTCAAAATCAGTTGAATTACAGGCTGTTATTCACGCTACAGGAGAACCAACGCGCTATTAGGTAGGCATCTCTAATGCTTTGTCCATTGAGTGCAGTACTTTTTATTAAAAACGTTACGTGCCGGAGGGGATTAATACAAGTTAGTAAAAATCATGCAATGCATTGATGATACGCTTTCCAACATACCAGGAATCATTACTCAAGTTATGAGGATAATGGCTGTGGAATAAATCTCGCTCCTGTGCTCCGACCTTCGACCCCATTTCGATGATATTAAATAGAATTGGTTCAGTATACTTCCGGAACAACATACTAAAGTTTTGTCGCAATCGAAGCATTTTTGGTCAAATTATGAGGATAATAGCTGTAGAATAAATCTCACTCCTGTGACCTGACCTTTGACTCCATTTCGATGATATCAAACAGAATTAGTTCAGTTTATCTCCGAAACAACATACTAAAGTTTTGTTGCAACAGAAGCATTTTTTGTCAAGTTATGAGGATAACGGCTGTGGAATAAATCTCGCTCCTGTGCCCTGACCTTTGACCCCATTTCGATTATATTAAATAGAACAAATTCAGTACATCTCCGGAACAACATGATGAAGTTTTGTCGCAATCGAAGCATTTTTACGTAAGTTATGACACATAAATGCGATGGAATGGATCCCGCTCGTATGTCCTGACCTTTGACCCCATTTCGCCCATTTTCAATAGGGTTCCTTTCCAGGTTGTCCTCTACCACATATTAAAATTTCATTGAAATCGAACCATTTTTACGCGAGTTATCGTGCAGATGGACGGACAGACAAACAGACAGACGGACGGACAAATCTGCAGCATATATGCTTCTTCAACCTACGGTTGGAAAGCGTAAAAAAGACTCGACATTACGGATGACATAAAAAGCACGTGCTGAACTTCATTTGCAATGGGAGAGACAGTAATCACTCAGAAGTCGACTTAATTAATGTAATATTTTACTGAAGTTTCATTAACGCCGAACCTAAATAAGCAAATCATCATTTTCTTTTACTTTTCGGTAGTAACAAAATAAAACTGGAATGTCAGTAATTATTAATTACATTTTTAACAAATTTAGCGGCACCTGTCTTATTTTAAAGGATAACATTTTAAAGTTTTACGATCCTCTTGAGAGATTTACGCTCCTCCCTAGGCTCGGAAACTAAAGTTCGAGAACAACTGGATTAATTACTACAGCAAATGAATATATGGAAGATATGTTGATAGGACGTTAGTATTTTTAAGGCAAGAGAATATTAAATAAAAAAATCAAACATATTTCCATTACTTAAAGAAATGACAAGAACCCCACATTACGCGGTGATGTAAGATCAAGTTTTCATCAATCAATTGATGAAAAAAAGAAAGTATATTATTAATTAAAAGGCATGGCAGTGACACGAAAGGAAACCATTGCTCATGCAATCAAGAGTACTAATTTCGTCTTTAATAACCGAACAGAACGAAATATAAAAACACAAAAAGGAAAGAAGTCGGGTTCTCATTCATTAATCGTTCCCGACGCAAATAACATCGTGGTAAGTAAACACGCTTAATTTAGTAGATTGAAAATGAATGGCGTAACTTCAAGTGCTACAACATCAGCTAAAACCATTACGTCACAGAAATATGTATAACACAAGGTAAAGTTGGTTTAAGCACTGTGAAAGACAAGTGGTGCGAACAGGAGCTTACTGTAGCCCCCGGAACCCCCGTGTTCGAGGGGGGTCACAGCTAAGAGGGCCTCTAGCCTCAGAGAAAACATTTTACAGAATCTTTTGCGAAAACTTCATATGAATAAAGAAATAACCAGCAATTTTTTTACGGCAGCTTTGAAACAAGTATTAAAAAGAAACTAATTTTTTTTTCGGTTAAAATCTATAAAAACTGGATAATGGAAAAAAGCAGTTATTTCAGAAGACCTGAGGCCCTTCACTCATAGCAGTAATTCCTATACATGTATATTAACAAGAGAATGTGAAAGAAATATCAGTTCAATGAATGAAAAGCTTTTACCAATGAGGATAAGGTGTAATACATAACACAATTGTTTCCACGTAACTACGCATGCTTCAGAATATATGAACTTAAAGGTGTTATTTGCGAGAAGAAGCAGATACCTGTGTCATTTTATTTTTATACATGTATAACAGAGTGAAGAGAAAAAATTTTACTATGTACGAAATCTTGTAGCAATTATGCTAAGTGTGTTTTTCATATTCAATAAAGTAAATTATTTAAGTAGTTTTACTTTTTTCGTGCCATAATTCTTAACTGGTACCTTATTTATTTGCTTACTTATGTTCTGTATTTTTGTACAAATCGGAAAGGGTCATTAGACACTATCACATGAAAATTATGTGTTTTGTATGTGTGATCGTGAAGCATTTCAAAGATGCTGGCCTTAGTTGCCTAGAAGAATAAAATTTTTTGTGTGATATATTCAACTTCGGCGTAACTCTTTCGTTTTACTATTGGTATAAAATTAAGGCAACTATTTCAATTACAACGTGCACATTAGTGTTACACGCAGTAAAAGGTGCAATAATTTTGCTTTGCGCAAAATACCTGTAGGTTCCAAAGAATTTTAATTATTAAAACACCTATAAAGACTAATTAATAATATGGAATTAAAAATTTAAGTAATTGAGGGCTCTGTGACGTGCCTGCACAGCAGGACGCACATGAGATAAAGACAGATATCAATGAGAGCTCATGTCCACAGTGTTGCATTCAGAGTTTTTTCCGGGGAGGGGGCAATTACAAATTTTGAGGGGGCTGAAGCTTGCCGACTGATTATATATATATAATCACAATTTTGTTATTTATAATATATATAAAAATTTTAAAAGGAGTATACAAATTTTCTGATACTCGTATATCGCAAATGCAAATTCCAAGAAATCTACACATACAAATGACTAAAAATATAACAATAAAGATGACACCGAATTGTCGGGTGTAATGAGCACGTTTTTTGAATCCGTTCTCACGCAAATTAAATTTATCAAAGCTATACAAAGTCAATGGAACCGGTATGGAAAACAATAGTATCTGACCGAAGAAAGAAGTTTTTCAATCCGGTTTTTAATCCCTAAGGTATTGCTGCAAACGGAATCGTGAACTTACGCCCTCTGGTTGCAGACATGTGCGTTAAAAAATATGAATTTATATGAGAAACATTTCGCACCGGAAACGCTCTCCAACACAGAAAGAATTTCTCAAATCGGACACTTAGAAACAGAGATACCGACAAAAATAAGATGTGACTTTGCGCCCCTGGTGGGAAAACCATGCATTATTTTAGGAAGAAAGTTTTCTTAAAAGGTATTTCGATATGTGCGGATCGGTTTAAGAGAAAAAAATAATTTAGTCGAGTTTTCAGGAGCCCAGATTTTGCTGCAAATACATGAGAAAGAGAAATTAACATTTATGACCCCTGGTGGCCACACGATTTTTTACCAAACATTAGAAATTATATGAAAAATATTTTCCATCAGGTGTTGTATGCGATACAGGAAGAACTTTTCAAATTGGACTTTCAGAAGCAGAAATAACGCAGAAAACGCAGTTTACCTTTGCGCCCCCTAGCGGAAAGTCTATGATTTACTTGAAAATTTTGAATTTATATGAAAAACATTTCGCATCGGAAACACTATCCAACAAAGAAGAAATTTTTCCAATCGGACTCCTAGAAGTAGAGATATTTACAAAAATAAGATATACATCTACACCCCTAGCGTAGAAACCATGCATTATTTTAAGAAAATGTTTCTAAAAGGTTTGTCGACATGAGTAGAATCGGTCCACAAACGACTTTTTTTTTTCAATCGATATTTTAGGAGCTCATATTTAGCTGCAAATTCATCAGAAGCGGAAATTAAGACTTACGCCCCCTGGTGGCCAAACCATTTTTTACAAAAATTAGAAATTACGTGCAAAGGATTTCCCACCAGGAGCTGTATCCGGTGCAGAAAGAGTTTTTCAAATCGGAGATTTAGAAGTAGAGATATAGGGGGAAACGCAATTTACCTAGCGGAAATTCTATGAATTACTTGAAAATTTTGAAATTATTTGAAAAACATGTCACACCGGAAACTGTCTAATAAAGAATTTTCCAAATCGGACAATTAGAGGCAGAGATATTGACAAAAATAAGATATACATCTACGCCCCCTGGAGGAGAAACCATGAAATATTTAAAAAAGAAAATATTCCGAAGAGGTTTATCGACGTGAGTGGCATCGGTCCACGAAAGAATTTTTTTTAATCGAGATTTTAGAAGCTCAGATTTTACGGCAAATACATCAGAAGCAAAAATTAACACTTACGCCCCTGGTGGCCAAAATATTCTTTAACAAAAATGAGAAATTATATGCAAAAGATTTTCCATCAGGAGCTTTATCCTCTAAAAAAAAAATGTTTTTCAAATCGGAGTTTTAGAAGAAGAGATATCGGGGAAAACGTAATTTACTTTCACGCTCCCTAGCGGAAAATCTATTCATAATTTGGAAAAGTAACTATTCCTGAAATACTCTTCAACATAAATCGAATCGAAAGATAAAATAATTTTTTAATCGGATGTTTAGAAGCAAATAAGTGGAATAAAATGTATTTTGAATTTGACATCCTCTGTATTTACACCCTCTTGCAGCGAAATTGTACATCGTAAAAAAAAAAAGAAAAAAAAAGAAATAAAGGATCATCATTCGTATATCTTAAGCTTCCCAACGCAATTTTTTTTTTTTTCAAATCGGACTAATAGTTGCAGAGATATCGTGTCTAAAGACGGACGGACAAACCGATAACATAAGCACGATGTTTTTTTACAAAAGAAGCGCTAAAAATGTTATACCTTTACTTTAATTCAGTAATACAAGACGGATTTCACCATGGGGTAGTGTAAAATATTGAGGATGCTAGTAAGATAACACTGTACTGGAGGAAATTCCCCCTCCCCTTCCCCCCAAAAAACAACAACAGCATTAGGATTGGTAAAACTGTCCTCGCCTTACTACAAGCGTGTTTCTGATTATTAAGGAATCATTACAGTGTTACCTGAAAACGTATTTTGTAAACCATTTCCTTGCCGTTTTGCCGTTTGGTTTCAGCCCCTTTAGATTAGCACAGAGTAGTAAAACAACCAAAAACTAACTTCCCGTTTGGAAGCCAGCTTGAGGTCCCCCATTTTTTTTTTTTTTTTATCAGAGTATAAACCATCCTCCGCCAAGAAAAAAACAACTTTTTATGAGAAAAATTTCTAATATTTGCTATTGTTCAAAATTAGGTACCAAACATTTTGTTGTGTTGGAAGCACTAACGTCACGTTGGCTACACTGAAGCTTAACCGTATGCATAAGTCGACATCCAGAAGACTGAAAAAAAGCTGAATGCCAGCTTCCAAAATATGATGTATTGCAGTGTAGAGATGAGTTCAGGTTCGATTTTAGGAGACCGGGCCCGGCCGGGTCCAAAGTCCTAGAGCCCGGGACCGGCCCGCTTTCTTTGATTACATGTGTTTGCTGAGCCCGGGCCCGGATTCTTGGAAAATTTTGCTTATCAAGGCTTGCATTTATGCATTATACACTGGCCAAAGATATGACCCAAGCATGGATTAGTTTAAAAATCATTAGTTTAAAAAGTTTAGTTCAGTTAATCCACTTCACAATATTAATATGTTTTTAGAAATACTACACATAAAGCCAAATGTTCTAAAATGTGGATTTGAAAATAAATAAATAATCAACGTGCTCTTCGACCGTATCAGGGGAATCAGTAATTTTGGTAAACGCCGAAGAAAAGAAAATCGTTTAGAAACAAAAAATTCCATTCGTTATTTATTTTTGATTTCTAAATTTACTTTTATTTTGAATAAATTGCATAATAAAACGTACAGCGCGTACAGACAGTTGCAAGTGTTTGAAATTTTGACTCTAGCAAACTAATCTTTGCAATATAATTTACATATATACTAATTGGTAAAGGTAGTTTAGAGTGATATAGTAGAATAAAAAAAAAAAAAACATATAGGGAAATTTCAAAAAAAAAAAAAAAAAAAAAAAAAAAAGAACGTAGTAAAAGCATTCTAGACTAGATTATTCTGCATTTTGTAACACTAACAAAGCTTTGCGCTTAATAGTATAATAATCACAATATTATCATATGTGTGTGCAGTTTCCAGATCAAGTTCATCATGAAAAAAGAGAAAGAGAGAATTGCATCTAAATGCCTCAGCGCTTCAACTTTATCTTCTTTTCTCTAAAACCCGACCTGCTGCACTAAAAACCAACGTCACCCCAAAAATCGCGGGAGTGAGGAAATTAAAAAAATAAATAAAAATAACAATACTTTTAACTGCACAATTTTGGAAATTAATACATCATTTTAAAGATAAGATTCTTGATTTTAATAAAATAAAAAAAATGGGAATGTGATTTTTCCCCAGTTTTTCGATACCAGACCTCCTTAAACTAATCCTTGCTTGGGCCATAGCTTTGGACAATGCATAATGCAAGTCTTGCTAAGCAAAATTTGTCTTGCAATGGCAGCTAGCTTAGGAAATCGAAAATCCTTCCACCATGGTAACAAATCCACAATGAAATTCAACACGTGTAGTTCAACCGGGCTCAGAATTACACGTGTTGAATTAATTACAGTAATAAAATTCAAGACGTGTAATTCCGAGCCTGGGCCCGGGTTTTTCGGTAGTTAATGAATTCTGAGTCCGTGCCCGAGCTCATCTCTATTGCAGTGGAAACATCTCTACTTTGGGGAACAAGGTTTCTATTGTGAAAGTAGTCCGAGTTGTCAGTGCTTGAAAAATTGCCAGTTCAGCGAGGACAGTAATTCCGTTCATTTCAGAAAAGTTTTTTTGAAGGATGACAGAAATTTAAGATTGAAGTCGATTTGGGTGATTTTTTTTATTATTATAATATTTTCCCTCATTAAGGTTTTTTTTAAATTAATTTCTCCAAATATTTAGCTACAAACGAAAACAATTGGACTACATACAAAGGGGCTTCACCCCTTTATATTGGACTACATATAAAGGGGCTTCACCCCAAAGATGCCTAAATACATCACTGCATGTCCGTGTAGCACTGTTGGGAAAGTGACTTACTCCGGAGTCAGGGGACACGGTTTCGATGCCCGGCGCGGACAGACTTGTTCTTTATAGCTCATATATTTTCGCAAAAGGACCTCGAAGAGATTTTTTGCGAGGGTTGAGGACGAGATTTCCCGGTTCGCCACTAGGTGTAAATTCACGGAAAATTTCTGAAAATGACGTGCAGAAAAGTTGCCAGTAAGTGTCCGTTTTTAAAAGTGCTCGTTTTCTTTAACCCGTATTTTTACAGATTTTCCGTGGTCAGTAATTCCGTTCATTACAGAAAAGTCCGTTTTCCGTATTTATACAGAAATTTCACAAAATCGAAGAGGCTAAATTTTCCAGCTCTTACGCCAGAGGATCCTTTCTCACCGATCGAACTCAGGGCGACTGGGCTAGTTCTACACAAGCTCCGCGTCTTAACCACTGAGCTGTAGAAAGTGTCAGGAGTTGCACTCACGTTCAAGGTAAATCTAATCTCGCGATGATTTTTTTTTCTATGTTTTGTTATTCATTAATGTTAGTGATTTAGTCATTTTATTTTCCCCGTTGGAGCTTATTATTTTTTTAAATACGTTGAAACAATTATTTTTTATCTATGGGAGAACTTATCACAAATTAAGTATTTTTTTACAATCTGATATTTCAGAGCAGCAGAAGTATACTTTGGACCTTGAGATTTTTTTATTTTTATTTTAACTGACAGTAACTTTCAACTATCTTTTAGAAATCGTGAAATGTATTGCTTTATAGTATTATTTCACAAAACTTCTAAACCTAAAATCTATATATTAATTCTATAAGGTTTTTTACCGTGAGTCCTATTTTAAGAGAACGGCTGAACGTAAACATATGGTTGAGGTATCAAAATAAAGGTCTTACCATGTAGATGTGCCAGTCGAAAAGAAAAAATGATATTGGGACAACGGTTCGGTCGTTGTGGGGCGGTAAAGTTTCCATGTAAAGTCTATGGGAGAAGCGTCCGGTTGACATTCAATCGCCTGCGGTTGGCTCACGCGATGTTGAAGGCGGCAGCATGGAGGGACTGAGATAATCCAAAGTCTCTTTTCTGAGCAAACCGTTGCGCAAAGCAACGCTAGCAGGCATTCGTATCAAAATTTTTCTCATCGGAACAGCGAACGCTCTCGAAGACCTGATTGCGTTATGCCGTTGGACTGTGTGATGTACACTGAGAAAAATGTTTTGTTAATTCAACAAAAATTTTTGTAGATATAGTCAACAATTTTTTTTTTTGAATTTGCAAAATTATTTTGTTAACAATATGCTTTATTGCAGCAAAAAAACATTTTGTCATGATAACAATATGTTTCGTTGGATCAAACAAATTCCTAAAAATCGACCTAATCATTTTGTTAAATGAACAAAACTTTTTGTCGTGATAACAATAAATTTTGTTAAATCAACAATATTTTTCAACAAAATAATTTTGCAAATTCAACAAAAAATTTAGTTGACTGTATATCGACAAAAAATTTTGTTGATTCAACAAAATTTTTGTTGAATTAACAAAACGTTTTTCTCAGGGTATATATACAACTTAATATTTATTCGATCCAGTTTATTCACGTAGGTAAGACGTTTCCCATTATGTAAAGATGTAAATAAACATCCGGTTGACCTTGTTAAGGAAATTATTACGGGCGACTGCTTATAGCCCATTGAATTGCTCACGGTGGTCGTTAAACCTTCATTCAAAAAAAAAAAAAAATATCACGAACCTGGACTATTGTCTTTACTGAAGTGGTTGAATTAATTTGTCAATCAAATAAAATGTACATTTGTTGTTTTATAGGAGTTTATTCTTTTTCAAAAAAAATAAAAATAAAAATAAATAAAAAATAAACAACTAACCGTTGATTCCTGCGGGTGAAGAGTATTCGCAACACGAATCTCATTCCAACAACATTTACAAACACACTTGTGACTCAAGATGAGAGTGAAACAGTGCGCTATCCAGTTGAATTTTTGCACACGATCGAAATGAGTGGACTTCCGCCTCACATTTTACGACAGAAAAAGGGTGCAGTCGTGATGCTCACCACTAACCTGACTGCCCCGGTGGCGCAGTGGTCTAAGCGCTGGCTTATGAGGATTCGTTCGTGAAGGGGGCGGGTTTGAATCCCAGTGAGGCATGGATGTTGTGTTTGTCTTACGGCACTAGCTCTTTTCCTGGAACCAGTGACCCTAAATTAGGGACGAGCGACTGCTTTATGGCCCATTGAGTTGCTCACGGTGGTCGTAAAACCTTCAGCCCCAAAAAAAAAATCACGAACCTGGACTATTGTTTTTACTGAAGTGGTTGAATGAATTTGCCAATAAAATAAAGTTTACATTTGTTATTTCACATGAGTTTATTCTTTTCAACAAAAAAAAAAAAAAAAAAAAAAACTAACCGTCGATTCCGACGGATTTCGTCTAGTTTACTCTTGATAGCTATTACAGCTTTTGTCTTAAGGACCACAGACTGATAAAGTCACCTGCACAATAATTTATGTACCCAGTTTTTTACGGTAGCACAATATACTGTATTATAGCTGGCGCACACCATGGGGGAAAGGAGAAGAAATATCCTGTGCCGCAATAACCAAAATTTCATGCGATATACTCTCCACAATATCCGATCTTCCTATAGAATTTCAAAATCAGTTCCTTTGACAGACGATTGAAATTTAACATCCAGTATTCCCGCGAATATTTCCTGTTATTAGAATGTTTTTGTCATATGGATATGAAGAAAGTGAGAACGGAGTTTTTCCGCTAATATACGAAAGGAATTGCGGAAAGGTTTCTAGAAATTCAGAATTTTCAATTAACATAACTTAAAAACGGCAATTTACCGTTAATATAAGAAAGGCATTGCAGAAAGGGTTCTGAAAATTCAGGATTTTCCTGGAGTACGAAAAATCCGGTTTGTTTCCGTCATTTCACGGAAAATGTTGTATCAGAAATATGCTTCGTTAATTCAAGAAAGTAATCACGGAAAGTGGCTCGTGAATTTCAGAACATTTTTTTACAGTGCACAGTCTTATACGAAAAAGTCATGAACTTTGTGAGTCTACGGAAGCAGGAACAATTTTAATCAAACTTATGTTCACCAGAATGTGCTACCAATGAAGGCAAAAACAGTATATAACGTATAGCTGGAAAGAGGAGAGGGCGCTACAGTTGACGGCGAAAGCTTTCTAAACGAAGGTAGACAGACTAGCCGAGGCAGTTTGTAGTGGTCGACAACACAGAACTGAAAATGGCCAATAGTTTATGCTACAAATAAAGACAAAAGCTGTTTAAACAGAAATTACTCAGACCAGCTACGAAAGACTTTAGTTTGCCGAGTTTCTTACTTCCACTCAAATAGTAGGCAGTTCTTACTTTCTCATACTTTCGTTATAGAGAAGTAATATGATCGTTAAAAAATCTCACTCCCAGTTTTCGACATAATTTTACTCAAAATTAAAAAATTAGGTGAATACCAAAGAGCCAACGGTTTTAAATATCAAGTGAAACGTCAAGGTTATGTGACAACCGACAACACAACACGTGCAGAAACGCAGAATGAAAACAAACCAGCACAGAACGAATGAGTATTAATTAGATAGTAAACGTAACAATAGGAAGATGTTTTCGGAGTAGGGCTTGGAAAAATTCCATTCAAGGTTAAACACTCCGAGGAATTTTCGGTGACATAGCACAAATAACTAATTAGCTCTTCATCCCTACTCGGAAAGGTCCGGAGGACAGGTATATCAGCATGTTGTTTTACATAAAACCATCCACTGTTTCGGACAACTCCATGCATCCATATGAGCGGTCCACAACTCACAGTGTAAGTACTGTACGTTGGTTAGCTGCACGTAATAGTGTATGCGGCTAATTAAAGTATTTACAAAAGAAGATACTAAAGTGTATAATTGTTTTTGAGATAAAATGTTCGGCACAAATTTATTCACACTCTGTTCATTTCTATTTTTTACGCTCCTCAGAGTATGAAATTCCGCCCCTGGAATGGCCATCCTGGGAGGGCAACCGCCCTACCTGCGTTCCCGGTTGCTACGGCCTTGCGTACATCCTCTTATGTAAATTCTGTTTGTCTCTCGTTTACAATTTTTCATACTTAACGTCATATCGGACCTTACAAGAATTTCTCACGATGTGTCAAAAAACTGGCAGGGAAAAAAATTAAAAAAAATAAATAAAAGACTAACCTCTCTGTGAAATTGGGAAGACGACGTAGCCTGTGAGCTAAATCTCACGTGCTGTTCTACGATATTACATCTCGAATATCATTCGTTGTACTAATATTGTTAAAAAGGTTTAATGTGTTAAAGTTTGAAGTGCTTTTATTTTGGAGGGGATTAACGACCACCGTGAGAAACTTGATGGGCAGACGGCGGTACCTAATTTAGGGCCAGTAGAGAGAGAGCCAGGTGCCTTGAGAAAAACACAAAATCCATGCCTCACTGGGATTCGAATCCGGACCTATCTCGGTCAAATGCGCCACCGGGGTAGTACGTTTGAAGCGTACTAATTCTCCTGAGTGTGTTGCATCGAATATGCACTGTAGTTCTGCCAACCGAGAGCGTACTTAAACGAGAATACGAATAAAGTGGTGATTCAGCTGCAAGAAACTTTCCTTAGTATTTTAAATCCTGTGACCGTTAGGGTACTTATTGAAGTACTAGTTTTAAGAATTTAGTATTCTAGTGACTATTATTTAACGGCAAGTGACCAAAATATTTAATTAAAACGTTACAGTCTACACATTTCTATAGTTCTCATACGATGGGCAGACAGGTACAAAAGGATGACGAAAGGGGACATTGGTTACCATGATCATGAAACTCTTCTCCGAGTAGTCATTTGTGGGAACACACATTAGAAAACAATCCGGCACTTCAAGTACAGCATCATCGAGATTGAGAACAAACATCAGGAAATTGGCAACATATTTTGAAATTTTCTAAAAACGCATGTTGTCGTTAGAGAATATGGATACTCGAGGAAGGTGATGACTTAAATTAAATACTGGTAAGGACTTTATGCCATGCAGGCTATGATGTGGTAGAAATACTTTGCGGTCACCTTAAACTTCTTTATAGCATAAAGGGAAATCTGCATTCCTCTCACTCTTCGTAATGTTTACAAGACTAATTAATACTTCAGACAGCTATAAGTCCGATTTAAAAATTTTTTTCTCATACTCGGTAGCTCTAATTATGTCGAAAACGTCGGCTGTAGAATGGTAAGTCCCACTAGAGCTGAGACGAGCTGAGCCCGAGCCCGAAAGCCCGATGCAGAGCCCGGGCCCGAATCAGGCTCGGGCTGTAGAATATGTACTGCGGTTCGGGCTCGGGTTCTTAGAGAGAGGGAGAGCGAGAGAATTTTTTTTATATTTAAATGTGATTTTATATGATTTAGCAAATGAGACACTTTATAGTTGATAAAGGGAATTCTTCAGCAACTGGTTCTGGTTGGGGAGCGTCGAGATGGCTACACTAATTCCGGGCTTGAATAGAAAATGCCATTGACCGCGCATTAGTGTGTTTCTGCAGAGAAGAAAAAGCTTTTTCAAGAACTTTAGATATTGGATAGTGGATAGCATGCCGACGATAATTTACCCCGCTATCTCCACGCAGTAGCTCTCTGCTAATTATATTTTGCAACGTATATATTGCAACACATTATGGCGAAATAATGTTAGCATTATTCGAGCAACAAACAATTGCAGCACTGCCCGATCATTTTGGATGTCCGGCTTCCCGAAGCGCTTCAGGTGGAAACGAACGGTCAAAGAAAATCGCACAGTTACACTATAAAAATAGATAGAGGTCCCTTCCCCAGTCCCCATTTGAGAAATACATTGGTTAATTGCAGGAGGAGGAGCGAGTGAAAGTGTGGAAAAGGAGATGTTTTTTTTTAATGGTTGAATAGGTTAGCCAGTTTTCGGGCTCGTTCGGGCCCGGGCTCTATCTTGCAATATAAAATTCAGACTCGGGTGGGCTCGAGCTGATATGCCACGGGCTCGGGCTCCGAAAATTGAGCCCAAACTCAGCTCTAAGTTCCACATCTAGAAGGTATCGTTGTTGGGAATTTACCTTCTCTTTTTCTGTCTTGCGTCAACTGCTCATCTCGCTTTTCAGTTTTTCCTCCTTCGTGTAGTGGTTGATGGAATCCTTTCTTATCATCTGAGGTCTTCCTCTATTCAATTAATTTCCAGAAAGCTCCATGTTCATTACTCGAAGTTTTATACATTCCTTGTCTCTTCTCGGAAGACGGGCCATAGCAGCGAAAACTGGATTCTAGAGCCTTGTCTGAAGCCTCTCTTAACTGTTGCCCTTACCCCCTCATTTCTAATTCTTTCCTCTTTTGATGACATCAGACAATTACACTACATCAGCATCTTAATTTCAGTGCCTTATCTTTTTTTTCTCCAGACATTTTGTGACTGGCCA
This sequence comes from Macrothele yani, assembly GCA_039090855.1. Taxonomy (NCBI): domain Eukaryota; kingdom Metazoa; phylum Arthropoda; class Arachnida; order Araneae; family Macrothelidae; genus Macrothele; species Macrothele yani. Next base: position 144,508,537 of record CM076995.1, on the reverse strand, counting down.
AGTAGTTACATCCAACACCGGTCATACATCCTTTTCTAATACAAAATCTTTCCATTACACATGACTTTCCAGTTCTGCTATATGCACACTGGTGCTCAAAATAATAGCAACAACCACATAAACCTAGCTTACAGAAGAACCCTGCCCCCAAGTCACACGTAAATGGTACGCAAGAAGCCGGTTATGTAAACGAACAACAGCGCTACAGGAAGCCACGGAACAGCAACATTTGCATATGCCACCCACTAGTGGATTCGGTATGTAAACGAGTGGAATCGAATACGCGGGCATTCTTAGGGTTTGAACAGTCAGGTGCAGTGAGAACTGAGAAGACGTCGTGTCGTCATGTCACAGAGAGACCGTTTAGATTACACATTGCTGTGGATAGCAATAGGGAGATTAGATACAGGACAATTTCAAGCTGAAGTGGCCAGATGGTTCAACATGGATCCATCCATTGTCTGCCGCCTCTGGAGAGAATTTCAGGAATCTGAAAACATCTCGAGAAGACCTGGGAAATAATGTCGGAGGGTAACTTCTGCTGGACAAGATCGCTTATTGTTGTTAACCTCTAGGCTCAATTTAAGCAACATGGCTCGCCAACTGGCCCAGGCGCTCACGCCGGCAACTGTTCAAACTGTATCCCAAAGTACGGTATATCGAGGATTACATGACAGTGGTCTCTATGCAAGATGGCCTGTTGTGTGTGTTCCCTTCAGCGTATCCCAGAGAAGAGTTCGCTTCGAGTGGTGTTGTCAACATGTTCATTGGACCCACCAAGAATGGGAAGTGTACTCTTTACCGATGAGAGCAGATTCCGTTTGCAACCATATTCTCGGAGAATATTCATATGGAGAGAACGTGGAAAAATATGTTAGGGCTGGTTAATGAATGCTCTAATTTGGCTTGGTCTCGTTTGGGATGGGGACTATTTTTTACACCGCCTGTTCTGTTTTATATCATTGTTGTCTGTTAATCTTCCTTTGTACATATTTTAATTCATTAGACTTGGCGCTCTTTGGCCCTTCGAGGCCCTTGCGCCAGTAAACACTAACCAACCAACCAATCGGGACCATTTCGGAGGTGATGTTTAGGCCAGAATCTGTGCCGATAAACGATCGCCACTCCACATAATAGCAAAGATAAACCGTTGAGGTCTAACGGCTGCCCGATATCTCGACGACATCCTGGATTCTTGTGTTCGTGTTTTTAAAAGTACAGTGTGTCCAGATTTCTCTGTTAATGGACGACAACGCCAGACCTCATAGAGCCTTATTGGTCAATCTTGAAAGCGAAGATATTGCACGTATGGATTGGCCGCTTCAGTCACCAGATCTAAATCCGATTGAGCATGTTTGCGACATTTCAGGTCGTCGAGCTGATGTTCTCTCCCCCTCCTTCTTACGGTGTTCTCTTCTGGAATAATCTCTTCTGGAATAATGGGACTTAATCCCACAGTCTCTTATGGGCATCCCCATTCAAAGCATGGTTCGGCGCCGTGAAGCTTGCATTGCTGTCCGTGGTGATCACATTCTATATTAAAGACAGCGTTACCATTTTTTTATTGCTGATTTATTAGATATCGATCCTTACCTAAATTCACTGATTTTTTTTTTCAAAGGCCAATAATTTGGGCGTATTTGCATACATCATAATTCTTTTGTGTTCATAAGTGTGAAACACTAAGAACCATACAGCATACATAAAGTTCCTTTCCTTATGTTCATTACTTTGTCAATTATTGTCTGCTGACTACATTTTTCGTAGTTGTTGCTCTGATTTTGAGCACTAGTACATACACTGAAGAGCAATTGAATTAGAGACAGCTGGCGTTATGCAAATGTGGTGTTGTGGGCGGCCCTGTAAACGGAAACGACATGACGTATGCAGCGATCCGACAATATAAGGAGTGATGCGACAGAAATCAGTAAGAGTCAGACGCAGTATGGGTAAGACGAAGGATCTAAGCGCATTTGATCGTGGGAAAATTGTCGGGTCCCGACGAATGGGTCACTCCATCTTGGAAGTCGTGCAGGCACTGGGATTTTCACGAGCCACTGTGTCACGGGTGCACCGTGAGTAAATGGAATCCAGTAAAACCATCCCTGCAAGGGCCAACTGCCGTGGACAACAGCGTGTGGATGAGCGGGGTCATCGTCGGCTAGCTCGCATTCTAACAGCGGATAGACGGGCCACAGAGCAAGAAATCACTCAACAATTTAACGCTGGTGCACAAAAACGTGTAAGCAGCCACATCATCCAGAACCATCTCCTCGCTATGGGGTACAAAAGCCATCGTCCCACGAGGGTACCGCTGCTGACCGCACATCACAGGGTGCAAAGATTAGCATGGGCGCGGAAACATCGCTACTGGACCCTAGACATGTGGGAAAATGTTGCCTGGACTGATGAGTCGAGATTAGCGTTGGTACATGCGGATGGCAGGATACGAGTACGGCGCAAACCACATGAAGCGATGGGTCCTTCTTGCCAGCTGGGTACTCTTCAAGCTGGTGGGGGTAGCATTCTCGTCTGGGGACTGTTTACGTGGACTGAAATGGGACCCCTAGTACGCGTGACATCGTCCCTCACAGGTCAACGTTACCGGGATATCCTGGACGACCATTTACTCCCGTTTGTGCGTCTTCAACATCCCACTGAAGACCTCATCCTGCAACAAGACAATGCACCGTGTCATCGCTCCCGAATTGTATCCGAATGGTTGGATGAACACTCCACCGACGTGACCTCGCTTCCTTGGCCAGCTAGGTCACCTGACCTCAATCCCATCTACCACGTCTGGGATGCCATCGAGAGAGCTGTTCGACGCTCTGACTACCCTCCATCAAATCTTCGTGAACCGTGGGAGCTTGTTCATGGGTTGTGGATCCGTATGGCTTCCCAACGCTTCCGGTGTCTTGTCGAGTCCATGCCGAGACGAATCGTCGCTGTCATCAGGGCGAAAGGTGGTGCTGCACGTTACTAGACAGGTATCTCTAATTCAATTGCTTTTCAGTGTATACCGTTAAATGTCAGAATGGAAAGTATTAATTCAGCATTGGCTAGCTTTAGCCATGAACAATATAATTCGCATAGTATCTAGTTTTGCAGATGAGCTTTTTCTAGCAAGCGAGTGCATATGTCTTTGGAATTACATCTGAGCTTTGGAAGACCCCATTTTAAAAATTCTATTTTCGTCTGATTACTGTTACACGACCAGAGTTTCCTTTGCATTTTCCAGCTTCTCTGATACAAAATTTACCATCTAGGCGACGAAATGTAATTTTTTTTTCTTATACCGAAATCTTATTTCCTCAGCAGCGAGACGCTTTTCCGGTTGCAAAATCGCTGTCCCATCTTCTTCATACGATATCAGATGATTAAATGCCTATACTATGAAGTAAGAAAGGAAAAACATGAATAAATGATGAACAGAATTTTGGACAATCCAGTTGTTGAATTAGCACATTCATATGGCTGGTTACTCCTCCGAGTATTAGATATGAACTAGTATTATGTACAAGTGAAACCTTTTCAGTGACATCACCCCAACGTCACAATTTCTCGGTTATCAAGTCGAAGGTTGGACGACCGCTGCATATCTTATCAAGCAGATGTACACGGTCCCTTGTTCCAAAAATCTCAAGATTTTTAACCTCGCCCCTACTGACAAAGGCACCTCCATAAATGCTTCTAAGACGTAAGTGAATATTCTTTCTTAGCCATTAGGAATAAAAGACATATAGAAAATGTTTATGTTCTGATCAGAATTTTCTTATTAATATCTTTTCCATCCTTTTTGATATTGTAGAACTAATTTCACTATTTCGATATAGCACGAAACTTTAGGACGACCTGCGTAAAAGGCGAAAAAACAAAAACAAAAAAACTGTGGTTTCCTACTATTATTCGTGATGCCTGGCATATCACGACTAATAGTAGTAGGAGGAGTAATTGCAGCAGCTATAAAAATGAGCCTCTTAGGGAACGATGCATTCGAAGTATAATCGCAACTAAATCTTTTCGATATCTACTTTTGAGATATGATATCGAAGTGATTTAGCTGTAGGCTTCTCTTGGCAGTTTACTTGAGCAATCAAGGGGGACAGTCGGCACTTTAATGCCCATCTACATTAAATTCCACTTCTACAGGTAAGATCTCTATATCCAAGTTCTATTTAACATTCCTAGGTCGCCCTAGGGAAAAAACAACAGGCGGCCTCAACAGCGCTCACTCGAATGAAGTAAGCAGCTGTCTGTGATAGTGGGAATTGCTGCCATTTGCAGAATTTGATTGACATACTTGTATTTTGTAGTCTGAGGAACTGCTGAGAGTCATGCAATGTGTCTGTCAGGCGGCTGATCGCATCGTTCACTGACGATGACATATTACTCTCTTCATGGTGGTCAGGTAATGGCCCTCGCAATTTCAGACTGCTAATGGCAGTTCAGCATTAGAACACTTTTTCAGAAAATCTGACGCTATTCCATCAGTAATAACGTCGAATTCGGAAATATATTAAGCTTTATTTCTTCTATTTTTTGTGTCACTCATATTCTTTGGCAGACGAGCAAAACAAAATATAACCTTGCACAACATGCTTGCCGCCCCGGTGCCTGATTAGTTAAGGGGAGCGAGCTTCTGGCTAATCATTCAAGTGGGTGGGTTCGAGTCCCGAATGCGGCATCGGTGGTGTGCTTGGCCTAGTGCACTGGTTCTATGCCTTCCCTGACCCGAAATCAAGGACGGACGTTAAAACCTAAGGAAGAAGCTCGTCGTTTTCTTACATCAAAACACCCACATAGGCGGTGGAACAGCTTACGCCGGGTCAGTACCTTTGAATCGTTTATTTGCAGGGACGTCGCCAAGGGTATGCGAGGGTCGCCTGAAGCCCACCCTGAAATTTTCTTGCCCACCCAGTTCAAAAAGGGCCATTTTTTCAGTATATTTAACTTTAAAATATAATCTGGACTTTAGCAAGTAATAACTCTTGTGTTTTATTTCATGTAGCCCTACGTATTTTCCCGTAGGAAGTGCGTACTTTACTTCTCCGTAGAAAGGTTAACAAAATAGCATCCGTCGGGCCACCAAAACTCAATTGCCCCCACTCTTCCAGTTCTTTAGTTTAAGCCACTTTTTTATGTTTGCGTGGCCAGAGAGGCTAATGAGGAGGGTGGATAGGAATTAACTGAGGAGGTCTCTACTAATTGCTCTGCTGTTTGTTTTCCTTACAAAATAGTGGAGTCTAAAGATACAGTAGAGCTCTTAAAACTGTCCCGTGACGGTGAAAGTGCAGGGAGTGGCTCACGACTGCTTTGTAGGAGAGGAGTACAAGACAAAGTCGCTGGCTGGAAGGAAGTAAATGTTAAGGAGGGGGGGAGGTATAGTGTCTGCGTGGCACGACTTAAAATTTGATTTAGGTAAGCCAACACGACGTTTTCCTTTAAACTGTTCAAGTACAATATTATTTTCGTAAGCAAAAATGCAAAATTTTGGAAAGCAATTTAAGACAATGCATTCAGAGCAAGCAAAAAGTTGAAGGTGATATTCCAATAACACTTGTATCTTACACCAGTAGCGTAACTAGTCAGACCCGTGTATGTGTATGTCCAGGTGTGTGTGTAGGGGGTGGGGGATTGCTCAAATTCCTTTGTAGCCGGTAGTGAAAATCATTACAAATTCGTTCTTTTAGTGTTTCATAAAAAAATTTGCTGTCAAGCTTGCCCCACCAAAAATAATGCTCGCCCATCCTGATTTCGAAGTCTAGCGACGTCCATGTTTATTTGTTTCTTCACCCCCTCCCTCAATATGTGCGAGGTTGTTATCATGTGCAGTGTAAGATTTGCTAGACCCCAGGTCATTAAAAAATAAGTGTAAATATGTATGCCTATGTACATTCATTCCCACGTGGAATTTCTTTCTTCGCGCCATTTTCGGGCAGAGCGGACGAAATCAGCAGGATTAAGGCAGATGCTGTCAGATACACGTGATTAGCCGAATTACAATCGGCTTAATATATGAAGTGTACAATCGGCTTAATACATGAAGTGTATTGTACCTGTCTTGTGTGGCGATGGGATTATCTCAAGGGCGCGTGTTAAGGAGTGAAACTCAAACTTAAGGGGGTGACAGATTGTCCCACGTGAGGGAGATTACCTCGGAAACCCGATAGCGGAGCTTTTCTGAAGTTTTAGAGAACGGGCTTTTGACTTTGGAAGTGGAAGCGAGACAGACAGGACCGGGGTTTAGGAAAGAACGGTTGGGTCTGGGAGTTGACGTCGGAGACGATTTGTTTCTGGAGAGTTATTGGTATTGCGTCGCGTAGCTGTAGCGGGTGTTTACAGAAAACAAGAAGTTAGAGTCTAGGGTCCATGTAGCAACGGGCGGTGACCAAGCCAAATTAGAGCATTCATTAACCAGCCCTTAGAGCCAAATAGTTTTAGTGAAATAAACTGTTCGTCTTTGTTAGTGTTAAAAAAAAGGGGGCCTGAATTCCATTTTTCTTCGAATGCCAGATTCAACTTTGGAAAACAAACCAAATAAAATTATGTGACGGCTCTCGCTGGATCCCGGCATATGTTGAAAAAGAGCTAGAAAGGAGCGAGGGTCGTTACATGCAGGTTACGTACAGTCATTCTTATATGCGTGTGTGGTAAGTAAATTGTGTGGCTTAGATGGTGGCATACATTTCTAAGGCATTTCGGAAGTGATTATCAAACTTCCCGGACGTTGTATCACACACCGAGGCTCAAGTAGGGAGCGTTGCAGGGAAGAGGGCGGAGGTTAGTGATCGAATTTCCACTGTCTAGACAGTGGTCAAGGACGTAATAGCAATGCAGTAACGTCAATACTACGCTGCTACTACATTTCATACAAGGTAGTTTCGAAAAGTCCTCGGAAATTACTTTTTAAACAGAAAACAATAACTACCGTTACTTACACCACCTTTTCTTCGAAATAGTTTCTTTGGAAAGTCACACATTCTTGCCAACATCCGTAAAGCTGTTTGAAGCATTAACGGAATCCATTCTTTGAAACCACTTTCAGCGCCTTTGTCGCAATTTTTCAATGACGTCACTCGCGAGTCGTCCTTTTAGAGCAGATGTCAATAGAAGAAACAAGTAAAAATCGGATGGTGCCAAGTCAGAAGAATATGGAAATGTTCCAGTGACGTCATATTGAGCTTTACGGAGTATTATTTAACCACAAGGGATCGATGTGCAAGCGCATTGTCATGAAGAAATCAACTGTTTGTTGCTCATTCTTCCAGACGTTTCCTTCGGATTACATCCTCCCTAACGTGACGGATGATATCGACTTACATTTCAGTCCTCCCATTATGGAATTAAAAATTCACGTACGTTTCCATTCCTCTCATTATGGAATAAACTTATAATGGACAAGGGCCTAAGAATGAAAGAAATCTTCCATCATTACTTTTCCTTTACTTTGCCCAGACGGGGTTTCTGTTTTCGATGTCGTGGCGATGTTGATTTCCATTCACAGGATTGACGTTTCGTCTGTGGACCGTACAAAATACACCATGGCTCGTCTCCTGTGGTTATGTTGCTTAGAAATTTGTCGTCTCCATCAGTCACAGTGATTAGGCCTCCGGCAAAGGTAATGAGTGTTTCTTGTTGTTCGGGAGTCAGTATTTTTGGAACCAAGTGTTGACAAACTTAATACAAATTCAAATCATTTTGGAGAATGCTGTGAACATTTCCAATTGACATTCCTACTACTTCTGACCATTCTATTTCCTTTACAGTTTTGCTTAAGTCACCCCGGATAATGTTGCGTACGCACTCAATCATTTCGGCAGTTGAAGGGATACACGGGCCCCTGCAACGCGGATAATCATCGACACTTAGACGGCCATCACGGAACCGCTTACGCCACCCATAAGCTTGCGACTTCATTGTCATTTCACCGTATGCTTGGGTAACATCTCTGATTAACCATGCTTGTGAAAACACGAATTTGACGGGGATCGAAACGGCTTCTGCTCGCCCTGGAGTGAGTTGTTCTAATCGACTGAACTACACCGACGGAATGTATAGCTTCAGATTTTTCCTCTTGACACGTGTTTCACCTCTGTATCATTCCCCTCTTAATTTTCTTTTTTTTTTTTTAAGCGAAGAAAGAACCTTTCATTAATTCCAGACGATGTGTGGAACGAACGTCACACATTTCTAAAAGAAACCAATGGCTAGTGGATCCATTTTTTCGTTCGGGGGCCAATGTGAAAACACAAATTTGTCGATGACGGGGATCGAACTCGCGTCTCCTCGCTCCGGAGTGAGCTGCTCTAACCGACTAAACTACACTGACGGAATGTATAGCTGCAGATTTGTCGTCTTGACACGTGTTTCAACTCTGTAGTACGTCACATGCTAATCAGAGATATTATTTTAATGAACTGAAAGATGTTCTTCGCAGGGACGAAGAAGCAAAGGACCTGTGCCATTTTTTTAAAAACAGTCAAGAGAAATTTCTTTTACTTTGCAAAGCATTGTGGCATGTGTTTTTTATATTCAAGAGTAAACAATTCAAGTAATTATAATTTTTGTGTGCCTGAATTCTTAATTGTTATTTATTTGCTTACTTATGTTTTGTATTTTCATAGAAATCTGAAAATGTCATTAGACACTGTCATACACTGCAGTCACGTGTTTTGTGTGTGTGAAGATGAGGCATTTCAAAGAGGTTGACTTTAGTTCTCTAAAAGAAAAAAAATTGCATTATATGACTAACTTTGGCGTAATTGTTTTGTAGTGTTACGCCAAAGTCAATTGTAATACTTTCTATTGATATAAAACTGGGGGCAATCATTTTAATTACAACATCCACATTTGTGTTAGACGCAATAAAGTGCAATAACATTCGTTTTACGAAAAATATAAAACTACCTGTGGGTTACAAAGAATTTAAATTATTAAAAAAGCCCATAAAACCAAGTTGTGGAATTAAAACTATAAGTAATTGAAATCTAATAGATTTTCGCAAAAGGGCCTCAAAGATTTTTTGCAGGGGAAGGGGGGCCAGTTTTTCGGAACACTCCACTTCATAAGCGTTGGCATTCTTACATCAGTGTCATCTTAGCGTTCTTCATAAAGGCGCCAAATTAATGTTTACTCTTAAGCGTTCTTTGCATAAATATACGTATATATTTTATTTCCGTGTGCGTGACGTTCTGTACTTGTTGCTATCTCTTATGTAAATTTCTTTTATCTCTCCTTTACATTATTCGAACTTAACTTCATATCTGAACTCCCAATAGGTTTTCTTGATGTGGCAGCAATGGCAGCGGGTCACAGTGAAGTAAGATACATAAAATCATGCATGAATATCAGAAAAGGAAAAGAGAGGCCAGTGTCGTAAATAATGCCCGTAAGAAGGTGTGGGCTAAGAAATTCTAATCACCCCACCATATCCAAAATTCAACAGCAAATTCAGAGCTTGTAATGCGCATGGCAGTTTCCCACTAAATGATGGTGTGAAGACCCATCCTCCTACGAACATCCCCATATTAAGATGATTCTGAGTATGACAAGAGTCGAAATCGCGAATAGCGGTGTGGTTAAAAGGTTAACATGAACTTTAATTTACAACATCATTACAGCAGTAGTTGCACTCTTTTTTCAGTTTTTATTGGCTTTAGATGTATCAGAATTTATTTAAAACACAGAGGAAAAGATATACACTGTATTTTCAAATATTCTTAAAATTTACGACTTACTCAGACTGTATTTTAGGGCATATAGCAGGTTTCATGGAGTTTTACAACTTAAATATTGTTCGTCCAGGGATTTCTTAAATTCTATTGCACGAGTTATTAGATTTCCGAGTGACTTTTCCACGACAAAGAACGGGATGTATTTAATCTTCGTTAGCTACTGCATGTTTTGTGCATGTACAGAGGAAAGACATCATCACTCTGTAGCTGAGTGCGTCATCAGAATTAACCAGCGAAGTGCAGTAAGAGTCAATAATGTGCATACAATCAGAACCTCAGTTAGCCGTTTTTCATTCGTGCTCAAATCTTTTTTAATCCGTCACCAGAATCTAAGGATAAGAAGAACCGACCGTCGGTAATTCAGGGTTTCTGATTCCGAAGAATGCCATCAGAATGAGCACAATAAATTAAGTGGGGTTAGAACCAGAAGTTCATCTTGAGAAATACAATGGGATTTTTTTAATGTGCCCATTTTCACCGACAGAAATAGGATTGGGTCACATTGTTTAAGGGGATTCCTCATATAGTTTCACTAGAAAACAAATTCGTCCTGCATAATCGCGGTTTCAGACAGTAACATGAACTTCGCTGCCTAGTTTTTAGGAGGGGGCAAACCGATATTAAAAAGAAACAACAACCCGTAAACACTATATGCAGATTTCCAATGGGCCTTCTTTTTTATCTAAAAGTTTTTACCATATACATACACCAAATAGTTGGATTTAATTGAAAACTAGAAGACCCAAAAATTATATAAAAGAGATGGGTAAATAAAATTAGACAACATGTTGGAACAATAAGGAAATTCCTTTGTCGTTCTTTTGCGTGTAAAATGGGAGTGGAGTGTTTGATTTAAAGCTAGTTGTATAAATACGACTAATCTTCAGCAAAAAACTTGGAAGACAATTCTACTAGCTGAAGCATTTATGATCGAAAAAACGTGCAATCTAAACTTACATTAATAGCCCAGCTATTTTGCCTTTTGCTTGGAAGAGCGTGATTAGATCAGATCAGATGATATGTAGAGGATTTTAGGAAGACAGTGTCTGACCCCAGGTCTTAAACAACCTTTAGAAATAGGAAGCTAGGAGATTTGGGCTAGAGTGCCCGATAGGAAAGCGACACGGAAGCGAGATAGAAAAGGGGAGGAAGACGCCCTTATTTATTACCGGGGGGCAGTACCCGGAGTCCGACGGCTTAACGTGCCCATCCGACGCACGGCGGATATTTAGTGGTTCGAGCTTTCGTACCTGCCCAGGATAGAACCTGAGGTCCCTCCGTGGCAGTCACAAACGTTGACCATTAGGCCCCCCGCGGCCCATGAGCCTGATTAAAATTGAAAGTACTGTCTGAAAGCGAAAAAGGAGAAAACGAGAAAATATCCAGCAAAGCTTAGCCTAAGAGAATGAAATTACATCCGATAGATGCCGCCAGACTGAAGCTGATGACATGTACACATAACCCTAATGTGCACAAGCACACCGACTGAGATGAGACTACGTCGGTGTCATTTCAGTTGTATTTCTTCTGCTGAGGATGCCGGGCTGTTTCCTCGAGTGAAACGCGTACAGAGTTTGACTCGGACTGGAATGGAAGTGGGGCGAGCTCAAGTGTCACCCGGTGGATCTTTTGGTGTCGTACTTGGTGACTCATCTTTGTAATATACTCATCATAGCTAACTTTGAGTTTGATATATTTTTTTATTATTATTTAATGAGAAGTATTTATAACTTAAAGTCTAATGAAGTATACCTTCAAGATTGTGTCGGCATTACGTTCAAAACTGTTCTCAGAAGATTTTAACATTCAAGCAGAGCTGACCAACATATTCGTATGCGGATAAAACTTATAGTGCAAATGCACTCAAGGAAGAGCCGTGATATCGCTGGGTGAAAGGATAACAGCAGTATAATCTTCCGGGACAACATACCAACAAGGTAGGAACTTTGAACATGTAGAACTCTTGAAATATCTATTATTCAGTTTTAATTTGTAAAATAATATTTTAGCATGACTGTATAATTGAGCTCCTCCCAACAATTAAAGTCCTTAATAACGTGAAGAACAGAAGTTTGCGTAACGTTTGCTACTAATACTGTGAACATTGTACCCACGTAAAACTTGCATTTCATCGAGAGATGAATTACTGGAAAATGCATTTATGTTAAGCTAACCTCTTTGCAACATGTGCTTACAGAAAAATAAAACTTAAGGGCTAAAATTTGTTTCGAGCTACAGCGTGCGTTTCTTCTAGACAACTTTACACACTATGTAAGTTATAAGTTCACTTACTTCTGAGTACTGCCTTCACATTTGGGGTAGTACACCACAGTAAACCTTAAAACTTCTTGATGCTGGGAACAATGTTTCTTTCAGGCATACATCCGGGGTACGAAGCCCTCCCGAAAACGACCATTCGCCCCATCCCCCGGAGACATTTTATGTTACCCAGCAAAATTGTAATAAATTCAGGCTATAAACAAAAAGTTAGTTTCGTTTTTTGATGTTACAAATATTTCTCCGGTTATATATTTTTAATATTTGTTCAAGAACATAGTTTATTTTGCTAAATAGTGTACCGCGCATGCCGTTCTTCAAAATATAAGAAGTAGAAATTTTGAAGATGTGAATCCGTTTTCTGGTGTAAATATGACATGGATGGTAAGTCAGATAGTATCCGAAAAGATGAAAAATTCGTCGTCCTGGAGTAGGAATCGAACCCGCGTCTCCCGGATAGCGCTCGAGTATGCTAACCACTACACCACCTAGAACAACCAAGTCTCAAGTTTCCGATTTATTTGAATATAACCATCACATATATTGGTTATATTTAATATATGTGATGGCTATATTCATATATTGTGGTTATACACAGTGTGGCAAAGAATTTTTAAGACTGGGTCTGTAAAATGAAATAGAAACAAGAAATTATAATTTTGTTTTGGTTTGTTATTCAAATTAAGTCCCTCCGGCTTCAATACACTTGTTACAGCGATTTAATAATGATTCGAATGCCTGTTCCAGTTCACTTTGCGGAATTGCCCCCAAAGCACGCGTCGAAGCTGTTTGTATGGTCGAAATATCATCAAAATAACACTCTTTTAACGTCATTTTAAGTTTTAGGAATAAAGAAAAGTCGCAGGGTGCTAAATCAGGCGATTATGGTGGATAATTCAACACACAGACGTTATGTTTTGCCAAAAATCTACGAACAAGAAGTGAGGTGTGACTGGGTGCGTTATCGTGCAACAAACACCAACTGTTTTCATCCCGATATTCTGGACGAATGCGACGAATTCTGCCCATTAAACGCCTCAAAACATTTAAATAAAACTCACCAGTAATTGTTAGTCCACTTGGAACAAATTCTTTGTGGATAATACCCTTACTATCGAAGAATGTAATGAGCATTGTTTTGATTTTCGATGGAACTTTTCTTGTTATTTAGGCTTGTCGTGAGTTTTTTTACTTCCATTCCGCACTTTGTTTTAGAATCATATTGAAAACACCATGTTTCATCACCTGTAACAATCGATTTTAAGAAGTTTGGACTATTTTCAGCGACTGAAATGATGTCTCTGTAATGTGGTGCACTTCTCCTTGATTTTTGTTCATTGGTTAACGTGTACGGAACAAATTTAGCACAGACTTTTGTTTTGCCCAAATCTTCATGCAGGATGGTTCGAATCGTTTCTTTGTTGATGTTTAAAGACTCTTCCATCATTCTTAGTGACGCACAACGATTGTTTGCCACGAAATCACGCACTTTTTCAACAATCTCGGGTGTCCTAGATGAACTTGGTCTTCCGGTATCCTTATCATTCTCTAGCGTATCTCTTCCATCCAAAAAACATTTGTGCCACAGGAATACATTTGATCTGCTTAAACAAAGCACACCGTAAACTTGTTTCATCATTTGGTACGTTTCCGAGGCACTTTTACCAAGTTTAGCGTTAAATTTAATAACAGCCCTTTGTTCCATCTTAATAATTCGACATGAAAAAGTTTACTTCTCAAATGAATGGCCGTTTCGTTTGAGTTACTTTAACAACTGCGCAGTACTTTTGGCAGAAAGCAAGCAGATGGTCACGGTTTATAACGCATTTGCAATTACACTGGTGGTGCCACTGTAGGCTGAAATCTAGTGCCAGTCTGAAAAATTCTTTGACGCACTGTGTATTCAAATTAATCGGACACTTGAGACTTGGTCGCTTTGGGTGGTATAGTGGTTAGCATACTCGGGCGCTATCCGGGAGACGCGGATTCGTTTGCCGCTCCAGGACGACGAAATTTTTAAGTTTTCGGATATTATCTGACTTACCATCCTTGTAATATTTACACTAAAAAACGGATTCACATCTTCGAAATTTGTATTGTATGATGCAATCCCGTATTCTATTCATGACAGAAGTAGACTAGTCATGCCTCATAGTCAGGTAATCGCGTTTCAGGAAAATGAGTGTGTTGAATGCATTTTAATAGATAAAAATTTTAAGCCAGCAGAAACCAGCACTCACACCCTGCCCCCCCCGTTTAACTGGAGAAAGTTTGTTTTTGAAATGTTTGTAGAAATAATTACTATATATATAGTAATTACTTCTTAGTAATTTAAATAGCAATTACTGTATATAGTAATTTAGTAATTACTTCTACATACACTGACGGGAAAAAAATCCCAACACCAAGAAGGGGTTGTGTTAGATAAACGACAGTTGGTAGGCGGTGAGAGTACATCTGTAAGATGACGTCTATGCAAATTTCGCGCTCGGCGTATACGTGTGGCGCTAGTAGCGCCCCTCGGAACATGCAAAGCAGGTTTGCTGTAAATACGCACTGTAACGTTCGTGAGCGTTAGTTATCGTTCAGATTCGACGTAGGGTGTTGATGTTTGCCAAGAATGCCTTTAAGAAGACGAAGAAGCCATTATCAACAGCTCACGGAGTTTGAAGGAGGTCGTGTAATAGGGCTACGAGAAGGTGGATTTTCTTTCCGCAATATTGCAGAACGACTTGGCAGGAATGTAGCCACTGTACATGATTGTTGGCAGCGGTGGTCAAGGGAAGGTACTGCCTCAAGAAGACCGGGTTCTGGCCTGCCACGTGGCACTACTGAGAGGGAAGACCGCCGTGTACGGCGTATGGCCGTGGCGCATCGTACCGCGTCTGCGGCAGCAATTCGAGCTGCAGTTGCCACCACAGTGACACAACGAACTGTTACAAATCGGTTACTTGAAGGACAGCTCCGAGCCAGACGCCCTGTAGCGTGCATTCCACTTACTCCAAACCACTGCCGTTTGCGACGTCAGTGGTGTCAAGCTAGAGCTCATTGGAGGACGGAGTGGAGATCTGTTGTGTTTTCTGATGAAAGCCGGTTCTGCCTGGGTGCCAGTGATGGCCGTGTGTTGGTTAGAAGGAGGCCAGGTGAGCGCCTGCAACCAACCTGTCTGCGGCCGAGACACCCTGGACCTACACCTGGAGTTATGGTCTGGGGAGCAATCTCCTATGACAGCAGAAGCAATCTCGTGGTTATCCCACTCACCCTGACAGCACAGTTGTACGTCGGTCTGGTGATTCAACTTGTTGTGCTGCCATTCATGAACAGCATTCCAGGGGTGTTTTCCAAAAGGATAACGCTCGCCCGCATACCGCTGTTGTAACCCAACATGCTCTACAGAGTGTCGACATGTTACCGTGGCCTGCTAGATCACCAGATCTTTCACCAATCGAGCACGTATGGGACATCATTGGACGACAACTCCGGCGTCACCCCCAACCAGCATTAACCGTCCCTGTATTGACCGACCAAGTGCAACAGGCATGGAACTCCATCCCACAAACTGACATCCAGCACCTGTACGACACAATAAATGAACGTTTGCGTGCTTGCATTCAACATTCTGGCGGTTACACCGGTTATTAATGTACCAGCATTTCACATTTAAAATGGCTCTTCTCGCGCTTACAATGAGCTGTGATCTTGAAACCTTAATCAATTAAATATGTTACCTATACAAATGTATTGCCGCCATTTCATTCCTCTACAACTATGTTTTCGTGGTGCTGGGATTTTTTTCCCGTCAGTGTATATACAGATATATATGTAGATATAATAGTTAAAAAATATATATCAAATATGAAACAGTAATTACTGTGTTATAAGACCTCTCCCAACATTGTCAACCATTATCAATCCACTGCTGGACTAAGGTCTTTCCAAGCCATATATATATATAGCAAATGGAAAACTTGCCCCCCCTTCCTCCGGTCAAAAAGTTCTGAAAGGAGCACTGTCTGTACAGAAAGGAGCACTTTCCTCCCAATTAACAGGATTTTACCGGAAGATCTGCGTGTCTTTCCCAAAGGCTATAATCGTTTACCCGGATCTTCACGTTTTCCTCCGCGTAAAAAGAAATACATATGCGATGAACACTTAAAAGAATATAAGCACACACATTTCCTATAACATATTAGTTTATTATTTTGCGTCGATATCAATACTCAGTACAGAATTTATTGCAGCAACTATATCATTTTTTAACTGGCAATTTCGAAGACAATCTTTAATGAAATCGACTCCAGTCGTTATTCGAACACGGACGACGAAACAATATCCGTGTTCCAGAAATGAGAGACGTATCTCCGATTTCCCGTCTACTCTGACACGCCGTCTCACATGAGAAATTAAGGAAGGTCAAATTAAACATGAGTCACATGAGCCTGTAATAGTTCCATCAACAACATTATCGGACACCAAGCAACACATACAAAATAGATCACGATATAAACGATCTTGCTAAGAAACAAGCAACACGTGCAAAAGGCACGCGCTTGTCCTTAATGGTTCACGTTATATGCATTTTTTGCCCTTATTAGTTTTTGCGGGATTTTTACTTTATCAAGTGGGTAGCAAAGCCTCAATTATAGCATTAGCCAAATAGCATAATTGCCTCCATAAAGGAAGGGGCATTAAAATCTCACAAAATGCTCTCGTATTTAAAAGAAGGGGGAAAGAGGGGGGGGTGCATACATGCCGAATGGCATGAATACTTCGTCTCCGGTGGAAAGGTAGGTGGAGGTAGAATCGGGTCTAGATGATGGTACGATAGTGACGATTTTCGGCAAGTGACCGTGCTTAATCTGATTTCAGTGGAATTCAAAGAATGAGGTGGAAGGAAAAGATGGTGGGGAGGGGGGTAGAGGGAAGCGTCGAGCGGTTGTTATAGTGGAAAAAGAGAGGGATAAGAGGGGGGAGAGGGAGTTGTAAGACGCCAGCGGATGAGGGGTAGCTAGAGGCACTCTTATGATTAATGATCTTGTCGATGCTTCTTCACCGTTAATTTACGAAGGTTCTTCAGGAAGAGCTCGAGATTGCGTCTGACTTTTGTTTGCTGACAGACGGAGAAAATTTAAGAATGATGCTGGACGCGGTTTCCTTCTCGCCTGCTATTTATCTGGGCTTTTGTTTGGTACTCAACAGCTGAATCACTGAATGAAGTCTTCAAAGTAAAGCCGTATTAGCATTCGGTGTCGCTCCTTGAAGCGCAGGGGACACAACATTAAAGGTAGGGGAAAAAAAAAAAGAATTGTAAAAATGAGCCTTTCTTTTCTTCGTTTAATATTTAGAGGAAAAAAAGGAGTCACTATTTCATCAGTTCAGATTCCTTCAGGCATAAAATTTTGCATCCAACATCAGCGATTAAACTTTTCTTTTTTCATGCTGTGGATCCTTTTGCTGACCGGTCATCCTGCTGAAGTTAACGTGGGTGGAATTTAAAACCGGATTAAGTATTTTCACAGCTCTAAGATGCACATGACTTCTAGATCAACTTTTAGTCAGCCATTACACTCTTTATTGAAAGGAGCACCGGGTGTCGAAATCACTACTTTTTTTTTTAAACGCGATTTGCTTTAAAACATAAAGGCACTACACTCTGTCCATCTGATGAACGGCTGCGGGTGGCCTAGTGGTCAACGTTCGTGACTGCCACGGCGAAGACCTCGGGTTCGATCCTAGGCAGGTACGAACGCTCGAACCACTAAATATCCGCCGTACGTTGGGTGGGCACATTAAGCTGTCGCCGGGCGCCAGGTACTGTTCCCCCGGTGATAAATAAGAGCTTCTACCTCGCTTCCGTGTCACTTTCCTATCGGGCACTCTAGCCCAAATCTCCTAGCTTCCTATTTCTATGGGTTGTTTAAGACCTGGGGTCAGACACCCCCTTCCTAAAATCCTCTACATATGATCTCATCTGATCTCTGTCCACCTGATGAAGAATTGGAAGTTTCAGCTTCCGTTCGGAGGGGTTTAAGTCCCTCAGTTTTTTCCAAGGCTGGCTACTTGATGAGTAAAAAGCATGGCCGTAGCTACCGGAAGGGCAGGGAGGGCGATTACCCCCCCCAGAATGGTCATACCAGGGGCGCAATTTCATACTTTGAGGAGCGTAAGAAATAGAAATCAACAGTGTGAATAAATTTGCCGAACATTTTAACTCAATACAAATTTTGAAGCTGTGAATCCGTTTATTGGTGCAAACAGTCATGAATGATAAACCAGATAATATCCGAAAACTTGAAAATTTCGTCGTCCTGGACTGGAATCGAACCCGCACCTCCCAGTTTGCGCCCGAGTATGCTAACCACTACACCACAACCAAGTCTCCGATTAATCTGGATGGTGTAAACCCCTATTTCATTCATTTTAACTCAAAAACAAAGTTGTACACTTTAATATCTTCTTTTATAAATACTTTAGTTAGCCGCATACACTATCACGCGCAGCTAACCAGCGTACACAGCTGTGGACTACCTCATATGGATGCATGGAATTGTCAGAAACACTGGATGGAGGTACGTAAAACAATATACTGATATGCCTATAACCTCCGTGACCTTTTCAAACACGCCGTAGGGATTAAGAGCTGATTAGTCATTACTGCTCGGTCGCCGAAACTTACTCTCAGCTTTTAACCTTGAACGGAATTTTTCCAAGCCCTACTCCGAAAGTATCATCCTATTGTTACATTTACTGTCTAATACTTATTCGTTCTGTGCTGGTTTGTTTTCATTCTGCATTTCTGCACGTGTTGTTTGTGGGTCTTCACATAACTTTTACGTTTCGCTTGATATTTAAAACCATTGTCTCTTGGGTATTAACCTAATTTTTAAAATTTGCGTAAAATTATGTCGAAAACTGGAAGTTAGATTTTTTAACGTTCATAATACTTTCCTATACGAAGGTATGAGAAAGTAGGAACTGCTTATAATTTGAATGGAAGTAAGGAACTTTTGAACTCAAAGGGGCGTAATTTCAAGGCTCGCCCTCCCAAATAAGAAAAGCTGGCTACGTTCCGGGTGGAAAGTATTACTATTCCGGCAATTTTCTCACTTTCACACTACTCCAATTCAACTTAAGAGTGTACTGTTGTGAAAGGTAAGGTTGCTAGCTCACTGCGTGACCGTGGAACGAAGAAACGGTGTCACTGCGCGTGACACTCCGCTCCTGCTGTGTTATCGTACTTACGGCTTTCTGACTTAACCACAGCTCATTGCATCTTTTTTCTTTCAAAAGAAGCAATAGATAGGTATAGAACAGAATTAGGGTGGGAATGGGGTCCAAACTTCAAAGAAATGTTTCCCCTAGGGCAGCTTAAGAAGTCCCTCCCCCCTCACATTTCTCCCGGCTGCCAACTCTGTGTTGCGAATTTTGGACACACACACACACACACACACACACACACACACACACACACACACACACACAGCCCGGAGTAGGGAATTTGCATCACATTTTAGTGCTTTAAGAGTAAGAGTTTCATTGTTATTTGTGGTTTATCCGGACTTCGTTAGTTGGTGTTGGTTGAGTTATTGTGAAATATATCACTAAGTTTCTCTGAGATTCAGAGGTTAGCTCCACAAAAAAATACGAGAAATACGAACTACCAGATAATTTTTACTTATTGTTGTCGTATCAAACTTCTTCATTTTTACAGCGATCTTGACATACAACTCGGGCTTCACTGACATCCATCGCACACCGTACACAAGGTCTTCTATACTTCATACTCATAATTTTTTTCTCATGCAGACACTCCTGAATCTGATCCTCCCATGACTTTCTTGGCCTTCCTCTGCTTTTCCTTCCTCTGCTTTTCCTTCCTGCCATTTGGGCTAAAAGATTTTCTTAGTAAGCATCTTATCACTCATCTTTTCAACATAGCCAAACCACCGAAGCATATTAGTCTCCACCTTGCTAACAACATTCTGCTTCACATTACACAACACGATCAGAATGTGTGCGTAGACGAACGTTTTTTTTTCTACATTCCTCACTCGATCAGAACGTATCCTACCACAACCTCAATCGTAAGTAACTCATTTCTCCAGCGCACAAACGACTCCTATACCCAAGTTTCACTTTCATACAGTACACCAGAGTAGAAACAATTACACTTTCATACACAGCCATGCGGGACTCTCTTGAGAACCCATCATTCCTGTGAAAACCTCCAAAAGCAGCCATGACTTTCAATGAAGAATTCACTCGCCTACTAATTTCACCATCCAAAATTTGCTCTCTCTTTGTCAAATATGCTTCCTAAATACACAAACTCATTCACCTGTTCTATCACTGTGCCATTTAGACTTATATTACATTCAATACTATCAGTTCCTCTCCCAAAAACCATAACTTTGGGCTTTACCTTATTTATACCAATGCTACAATGATCGTGCTACATAACAAAGGTGACGTTGGGGATTTCAGGAACTGCAGGCCCATCAGACTCCTCCTTTCTGTGGTTTATAAAATCTTCACTAAGGTTCTTTCACATCGCTTGAAGGTAACACTTGATATGGCTCAACCAAGAGAACAAGCTGGATTCAGGAGAGGCTGCAGAACTGTAGATCACATCCATGTACTGAGAGAACTAACTGAAAGAACAAGAGAATATGAATTCCCATTATGCATGGCTTTTATAGATTATGAAAAAGCCTTCGATTCCGTAAAACCATCTACAGTTACAATGACTTTGAAATCGTGCGTTACTGAAAATGCATACATTAGCATTATTAATAACACCTATGAAGATGCAAGTGCAAAGGTTTGGATATTTAAGGATACAGCACAAATAAAAATTGGAAAGGGAGTGAGACAAGGTGACACCATATCTCCCAAACTCTTTAATGCAAACTTCCTTTCAATCATTGAACTGGGAAAACAAGGGGATAAAGATGAATGGAGATTATTTAACTCACCTTCGTTTTGCTGATGATGTATTCATTTTTGCAACTACCCCATCAGAGCTGCAGAGTATGATCCAAGAACTTGCTGACAAGAGTAAAGAAGTGGAATGAAAAATGAACTTTCAGAAGACAAAAGTGATGTCTTCTGAAAGTTCATTTACATGAAGCGAAATTTATCGATTGATGGAGAAAAGCTAGAGACAACCGATACCTGCATTTATCTTGGGCAGCAGATATCGAGTGAGGGTCACATCGATGAAGAAATTAATCGGCGTATAAAACTTGGATGGAGAGCTTTTAGAAGAAACAGTACAATTTTTAAGAGAAGTATGCTGTTAGGTCTTAAAAGAAAAGTGTTTAATCAATGCATCCTGCCAGTGCTTACGTATGGAGCAGAGACATGGACCTTAACTAAAAAAGGCATACAAAGACGGCAGACAACTCAAAGAGGGGTGGAGAGATGTATGCTTAGTGTAAACAAGAATGATAAGAAGAGGAACTTGCGGATAAGGAAAATGACAGGAGTGGACGACATCATGACCAGAGTGAAATCACTGAAATGGCAATGTGCTGGACATGTTGCCAGAAGAACGGACCGCCGATGAACAACCGAAATTTTAGACTGGATTCCGAGGGACAGAAAATGACCCAGAAGAAGATCCCATGGGAGATGGATGGATGAAATTCAAAAGCATGCTGGGGTGACATGAAGGAGACAGGGTCAAGACAGACAATTGTGGAAGAAATGTGGGGAGACCTTCATCCAGCAGTGGATTGAATGGTTGACAATGATGATGTATGCAATTCCTCTAAAGAGCCTGGACGTGGATGAAATCGATTAGCATTAGCATGTCTTGTAAAACCAGGTTTTGCCATCCCGGTGGCGCAATGGTCTAAGCGCTGGCTTATGGCCATTTTTCCGAGATGGGACCTGATTCGAATCCCTGTGAGACATGAATGTTTTGGTTTGTCTTACGGTACTGGCTCTCTCCCTTCCCTGAAACCAGTGGTCCTAAATTAGGGACGGGCGACTGCTTATAGCCCATTGAGTTGCTCATTGCGGTCGTTGCTAGCTTTTCCAAGGTCATTTTACTCGTATGATAACACAGTCTTGTGATTGACTCTTAAACCGGACTGAATGAGGAAAAATACATTTTAAGTGCAAAGATGAGCGGTCATACCGAATTAAAAGGGCAATATTTTCATTACAATCTAAACATATCGACCAGAAATACCACCCTTATCTCTGAGCTCAGTTGTACTGTTGTTTTAACCCGTTGTTGATCGCTACATATTGAACAACGCCAGTGGTCGGGCGTGAGAGGTTTTTTTTTTTTTTTTTTACACTACCTTTTTCTGCTATTTTAAGTAGTCTACTCAATAATAACACTTTAGAATTCTTTCTTTGCAAGAAATATATTTAATATGAATAGTTACAAATCAAATTAGGCGAAAAATGCACTCGTATCATCCTGTTATCTATAAAAATATAAAGCACAAACGCCAGGGGTCACTTGATGAGAAAAACTCCCACGTGACGCTAACGCCAGCGGTCACTTGACGAGAAAAATGTTCACACGAAGCACACGGGAGCAAAGAGTAGACAGTTTAAACGTCAAAGACGCGCCAATCCTCATCGGAACTGATAGCAGATTGTTGAGAAGATTCTAAAAGTCAGCAAGAGCGGAGCTGGTGCGCCCCCAGAGTCACCTCCAAATAAACGGCGCTCTTTATATGCGAAGCGTGAGAGAAATGCTCATAGCGCGGCCAATGACGGGTTAAGTAACATCACTCTCAAAATGAATTTTAGTCATCCGGCATTTCAGCTAGAAAAGAATACTTATAGATGACATACTAACTTATCATAATGATTCATTACACAGAGAACAGCGAATTTATCCTTCATTATATGTTTCTACGTCGTATGTTCGTTTTTTGACATGAAAAATGAAAAAATTAACGAAAATCCTTATTTCAAGGGTCCCGCCCTCGTGGGCTTCCCTGTACATCCACCCCTGAACATGCACGAACATTTATTTAATCATAGCATCCATACAATATCAAAAGTTCTGTTTCTTTTCGCTGTTTGATAAAATTCAGATAACAAATTGCACTTTTATATTCTAGGTACACTCCCTACTGGAAAACTTTTAAACTTTTTCTAGTCGAATGCAAATTTTAATTTTCCCTAGTCTTTCTCCGGGAAACGATAACTCATAGCCGTTGGTACTATCTTCCGAGGTAATAACTGACGAGCAGTTCTCAGAGAGAGAGAGAGGGGGGGGGGGTGAGTGGGATAAAGGGGAAGTGAGAAGGAGAGAGAGAGGGAGGAGAGTGGAGGGGGTAAAGAGAGAGGGAGATAGAAACAGAGGGGGAGAGGGGTGAGAGAAAGGGAAAGATAGGTAGAGGGGTTAGAGAGAGAGAGGGCGGAGAGATATAGAGGGAGAGAGCGAGAGTAGAGAGAGTGAGATAGAAACAGAGGGGAAAGAGAGAGAGATAGAAACAGAGGGAGAGAGAGAGAGGGGTGAGAGAAAGGGAGAGGGGTAAAGGGGTTAGAGAGAGAGAGAGAGGGGTGAGAGAAAGGGAGAGGGGCAGAGGGGTTAGAGAGAGAAGAGGGGGGAGAGAGATAGAAACAGAGAAAGGGAGTTTTGTTTTTATTTAATATATAAAATTGAAAGCTGGGTTTCCACTTAAAAGTAATAAAAAAATTCCCCAACTTTTCCATGTTCGCCAGGTGGTTTTAAATGTTTTTTCCAGAGTCGCGACCCTATCATATCGCAATGAATTGCTGCATTTCATTCCATTCATGCATTTTCCACCAAAGCGCACATTTGTAAAATCTTTAAGTAATTTGTTTTTATAAAATTACATGCTTTTCATTAATAACAACTAAATGCGCACATTATTTTCCGTACCATAATTCCATGAACTTTTATGAATATTACCCACATATAATTTGTTCATACATTCCTATAGAAACGGACCATGCGTAAGAAAAAATCTGTCAGTTGATCAGTTTCACTTTTTCTATTACACAATGCAGCTAAGCTTAATGATGGAATGGCTCCTGTTCAGAGAAACATGTCGCAAGAGAACCAACAGACAAAGAACTTTAATCCAGTTTTTGTTTGTTCTCTTGTGATGTGTTTCTCCAAGCAGGAGTGTGTCAAATCATTGTGCCTAATTGTTCCATGTTACAAATTTCTGCAGAAATTGAACAAAAACTAAAAAACAGGCAATTTTTAAAAGTCAAATTTTGCTAAAAGAAAAACGTAATGAAACTGAAAGTAAGATCTACCAAATTCTAGGAAGGCCGTAATTGCAAACAAAAGTTTGAAATCTGAAAAAAAAAAAAAAAAAGAAGTTTTAATAAAATATCCCTTGATTTTTACAAAAAAAAAAAAAAAAAAAAAAAAAAAGAGGACAATTTCCCCCAAGTTTTCCCTGATTTTGTAAACCATTTTCAAATTCCCTGAGAATTCCAGGTTCTCTCTGTTTTCCAGATTGCGAAAGAACCATGTGAAAGTAATAAAAAAAATGTAGATCTTCTCAATCCTGTGTAATCGACTGTGATTAAATATGGAAACAAATCAATCTGCAGCGGTTGAATAGACAGAATGACCCATAAACAATAGAGATAACGGTCTTGGAGCAACTCACAAGGAAATGCAATCGGAGCATGCTCAATTCATCAATCTCGTCTGCCGAAGAGGAACATGGGAAAGAAACGATGTTGCCAGATGCCGAAGCTGAGTTCGTCGCACAGAGACTTGGAGCAGGCATCAGCCGTCAGCACGCGTCCACGCTGAAGCGTGCAATTTTTGGCAGACTTATTTAGATTCTTATCTCCGGCCGGCTCCCATCAAACCTCCTGGAAATATCTCTTCGGCTCTTTGTTGTTGCTGCTGATGATTTTACCTGCCGCTCTTTCCGGTCAGCAGTAGTCACAAACACATGCAATAGCAATGAAAAAGAAGTGAACGAACAGAAAGGAAAGAAGAATGATGAGTGGCAGAGTGATGAAAAATTTAATGTAAACAAGCCAACCCGTTGTGATTGAGGTAAAGGGGTTTTTGTGAGTCATGAAGACCTCTCTCTCTCTCTCTCTCTCTCTCTCTTTTCCTCTGCTCTTATCGATGCACGGAATAGCGTCATGCCTTGTTTTCCGTACGTCGGTCGTTTACATGAGCTGTTTCAGATTGAAGGTATATGAGAAACGAAACATGAGATACTTTTCAATAAAAAATGAAGACGGTTAATTACATCTAGTTACGAGAAAGTTACAGTACATAGCAGAGCAAAGGGAGTGGGAAGACATGGTGCGCTAAGAAAACTGATATTTCGCCCCCTCCCCCGAATACTCAACAGAAAAAATCAACGTACAGTTTGCACTGCAGCAATGGTGGTGTTTGCAGAACATCCGGGGTATTTCGTAATGCTGCTTATTCCGGTAGCTTTCCTCCCACTAGTCCTGAGACAAGGAGCATATGGTTTTCTCATTTTGGTTATCATGACCAAGAACCAAAATTTGTTGGATCAGAAGATAAAGAATGAGAATAATGAAGTAACGAATAATAGCGCGCACCTTTCATTTCATCTGAATAGAAACGTATATTTCAACTTTATGCAAGAGTTCAACCCGCTCCCCCTTGAACCAAGTTTCTCTAGTTTAGATGAACTTTGAGATAGTCTAAGTGAGAGTAAGAAGAATCCTGAATGAGAGGCAGAATCAGAAAATGCCTAAATTAGTGATCGAGATCAGAGAAAGTCTCAGTGAAAATCAATCCCATTCCAAGTTTTGTATTTCTTGTGGCATGAGACAGGCGATAATTTGTTCTTAACAACGGAGTCTTTCTGGGATTCGAAATGCAATATTGGTTACTCTACGTTCAATCAAAAGAAGACTACTTCTCTCCAAAGGTATAGACAGGTAAGACAAGTTAGACAGGTCAGTGCTGTGATGGCAGAAATCCACATCGCAGAGCGATTCCAAAACCAAAATTAAAGCCTTATGTTTTGGATCATGTAATCTATCTTTCGCTCCGAATTTATTAATTAAAAAGTACGTGAGACAAATAAGTAATTCAATAGCAACCTGGTTCATTGGCGGTATTGAAAACATTTATTCACTGTTTGTAAAACCCATTACTTTGAGTTAGTTAGCAAAATTAGCACTTTTATAAATGCAAAGTTATCTGTACCTCAGCATTCAATCTGCAAAAACATCCGACATGTTACTAATCCAGAAAGTCATCATAACTTTACGGAGAACATTAATTTTCTTTGTCATTCATGAGATTACGGGAGATATTTCTTTCTGTTGTTTGCTTTTACATTTATGGACATCGCGTACGTACCAAACGGACTTTTTTTACTTAAGTTTTCGAGCCCCATTGGTATCTACATATATGTGCCCAACGAAGAAAAAAAAAGGCTGAACTTTTTAAGCAGGTAAAAAATCAGAACGTGGGGCGAAACAGTGTGAATAAAACGCAGCACAAGCAAGATAGAGAATTGCTGACGATAATTTATTTGTGTAAATATTAAACTGGAGCCCATCACTCTATTCAAAATGTAAAACATTTGGCATTTAACAACACTGGATAGAGCGAACATCGCTGGGGGAAATATAACGGTTACGGGGGAAATCTTCACTCCGTCTGCTTTCCGTTTTTGGAAATTTCCCCTCTATTTTCAAGCTGAAATACAAATATTTATGCCATGAAATGATATTTAACAATACTGAGCAATGGGATACAGCGAGAAAAAAAAAAAATTACGATTACGGGAGGATTCTTCACTCCGTCTAACTTCCGATTTCGAAAGTTTCCGTCCTCCGACGGGAAAAAGTTTCCCCTACCCCAATTGTGTTCAGTTATGCATCGATCTCGATAACCACACAAATGGAATAATCTCATGCCAGAATATTACAGGGAATTTTCGCGCGGTCTAACTTCCGTCTTCAGAAAAATTTCCTCCGTTTTCAAGCTGAAATGCAAATATTTGTGGAATAAAATAATATTTCACAACAATACTGGGCGGAAGGAACATTGCGGGAAAAGGAAATTAAGATTACGGGAAAAATCATCACTCCATTTAACTTACGCTCTCAAAAGTTTTGGAAGATGAAATATCGTCCCCTGACGGGAAACGAATCTCTCCCCCAACTAATTTCTTCAAAATTTCTTTTCAGTTTTGCATCGATCTCGAGAATGACCCAAATGCTGACGAAAAAGCGAAATTCCTCGAATCCGCTGAAGAATCTCATGTATGCATCTAAGGTCACAAGGAATCATCCGTCTCTCAATTAAAGACGTCCTAATTTACCATTCATGCCTCATCAAGGGCTCTACAGAGCCTTCCCGGATCGAACGGGCAGAAAACTCCTCCTCAGACCACTCGGACACAGGGCGTGGCCTAGGAAAATAAGTACAAGGTTTGTCCGGAAAGTAATGAGACCACTTTTCCTGGGCCAATCAGAAGGGGTGGAGTCTCCGGGCGTGACGCGTGGCAGGGTATGTTAGGTAACGATCGATGTCTCGTTAGTTGGCTCTGAGCTTTTACAGAGTGAGGATAGCTTGCGAAGTAGACAGCTGTGTGAGCGTCGCGTAACGGTCAAAATGCAGAAGAGTGTCGAACAACGATACGCAGTAAAGTTTTGTGTTAAACTTGAAAAATCCGTGACCGAGACGCTTGCTATGATACAGAAAGTCAACGGGAAGGATGCTTTATCGAAATCACAAGTGTTTCGGTGGCACAAAACGTTCACAGAGGGAAGAAAGAGCGTCGAGGATGAGCCACAACCAGGGCACCCTTCAACGTCTCACACTTCGAACAATGTGAAAAAGGTGAAAGCGGTTTTGGACTCTGACCGACGTCTGAGTGTTAGATTGGCAGCAGAGCACGTGGGACTCGCGAAATCCATTGTGCATGAAATCATCACGCAAGAATTGCAGATGCGGAAAGTTTGCGCCAAATTGGTTTCTAAGGTTTTGACCGATGAACTGAGGAACAACCGTGTGTCGATTTCTTTTGAGCTTGTGGACCGTGTGAGGAGTGAACCTGGTTTTTGGAGAAAGTGATTACAGGTGATGAAACGTGGGTCTTTGAGTACGATCCGGATACGAAAAGACAGAGCTCAGAGTGGCACACTCCCGAGTCTCCACTACCAAAAAAGGCTCGAATGTGCAAATCGAAGATGAAATCGATGCTCATTGTCTTCTTTGACCGTAAAGGTGGTCTCCATAAGGAGTTCGTACCACCCGGACAAACGGTCAACGCTGCATTTTACGTAGAAGTGCTTCAACGGCTGAAGAACAGAGTTGCGCGCGTCCGCCCGGAGATCACCAACACTTGGATTCTTCACCACGATAATGCGCCGAGCCATGCGTCGTTGAGAGTGAGAGTTTCTGGCGAAACACAACATGGCAACGTTGCCCCAACCTCCCTACAGCCCGGACTTGGCCCCGGCTGACTTCTTTTTGTTTCCCCGGCTCAAATCCAGCGAGAAAGAACACCATTTTGGAATTGTTATAAACGTGCAAACTGCCGCGACGAGTGCTTTGAAAGCGATCCCTGTTCCCGACTTCCAGGCAAGCTACGCGGCGTGACAGAACCGCTGGCAGCGATGTATTGATGTTCAAGGATGTTCTTTCGAGAAATTTTAATGTTATGTAAGTATGACTTTAATTAAACGTCTGTTATTGAATGAGCCATTACTTTCCGGACAGACCTTGTATGTATCAGTATCCCAGGTACTTTCGTTAAGATTCAATGAACAATGCCTGAATCGCAGGCACATAATTTTGGGTTATGCGATTTATACCTCTATTTAATCTTCCTTTTGAGTGTCTGTTTTCTTATGCAAAATTCGTTACATCATGGTTAATAATTTTCTCACTGAACGGTACATTACTTACCCGAACAGACTGTACATTTTGAAAACGCTGACAGTCAAAGCAACATAAAATGACAACGTTGAATGTGATTAGTGCAGGAGTTGAGCGGAGAGAGAGACAGACTGCTTGTAGATTTTTTCTTTTTTTTTTTGATTGGAGGTTTAACGACCACCGTGAGCAACTCAATGGGCTATAAGCAGTCTCCCGTCCCTAATTTAGGGTCACTGGTTCCAGAGAAGGGAGAGAGCCAGTGCCGTAAGACAAACACAACATCCATGCCTGACCGGGATTCGAACCCGGACCCCTTACGGACGAATGATCAGAGGCCATCGCTTAGACCACTGCGCCACCGGGGCGGCGCTTGTAGATTGTAGAGAGCTGATATAGTGAAAGAGATTGATGCCTGTTACACAGGGTTATTACAAATGAAACAGACAGTTTCAACGTTTTATAAAACCAAAACTATTTAAGATGTTGACACCCACGTTGCACCGTTTTGTAAGAAACTCTTGAAGTTTGTTACAGCAAATTACAGATGCTCGATGTCTGCACCCTCAGTCACGTGTCCTATATCAATGCGGTAGTCGAATTCTCGCCAAACACTTGTTAACGTATCTTCATCAACTCCAGCAATAGCTCTTGTGATAGGTTGTTTCAGATCAGCTAAATTAACAAAAAGGAGAGGGACGAAAAGCTTGTCTGTGACATAGCCACATGAAAAAAACAGTCACAGGGCGTTAGATCCGGACTTCGTGGTGGCCAACATGAGGGACATGTCGTCGCTTGTTACACGGCCAATCCAGCGCAGTGGAATATTTTCATAGAGGTAATTTCTTTCTTCCTGATGTCAGTGGGTGGTGCTCCATCCTGTTGGAAAATGAAGTTGTCACTGTCTTCTTGCAGTTGAGGCATCAATCAAATAATTAGCCTATCTAAGATATGAACTTTCTGTTACAGTGTTTTCTTGGAAACAGAAGGGGTCATACAAATTTTTGGGGAATATATCACAGAACACATTAACTTTTGGGGAATCCCGCACATGCTCCACTGTCGCTCTATGATTTTCAGTGGCCCCCACATGCGAATGTTATGTTGGTTAACATTCCCACTTATGTGGAATGTTGACTCGTCGCTGAAAATTAGATGATCACCAAAACAGTCTTCTCCAAAACGCTCCTGCGTGTCTGCGCAGAAATCGCGACGTGCGATTGTGTCTTCGTCACTTACAATTTGCAGTAACTGCAAGTCATTTTCAGCCGCTTCCTCAAAAATTTCCGAACATTCGGTTGTTGAATTTGTAACTCCCGATCCACCATCTTTGTGGATTAATTTGGGCTGCGTTGGTAAATGGCACGAACACGCTCCACTTGTTCATCAGATACACGTGGTCTCCTTGGACTTTTACGCAAACGTCGTATTGTTTCATATTTCGTGGGCTAGTCGTAGATGGATTGTCTATTCGGCGGTGATTTCTTGGAAGGTGTTCTAAAACGCCATTGAACAACAATAACAGAATTCGTGTTGCTTAATTCATGCATACAGAACGCCTTCGCCACAGCATTTGCGGCCATCTTGCCTGACTGGTCAAGTGACGGTGAAAACCTACATCTTTTAGTGATGCCATCTGTATAATAAAATCGTTACAATTGGTGATTGGAACGGTACATCGAGAGAGTCAATATCTTACATAGTTTTGATTTTATAATATGTTGGAACTGTCTATTTCATTTGTACATCTAAGTGAATCGACGTACGAATACTCGTATTGTTGTCATGTGATTGATATCTATGTTAAGACAAGAAACAGTTCATGTCAGTGAATTATATTGATGACCTTTGCTCTTCCAGTGAGTGGAAGAGCAAAGAACAAATGTCGTTACACATAAGTGCCGATTCTTTGTTTTTCTTTAATTTAACGATCAGCGTAAGCAACTTTATGAGCTATAAGCAGTCGCCCGTTCTAATTTAGACCATTAGTACCAGGGAAGGGAGAGAGCCAGTGCCCTAAGGCAAACACACCACCCGTGACTCATTCGGGACTGAAACTCGGTCCCTCTCGAGCGAACGGTCAGAAGCCAGCGCTTAAACCACTGTACCACCTAGACCACTGTGCTCAATAAGTCCAGAGTTAGCTAAGACTTAGTTACTGCAGAAATGAAATAAGTTCTCAATAAGTCCAGAGTTCGCTAAGGACATTAATTAATTAAATAACTACAAGAAACTTTAAAAATTCTACAGGTGTTAAACCTCAATTATTTTTTTTAACTCTTCGGGCAAATCTGCGTTGCTGCTTACTTCTTAGCACATCAAGCCACGGTTGCAGGGATAAAATAGTTTTGGGCAACAAAGCTCGTTTTCTAGGTGAAGCAATGTTTGGTAAACATCACAGAAAGGCTTTTTGATTTTTAGTGGTGTTTTAAGCCACTGCATATTTGGCTTTGACAACAGATTGTGATTTTTATTGTTGAGAAGATTAGCATGGACGTGTCATTTTCTCTAAAGTACACTACTTTTTTTTGGAAATCGCACCACCCTGAAGAACTGCTGGTATTAACGTGAAACTTACACGATACGTTCAACAGATTGGGACATGCAAATGATTAAATGTTAGTGAAAATACGCACGAGGTTTCGGAGCACTGCCCTCTGAACTGTCCGCTCTTGGGTAAAAAAGCTGGCTCAAACGAGATGTTGGAATGAGTGAAGAGTGAGAAAGGGTGTTTCCTGTGTATCACTATGCCCCGCAGCCCAAGAAGGCCGCATTATGAGTACCTGACGGACTTTGAGCGAGGAAGGATTGTTGGGATGAAAGAAGCTGGATTTTCCTAACGCAACATTAGCATTCGTACGGGATGAAACTCCAGTACGTTGCGTAAGTGGACAAATGAGGTTCGAACACACCGAAATCCGGAAAATCGACCGCAAAATCTCACGACTGCACGAGATGACAGACACCTCCACCACATGGCAGAGACTGACTGCACAGCGAGTTCCACGGTGATCGCGTAGCAGCGGAGCACTGTCATAGGTCAAACTTTGGCAAGCGTCTAGGGACAGAAGGATGCCTAATGCTTTTGGACTTTGAAAAACTTTGGTGCTCCCTTTGACCGTCGTGCGCATGCTGAAGTTTAGTTGGCGTAAGTACTCGATAATATTTGTTTACCCCACGCTATCTCCATGTCCGTGTTGTGTCTGTGAATGAACGTTTAGTAGTTTGTGCTGTGCTTTATAATTTGGGAACTTAAAAATATTTAAAATAGGTGCTTCATTTGTGATAAGACTTTTAAATGCTCTTTACTAAAGGCTGATATTTCGGTTCACTTAATGTTTCCCAGGAGCCATTTTCAATACTCTGTTAACAATAAAAAATTCAAATTTGTACATTCTGTTAAATTGGTGACTGTCGACAGAGCACTGAAAATCTATCTTCTTAATCGAATTTAAATTTATGAGCATAAGGCTAATTACTTGTTTCCCACAGCATGTTGAAATACGAAATTTTAAAGCACAAACGTTTATACTCACTTATGAAAACCACAGCTGCAAATTTGGGAACGACCCTGCTGGACGCAACCATTCGAATTTCTTTGATCCACGATGGTTTGATCCTGTTCTTCAGGGATTTCTCCAGTATACTACCCTCTAATTCCAGAATAAATATTACAAAAACAAAACGAAAGAACCTAAAACAAACAAACCAAACCTAAGCAACGATCGCACTAATTTTGGCCGCTAGAGGCACAGCAGACCGCTGAGATGCCAATCGATTAGTTACGTCACTTCAAGTTGCACATGCTTCAATTTTTTCAAAAAGCATTCCGCATCCTTCTGTCCCTAGACGCTTGCCAAACTTTGCCCACCAGCACAGTTTGACCAAAGAATATAAAGCTTCGCGTGAAGAACGTCAACTCTCGTAGAGATAAGGAAAAACAGACAACAACAGCGCCACCACTGCCACCACAAGCTTCGAGATTATGTGCTCTACCGGAAAGCAAACATTCAGGAGCAAAAGACGTTAGGGATACTACGGCAGTGAAGGGATTGTCTGCATTTTGTACAGATCCTTAGGCCTAACTATAATATTTGCTAAAATTTAATTTAAATAGTAATACTAATGTTATTGCATATTTTTCTCACCAATATATGGGACGGGCGGGATATCAGAAAACTGCAACAATAACAACAACAACAACAACAACAACAAAACACGATCCACGATGGTTTCCTTCGATCTGATGACTATTTGCTTTTGCTTAGAGCAGTTTTGTTGTTGTTGTTGTTGTTGTTGTTGTTATTGTTGCAGTTTTCTGATATCCCGCCCGTCCCATATATTGGTGAGAAAAATATGCAATAACATTAGTATTACTATTTAAATTAAATTTTAGCAAATATTATAGTTAGGCCTAAGGATCCGTACAAAATGCAGACAATCCCTAGTATTTGGCATTACTGAAAATGCTTCTGAAAAACTGAAGAACAAACAAAAGCCTTAACTAACCCGATTGGCGAGAAAAACTAACAAATCCGATTTGCGAAGTGATTATACTACCGAGAAGGTAACAATTACTTACTGTAAGCAGCTCGGCTGACTGTTCTTTGCCAGAATTGAAGTCAACAGAAATACGCATGCGCAATCTGCTCCGGGATCAGCCTGTATGTTGGTTTCTGTGCACTGCATCTCGTATCTTAGGATATGGCGGCGCTAGTTACGTCTCGCCGAGTCATAACTTCATAACTTCTCAGTTAGATATTCTTTGGTTTGACGTCGTCCGCTTAACAGACTGGTCGCTATTGCAGTCCATTGCTGCGCATTCATTTGATTTTCAACCACTAACGGCTCAGGCTGCAATGGGGTCTCTGATGCGCCATGATGGTTGCATACGTGTTCGAAGACATCGTGGCGAACTGAACTTTGCAGTGTCAAACCGGCACAACGCCAAGCGTCATTGTTTCGAGCGCCATTGGTTTCAATTCGCGATCTTGTCTGATACTAATTGAGGGAACCCTCGAAAGCCAGCGATACATCAGGGATGTTTTAGAGGCAGAGGTGATACCCTTCCTTCAGAGTTGTTCTGGCGCTATATTCCAGCAGGACAATGCTCGACCACATGTGGCCCGGAATGTCCAAGATTTTTTCCATGCACGGCAGATACTGCTTCTTCCCTTGCCTGCACGTTCGCCGGGTATGTCTTCGGTGGAACATGTCTGGGACATGGTAGCTAAGCGACTGGCCCATTAAGCGCCTCCATCAGTCACCACAAATGAACTCTGGTTTCGCATAGAAGCAGGCTGGCAGGCTATTTCCCAAGACGATATCAAAAACCTCTTCTATTCAATGCCACACCGTGTAAAAGGCTGTTATTGTCGCTCGAAGTGGCTTCACGCGATACTGAGTTTCAAAGCGAAAAAATCTTCTATACCGTAGTTCTATAAATGTAATAAGTTATCTCCTGTAACATGAGGCATCTGTTACATAAATTTCATTTGAATAGCGCGATTCTTTCTTGGTGTTGCAATTTTCATAACCAGTAGTGTATAACGATTCAAACACTTCTGGCCACATCCAGAATGTTTGCGCAGTTTAAGGCGAATTTTCGCACAAATTATTACTACATTAATTAACGTAGTGCGACATACAGTTCTGCCAAGTCAGAGAAATAGCGTTTTTATGTTCTTCTGGCGTGAACCAGTACATAAACATGGTGACTCTGAGCCATCTGTAATATAATAATTTCCATTCAATCAGTATTCAGAAAAACAACTATCAACACAGGCGCCGGGATATAGGCCAACATATCCTGGGCCGGTATAGGCCTTATGCTGACTCAAGAAAAAAAAATAAGTACTTTTACTTCAATATTCTTGTAGAAGAAAACCAAGTTATACTAAAAAGGGCTAAGCTTGTTTACCACTTTGATGGCTTCAGAAAAAAAAAAACGAAAAAAAACCTCTATATAGCAAATATTTTGTTGAGACTAAAAGCGAAGAAACTATTGCAAATTCTGAATTCAGTTTTAGCATAAAATTCATTAGAATGGAAGAAAGTCTTCGACAGTCTCTCTCAGAGAACGTATCTTGTCTGTTGCTTCTCAGCAATAGAAGTAATTTTGTTACTATATTAAATTGTACTGGGGATCTGCGGTCCAGGAAAATGGGTAAAATGTTGTTAATTATTGCCTCAATACAAAGAACTGCAGTGATTCATAGACTTGTATTGAAAATATGTTTAAACCGTAAACAGTTATGCTGTTATACCGTTTTTTTTAAGGATGGGACCTCGACGATTTCCCCCAAAAGTAAGCCACACAAAATAGCTTTCAGAGCAGTTTATGGATCGCCAGTCTGCAGCTGTATCAACTTGTGGTTTTAAATCTCCGAATTTAAAGGTAATAGCCTAGCACTGTGAGGTGACAAACACCTTTCACGAATGCAAGAGCATGAGAATAAAACGTGCTAAGTTCAAGTGCAACACAATTTCAATTCCATCTGAACAAGGCCGGGAACCTGTCGCTTACCATGTCCCAAGAATCAGAAAAAGAAGTGTTTTTTATTTTGCTCTTTTTCCAAATGGGAATGGAAGCTAGACTCAAGAAAGATATTACCGTGATCAGAACAGGTTTTAATGGTTGCTAATGACAATATTGCTTGTCAATATCTTATCTCGTGAAGAAGAGCATTGTGGTCATTTAGCAATTTTCCACGTAAGGTGGGCAGCATCTTTCTATCCTGCACGTGAGCGGAGAAGAACCGTTTTAATAGTGGACTCAAGAAAAAAAAATCGCGGAAAATAAGTTACTGACGTGGATAACACATGATAATGATCACAAAAGTAACTATGTATGTGCCTTTATTTTTCGGTTTAAACAATAATGAGAAGGAAAGGATGGCATACATTCATGACGATGAAAATGAGATCATTTTTTAAAAAGTCCTAATGGGCGACATTTCTCAGACACAGGGCCCCTGTTTTTAACTACGTATATAATAACTTACGACGTGAGAAATCTTTGAAGAACTGGAATATGATCAAATCATAGATGATGTTATATCACAGATAAAGCACGAATGTTATACTTCATTTGAAAAACTATTATAAATCCAGAATTTTTGCGCGGCTTCACACCTTCCTTTGAACGTCACACAAATCACACAAACAATAAAATTTCTTTCGTCTGAACGTTTGTCCTACTTCGGTGGCGTGGTGGAAAAAACGCTTGCCTGTTTTAATTGTTGAATCTCTGCCTCAACCAATATACTTTTGACTAAGTCCAACTCCGTGGATAGTATGGGGCGACTTACGGTCGATAGCCTGTGACAAAAATAGGTCCCAATTGAAATCATTATAGCGTTAAAAATACGTGCCGCACATTAATCGTGCTAGCATATTCGTCAGCAACATGGAGTCCAGTTCGCCTACTGCGCAATACATCGTGCGCGCGACGCTCCCCTTACTCTCTGTGCGCGGGGTAGATGATGCAATATATCAGGTTGTGCCGCCGCGTTTGACTCAATCTATCTCGGCAACCGTGAGCGCAGCACGACTGTGCGTGGTATCGTTTTAAAGCTCTCGACGAGATCTATTCAAATATACGAAGAATATTTCGCAGTGGTATGCACTGAACATTTAAAAAAATTTTTCTTGTGAACCAGTGAACACTTATGACAATATCGTGGTTTATCTGGACAACCGTGAGTGCAAAACGACTGTGCGTGGTATCGTTTTAAACCTCTCAACGAGATGTATTCATATATATTTAAAGAACATATCTCGGTGGTTTAAACTGAAATTTTTAGAAATTGTTTTCGTGTGAACGGGTTAACATTTTTGACAGTGCTGCAGAATTCGCAGAATGAACGCAAGCAAAAGTGGAGAAAATCAAAACGACAGGCAAGAGCAAGTGATGAGGAATGTAAGAAGCCCAAGAAAACAGAGCACCATGTTGGGTAATTCGTGTATCGAACTGCTTTGTGTTCGCAATGTATCCAGCATTATTTGTAAAAATTATGTAAGCTACTTTCCATATCATAGACCTACTTTCCATATCATAAACGCTGTGAAATCATACTCGACTAGCTCATTTTAACTCTCCGATCTGCAAGTCGTAGTCCTACGTTCCAAACTGACTGTTCAATCAAAACTGAGCCTACCTGTATTTTTTTCTTTATGGTTGTAATGATTATTCTTGTAATGTTCATGAAACATACTTGACATTTGGATATCAAAAACAAAGAAATAAAAAAATGGCTATTACAAAATTGCTCGGCGTATCTTATTTTCCCCTGTCCTTAATGACCGGCTTTCACCCAGTTATCTTATATTGTACATCGCTGTTTCTTAAAAAGTAGGTGAGCCTTAAATTGCATAACCCATGTTTAAATTCACTCAGATCGCAGCAGCTATAGCGGGGAGGAGAAGGTACCACTGATCAAAAAGACTGGTAAATTTGTTAGCTAAAGGAAAAAATGCAAAAAAGCTTTCATAAAAACATTATTCAGAACTCTTCGGAAATTCACAGTTTCCAAGTGAACATGTACATAGAGTACTAATTACGTTCTGAGAGGTGAGCAAAATTCTAATTTAACAATGGCAAAATTTTTTATTTAGGAAGTTTTATTCAGGCAATTTTCAACATTAGCTTCACATACGTTATTCGGTTTAACTGTTTGACTGTCTTTAATATTATTTTTTTTTTGTTTTATAATTATTACTTTTTATTATGTTTTTAAATAACGTTTTATGTTTCATTACATGCTTAAGTTTTCTTGATTTTCTCTCCCCTCCATATACGGGCGCTAGTCAAGTTAGTTGCAGTCAACAAAGGCGAAGTGCGTGTTCTTGTCAGTTTTGGCTCAAGGCGGCAAGCAAGGCATTGGGATGCCTTCCCTAGGGGGAGCTTTTGGCAACGCAACTCTTGTACGGTTTTAAATGCTGAATAGCCTACGTAGGAAAAATAAAGTATTTTTGAGGCTCCTATAGTTTAATGTCATCTTATAGCCGAAAAGAAGGTGTGATTTTTACTCAAAAACCGTACTGACCAATTTATCATTCCTGTCTCTTTGGCTACAGGCTTTCTTGCTTTGTCGCATCTGTCAGTGCATCTTCTACCCACTTCACTCCTTTCCTTTTCAGAGGAAACGAAACATAACACAGGGTCAAACAGAGTATATCGCTCTTTCCACGTTTATAAGAGTCACGGAAAAATTCTCATTGTCCTCCACCGGGAATCGAACCCAGGGTCTTCCAGTTTCGCGCCGAATATGCTTCCACTATCCGGCGCGTAACTGGAAGACCCTGATTCCCGGTGGTGGCCAATGAAAGTTTTTTCGTGACTCTCTTATAAACGTGGAAAGAGCGATGGCCTCTGTTTGGTGTTCCTGGTCCACGTCAAATGTCTGTATTAATAATAAAACAGTGTTTATTTGCCTGGAGTCCCCCGTCATCCTCAGTGCCGTATTTCCCATTAAACAAAGAAAGCAGCTGCTTGGAGTGAAAGTTAACGGGGGAACGGAATTTTGGTCTCTAAAATTTTCACGAAGCACTTTTTTTTTCTGCATGATTGAAATATAGAGGACATTTAGAAACTACTTGCGTATTTTTATCTATGTATTCTGAGCAGAGATGAGCATCAGGAGCACCCAGTAATTTTACGATGGGGGTAGTCCCTATCCAATATTTTTTAACAGATCAGATCAGATGTAGAGGATTTTAGGAATGGAGTGTCTGATCCCAGGTCTTAAACAACCCTTAGAAATAGGAAAGAAAGTTATGAGATTTGGGCTAGAGTACCCGATAGGAAAGTGACACTGAAGCGAGGTAGAAAGGGGGAGGAAGACACACTTATTTATTACCGGGGGGGTCAGTACCCGGGGTCCGACGGCTTAACGTGCCCATCCGACGCACGGCGGATATTTAGTGGTTCGAGCGTTCGTACCTGCCCGGGATCGAACCTGAGGTTTCTTCGTGGCAGTCACGAACGTTGACCACTAGGTCATCCGTGGCCCAATATTTTTTTATGTGAATGAAATTCCCATTTAAACAACCTTGACAATTTGTGTTAGAGTACTTGAAAGACACTGAAACACCATTTATCAAAATCTTTGGAAGTGGAATGGTACAGAACAGCCAATTGCATGTGATCCTGTTAAATTCGATAACATTGTATTAATTTTCTCCAACGAAAAGTTTACAGACGGGTGCCGAAGTGGCTGCATGCACAGGAGAGCAAACATGCCTTGACGAGGTGCTGGTTGTAGTTTAACAAAACAAAGTCATCTCTTGGGGTTTTTATTTCACGGTTTTCAAGGTCACGGAATTTAACACTTGGATTTCGCTTGTGGGGGCTATTGTAAAGGACACTACTTACGTGTCTCCAATCTTCAGCAGTGTTGCTGAGTTAAAAACCTGGATTTCAGAAGCAATGTTCCAAGTGCACAAGTAATGCTGCACAGGATCAGGAAGTTCTTGGGTCATCGCTGGGATATATTCTGTGTAAATAAACTATGTATTTCAATTTATTATGCGTGTTTCAATTTCAAATACAAAGTTAAACATCAGCTCTGGGTTGTTACAAAAGTTTGTAATTATCCTATATAGTTCGCAGCAATTGTGTGTGTGTGTGTGTGTGTGAGAGAGAGAGAGAGAGAGAGAGAGAGAGAGAAGTATGCTAAGCTGGCTTGATTATGTTGCCGGAAAGGTGATTGATTGTATCAATGACTTACAGAGATTAATGGATCAAAGACTAGCGTGGTCGTTGGGTGCCAAAGTGATGAAGTTTGTAGCAGTCAACCCTTGCTGTGGCGATTGTCACTGACTGATCAACTAATATACGAAATGATTAAACAAATAGGCACGCATTACTAATTGATTGAAGAAGTTAAAGTTTTAGGTTTAAGTCCAATGTTTCAAGGATTTTGAATTTCGTTAATTAATTTGACACGTAATTATGGAAATTGAAAATCATCGAAATATTTTGCCGTTGCTCTTTGCATAATTACTCATAAAATTTTCGTAATTATACCCCGAATTGACTGTATACCCACTGGTGTAGCTATCATGAGGCAGATAAGTCATCTGCTTCGGTGACTGGAAGCTACCCCCCGTCGAAAGACGAGGGACTGTATAATTATGATTTAGCTTTAAAACATTCTTATTTTTAACCTCGATCTGACGACTTCTAAAAATTAGAGCAAGGACAACTTGTGTGGTTTAGGAGCGCAAATACTACGAAAGAAGCCTGAAACACTGCCAGAAGCATTCCCCCTACACTTCGTTTTACAATTCATAGTTCTGTAAGAAAGAAAACAGTAAAAAATTTCAAGAGCAATTTACCATTATGTCTGCATATCGTTTAAGTCTGTTACTTATGGAGCACAGACACGGACCTTAATTAAAAATATAGCCTGTGCCGGTAATGCCCACCAGATGGAGACGTCTCAGTAGCTGAGCCATCTTACGGATTTATGATGTCAGAAGCTGACTGAATAACACACATAGCGCCGTGGATTGTTGGCCACCGTGGTGTAAGGCTAATGCGCTCGGCTAGATATCCAGAAATCTGGGATTCGATTCCCCGGCGGAGACTGAATAACAATTTTTCGGTTGCTGTGTGTTGGTAAAATGTGGAAAGAGCGATATATTTGTTTATTCACTGAGTGTTGGTAAAATGTGGAAACAGCGATGTGTTTGTTTATTCATTTGGAGGAGTTTCACTTAATTAACACGTTAGTAAAATCATACAATGCATTGATTATGATACGCTTTCCAACATACCAGAAATTATTACTCAAGTTATGAGGATAATGGCTGTGGAATAAATCTCGCTCTTGTGTCCTGACCTTTGACCCCATTTCGATGATATTCAACAGAACCGGTTCAGTACACCACAAGAATAACATACTAAAGTTTTGTCGCAATAGAAGCAGTTTTACGCAAGTTAAGAGAATAATGGCTGTGGAATAAATCTTGCTTTTGTGCAACGACCTTTGACCCCATTTCGTTGATATTCAACAGAACCAGTTCACTATACCTCCGGAACAACATGATAACGTGTTGTCGCAATCGAAACATTTTTTTGGTAAGTTATGATGCACAAGGGCAATGGAATGGATCCCACTCCAGTGTCCTGACCTTTGACCCCATTTCGCCCATTTTCAATAGGGTTCGTCCCCAGTGGCTCCCTACCACATACTAAAATTTCATCGAAATCGAACCATTTTTACGCAAGTTATGACGCATAAAGGCAATGGAATGGATTCCAACTTTATGCCCTGACCTTTGATCCCATTTCACCCATTTTCAATAGGGTTCATCCCCAGGTGGTTCCTTACCAAATACTAAAATTTCATCGAAATCGAACCATATTTACGCATGTTATGACGCATAAAGGCAATGAAATGGATCCCGCTTTTATGTCCTGACCTTTGACCAACATTCCACCCATTTTCAATAGGTTTCGTTCCCAGGTGGTTCCTTACCACATACCAAAATTTCATCGAAATCGAACCATTTTTACGCAAGTTATGACGCATAAGGGCAATGGAATAAATCCCGCTCTTATGCCCTGCCTGACCTTTGACCCCAATTTGCCAATTTTCAATAGGGTTCGTGCCCAGTTAGTTTCCTACCACATACTGAAATTTCATCGAAATCGAACCATATTTACGCATATTATGACGCAAAAAGGCAATGAAATGGGTCCCGCTCTCATGACGCGACCTTTGACCCCACTTCACTTATGTTCAATAGGGTTCGTCCCCTGCTGGTCCCCTACCACATACTAAATTTCATCGAAATCGAACCATTTTACGTGAGTTATCGTGCCGACAGACAGGCGGACGGACAGACGGACGGAAAAAACTGGAGCATATACGCTTCTTCAACCTACGGTTGGAAAGCGTAAAAAACAGAGGCTGCAGACGGAGGATGAATCAGGAAAATGACAAATGATCAAAGTAAAGACTCTCAAGTGGCAGTGAGCTGGACATTTTTCGTAACTAGACACGATTTTTAACCCAACTAACCCTTTTATTTCGAGAAATTTTAACCATGATTAACTGTCGAAATAATTAAAAAAATCGACTATAAAATATCTTTCTTTTTAAGGATGACTTTTGTGCTATTCTCCTTAACCAAACTTCTTTACAGCATTACAGGATGAAGAGCAAAATGAGTCTTAGCCAATTTTGTTAACGGCCTCATTTATAGGGAACAAAAAAAATATTAATTTCTGTGTCTCATAAAACTTTTCAAAAGGTTGCGACAACTTTGGCGCGGTTACTACTAAATGCAACCTTTGTAGTCCTTCGATATGCCTGTGGAGAAAAACGGATTCACCTTCCCGTTGCACATTCGGAAATGTTCGCAATAATCTAATAGGTCAAAATATCACGAAAAAAATATGTTATTTTTCTCTCTTTACAGAAAGTTAATGGGAAGACATGTAAACAGGATATGTGGAGATTCGGGCATTCATGCTGAGAAATGATCGGTCGCGATTTTCATTTTCATTTTTTTTTTTTTCATACTCCCCTTCTTCCCACGAAGGTGGCGCAGTTTTCTAGTGATTCCTGGGCTCTAGCAAAGATGTGCAATTTGCTCCATAATGTGGAGGACTGTGGCAACGAACAAATAGAAGATGCCTCAAAATTATATACCACCCGGGGATAGACACTATACAACTTCTTTTCTCTGAGGGTCCGTCCTCCCTGCTCCAGCACCTACACAGTCTTGTACAATCTAGACACCCCCCCCCCCCTACAGCATGCTCTTTCTCCCTCAACATTTCTTTGATATTCAAGGACGCGAGTAATTTCCAACAGCCATTCATTCTTCTGGTTTTTTGTTTGTTCATGTCACAGCAAAATCTCTTGAGAACACAACTTTTGCTCCCCAGTTGAAGGAAACGTTTTCCTGCTGCTAAGACCCCCGCCTAAATTTATTTTTCGATTTTTGTTCTTTTCAGATGACTGAGGAATTCATCAGTTTTTCTTTTTATTATTGTAACAAGCATTACAGCAGAAAAAAAGAACAAAAAAAAAAAAAAAAAAAAAAAAAACGTTTTCACGAGCAAAATGTCATTTTCTGGAAGAAAGAGGCAAAACAAACTAGGGGAAATGGAAATTGAATTACGCAGTTTACTCCTCATCTGTGTTATATAAACGAACACACTGGGAAGAAATCCCTGAATATTCGAAACACTTTGTTGCAGACAATAAAACTACGGATGATGTTTGCAAGCTATGACTTCTATTTAACATTGCTTTTGAGTTTTGTGTCCTTAGGTAAAGCAAGCTACTTCTTGGTTAAACGTTTTCTCACTGAATGGCACATTACGTCCGCGAACAGCTTTTGCAATTTGGCAACACTGACAGTGAGTCAGAGCTATTTAAAAATAACATTGAATCAAGGCCGGATTAAGGCGCTAGTGGGGCCCCTAGGCTAAGACATTTGAATGGGCCCCCAAGACTAAGACATCTGAGTGGGCCAACGGGCAATCATTATGAAATCTTTTAAAACACGAAACTGTAGCAATATACTTATGGTAATTAATACGTAGTGCATTCTTCAAACTAGTAAATTATCTGCAGATTTTTTAAAAGAGGTCAGTATTTTCCATTGTTCTCATAAGAACATGAGTTAAAAGCTTAAGATTCCTAGATTTTGTCTTGAATTTTTTTAATGGCTTACCACTGTACACTTTAATTGATGCATCTTTTTTGTTATGCAATGTGAAGCCACAAGGTACTTCGACCTTTGACGGTTCCAAGTGCAAATTGGGAGGTGCAGGTGGATGGTAGTGAAAAAGCTGAAACTGTTTCGTCGAACCCGCTGTACACAGCGACATGAAACCTTTACCCATTTGAAATCTGTTCGTCTACCAGCCCTTGTTTCTCACTAAGTGGAAATCATACGAGACAAAAGTAAAATTATTTTACAAACCTCCATCTCTCTCTCTCCCTAACTGTCCATTATTTGCCCAGGCATGCCTCTTGGGCACACGGTCATGGTGGGCCCCAAGGCTATAGCTCATTGATGCCAGGGGGCCCCTATAGACCCCCGCCCTTTATCCGACCCTGCATTGAATGTAGTAAAGTGAAATAGTGGGGAAATTGCGCACAGGTCATTAAGCGTTGATCTTGAGAAAGAAGTAAAGATATGATAAATGTGGTTGCGTTGTATCAGCGGATTATTTTGAC
Source organism: Macrothele yani (assembly GCA_039090855.1). Taxonomy (NCBI): domain Eukaryota; kingdom Metazoa; phylum Arthropoda; class Arachnida; order Araneae; family Macrothelidae; genus Macrothele; species Macrothele yani. The sequence goes on along the minus strand of CM076995.1, from coordinate 144,464,468 downwards.
CTTTACATGAGTGGAAGAATAAAGAAGTCAGGTTTGTAACGTAAGCCTCTTATCTTGTATGATGATTCTTTTCTCTGGCCGTTAGCAGTTACTTAATTATTCAAAGAGTTTGAATATATGCTCTAAAAAGTTCTCTAAGTACATTTAGCTAAGAAATAAATTAAGCAAGTCAAACGACTACAAGCGTTAAGCTACAGCTAAAACAACTAGCTTAAACGCTAATGAACAAAACTTTATAATGTCTTACTGAAAATTCTACCAAGAGGGAGAAGTAATTAAAGGAAATGAATATAGAAATCGATGAGATATAAGCATTTAAAATGAACTTTAGCATTTTATCAAACATACATGGAAGAAAAACACCTGAAAATATGAAATAATTTCCCCACCCTTTCCAACCATAAATTTTACCGTAATAATGTGTGAAAATGAGGACTCCAAAATTTCCGTTCACGCAGAAACATGATTTAAAACACAGCGTGAGGAGACTACAGCAACTAACGCACAGAACTCGTTAAGACTGCTTTCCAGCTGCCAAATGTATCGGTGAAATATTCTGAACGTTCTCTCGGCATGAAATTTCCTTGCCTTTATGATGTTTATTAATTACAAAGATCAAAATAGTATAACTTTACTAACAATCCGAAATTTCTTGGCGTAGTATAGAAATGAAACTTTCCAAGCTTTCGCACATCAACCAGATGGCTTTTTCAAGTTAGCTGTCTACCTTCCTTGAAAAAGCCATCTGGTCGATGTGCGAAAGCTTGGAAAGTTTTATTTCTATATTACACCAAGAAATTTCGGATAAGCTATACTATTTTGAGTATAATTGGTGTACAGTTCCTAATTATTAAAAAAAAATATTACAAAGGTATTGAAGTTGACTGCTGTGTTATGTCTGTTATGTCTCTGCTACCTTAAAAAGCATGTTCTTAAAACAGAACGAAGCCCGTGTGGTGTCGACTATGCTCGCTTTCCATGTGACGTTACAGCGAAAACTAGAGAAGCTGCTCTTTCAATATAATCGGTAGAAGCACCAAAACTACGGGATAATTAGACGAAATTACGAAGATATGTATATGCATGCCCAGAGTTCTATGGAAGAGAGCTGCTCTAAACAGAGAGTTGTAGAAAAAACTTGGGAAGATCTTTATCCAACAGTGGATTGAGAATAGTTATTGGTGATATCTTCGGAATTGTGTTGGATGGGATTTTATAGCATACAACAATGTAAATCGATGAGCCATTACATTCTGACCACCCCCAGCCTAGAGAAATGAGCGCGCCTGGAGACCGAACGATAGCGCCGGTAAATTTCACAGAGCAGTATATATACAACCCGAGAACCGGTTTTCAGTTAGTAGAGTGTTTGGAGTCCGAATGGGAAAAGCTGCCGATTTATCGGAGTTTGAGAGAGGACAAATTCGCGACGGCGCGGCGCCTCGGAACTACGATCTCGGAAACGGCGGGGCTTGTGGATTGCTCACGTGCCGCTGCAGTGAGTTCGTATCAAAAGTGGTGCACAGATGGCCAAACGACGAACCGTCGTCAAGCCGTGGGTCGTCCGCAGCTCATTTATGCCAGAGGGGGGCGGAGACTGTGGCGCATTGTTCACAGCGACCGCAGGGCAGCAGTGCGACAAATCGCCCGCAGTTACAACAGTGGTGATCAGGGTAATGTGTCACATCACACAGTTCATCGCAGCCTTCTGCGCATGGGTCTGCGTAGCCGAAGACCCAGCCGGGTCCCCATGCTCACTGCACGTCATTGCCAGGAATGCACGAAATGGGCCCAAGATCATCGATATTGGACCGTGGATGATTGGAAGAAAGTGGCCTGGTCTGACGAATCAAGATCCCTGGTGCATCACATAGACGACCGAGCGTGGATACGCCGATTACCAACGGAGGCTATGGCACCTGGATGCACTGTTGGGCGGAAACAGGCCTACAGCGGGGGCGTTATGCTGTAAGCGATGTTTTCTTGGGACACTTTAGGTCCTATTATCCCAATAGCACAATCTCTGACAGCTGTCAGGAATATGAGCATCGCTGCGGACCAAGTTCACCCATTCACGGCAACTGTGTTCTCTGCTGGTGATGGACATTACTAACAGGATAATGCGGCATGCCACACTTCCAGAATCGTTAAGGTGTTGTTCCAGGAATATGCTGGTGATTTTCTGTTAAAGTCCTGGCCTCCAAATCCACCTGACATGAACCCAATCGAACATTTGTGGTTCGACTTGGAAAAGCGAGTTCCCTCTAAATCACCACAACCCCGAAATGTAGGGGGTACTGGGGAACCTGCTGTTGACATTATGGTACCAGATACACCAGGATACCTATCGCCACCTCATCGAATCGATGCCTCGCCGAGTGGCAGCTGTTTTGCGGGATAACTGGTGTCTTATACAACGTTTACTTGAATGACTCCTGTTTCACTGTAGGTGAAGTTTTTATGTAGGGTTCAGTGATCTCTATCTACACGAACATAACACATCATCCATTTCGTTTCTATATTAGCTAATGAATTACCGAAAATAACTTGAAATATATTATGAAAAAATCGCTTAAGAACTATGCAGTCAGTTCAACTAGCGATGGGGCCGCAGATGGCCTGATGGTCAACGTTCGTGACTGCCACGGAGAAACCTCAGGTTCGATCCCAGGTAGGTACAAACGCTCGAACCACTAAATATCCGCCGTGCGTCGCATGAGCACGTTAAGCCGTTGTGCCTCGGGTACTGCCCCCTCCCCCGGTAATAAATAACGGCGTCTTTCTCCCCTTTTCTACCTCGCTTCCGTGTCACCTTCCTATCAGGCACTCTAGCCAAATCTCCTAGCTTTTTGTTTCTAAGGGTTGTTTAAGACCTGGGGTCAGACACTCCCTTCCTAAAATCCTCTACATATGATCTGATTTGAATAGTGACAGAAGCCAAGTGCTGAAGACTGAAATTGTTTGGAAATGCTGAAAAAGTGGGTGAAGTGCGAAAAAGAAAGCATGTGTTTCAAATGAGACTAACTGATAAAAGATCAGAGCTACCGAAGGAAACACTGCATGGAAAGGGGTCTAACGAAATCACCAGAAAAGTGGTCTCAGCTCAAGTGTTTAAGACTAGTTCTCCACGATAAGGGTTATATCCCTGCTTTTAGATAAGATTTAAAAAACTGTTGTCCACCCAATTCTTGATATGCAATGAATTCATAGACAATTACTGTTTCTTATTTTAATCTAATTCAAGGGCACACACACATATATGAGACAGAGAACTAATTTGGTGTATTTAAGTTGTGACGTACTACAGGGGTAAAACCCGTGTCAAGACGACAAATCTGCAGCGATACATTCCATCCGTGTAGCTTAGTTGGAAGAGCAACTTACTCCGGAGTGAGGGGGCGCGAATTCGACCTTCGTCACGGACAAAGTTGTGGTTTCACAAAGACAATGAAAACATAGGACAAAAAACAAGTGATACGCAGCATTTTGTTTCAAATAAAACATATTTAAAAAAATTGAGTACATGAAATACAGAATAAATCGATACACGAGGTGAAAGGTGAAGAACAAAAACTCACGGCTTTACAAAGGACTTGAACTGATGACATTCATCGTCCCTGAATGTCTTCCATTTTGTCGACTTAAATATTTTGATTAATTTCTGAAAATCATCAGAACGTTGCATTCAGCAGATACGCCGAAATAAAAAATTCAGTAGCCGTCCAGCCAAATGTTCACACGCAGAAGGTTGGACTCCCAGCTTTGTTGCGGCAAAGAAGAAATCAGTTTCACATCATTCCAAAAGAAGAATAAAGCTTCTCCACCCCATTATTCTACACTTCCTTCGAACCCGCATTTAGGCGCATGAAAAAATTGCTGTTATTACAGGGCTGAAAATATTTTTTGATGAACCTAATAAGCATGAAATTTATGCGGAGCTAATTCCTTTGCCCTATAATGGTGGATTTGAGCAGGTTGTACGTAAACAAGGCGGATTGATACACGCGAATTAGGGAACTACAAGAAAGCGTCGATATTCGAGAGTCCACCTGAAAAGAAGCGTCGTGGAGGCCAGATAAAGGAGAATGATAGAATACCTGTTTTGGCGAAACTCGATATGGAAACGAAGTGCTTTTTGAAACATTGATATCAGTGATTCGTGAAATGTTCTCTATTCGAGACATATACATCGTACATTAAGCAAAAGCTCTCAATCAGGACAGCAATTTCTTAGTGTTTGCAGCAGCGACACGGCACCTCAGCCAAATTTCTTAGCTGTTTCGGTATTTACACTGCATATGAATGTTACTCTTCACAGATGCAATCGAGGATACACTTAGTGAAATAACCATGCAGTGTAGAGACTGATTCGATATTTTTCTATTTATCGATAACTCGTACAGGTCTGACAATGCATATCGATATATTTTTCACTAGATGACGCAAGGAAGAATGTATTTGTCACGATATTGCCATTTCCAGGAGATGGATTGGGAACTTTTTTTTTTTTTTTTTTGATTGGAGGTTTAACGACCACCGTGAGCAACTAAATGGGCTATAAGCAGTCTTCCGTCCCTAATTTAGGGTCACTGGTTCCAGGGGAGGGAGAGAGCCAGTGCCGTAAGACAAACACAACATCCATGCCTCACCGGGATTCGAACCCGGACCCCGTTCAGACGAATGATCAGAGGCCATCGCTTAGACCACAGCGCCACCGGGGCGGCGAACATTTTTCAATGATATGATAGAGTAAAAAACAAATTTTCAAGCATTTTCAGGTGCACAATCTCAGAGCTAGATGCCATAAATGTAGATCTGTATTGATTTCAGTTTTTCCTATCATAGAGCTTTGTAGTTATGCGATAGCTATACAATACATAGTATAACTGAAAAAAGGACAAGGTATTTTCTGTCTACGGACATTGCAACTCTGTCGAACATTCTAAATTAAGAATTCACATTCTTTTTTTTTTATATTCTTGTCAAAAAACATGCCTATCACAAGTGGTGCACCGAGGAATTCCTGGGGGGGGAGGTAGATATATATTTAGGTTTGTGTGTATACGCACATAGTATCATCATCATCATTGTCAACCATTATCAATCCACTGCTGGACGAAGGTCTCCCCAAGTTTCCTCCACAACGGTCTGTCTTGTGCCAGTCTCCTCCATGTCACTCCCGCATACTTTCGAATTTCATCCACCCATCTTCCATGTGGTCTTCTTCTGGGTCTTTTCCTGTCCCTTGGAATCCAATCTAAAATTTCGGCTGTCCATCGATGGTCTGTCCTTCTGGCAGTATGTCCAGCCCATTGCCATTTCAGGGATTTAACTCTGATCATGATGTCTTCCACTCTTGTCATTTTTCGGATCCACGTGTTCCTTTTCTTATCTCTCCTGGTTACACCAAGCATGCACCTCTCCATGCTTTTTGAGTTGTCTGCAGCCTTTGTATGCCTCTTTTAGCTAAGGTCCACGTCTCTGCACCATACGTAAGCACTGGAAGGATGCATTGATCAAACACTTTTCTTTTAAGACATAATGGCATATTGCTCTTGAAAATTATGCTGTTTCTTCCAAAAGCTCTCCAGGCAAGTTTTGTACGCCGATTAATTTCTTCATCAAAGTGACCCTCACTTGATATCTGCTGTCCAAGATAAATGTACGTGTCTGTTATCTCCAGCTTTTCTCCATCAATCGATAAATCTTCATTTCTTGTAAAAGCATTGTACATCACTTTTGTCTTCTGAAAGTTCATTTTTAATCCCACTTCTTTACTCTTGTCAGCAAGTTCCTGGATCATACTCTGTAGCTCTGATGGGGTAGTTGCAAAAATGACTATGTCATCAGCAAAACGAAGGTGGGTTAGATAATCTCCATTAATCTTTATCCCTTTTTTTCCCAGTTCAGTGATTGAAAGACATTTTCCAATGTTGCATTAAAGAGCTTCGGAGATAAGGTGTCACCTTGTCTCACTCCTTTTCCAATTTTTATGTGTGTTGTATTTTCAAACAGCCGAATCTTTGCACTTGCATTTTCATAGATGTTATTAATAATATTAATGTATGCATCTTCAATACCGCAGGATTTCAGAGCCATTGCAACTGCTGATGGTTTCACCGAATCAAAGGCTTTTTCATAATCGATAAAAGCCATGCACAATGGAAGTTCATATTCTCTCGCTCTTTCAATTAGTTCTCTCAGTACGTGGATATGATCTATTGTGCTGTAGCCACTCCTGAATCCAGCTTGTTCTCTCGGTTGAGCCATGTCCAGTGTCACCTTCAAGCGGTGTGAAAGAACTTTAGTGAAGATTTTATAAACCACTGATAGGAGGCTGATAGGTCTGTAGTTCCTGAGATCCTCAATGTCCCCTTTTTTATGTAGCAAGATCATTGTAGCGTTGTTCCAATCCTCATTAATTTTCCCTTCATTAAGGCATCGAGTGAAAATTTGGGCGAGTACTGTTTCGATTTCTCCACTTGCTTCTTGTATGATGTCTACAGTAATTCCATCTTCTCCTGGAACTTTTCCCCGCTTCATGTTCTTGATTGCATGTGCAACTTCTGCTGGAAGGACTGGAAGAACTCTGGTACTGGTACCTTTCATGATGTCTGGAGTACATGTATCATCCCTTTCATATAATTTGGAGTGAAGCGTTGGGAAGTCATACGGATCCACGACCCCTGAACAAGCTCCCACAGTTCACGAAGATTTGATGGAGGGGGGTCAGAGCCTCCAACATCTCTCTCGATGACATCCCAGATGTGCTCGATGAGATTGAGGTCAGGTGACCTAGCTGGCCAAGGAAGCAAGGTCACGTCGGTGGAGTGTTCATCCAACCATTCGGATGCAATTCGGGAGCTGCATTGCCTTGTTGTAGGATGAGGTCCCCAGTGGGATGTTGAAGACGCACAAACGGGAGCAAATGGTCGTCCAGGATAATCCCGGTAACGTTGACCTGTGAGGGACGATTCACACGTACCAGGGGTCCCATTTCAGACCACGTAAACAGTCCCCAGAACAAAATGCCACCCCCACCAGTTTGAAGAGTACCCTGCTGGCAAGAAGGATCCATCGCTTCATGTGGTTTGCGCCGTACTCGTATCCTGCCATCCGCATGCACCAACGTGAATCTCGACTCATCAGTCCAGGCAACATTTTTCTGCATGTCTAGGGTCCAAGTGGCGATGTTCCCGCGCCCATGCTAATCTTTGCACACCGTGATGTGCGGTAAGCAGCGGTACCCACGTGGGACGATGGCTTCTATACCCCATAGCGAGGAGATGGTCCTGGATGGTGTGGCTGCTTACACGTTTTTGTGCACCAACGTTAAATTGCCGAGTGATTTCTTGCACTGTGGCCCGTCTATCCGCTGTTACAATGCGAGCTAGCCGACGATGACCCTGCTCATCCACACGCTAATTGTCCACGGCAGTTGGCCCTTGCAGGGATGGTTTTACCGGATTCGATGTACACATGGTGCACCCGTGACACAGTGACTCGTGAAAATCCAAGTGCCTGCACGACTTCTGAGATGGAGTGACCCATTCGTCGTGCCCCGACAATTTGCCCACGATCAAATTCGCTTAGATCCTTCGTCTTACCCATACTGCGCCCGACTCTTACTGATTCCCGTCGCATCACTCCTTATATTGTCGGATCGCTGAATACGTCATGTCGTTTCCGTTTACAGGGCCGCCCACAGCGCCATATTTGCATAACGCCAGCTGTATCTAATTCACTTGCTAATTTGGGGCGGCCAAATTACTCTAGAATCCAAGTCTTTTTGGATTGGATTGAAGGTTTAACGACCACTGTGAGCAACTCAATGGGCTATAAGCAGTCGCCCGTCCCTAATTTAGGGTCACTGGTTCCAGGGAAGGGAGAGAGCCAGCGCCGTAAGACAAACACAACATCCATGCCTCACCGGGATTCGAACCCGGACGCCGTTCGGACGAATGATCAGAGGCCATCGCTTAGACCACTGCGCCACCGGGGCGGCTAATCCAAGTCTGATGTGCAGAGTATCACCTCCGAATGCTCCACGTACCGAACCATGTCAAGAATGGATCACTACAGCCGACGACCATTATCGAGCGCGGAAGTTGTCAGAGCAGAATAGGTATGCAGATTAGAGGCCTTCTCTGGCTTCTTTTCCAGACACTTACGGCTGGGCCAAATATACACATTCTTTTAATCGCAATGGTAAAAAAAAAAAAAGAAAACAAGTGTTTCTCCTTTTTTTTTTTTTTTTTTGTTGGTTAGAAGTATAACGACCACCGTGAGCAACTTGGGCTATAAACAGTCACCCGTTTCTAATTTAAAGCCACTGACTTCAGGGAAGGGAAATTCCAGTGCCGTAAGACGAACAGAATATGCCTCAGCGGAATTCGAACCCGGACCCATCTCGAACGATTGGTTATAAGCCAGCGCTTAGACCATTGCAAAAACGGGGCGGTAAAGTCGTGTTTCCCGAATTTCCTGGTCTATTTAACTGTTTTGGTGGCTTTACTTACTTCCAAGACATAGCCCAGGACGTAATCACAGACGAGGAGGGGCATTCAGTGTTTTTACCATCTGTAGGTGTTAAGATGGAAAAAACAGTTTGAGGCTTGTTGACAACAAATTAGTAAAATTATTGAAAAAAAGAATGCGACGTGATGGCGCCACACCTACATGTGAGTTACTAAATGCTATCACGTCGCATTTTTTTTTTCAATAATTTTATTAATTTTCGGAATATAATCAAAATTTGAGTGTAACTATGCGACAGTCTGGAATGTTTATAAATGATTTCAGTCACTTAGATTCAATGTTCTGATAATAATTTAGCTGGAAATGTTAACAGAATTGTAGATGCTGCTGTTTTTTTAATTCCGAAATAAACCAGCAAGTTCAATCTGCAACATTTTCAGCTAAATTAATGTTAGAATATTTAATCTAAATGGCTCGAATCATTCTAAACATTCCGGACTATCGCATGGATGGGCGCAAGTGTTGATTGCAGTCCAAAAATTAATGAACTTATTGAAAAATTATGATTGTATTTAGTAAGTCACATGCAAATGTGGCACCAGCTATTTGCTAGTCTCAACACCACCAAAGGAAAAGTTATTGATTTTTAATATAATTATGGTTGAATTTTAGAAAATATTAAGTATACTAGGCTATAATATGAAGTTATTTTTATCGATGTTCAAATTTTCATCCTTGGGATCACATTAATTGTGAAGAGAATGGCTACAGAAGTTTACCCATTGGAAATACGAAGCAAAGATTTTAGGTGGATCCACCTTAATGTATAGTAAGCCACCCCCCACCCCCTCCCCCAGTTGTGTGACAGTAGCGTTCTCAGTTCCCTATCGCGTGACACTCAGGATATAATGCCGGTGCTTTAGTGCGTATATGCTCTAAAGCACCGGCATTATATCCTGTGACGTCGTAAAGCACTGAAATATTGCTACTTACATGAAAATCTGACTAAAACTCTTGCAACAAACATCTTTAGCGCATTGTATTTTTCTATACAAATATTGATGAGCACTCTTAGACAGTTCATATAGCTCTACATTTTTATTTGTTTAAAATTCCTCAAAACGGTCTTTTTTGCTCATCAGTTTTGAGGTCTAAAAAACGGAATTCTCAGTATTTTCTATACCTTATTAACTTCTTTATCGCCTATTGTCCGAATATCGAACAACTGCTAGTCGAGAAACGCAACCTGTTCGTTAAGCGGGCATGCCAGTGTTTCAAGTTCCACAGTTAACTTCCTTTTAATTAATATGTTCTAGTCCTGAATTGCAGTCGTATTCATCAACGCTCGTTAAGTGTTTTCAGTTACTTCTCCATAAACGACTTTTGTTTATTTTTCTAACAGATCACGCAATCTGTAAGTTTAGTTTCTGAATACACAGAAGAGGCTGGCACAAATCATGTACGTCTCAAATGGTATCATACAGCATAATATGTTTTATGGTTGCAATGAAGCTGGTGTGCAGATGGAGGCGTACGTGACTTCGGAGAAGAGGTCGCGATTTCATGGGCTTAATCGGGCCAAAAATTTGTGACCCAGACCTGTCTGAAAAAAAAAGAAAAAAAAAGAAAAAAAAAGCGAAGAATGGTAAAGATTCTATTATATACAAATAAACAAAATAATTATAAGCAAAAGAGCATTTGCGATGACACCACTCGATGGTTGCAGTAAAGCTTCTATTACCAATAAAAAAAGAACAGTAAAGCAAAAGAACATTTGCGATGAATCCACTGTATGTTTAAAGAAGCCTTGTGAAAACAAACAATTTTTTTGAACTAGTATCCGTCTGCTCCGGAGCCGAATGCTTTTCCAATTCAGCTAAACCGACGGAATTTATCGCTTCAACTTTGCCGTCTTGACATGTGTTTCAGCTCTATAGTATATCACATATATCCCTCTCCCTCCTCTCCCCCTCCTCTCCACCCGAGAAGGGCGAGGTCACGAAATCTCAGGTTTCACGTTCGCCGCAAACCATGCTTGAGGTAACACTCTGTAGAAAAAGGAATCTCACTAATTCCAGACGATGTCGGGAAGGAACATGCCAAATTTTTCGAAGAACCAACCCAACGGCCAGTCGATCCATTTTCCACAATCGGGCGCCAATGTGAAAACACAAATTTGTCGGTGACAGTGATCGAACTCGCACCCTTCCGTTCCGAAGCCAAATGCTTTCCCAATTAAACTACACCGACGGAATTTATCGCTGCAACTCTGTCGTCTTGACATGTGCTTCACTTCTGTGGTACATCACAAGCCTCTATTACGAATAAAAAATAAGTATGAGCAAAAGAACATTTGCGGTGAAACCACTCAATGGCTGCAGTAAAGCTACTATTGCAAGTAAAAAATAAGTGTAAGCAAAAGGACATTTGCGATGGAATCACTGGATGGCGGAAGTAAAGCTTCTATTACAAATAAAAACTAAGAGCGAGCAAAAAGAACATATGCGATGAATCCACTCGGTGGTCGAAGTAAAGCTTCTATTGGTTTGTCTAAGTGAAGGTATTTGACATAAAGCTTCTATTAGTTTAAGTAAAGGTGGTTGAAGTAAAGCTGCTATTGGTTTAAATAAAGGTGGTTGAAGTAAAGCTTCTATTGGTTTAAGTAAAGGTGATTGAAGTAAAGCAGCTTTATGAAGATGAACTCAAAGTCTATTGGTTTAAGTGAAAGTGGTTGAAGTAAAGCTTCTATTAGTTTAAGTAAGGGTGGTTGAAGTAAAGCTTCTATTAGTTTAAGTAAGGGTGGTTGAAGTAAAGCTTCTATTAGTTTAAGTAAGGGTGGTTGAAGTAAAGCTTCTATTAGTTTAAGTAAGGGTGGTTGAAGTAAAGCTTCTTTATGAAAATGAACTCAAAGTATGAATGTTGCACAATTAATCGTGAATTCGTAAAGGTACACTGGTGTCCAAAAGTTAAGCATAATCAACAAAGAGGGTTAAATTACAAAAACGAGAAGGTACAATGAAATAGGCTGTGTACTATACATACATATCTTAGTGAGGAACGAAATGTGCAGTACAAATCACATAAAAAATGATGAACCAGGGAAACGTACTAATAGTCCAAAATGGTGGAAACAGCAGGAATTTCTCGGAGGCGTTTCTGATTTTGTACAACCGTCTACTAGGCGTGTGGTGACCTCTTGCAGTGATACAAGTGTCACACCATGTCTCATTTTTTTTGACAAGGGAAACAAGAAGACTTTGTGGTAGCAAATTCCACTCCTGAACAAGAGCACATCTGAGTTTCTCGAGAGTTGTGGCAGGAGGTTGACGATCTGCAGTGCGTCTCCCCAATGCGTCCCACACATGGGTTGAGGTCTGAGAATGCGCTGGGCATGTCATACGATAAATATCTTCACTTTCCAGATAATCCTCTGCAGTAGCAGCTTTATGAAGTCTCGCGTTATCGTCCACGAACAGAAAATCTGGGCCGACAGCACCCTGAAAAAGCCTCACGTAGGGATCAAGGATTTCGTCTCTGTATCTCCGCCCTGTTAAAATTCCACCAGAATAGACAAGGAGCTGTGTGCGCCCGTTGAATATAATGCCATCCCTGGTAAGTATACCATCACCCCTGCAATGGTGCATTTCTAGGATGTCTGTGGGCGAATAACGGGTTCAAAGTTCTTTCCACATAAGATCACGACGGCTGTTACTTTCGAGGCAGAACCTGGATTCATCGGAGAAGAGGATACTGGCGCATTGCTTTTCGTCCCAGTCTCAACACTGTCTGCACCACAGTACCCTGGCATTTCTTTTTGACAGAGTAAGTAGGATGCAAACTGCAGGGTCTTCTCGCGTATAGTCCTTGTTTGTTGAGCCGTATTTTTACTGTTTGCCTTGAAACAGCTGATCCACCAGCTGCAGACAGCTCTAAAGCAAACGATGTTGCTGACACCGATCTGTTACTTCTCGCTGTTAGTGCCACCTACCTATCATTCTGAGCCTTTGTAATCCGTGGACGACCTGCTACAGGTTGGCGATTAACATCTCCAGTGCCATGGTACCTTCTCCAAAGTATAGATACAACGGACTGGTTCACGCCAGTGGCTGTGGCAATATTACTTTGTGTCTGACCGGATTCCAACATTCCGATAATTCGACCACGTGTAAACATATCCACTTGAGGACTTCCTTACATACTGTTTTATTAAAAAATAAATTCTACTACTAGCAGGGCGCGGTGGCGACAAGAAATGTCAGTGTTCGCATTTTCGAAGCTCTTTCCCAACTTTACAAATGTGTTGCTTCGCCTTTTATGCCAATTACGGTTCGTCACATGGCATTGCATCACGATTTCCATATCTGCATATGCCTCGAAAGTAACAGCCGTCGTGATCTTAACTTTATTACCCTTCTCCCCCTTTTTTTTTATAAAATGTCTATATATTTTTTAACTATGCTTAACTTTCGGGCATCAGTGCAGATTAATGGTCTTATTGAATATCTTGAACAAATATTAACGAAGGTTACAGAACAACTAAAGATTAACTTTGAAGTCAACAAAACAACGACTTATTGCAAATCCCTTAAACATCAAATAGTTGGCTAACCTAACAGATTTTACTTTCGTCTCGTTTTTATCTTCACTTCTTGAGCTGAATGATTGCCAGTGTTACCACTTATAAAAAAAAAATTAGGAGTTCAGACATGAGGTTCGGTTTGGAAAGTACAAGGAAGGATAACGAAAATTTACATAAGAGACAGCGAACAAAAATGGAAAGTTCAATAGAATACATACGTCACAGGAAATCTTACTAATAATCCTTTTAAAAGGGTGTTGTTCATTGTAAAAAATCCGACTGTAAAAACTTGCGGTTTTGGACTATTAACGGGGATGCCGTTACGAAATCATAAAACTAACAGTCTTATCTGCGTATATTACAGTAGACTCTCGAACTTCGAACAGACGAAATTCTTGATAACTTGAAAAAAGCAAAATTCCCTGCACGACCCAAGCGTATAAGTTTTCTCAATAACTAGAACTTTTTTTCGAAAATTCCTCGGATTCGCTTTATCGAGAGCCGATTGTATTTATAGATAGTAAAAGTGAAAAACCAGTTATAAGTACCGTAAATATTAAGTTAATTACCGTAAATCTTACAGTTAATTACCGTAAATGAACAGTTATAAACCGTAAAACTTACAGTTACATCGCATGTAATTTACTGAATAGAACAACATATAACTTTGGTCTTTCACTCTTAAAACTTACATGATCTACAGATATGAGATTCAAACGAATTATAATTTTTATATTTTCTGCTGCATGATCTTACGCCACGAGAAACTTCAACGTTATATACATTTCTGCGAATTTTCGGGTGATACATGTAAGCCTTATCACACGTGCTGGAGAAAAGGCTAATTTCACAATCGTAGATGATCTACTCTGCCTCCCTCCCCACCAAAAAAGCAAAGAAAAAAAAAACAAGTTAGTAAAATCATGCAATGCGTTGATTATGATACGCTTTCCAACATACCAGAAATCATTACTCAAGTTATGAGGATAATGGCTGTAGAATAAATCTTGCTCCTATGACCTGACCTTTGACCCATTTCCATGATATTCAACAGAACCGGTAAAGTATACTTACGGAGCAACCTAAAGTTTTGTCTCAATCGAAGCATTTTTGCGTAAGTTATAACGCATAAGGGCGATGGGATGGATCCCGATCCCATGTCCTGACCTTTGACCCCATTTTGTCCATTTTCAATAGGGTTTGTCCCCAGGTGGTCCTCTACCACATACTAAAATCGAAATCGAACCATATTTACGCAAGTTATGACGCATAAGAGAAATGGAATGAATCCCGCTCCTATGACGTGACCTTTGACCCCATTTGTCCCATTTTCAATAGGGCTCGTCCCCAGTGGTCCCCTAACACATACTAAAACTTCATCGAAATCGAACCATTTTTACGCGAGTTATCGTGCGGACGGATGGACGGACGGACAAAGCTGGAGCATATACGCTTCTTCAACCTACGGTTGAAAAGCGTAAAAACAACAACAACAACAATAAAGTGAGTACCACACGAAATGAAAAGAACTATTTCATTTGCACGTACCTTTTCCACTCTTTTGCTCTGTTTATTTCCCTAATACTTCACGAAAAGTTCATCACACGGAACACGTCATACATTAGCAGCCCCAACAATTCAAGCAATCAATGAGCATGCGCAGTCTCCCTGTTCCGTTCCTGTTGACGACCAGTTTGTGCTACTAACCCCATAACTGTAAATTCTGCAGTTGTAAACTGCTGAATATAAGAACGATATTTTGTGTAGATATGCAGTAATTTTCTGAAAAAACACAACGTCACCCACTCATAGTTTTGTGTCCAGCTGAGTAAATGCCGTGCCAATCGCTTCGCCAACGATTTCGTTCCTGTCGGATCAAATTTTTGCAATTCTTTTCCCTACGACATATTTCCTGAACTTTAGGAAAGAAATACTAAAGAAAAAAACATATTTTTTTTTAATTCTGTGTTTGAATGGAGGAAAAAAACCTAAGAAAAACCAAACGCGGTGCTGCGTATTATATAATTAGATATTCCAAACATATCTCATGATCAGCTCCCCATAAAACAAGAAAGTAGTACGCCATTTTCCACTAATGCGTTGAATACAACCATTATATTTTTTTTATAGCAAAGTATGTTAATGCAACATTAGAATATACCTTTTAAAAAATGGGGTCATTAGTTTAAGAAAAACCATCATACAATCTCATTTCGAAAGCATGCAGCACCGTGCAATCATACACCTAGCTTTGGCTGCTGAAATGGAGGAAAGAAAACCTGACCATTTCTGCTTATTTTTTACGCATTTATTTAATTTTTTTGTTAGTAAACTACATTACATGAAGTCTAGCTTGGAATTATTACGCAAACAGCCCTCCTCAACAAATGTGTATACACACTCCGATTCGACTATTTCCCTTTCCTCCCTCCTTTTTTTTTTTTTTTTTTTTTTCATACGCATTTATCTTAGTCTGAGAAGTATTACATTCGCTGTCACGAAAAAGTTATTGTCACGGGCATAATCCCCCAAAAGCCCTGTTGTAAGAAGTTAAAGCTGGGGGTAGGCTTGTTAAGGTTTAGATTTAAAAGCAGCTCAACAGAAGACAGACCTAATAAGAGATCAGTGACCGCTGATTTCATGGCAAACTCCAAAGGAGGTGAACGTGACGTATAGTTGGGCGAGTGGCCCTTTTCACTCAAGTTGAGAAAGCAAAGACTAAAACAAAGTCGACGATAAGGTTTCCAGACTGCGAGCCCCTTGCAGAAACTCACGCGTTTTTACCGAGATAAATGCTAAGATTTCGTGAAGGAATTTTCTTGTCCCCGTTCGCAGTCATAACGACAGCCATTTCTCCCCCTTCCCTTCCCAAACAAACAAAAACTTTTCTTCTAGCTGGCTGTGGTGTGGTGGTTTCTGACTGACTGTGAGAGGCTTAATGCACCTGCTCCTATAATGGGCATTGTGCACCGGGCCATTGTCCAACAGGTTTCCACAAAGCTTACTTACCTGTTGCCCAGAACTGGATCTAGACCCGATGCTTGGTGGCCCTGTGTGGTTTTTCTTCCAACCTGCGTTTATGTCCACTATTTCCGGATCAGGCGGTCTTTCACCTCGATAATTTTTCTTTAGTTGTGAAAAGCGATTCCTTTTAGTGAGAATGACATCACTAATTGATATTCGTTACAAAGTAGCTCTTTGAATAACGTTACCTAATTTGCTCGTCAAGTGGTCAACCATCGTGACAGCATTACTCAAAAACTTCTATACCAAACGCTTTTATTATTGTAAAGAAATCTTTGAAACGATTGAGATGTGGCTGCGCTTTTTAATTCGCGAAAATTTTCATATTTTTTTTAAACAAAAGTGAGTTTAACTGAAATGCATTTCTGTTTTAACTTCCACAGTAAATGCACTCATGCCTAGTCTTATTCAGCGCAATTACTAACCAGCTATTTTTTTTTAACAATCCAAGGGAAAAGAACGATTTTAATGAATGTTATTACCGTAATTTTTGGGTTAAAAGCTGCACCCCAAATTTTTGCAGTATCTTACCCATTTACACCTGGGGCAGGTTTTATACAATTAATTCAGAATCACTCGCTCAGGGAACACTATAAAGAGACTCATATTCTAGTGATTCTTTAAAAATGAGGGAAAAAAAAACTATAAAAGATAGCGGAAGTCAAAAAACAAATTAGCCACAGGAAGAAGAACAATTTCCAACACAGCAAAAAAAAAAAAAAAAAAAAAAAAAGAACAACTTTGGATTCTACTTATGAATTCGTGATTAAAATTTTTTTTTTGTAATTTCAATATTATTTTATTCCAATAATTTATTAAGAATATCATTACTTTTTCTATAAGCAAATGGTTTTAACGCTATCAATTTCTTAAAAGTTTTAAGGCAATTCTTTTTTGCTAGTGGCGCCTTACAGGGGAAGCAAATTTAACTAAGCTTTCCAACTAAATCTTAGATACGTGGTAAAATCAAAAGAACACCCGTCTCATAAACAAAGCATCGCACAGATCAATACGGGTGTGAGGGTACATCAGAAAACTCCTATGCCTAGTCCGAAAATTTCGATGCGTTACTGACTTTTAATATTTTATTCCATGTTTACACATATTAACATTGTTCTGCTCCTTCTAACAATGAGCTCCTACCATTTTGGAAATACACTGTACGATGTCCTTGTAATTCTAGGTAACGTTATGTGATTGAGCAAGTATTGAACTAGATTTATCGACTGCTTAGATGAAACTAGGATTTTTCTTCATGAAATTAAAAAAAGACCCCAGGTTTCTAACAGACGTAAGAAAACATCAGTCAACAGCTGACGTATTTTCCTATTTTCAAGATGTGGGCATTTTTTCCTATTTTCGAGAAGCGGGCATTTTTTCTGTGGGCATTTCCCCCTCATACCATCTGAACTACCTGTATATAACAATGAAATGGATGATGGAATTGAAAAATCCGAATGTTCTTTCCATCATTATCTTATTTATTTATTTTTGGTTAATAGTCGTTCTTAAAGGGTGAAACTGATCTATGAATTCCGCCTCGCAAACACACTTTCACATGACATGAATTACCTGTGTCATTTTAGTTGAAAAAAAAACTGATTTGTATAAAAAATTTATCTAAAGGAAAATAAAGAGAGTAATGATAAATTCTAATAGAAGAATAATGAAAAAGGTATAAATAAATAAACGAAGGAAGGAAGAAGAATCGTGCTAAAAAAAGAAATACAAGTCGATGCCGTTTCTAATTTAAAGCACTTTTACCGCCTGTGTGAAATCCAAGACTTATTTTTGATGACAGTTTTAACCCTGTTTCATGGAACAATGTTAAATTTCCAAAAATGCTGCAGCTTGTGACATGACAGAAATGTGGGATCACTGCTACAAATTTCTGTTGCTTAGATTTGGCTTTTAAGTTGCTGTTGATCAGTGGCGGCTCGTGGTAAGCTGAGATGGGGGGCTGCATCTCAATTTTGTAGATATCACGATACCACTTCGAAAGCTGAGTTACTGCGCTTGTGCTGATGCTGTCCGTTTAATAATAATAATAATAATAATAATAACATTAATATGTATATACTGATCGAAAGTGCTTTTTGTTTACAAGAAATTAATATTTAGATTTTATATTTAGCGATTGATAGGGAAAATGTAAAGGTACCGATACCTAAATTAGGCAACATATATTAAGCGATGGCCACATTATCCCATTTATGAAGAAAATAATCGACCTATAAAACTTCGTCGGATGCATTATTTCTTAAAAAGAAACTGATTAATCAGTGCATCCTTCCAGTTCTTACGTATGAAGCGCAGACATGAACCTCAACTAAAATAGACATACAGACGTTGCAGACAACTGAAAGACACATGTAGAGATGTATGTTTGATGTTACCTGGAAAGATATAAATAGGAACTCGTGGATCGGGAAAATGACAACAGTGGAAGACATGGTCAAAATTCCTGAAATTGCAATGGGACGAACATATTGCTAGAAGAAAGAACCACCGACGGAGAGTTGAAATATTGAACTGGATAGCAAGGGAAAAAACAATACCCAGAAGATGACAAGAGGGAGATGGATACATGAAATTCGAAAGCATGAAAGAAACTGACTCAAGGCAGACTGTTGTGGAAGAAGAAACTTGGAGACTTTCATCCAGCAGTGGATTGATAGTGGTTGCAAATTATATATACATTCATATACTGTACGTATTATATATATACAAGGACAAAAAAAATTAAAAAAAAATTAATGCGTGCGCTAGTGGTAGCGGAGAAACACTCAAGGTCATGTACGCGTTCTCAAGTGTCTCATTGTGACCCCTAGAAATATGACAATAAATATTTTTTCTTCTGATACACTCCCTTTGAAACTTCGACTTGATACCGACCACTGCAACTTGGACGGCGATGAAAAACATTTTGTGGAATTTTGAAGGGCCTTCCAGAATTTCGCGACGAGTTGTTATTGCGATACTCACACACCAGCATTCTCTTTAATAAAAACGGATTGCAAACATATTCAATCCAGTTCTAATTCTGAAGCCATCATGATAACAATTTAGTGTAGAAAAATTTGTTTTCCAAAATTTACCAACTTCGTAAATTTTCTAAACAATGATATCTGATTAAATGTTCTTTTCAAAGTAATTAAGTACACTACCTCAATTGAAATGCGCAGCTGATTTTTGGGAGGGAGGGGAGATGCAGTAGAAAAATAAAATGTATCCAGTGGAGTGACTTCAATGATTTTTGGTGAATAAAAATTTACATGAGTTTAAAAGCGAAAATTTCGCTGT
The DNA here is from genome assembly GCA_039090855.1 of Macrothele yani. Lineage (NCBI taxonomy): Eukaryota > Metazoa > Arthropoda > Arachnida > Araneae > Macrothelidae > Macrothele > Macrothele yani. The sequence continues at coordinate 144,445,084 of CM076995.1, read as the reverse complement.
GCTTGGTAAGTGAAGAAATCAATTTTGTGTAAGTATTTCGCTGCAAAAATTAGTATCTCTCTCACTTTTTTTTTTTTTTTTTTTTTTTCAATTTATCCAATACTGAACTCTATTTTTAATCGCAACTTGTTCACATGTCCATTTTGACCAGAAGAGAAAATATAAGTAAAACTTAATTACGAAACGCATATAGCGTATGAAATCCGTTTATTTTCGTGGTGTAGTCAGCACAAATATTCGCCAAGCTTTCGCATTCCACTGGGAGGCTTTTTCAAGGCAATGATAGACACAAAAATGCATTTGAACACAAATGCATTAGCATTTTTGTGTCTATCATTGCCTTGAAAAAGCCTCCCAGTGGAGTGCGAAAGCATGGCGAATATTTGTGCTGACTACACCACGAAAATAAACGGATTTCATACGCTATATGCGTTTCGTAATTATTCAACTCTGGTGTATTTAAAAATAAGGTTAAGTAAAACTTTTTTTGCAAAAGTCCCGGCAACTGAGTATTTGTTATTAGATGGGAGAAACAATGTTGTTAAAATTATTACGTTGAATAAAAGCAGGAACAAACCAAATATTGGAAGAAAAAAACAGGTTGAGTAATGCATTCAAACGTACTTTATTTAATACTTTAATTCAACATTCGTCATCATTTTTAATTCATTCCCCTATTTTATGTCTTATTCGGAAGCACAAGAACCGTATTAATCAACAAAGCACACAGGCCTGGCGATGCATTCCCACCCAACGAGAGACTGCGTTCGCGAGCAAACCTGCTAGCGAGAGCTGCCATGAATGCAGTCCCCAGGGAAGTTTTATTCAAAGGAAACGAACTGATGTGGGAATAGGCAGAGTTTCCCACATGAGTTGGTTTCAATAGCCGTCAGGGCTGCAAGAAGTGCAGTCCGTAACGTTCTTCCCGCTCCCACTGGTGTGATGCAGGGAAAACTTCCAGTTGAGTTCAGAAAACTGCAGTCGTGGCATTATGCTGGGAAAACTTACAGCGGTGTTCACAAAACTTTTCTCTCTTGGTACGGCATGAAAAAAAAAACGGCTTTGGGTAGGGGAGGGCTGCAGCCCCACAGCCCCATAGCAGGAGCCGCCCCTGCTGTTGACCATGTGTTACGTACATACCTCAGAGGTGACGCACAGGTCAAGACGGTAAAGTTGCAGTGACAGACTTCGTCGGTGGAGCTTAATTGGAAAAGCATTCGGCTCCGGAACAGAACGATTCGATTCTGACACCGGCAAATGGACTTTTATGCTATACATGCATAACCGAAAGGTCCCCTAAACACCATCATGCTGTTCCTTTCGCGTTAAAATTGAATTTAGTGGCATAACACCGCTGATGTAACACAGCAGCAGTGTTACGTCACTAAATTGATGTCACAGCATTAGCTGAAATTGGGTTCCATCAAGAAAGAAGAAATGACCAAACATAGAGACCTGGCCATAGAAGTACTCAATTTTGTACTGAAGGGCAATTGAATTAGAGATACCTATCTAGTAACGTGTAGCGCCACTTTTCGCCCTGATGACAGCAGCGATTCGTCTCGGCATGGACTCGACAAGACACCGGAAGCGTTGGGAAGCCATACGGATCCACGACCCCTGAACAAGTTCCCACAGTTCACGAAGATTTGATGGAGGGGGCTCAGAGCCTCCAACATCTCTCTCGATGGCATACCAGATGTGCTCGATGGGATTGAGGTCAGTAAGGTGAACTAGCTGGCCAAGGAAGCGAGGTCACATCGGTGGAGTGTTCATCCAACCATTCGGATACAATTCGGGAGCGATGGTACGGTGCATTGTCTTGTTCCAGGATGAGGTCCCCAGTGGGATGTTGAAGACGCACAAACGGGAGCAAATGGTCGTCCAGGATATCCCGGAAACGTTGACCTGTGAGGGACGATGTCACACGTACCAGGGGTCTCATTTCAGTCCACGTAAACAGTCCCCAGAGGAGAATGCCACCCCCACCAGCTTGAAGAGTACCCTGCTGGCAAGAAGGATCCATCGCTTCACGTGGTTTGCGCCGTACTCGTATACTGCCATCCGCATGTACCAACGTGAATCTCGACTCATCAGCCCAGGCAGCATTTTCCCACATGTCTAGGGTCCAGTGGCGATGTTCTCGCGCCCATGCTAATCTTTGCACCCTGTGATGTGCGGTCAGCAGCGGTACCCTCATGGGACGATGGCTTCTGTACCGCATAGCGAGGAGATGGTTCTGGATGGTGTGGCTGCTTACACGGTTTTGTGCACCAGCGTTAAATTGCCGAGTGATTTCTTGCACTGTGGCCCGTCTATCCGCTGTTACAATGCGAGCTAGCCGACGATGACCCAGTGCCTTCACGACTTCCGAGATGCAGTGACCCATTCGTCGGGCCCCGACAACTTGTCCAAGATCAAATGAGCTTAGACCCTTCGTCTTACCCATACTGTGTCCGACTCTTACTGGTTCCCGTCGCATCACTCCTTATATTGTCGGATCGCTGCATACGTCATGTCGTTTCCGTTTTCCGGGCCGCCCACAGCGCCATGTTTGCATAACGCCAGCTGTCTCTAACGCAATTGCTCTTCAGTGTAGATTAAACACACAGCAGCAGTCCCCATTGTCATCGGGGCACTTGGAACAATTTCAGAAAATTTTATGAATCATTTCAGGAAATAGCAGCTCTCTGATATACCACCCACAGAACTGGAAAAATAAACCACCAACAACGATAAAAAAAAAAAAAAAACAGTTTTACTTGGGACATCGTATACAATATACACTGCTGGACAATTGCTAAGGACGGATCGTAAACGGCTATATAGCGCATAAAAAAGTAAGTGTGGTTGGATGCCAAGTGAAATAAAATAATGTCAGAATGCCAGGACATTACAAGAAAGACAATTTATTGTGCTGTGAAATCCAGAAGGCTTTGGAACGTGTTCAAGGGACAAACAGGCCACTTTGTGCAGAATACGTAAACGTGAAAAAAATGCAATTACCGTCCACAGGCGTTCCGGCGTAAGATATCTATACGGGATATGGCCACCAAGGAGGGCGATGCAAGATTCCACACGTCATGTCAAGCTTTGCACAACATTATCAAGTAGCTGTTGGGGTAATTTATCCCATTCCTCTGTCAGTGCACGGATGAGGGTGTCCTTTTTTATTGGAGAGCATTGGCGACCCGCAAGACTCCTCCCTAAAGCATCTCACACATTTTCAATGGGATTCAGATCTGGAGAACGTGCTGGCCATACGAGGCGTTGAATATCCTAGCTCTCAAGACACTCCTGGACAGCGACTGTTCGATGACATGTTGCGTTGTCGTCCATGAAAATGAATCTATCACCGACAGCACCACGGAACATGCGAACACGAGGTAGCAGAACATCATTAATGTATCGTTGGCCAGTCATAGTCCCAGTTGGAAGCACATAGAGGGACGTACGGCCATTGATCATGATGCCAGCCCATACCATGACACTACATGTCGGATATCGGTCCCTTTCCTGTATGTTTGCTGGACAATATGCAGTACCACTATCATGCCAGATCAGTTGTCGTCGACAATCAGATGATAGACTGTATCTGCTCTCATCTGAGAAGAGTACAGCAGACCAGTCGTTATCAGTCCAATTGCGATGTTGATGACACCATTGCAAACGGGCGGTACGGTGACGTCTGGACAATGGGATGCACACAACAGGACGGCGGGCGTATAGTACTCCTTCATGCAAACGTCTGGCGACAGTTTTTCGGGAGATCCGCTTGCCAGTAGCAGCCATAAACTGATTTGCTACCTCACTAGCTGTGCTGCGCCGGTGTCTTTTTGTTAATAGCACTATGTACCGATCTTCTGCAGGTGTCGTACTGCGAACACGACCTCCCCCGTGACGTTTGCTACACTCTCCATTTGTTTGAAATGATTTCCAAAGCCTTGAAACAGCACTGTGGCTGACGTCGAACTCCCTGGCAACATCTGTTATTTTTCGCCCTTCTTCAATCTTGCCAATAATACGGCCACGCGTAAAATCATCTAGGTGATGTCGGGAAGACATTCTGAAAATTGCAAGTTCGTCAATTGATTCTTTCCCTTTCAACTTTGCGTTTGAACAACAACGGTCAATACGCGTCAAATCTTTTATACCTCTTATCAGCGCTATGACGTCACGTACAAGTTCGGCAATCCAAAATTTGCATACGCACAACACGTCTTACTGTATCCCGCACTTATGCTAATTTCCACATTTTCCTACCTTCCATTTTATGGTTGCTATCGTTGCTATTGTCATCCGTCCTTAGCAATTGTCCGGCAGTGTATTACGCCGATACTTGACTGATAACTAGGTCTCCGGTAGAAACTCGTATCAGCTCAACAACCCCAGTCAATGATAATTTTGGTTAATTAGTTTTGTTTGTCATAGGCTGTGTTTCGTATATTTTGAATAAAAGATAATAATAATAATAATAATAATAAAAATAATGAGTAGGTCTTTTCTAGAAACAGTTTTTTAAAAATGGCCCCCTGTAAAATTGAGGGCCCAGGGAAATTATGCCCTAGGTACGATTGGTCTGCACTTTTCTTCTGATGAAAGAAAGACAGCCCATTTTCAAAGAAACCTCGAGCAATTTGTGGATAGAATGTCTGTTTTTTTTGTTTTTTTCTTTCCAAATTGTGTACGGAAATATCTATCTTAAACGGGCTTTCTTGCAAATACAACTGGCAACTTTTCTTACAGTATATGATCTTTAAAGCTGTGATACCTAAACTCTATTTTCTAGTATTTACACCATACGCCAAAGTTAGAACATTTACATTTTCTATGTCTCGCAGCCTTCCTGAAGTGCTAAAATGTGTGGTCAAAGCGAGTCCACTTTTGTAAAATTACTAACTGATCAAGAAATCGTGAGCTAGTTATACTCACCTCGTGAAACGGAATCCAGGTGGGAGGTCAAATCGCAAAGAGCTAAAAGTTGAAAAGTTGAACTGCACCAATTTAAAAGACCAGTGGGTCAGAATCTCCAGATGTCGCCATCACGAAGTAAATAGGTACGAACTCTTCTTCGTACATCATGTTAACAACGGCCACAGGAGCCAATTTGAATTGCTAAATTTTTCTCCAGCCTCAGTTAAGAAGTCATATTAGACTTACTCTTCATATCTTTGCGGAACAGCTAACAATCAAACAATATCAACCTATCGTTTAAGTACATTTCTTGAACTGATTCTCTGCGGTGTTTTAACTAACTTATTGAACGTTTCAATACTTTTTTGACCTAACAGTTCAAGAATTTGAGGCATTAGAACAATAAAAAATGAACTTACAGGTTTTGTAAGTGACAAGCACTTAATATAGACATAAATCATCAAACAGAAGCCGTATAGGACAAGTAATGGGCACTCGAGAAGTACGGCAAAAGTGTCAAGAGTTCGCGAATTTCTGTAATATTCGGCAGTGCACTCTGAGTTGCTGAACTGTGAGTGCAGTACTAATATGTGCTTGTGGTAATAGTGGGGTAATTATTTTGGACAATAAAACGTATTTAGTGGACGAGAATACTGTACTGGAGATGGACGAAATGAGCATCTCTAACCAAAATAAACGTCCCATTCGTACTTACTTCACATGTATTATTTCGTTCAAATCACTGTACTGGCGGCGAAGACGGAGAAACTACTCATGTCATACACGTACAATCTCCAATACCTACATACACGCATTTGAAGTTCGAGTGGTGGAACAATTGTCAAATAACCTACACAACGTGCAAAGGTGTACTGGTTGCTGGTTTATTCACGTTGTATTGTTACCCACAAGTTATTGCTTATTTACCAACATGTAGGGAATCATAACCATTACGATTATAATGGGTATCTGCTACATGTCATTACAATAACCATGTAATTCTAATGACCAGTTCGCCATTACCATGTAATGGTAACGTTAAGTTCATGTTCCCATTACCATTACGCTGTAATGCATTACCGATTAATTCAATTACGATTTTGCCCAACTCTGCTTCATACAATGTACGAAAAAATCAGTTTTGTCTTTCAAACGTGTAGAATTTCTTTCCTGGAGTAGAAAGTCTGTACAGCGTTCGTATCCGCCAATCGATGCCACTCGGTGCGACAGTCCACGACCATAGAAATAGCATTTCAATGTTCCGCAGGAGTGGAAACAAGAAAAATGCAATGTTCAACATGCACAAAGTTGTCGCTTACCAAGAAAGATATTAAAAACACTGTAAGAATCGATCTCTGTAGGAATTTTTCAAGTTCATAACAATACAACGTGTCAGATAAAACACTGCTGGTAAGTACCTTTTTGATTTACCCGCGTCTATACATCCAAAATATACGTAGCTACACGCGAACGCCTTTAAGTGCCTGATAATCGAATTCTTGCTGCTTTAGTTTGCTCAGTTCCTTGCCTTAGGTAGACTGGCAGCTCACAGCGTGGCGGATTCTTTGCAATTCTTTTTACCCGCCACGATCTGTAATGTCTTGGTCACGAAGAAATCATGTCACAGTGTTTAAGAGTTTTCATAAACGCTCTCAGAAGACCTTGATTGCTTGAAGATGCGTACATACTACTTTTCAGCTCGTGCTGCTAGAGGCGGCTACAAACAACTACTTACACCAGCGAGCTGTCTATAGGCAAGTGAGTTCAAGACAATTCGCACACGCCTGTCGCAATAAAACCTTAACAAGCCATTTAGCTTCATAATACGTCAAAGGCGGCATTTTGATTAAAGAAATGTAAATATTACTGTAATTGCTGGGGAAGAAAGCTAAGGGGATTCTCATGAGAATTCTAAAGGGATTAAGAGGAGAACACTTCGTTCACATTATTTTCTGTTAAATTGCAGCAAAATTACGAGTTTGGAAACTGAGCACATTTATTAATTCCCTCGACAAGGTCGTGTTTCGTAAATCAAAGGGAAATACACGGATTAATTTTTTTCTTCTTGCTATTCAAAAAGCAATATGCAAAAAAAAAAAAAAAAAAAAACATAGAGAAAGGATTGTTTTTAAATTTAAGTAAAGCCAAACAGATTTCAGTAGTCAAAGTTTGGATAATTTAACAATTTTGGCATTAGGACCAGCAAAAGAGGCAGTTTCTTAGCTGATATAAATAGTTAAATCACAAGAAATGTTTTGGGAGTAGCTAAGTTGTGAAGGAACAGGATTTCCTCTTCAACTGGATTGGTACACTGCAGATATCTGACTTACCATCCTTGTCACATTTACACCAAAAATCGGATTGTCATCTTCAAAATTTGTATTATATGGTGTAATCCCGTATTTATTTCATGATACACTCATTCTCTTACTGTCAACAGCACGTGTGAATGATGGATTCTTAAAGAGATTAACAGGAAGCCAAATTAATAACGAGAAAATGTACATCAAATATACATGAAATAGTAAAACGGTACTAGTAATCCGATTTATTGGTGTAAAACTATAAATACACGTTTCCCAGTTTTCGTACATCAACCAGATGGCTTTTTCAAGAAAGCCACACAGAAAACTACAACCTAAATAACAGAACGCTTTAACAATTTAAACGCGGTGACTTGACTAGACAATAAAAAAATAGATACGAATGTAATTTTGATTCACAGACACGAAGTATCACTTTAGTTGAGCACGCGGTATATTAGAAAGAAAAAGGTGTTATTTGAAGAACTGGTTCCAAATTCATGGCAACTCTAGAGAGATGCTATCATAGCAAGGCCTCACTGTTGGTAATGATCTTCAAGGTTTCTCTTATGGCTGTAGATTTAAAGTACGAAGCTAGTTTCTTTATATGATCCCACATAGGAAAGCGAACTTGAATTTGACTTCTCCGGATAGGGCCGTGGTTACTTTAACATCATTTGTGCCTCTTTTACATTCGCTGATTCTAATTTTAAACGAACGCTTAGTCACTCCGATGTAGTCCCATCTGGAGTCTTCCGAATATTGTAGGTGGATCACATAAACACTTGCCTCGTTGGAAAGAGAAGGTTTATCAGTATTTTACTATGGCATATGAACATGCTGGGACCGACACCGTAGTTCATCTTCTTAAGTAAGTAGAAAATATTTGGTATGTAGGAAATTGAGCCAGACAGCGTAGCTCCGGCATTAGAAAAATTACATTCGCGTCTATTTGTTTATTGTCTAGCCAAGTCACAGCGTTCAAATTGTTGAAGTGTTCTATTATTCAGATTGCGGTTTTCTGTCTATCTTCCTTCAAGAAGTCATCTGATTGATGTGTGAAAGTTTGGAAACGGCCATTTAAATATTTACGCCAATAAATCGGATTACTAGTACAGTGTTACTATTTTATATAAAAGAAAATGAATTCTGTGCTGAGATGTCACGGATTTCCGATCTGGTTCTGATAACAAAATCAGTGGAGAGATTGAGGACAAACTGTTAAATTAAAATTAAAAAAAAATAAACCAAAATTGTTTTTCAGAGTGCCAAAACTCCAGAATTTCTGACTTCCTGCAAAACGCAGAGCAGGAGACAGAGGTAAATCTTCCATAGAGTCCAATGGAAACCACTTATCCCCTAGTCAATAGAACAGCGATCCAGCGGACAAACATAGACCTAATGCACCGTAACCGTGCAAGTCACTGTTCTTCACATTTTTCAAGAGTGTCAACTAGAGATATGTGGTTTGCGAACGATTCGTTCGAAAAGAACGAATCAGTCACTGGTGAACGAATCTTTCCTGAAAAGAATCGATTCCGCAAAAGAGCAGATGCCCGGAATGAATCATTCGGAATTACTTTTCACTATACATCAAAAGTTCACCATCGTGTCTCGGTGAGGATCATGTTCTGGTCAGAAAACTGTACCTTATTCAGAAGTGTGCAAAAATGCAATAAACTACGTGAACGTTTCGAAACGAACTTATATAAAAACCAAGGGGAAAAAATTCGTAAAAATTAAAAACAAATTTAAACTTAAAAATCCTTCACTAAACCGGTAGCGTCAACAAAGAAAGGATCCGACATAAAATCGATTCTCGAGATCTCTGAGTAAATCGCTCACTAAACTGGAATTTTCAAGGATGGAAGAATTCGATTCAGAATCGATTCCTAACAGTCATTTCCTGGAAATCGTTCGCTGAACCGGAAGTAGTACCGAATCAGTCGAATCGAAAGAATCAGTTTGCCCATCTCTAGTGTCAACTCTTCGCGACGCTGCTTTTATAACCCCAGGACTTGTGTCACGTGACAGACACAAACGTAGACCCAGGCCCTTTTGCTGGAGGGCAAGTAAAAATCATGAATCGCACCTTTGTATCTTCTCCTGTACGCTGCAAAACGGAAATTAATTAATATATTTATTTTCGGCGAAAACAGAGTAAGGCTAATCCAAGGGAACAGAGAGAAACATATATGCCAGGAATTCGGCACAAGTGTGGACCAGTAGTCCCGGGATCGTACGATCTTAAATATTCTTTGAATTGTGCAGATTTGCAAGAGTTCAGTCATGACCTGACCGGATCTTTTTCAGAGCTATGCGACAGAAGCAGATGCAAATAATTTAAATCAACTAAACGGAACTTCAAGGGGCAAGAACAACTTGGCTTTTAAATATAATTACAAGAGTTCAATCGTGACCTGACCGGATCTTTTCCAGAGCTATGCGACAGAAGCAGATGCAAATAATTTAAATCAACTAAACAGAACTTCAAGTGTCAAGAACATCTTGGCTTTTAAGTACAATAATCTTCTACCAAACTTTTTCATGATGTCTCCTATAACACTGCCAACGTCTGTCTGATAAACTGCTTATGGACGTTGATAGTTTATGACATAAGACATAATCCTGAATATTTAATTTATTACACTGATGGAAAAAAATCCCAACACCAAGAAGTGGTTGTGTTAGATAAACGACAGTTGGTAGGCGGTGAGAGTACATCTGTAAGATGACGTCTATGCAAATTTCGCGCTCGGTGCACACGTGTGGCGCTAGCAGCGCCCCTCGGAATATGCAAAGCAGGTTTGCTGTAAATACGCGCTGTAACGTTCGTGAGCGTTAGTTATCGTTGAGATTCGACGTAGGGTGTTGATGTTAGTCAAGAATGCCTTTAAGAAGACGAAGAACCCATTATCAACAGCTCACGGAGTTTGAACGAAGTCGTGTAATAGGGCTACGAGAAGGTGGATTTTCTTTCCGCAATATTGCAGAACGACTTGGCAGGAATGTGGCCACTGTGCATGATTGCTGGCAGCGGTGGTCAAGGGAAGATACTGCCTCAAGAAGACCGAGTTCCGGCTGGCCACGTGGCACTACTGAGAGGGAAGACCGCCGTGTACGGCGTATGGCCGTAGCGCATCGTACCACGTCTGTGGCAGCAATTCGAGCTGCAGTTGCCACCACAGTGACACAACGAACTGTTACAAATCGGTTACTTGAAGGACAGCTCCGAGCCACACGCCCTGTAGCGTGCATTCCACTTACTCCAAACCACTGCCGTTTGCAACGTCAGTGGTGTCAAGCTAGAGCTCATTGGATAACGGAGTGGAGATCTGTTGTGTTTTCTGATGAAAGCCGGTTCTGCCTGGGTGCCAGTGATGGCCGTGTGTTGGTTAGAAGGAGGCCAGGCGAGCGCCTGCAACCAACCTGTCTGCGGCCGAGACACACTGAACCTACACCTGGAGTTATGGTCTGAGGAGCAATTTCCTATGACAGCAGGAGCACTCTCGTGGTTATCCCACGCACCCTGACGGCACAGTTGTACGTCGGTCTGGTGATTCAACTTGTTGTTCTGCCATTCATGAACAGCATTCCAGGGGGTGTTTTCCAACAGGATAACGCTCGCCCGCATACCGCTGTTGTAACCCAACATGCTCTACAGAGTGTCGACATGTTACCGTGGCCTGCTAGATCACCAGATCTTTCACCAATCGAGCACTATGGGACATCATTGGACGACAACTCCAGCGTCCCCCCCAACCAGCATTAACCGTCCCTGTGTTGACCGACTAAGTGCAACAGGCATGGAACTCCATCCCACAAACTGACATCCAGCACCTGTACGACACAATGCATGAACGTTTGCGTGCTTGCATTCAACATTCTAGCGGTTACACCGTTATTAATGTACCAGCATTTCACATTTAAAATGGCTCTTCTCGCGCTTACAATAAGCTGTGATCTTGAAACCTTAATCGATTAAACATGTTATCTATACAAATGTATTGCCGCCATTTCATTCCTCTATAACTATTTTTTCGTGGTGTTGGGATTTTTTTTCCGTCAGTGTATATTGTTAATTTTTTAAATATTCTTGTTGAGCTATTATAATACAGTTACGATCTCGAACGAAACTGAGGAGAGGTTAATTCGTCTGTAGCAGGAAATCATTTTTATACGCGAAAGGTTTTCATAGTAAGAGAGCCCCCCCTCCCAAAGTCTTGGGGGGGGGGGGGTGAACAAATGAACGTGAAAATTGGGTTTCACAAAGTCCCATAATTATCTGCGATTTTCTAGAAGTGCAAAATATATTGTTCCTTTTTTCAGTTAAGCTATACGATATTGTTGTTACTTACCGTTCGAATTCTTTGGTGGTCCGCTGGACCGACGCCACTAAAAATCAAGTCGGACCACCAATATCAAAATGACGATGGTTCAATAGACCATTCACTTTTTCGGGTTAACGTCATTTAACATCAAAATGACGGTAGTCTAATACCCCATTCACTTTTTCGGGTAACGTCATTTAACATCAAAATGACGGTGGTCCAATAGATCATTCACTTTTTCGAGTAATGTAATTTATTTCAGAAAAAAGCTAAGAAATTTTCCGTTTTCGTAAAGGGAAGTAGCAACACATTTTTCGTTCATGGTAGACATCGAAGAAATTTTTTTATTACTATCCTCTTTAAAATCCCGAGGATAAAAATTACGTAGTCTATGCATTGGTGAGGGGAAATCCCTAAGTGCAGCTGTTTAAAAGCGAGCAGCCCTAGGCAGGCGCAAAAAACTAAAGATTTGCCTCCCCCATTCCCCCTTTATTTAAGAACCTATATTGCACCGTGAAAATATTGCGGGAAGAGTACGGTAACTCTCAGGTCAAGGCAAAGAATCTTACGAAGGGAAGTGCGTTATGTGTGTGTTGTGGTGGCAGACTGGGAAGCGTCAGTTAAAAAAAGCGGCAACTATGGTTATTTTTGTGTTTGTGTATGGTAGTAACCTACACTGGAGTAGTGTCAATGTGGGGGTTCTGGAACCGTTTTTTCCCATAGACGTAATGCTAATTTTGGAGTGGCTCCTCTAATAAATTAAGGAAGAAAAAAGAAAAATCGCGATTATTTATGAAAGAAGCGTTGGAAATGCACGAAACTTGGGTATATGACGTGAAATGTAATACAGAGTTAGGGTATAGTATGCAAATGAGGAGATGCGACTGCTTCGGTTTATTCAAATCAGCCGCAACATAAAATAGGCTATTGCGAAGGTGTGCGTCACATCTGTTGCGGAGAGTAAAGCAAGGATTTTGAGATAGCAGATTTGTTGCAATACTTGGAGCCATTGCGACAACACAAATGAACTGAGGTTGAGAGGGATCGAAAGACTAGAAGCAGGCCAAAGTCTGGTGGAAGTTGCAAGATGGCTGCATATGAGTCCTTCTGTGGTCCACAGACTGTGGAAACAATTTTAAAATACGCAATCAGCTTCATGATGGTACAGCGAAGGAAGGTTTAGGGTTACAACATCTGTGGATGACATATCTCATATTAACTGCGCAGAGGAACAGTACGGCTACCCCGACGCAGTTGCGATCTTCCCTTTCTGAGGCTAAAGGAACGGTAGTAGTGGATTACACTGTGTACAGAAGGCTACACGAAGGAGGCCTGTATGCTAGGTAGCCAGCACTCTGTATACTCCTTACCCCCGTCACAGAGGGGAACGTTTGAGTTCATGTCAATTAGACTGAAAACCAGGGGTCAGTGCTATTCACAGATGTGTCCAGATTTGCTTTTGCAGAGCGGTTCTGGGGAGAACTGGAAACACACCATCATTCCTTTATGACTGGTAAAAGGAACACTTATGATGGTGGTAGAATGCTGGTTCAGGGTAGCATCTCGTTAGGTGGAAGTACAGACATCTATGTGATTCCAAGAACAACCATGAATGCTCGACGTTATAGGGATGATATAGGGATAACGTTATAGGGACTCCTATGTTCGCCCTTATGCATGTGCCGTAGGAAATACATTTCTCCTACAAGACGATAACGCTTTCCCCACCGCGCGAGACTGATAGAACAATATCTTCAAGAGGAGACCATTGTCTGTACAGATTGGCCAGCCAGGTCTACCGAACTTAATCCTATCAAGTAGGGCTGGGATGCTTTAAAATGTGTTGCTGCCATTCACTCCCTCCGTAAGATCTGAAAGGGTTTAGACAGAACAATGGTTGTTGCTAGCTACTGAGCTCCTAGGCAACATCATTGACAGCAGCATGAAACATCGCTGTGAAGTCTGCATTGACGTGAGGGATGAATGACAGCATTCCCATTGAGGAATTTTGGCTATCTCATTTTGACACCTTATTTTTCCCATTGTTATACATGTGGCTCCTTTTGTTGGAATGAAATGTTTATTGCGAAATGTTTTAAGGGCTTTCTCTAACGTCCGAGACGATATACACTGAAGAGCAATTGAATTAGAGACAGCTGGCGTTATGCAAATGTGGTGCTGTGGGCGGCCCTGTAAACGGAAACGACATGACGTATTCAGCGATCTGACAATATATGGAGTGATAGGACGGGAATCAGTAAGATTCGGACGCAGTATGGGTAAGACGAAGGATCTAAGCGCATTTGATCGTGGACAAATTGTCGTGACCCGACGAATGGGTGACTCCATCTCGGAAGTCGTGCAGGTACTGGGATTTTCACGAGTCACTGTGTCACGGGTGCACCGTGAGTACATCGAATCCGGTAAAATCCTCCCTGCAAGGGCCAACTGCCGTGGACAACAGCGTGTGGATGAGCGGGATCATCGTCGGCTAGCTCGCATTGTAACAGCGGATAGATGGGCCACGGTGCAAGAAATCACTCGGCAATTTAACGCTGGTGCACCAAAACGTGTAAGCAGCCACGCCAACCAGAACCATCTCCTCGCTATGGGGTACAGAAGAAATCGTCCCACGAGGTTACCGCTGCTGACCGCACATCACAGGGTGCAAAGATTAGCATGGGCGCGGGAACATCGCCACTGGACCCTAGACATGTGGAAAAATGTTGCCTGGACTGATGAGTCGAGATTCCCGTTGGTATATGCGGATGGCAGGATACGAGTACGGCGCAAACCACACGAAGCGATGGATCCTTCTTGCCAGCAGGGTACTCTTCAAGCTGGTGGGGGTGGCATTCTCGTCTGGGGACTGTTTACGTGGACTGAAATGGGACCCCTGGTACGTGTGGCATCATCCTTCACAGGTCAACGTTACCGGGATATCCTGGACGACCATTTGCTCCCGTTTGTGCGTCTTTAACATCCACTGGGGATCTCATCCTGCAACAAGACAATGCACCGTGTCATCGCTCCGAATCGTATCCGAATGGTTGGACGAACACTCCACCGACGTGACCTCGCTTCCTTGGCCAGCTGGGTCACCTGACCTCAATCCCATCTACCACATCTGGGATGTCATCGAGAGAGATGTTCGAGGCTTTGACCCCCCTCCATCAAATCTTCGTAAACTGTGGGAGCTTGTTCAGGGGTCGTGGATCCGTATGGCTTCCCAACGCTTCCAGTGTCTTGTCGAGTCCATGCCGAGACGAATCGCCGCCGTTATCAGGGCGAAAGGTGGTGCTATACGTTACCAGACACTAGACAGGTATCTCTAATCCAATTGCTCTTCAGTGTATATCACTGTACTACACAGGAAAGAAACTTTTCCGTGTACAACTTGGAAAAAATCAAACGCAAGGGAAAAACTCTTGGTATCTCTCGCCCCAAGATGTTATGGAATTGTTACTTACAGTTACAATGGAATTTGGTACTACTAGTACCAGTTTACTTTAGCGGCTTCACATACTTTATTGGATAAATTTGATAAAATGCGTATCCTCTAATTTCTTGTGATCTCCTAATCATACTCCAGTCGACGGAATACCCAGTTTTGGCTTTAAATTTATCAAAATGAAATTTGAGAATTGGTACCAACCGGCTTCGATGCTTCACCAATCGCCTTTTGAAATAGCAAGTAAAGTTCTTTTCACAGCACAGCTGTCGGCTGCTATGCAGCAGAGCTGAGTTCGGGTTCAATTTTAAGAGCCCGAACCCGTCCGAGTCCGAAGTATGTCAGCCCGAGCCCGAATTTTATATTGCAAAATAAAGCCCGCGCCCGAACTAGCCCGAAAGCTATGATTAACCTCTTTAGGCATTAAAGAAAATATCCTCTTCCAGACTTCCACTCATTACTCCCCGTGCAATTAACCAATGTCTTTCTCAACTGCGGAGTGGGGAAGTGATGAATATATATTGACCATTCATTTCTTCCTGAAATGTTTCGAGTGCTGGGCATCAGGAAAAATCGGGAGGCCCAACAATCTATGTCGTACGTCGCTCAGTAGAATTAGCAGAGAGCTGCCCAGTTGAGGTAGGAAGCAAAATTTCGTCAGCTTGCTGTCTACTATTTATAGTTCTTAAAGGAACTTTTCCTTCGCAGAAATTCAGTGATTCATGGCCTATGTTATTTGTTACCCAAGTCCGGAATGAATAGCCCTGCCGAGTTCCCCCTCCCTATCTAGATCCAGTTGCGAAGAATTCCATTTAATAACTAAAAGTGTAAAAAAAGTCTCGTGTGCTAAATCATACAAAATCACATTTAAAAAAACGAGGAAAATTCTTTTCCTCTGTTAGAGCCCGAGTCCGATCTCCACTAAGTATTATGCAGCTAGAGCCCGGTTCGGGCTCAGCCCATCTCAGCACTGCAATGCAGAATTTGCAGTTGCCAACTGGGAAACAAGTCATTAGGTAAATTACTCTCATATTACAGGCGAGCAGAAAACAACATTCAACTAGGAACTGTCACATGACACAGGAAAATGGCTTGTGATGCTTTAAGTTGTATGTTAATCAATATATTCTTTTTCGATCCCCGTCTGACGGTCTCTGCTACAACAATTTACGAATATATTTTGCTGAGATATTATTACTGCTTTTCACACCATGAATGATCATGTCCTTTCATGTCATCATTGATAGTATCACAGCAAAATGTATTCCTAATGTCAAGCTGACTAATACGGGACGAGAAAATTGAATATATAGATCAAAGCATCACAGGCCATTCATTCTCTTGCCTAATGTAACATTTGTTAAGTTCGCTCAGACTTTTACTTGTCCACTGCTTTTTCAGTTGGGAACCGGAAGTTGTGTTGCAGATGACAGCAGTGCGATGAAAACAATATTACGTGCTTTGCATATGGAGGCTGGTGAAGCTGATTGGGTGGGTAGGTACCAATTCCCAAATTTCATTTTGACAAATTTGTACGCCAAAATACGTGCTCCATCGACTGATATGTAGGATCATAAGATCACAAGGAACAAGAAAATATTCATTTTATCAAGAAACTCGGGTAAATTATACAAAGCAGGTGAAGTAAACTAGCACCCGGGAATTTTAATTAAAGAATTACTTCAAAACTCAAAGCCAAATATTTTGTTTTAAACAAAGATGGCGGAACGCCGTCCCGGCGCGCTTCACCAGAAAAACAGTTTTTGTTTTTTGTTTTTTTTAAGTTGCGGGTTTAACGACCACCGGGAACAACTAAATAGGTCATAAGCAGTCGTCTGTCCCTAATTTAGGGTCGCTGGTTTTAGGGAAGGGAGAGAGAGCCAGTGCCGTAAGACAAACACAGCACCCTCGTAAGACAAACACAGATGGGTCCGGGTTCGAATCCTCACCGGGATTCGAACCCGGACCCATCTCGGACTTATGATCTTAAGCCAACGCTTAGACCACTGCGCCTCCGGAGCAACCTAGGGAAGAAAAAAGCCCTGCCAGTAACTAAAATTATTTGAGAATGCGTTCAAAAGTTCGTCTACAGCTGTTGAATTTGCTCGTAGGGAATTTAGTTTTCGCTTGTTGAAGGCTCAACGCATACCAACACATATCGGCAGCATGCACGAACGAACACACATCACCGGAATTCATATACGAGTATATCGATCATGTACAGTTTGCTTACTCACGGCCCTGCTATTGTAAAAGTGTGGGAGGACGGCGGAGGATGCAGATAAACGGGAGGGGGGATGAACGGGTATAACCTATTATGTGACGTTCTTTCATTTGTGAGGCGGACTGTTAAGTGTAGGGCTCAGCTAAATGTGTGTTTGCGCAGTGCGAGAGGTCGAGGCGAATGCAGTATCCGCAAGGAGTCAAAGGTCAAAACAGAGGTCCGCCTGTTAGTCGTTTTAAGAGGCTCTGCGTGACACATCTAGCATTTATCACAGCCTCACGAGAAAAAAAAAATGAATAAAATAAAAGTAGAGAGAAGAGGGGGAAAAAAGTGGTGCTACTTCATGCATTGCAGATTAAATGATTGCAAATCAACCATCCACGGTAACTCGTTGGCCTCATTCGCTCTCCCGGTCCAAAGCTCTGAAGAGATCGTTTTCTTCTTTCTCTCGTGTCTTCCCTTGTTTCTTTGCGGCCTTTCTCCTCCCTCCCTCCCTCCATTTTTTTTTATCAGGCATTTTCTTTTAAATTTTCCCACTTCATTCCAAATCGCCTTCGTTCGCCACAATGCTGGAACGGATTTTTCAAAAAAATAAAATAAAAAACAAAGACAGAAAAAATCTTTACACCTTACATTATCAGCAGTAAAATTTTGCCGATCGAAGAAATAGAATTACATATTTAATTGCTATTGGGCATATTTAATTGCTATTGTCACTCCCCTCGAGTAAGTTTTACAACAGACAAAGGCATTCTGCTAATTCAAAACAAAACAAAAACGGCGACTGTTTTGACCTTACCTTGTCGCACATCCAGATCTCGGCAAAGATAAAAACCTGTCAGTGACCTACAATCTACATAGCAATCGGAAGTTATTTACAGGGGTGTATTTTTGCATTTTTCTGGAATGTAAAACGAAAATGAAGCAATTTGATGGGAATGTACGTTTAAATTATTCTCATCCTAAAGCACAAACGCTTCTTTGTCACAATGTGTTGACCACGAGCACACATGTGAATTCATTTGTGTTACATCTAGTCATATTTTCTTTGCATTGTTACAGAGAGCCCTCTGCTGTTTAAATCAAGAGGAAAATACAACTGAATTGCGGGTTGTAACGTAAAATATATCTAATTTAACCTTTCCCTTTGAGTTTCTGTGTTCTTACGTAAATTTGGTATCTTCTTATGAAACATTTTCTGACTTAACGACACACACACCAACGAGTTTTCTAAGTTTGGCAGCACTGATAGTCGGGCAGAGATCAATAAAACGTAAATACTGAATACGTAGAACAGCAGAGCAGAGTTGAGGTAATGTCTTATCAACGCTAAGAATATTTTGGATACAGCAACCTGATAGAATTGCGTGTTTAAGATAACGTTATGACGAAGTAAATTTCTCCATCATTTTCATGCCACGGGCAGGATTCGAACCTGTTACTCTCGGCTTCGGAGTTCCGAGTGTCATTCACCATACAACAGTGGTGAGTACTCTCACTGCTATCTGCGGAGCAGGCACGTCACAACGTCTTGTTAACGATAAGTGAATTTTGTGATAGCGATGTAGTAAGGACGCATCTGCGAAAACGGCTTGCCAATAAGAAGCGCATTTTATGAGAACGACAATTTAAAGACAGATTGTAAGAGCGACTCGTTAGGAAGAAATGTGTTTTGATAACAACATTTGATACATCGTCTTGTTAGAAGTAAATGTCATACATAGCGTCTTCTTAGAAACGCATGTATTGTGAATATTATACAAATTGAAGCCAGCAATCTCATATTCTGGCTAGGGTGGATTTACCTGTGCTGATGTGCCAATGATGAGAATAAACGTGGACTGGATTATGTTAATTCATTCCCTACCTAGGCCATTTTATGTTATTCTGTATTTACAAATGTGCAATATTTACATGTTCGGAGATAAATTTTATTGCTAAGCATTTAAACCTTACTGCTTAAACCTACAATGCATATAAACATTAAACCGAATTAACGCGGTACTAGGTGTAAATTAGGGGGGCAGAATTGAAAAGATCTGACGTGGGAGGGACACGTCACTTCAGTTGTCAGGAGGAAAATTAAAAGAAAGAGCTAAAAGATAAACTACGAGATTCGATGTATATTTTAAAACTCTATCGTGATTGCTCATCAACAAATGAACAAGGAAACGGAAATGTCCTTTTACTGAATATTAATATCTTTAAAAATAAAATTCAGCCTGTGATTTCATAAAAACACCCAGAGAAATTTTATTTCTAAACGTTTATGAAAAAAAAGACAAATAATCTGGGTTACTTAAACAAAGAACAAGAAGCACAAAAAATTAAAAAATAAATAAATAAATGTTAGAGATTATACATTTCTGTATTTTTACTTATTTTATTTTTTATAATTGTTTTTTAAGCATTTACCACGTATGACGAGAACATGTCAAACACAATACGGGCGTGGCAATCCAGTTTCTTATCAAATGTGCAAAGCTTAATATGGGAAAAGAGTTTACTTATTTTGCTATTTATTAAATTTTTGGAAATAAATCGATTTGGCCTTTATCATAAGGTGGAGTTTGGTCCACTTTATCAGGCTAAAGCGATTACTTAATTAAACAGGTCGAAAAATATTGAGTAGGCACTGCCTCCCTAGTAAAATTATTCGAGGGGCAATATTCACCTTGCCTTCCTCCCCTAGTCCGCATCTATGGCTCCAACAACAACAACAACAAAAAATCAGCATAAGGCAATTAGAGTTCTGTCTTATACGGACTCTCCGCTACGTGTCTTTCCGGCTCAACGGTAGTGCGTGCGTATTCCAAGGACCCTGGTTCAAATCCCACCGAAGGCAAAGGAAATGGTTCGTTAACTTAGTACGCCGCGATAGACGAATCTCCAGTGTAAGGGCTGTAAAAGACTCACAATCGAAGATTTTTTCGAAATTTCTGTGTAAATGCGGAAAAACTGGAAACTGATATTATTGACTACGGAAATTCTGTCAAAATGATTAAGTTAGAAGAAACGGAAGCTTTTAAAATGGAAATTTCGTTAAAAGACGGATACCTACTGGAAACTTTGCTGCACGTAATTTTCGGTAAATTCGCACCACGCACTCAGAAGCCCTCTGCTGACTTAAGCCAAAGCGCGATCAACAGCTCACACACACACACACACACACACACACAAACATGTCGGTTGGTGACACTTTGCTTCCATACGATAACATTCACAGGATGCGGCAGTTGTTTCATGAAGCTAGACTGGTGCCGAATCTCCATATTCACTTATTTTTTATAGTGTAGACATTCCAAGATACTGCTGTATTTTCTGCTTGGTCATTTAAATAAGCCATATAAAGGAATGAACTGTAAAGAAACTACTTTTTTGACGGAAACACTGATGATAGGACAGAATGACCTAGGCTTATAGCATAAGAGAACACCTGAAAATGGGCTGACCTAAATTACGAACTACACCTCAGAAACAGACTGGGGCAGATGTGGGTGGAGGAGAACTTTGTAGCCAGCATTTTGGAGGCATGCATTTGATTGATGGAGCTACTTACCTGCCATTCACGACGAAATCTCTGGTCTGACTGCACCAAAGCTTGGTAACCTCATTTGGTTGGAAGATGGCCAAATGCTACGAAATATTTCAAATTATTAAGGTGTTGGGTTTTCCTTCTGAAAGTACGAGTTTTTACTGAGAAGAACTGGTAATTAAAAACTGGTAATCACTGAAACGCATTAAGTGCATTTGCATTTTTGTTAGGAAGTTAAAACCAACCTGAGGCATGGCGAGAGAGGCAAGATAGGTGCATCCCAAAATAAAGCGGAAAATTATTATTTCAGCATTCAGACATCCCTGAATTGCCTGTATTTACTGTTCATCACGTAACATCACTCACATCAGAAAACGTGAAAATTACACCGCCCTGGAGCAAGAAAAGAACCCACATCTCCCGATTTCCGTACCTTGGTGTAACGGGCAGCATGCTCGAAAGGAGATCGGGAGATGTGGGTTAGTTTTCCGCTCCAGGGAGATGTGGGTTCGTTTTCCGCTCCAGGGAGATATCATTTTCACGTTTTCTGATGTGAGTGATATTACGTGATAAACAGTAAATACAGGCTGTTCAAAGATGTCTGAATAAATAATTCTGACATACAGTACTTCCACGTATTAAGAGAATATTTCTCCCACAGAATTTATGAAACGAAAATCTAATCTGTGAAACCACTACTTCAAATGTAAGAAAGATTTCAACAGTTTACTTGGTGGAAACACAAATTTGTCCGTCACGGATATCGAAGTCGCGCCCCCTCACTCCAGAGTAAGTTGCTCTCCCAACTAAGCTACACGGAAGGAATGTATCGCAGCAGATTTATCGTCTTGACGCGTGCTTTATCTCTGTAGCATGTCACAACTTCGTAAAAAGGATAACAAAAAGAAAACAAAAACGGAAAAGAAAAAGTCGACATAAAAATATTCTAGTCTTATCAGTGAATACTGATAAGACAAAACAGTTTGATAAGGGACTAGACAACAGAACTGGAAAATTAGAGAAAGTCTTTTAACTGCACAGAATATTTTCACCAAGAAAGCTGCTAACCAGAGAATTGAACTTGGAGTATACCGCACACCAGAAACCGGTGCCTCTGACCACTCGGCCACTGATGCAGCTATTTAAAAGCTGCGATGATTCCTATGCTCCAGTGAACGTTCCCACAGATAGGGGAGGCAGCTCCATGGGATGGGCACACCGCTCGGGTCTCATCTAAGTATTGGACCAGGCTTGAACGATCGGCCAGAAGCTAAAAACTCTGACCACTCGGCCAACGGAGCAGCTATTTAAAAGCTGTGTTGATTCCTATGCTTCAGGGAACATTACCCTTGAGGGAGAGGCAGCTCCATAAGGTGGGCGCACTGCCGTGTGATGGACGATTGCCCTGTTGACCACTCGGCCAACAGGGCAGTTATTTAAAAGCTTTGCTGATTCCTTATGCTTCAGTGAATGTTCATAGTAGGTGTATCTAAAAGTGATTTACACGGGCTTTCCTTCCACAAAGAAAAGACGGACTACAACACTGAAAGAAAGAAAGGTAAAATAAAAGATCTTTAGTCCATCCCGCTAACTTCTTCATGTGTTGGTTCCAGAGAAGTAAGAAACACCTCATTGATGGAAGGATTAAGAGCCAGTTCTACGAAACGTACGCCGATTTCGCGTGTTTATTGTATGCTTCTTTCAACGTAACTGAATAAATATATGCTCTGGACGACACGAAAATAAACACGAGGCTTGAAGAACTCTGTTTCTCACTTTCCTCTCATCTGTAGAACTGACTTCCGAGCAAGTGAGGAAACTAATGTACAACCCAACCCTCCTTCAACGATGGCAACGCATTCAAGCTGTCTCGCTAAATGGTCAGACCAGGTATACTGCCGGTCTTTTTGGTAGCGGAAGAAAAAACTGTGAAACAGGAATTACGAGAGAAAAACAACAAAAACAGGATACCAGAGAAAATATACTATCTGGCGCCGCCAGTGTTTTCCAGTGATGGGCGAAGGAGATTTTTAAGTATTGAGAACGAAAGCCACTTGGCACCTGTCTGGACAAGCACAACGAATTCTGTTGAAAGACGTGAGTGGTTTTATTTTCTCATTAATATTCGACCGAGCCAAAGCCAAGACCGTTGCCAAAATGGGGAGACGGAACTGCGACATCGGAACAATAGGTACAGAGGGCGTATTGTCCTTTTTGTGCAAAGCTACCTCCTGTTCTGCTGCTGTTTTGATTGATTCGTTCTCACCCTCCATTTTCATTGCACTAAGTTCTTTTGAACATCCTATTGTGTTTATTTCTGCTCCAGATATTGTGATTTTCGGAGCACATTTTTAAGCTCTAACAAATTTCTTTCACAGCACAACAGAAGCTGTTCGATCAGAGTTAAAAGCAACATGGAGTGACGCTACTGTGAAGTTTTTATCTGCAATAGGTCACACCAGCTATTTTGTTAAACATATTTTTGCCTAAGTTTTGGGAGTGTTCGCTAAAATATAAAATATATAACATTTGCTGATGTTAAAGCATTGGTTCCTGCCGATACCAACTGGGACATATTAACTCATTTGTCCCTTAAGATTTTGATGAAACCAGAATTTTGGTTTAAAATAAAACAAACTGTTAATTTTATGGAAAACTAAATGTTCGTTTTCTGAGATTTCATGCAAAAATTTAAATGTCGTGAAAAACACCCCTTTTTTTTTGATAGGGGTTTAACGACCACCGTGAGGAACTCAATGGGCTATAACCAGTCGCCCGTCCCTAATTTAGGGCAAACTGACTCCAGGGAAGGGACAGAGCCAGTGCCGTAAGTTAAAACACAACATCCATGCCACGCCGGGATTCGAACCCGGACCCATCTCGGATGAATGGTCTAAGCATTCTGCATCCATCTTTTCTTTCGTAACATATGTTGAGAAATACTATGGAAACTAGGCATTATATAATTTTCTAATCACAAGAAAATTTGCAAAGCTATACACTGCCTGACTATTTCATTAGAACCACCCTAATAATAATAATAATAATAATAATAATAATAACAATAATAATATCATCAAGATTAGAGCTAGAGAGCCACAAAAAAGAAGCTCGGGGAAAGAAAGTTTTACACGATCCAACCATGTAGACAAGATTGCCTCCAATGCATGGCTAACTAAACGAATCACTCTTCACTGAGATCGAAGGGTTCCTGACGGTTATCAAGATCAAACTGTAAACACCAGAAATTATCATAAGCACATCCTGAAGGACACATCAGTCGAAAGCGACACATGTCGACAATGGCATCAAGCGCCAGAGACCTTCCAACATATCACAGCAATATGCAGAGTCCTCACACAGAGTACACGAAGAGGCACAATCAAGTTGCCAAGATCCTCCATCAGAAATTGGCAAGAAACTACCACCTCATCACAACTGAGCCAGTTCCCTACTACAGGTATGAGCCAACAACGCTCCTCCGCGCTACAACCACCGCTTTTGAACTTTACAAATCAGAAAAGCCAACATTACACTTTTAGTCACATTCTCATTATTAAAACCTACTTTCTTCGGATTATTAAAAGTGAAAAAATCCACAATAATTCTTTTCGCCATTATTAGGTATGAGCGAGAGCTTTACGCCAACTTTGAATCGAACTCAAAAACAGTTAGTGCAGACTAGACGGAGGTCTTCCAAGAAGTTGGTTAGTTAAGCTGCATACGAACACTTCAAATGTATAGAAGGAAACCTAAGTCATAAATGAAAGAAGGTTGAAAGCGCATACTAATGCCGAGGGGGCAACGACCAATCGCCAATGAGTAGAGAAAAGTGCGCGAGTTCCCGAGGGATTTGAACACTGAATTACAAAGGAACTACGGCTCTTCTGTTGAAGTTGAGACGAAGCCGAAGAAGAGTACCGACGAAAGAAATCGCCGTCCTGTCCGATCCCCGGATTCAACCCGTCGCAATGTCAGTAGCTGTAGGTGTCGTAATGTCGGCGCCTTTTTTATCTTCTGCTCAAGCCGGCAGTCGTTTCCCTGCCAACCGAATTCACTGGAGTTGCTCAGATGATTGTCCAGTTTTCGATGCAAGGCCTCTTTGGATTAAAAAGGAAAAAAAAAAAAAAAAAAAAGATCACCCGCAATATTTCTTAAAGAAAAAAAAATGGGAATAAGGGGGGAGGGGGCAGCATGTATTTCAATGTTCACTCTGTATGAATGATTGGTTAGTGTTTGTTCTGATCTGGGGGAGGTACAGTAGATATGAATGTACCCCTCCCGAAAATTTGGAAGAGTACATTGTACTCCTGTACCCCTCCGTTCCTACGCCACTGGCTGGTTGCCCGTCTCTAATTTAGGGTCACTGGTTCAAGGGAAGGGAGAGAGCCACTACCGTAAGACAAATACGACATCTATGGCTTATCGGGATTTGAGCCTGGACCCATCTCGGACCAATGGTCAGAAGCCGGCACTTAACCACTGCGCCACTGGGGTGACCTTAGATCGTTAATCACCAGAAATTCGGATAGAAATTATGCTTGAGATTTATATAGAAAAACGTTAGTTCAAAACGCTATGCTGTGAAAAATTTTGTTTGATTAGACAATTTTCGCTGTAAACTCATTAATTTCCAAACTGCTTTAAGAAGCAGAATTAAACTTAAACGGGGGAGGGGGGGGGTGCATTCTAGAAATTTTTTCACAGCCTAGCGTTTTCCACTAATATTTTTCAATGTAAATTTTTTTTTTTTTTTTTTGATTGGAGGTTTAACGACCACCGTGAGCAACTCAATGGGCTATAAGCAGTCGCCCGTCCCTAATTTAGGGTCACTGGCTCCAGGGAAGGGAGAGAGCCAGTGCCGTAAGACAAACACAACATCCATGCCTGAATGTAAATTTCAAGCATAATTTCTAACCGAATTTCAGGTAACTAAAGCTCTAAGAATGAACACGTGTTAACATTTAGGTACCAAAAAGTCATTACAAACTGGATTTTTTGGGGTTTTTTTTAAGCTCTATAAAGAAGATAAGACACATTATTGTTATGCACCTTAACTTCCTGCTCATCACAATGGATTTCATTAATAACATTAGCGATTCGTATCGTATTCTAGAGGAAGACACCAATTGAAGTGATTCGGTTTCCTACGAGACCGGTCCCTCCAATAAGGTAATGCACTGGTGGGCGCACTGGTATACTGTATTATGAGACACTAGTTAGTGGCCGTCCATAAAGTACGCCCGTGATTTATTTACTATTTTTAGACTCCCACCCTCCCCCATGTTGTAACGTACCAGGAGATGTGACGTACCTGCCTGAAGGACGCACAAGACATAAAGGCAGATAGGAATCAGAATAAAACGTCCGCGTAGCTCAATTGGTAGAGTGACTTATTCCGGAATGAGGGGATCCGGGTTCGAATCCTGGCGTGGACAGAAATGACGGAGAAATTTACTTCGTTATAATGGCGCCCGAACTATTCGGAAGACCCGACCGTTCAAAATCTCTCATTGGTGTGATGTTATTTCCACACCGCGAGATAAGAAAAATAAGAGAATCCTTTCTCCAGCACTTCGAAAAAAAAAAAAAATGAGGGGGAGATGATGTAACGTACCAGGAGATGTGACGTACCTGCCCGAAGGACGCACACGACATAAAGGCAGATAGGAATCAGAATAAAACGTCCGCGTAGCTCAATTGGCAGAGTGACTTATTCCGGAATGAGGGGATCCGGGTTCGAATCCTGGCGTGGACAGAAATGACGGAGAAATTTACTTCGTTATAATGTCACCTTTTGTCCTGTTGTTGACAACACCCCCTCTAAAAAGTACGTCCTAATTCCCGCAACCCCCTTTATTTTTGACGACTGCTTTTAGAAGTCCGTTGAGAAACAAAGAAAACACGTAATTATTTTAAGGAATCTTCCATATATTTACACGTTTGCTTTAGAAAATATTTATTATTTAGGCATTAATTTATTCCCAAATGCTACCCGAACTTTATCATTCTGAAATAAAGATATACAAATGAACGCACGCATTCAAGGTTGCAATACTCCCTAATATACCATCAACAAAACAAGATAGATTTGGTAGTACAAATACAGGGTGATTGTAAACTCCTTCAACAAAATAAGAGGGGTTATAGTACACATCAAGACGAATAATATTTGCAATGGAACCTAGGGCCGCATTCCACTCCAAGTGTCAGAAAAGAGCACGTTCGAAAGACGTCCAGCAGGCACACGGAGTCCCAACTAGTGCATGGCAAGCACAAGACGAAAAACAGATGCGCTGAGCACGTGCGTAGACGATGAGGGGCATACATTTAAAAACGCAGCCGAACCCGTTCAGCGATATTACCGAGTGAACATCACATGAGAATTGACGTATTTGTGAAGGGCATTGAGGACTACACATACGAGGAATTGGCGGATATGCATCTGATGTACGGCAAAGCATGTGGACGTGAAGCACAAAAACTGTACCACGAGAGATTTCCGAATCGTCGTATTCCTTACCACTCGACCTTCGCCAGTTGTTGATCGAAGACTGTGACATATCCCAGGCGGTGGATTGGACGCGGGGACCTGTGACTTGGCCTCCACGCTTCCTGGACCTTAATCCACTGGGACTTCTTCTGGCGGCACATGAAAACATTGGTGTACGAGACACCTGTGGACTCCCTGGAAGATCTCGTCGGGCGAATCTCTGTTGCTGCGGAAAAGATCAACACCACACTGGGAGTCTACGAGAGGGTGCCACAGTCCTTCATTCGCTGGTGTGGGCTGTGCAACGACGCCCTTGGACGCCAGTTTGAGCAGCTCCTTTGAGTCTTCCTCTGGTGCTATTGGAATATATTGGAATTGTGCAACTCATAAATGAGGTATGTCTCTTTGTTTTGCACTATTGAAGGCTCAACGTGGATATATAACTTTACTCTTTTCTGGCACTAGGGGTGGAATGCGGCCCTAGGTTCCATTGCAAATATTGTTCGTATTGATGTGTACTGTCCACCCCTCTTGTTTTGTTAAAGGAGTCTACAATCACCTTGTATGAGAACTTAATACTAATATTCTGATTTAGCTATATATAATCGGAAATTTGAAATATTCCATACCTTTTTTAAACTATTAAAAAAAAAAAAAAAAAAAAACACGAAGGAATACCATCCCCTACATTTTTGCCGCTAGACGTACGAATTACTAAATTCCCCCATGTCACATTTGGTCCGGTTGTCAGGAATCCCCCACCTCTACCCCTGTAATCTCGGACGTACTTTATAGACGGCCCCTTAATGGATCTATCTAGTCATGCTGGGACGAGACTTCGCCAGGACTACAAATCCACCAGGACCACCAGTGACTCAACGATCAGTTTAGTAGGGTTTACACCCACAGAGGAGGTTTAGGCGCCACTATCTGAGTCTGTATAGCTACCCTTAAAGTCATGTAACAGAAAGGAAGTGACATTAGGTGGAACTTGCTCACGATACGAAAGTTGATAGACAGAGAAAGCAGAATGTCTGCTAGTGTGCCTAGCCGCCGCGACTGACGTCACACGACATCAAAGTACGCACTAACAGGCGAACAGAGAGAAACAGGTGGGGCGAGGAACAGACGCTGTTACTTTTAATGGGGGGTAGAGTAACCCTGGTTCGATGGCTTAACGTGCCCATCCAACGCACGGTGGATATTTAGCGGTCCAACATATCACTGTTAACCACAAGGCCGTCCGCGGCTCACAAAGCAATAATAAAATATCCCGAGATCTTCAACTTCCTGCAGCAACAAAACTTGGCAAACACGGGCCTACTGGGACGTTTATCGGTGCAAATAAAATACTATAAAACCCTAAATAAATATCGCAGAAAAAATGTGTGAAACAATTTGTGCACGAAAGAAAAGAAAAGCTGTCCGAATATTCAGAGTCACTCTGATGCCATTCTGGGAGGCAGTGCTACGTTTTGGTTTATCGTAATAGTTAATATAATTAACCGCTACAGAAGAGAAAAAAGATCAAGCGAAAACGCAGGGGCGAACGTGAAGTAACCCACGAGCACCTGTGACACAAAGCAGCGTTCTGTCTGCCGGCGTTCTGTGGCTCCAAGGCCACCTGTCAAGTAAATACGACGTCCTGGAATGCGCTCCAGGCAAGCGTAATGACAGTATGCAAATCTCTGCTAAAATATGGAGTGAATCGAAAGATCCATCACGTGGCGGCAGCTGTGGCAAACTCCTATTGCCGTAGGAGAGAAAGTCTTCTGTGTGTGTGTGTGTGTGTGTGTGCGATGGGCTGGTATGGCCAAAGGTGGAGCCAAGGGGTGTGGCATACCGAAAACGCAACCTCCCTTCTCCATCACTAGTCGCTTACAACGCTTTATGCTAAGTGAGAACAACGAAACTCGAATGAAGCACTGGTTTAATGAATCGCAATGAATGCTTGAACAGGTTATGGTCGAACGAATGACATGATCCCTGACTATCCGAAGTACTACAGGTGGCGAAAAAAAAGAAGTCTATGTGAAAGGATAACACGCTATGACGTGGATCTATTCACCAAAACGACCCCACTGAACGAGAATACTAATATTATTGCACACTATCATCTCAGTACGTGTTAAAGATTGCTAGTTTAGCGGGTGTGAAAAAGCGGTAATGTTATGCATCACATGACCTGCGTACAGAAAATTAGGTTAAGTAATAATTCGGATGAGCACAACTTCTGGGACTTCCTCTCCTTCACTTCAATGTCGATACATTCGATCTTGGCGACAAACTGATCACAAACAAAACATACCTTCAGAGCAATGAAAGTATCATATACTCTAGAAGGGAATCGCAAATTCACGTACAGTTGATATTTTCAACTCATCTATAAACAGGAACGGTGATAATAAACACGACTATTGTCTGTTGTGATAATAAACAAATCTGTTGCCACAATTTTTTTCTTACCTTCAGAACTAATTACGATCGTTGTGGTATGCCTGTTCCTAACCCGATTGCCCAATAGGACATTGATACTGTAGTTGATATTCCAATTTCATTGGTACACAGAATAATTAATAACAATCACACGATATACTCTCCCTCTCTGACACACACACACACACACGTTTTTCGATGAAAAGCTGATGTTCACGGACAGTTGTTGGGACTAATCAAGTGGATGTCCACATACACGTATTTCTTCTTATAACGAGAACTGGCCAAGTTTACGGCCACAATTGTTATGACGAGAATAAATCAAGCTTGAGACCACAGTTGTTATGGCTAGAAGAAATGAAGCTTAAGAATACAGTTGTTATGAAGAGAATAAAAAAAACTTAATACCATAGTTGTTATGACAAGGATAAATCAAGCTTAAGACCACGGTTGTTATGAAGAGAATAAAGTAAGCTTAAGACCACAGTTCTTATGAAGAGAATAAAGTAAGCTTAAGACCACAGTTCTTATGAAGAGAATAAAGTAAGCTTAAGACCACAGTTGTTATGGTTTTAAGAAATGAAGCTTAAGACCATAGTTGTTATGATGAGAATGATAAGGCTTAACACCCAAGACATTTGTTCTTATGACGAGAATGATAAGGCTTAATACCAAAGACATTTGTTCTTATGACGAGAACTGATCAAGCTGATGCCTACAAACATGTTTTCGTATAGACAGACTTGATCAAGATGATGCCGCCCCGGTGGCGCAGTGGTCTAAGGCGCTGGCCTCTGATCATTCGTCCGTAAGGGATCCGGGTTCGAATCCCGGTGAGGCATGGATGTTGTGTTTGTCTTACGGCACTGGCTCTCTCCCTTCCCTGGAACCAGTGACCCTAAATTAGGGACGGGCGACTGCTTATATCCCATTGAGTTGCTCACGGTGGTCGTTAAACCTCCAATCAAAAAAAAAAAAAAGATCAAGATGATATCCACAGAAATATATCTCTATGGAGAGAGGAAAACAACAATGGCTCCAGAGGTAAAATATGGAATTGATATTCATATCTATCTGCATACAGCTTAACAGTAACGATGCTAAACTAACCCCCCCACACACACACACACAATCTCATCTACTCACAGAATTAGTAGTAATGCCCAAACTCCTTCCCTCTCAATCTTTTTACAGTTACATTCGTCGTTTTACTGAATTAACCATAACTCCTGCCATCAATGAAAAAATTTAACCATTGTTGAACCGGAAAGCGTTAGACAGCTGATTTCTAATTTCGCTTGCTCACAGGATTAGTAACAGAAATTCTTAATTCGTTTCATCTCTTTTTCTCCTAAGAATGATTACCAGTAAATTTGTTCATGCGGAGAACTAATCAAGATTGTTTTTGTAAGAATGTGAAAGAGAGCAGAACAGCTCTTCAGGGTCCGACAAATTATGGACTTTTATTCTTTGAAGTAAGCCTTCCTTGCGTTTTTACAAGGGATAATTAGCAGAAACAACGACAAAATAATAATAATAACAGAAACAGAGGAATTCTTCACCGGGTTTCAAGACCGCATTATTGCAACCCAGAACTACAGAAAGCACATAATGAAAGTTGCAGGTGAAGACATCAATACAATGTGTGAAAAAGCCAGTGAAACCACGGAACATGACTGGTCTCTCCTTGTATTCAAACAATACGTTAAAGACACAACCCGATAGCTAAGATCCTGCATCAAGAACTTGACGTTAAATACGGCTTTTAATCCAAGACTATACTCCACCTCATTCCAATGTATACAACTAGAACCTATTTTCGAAAATCGAAATTTCATTATCACTGGAACAAACCTATCATTACAGACAAGCCCATTAACCACAATCTACCTGACACTGTAATTGTATACATAAAACTAAAGAAATAAGTGATAGATGTAGCGGTTCCTCTTACGGAAAACACCTAAAGAACAGTGTCCGAGATATCGAGAAGCTGTGAATGGAATTCCAAAGGATCTGGAAACAGAGTATAACACAGATCGTCCCAATTATTACTTCGGCAAGCGTCGTGGTACCAAATAACTTTCAAAAAGATCTCAAAGAATTAGGATTCCCACAGGAACTGTTTCACCCAATCCAAAAGGTATTCATTCTACAGACTTGTCATATAACCATGTAACTAGGAAATTCCTGAATTTCCAGGGTGGAGATGAATGTCTCCACTTTTTCTCACCAGCCCAGGCCAAGAAATCAATAATAATAATAATAATAATAATAACCAGAATACCTATGCAACAAAAATCAACAAGTACGTGGAACTGCCTGCAGAGATTAAACAGATGTGGAAGCTGAAAACAGTTCACATATATCCGCTGATTATCTCTGCAACTGGTATAATTCCTCATACTCTCAAACTCAGTTTGATGCTTTAGGTCTACAACACCAAAAGCCCAAAATCTGAGAAGCAGTAATGCTCGATACGTGCCACATGGTATACTACGATTTTTAAACAATGAATGACTGTCTTTATTTGACTTCATGTCCGTACTGATGTCATCCATTACTGTAGATGAGAAAATCAAATCAAATATAATAATAATAATAATATCAACAATTTTTTTTACTTTTCTTAAGGTGATTTTATTCGTGCAGGTGAATTGATCACGATGATACTAGGCCTGCACTGAAGACAGACTGTTGGAAGCAGATTAATATTTTATTGATTTCTCAGAGTTCCACCCCATCTGAAAACATCAAAAAATACTATCATCATAAAACTGACATATCATCGCTTTTCCCAGGACGTTAATGAGTTCGGCGGTGTCCTAAACGCAGTCTCTGTCGTCTTCTTCCTCGTTGCAAATCTTTGGTGTGGACTAAAATTCTTGGATTCCAAAGGGACCTTCAACAGCGTTTTGCGTAGGATTAAGGTTTTACTTCTTCACCGACAGGAGGATCACTCGGAAGGTTCCCTTTCTTGCTTGTGCTCTGTCGTCAGCGGAGCGAATACCGAAAAAGAAAATTGTTAATTTAAATCAAATTTACGAAACTTACCTTTTGCGGAAGTAGCTAATCCTTCACATCTGCAGCATTTTTGCTTTTACATAATTGAAAGAACAATCATTAATCTTGACCCTTCTGCTGGATGGTGTTGAGTTCTTTAATTTATCTTGAGTGTTAACTTTTGATAAAAATCTTAATGAAGGAGTTGATGGAATCAAACTTTTTCTTCTGTAGATTAACAAGGAAGTGCGTTGATCAGTCGGGGATTAAAGATGAGAATCAAGTGTGGATTTAGCGATGAAATTTGGTTGTTATGCTAAGAGGTCACGCGAAACCAAATGCGAATTAATTTAAGAAAGTTCTAAAGTCAAAGGATTGGCTAACGCACCAGGGAAGGGTGTACAAGCTTCACAAGTAAATAAACATAACAAGGAACAGTGGTGATTTCATTGTGATATGACGAGATGTAGAGGTTGCGGGAAATCAGTACGCCCATGATCCCATAGACAGACTGTCCTCCACGATTCCCAGATTTACAGCATCCGGACTTCTTTTCTGTGCGGGGTACTTGAAAGAAAGAGCGCATGAGAAGATAATCTTTCTGTTCTGGAGACGTTGAAATTAAATATTAGTCGCTGCATATAACAGAATTCTTCCCCATTAGTGCTAAAGCGCGTATTTCAGGCAATGCGCCTTAAGCAAGGCAGGGATTAATTCCAGAACCTTCTATGAGACAAAAACATATTCTGAGAAGCTCATAAAAGACATAACATTAGCACTGAGCTAAGTGGACGCAAGTGTATACGGCAGCAAAATATCTTCAACCTAGATTTTGGGAAAGTTTTGCTCATCCTGTATTAACTAACCACTTCTAAAATTCGATGTCGAGGACATGTGGACTCCTGTGACATACCAACTGGGTTAGGTTTTTGCAAAATACTGTTCTTGACAAATTTGGAAGATGTAAATCCGTTTATTAGTGTAAAAATGACATGGATGTTAAGTCAGATAATATCCGAAAACTTGAAATTTTCGTCGTCCTGTAGCGGGAATCGAACCAGCGTCTCCCGGTTAGCGCCTGAGTATGCTAACCACTACACTGCCCAGAAGAACCAAGTTTCCGATTAATTTGAATATAACCATGACAGGATTCGCTGGTCGAAGCAACCGCACCAATAAACGGATTTACATTTTCCAAATTTGTACTGTACAATGGTGTAATCCCGTTTTCATTCATTGATACTGTTATTTGTATTAAACGATACAAAAAGTCAAATCTTTCAGGCCTGTCCTATTATTTATTATTATTTTTTTTTCGAGCTAGACTATACCCAGTTCCCTGAAACGATTCTAACTTTTCACAAAGAAGGGGCAAACTTCGCGCGCTTAGAGTTTTCCCCATTCAATATAAAATACTTTACCATCACTAAAGTTTCACCAGGTAGTAGGTAACATTGCAACTTTTTATTGTTTCCAATTCAAGAGGTGTCCAGCTGACTCCTTTTGCCATTACACTCATTTCCACTACGTCAGAGGTTCTGCATTCATTATATAAAACAAAAAAAGTTAACACTGTCACTTAACTGCATTAAATAAAACATTTTGCAACATTAATGTCCAATAATACAGCAGGAATTCTGCAACCTCGTTCTTCTCCACTAAACGAGGTTTTTTCACCCGTATTTATCTGCGTTGATCAAAAATTTTGCACACTATCTTCATTCATTATCACTTCATGTAAGATTTTGTTTCCGTATTCTTTTCGATAAATTCAAGCATTCTGCATTCACACTCAACTTCACCACAATCAAGGATTTCGCATCAGCATTTGTCTCCATTAAATCAAGGATTACTCACCATCTCTGTTGAACCAACGATTTCGCACGCGGATTTAAATCTAGTAAGTCAACGATTTTGCATGCGCATCAATCTTAACTAAATCCTATTTTTGCTACCGTATTAATTCCGACTACATGAAAAAATCTTATCCGCTTTTAATCTCACTACATCCAAAAATTTATAATCGTATTTACCGCCAATAAATACAGTTTTTTTTATTTGTATTCATTCACCACTGTATTGAATATTTTGCATCTGTTTGAACAACAACAAAAAAAAAAAATCTCTTTGCGCACGCTTTCACTTCCACGGCATAGTAAAAAATCACTAGTTAACTAATTTTTGAATCCTCATTCACTTTCCTTAATTGAAAATTTCGAATTGACAATCCTTCCCCCAGACTACACCACGCATACTCACAGAAACATACAAAGTGGTAATACAGTAAAGCCCCGTTTATCCGGGTCTCAATTATCCGTCGGGTCGGACTAACCGTAGTCCTCTATAGTACAAATATATACAGGGTAATTCAAAATGACTGCCCCTATTACAAATGACAATAACGTGTTTATGAAGATAAATACACAGTTGATATCCCTATACAAGAAAGAAGGAAGTTGAGAATTTTATTGGAATCTACTGCTGTGATGCTATGGTGACGTAGGAAAGCGAGCTGCCCGTGTCCCAAAGCCAGTCGGAAGAAATGGCGTTGTGGACAGGATGATAGGATTTTCTGCAAGCGGGCCCCCAGGTCTCCGGATCTTACTCCTTGTGACTTCTTTTTGTGCGGGTATGTCAAAGACCATGTCTATGTGCCACCTTTGCCGAGAACACTGCCAGAATTAAAGATGCGCATTTTGCTAACACTGGCATGAGTGACTACTTTTTTTTTTTTTTTTTTTTATTGGGGGTTTAACGACCACCGTGAGCAACTCAATGGGCTATAAACAGTCGCACGTCCCTAATTTAGGGTCACTGGTTCCAGGGAAGGGAGAGAGCCAGTGCCGTAAGACAAACACAACATCCATGCCTCACCGGGATTCGAACCCAGACCCCTTACGGACGAATGATCAGAGGCCAGCGCCTTAGACCACTGCGCCACCGGGGCGGCCGCATGAGTGACTACAGACAGGCTTTATAATGTATGGCGTGGAATGGATTACCGTTTAGATGTTATCTGCGTGACCCAGGGGAGTCAGATAGAACATTTCTAAGGTATGGAAACAAAATTTTAAACTTCCTTCTTTATTGTGCAACCAATGTGATCTCTGTATCTATGTTTATAAACTAGGTATTGTCATTTGTAATCGGGGCAATCATTTTGTATTTCACTTTTTTAAAATTCTCTATGTAAGTGGGTTCGTCGCATATCAGAAGTCATTACCGCCTATTTTAAATAACATTGCATCATAATTAAACAACATTGCATCACCCTTCTAGCAGAATTTATTTTTCATCACTGATGCAGTTTCCCGCTCTGCCGCCAGAGTGCGCAGTGAAGTATATTACGAATTCAATCTAGTCCTTTTTTATACCTTAAACATTTCGAAAGTTTGTGCCTGTGCTCCTTTTGTATAACCAAAACTAGCATTTCAAACCTTAAAATTTTGGGGAAAAGAAAAAGAATTGTTTTAACAGTGGGAAATAAATTGGAGATTATTAAAAGACGTGAAAAAGGTGAAAGTGTTTCGTCACTTGTAGCCGAATTCGGAATTGGCCAGCAAACTCAGAGCTGCAGAAACATTACTTAAATTCGTGGAAAGTCAAGATGATGTTGATTACATTGAAGTTTTATAAACGTGAAAGTATAAAAAAATGAAACAGAAATTAATGCTACAAAGAAAACAAACGAAAATTTCTGCGCTAAATAAGTTTTAAAATGCTCAGTTTTGTATTTACATACCACAAGAATGCTTCTCATATGTTTTAATAGTAGTTGTGTGTGTGTGTGTATTTAACTCAATGAAACGTAATTTGGATTAACAGTGTTTTTCAATTATCCGAACTCTAGTGTTCCTCAGTTACCACGGATAATTGACGTTTTACTGTAATAATAATAATAATAATAATAATAATAATAATAATAATAATATATCCTGAATGACGCGTCAGTGGAAAACGACACATGTCGGCAATGCCATCAAGCGCCAGAGACCATCCAACATATCACAGCAAGATGCAGAGTCCTCACACAGAGTACACGAACAGGAACAATCAAGTAGCCAAGATTGTCCATCAAAAATTGGCAAGAAAGCACCACCTCATTACAACTGAGCCTGTCCCCTACTACAAGTATGAGCTAACAACGCTTCTAAAGAACAACACCCACAAGATGTACTGGGATAGATCGATCAGAATAAATAAGACCATCCCCCACAATTGGCCCGACATCGTCCTGGTCGACAAGGAGAAGTCTATATACCTCATTGACATAGCCGTGTCCAACACGTGCAACATCCAGAATACGCACGGAGAGAAACTGTTCAAGTATAACGACCTACGATACGAAGTCAAGGAAATGTGGCATACGGAGAACGTCCCCACCGTCCCCATAGTAATATCAGCCACAGGAGTTGTACCTGAGACCATTCGCAGCTCTATACAGACACTAGACCTTCAACCTAACACCTACATGGAAATACAGAAGACAGCTATCCTGAACACTTGTAGGATAGTAAGGAAGTTCCTGGAGAACTGAGAGAAAGAAATACCACTTCCCAGACTTGGTACGTCGTACCCAGGCCCTGATTTATGGGAGGGCACACGGGGCACGTGCCCAGGGTCCCCGTTTTTGGGGGCCCCCAAATTTGAATTAAATGTGTACTTAGTTAATGGGAATTTTGTGTGTGTATATTCAAAATTTATTTTTTTTACTTTTGCATGCTCATGAGTCATGTGTTTATAGATGTGGTACTTACACGCAGTGAGTTTGAGTTTCGAATTTCACGTAAACACGTGGCCATTGAGAAGGAGGATCGCTTCCATTGATTCACGTGCCTTTTCTTGCTTTTCCGAACGCACCTAAACTCAACTGATCCTTCAACTTCCTGCACGCGGCTTGACGTTGTCGTAACTGTAACCACGAAGGCTTGGTTGTATTTTGCATTGCGTTTCTTGTAGTCTGATGGAATGTTGAATATTTGTTAATTTTATATATAATCAAATTTAGTTAGTTGTAACAATATATTTAAGTTGAATTATTTAACAGTTAAATTATGTCAAAACGTACATATTTATCAGGCAGTGCTAAAAGGAAAGCCAAACAATTGAAACTGAAGGATGATGACCTGCAGCATGGTAGCATTGAACGTTTTGCCATTAAACAATTGGATATTTCACTTGGTCCCAAAAGTTCTACAAATTCATCTAATTTTACTACTGGTGAGTCTCTTGAGCGTAATTTGTCTTTGGAAGCCAGTAATCTGACTTCAGAATCATCTAACATCACAGATGCTCCTAATTTGGGAAATCTTTTGAATTCATCTAATGAAGAGAGCACAATTTCAACAATGAATGCAGTGGATCCTACCTTATGGGGAGAAATTACAGAAGAAATGCGCGAATGCTTTTTGAGCAATCCACCAGTCCAAGATTTGAAGTTGCTGGCATTCACAGGGAAGGATATATATGGTAAAAAACGTTTTCTAACAGAAGGTAATTTTTTCAGAATAAAAAATAATAAGAAGGTAAAACGTGACTGGCTTCTTTTATCCCCATCAACTTGTTTACTATTCTGCTGGATATGCAAATTGTATGCTAGGAGCACTACAGCATTAGGATCCACAGGTTTTTCTGACTGGAAGCATGCAAGTGAACGTCTTACAGAGCATGAAAATTCACACATACACAGGCAAGCACTCTGTGACTATTCATCACGCATGAATGCTTCTGCGCGCATTGACTGTCAGATAGTTATGCAGTATCGGAATGAATCCAAGTACTGGCAAGATGTTTTGCATAGAGTTGTTGCAACAGTTAAGTATTTCTCAGTTCGTGGGTTGCCAATGTATGGTGATGATGAAACAATTGGATCAGTTCAGAATGGAAATTTCCTGGGCTGCTTAGAATTAATTGCAGAATTTGATTCATTCTTAGCTCAACACTTGGAAAAATGTGGGAATCTAGGAAGTGGTAACACCAGTTACTTATCTTCAACATGTGTGGATGAATTTGTTGAATTAATGGCTGTACGTGTTTTTAATGCCATCACTGATGAAATAAAAATGTCAAAATATTTTTCTGTCATAGTTGACTCTACTCCAGACATTACACACATAGATCAACTGGCTTTTATCATAAGGTATGTCAACAAAGATTGTGAAGCAAAAGAACGGTTTTTGACATTTCTTCCATTCCATGGACATACTGCAGAAAACATTACAAATACCATGATATCTTTTCTACAGGAGGCTGGCCGGGATATTATGAATGTCAGAGGCCAAAGCAATGACAATGCCAGCAACATGTCTGGGAAGTATTCTGGTGTTCAAACACGCATTAGGGAAATCAATCTACTAGCGGAATATGTGCCATGTTCTGCTCACACTTTAAATTTAGTTGGTGTGAATATCATAGATAGTTGTGGTAAAGTTCTCTCTTTTTTCACATTTTTGCAAAAACTCTATACTTTTTTTTCTGCATCAACTCACCGTTGGAAGATGCTTCAGGAGAAAGTCCAGGAAGCACATGGAAATTCATCACTCATACTGAAGAGTCGGTCAGTTACCAGATGGAGTGCAGATGCTGCAGCTACACGATCAGTGAGGAAAAATTATCGTGAAATAGAGAAAGTTTTAGAATTTCTGTCAGAAAATGTAGATGATTCTAAACAGACAAGAGATGAAGCAAAATCACTGCTGAAGAAAATGCGAACAATGGAAATATCGATCAGCACAGTAGTTTGGGACACAATACTTTAGAGATTAAATTGTGCAAATCAAACTTGCCAGAATCCAAAAGGAAATATTTCTGAAGTACCTAAAATTTTCCAGTCGTTAATTGAATTCATTCAGTTCGTGAGGGAAAATTTTGAAGTCTATGAAGAGGAAGCTAAAACATTAGTGTCTGAAAATGTGCAATACCATGGTCATGGTTCCCGAAGAAAGAAAGTGCCCAAGAATAAACACCTAGATGAATATAACAGTGAACATATAGAACTCAGTGCAAGGGATATATTTAGAACTCGGGTTCATTATGTGCTTTGTGATGCTTTAGTCACTCAGCTTTCAAGCAGAAAAAGTGGTTATGAAAATATAATGAGAAAATTTGAATTTTTTACAAAATAATCAAGATCTGAAATTTTTGAAGGGGCAAAAGCATTGCAGGAATACTATAACAATGACCTTGACGACCAGTTTGCAGATGAGTTTTTGCAATTCTCCTCAATGATGGGGGAGCATGCAACCATTCCCCAGATGCTGCAAACTTTGAAGGTAAACAATTTAGAAGCCACAATTCCGAACACTGAGACTGCACTTAGAATGTTCATGACATTACCGATTTCGAATTGTACAAGTGAGAGATCATTTTCTTTGCTGAAAAGACTTAAAAATCCCTTACGATCAACCATGCGACAAACGAAACTGGCATCATTAGCTCTGCTGTCTTTGGAGAGTGATGTGACTCAGTCTTTAAATTATGATTCTCTGATACATGACTTTGCATTTAGGAAATGTAGAAGAAAAATATTCAACCCAACTGTTTCGTCGTGATATAGGAGGTAAATTTTCAATTGTTTTTATTCATTCCTAAAAATAAAGAATAGTAACCGAGTTATTACAAATAAAAAGATCTGGTGCTCAAACACAGCACTTTGTCATCGTATTGTCAGTTTTGTTTGACATTGGACAACATTCATATCATTATGTGCTCATTAGATTTTGGTAAAAATTGGGTAAATGTGTAGTTAAGCGTGGTAAATATTTTGGTCGGAAAAGTTGTAAAATTTTTAAAAAGTGTGAAGTACAGATTCTAAAATATGCAATTTAGGGGGAAATGGTGAAACAATTTCATCGTTAGAATGAATATTAAAGATGTTTACCGAAAAACTTGAACTCCAAGTATGACGAGTCAGCAGACGCTGCGGGAGGCCTTAAACAACGCTGAGGCGTTGACATGAAGCTGTGCTCCGTTGAAAGGAAGGATCGCTGCAGCCAGGACATTCACGGGCGGAATAGTACAACAGGAACCGGGTACGCTGTTGTCATGAAAGAGTGTAGTGCTACGCTACAGAAAATAGTTAATTTCGGTGTCAGTTCTTGACATTGCAATCGGACAGTTTCTTGTTTTTTTCACATGAGATTCTTTGATGCTGAATGTATGAACTCATTTCTCCGTGGAAGCTTTTTTTTTTTTTAGTTAGCAATCAAATTTTCACTTTGAGACTTGCCATCTAACTTCCGTTAGAGAGAATGCGGCACCTACTCTAACGCTTTTCTAGAAACAAGAAAGGCATGTGCATACTTACTATTTCGTATCACGGAATTACATGCCAAAGAACGAAGACAGTCTCTGCATGTTTCTTTAAAAAGTGAGACAGAAATTACAAACTACATTCTTTAGCGTAGCAGTATATTCTGTTACTCTTTCCTGACAAGAGCGTACCTGATTCCTGTTGTACTCCTCTGCCCATGAATTCCCAGCCACAGCAAACCTTCCTTTCAACGGAGCAAAGCTTCAGGTCGTCGCCGCAGCGTGTGTTTACTCATCCTACTTGGACTACTTGGAGGTAAGTTTTTCGGTAAACATCTTTAATATGCTTTTTTTTTTTTTTAATTTTACAACTTTTCTGACCAAATAATTTAGGACGCCGAAGTACAACACATTTACCAAAAATTGAACCGGACTAGGTGTTCCCCTCAGCTTTTCAGATTATTATTATTATGTTTTTTGTTTTGTTACTTTTTTTTGTGTGTGTAACTCAGACTCTTACTCATCAACACAAAATTTTATGTTTTGCAGTTTTCTGATATATTGATCATGATGCACTGATTTGATTTTGGTAGAAACCGGGAAGCTGGAAGTAGGAGTTCCCATAGCACATTTTTTCAATTTTTTATGCAGCTAACAGCTTCACATCTTTATTTATGAGGAAGTCCAGTGGAGGTCACCATGGATTTTTTTTTCTTGTTTTAGTTCACATTTTTTGTTGGATGCATTGTTCTCATGTTCTGGATGCAAGAATCAGTACATTGCAAGACCACAATATTCACTAAAATTAAGATGTCTATCCATTTTGTAATAGATATATTGTTATAGTTAGAGTCTATGGGGGTCATTAACACCACAAGCTACTGATCAACCAGTTGTCCCCGCACAGCCAGAGTTATATAAAAATAAAATGTATCTGCGTACACAGCTATTGAAACAGAAAACTCGCTGCCAACCCGCAAACCATGATAACAATAAAATAAGATAATTTAAAGGAAAATTAATAAAACAAATAATTATTAGAACATTACAGATTCCAATGAGGACAAAATAGTACATTCTAATTGAATGTGCAGCAATGTGTGTAAAATGGACTTTTATGGCAAAATATTAAAATATTGGAATACGAACCTCATAAAAACAAGAGATTAATTAAAGAAAGTTTTTATATCCAGAAAAACAGTTCTATCAATGAACCTTCAAAAATTATAAATATGATTTTCAACAAGTTAATTCAAAAATACTGGACTTACAAAATGCATAAGGAAATACTTTTATTTAATTGGCAACTGAAAGAGGAACCTGGCAGTAAAATTTAAATTCTGTGTAAACAAAACTTTTAATACAGTTCGTATACATTGAGAACAGGCCTTGATAAAATCTAGAGGCCATAAATGTCTGTAAAAACAAAAGAACTCAGAAGATGTGAAAAATAATTAAGTTCTTCAGTTAAAATAAAATTAAGTATATTAAATTAATCTGAGTAAAGCGTTGAGTAAGTGTTTTAATTGCTGTATATAGGCCTAACATTTTTATATTTTTAATCTACATGCAAAAACTATCTGCAAAATTGCTAATGATTTGGAAACTCTCAGCGTACGCATGTACGTCTACATTCTGCTACTCTGCACACAGTGACTATTATTTGGTCGATAGAGAATAAGGAGGGGGCCCCCGGAAATGTTTTGTGCCCTGGGCATCGCATGTAGTAAATCGGGCCCTGGTCGTACCCGTCCCGGAAGGAAGATAATTAGTAGAAAAAACCTCAGGAAGAAGTGGAATCTAGAAATATAATAATAATAAAAACACTTCTGAATTCGTCACAAGTGCATAATAATTTAGCAGTACACGAATAAATAAATAAATAAATAAATAAATAAATAAATAAAAATCTTACGCACATGTGTCCGCATGGGTTTTCACTACATTTAAAATTTTAAATAAATAAATACGAGTAAATAAACAAATTTCACGCAGACGTGTCTCCATGGATCTTTCCTACACTAAAAATTAAAATATGTCAAAACTTCTAAATGTTTAACCAGGTCAGAATTTCCTGGAGCATCATAGTTAAGCGTTCACTTAAAGTAAAGAGCAAGCACTCATTTTTGAACAGTTCTACACATAAAATAAAATAAAAGAGTGAAGAACCGGTGCATTATAAGCTTTGCCACCGATAATTAGGTTACAATAAAATAGATAAATTAATTAATTAACAAAATCTCACGAAAAATCCACTACGTATAAAACTTTGGTAACTATTCATTAAACTATAACTTCTATACACACCGCAATTTCGATTTTTTTTTAACCAGGTGTGGGTGTCTCCTGAGTAATACATTATTCAAGTATCCCTGTAAACGTCTGAACAATTTCGGATTAAAATAATAATAATAATAAGGCGGTTATGGTGCTGTGAATTATAAGTTTTGACGCCGGTAATAATCAATTGCCCATTAAAAAAAAATCACTGGACAAAGGTCTGTTTCAGACTTGCCTCAGCTTACAGAAACTAAATAATAAAAACTGTTACGTTCAAAAAAAAAAAAAAAGAGAGAGAGAGAGAGAGAAAGTAATGGTTTTCAGTATTCAGCATCTTTAATGACTGAAACCAACTAGAAGAGGCGAATGAATGTGTAGCCTATTTGCCGACGTTGTGTTTGGCTATGCTGGTCGTCGGGGGAGGATGTGACGTTGTAATTGACTAAGACCACACAGCC
This sequence comes from Macrothele yani, assembly GCA_039090855.1. Classification (NCBI taxonomy): domain Eukaryota; kingdom Metazoa; phylum Arthropoda; class Arachnida; order Araneae; family Macrothelidae; genus Macrothele; species Macrothele yani. The sequence continues at coordinate 144,401,406 of CM076995.1, read as the reverse complement.
GGTAAAGTGAGTGCAGCCATGGAGGGAGCCCCTTACTGAGGACATGTCAGTAACTGCCACCATCCCATAAACACTGAACCCAGGCCAAGGTCGGTCTCCAAGGGACGTCCGCACCCCTTGAAGCTGATGACTTGTGATCGAGGATACCTATGGATGTTACGTTTCTCTGCCTACAAGTCAAACAAGATTTTCGTGTTCTACACTTTTTATTTTTTATCTTCTCTCTTTAATTTTTTTTTTTTACCTTCCTTCCCCCGAGGAGCTTAACGTTAATTAATTTTTAGGATAATGCTCAAATTCCAAAACTTGAATGTTTTTCTTTAGGCTATTAATACGAGGGAAAAAAGTTTTTTCTTTAGGCTATTAATTCCGTTTCACATATTGTATCGTTTTGAACATTTTAATGTACACAAATGAAAGCTGAATCTTTAATAATTTTTCTGAACTTGTTGGCTCGGAATTTCAATATGGAGTTTCTTCCGTCTGAATGTAGACTACAGAAATAATTAAGTGTTGGGCGATTTTTGTCTCTCTTGCCCCCGGAGCATTTCGGTATAACATTAATTACATTTAAGGGTATATGGCCACTAGCCAAAATTATGAAAAATTTCAACATGACGTCTCTTTGTCTGCGTCCTCCGAGAAAGATCTTGTTGATTTGTGCGTGTGTGTGATGCCAGAATCAGGAATTTATACATCGCCTCCACCCCACCCCCTAATTTCCTCAGACACCTTCTACTATAAAAATCTCAACAGCAACATCCCTCCATTTGAAGAAGTGCAAACACACGCATAAGGATATACATACATGTACAATATATAGGAAAACTAATTACGTCACATTTTCCTCCAGCGGCAAAATGCTAATTCTTCTAACCTAGGCCTGGCCAGTCCTGAGCCTAGATTTTTAATTTAATTGTTTTAGAAGAAATCCAGCCCTCGCTCCAGCCCACATTTTTTTTTAATTCATACAGAAGAAAGCCCAGCCAGCCTCGAACATGGATTATTTCTTTTAACTGATATAAAACAAAGCCTGGCCTGGCAAGAGCCAGGATTTATTATTTTCATTGATACGGAAAAAAGCCCGGTCAGGCTATCTTCTTTTAATTCATGTAGAAGAAAACCCGGTCCTGTCTGAACACGGTTTATTTTTGCTTTTAATCGATATAAGCGAATGCCCGGTCCGGCCAATGCACGCCGATAGCCTTAGATGCTCATGTGATTGGTTAAACCCCAAACCACCCCCTCCCCGAAAAAAAATAACCAGACAGTACAGCATGTGGATTCTTTTAATCACAGCAGATGACGAAAGAATTTTCTCAGTCAGAGTCAGAAACAGAAATATAGCCCAAATAAGCCGCGCCGGTGGGCGAGTGGTCTAAGGCGCTGGTTTCAGACCATTCGTCCAAGATGGGTACGGGGTCGAGTTCCGGATAAGGCATGTGGTGTGACTGTCTGACAGCGCAAGCTTTGTCCCTATCATGGAACCAGTGGCACTAAATCAGGGACAGGTGACTGTTTGTAGCCCAAAAAGTTGGACGTATTTATTAATGAACTACTGACCATGTGGCGTGGGCTGATGATGTTCGTATGTTGGTTTTCAGGAAGCAGAAGCCGCAAGACAATTTTTCTTCTGAATCACTGCGTAACACGTCCTTGCGATTACAAAATCATATTTTTCACCAGTTAATAACGCGGTTTCTTTAATTATCCAATGTTAGTCGGTGGAAAAAGTGCCAAGGCGGCGAAGATTGACACGGAAAGCTTAATAATCATCTTGAGTCGAGACTATATGTTTTTAGAATGACAAAAAATTTCCTTGATGGGGTACTTTTTGAAGAACGCTATACCATGTAAACGTTTTGAGGAGCGTAATTTTACAAACGGTGTTGAGAATGAGATATCCTTCCTTCCCTCTCTCTACTGTAGCATAACAGTCACGAAGAAATTACTGCGCTATTTCGAAATCTATTCTCATTAGTTATCACGTTTGTGAACTAAAAGCACCTGTGCAGCTGCGATCCCCCATTTAGAGGGCAGGGCACAAGATTCAAAAGAGAGTCTCCGGAGCCCCAAAACCATTCTAAATCTGATACAGGATTTTTGTTTTCTGAGTTTAAAGACACCCGTGTGCAAGAAAGTCACTTATCCCTAATCAGAGCCACTGGTTTCACGAAAGGGGATAGGGCCAACTTACCAGCCGCTGAGATTCAAGCGTGGATCCATCTCGAACGATTACCATGGAGCAGGGCCGGATTAAGGCTTCAATGTTTGTTTGTTTGTTTGTTTGATTGGAGGTTTAACGACCACCGTGAGCAACTCAATGGGCTATAAGCAGTCGAACGTCCCTAATTTAGGGTCACTGGTTCCAGGGAAGGGAGAGAGCCAGTGCCGTAAGACAAACACAACATCCATGCCTCACCGGGATTCGAACCCGGACCCCTTACGGACGAATGATCAGAGGCCAGCGCCTTAGACCACTGCGCCACCGGGGCGGCAAGGCTTCAATGGGCCCCTAGGCTAAGACATGTGAATGGGATACAAGGCTAAGGAATCTGAGTGGGCCCCCAAGGAACTTATGACGAAAGATCATTATTAAAGTCCGTTGAAACACGAAACTGTAGCAATATGCTTGTGATAATTAGTAATGCATTCTTCAAACTAATAAATTATTGGCAAAGTTTTCATAAAAGGATTGCATTTTCCACTGATCTCACAAAAACATGACATTTGCGAAGCTTAAGATTGCTAGATTTTGTTTTGTAATATTTAATAATTTAGCGTTTTGTACTTTTCTTGGGGCATCATTCTTTTGGTATTCAATATGAAGTCACAGTGGACTTTGTTAATTAACGGTTCCAAGTGCAAGCAGTGAGGTGTGGGTACGTGGGTGGTAGTGAAAAAGCTGAAACTCTCCCTCGCTGATCCCACTGCACACAGCGACATGAAACGTTTACCCTTAATAAGTCACTGCCTTGAAATATGTTCGTCTTCTTGTCTCAGTTTCCGATCGAGTAGAAATCATACGAGACAAAACTAAAATTATTTTACTTTCTCTCTAAATGAATATACAATATATGCTGTGTAGAGCATGCCTCCTGGGCCCTTGGTGATGGTGGGCCCCAAGGCTATATAGCCCCGTTAGACCCCCTCCCCTCCTCCTTCATCCGGCCCTGCCATGGGGTCATTTGTGCAGGAAGGGGAGCGAGGCAGAAGTTGAAGAAGGGAGTCACTGGAACATAAAAAGTATTTTAACAAGCAAATGGACATGTGGTTGTATCTGATTGCAAAACCACAATATGTTGTTTAGATAGATGATCATAAGATATATTTATATCCAAAATTTGACCATGGGCGTTTTTGCTCGATTGCGGCGTTCAGTTTCATCAACTAATCGCTATATCGTTGTGGAGTGATTGTTTCGCCCGGTATCAACAGTTCGAAGTACAGCACTCGATGCATATCCCACCACACACACAACAGCACCTTTCCCCCGTGGATATTCAGTTTTGCAGTGGATGTTGATGGCTGGCCTGGGTCGACCCAGGATCGCTTGCGTACTGGGTTGTCGCAATAGACCCATTTTTAATCCCCGGTGACAACCTTCCACAAGAAATTCTTCCCTTGAAACCTCTTCAGCAACGACATGCAGATGCTCAATCTTTGACAATCCGTTAAAGTATACGGAACCCATTTACTAATCTTCTGGCTCTTCCCCACGGCCTGTAGACACCATACCACCGTCGATTGAGCCACTTTCAAACGTTTCGCCAGTTGCGTGGTCCATTGTGTGGCATTCTCTTGCAACAGCGAATTCAGCTTCTCGTCTGCGAGTTCCTGCGGTCTACCTGCACGTGGCTTGTCTTTCAAGCTTAAATGACCTTTCTTAAACCTGACAAAGCATTCTCGACACGTCCGCTCACCCATAACCGTTTCACCACACGCCTGACATTTTGAACCGTATGTTTCACTCGCACTTTTACCTAAATTAAACATGAATTACAAACAGTGCCGTAAATGAACTTTATCGACCGCGATGCTTGACTTCATGTACGAACTGACAGCACTGGTCGCCGGACGGTTAGACTCCTACAGCGCCCGCTAGAGGGGGCGATGAAAACTTTCACATACTCCTAATATATGTGTTTTAGGACCATTATATTTAACAGATAGGTATAAGATAAACTTGGTGATCAACAGCAAGACTTCAGTGTTCCTGCAGTAAATGTCTATAATAAACCTATTCATGATGGAATTTTTTTACAAAAGAGGGTTTCTGAAGAAAGTCTAAAATACTACTTTCTCAAAAGACCGGGTGTAAGAAATATTATTCCAGAAATAGAGAATCTACTCTTGAAAGTAGCACACGATTCCATCAGCCGCAAAACTAATGTTTTATCTCGATCATATACACTGAAAAGCAATTGAATTAGAGACAGCTGGCGTTATGCAAATGTGGCGCTGTGGGCGGCCCTGTAAACGGAAATGACATGACGTATGCAGCGATCCGACAATATAAGGAGTGATGCGACGGGAAGGATCTAAGCGCATTTGATCGTGGACAAATTGTCGGGGCCCGACGAATGGGTCACTCCATCTCGGAAGTCGTGCAGGTACTGAGATTTTCACGAGCCACTGTGTCACGGGTGCACCGTGAGTACATCGAATCCGGTAAAACCATCCCTGCAAGGGCCAACTGCCGTGGACAACAGCGTGTGAATGAGCGGGGTCATCGTCGGCTAGCTCGCATTGTAACAGTGGATAGACAGGCCACAGTGCAAGAAATCACTAGGCAATTTAACGCTGGTGCACAAAAACGTGTAAGCAGCCACACCATCCAGAACCATCTCCTCGCTATGGGGTACAGAAGCCATCGTCCCACGAGGGTACTGCTGCTGACCGCACATCACAGGGTGCAAAGATTAGCATGGGCGCGGAAACATCGCCACTGGACCCTAGACATGTGAAAAAATGTTGCCTGGACTGATGAGTCGAGATTCATGTTGGTACATGCGGATAGCAGGATACCAGTACGGCGCAAACCACATGGAGCGATGGGTCCTTCTTGCCAGCATGGTACTCTTCAAGCTGGTGGGGGTGGCATTCTCATCTGGGGACTGTTTACGTGGACTGAAATGGGACCCCTGGTACATGTGACATCGTCCCTCACAGGCCAACGTTACCGGGATTATCCTGGACGACCACTTGCTCCCGTTTGTGCGTCTTCAACATCCCACTGGGGATCTCATCCTGCAACAAAACAATGCACCGTGCCATCGCTCCCGAATTGTATCCGAATGGTTGGATGAACACTCCACCGACGTGACCTCGCTTCCTTGCCCAGCTAGGTCACCTGACCTCAATCCATCGAGCACATCTGGGATGCCATCGAGAGAGCTGTTCGACGCTCTGACCCCCTCCATCAAATCTTCGTGAACCGTGGGAGCTTGTTCATGGGTTGTGGATCCGTATGGCTTCCCAACGCTTCCGGTGTCTTGTCGAGTCCATGCCAAGACGAATCGCCGCCGTCATCAGGGCGAAAGGTGGTGCTACACGTTACTAGACAGGTATCTTTAATTCAATTGCTCTTCAGTGTATGATCAACCGATAAACATACCATACACAAACTACAAGAACTCAACAAAACGTCTGGTATAACTATCACCCCTACGGACTAATCCAATCAAATATCCATTATGAACAGCTCTAATTATAACTAAAATATATGAATCCATTAATGAATCAAACTTGTATTTTTTTAAGGAATCCAACCAACACTTTAAATCAGGAAATTGCAGCTCTCAGAAAAATCGAAGGACTTCCGCATGAACTAAAATCTTAGCTAAAGCACCCCCATAGGCGTCAGAGTTTGTCCATTTTTTTTGGAAACTAAAGCACTACAAACCAGGACTAAAGATGAGATGAGATTGGCAAAGAAGAGATATCCCCCTACTTATCAGAGAAAAGGCAGTCTAAATTTATGACAACCTTTCTACCGACCTTTAATCGTGAAATGAATTCAACCCAAGATTTCGTCAAAAAAATTAAACAACTAAGAATAGATAATACTGACATCATCTGGATATTCCGATGGATGAAGTTATAAGTCTTGTACTAGAAAGACTCAAGATCTCTTATGATGTTAATGTCGTACGGAAAATCAAAGCAGCTTTAAACTTGGCTACAAAACACAATTTGTTTGTTTTTCATGGAACATTCTATAAATAAACTAATGGAGCACCTATGGGTTCACCTTCATCCAGTATTTTAACTAAAATGTTTCTCTGCTTGTTTGAACAAGAAATTCGTAACTGTTCCAAATATATACTAACAGTCCGGCTTCATTATGTTGACATTTTCTTAGTAGGATGTCATGGTATGCCACATAGAAATATCCTCTTTACCTTGAACGGTGGAAACGACGGAAAATTTCCCTTCGTAGATGTCATTATAACACGCAATACTTCAGAAACATTAGACCTACAAACAAATCTACCACTAGCCCTTCGCAATCACAAACGATTCCCCATCTACAAGACTACAGTTTCCCGGTCATGGTTTTACAGGACTATGATTATATGCTCTTACAGACGTATTAATAAATCAAGAGATAGCTATTATTTTTGAAAAAGGTATCAAAGCTGCACTGTAAAAAAACCCTGAAATTCACATTACTTTTCTTCTGTGAATTTACATAAAAAATCTGTTTTTTCAGCTGATCTGTGTTTTTCCTGGAATTTCAGTAAAACTTTCGAACATTGTGGTAATATGTTTGTAAATTCACAGAAAAACTTAGTCAGAAAGATCTGGCAATGGTTTATAGCGTAACGCGCACGCGCAGTTCGACTCCACCAACCAAAACAACGATCAACCTGAATCCTGAAGATTCGTGAATGCAAACTCCATGTGGAGCACAGAACTTTGGAAACTTTTCTGGTAAGTACATTTTTCAGTTTCATTATGATTTAAATCAACTGTAGTGAATTAATTTCAGATATGTGCGCTGCTCTGTAGTATATTTGAAATTGTGTGTTATACTAACATCTTCAAAATCCATCATTTACACAGTACCGGGCTGTTTACCAAACTGTTTTGTTATGATATTTTAATTCAGATATATAAGGTATTTTGGTAAACCTTCCAAATGTTAAGTTACATTAGAAAAATAACTTAAAATTTCATGAACAAGACGAAATTTCAATAGGGAGCATTGCCTGACCAAACCGATAGGCCTAATTGAAACGCCAACAGGCAATCTCGCAATACCAAATTTTCCGAATCAGAAACTCCCCTGGCCCCAAGGTTATTGTGTGGTACAGATACATAAAGCGAAATATCGCAATCCTTCGCATTTTTTATCGCATTGGTAATGTAAAGAATTACCAATCAGAAACGTGGTGAGAAATAACTAGAATCGACAAATTGGCAGAAATTTTTTAGTTACACAACCCTGAAAATTTAACCATCCAGCAGATACCAGTCTCCAAAGGCTCATGAGTCGTACTGCATACTGTCCCCCCCCCCCATCCAATTTCGTACTGCATACTGTTTTTGCTCCCCCCCCCCCCATCCAATTTAACTTTCTTTTTGTAAAAAGTTTAGCCTATATGTTCTAGCTATTTTTTTTATTTTTTTTTTGTATGGATTTGCAGTTATGGTGATGCTGTGGCTTAGGAGCCCCTTGGGTAATTTTTACTGGAAATCTAAATCACTGCAAAATTCGTTCTGTTCCGGAAACTGCAAGATGAGTTACAAAACATAGACCAAAAAAGAATTTCGTTGGCAGTATCTCATATGTACCAGGTTATCTACTGTATACCCAAAACTAATTAAGAAAGTATAATATGAGTGTGTCGATAAAATGCTGTTATACAATAGCAGACTTCCTGACATCCAAAAATAGACATGCAGATGAAAACCACAAAGCAGTCGTATACGCAATCCCCATAAAATACTCAGCTGCTTTCAAGATATGTTGACATGAAAAAAAAGATCAACCCAGTTAGAATTTTCCAGTAGTTTGCACCAAAAAAAAATGGTGTTACACCAGTTGCGCCACTTTTAGGGCAAAGGTAAATCATTCTTTGGTACTGAAATCTAAAAAAAAAAAAAAAAAAAAAAATGTGGTGCAATGGGTGCTGACTTCGCACCATTCAGGTTGTAAACCATAACTTAGTTCATCTTTGGATTATGCTTTTGTTTGTTTCTTGCATCATACAATGCTTTACCTTTACCACAAAAGTGGTGCAGCTGATGTAGCACCACGTTTTGGTGCAACATAGTATCAAATTTTTAATAGTAAACATGGTGTAACTTTGCACCACAAAATAGTGTACCATTTCCCAGAAAGTGGTGCAGCCAGTGCAGTATTACTTTTTAGGGCAACCTACAAGGGTGATTGGGAGATGAAACAAAAAACCCTGAACCTTGTTCTCAATGCTTCATATATAAATAATGCATGTTATTTCTACAGTAAAACTCGCTTACAACATGCTCGAATGTAACAAACACTGGGCTATAACAGCAAAAAAGTGTTGGTCACGGCGAAATTACTTTTAACCCAACAATAAGTGAACTCTTTTGTAACGAAAATGGAAATAAAGGCGAACATGTGTCTATAACGGCCATCTCAAGTCTAAAAATAGTTTTCCGAAATCTTACAGATAATTGAAACCTGTGGTAGAAGAAGAAAACTTTCTCTTTCATGTATTATACTGTGACGTGCCTGCCCAGCAGGCTGCACACGACATAAAGGCAGATAGCAGCAAGAACGAACGTCTGCGTAGCTCAGTTGGTAGAGCGACTTGTCCCGGAATAAGTGGACTCGGGTTCGAGCCCCGGCGTGGACCAAAATGATGGAGAAATTTACTTCGTTATAATGGCGCCTGAACTTCCCGGATGACCCGACCATTCAAGATCTCGCAATGGTGTGATGTTCTTTCCACACCGCGAGATAGGAAAAATAAGAGAATCCCTTTCACCAGCGCTTCGAAAAATAAATGTGTGTGACGATACATTCCACACACCAGATTTACTGGGAGTTCTCATGTGCACGTTCTACAGCGGATGGCTGCCTGCGATGATTCATGGTCACGGTTGACCCGTGGGCCATGCCCCCGGCCCTCTTTCGAGGGGGGGGAGATGTGACGGGCCTGCCCAGCAGGACGCACTGGACATAAAGGCAGATAGCAGCGAGAACGAACGTCTGCATAGCTCAGTTGGTAGAGCGACTTGTTCCGGAATAAGTGGACTCGAGTTCGAGCCCCGGCGTGGACAAAAACGACGGAGAAATTTACTTCGTTATAATACATTCAGAAGAAAGAACTGTGCAAAAAATGTAACTAAAAAGTGTGAAGCAACTGACAATTCGCGATTCCTTTAAATGATTAATTACAAAGTGTAGTGTTTTAATCTCTCGGATTAAATTGGCAAAAAAATATGTGCTCACGTGCATTAATTACTACGTACAATACTTAAGTAAAAATATTTACCTATACTGTGCAATTATTACAGCTCTACAAAAAGTAGGCAAGTTATTTTTACTAGACACAAAAATATTAAAGTATAAAATCTGTTTTTCAGTATTGTTTCAGATCGTTTATAACGGCCATTATTTTTAAGTCCCCTGAAAGACGTTATAACAGAGTTTCTCTGTATATATATTTTGGGTATATAAATAAGTTTTGAGGGATTTGAGGTGAACAAAACACGTTGTTGGAGAACAGAAACAATATTTTAATATTAATCGAAGTATGCTCTCTCTGAAGCAACAACTTTACCCCATCTTTCGGGCAGTGAACGTATGCCCCGAAGGAAGAATTCCGGTTCCTTGGAAGAGATCCAGTTGTCCAGCCAATTTTTGATGTCTTCATAAGAACTAAACCGTTCTCCAGAAAGTGCTGACTGCATTGACAGGTACAAATGGTAATCCGATGGCGCAATATCTGGCGAATATGGCGGGTGGGGTAGAACTTCCCAGTCGGATCCTTCTAAGTACTTTTTCACAGGTCGAGAAACGTGTGGTCATGCGTTGTCATGCTGTAAGATGACTTTGTTGTGTCTATTCTCCCATTCCGGCCGTTTTTGCGTGAGAGCTCGTTTTAAACGCATTAATTGGGTTCGATACCGATCACCAGCAATAGTATCTCACGGTTTCAGCAGTTCACAGTGGATCACACCCTTCTGGTCCCACCAGATACACAGCATTACCTTTGAACCATGGGTATTGCGTTTTGGCATTGAAGGACCTATTTCACCTGGCTTCACCCATGCTTTCTGCCGTTTAGGGTTATCGTACCATATCCATTTCTCGTCGGCAATAATAATACGATGCAAAAAACCCTTTCTTTTTTGCCTTTGAAGCAGCAATTCTCAAATGGTTTTTCGACGTTCAAGGTCTCTTTCCTGCAAAGCATGTGGAACCCAATTCCCTTCTTTTTGCACCATTCCCATGGCAGCTAAACGTTGTGAAATGCATAGTTGACTAACATTTAATGCTGCTGCTAGTTCTTTTTGGGTCTGGCGCGGATCCTCGTCGAGTAAAGCTTCCAATTCGGCATCAGCAATTTTTTTGGGTGGTCCAGAACGTTCTTTATCACTGACATCGAAATTGTTCCTTTTGAATCGTCGGAACCAATACTCCCATGTTTTTATGGATAGGGAATGTTCACCTTAGATTTCTGACATTAAGCGATAGCTGTCGGCAGCACTTTTCTTGACAATAAAGTAATACACTAACACTTCCCGCAAATGCTGTTTTGTCGGGACGAAAGTTGCCATTTTCCATCGAGTAAAAAAATACGTCTTCGCACCTCAATCGAACGTCGTATACTGACTCTGACAGCTGGCGTCTCGTACTGCGATATCGCAGTTTTGCCACCTTAAAATACATGCGAGCAGTAATAAGTACGACACCGAACGGAAATCCCTCAAAACTTATTTATATACATATATGTACAATACAGGTACACACTATTTGCTTATCACACACACACACACACACACACACACACACACACACACACACACACACACACATTATGTTAACTAGCTATACAACAATTAAACACTTCGCACATTTTATGTACCACCCCCTCCCCCTACCCCGAATGTTAACAGGAACGTAACAAGATTTCATCTGAGGGCGAGCCTTGCTCCTTTGAATTCAAAAGTTTCGTACTTCCACTCAAATAGAGAGTAAGCAGTTCTTACTTTATAATACCTTCGTTATAGGAAGGTTTTACATCGTTAAAGAATCTCCCTTCCAGTTTTCGACGTAATTTTACTCACAATATAAAAATTAGGTGAATATCCTAGAGCCAACGGTTTTAAATATCAAGTGAAACGTAAAAGTTATGTGCACAACACAACACGTGCAGAAATGCAGAATGAAAACAAATCATCACAGAACGAATGAGTATTCGATAGTAAAAGTAAAAATAGGAAGATGCTTTCGGAGTAGGGCTTGGAAAAATTCCGTTCAAGGTTAAATACTCAGAAAACATTCGGCAACAAAGCACATATGACTAATTAGCTTTTCCTTCCTACGACGTATTCGGAAAGGTCACGGAGGTCAGACATATCAGAATATCGTTTTGCATACTTTCAACCACTGTTTTGGACAATTCCATGCATCCATATGAGGTGGTCTACAACTGTGTACGCTGGTTAGCTGCGCGTGATAGTGTATGAGGCTAACTCAAGTATTAGTATTTACAAAAAAAGAGATATTAACTTTGTTTCTGAGCTAAAATGTTCGGCAAATTTATTAACACACTGTTCATTTCTATTTTTACGCCCCTCAAGAGTACGAAATTGCGCCCGTGATATGAGCATCCCGGGAAGGCAGCCGCCCTTCCTGCCCTCTCGGTAGCTACAGCCTTGGTTAGAAGTCTTTCGAAAAATGCGTTTTCGAACTTTCTTTGTGATGTTAGAGATCTCTCAAAAACAGTGAAATTCGACCCCAAAAAGTGCATTTTAAAAGTCAAATTTTGTACTTCAGAACATTTAGGCTGATCATTTCAGATGTTTAAGTCCTGCTGCCATAACATCCTGCAGTAGCGATTTTTTGTCAATTCTGCAATTAGCTCATTGGATTCAGTGAAACTTATGTAATAAAATTGTTTGATGTAGATCAGAGGTTCTCAAACTTTTGACACTGCGGCTGAAACTAAAAATGTTGGGGCTCCGCGGCCTCGTCCTTATGTGAAAAACGGAGCCCTTTTCACACAAGGACAATACCGCGGGGCTCCAACATTTTTTTCTATGCCCGTGTTTATATTCAGGGCAAAATATCCCGTGTTTATATTCAGTGATCATTGTATTTATACAGGCAATGAGGATTTAAGAATTTCATTTCTGAGAAATGTGAGAAGTATTGGTTTTATTTAACTAAAAGCATACGTAATACTTTCAGGGTTTCTGATATTCTAATGTTCTTCCATAATAAAACCAATTGAGATCAAGGAAGAAACAAAATGCTATTACAAATGCTTGACAAGTATTTGTAAGAAAAAATGATTGAATTTCTGACCTCAATGCGATGAGTGTAGTTGTTTCTTCTCTTTACAAAGTTCTTTCACATCTGGCTGTATGGAGGAGAGTTCCAGTCGTATGTTCGGCTCTGTGTAGGAGAGTTTCAGTCGCATGTTCGGCTCTATGGAGGAGAGTTTCAGTCGCATGTTCGGCTCTATGGAGGAAAGTTTCAGTCGCATATTCGGCTCTGTGGAGAAGAGTTGCAGTCGCATGTCCGGCTCTGTGGAGGAGAGTTGTAGTCGCATGTTCGGCTCTGTGAAGAAGAGTTTCAGTGGCATGTACGGCTTTGTGGAGAAGAGTTTCAGTCGCATGTTCGGCTCTGTGGGAAGAGTTGCAGTCACATGTCAGGCTCTGCATCCACTCTGTTACGATACTTGGATTTCGTGGAAACATAATTAAGAAGCCAGTCTCGCATAGATACGTACTGACAAAGGGATGGAGTATTCGAACTGCTTTCTGTGATAAACATGGATACTGTTTTTGATGCTCCACCAAATTTCGCCCAATGGTAGTTGATCAGACGCTTCCTTTTCAGAAGTGTCAGATGTCAGATGAATAAGATCTTGATATGCACTTGCTGTCATGCTGCGATGCTTGTTTTTAACCGCTTATAAATCTCTTACCAATGTACAAATTTTCAAATTGTCGTACATTACATTTGGGCAGTTAAACTGCGAAAGGGCATAACTTATTTCTTGCAGCTGCTAAGTGAATTCTCCGAAAATCTCGTCAGAAACTTCCGTTATAGAAGGCGAGCGCTTTCTTGATGAGTGATTTAACTTTCCCGTCTTGAATCATCGGTTCATCGCAACTACTAAACACTACCACAAATGCACGGACTTACGACATGTCACTTCTCCCGATGGTAGTTTATTTTCAACTGAAGTGAAATCAGCTGAAGAGATGGACAGAATAAAGCTTCAGCGAAAGTAGTGGTCACGTGGTCTAATAGGGTGTTGTGTTACAAATTGCAGCAATCGAGCAACAAAGAACAGCGCCAGGTAAAAGCAGCGTCGTGCCGGTTCACTGTTTTAGGAGCAGTATCGTTATTCTGAGAATTAACCCGTTCGAGGCACGTCCCATCATAGCTTTTCAACAACGCAGCCATTTCGATCATCAGGCCCGACAGCACACAAGCGTGAGAGAAAGATATGCGAGGGGAGGACGCCGTGGCGATCTCACACTTTCAACGGCGATGAGAATAGATTGTGCTTTGTTTTCCCTGCCTGTTTCGAAACTGCTACCACGCAGTCTCGATGACTACGTGCTGCTTTCAATATGGGTATATACATGCATATACCGTCGGTACATGCTTTGAAGGAAGTATTATATACATTCATTGTTTAGGGAAATTGATGAAGTACGTAAATTTTTCCAGTATATTTTCGTTGTTGTACATGGCGGTGTCACGAGAGATTTTTCTCGGTAAGGGTCGTGGCCCCAGGGCTGCTCCGCGAAGCACACTTTGAGAACCTCTGATGGAGAAACAACAGCCAAAATGATAAAAGTAGTACTACAGTTTTGAATCTGGAAAGGCACTTTTAATTATCTATCACTTAACGGCATTTTTAGAAATATCATGATTGATGATTCCCCAAATTCCAACACAAAACTTGAAAACCGGGATTTCCTGGTTTAGAATATCACAAAAACCCGGAATTCCGGGCTACACCTGGACGACAAACAGTGCTGAACCTAGTACAAAATCTTTAACGATGTAACAGTCCGTGCCAAATAATAATGATAATAATAATAATACAGAACTACCAGTGTCAGAAGTACCGTACTATAAATATCAACCCACTGGGGTACTAGATAATAAACAATACAAATTATATCAGGACCGTGTGATTAAAACAGACGTAACCATATCTGCCAATCTTCCAGACATACTGCTGTATGACAAAGGCAGAAGAAAGTAGTCATTATCAACATATCGGTGGAGTTGGAACGTAATATTCAGAATACGTCCACTGATTACACTGTTCAACAATGAAATTTTTACAAGAATGGAAGTGGTTTTCCTTTATAGATTTTTGGGCGCTGAACACGAAAATAACAGTAAAAATCCTCTCTTAGCTACGGTTCCGAATTAATTTTACCATTCATATTTTGTATATACTACATACTGTATATTTCAATGGGATGTCCAAATTCCAGGAATAAAATTTAACGAATTCACCTACTTTATACGCTTTGCTGTTTTTCCTGCCGCTTGTTGGGAACATCTGGTGCATCTCTCTGGAGCAACCAGCAAAAATCTGCTAACATTGCAGCATTCCACTTTCCATTGTATCATTGTTCCATTGCAGAAATGTCCTGGTGGAATCGCTCTCCATGTTCATAACTTAAAGCACCACAGTTCTTGATTCTTCATCGATATGTGAATGTAGGAAGTGCATCTTGATTGTCATGTTGCAGACAAGTTTTTCATAAGCACGTAATAGTTCTTCCACAAGGTCCATGTAATTGTCAGCCCTCTTGTTTCCCAAGAACAATGTTGCAACATTCCGAAAACATTGCCAAGCATGTTGCTCATCAGGATTAAGGATACACTCAAACTGTTGGTCTCCCAAAAGCTGGCATATCTGTGGTCCAATAAATATTCCCTGTTTGATCTCACATTGTGTGATTCTGTGTGGCTCACTGGAGGAAGATGGTGGCACATATATATGATTCGCTTCACTGGTGGATGGATGAGCTTGTATATCAACTGATTCTATAAGTTCATCATCATTGCTATCACTACTTGCCTGAACGTTAACTGGGGGATCAGGAACCAGCAATCCCTCTCGATGGGCCACTGGGCGAATAACGGATGATATTGGAGGTATAACGAAGTGAATTTCTCCGTCATTTTTATCCGCGCAGGATTCGCACCCGGGTCCCCTCATTCCGGAATAAGTTGCTCTACCAATTGAGCTACGCGGACATTTTATTCTGATTCCTATCTGCCTTTATGTCGTGTGCGTCCTTCTGGTAGGTACGTCACATCTCCTGGTACGTTACATCATCTTCCCCTTATTTTTTTTTTTTTTTTTTCGAAGTGCTGCTCTTATTTTTCCTATCTCGCGGTGTGGAAATAACATCACACCATTGCGAGATTGTGAACGGTCGGGTCATCCGGATAGTTCGGACGCCATTATAACGAAGTGAATTTCTCCGTCATTTTTATCCGCGCAGGATTCGAACCCGGGTCCCCTCATTCCGGAATAAGTTGCTCTACCAATTGAGCTACGCGGACATTTTATTCTGATTCCTATCTGCCTTTATGTCGTGTGCGTCCTTCTGGCAGGTACGTCACATCTCCTGGTACGTTACACAGGGTATTCAATAATTCTCTTCCTCTTCGTATTTATTCATTCCTTTCTTCAAAGGAGGAATAATGCAGAAAGAGCAATCGGTTGAGTGGTTTGTTGGTTCGCGCCAAATGGCGGGCAAAGCAAAGCGCATTGAGACTTTCTTCCCATGCATCCAAGCATTCAGAGTTGATGAACATGTCGTACAGCACCCATGTGGAGACCAAGATTTATCTTGGTCTCCCTCACGACACCCAAAATATATGAAATATGCTTTTTTCACTGCTGGAGTCAATGGTCGCTTCCTGGAGCCACAAATCACGTCACCACAGATAAAACAAAAGTTATCTGGATTGTTAATGCATTTGCGGGGCAATATCACTGTAGTGAAAGCCAACACTCGAACAGAAACACAATAAAACGTGAATGAAATAAAATTCACGTATTTAAATAAATTCACTAATCAACACTTTAACAGAAACATGCAGTGCGATAAAACTGACGCAGTTTAATACATACGCTCCCGCGAACAAAAGAAACTGAATGGATCCGGTTCCAACAGCTTCTTCGCTATGATCACGTGATTCACGAGGCGAAGACTCGTGAATCAACTCACCCGGACCACAATTTAATGTTTGCCGAGCTGACTTATGAGTGTCGCTATTATAACATCCCATTGATGCATATGTGAAACACAAATGGTCGATTTTCTCGAAAAATTTGAGCTAGGAGAATATTTTAACTGTGAGTTTCGTGTTGAGCGACCATAAATCTATAAAGAACAGCTAACTTCGTTTTTGTAAAAAAAAAAAAAAAGTTTAAATTTGTTTAACAGTGTTATCCCTGCAACTGGTATAACTCCTCAAACTCTCATAACTCAGCTTGATGCATTAGGTCTACAACAACTAAGGCCCAAAATCCAAGAAGCAGTAATTCTCGTTACGTGCCACATCGTACGACGATTTTTAAACAATAAGTGACTATGCACTTGACTTCATGTCCGTACTGACATGTGGACCATGCTACAGATGCCATTGCTGTCAATGAGAAAATTAAATAAAATAAATAATAATAATAATAATAATAATCATAATAATAAATCTGTTCATTTATCCAAGGTTGGAAGGTGGAAAAAAAATTGCACGTCTTGGGAAATTACTCCTTATGACAGTGTATATTCTTTGAGGTCCATTTTCTCTCTTCTGTAGCTCTTCACAATCTCTGGGCGCTTTATCTAGCTTCAAAATTTTGTTTTTCCATTGACAGGAACATCTTTGATTTTAAAATATATCGATCTAAAATTCCCTTCTCCCCACATCCCGTCGTGTGATGATGATTTTGATCTGGAGGAGTTGAGAAAATCTCTCGGTCTGTCTCGCCCCCCCTCTTCAGATCTTTATCTTTAATCATGCTCGTATCGAAATAAGTGAATGCTAAATATTAATGATTTTCATTCCGTCAGTCTAATACGCTATTTAGGGAGTTTGTAATATTTTAACTAATACCGTAGAATGACAAGGCTGCTTGCCACGGGACAGCAGCTGCTGGGTTAACGTCGAATCCGACAACTATTGCTGTTTAGACAGGAGTGCATGGCTGACGTCTTACTGGTTTTGATTTGCTCGAAACAGGTCATTTAACCGGATCAAAACAAACTAACCACATGTTAGAGTAATTACTGCCAGCATTAACAACGATTGACGACTCAAGACAACCTCCTGATAAGCTTGAACTTGGTATTTTTCAGCGATTGAGACATATACACCGTCCTGGAAAAGTTAAGAAAGCGTAGTATTTTCGAAAACTCATAAAAAGAACTTTGCAGAATTTGGCGAAACCAGTATTGTGTGCCCATCATATATTTATCAGACTACAGAAATGTGTAGAATTATGTTCCCCAATAAAAGCTTAACAAATAATGGTAATCTGTTGTAATAATAAAACAAAAATGTGCAGGCGAGAGCTTATGCATAACATGGAAGCCATCCATCCCTGTCTTCTTTGAACCAGTCCTGTACGATGCGGGCCTTATGACACGGATAATTATTCTGCTGAACCTGGTCTGCAATGATGAGCTCGGGCTCAGTTTTAAGAGCTCGAGTCCGAAGCATGTTAGCCAGGGCTCGGATTTTATATTGCAAGATACAGCCCGGGCCAGAGATGATCACGGGTCACCGGGTCGACAATTTCTTGAGCGTCAAACGGGTCGGATGAAGGTGTTCCAAACCCGATTTCTATCCGGTTTTATTTTTGATAAGAAAAAAAATATTTCAAAGAACCCTTCAGAAGTCTCTGAAATAGTATCTCAGAGCTGCAGAGTATGATCCAGGAACTTGCTGAGAAAGGCAAAGAAATTGGATTAAAAACGAACTTTTAGAAGACAAAACTGAAGTACAATTCTTTTACAAGGAATGAAGATTTATCAATTGCCGGGGAAAAGCTGGAGATAACCAATTCCTACATTTACCTTGGGCAACAGATATCAAGCAAAGGTCACATTGATGAAGAAATTAATTGGCGTAAAAAACTTGGTTGGAGAACTTTTGGAAGAAACACTACAATTTTTAAGAGCAATGTGCTATTATGTCTTAAAAGAAAAGTCTTTAATCAATGCATCCTCCCAGTGCTTATGTACGGAGTATAGACGTGGACCTTGACTAAAAAAGACATACACTCACGGACAATGAAATTTGCGCACCTAGAAGAAAACATGCTACAACCGCGAAACTTTGTAAATAGCTAGAGTTCGTTTTGGTGCAAAGGACTCATGTTTGGTGCGAGTGCGCATAACCGCAGACCCTGTGGTGGCGCTACAAGCATGGGCTAAGGTTCCGTCTTCGGCCTGCTCGATAGATGGCGCTACGGTATATCCCTTAGTGGATCTTTTATTTTAACGTAACACTGCAAGAAAAATGAGAAAATGTTTTGCAATGCCTCAGATATGATGACCTAAGGGTAAATGATTTGTCACAAACTATGCATTGAAAAGAAGATGCACCTGGGGCGGGATTGGTAAGTCTACTTCCGTAATGACCTTTTATTCTACGATGTTCATCAAACCCTGCTGCCTAGAATATTTGTGACAACTTTCACAAGCATATCATATCTTTTACCTGATTCCATTGCAATCTAAGTCTCAGATACCGTTGATATAATGAAAAATATCTATATTTATGGCAGTGTTACGTTAAAATAAAAGATCCAATAAGGGACATACCGTGGCGCCATCTATCGAGCAGGCCGAAGATGGAACCTTAACCCAAGCATGAGCCGGCAGCCTTATTAAACCCGCATGTAGTCGATGCCCCATGAAAGCGAAAAGCACCGGCCGACGCAAGCAAGAGTACAAAGTGACAAGAATGCCGGGTAGACGCCATAGACGTCGATTTACGCAACTCACGGATTTTGAGAGAGGCCTGATCATCGGGCTGAAAATCGCAGGGTGGTCGGCGCGCCGTATAACCCGCCCGTGAGTCGTTCTGACCATACCGTCCGACTGTGTTGGGAGCAGTGGACACGTGACGGCACTGCCACACGACTGAGAGGCTTCGGACTGACCAGGTGGACCACCGGTAGAGAAGAACGACGGGTCGTGCGCCAGGCGCGAACGGATCCCACTGGGATCCGGTCCACTATACAGGCAGATGTAGCGGCTCCTGTGTGTCGACTAACCATTTTTCGACGCTTCGCGGGAGCGAATCTGCTACCCCAGCACTCCTTACGTGTGCTGCCGTTAACAGCGGAAAATCTCCGGCTCCGTGTGCATGGTGCCAGGCCAGAGCGACGTGGAACACCACAGACTGGCGACATGTGGTGTTTAGCGATGAGTTTCGCTTCATTTTGATAACAGATGATCATCGTGTCCGGGTGTGGAGGTCCTCGGGTCAACGGCACAATCCCAGCCTTGCTATCGAGCGCCACACCTCCCCTACTGCAGGCATTATGGTATGGGCAGCCATTACCTACGATAGCGGATCAGCTCCAGTAGTGGTACGTGGATCATTGACGGGCCAACGGTATGTGGATGAGATCCTACGGCCCCATGTGCTCCCATTCCAGGCCGGGATTCCAGATGCGCTCCGACACTTCCATGGCCTGCCCGCTCCCCGGATATGTCTCCTATCGAGCATGTGTTAGGCCAGTTGAAACGCCGGCTGCTGTCGTGTCGCACTATCCGGGATTTGGAGCACACCGTCCAACACGTGTGGGCCAGTCTGCTGCAGGACAACGACAGGAGTCTGTTCGCCTCCATGCCGGACCGTATTGCAGTATGTATCGCCGCATGAGGCGGTGCGACGCGCTATTGAAGATGACCGGACTGCGTGCCACAGATCCCTCTGTAATTGTCCTGCAGCTCTGTTTTTGCCATCATGTGTATCATTCATCTGTATCATTACGTCCATAAAATTTCAGTTCAATCCAATGCTTCCTTCTTGGTGCGCAAATTTCATTGTCCGTGAGTGTACAAAGACTGCAGCCAGCTGAGAGAAGCATGGAGAGATGCAGGCATGGTCTAATCAAGAAAGATAAAAAACTGGAACTCATGGATAAGGAAAAGTGGAAGACATCATGATCAGTAAAATCCCTGGAATGGCGATGGGCTGGACATATTTCTAGAAGAACGTACCACCGATGCACAGCCGAAATTTTAAACTGGATTCCAAGGGACAAGAAAAGGCCCAGAAAAAAAGATCACGTGGGAGATGGGTGGATGGAAATGACTGCCCTAACACAGTCCGTTGTTGAAAAAACTTGGGAGACCTTCATCCATCAGTGGATTGATAATGATTGACGATGATGATGCATTCGAGTTTATAGTTCGCCGGGTTGGGTCCAATTATGTGACGGTAGGGTCCGGGTCCAAAATTCTTGATCCGTTTCCAACTCTGGCCCGAGCCCGAACGAGCCAGAAAACTATTACTGACATATTTAGGTATTAATAAAAAAGAGAATCTCCTGTTCCACACTTCCACTGTTTCCTCCTCCTCTGCCATTAACCGATATCTTTCTCAAGAGGAAAGTGGGGAAGGTACCTCTGTCTATTTCCATAGTATAAAAGCCTTATCTTCTTTAACCATTCGTTTTCTCCGGAAATGCTTCGCGCTGCAGAATAAGACCACTTGAGAAATAGGTGGATGGAATTCGAAAGCATGCCGGAGTGACATGTAAGAGAAATGATGAAGACAGAGAGTTGTGGAAGAGACTTAAAGATACTTTAATGTAGCCCGGAGACAAAGATGACAAAAATGTAGCCCGGAGACAAAAAAATATTAGGCTGCCTTCTCAGTTTTTAAACTCAACTCCATACTCTAACACATTTTTTTTAAAAAACGTCACTTTCAGTAATGACAGTCTTGGCCTCCAATCTTTCTCAAACAGTTCGAGCTAACCTTTGTCCAAAACCTTTTGTCACATGGCCAAATATTGCCGTTACGCCTTAAAGCTCAAAGAACCAGCCGAACAAATTTGAAACATTCTATCATTGTCAATAAATTATCGAAAATTTTGTTTGAAAGAATTTAGAGAACTTTAGAAAAGGAGTGTCTGACCCCAAACAACCCTTAGAAGCAGGAGATGGGCTAGAGTGTCCGACAGGTAAGTCATACGGAAGCAAGGTAGAAAGGGGGAAGAAGACTTCCTTATTTATAACCGGAGAGTCATTACCCGACGGTTTAACATGCCCATCCAACGCAAGGCAGATATTTTGTGGTTCTAGCGTACGTACCTGCCTGGGATCGACGCCTAAGACTTTTCTGAGGCAGTCACGTGGGTTGACTGAACACTAGGCCATTTCATTGTTATGAATAACATTCCAGTATACGTAAACCAATGATTGATCTTTAATATGTCTTAATACTTTTTTCGATATGTAGCAGCACGACACTTGCTGTCACGGGATCTCAAATAAGGCACCGTCCAGGTATGTGCGCAACACCAGAAGAATAACTTCCACGAAGGCACGGTGGTCTAAGCGCTGGTTTATCTCCGAGATGGGTATGGGTTCGAAACTCGGTGAGTCCTAGATGATTTGTTTGTATTACGGCACTGGCTGTCTCCTTTCCTTGGACCATGGCACTGGTTCTCTCCCTTCCCTGGAACCAGTGGCCCTAAATTAGGGACCGGGGACTGCTTATAGCCCATTGAGTTGCTCACGGTGGTTGTTAAACCTTAAAACAAGCCTTAAAGGGCGATTTCAGAGGTCCCGACTGTTACACTAAGCAACAGTTATAAGCAAATGGGTATGGTGTACGACTTTTTTCATAAAGGGAAATGAGACAATATGGTGTATGACAGTTATTAGCTATTTTTATGATTCATCTTCCATTTGTTGTTTTTTAAACATTTACAACGACATGGTATGATAAAAAAAACAATAATTTTTGCATAACTCAGGATACACTCAGAGGAAGATTGGTCTACTGGAGGACTAGTCCAGAAAATTCCAGAAGACCACTCAAGAAATGGCCCACTTGTATCCTTTCTGATTGGAATTTTTGGGATGAAGGAATAATTATATTGGGATTTATGAGTAATGATCATTAGCTTCATTTCAGCTTTATTTCTGTCTAAAGAGTTATTTCCTTTAAAAAAAGGAAAAGAAAATGTTTTTTTTTACTATCTATACTTTGGATACTTTCCTATTGGGCACTCTAGCCCAAATCTTCTAGCTTCCTATTTCTAAGGATTGTTTAAGACCTGGGGTCAGACACTCCCTTCCTAAAATCCTCTACATATGATCTGATCTATACTTTAGGCGCTTTCTTTGAAATGACATAACAAAATTCTCTGTTCCTATTCAGAAAAGTGTTATCGGGCCAAACACGATGAAAGTAATCAATTAAGTCAAAGCTAACTACAGCTACACTTAGCGTAATGTTCGTAGTTAATTATGTGTGAAGAAAGGTCAAAATCATTAGAACATTATATTACTTGAATCAGAATACTACTGCTTTGTTTTAAACGTTCCGTAGCTTTTATGTGATGCCCCGGAAAGCGAAATATCACCCACAAATATTTCTTAATTACAAAAAGATTGGCTTAAAATGGCCAGTAAATAACAAGAGTATTTACTAAAACTTTAACTTCTTTATTTGATCCAAAACTGATCACTTTAACGATTAGCACATTTCACCATGTTACTCGTAATGTGTAATACTCTTCAAGTATAACAAACTTGGTAGCAGGTTAATGCAGTAAGCTCGAAGCAATATAAGAACCAACTTTTAACAAACTCGAGCCTCAAAACATTTACCTGGCAAAATATATCCAAGAAACAGCACTTTGACGGAAATCAACTAGAAACATCTGACCAAAGGCAGCTAGAACGCCACCCAGCTCAAAAGCAAGCGAGCATACATTACAAACATCATTCGTATCTCCGTTTTTCTCATACGTCATTCTACTCCCGACTTCAATTCAGGTTGCAACAAAATACTCAGTCGAGAGAGAAAATGTGGCATTAAGTTTAGAAACCGTTTAAGGAGAGCAAATTAAAATTTATATAGATACAGGAACTAAAATATAAAGTTATATTACAATATATGTCACAGTAGGTCGTTGGAGCCCAGGGACAACCCTGGGCTACAACTGCCCTATCCTCCTTTTGTAATTTTGAAGGAGATATAGTACCCATTGTAGTGGTCCATCATCCACACCCCTTTATCCACAAACTGGCACAGAGCACAAAGCGATACTCCCGCATGGATATTCAGATAAATCCGTGTGTCCAACCATATTTATATTAAAAGATATAATAATTTAACAACATTGGTTTATGGGGCAAAATGGTGGTTCATAGATAAAAATAATGGGCAGACCTGAAATGGGCGATGACTTAAGGAGGAGAGACTAATAACATTGCGTAATATACTATCAGCGAGTAATTAAGTATAAAAATTACTTGCGTATAAAAATTGGTATGTGCACACTTCAACTTTAAGAATGATCTTTATAGTGATTTATTTGGAAATGGGGTCTTCAAGAGTCTCGTATTTATGTTTAACTTAACTCGAACATGGAAGCATCTGCACATCAACCTTCAGGATGATCTTTATGGTGATTTAGTTGGAAATGGAATCCTCAAGAGACCCGTATTTTTTTTTTAACTTAACTCCATTATGGAGTCACCTACACTTCAACTTTCAGAATGATCTTTATGGTGATTAAGTTGGAAATGGAATCTTCAAGAGAATGGTATTTATTTTTAACTTAACTCCAATATGGAAGCATCTACACTTCAACCTTCAGAATGACCTTCATGGTGATTTAGTTGGAAACGGGGTCTTCAAGAGACTCGTATTTATTTATTTTTCTAGTCAAACCCATGTTTCAAAGTAAAATAATTATCTGGTACAACATCTCGTTTTGAGCGTAGTTAGATGTTATATTAAACCATAAGAGGGATTTTAAAATTATTTTAACGTTAAATTGTTAAAATTGTTCACGACTGAATACTTATTACATTTTAACAGCTTTCTTTCATCCAGGATCTAACAGAATTCTATTCATGGGGGAATTTACGATGTGTACTTCTGTAGGTACATGTGTTTTTATAGTGCAGCGCAAATTTCCCGCCTGATTTGGTCGTCGCAGATCGCCCCTGGGTACACTACTAAGCAGTAGGGATAGCTGGTTTGTCTTTTGAATCGCTTCCATGCTTGAACTATCATTCGGAGCAACCATAATCTTTTCTCAGCTCTTTAGCTGTTTCTCGAGTATAATGAGCAAATTGTTCTCCGAATGACGTGAAAGCGAAATGCTCTTTCATTAACGAGTAGTTTGCATTACCACCTTGGTGTGTGTGCTTGCGTGATCCAATAATTTAAGACATCTGCAGAGGTTGAGCCAGGATGCAAGTATGTTGCCCCGGCAATGCGACAACTCATTCGAAGGACGCTGCACTTTCTTATTTGCCAGAAAAATTCGTAGGCTAATGAAGGTCTAAGCGACAACAACAGACGCCAAAAAATAGATTAACGGAAATAATACCACGATGGATCAAAACCGCATTTGTCTTTGACGATTTCCGCTCGGTTATATGATTAGGACAATATTTATGGAACATGAAGATGTTCTTGAGCGTTTCGTAATGGGAACAAGGCGTTAACACAAGTCGAACCTAAGCACAATGAATTCAGCCTGTTCAATGCCGATGATGATTGTCTCAGTTACACAGTCTGCGCCTCAAGGATACTTATTAACTTGAGTAAGTGTGGTGTGGAGGCTTATCAAGGGTGTGAAAAGAGCATCCCTTCGAAGGCCCCTGCTTTAGATGTGTATATGCAAGGGAGGAAGGGGGGGGAGTTTTCGTTGAATCTCCTATGAACTTAACGCAGCTGCAGAGCAAAAACAAAAACGCAGCAACTCAAATAAAGGATCAAAGATATTACTGGATAGCATCTATACAAAGAAAACACGTCGTGATAGCATCTGTATGAGTTTTGATGCTACTATTTTTATTTCGAACACGATCCGTACTTCCTCAACAATGTACTTAGCAAGGGCACTATCAGCAGCGCACGTGATCTTTAATCAAAAGTTACATATGTTTCATGTATGGGATATACGAGCATATGTAACAAATGTTTCGCCGAATATTCGACAATTTGTAAATCGTTTTTTACGACAAACAAATATACTTAGCAATGTCTTATTTTTTCCTTTACGCAGTTTAACGACCACCAAGAGCAACTCATAGTGCTGTAAGCTGTCGCCCGTCCCTAACTTCGGGAGAAAAACGCACCACCCATCCGGGACTCGAACCAGGGCCAATCTTGGACGAATTATCCGAAGCCCGCGCCTCAGACCACTGGGCCACCAGGGCAGCGCAATGTCTTAATCGACTCTTTTTCTTGTGAATATCACTTCATAAAACCTTAAAAAGGTGCCATCCCTCAGAAAATTCAAGTGTCCAGCTTCAGAATATTTGAGATCTACATTGCACTTTAAATTAGAGACTTCATTCAGATTTGTAAAGATTGTCAGAAAACGTAACTATAATGCTGGGACGGAAAATTATACCATATACTGTTAAAAAATTTGTGGTAGGTTGTACCAAAAAGTGGTGCTATACCAGCAGCACCACTTTTTTTGGGGAAAATACACCATTGTGTGATACAAACAAAACCAAAAACGCTGCAAGATGTGGTACAACCTTGTTCCATAACGTGGAGCAAAGTTGCATTATGTTGTTGGGTTTTGTCTGCATCACACAATGGTGTATATGTTCTCAGAAAAAAGTGTAGCTGGTGTAGCACCACATTTTTGTGCAACCTACCACAAAATGTTTAACAGTGATGTGATACTACCAAGAATTCAAAGCTGTCCCATTTCAGAAAACACGAACATCCTGCCGTTCTTTGAAAACTTCAAAAACTATCCCACTTTAGAAAACTACCTTTCTGGAGCTGGAAATCCTACCGTACTTCCGATACTTCAAAAACTATCTCATTTCAACAAACTAGGAAACTGTACCATGCTTTAAAGAGGTTAAAATTTTCTCTCCTCAAAAATCTTGGAAACACCACCGTCCTTGGGATCTAACTTCTGCCGTACTTCCGAACTATCCCGCGTCAGGAAACTAGAAAACTCTGATATCGTGGGAGAGGAATTGTACCATATATTCCCGAGACTTCAAAACAGTCTGGTATCAGAAAACTTGAAAACTGTTTGATACTTCAGGTACAGAAAAATTAAAAAAAATATACCGTCCTTTTGAGACTTCAAAACGAGTTTTAAGGGTTTCTGCAGTATGAAAACTCTGTCATCCTAGGTCATGAAATCCAACCATATTGTGAGATTTCTGAACTGTCTCACAACAGAAAATTTAAAAATTACGCTGCCCTGGGGAGGAAACTTTTACTGTCCTTACGGAATATGAAAATTGTTCTCTTTCTTTTAGGTCCGCTCCTAATTCTAATATTTGGGGCTATTGGTTACACGGAAGGGACAGAGCCAGTGCCGTAAGACAAAACACACCAGACATGCATCATCCAGGACACGGCCCCAGGCCCGTTGGGACGAACTGTCAGAGGCTAGGATTTAGTTAGATCTCTGCGCCACCGGAGTGCCCTATACCTCTTCAAGACGGCATGTTCTTCAAAATGGCAGTCGTTGAAGACACTGTGGTTCGTAAATATATAACGGAAATAAATATCATGGAGGGGGGGGGGGTGCATTAGTAAATTAGTTTTGAATGCAACAGAGTTGAACAGCTTCACTAAACAATTTTTACCACAAAACCGTTGAATTCGGCAAAATAAAAGCAACGGGCGTCCTCTAAAGTTGAATAAACATTTGACAACATAATATAATTTAACGTAAAAAAAATAAGGGGGAGTTTGAAGAACAGCTGAATTACGCAATTTCAGTGCGGTGAAGAAACGTTGAATTCTCGTAGAAAAAGGTACATTAATGTAGAAAAGAATTCGCCAAAATGTAACTGCAGTACCAAAATTCAAAGATACAAATAAATAAATATACTATGGAACTGAAATACGCAGGATTATACGTGCGGAAAGATGTTTGATAATCGAATAAGTAAATTTAGACAGTCAGTGCGATGTCTCTATGAGGAGGACCTTCAGAAAAATAAGGAAATGAATGATAAAATAGAGTATGGGCAGAAGATTGATCCAGAATCTCTAAACTTCCTCTTTCTCATATAAAGCAGGTCCAACAAGATAAATCTGCTTTTTTCTGGGGGTGACGGAAGCACATAAATGACAAGCTTTCGCATTTCTATCCAGAAGTTTTTTCCAAGGCAAAAAAACACTGAAAGTATAAAAAAGGAAGGATTCGAAATGATCTTATCAGAATTCAAATTCTTATCATATCAAGCTAAAATATATGCGATATACGACGGTATAAACATACATTAATTTGGGGAGTTCACATGTGTCTTATCAAACAAAATCCATACACGCAAATTTGAAAGCCTTTTGCTGTATGCCACGTTTCGATGGCACGTTGGCCTTCCCGATACTTTTTGGGGAGTTCTGGCTTTGTTGTCCAGTCTTTGCATGATCTAATACTTGTGTGTACCTCTTCTATAACCCATTTTGCGCTATTTTAGAGTGCCCTTTACTTTCCTAAATTTGTTCCTTGAACTTTGTCCCTTCGCGGGACATCCTCAGACACACAGCATCTTTTTTATTTCTAAGCGAATGTCCAGAAAGGGAAGGAGTAACGTTCAACTCGAAAGCAACGGACAAATACAGAACATTAGTAGGTAAGCCACAGAAAAAAGACTGGGCTTTTGAGGATATTCCGAAAAGGAACAGAATGAATCAAACATGTTCAGACAAGTGAAAGACACTTTAAAACAAAGCGACCAACAATTTTAACGCCGGAAGATCTAGGTAACAGATACTTCAAAAGCAAAGATTGTAACAACGATAGACTTTCCATTGAAATGTAGATATATAAAGAAACAAAAACAAAACTGCAAACGGCCTTTGAATCTTCACATATGGACTTCCTTTTGGAATATTTTCCATAAAAATGTAAACCCGAAACTGGTTTGTGTGCCTTAAGGTGGTTTCACTTAAAATCTTTGCCTTGTGTTTCCAATGGCAAAACTTCTTTACATATTTTCTTCGCAATTAATGTATTCCCAAGGATGAAAATTTGCACATCGATAACACTAATTTTAAGTTATAGCATGGGATACTTAATATTTGCTAAAACATAACCATAATTAAGCAATCCAGCATTTCTTTGTCTACTGACGTCATCAATGTACGGGTCACGCCATCTATTAACAGGTCTGAACATTACTCAAAGAAAAATAATTGATTTAAAGTAATCATGGTTATGTTTTAGCAAGTATTAAGTATCCCATGCTATAACTTAAAATTAGTTCTATCGATGTGCGAATTCTCATCCGTGGGAATACATTAATTGCGAAGAAAATATGTAAAAAGTTTTACCATTGGAAACATAATGCAGAGATTTTAGGTGGAACCACCTTAACGGAAGCACAAGATTCCACTTGCAAGCAAGTATGTACATGATCATTTAAAATCCTATAAACTAACAACTAGACGTCAAATTCCGATTTTCTGTGCATTCCAGCTGGACCTATCATATGCCATTAATATGTATATATGTAAAATAACAAAAGTGAGATGACTCATAGATAAGAGCAGATTTAGAGCTTAAATACTCATATTTCGTCATGACATAAACAGTTTCGTCCCATATAACGGTCGTATACATCGAAAGTCAACTATAGCTTTCACTATATGCGTTCATGTATGTATCATGATTGTTTTTCTTGGAGGCATGCAGTTACACGAAATGTGAAAAACTTACAATGCGAGAACGACCAAAACCCCAAACGAAGTATTAAATCACTAAACTAACTTGAACTCATTCATGCCGGCTTGTAGAAACAAGGACAATACAGAAACTTTAATTATAGTAACACACAGATACTTCAAATAAACGTGAAAAAAAAATTGCCAATCAAACGTATTTTCCTTTGAATTATTAAGGAGGCAAACATAATAGCCATTACATAGCTTACTGCTCAACATGCATAAATACATCAGAAAACTTGAAAATAACACAGAGAATCGAACCCGCATCTTCCGATTTCCATATGAGCATGCTGCCCGTAACACCACCCAGGACGACGAAGTTCCTGATGAGGAGATACTGCGGGTTCGATTCCCGCTTCAGTTCAATTTAATTTTCAAGTTTCCTGATGTAATGTTACATGTCTAACACTAGGCTAGGCAACGGCAATTCTGTTTGTCGCCATGATAATTCTGTAACTGTTCCACGTATCTGTGAAGAATATCTCTTCCACAATTCCCGTAGTAACTTTTGCTCTGAGGAAGGACTAATAAATTTGTCTTTAGCACAGTGGCCCGTTGAAATTCTTTTATATGTTTATAGCAGTAACTAACCAGAACTTATTAACTCACACTACGAAAACGCATAACAATTTGTAACGTATCCCTCTACATAACCTTTCTTTTGAGTTTTTGTTTTCTTATATAACTTTAGTTAGACGTTTTTTCACTAAACGATACATTACTTCTCCGAACAGCTTTTATTATTTGGCAGTGGGTCACAGCAAGATAAAAATCACAACATTGAATATAGTAGGGATATACAGGGTGCCCCACTCGCTACCGAACCCGTCATTTCTTTAATAATATTGACACCAATGAAGATATTGCAACGAAATTTGAAGTGGACTTACCTCATTTCGTGCGAAATGTGATGACATCACAACATGTGCTGGAAGTGGCCACCATTTGAGTCCAGACAGCATTGAACTCGGCGCTGTTGACCAGCCAGCCGGAGTGCTCCTTAGTGGCAGACACATTCCTAAGTGTAGCGCCACCGAGGAACAGTCCGCCAGATAGCCGGAAGCGCCTCTCTGCTGCGTTGTTATGCCATTTCGCTGAGCGTGTCTACACAATACGGTTGTTAATAGTGAGTGCTCGTGGCTGTTCGCGCATGTGCGAAAATGTATCGGTATACTCTGGAGGAGCGAGTGTTTATTGTCCGCACTTATTGGAAAACAGATTCGATAAAGTCTTGTCGACAGCAATTCCTGGAGAGGTTTGCAGGCAGACATCCGCTGAGCAAGTCCACCATTTGGGCATTGTCGAAGAAATTGGAAACCAAGGGGCTTTATTAGACGACCATGCAGGAGGTCGTCCACAAATGTCCGAGGAAACAATCCAGAATGTAAAGGGCCGACTACTTGCGTCTCCCAGGAAGTCACTTCGCCGACTGTCAGAGGAAACAGGGTTGTCCAAAATCACTTGTCAACGTGCTGTGAAGAAAGCGAAGCTTCATGCGTACCGTATCTTCCTGGTCCACGAATTGAAAGAGCCTGATCACGTGACACGAGTGCCATACTGTCGATGGTTTCAGACATTTCTTCAGGAAAATCCGGGCATTCTGGACTACACGTGGTTCACGGACGAGGCGTGGTTTCACTTGTCCGGATACATCAATTCTCAAAATTCCCGTATTTGGGCCAGTGAAAATCCCAACGCGATACACGAAGAACCTCTTCATTCACAGAAAATTGGTGTTCGGCGTGGGATGACCCAGCGCCGCATAATTGGTTCCATCTTGTTCGATACAACCATCACAACAGCCGCATATATGGAAATCTTCAACACCTTTGTAAATCAGTCGGACGACGAACTCTCCATTGGATATTGCCAGCATGATGGAGCGACATCACACACTTCACACACCAGTATGGCCAAAATTGAGTCCTTTTTTGGCGGCCGCGTCATTTCGAAGGGTCTATGGCCACCGCGCTCGTCCGATCTCACGCCTTCTAATTACTTTTTATGGGGATATCTAAAAGGGAGAGTTTACCAAAAGAAACCGCGAATCATAGATGCCTTGAAAGCAAACATCACCAAAGAAATTCAAGCAGTGACGGCGGATGTACTGGCAAGGACTTTCCACAATATGTTGCGCCGGGTTCAATGTTGTCTGATGTATTATAAATATCACATCAATAATATCTCGTGCTGAGTAATTCAAGTAAAAATTGTAGGATCAAAAGCTGTCAGAAACACGATTCGCAAACACTTAAGCCGAGATACAAAGATTTTATTTACAATTAAAATCAGCTAAAAGACACAGGCAAGATCTTTCACAGCCGCGACGACTGCATCTTCAGACCTAATCAGCTAAATAGGCCTGAAGATGCAGCCGTCGCAGCTGTGAAAGATCTTGCCTGTGTCTTTTAGCTGATTTTAATCGTAAATAAAATCTTTTTATCTCTGCAGTTTAACTCGGCTAAAATGTTTGTGCATCGTGCTTCTGACAGCGTTTGCTCCTACAATTTTTACTTGTATTATAGATATTGTGGAGTTGTAGAGATCTCTGTACGTGGAGTTGTTGAGTTCACGAATAAATTGTTTAACGTTGACATGAAACTTGTTGAGATATATGTGATCGAATATTCCTGTTATTGGATTGGATTCGGTGTGAAGACCTGCGAGTTACGTTGTATCAGTGGATTTAACCTTTGAATGAGTGAAATAATAAAGACCGAGTTGTTATGTAAGTCTGTTATCAATTGTGTTGATTCCTTCTCAAACCATTAGCAGCTAATAAATTATTTAAAGCTTGAATGCATGTGCTACGAAGTTCTCTAAGAACATTTAGCTAAGAACTGAGTAAAGCTATAACTATCAGAAGTTCAGACTATAGCTAAACAACCAACATAAACGCGATAAACCTTAAATTTTACATAATGAGCAGTCAGACCTTATGCTCTGTGATAACGGCTAACACAGTAAGTGCGAGTGTGACTCGAATAAAGTTAATAGTCACTTTCCAGGGCAACTGACACGGAAACAGACATGTGGTTGTCGCTGATTGCAAAACCAAAGTATGTTGTTTAGATAGAGAATCATAAGATAGGTTTACCTCCAAACTTTGAGCTTCTATGGACAATAGGGGGAGCCACTAGATCTTTGTTCATGAGCATTATACACTGCTGGCCACCCAAAATGCAATACGAAGAAGGACACGAGATAGCAAAGCCAGATTTACTGGACACATAACAACAGATACAAAGATGAAACGATTGAGCTTAAAGGCCCGTGCGACTTGCGGAACACGCAGACATCAATAGTTCGTGTGGCCCCCATGGCTTGCAATAACGGCCGCTACACGCCGCGGCATCGAACGAAAGAGGCTTTGGATGTGGGCTTGGGGTATGTTGGTCCAGGCTGCTTCCACACGTTGCCACAGTTCATCAGGCGTAGCCGCGGGTGGTGCTTGCCGGGCCACTCGGTTGCCGATCAGCGACCAGACGTGTCCGATGGGCGACATATTGGGAGAACAGGCGGGCCACGGCTGCAGTGACACCTGGTGGGCCGTGAAGAATTGTTGAACGATGCGTGACACTTGTGGGCGCGCATTGCTCTGTTGAAACGTGGCCGCTGGCATGTCCTGCAGGTAAGGGAGGACTACAGGCTCCAAAACGTCAGAGATGTATCGGTGGCTGTTGAGTGTACCGGCGATGCGTATCAGAGGGGTGCGGGTGTCATATCCAATTGCGCCCCAAACCATAAAACGCCAGGCGACGGACCGGTATGGCGATGCATAATGCAGGCGTCATACAGTCTCTCGCCGCAGTGCCGCCACACGCGGATGCGACCATCGTGGTGTTACAGGCAGAAGCGGGATTCGTCGGAGAATACATTGTCGTGCAATTCCGTAGTCCAGGTGCGACGTTCAACGGCCCACTGCCGCCGCACTCGCCGATGGTGTAACGTCAATGGTAATCGCAGCAATGGGCGCCGTGCGACAAGTCCCCGTTCCTGCAGACGACGTCGAACGGTACGTGCTGCACAGTTGCGCAACACACCCTAATTCTTGCGCTAACGTTCGTGATGTGGCGGTGCGAGCCGTCAATGCCCGCCGCACAACATGCCGGTCTTCTTGTTCGGTGTTGTGCCGCGGCTGCGGCAATCGCTCACGTCGGTCCGTCTGTCTCTCCTGCTCCCACCGAATCCATACTCGTCTCACTGTGGCTGTATGTCGTCCCACACGGGCGCCGATGTCTCGGTACGATAAACCGCTGTCGCGTTAAGCCACTATTCGTCCTCTGTCGAACTCCGAAACGTGCTGGAATGACTGCCGTATTCTGCCACGAGCCATCATGAAGCTTCCCACGCACAGGTTCGGCAGCACAACACACTTCCACTACTTACACCCCGCCTTCTGTGCACCCTTCTTATAGTGCTTCTCAGTGGCGTGCCGGGCGCACATGATTTGCATATGCACTGCAATGCTAATCGTTTGCATGTCCTCTCGCGGGCGACGCATGCTGCGAATTTCAGGCCAATCGGATGCTTCTTTCTTGGTGTTGCATTTTGGGTGGCCAGCAGTGCATTAGCAATGTATGTATATTATGTAATGTATGTATATTATGAATGTTATATTAGAACTTGTTACAATTATTTTCTATAAAAATAAGTGCAAGAAGTCCCTATAAAAATATGGTTAAATTCATAACGGGCACTGTGTTGGTAACATCAGACATAAACTTTTGGCCCAAAGACCATTTTCTCCGTCTGCAGTCTTTTGTTCGCTATCAGTTTTCAGCGTCTCGATTTCAAAACCTAATCCGTTTTGCATTTTATAAGTGTAGTTATGTCACTATTAACCCTGGATACTTTCAAACACCTCTCCAGCATTGTTTTGAATCGGGCCTAATTGAAGAATGGGGTGGAGAAGATTGTGAGGAAACAGCATTCATGAAATGTGCTCACTGTGAGAACTACTTTTGTTTGGATCATTCCATAATTAAAGATCTTCATATTTTTTTTTTTTTTGTCGTACATGAAAGGTGAGTTCAATATATATCTATTACTGAACACTCTATCCTGTATATCCATTCATGAATACTTTGTAATGTATACCAATTGCTTAAAACAACAAAAACTGTTCCGATACGGGCCCGCAAGAGTAATGGAGATTCCATGAATATTGTCTCTGCCAGTGTTCTTTGATGTCCTATAACTTCATCATTTATTTTCCATAGCACCTAAAAGTTTGTCATTATACATACATTAGCCCTCCAGTACTGTCGAATGATATAACAAGAACTGTGCATCTAGCAACAACGGTCCAGACCGTTCACTTGTGAGATGAAAAAGGGGCAAAGATTAACAAAGAGGAAAGTGGAATAATTGTGCTCAATTATCTTTGTTGGTCTTTATACCTATGGGATTTCCAGTTCATAGAGGGCGATACATTGCAACAAATAGCATCATCTGCATTCTCAAAGAATTGAACTGGAGGCTTGCTCTTTTCAAATCCATTTTACGGAATTGGAACCTCCCGATGCAATAGACTGAGGATTTTCGTGCGTGCTCTTCTTTCTTTTTATTTTAATTGAATTTCCCTCATTGCTATCAGTATGAACCGTCCAATACTGGCCCATGTCTGTTTCGTTGCACGGGGAGTATTTCACATTGTATCGGAGCAAGTAGGCGAATTTGTATTGTTTTGAAATCAGCCGGTTCGTTGAAAAGGTTTCACGCCCCCTTGGTCTACAGAATCTTTACAATAGGATTAGAATGCCCTAGTGAGGGGATACCTCATAAATCTAATTTTTCGTTACGTGATTTAATTCTTCATTTTTTCTCTCATGATTAAGTTTTTTTAAAAGCCGACAGAACGTCCAGTCACGTAAAATCTCACCAATTAGCGGCAAGCCAATTTTACCTTGTGCTTTGTGTTTTCCACGCGCTGTCACACCCCACAATGTAAATCGTGGTGCCCCCTCCCCTGTTCCGAGCCATCTGCCCTTCTATTTAGATTCCTCTCCGCGCCTGCGAGATCATAATTCTTACCGACTTGTCTCTTCTTGTCCTCCCCTTCCTACCAGGAGCTTTTCATGCTCATCGACGTCATTGTGTGTATTTAGAATTCTAAAAACGAATTCTTTGTATTTAGCGGGGCATATGCAACAACTTAATCTTGACATAATCTTATGAGATATGATCCCAGCAGTCGTAGGTTGCAATGTGCCGACTGGCCAACCAATCATTAAAAAGTGAACTTCCCATCACATACACTAAAACTGTGTAACACTACATAACTTCTTCCAAACTATGTCTTAATCTCGTCTTATGTTCCTGGTGAGGAGTGCGTGCGCGTATTTCGCACAAGATACGCAGACTAATCGGGAGCAGAAATTCTTTGTAGGCTAATTGGCTCACCTCCTGCAGGTAGCGTGATTTAACACACTGTACCAGCCTCGTCACGTACCGGAGACAGTGGTATTGATCCTCGTTGTCTATTAAACAACAGGATGGATCAGTAAATAAATGAATTTAGTTTCCTGAGAGTGCTGTGAGATCATGACGCTACGTAGTGCGGAGTCTGGGCTCAAATCTGGAGAAAGACTGCAATGAATGATCTACCATTAGAAGCAAAAGGCTTCTTTCAGGCAAAGTTGCTTGTGGAACTGGGATTGAACACTCGAAACTGGATCAAAGTTGCCTGTTGGACTTCTAAGCAATCATGTAGCTCATTAGATATGGCTGTTCCTTTTTTTTGGGGGGGGGGGGAGGGGTTAATGACCGCAGTGAGCAACTCAATGGGCTGTAAGCAATTACTCATCCCTCATTTAGGGCCACTGGTTCCAGGGAAGGGAGAGAGCCATTATCGTAAGACAAATACAACATACATGCCTCACTGGGATTCGAACCGGACCGATCTCGGACGTATGATCAAAAGCCAGAGCTTAGACCACTGCGCCAACGAGGCTGTTATGGTGGTTCATCCCCTTATTCTTGCCAAGCAGCGGTTATCATTGGCCTGTGTGAGCTCCTGTACTCTTGGAATTTTATCAGTGGATCTTTACTAAATATTTCGGAATTCTGTTCTTTGAGATCTACGAACACCCTTCTGTCTCCCTTCAGTTCGATCTCCTGCGGTAAAGTGGTCTAAACCCTTGAGTTCTTTAGAGCAGATGAGGAACAAAAAAAAAAAAAAAAAAGGTAAAACACCCGCTGCTTTAAAAACAACCAAAAATTAAGCGTTGCAAGCTGTGACTCAACTGCCTCAAGTACCACACTGTAAAGTCTTTCAAACTAATGAAGTTTGTCGATATTTTCCATTCAGAGGGGAAAGGTACTTCTACAATCCCATCAGAGATGCAGAATATGGTCCAGGAACTTGCCAACAAGAGTAAGGAAGTGGGATTAAAAGAACTTGCAGAAAACAAACTGATGTACATGCTTTCACAAGAACTTTAGATTTGGAGGTTGGTGGAAAAAATCTAGAAGTAACCGATGTTTACATTTACCTTGGACAATAGATATCAATAGAAGAAGAAATTAATAGGTGTATAAAACTTGACTGGAGAGCATTTGAAAAATTTTAAAGAACAATTTACAATTATGCCTTAAAAGAAAAGTGCTTATTCAATGCATCCGGGTCGAGTTTTAACTTATGGATCACAGACATGAACCTTAACTAAGAAAGACATACAGAGGCAACTCAAAGAAGCATGGAGAAATGCATGCATTTTGTAACCAAGGAAGATAGGAAGAGGAACTCACAGATCAAGGAAATTACTAAAGTGGACGACGTGATGATGTCAAAATAAAGACCCACAAGCGGTAATTGACTGGACATATTGCTAGCACTGACCACACCGTTGGACAGCCGAAATACTTGCCTGGATTCCAAGGGACAGGAAAAGACCCGAAAGACCACGTGGGTAATGGGTGAATGAAATTCGAAAGAAAAATGGGGAAAATATTTGGAGAGACCTTCATCCAGCAGCGGATTGATAATGCTTGAAGATGTTGATATTGATAACAACAAACTTCACTTTTCATGTCCTTTCCACTTTCTCAGAAGGGGGTCGAAAGCTACTTGATGAGTCGAAAGTAACTTTCTCAGAAGGGGGTCGAAAGCTACTTGATGAGTCGAAAGCAACTTTCTCAGAAGGGGGTCGAAAGCTACTTGATGAGTCGAAAGCAACTTTCTCAGAAGGGGGTCGAAAGCTACTTATTAGCTCTTGAACTTAACTTCTTCTGCTAAGTGAGTTTCGGTTTGGCTTGGAGACGACAGTTATCAGCACGTAGTACTCCACTTTATTTGCCTATTCACCTCAGAAGATTTAATTAAATAACAAGCAAATTTTGAGACATATTTAGCAATTACTTGTCTCTGCACCTCAAATTTCAACAGATGTTTTTCACGGGAAGGTAGGGGATAGCTTTATACACTTTGGAACGGAGAGTGTGAAACATCCCAGACATGCTGTCGCTTTGTGTATTCAGTACGGACGGACAACAGGTGCACAAATCATTTACTCAAAAATACTAAAAAGACAAGTGTGAACTTTAGTATTCTTGGAATTTGGTTAACAAATGAAGCCATGGGTATCACACAGCTAAAACGCAGATGTTCCCACCTGCGGATCATGAGGAGGTAAAATTCTACAGTTTATTATTTAAAAATTAAATACAAAACTCACGGAAAAAACCTAACGAAGAAATAGTGATGAAAAATCATGCATGTAAATTAAAAATCAACACGGGACTTAATTTGGAAAGCCCGGTTAGGGATCCCGGCTCACAACTTCAAGCTTACGACAGGACCCGTTTCAGACGTACATCACGAGCTTTCCGTTACATAATGCAAATAACGCAAGGCTTCATCTAGAGAAACCAGCTGAACTACCTCAGTAGCAAACGGAATGTAACGCAGAGAGAAGCCCCATTTATCGTAGGAATTTCTCCCATAGATGAGGGGTTTAGATTTGACTACCTATTTCTGTTAGAAATATAAATGCATTTCCGCTTTTGCACTTACAGGGCCGCGGATGACCTAGTGGTCAACGTTCGTGACTGCCACTGAGGAACATCAAATTCGATCCCGGGCAGGTACGAACGCTCGGACCACTAAATATCCGCCGTACGTCGGAAGGGCACGTTACGCCGCCGGACCCCGGGTACTGGCCCCCCGGTAATAAATAAGGGGGTCTTCCTCTCCCTTTCTACCTCGCTTCTGTGTCACTTTCCTATCGGACACTCTAACGCGAATCTCCTAGCTTACTATTTCTAAGAGTTGTTTAAGACCTGGGGTCAAACACTCCCTTCCTAAAATCCTCTACATGTGATCTGATCTGATCTGCACTTAAGTATAAACAAGGGTAGCTTCAATCCCCAAATGTAATGTAAATAAACACTTCGAACTTCCTCATCTCCGTCGCAACAACGAATCGCGACAGAAGCTGAAAAAGTCTCTTAATGTAAACATTTCTCGGAAAAGAAAAAAGCCACGTGTCACTAAAGCCAACGAAGTGAAAATGGAGTTTGATTTCAACCTGTAAAGAAATGAACCGGCCCATTTCGAACTTTCGTTTACAGCTCAGCTTGTCTATTTCAGGTGCAATCAATCACCTCATCCGGTGGCGGATGTACTTCTATGTCTTTCGTTTCGCTCAGTGATCTTCATTGTCTGATTACTTAACTAGTAAGTCTTCGTTTTGTGAGTCGAAACTGCAATTAATCAAGGCATCTGGTGGCGGATGTACTTCCATGTCTTTCGTTTCGCTCAGTGATTTTCACTGTCTGATTACTTAACTAGTAAGTCTTTGTTTTGTGAGTCGAAACTGCAATTAATCAAAGCATCTGGTGGCGGATGTATTTCCATGTCTTTCGTATCGCTCAGTGATTTTCACTGTCTGATTACTTAACTAGTAAGTCTTTGTTTTGTGAGTCGAAACTGCAATTGATCAAGGCATCTGGTGGCGGATGTACTTCCATGTCTTTCGTTTCACTTAGTGATCTTCACTGTCTGATTACTTAACTAGTGAATCTTCGTTTTGTGAGTCGAAACTGCAATTAATCAAGGCATCTGGTGGCGGATGTACTTCCATGTCTTTCGTTTCACTCAGGGATCTTTGCCATCTGATTACTTAACAAGTTAATCTTCATTTTGTGAGTCGAAGCGGTTTTCTTTAATCCAGAAGCAAAATGCTGAAACTATCACCTTCGAATGCAGGCAGGGTGACCAGATTTCTCTTTGGAATGGGAGGACATTTTCATTAAAAAACGAGGACATTTCGAGAAAAAGGAGGACACAGCAAATTTGTACAAAAATAAATATGAACGCACATACTCTGTATTTAAATTTTTCAATTTGAGAGTTTATGCGTGTAAAACTTAAAAAAAAGAAAGAAAGATTTTAGTCAACTGGACATTTTTACTTATATTTTTCAATGGATGAGATTTTCTTCAGTAGCTCGTTTTTTTTAACAAATATTTGTGAAATTCAGAGCATGACATGTCTTTCAAACTGTATTTAACTAGCAGTACACCCCTCCCTGATTGATTAAGGAACTTGAATTATAAATAGAAAAAACTCACAGCAACGACTCCCAACACACAAAACAAGGAGTATGAGCTAACTGTTTAGACGACTACACTGCACGCACCGGGCAGGATTGTAAATGGCGGAGTGGTGTTGTCCGAACTTCTTACCATACTGCCTGTTTAAGTAACCTTTCTTACGAGTAACCCCAATTGTCAATTCATTGTCTCTGTGTTGTGAATGTTGGGAGAGGTCTTCCACACCCCTTCCCCCATCTCCAAGTTATTCTCAGCTGGACAGAAGCAGCCGAAAGTGAGAGGCTCTTGATTGAGTAACTTCTCATATCAAACTAATTTCTAAAAAAGCTCTGACTTTTGGAAAATTTGTTTTAAATAGTAATTTTGTCCGATAAATTGCTGAGCAAACAAAAGGGATTCCGAACAATGATTCCGCTGCTTTTCGCTCGAAACGTTGGGGATCTTTAAGAAAAGGTCAAATGTACTGCTTTATAGCATTATTTCACAAAACTCCTAAATACAAAATTTGCTGTTGATAGCTATGTATCATAGCTTTTGTGTTAAGGGGCTACATACTGATACATAGACATCACACAAGCAATTTAATAGCTAATCAAACCTCATGTATTCCCATGAATCGTTCCTATTACCGGAATTTTTCCGTCATATGGATATGGAAAAGTGAGACCAGTATTTTCCGTTAATATACCAAAAGAGTAGCGAAAAGGTTTCTGAAAATTCAGAATTTTCAGTCAACTCCTCTTAGAAACGGCAACTTACCGTTAATATAAGAAAGGAAAGGTTTCTAAAAATCCAGAATTTTCCTGGCGTACGAAAAATGAGTGTAATTCAGGTTTTCCCCCTCTAATTTAGCGGGAAAGGTTTATCAGAAATATGCTACGTCAATTTACGACAGGAAACACGAAAAAATGGCTCGTTAATTTCAGAAAAATTTTTACAGCGTAAGAAGCGTATTGCGGTTTTACTGAATGTATTTTTACCACGTTTTATTATTTTTAGTATGTAATTTACATATAACATAATAAAACGTGGTAAACGGTATTTGTACCACATTTTATTTTTGTAAACTGTATTTTTACCACGTTTTATTATTTTTCATTTTTAGTATGTATTTTTTATTTTTAGTATGTATTTTAATAATAATAAAAATACATATTTAAAATAATAATAATAAATATACATTAATAATAATAATAAATATACATTAATAATAATAAATACATAATAAAAATAGATAAATATACATTAATAATAATAAAAATAATAACATAATAAAAATACATAAATATGAATTAATAATAAAAATACATTAATAATAATAAATATGAATAATAATAAATACATAATAATAATAATAATAATAATAATAATAATAATAATAATAATAATAAAAATAATACATTTTAATAAAAATAATACATTTTAATAAAAATAATACATTTTAATAAAAATAAATACATATTTTTAATAATAAAAATACATATAATTTTTAGTATGTATTTTTACCACACTGTAATTTTTTTACAGCGTGAGAAGCGTACTGCGGTTTCACTGTATGTATTTTTACCACGTTTTATTTTCCTGTTGTTGTTTTTGTTGTTTTCCTATCAACGAACGATTTCTGTTGATTACTAAAACTACCTATGATAGTACCGGAAACAGAATCGAATTCTTTTGTACCTTGCTGTAGATTATTCTCTGCATTAAAAATTTACTCTACGTTTTAGGTGTTCGTTCCTTAACATCTCGCGTTTCTTTTTGAAAGTGATCCAGCTTTCCACCGAAAGTCTATGATTGATTGCAGCTCTGAAACGTTTGTTTTGCCTAAAACGTTCCGAATGTTTAGGCGTTGATATCCGAGGAGAAAAAATAAAAATTGAATGAAACGAAATGCCACTCTGAATCGGAGCGAGGTACGCTTAAAAAACCCTGTCTGCGCTGTGTCTCGAGGTACAAACGCAGTCATTGCCACAAATGTATGCAATCCATCACTGTTATGACACAATGCAAAGAAACCAGTACATATTGAATTACGTTTGCGAAAGTTGAAGAATACCCCAGACCGAAGAAGTTTACTGGCTAGAATAATTAACCGTCCACTTTAGGATGAAATTAATGATGAAATCATTTATATTAACACCAGGTAGAGATACCTTATCGCTGTTTTCTTTATTTGCGTTTGTCAAACGCAAGTTTCAAACTGACACGAGATTGTTCGTTGCTTTGGGCATTTGCGTTCTTTAAAATGATGGGAAGCGTGAGTTAAAAATTAGAACGATGTTTGTGTATCGCTGAAAAGCAAAG
This sequence comes from Macrothele yani, assembly GCA_039090855.1. NCBI lineage: Eukaryota > Metazoa > Arthropoda > Arachnida > Araneae > Macrothelidae > Macrothele > Macrothele yani. The sequence goes on along the minus strand of CM076995.1, from coordinate 144,359,390 downwards.
AAAGGGCTGCGTGCCCGCTCGTACTCAGCATATTCAGCGGAAAAGTCCTCGAGATCTGTAATTTACAACTTAAACGCTGAGAATCTGTTTCTCGCTCTTTAAACGTCTTTCTTATTTTTACTAGTCAGATTAGAGCCTCGATTTTCTTCAGACAGCGCAGGCTTCTCTCGTAAAGACCTCCGCGTAGTTAGCTGGAACATTGACACTGAGATACAAAAAACGAATTGACTGATTGGTTTTAAATCGGAGCTTAATGCGGGGTGAACGGTTGTTAAAAGGCACATGAGAAATCCTGAAACGGATACGAGGAATGCTTTTTCTTTTCCTTTTCTTTAAATATGCAATGCCTTTCGAGCCGTGGGACACTTCAAATCTCATTCACCCTCAAAATATCAAATTCGGCAAAGGCAAAAATTAACAATGAATAAAACATGTAACCTGAAGGATTATCAACCCTCTTAAAACATAACAAAACTACGTGGTTTTATATGATTGCTGGCATTTTTTCCTGATACATTTTACCCTAAAAGGGATCTGTAAACGATCATCAGAGAAAGGTGAGAGGATATTCTACGGAAAAGTAACATTCATAAGGATAATTTAGTGGTCTTATCCCCTTGCAGATGTACCTACCCCTCTGCGAAGAGAAGGTTACCTCATAAAGGTATCCGCAGCAGAACTAACTACCCTTCAGACAAGGAGAGGACACCCCATAAAGATATCTTCAGCAGGCCTAACTATCTATAGCGTAGTGGAGAATTAATATAAACTCAGAAGACCTTTCTACCCGTCATTGAACAACAGGACAACTCATAAATATATAGGCGTGGATATCACATAAAGATATCTTCAGTAGAATTAACCACGTGTCAGCGTAGGGGAGGATATCTCATAAAGATATCCTCAGAAGGTCTACGTACCTGTCAGCGTAGGGGAGGATATCTCATAAAGATATCCTCAGCAGGTCTACGTACCTGTCAGCGAAGCGAAAGATATCTCATAATGACATCCTCAGCAGGTCTACGTACCTGTCAGCGAAGCGAAAGATATCTCATAATGATATCCTCAACATACCTAACAACCCATCAGCGAAGAGAGGGACACCTCATAAAGATACATACAGCAGGCGTAACTACCTGTCAGTGCAAGGGCGTATATCTCCAAAAGATATCTTCAGCAGACCTAACCCCTTGTCAGCGTAGAGGAGGATACCTCATGAAGATATCCCCAGCAGACCGGGCTACTGTTCAGCGAAGAGAAGTACACTTCTTAGAGATATCCACAGCTGGGCTAACTACCTATCAGCGAAGAGGAAAATATCTCATAAAAATATCCTCGGCAGACCGGGCTACTGTTCAGCGAAGGGGAGTACACTTCTTAGAGATAACCATAGCAGGGCTAACTACCTATCGGCGAAGGGGAGGATACGGATACCTCATAAAGATATCCTCAGCACGCCTAAGTACATGTTAGCAAAGCGAAAGACACCTCATAATGATATCCTCAGAATACTTAACAACCCGTCAGCGAAGAGAAGTATACCTCATAAAGACATTCTCAGAATTATTTACCAGTTAGTGAAAGAAGAGATGCCTCTTAAAGATACTCTCAGTAGGCCTAACTAACTAATTATCAGTGCAGGAGAGAATACATCATAAAGATATTTCCAGCAGAACTATAACCACCCTTCAGTATAAGGGAAGATACTTCATAAAGATATCCCCAGCAGGGCTAACTACCTATCAGAGAAAGGAGACAATACATCATAAACAAGTCCTAATGACCGCAGGTACTCTTCAACAAAAGAGGCAACAGGAAGAATAAATGTAATGTAAATATCTCGCTGATCATTCTGCAGTAAGTGAAATACTTGTGTGTGATATCCTGGCGCTTCAAAATACTTATGACAGAAGGTTAAAATCTCATGAAGATACCTTACTAAGGGCAAAAACCAATGGATGTATTTCTGTTTTGGCCCAAATGAACTGACGAAGGTGAACGAGTGGTCTGAAAATGGCCTTAGAGCACAAGTGGGAAGAATCATCTAACATGTGTTGTAAAGCGCGATATGTAACCCCAAATATCAGCTATGTCCCCATAATTCAAAATAAGCTCATGTCATACAAAAAGCAACAAAAACCTTTATTATAGGAGTAAATGAACATTTGTGGCATTGAACACATGACCGAAGCAAGTAATTTGGAACAATGTGAACAACGCAAGATCCCAAAGTTATCACAGCATTGCAAATTGTTATTGATATATGAAAAACAAATACGTTGAACATTATCAAAAGAAGCGTCATCACTTTCACAGTATCCAATTTTTATCCACGGATATAACAACATGTTGTTGAATTTTTCTGACTGACATTGATTGTTCATTGATACGTTCGATGATTTTCTCCACTTGTGCTCAAAGGCCATTTTCAGACCATTCGTTCACCTTAGTCAGTTCATTTGGGCCAAAACGGAAATACACCCATTGGTTTTGGCCCTTAGTACTATCTCCTGGCCACGTTTCTTCAATTTTGGAGAGTGACAGTTGAAAGGCTTCCCATGTTAGTGGCGGTAGCTACCATTCGGATGGATAGGTGGAAATGCCTCATAAGGATATCTTGGCGGTCCTTCAACAAAAAAGTAGATACTTTATAAGGATATACCGAAATACCTACCCTATTCGAAGAGTGGTTGCTTTGCGGAAACAACACGGGGATCATTCCACACTTCGCGCCCCTATAATTAGTCAATCTGTTAACTTGTAAAGCGCAAAAGCCATTTGCCGGTGGAGATAATAGAACCAACATCCTTTTGCTCCGGAGCCGAATGCTTTCCCAATTAAGTTACACCGGCAAATTCTTATCGCTGCTACTTGACATCTTGACATGTGCGCTCTGAGGTAGGGTAAGTCGCAACCCGAATAACGGTAGAGTAGTTATGTTTTGAATAGCTTGATACCCTAACATGGTACGTAATACGGTTAAAGTAGATCAAGATTTGATCCTCTACCATTTGGTCTCAAATTTTCAATGCAAATTGAATTGAGGAATGCCAAGGATAAGTCTCACTCCTCCTTTTGCTTTGCCCGTGATATCGCTCGATACAGATATCATGGTCGGGTTTGCCGTTAAACTCTGCGCTGATAATATTTTTTTCCCTTTGCTCGAATTTATTAAGGAGAACAGGCCACCTCTTTCCCCGCTTCCCTTCCCCTTTTTTGTCTGATATATATATTAGTACGGATTATGGTAGAGTCAGACGTTAGGTGGTACATTCTACCAGAACCATCCAACGTTCGTACTCTTCCAAGCAAAATAAATTCAAGCACTTTTCAAGGCCTTCTTAAAACTAAATTATCATGTGCATGCGTGTGTGTGCTGTCAGTAAGTCAGTACGTTGGTATTTTTGCAAGTTCAAACCATTAAACTTAGCTGGGACGGGCACACCTTCAAAAACCTACCTGTCACCCCCTGCTGGTTTACTTTATTAACTTTGAATTGCTCCTCTGTTTTGGTGTTTTTCGAAATCATTTTATTTTGTGGAAGATTTTGAAAGGGTACATTATTTTCGTATTCAACCTCCGGCAAGAATGCATCTCTAACCCCAGTCAACAGAAGCCCACCACAATTCGCGAATACATCATTCCACTTATTTTACTCCCATGGCTGGCGTTTTTGCTCGGTATAGTGATATCTTAGCCAAGGTACCAGCTGTCTATGTGTCCCTAACCCCAGTCAACATCAGCCCATCACGATTCGCGAATACATCATTCCGCTTATTTTACTCCCATGGCTGACGTTTTTTACTCGGTAGTGATAGCTTAGCCAACGTACCAGGTGTCCACCCGCTTCCCTGAGTTGAACGAAAGTTCTGAGCTTGGTGTTTTTATCGGAACTGCTCAGAAATCTATTATACAACTTTTTAGCGCAAACAATTGCTTTACACATTCTCTTTCATATCATTACCTAAAAAAAAAAAAAAAAAAAATCAAGTACTATATACCCAGCAAAAACAGTCTTGCTGGGCCATTGCTGGCAGCCAGCAATGGTCCAGCACTATGTTGCCGCTGCCGAACCGTCAATAAAATGTCCGGGCGGCCAACAGAAGGGCCAGCAGTTGGCATCCCATCAGTTGTCATATGCCACAACAGGGCCATCAGTGGTCCATCACAGGCAGTAGCAGCCACAAGTGGCCCTTCAGTGGCCCTGCAAGCACGTGCCGGAAATGATGGCTAGCCTAATGTGGTCCGCTAGTGTGCCGTTAGTGGCAGCCGGCAACCACGTTACGTAACTGGTGGCTTGCCGAATCTTGTCCGCCAATTTCCTAGTAGTAGCCATAACAATAAAAAAAAAAATGCAAAGACAATCGCAGTTTCCCAAAGCTACAATTTTTTTTTCTACCCTTACGAAGCTTGTGAATTAACGCACTGCGCTGAGGAAATTTTCTCAACAGATCGGAAATACACCCGTTTGTATCTGAGTAGATTTGAACCTGAGCCGTTGGCGTGGTAGCTGAGCTCTCTACCGACCGGACTAACTTGCCACGCTCGAGCATATGCTTAAAGCTGTCTGTTTGGTATGCAATGTGTAATCGAATGCTTCCCTCTTTCATTTTACAATATTGCGAGGTTTTTTTCATAAAAGTCAGTTTCATATAAATGATAAATTAATTTTCTCAACGTAACGACAGTATTTTTTTTTTTTTACCTTAAGGGAACTTCACTCATTTTCAAGGCGTGTACATACTTAGAGTCGCTTTCCAAAGTTTTGTACTGTCCTTGCCGTCTTGAAAAGAGATTGTTGAATAAATATATATTTACCCGGGTTCATGTCACATTCTGTTACATTTTTAACGTTCTGTCTTTCCTTTCCGTTGTCCGAAGCTACATTTGTTTTAAGGAGTAAAAGATATTTTATTTTACTTCTCGTTATTTTTAGAAGCGAATTCCTCCCAGTCTTGTGTATTCAACCCATGGATGAGTACACCACATAGCGTTGCTTTTTTTCTTTCTTTCAAATAATTAATAAATTTTGTAAGCGTATAATTTTTTTTTTATCCAACAAACGTTGTTTTAATGGTTTTCCAGGATATTTGTTTCAAGCGGTTTCAAATTTTTTCTTGTTATTCATCCACTCCATTCCATGAAATGTTATTCATGGGAATGGAGTGGGTGTATTTCATGGCTGTAATCTAGTATTTCACGGCTTAATCTGATATCTTCGTCGACGTAAAATTTCATTAGGAAATTAATTCATCTCTCCACATATGGATTTTTTTCTTAACATCCACTAAAATAACATGATGGCGATAGCGTTGTCTTCAACTAACTGGTACCATGAGAGACACAGCAAGTGTTGCTTCTACGCATGCGCAGTCCCGTTCCTTCCACTTGCTGTTGGGGGTTGAATTGGTTGCCGGCAACGGGCCACTAGTGGCACTTGCTTGGAGGCTGACAATTCACGGCGATGCTGCAGGGCCATCAATGGCTCGCCAACTGATAGCGCTGCCACCAACGGACCACTACCGGGCTGTAAGCGGCAGATTTCAGCCAGCACTGACCCATCACTGCCAGCTGGTGGCCAGCAGTTTCCCAGCACTTGTGTTTTTGCTTGGTATTTACAGAGCCTTAACTTTTTCAAGTACTTTCAAGGACTTGAAAATGAACTTTTTCATGGACTTTTCAAGGTTTTCAAGGAGCGTATGAACCATGTCATCTTTTCTGTAAATCGCAGAACACTTAGATCCAACCATCCAACCCCACTCTCCTTTGCACGTGATTTTAATCAAATCGGCAAGCAGTACGACACAGTTAGGCTTGTGTCTCCCTCACCTTCAAATTTCGTGCATGACATAGGCGCCGACCTGGGGGGGGGGGGGTGTCGAGATGAATCTTTCCCCCTCAATAATTTTACTGGAGGGGCAGTGCCCACCCAATATTTTGCGTTCTGTTTAACCAAATAAGTTTTGTTTTTGTGAGTGTATGTCATTTTTGACCTGTCAGCGAAGCGAAAGATATCTCTCTATAAATGAAAGATTTTTTCTCTATAAAAATATTATTTTTATAGAGAAAAAATGTTTTTCTATGCTATTCATGCTATGCTACCTGCAAAAAATGCATTTCTTTTCTTTATAAAAATGTATTGTTCTTTATAAGATGGACCAAGCTCCACCTTATAAGGCCAAAGCGATTTATTTCCAAAACTTAATAAATAACAAAATAAGTGATTCTCTCTCTGTCTCGACCCCTCTCCATCTCTCTCTCTCTCCCTTTGTCTGTCTCTGTCTCTCTCTCTCTCTCTTTGTCTGTCTCTGTCTCCCCTCCCCATATTCAGCATTGCTCATTTGACAAGAAACTTGATTTCCTGCCCCGCATTGTGGTCTACATGTTCCTGTGATATGTGATACATGTTTAAAACAATTATAAAAAATACAATAAATAAAACTACAAAACGTATAACCCATCTGGCGCCATTATTTATCTGTTTATTTTTTTTGCGCTTCTCGTTCTTTTTTCGAATAACCGCACTAAATACTCATGTTTTTTTTTTGTTTTTTTTTATGAAAGTTTGGAAATAAAATCTCTCTGGATATTTTTATAAAATCACAGGCTGAATTTTATTTTTTTAATATTAATATTCAGCGAAACTATATTTTTGTTTCCTTATTCATTTACTGACAAGCATTTACAATTGCGTTTTAAAATATACGTCGAACCTCGTAGAAAATGAAAGAGACGTATTCTCACACGTCTGATCTCTTCACCTCTGCCACCCCAATAATTGGGTGAAGTCGGCGCCCCTGGTGCATGATGCCACATATAATATGGATAACAATAGAATAATCGGGCGTTAGCTTTTCCATCACTTGTGTAATTAGACACTATTGCGTATTATTTTCATAAAAAGGTGGGATGACGGTATAGCATTGGGCCCCAGTTCCACGTAGACTTCTCGATATCATGTATAATATGAATAATGATAGAATAAGGCTTACTTACCCTCTCCTTTGGGAGGTCATGTGACTTTGTTTTAAAACATTCGGGATTGCTTCCATGCATATATACATAAATACGAGCGAGAAGCACGTTTCAAGACATAAAAACCATTCTTAGAGGTTTTCCCTTTTTCAGTATAACGAAGCTTTATCACAATCACAAATGCTGCGAACTCCCTAACCATAAAAAAGGACGGACCGACCTCCTGTGAAGATTTAACCGAAATTTCTGGAGGACGAGTGATTGCTGGCAAACAGTTGGAGGAGTGTTAATGGGTCTGTGGAATGTAAATTTCGTGTACGTGACCCCCTGATTTGGTCACTGGTAGGAGGTCAGGCACCCACCCGGTATCCCAAGGCGAACGAGGCCGCAGCAGGGGCAATAAAAGTTTTACGACGGAACCCCGAGGCTTAGTGTTAAATCTGTCCCGCGCTTGAGGAGGATAAGTAACAATCGTGGAGAAATCACACTTGACCAAATATTAAAAACACCTGAGCTTCTAGGACAGCCAGCACTGCATACACGCCAAAGAAACCAAGTCGTTATCATTAAGAGAGCAATTTCCCGCACTTCACATACAATAGCATGTACACTCGCCGGTCATAAAAGTAGAAATCCGTGAAGAAAACGTTCAGTCGGCACGCAAGTCTGTCTATCCGAGGAATTTTTTCTACGGCGACCCAGCTCGCAGACCGGTCTGTGAGAAACAGACATCTGCAATTGCAGGGGTTGTCAACTATAAATTTCAGGGTGATTGAAGACACACGCACTGCCAGCGGTGCCCATTCAAACTCTCGGGATGTGTGAAGACCCAGCTTACCAGGTTTCTCTCACAACTGAAAGTATCCGCATCCACGTTTACCCTGTCTGCTCGTAAATGCCCGTATGAGGAGAGGCCACAAAGAGGAAAACTCTTGCTCACACCTGGATCTTTGGAATGAATTTTAAAAATGTTTTCTTTCAAACTCACTCTAAAAATGGACACAGAAGATAGCTATGCACAAATTTACTAACAGACGTAAAGTTGATATACTGAAAAAGCATCGCATAAATCCACATCAAAATGCGCGCATACGGAAAAAGTGAAGAGGAGGCTCGCACACATGGACATTTCAGTGTCCTCAAAAATCTCTGGGACAGATGAAAAAAAAAATGTCCTGGATTAAATTAACTTTTGACTCTAACGCAATCTAAGGATGGATCGGATATCACGTCACCGTTATTTTGTCACCATTACTGAAAAATCACTGTCACCGTTATGATTAGTGACAAAAAAGTAAATTACTAATTCACTAATAAAAATGTCGCCGTTAGCCGCGTCCGAACAATGTTTGGGGTCCAAAATCCTTGTGACGTCATAGTTTCGGTTACCATGTCACCATATCTAAACAATTTGCCTCCTTTCCTGTTGAAACATCATTGAGATCGCTAGTGATGTTAGCTTTCCTTCAGTTCCCCCCTTTTCCCACGCTTAAGACAGTTTTTGTTTTGGCTTTCGCTGTGAGTTCGATCGTAAACAAAGAATTCAAAGCTGGCCGATGGTAACGATGATTTTTTTTTTTTTTTTTACACTGTCACAAATGAGACGGTGACACGCCATTCCGTCACTGCTACGTCACCCCTGTCGTAAACAGTGATTCTGTCACTGTTACAAGTAAAACACTTACTCTCAGTTCCGGCTTCCTTACAGCTCTGTCATCCCTGTCGTATACGGTTATTCTGTCGCAGTTACTTCCACCGTTGTCACTGCGACAGGAAAATAACTGTTAAGCCCACGTCTAATAGGTATGCAAAACTTTACTCTGACATGATCGGACATAACAGTGATGACAGACAGACTGATCGACTGATAGATAGCTAGAAGTAAAAATGATGTCAAATTGGAAACACATAAATTCTTACGTATCCTATCTACGCCCGCAATCGAATAACTAGGGTGCGTTTATGCACACCAGATGACTCGAATGCGTCCCCAAAAATCTTTGGGACTGATTAAAATCCAAAAAAGGCCTCGATAAAAGTTATGATGAGAGTTGAAATAATTGAAAACTGTGCACAGAGTTAGCCCATCTCCTGAAAGTTAAACAGCAAACAATCAGGAAAACGTGCACCAACACGACAAATGTCGCTGATCAAACTGGAAATGTGTGATATATTCCTGATTGTAAGACAAACTCCAAATACGGGGCAACTCGCATCTTCCGGGATACAAAAAGAATGTCTTAAAACACCTCATTTACATGCTAAACTTAATTCAATGCTATAAATTTGGAAGATGTGAATCCGTTTATTGGTGTTAATATGACAAGGATGTTAAGTCAGATAATATCCGAAAACTTGAAAATTCCGTCGTCCTGAAAGAGGAATCAAACCCCCGTCTCCTGGATAGCGTCTCTCGGAAACTTGAAACTTGGGCATTCTGGGTGGTGTAGTGGTTAGCATACTCGGGCGCCATCCGGGAGATGAGGGTTCGATTCTCGCTCCAGGCCGACGAAATTTTCAAGTTTTCGGATATTATCTGACTTAACATCCATGTCATATTTACACTAATAAACGGATTCACATCTTCCAAATTTGTATTGTACAATGATGTAATCTCGTATTTCATTCATTTAATTCAATGCTTTTTTAACTTCCAAAATTCTGCTCTGTTGGCGATGGAGAAACATGAAAATCCGCAGATTCCAAGAATACCAAACGGAAATACAAAAATCTAGTTAATTTAACAGCTGCGTGATAAAGGTACTCCGTTCTTGAAGCGAAAAAGCGTTAAGACAAATGCATCCACTGGGCAGTTTAGTCACGTGACAGGGCACAGAATTATTATGCATTTTTGAAATATACAGATTAAGGAAATTATATCCCCCCCTTGTTTTTTTCATTTTGGCACCGTCAACAAGCATTTATGATACATTTCTGAAAACCAGAATTTACTAAGAATTCGTTTTTTTAATCATTCGCTCAATGCCGGATCCAGGAACTTACATTAGGAGGGGCAATTTTTACCTTTGTATATAAAATTTTTATCTCTTCTGAAACATTACAGTATCCTTCAGATCAGATCATATGTAGAGGATTTTAGGAAGGGAGTGTCCGATCCCGCAGGTCTTAAACAACCCTCAGAAATAGGAAGCTAGGAGATTTGGGCTAGAGTGCCCGATAGGAAAGTGACACGGAAGCGACGTAGAAAGGCGGAGGAAGACGCCCTTATTTATTACGGGGGAAGGGGCAGTACCCGGGGTCCGACGGCTTAACGTGCCCATCCGACGCACGGCGGATATTTAGTGGTTCCAATGTTCGTACCTGTCTTGGATCGAACCCAAGGTCTTCTCCGTGGTAGTCATTAACGTTGACCACTAGGCCACCAGCGGCCCACAGTATCCTGCACTGTACGATGGGCGATCTTTTTTTCCGAATTTTTTTACAGAATATACTTCGTTAATTATTTTCTCCTCTGGCATTGTGCAAAATTTTGAACAACGGCAGACGGACAGGAGACCCATAAACGGCTCTGGCAGCGAATTTTTTTTTTTTTTTGCCTACTATTGGGGATGTGTTTTGAGGTACCGCAGGACAGTGCAGTTCCAAGCAACTGAGACTAAGGCAACCTTAGCTTGGAAAACTGAACATCCTCCAGATTTGTGCTAGTCAAAGCATCGCTGCTTTGAATATTCTATCGATTTCCCATATATTGTAAAGAATTTTTCTTCCTTCATTGAAACATCTATGTTCACGCAAACTGACTGGCCTGTCTGTAAGGGAAAGCACGGGGTGTTGTCAACAAGATTAGTAACTCCTAATTATCCTGTGAGTGAGAAAGGGGTAAAAATTGGATGGAATGCCACATATTTTGTTTGCTGAGAACCGTGATGAACTTCGATATATGCGGTTTTTGCAATAAACATTGTTTACGCTTTCCAACCGTAGGTTGAAGAAGCGTACATGCTCCAGTTTTGTCCGTCTGTCCGCCCGCCCGCACGACAACTTGCGTAAAAATGGTTCGATATCGATGAAATTTTAGTATGTAGTAGGGGACCAACTGGGGACGAACCCTACTGAAAATGGGAGAAATGGGGTCAAAGGTCAGGACACAGGAGCGGGATCCATTCCATTGCACTTATGCGTCATAACTTACTTAAAAATGCTTCGATTTCGACGAAATTTTAGTATGTGGTAGGGGGCCACCTGGAGACAAACCCTGTTGAAAACAGATGAAATGGGGTCAAAGGTCAGGACACCGGAGCGGGATCCATTCCATTGCACTTATGCGTCATAACTTACTTAAAAATGCTTCGATTGAGACAAACTTTAGTATGTTATTCCGGAGGTATACTGAACCAATTCTGTTTAATACCATCGAAATGGGGTCAAAGGTCTAGGCACAGGAGCGAGATTTATTCCACAGCCATTATCCTCATAACTTGAGTAATGATTTCTGGTATGTTGGAAAGCGTATCATAATCAATGCACTGCATGATTTTACTAACTTGTTTACGCTTTTCAACAGTAGGTTGAAGAAGCGTATATGCTCCAGCTTTGTCCGTCTGTCTGTCCGCACGATAACTCGCGTAAAAATGATTCGATATCGATGAAATTTTGGTATGTAATAGGGACCACTGGTGACGAACCCTATTGAAAATGGACGAAATGGGGTCAAAGGTCAGGATATAGGAGCGGGATCCATTCCATTGCTCTTATGCGTCATAACTTACGTAAAAATGCTTCGATTGAGACAAAACTTTAGTATATTGTTCCGGAGGTATACTGAGCCAATGCTGTTTAAAACCATCGAAATGAGGTCAAAGGTCAGGGCACAGGAGCGAGATTCATTCCATAGCCATTATCCTCATAACTTGAGTAATGATTTCTGGTATGTTAGAAAGCGTATCATAATCAATGCATTGCATGATTTTACTAACTTGTTTGTAATATGCGGTTACAATAACAAGGGAAAATAGACTCAGTAGACAAAAGATAAGGGTAATGGCCGGTTGACACGGGCATCCCTTGCGCAGAGTGGAGCAGACCCCAAACCGAACGCGGGCGATACATAGGCGAACGGCAGGGCTTCCCAACAGTATATCACAATCTATGAACATGGGTAAACGTGGTAATCTGAGCGACTTTGATTCTAGGCGCATTGTCGGCACTAGACAGATGGGTCATCTTATGGGACAGATGGGTTTTAAGTGGTTGAGAACTCTAGGGTTCCCTAGGACAACCGTGTGGAGGGTAGGCCGTGAATATACCATCGACGGACGTACCAGCGCCCAGAGAACAAGCGGTGGCCGACCAGACGCCATTGATGACCTGGGTCGACGTAGACTATCCAGGCTCGTACAGACCGGCCGCTTGGCAACAGTGGCGCAAATCACATCCACGTTAAATGTCGGAGGCGCAAACATCGTCAACGATCGAATCGTACGGCTCACGCTGCATACCCTGGGCTACGTACGGCTCACGCTGCATACCCTGGGTTACGTACGGCTCACGCTGCATACCCTGAGCTACGTACGGCTCACGCTGCATATCCTGGGCTACGTACGGCTGACGGTGCATACGTTGGGCTACGTACGACTCACGCTGCATACCCTGGGCTACGTACTGCTCACGCTGCATACCCTGGGCTACGTACGGCTCACTCTGCATACCATGGGCTACGTACGGCTCACGCTGCATAACCTGGGCTACGTACAGCTCACGCTGCATACCCTGGGCTACGTACGGCTCACGCTGCATACCCTGGGCTACGTACGGCTCACGCTGCATACCCTGGGCTACATGTGCCTACGTCATCGGACATTACACCTCGCCTGTTGCCAGGAACATCACAACTGGACCTCTGCAGAGTGGCTGCGTCGTGTGGTCAGATGAGTCCCGTTTTCAACTGTACCGAGATGAAGGGTAGGTGCGGGTGTGGCGTCGACAGCATGAGGCCACGTCCCCGTCATGCCGGGTCGGCTCTGTTCAAGGCAGTGGTGGCTCTGTGGTAATTTGGGGAGCCTTCTCATGGGAGACATAGGTCCCTTAGTGTGTCTGGAGAGGTTCTTAACCGCTGCGCGTTACCAGCATGTGCTGGCTGATCACATGCATGATGTACAAAGCTTTTATAAGAGCTGAAGATTTGGCGGTGGATGGAGCAAATCTAAAAGTAACTGATACCTAAACTTATCTAGTATGGAGATGTCGAGCGGGGGCCACAGAAGAAATTAATAGGTGTATAAGACTTGGCTGCAGTGCATTTGAACGAAACAGCACATTCTCAAGAGAAATTTGATGTCTTAAAAGCGTTTGATCCATACATCTTTCCAGTTTTTACTGATGGATAAGAGACTTGGACCTTAACTAATAAAGACATGCTAATACTGCAGACAGCTCGAAGAGACATGCCTCGTATACAAAAAATTTGGTTAGAGTGCATTTGGAAGAAACAGTACAATTTTTAAGAGCAATTTAAATTTATGTTTTAAAAGAAATGCATTTAATTAATGCATTTTCTCAATTGTTTCTTATGGATCAGAGACATGGATCTTAACTAAATATGTTAGTAAATCATGCAATGCATTGATTATGATACGCTTTCCAACATACCAGAAATCGCGCGCAGACAAGCCCTCCTCCCGTTATTTTACTCAAGTTATTGTGGAATAAATCTCGCTCCTGTGCCCTGACCTTTGATCCCATTTCGACCATATTAAACAGAATTGGTTCAGTCTACCTCCGGAACAACATATTAACATTTGTAGCAATCGAAGTATTTTTACTCAAGTCATGAGGATAATGGCTGTGGAATAAATCTCACGCATGTGCCTTGACCTTTGACCCCATTTCGATGATATTTAACAGACCCGGTTCAGCATAACTGCGGAACAACATGGCGAAGTTTTGTAGCAATCGAAGCATTTTTACGTAAGTTATGACGCACAAGGCCGATGGAATGTATCCCGCTCTTGACCTTTGACCCCATTTCGCCCATTTTCAATAGGGTTCGTCCCCTGTCCCCTACCACATACTAAATTTCATCGAAATCGAACCATTTTTACGCGAGTTATCGTGCGGACAAACAAACGGACAAACATGCGCTTCTTGAACCTACGGTTGGAAAGTGTAAGAAAGACATGCATAGATGCATAGGCATGAAGAGATGAATGCTTGGTGTAACCAAGAAAGACAGGGAAAGAAACCCGTGTATCTGGAATATGACAAGAATGGATGATATCATGATTAAAGCAAAGACCCTCAAATGGCAATGGGATGGGCGTATTCAGTGTTAAAAATTTGGGGTAGGTTGCACCAAAAACTGGTGCTACACAAGCTGCACCACTTTCTGAGAAAAGATGCGCCATAGTGTGGTGAAAACAAAGCCCAACAAAATAGTGCAATTTTGCACCACGTAACGATACAAGGTTGCACCGCAACATGGTGCAAAGTTCACCATGTTGTTGAATTTTGTTCGCATCGCACAATGGTGTATCTTTTCTCAGAAAATGGTGCAGCTGGTGTAGCACCACTTTTTGGTGCAACCTACCACAAAATTTTTAACAGTGGAGCTGTCTACCATTAGATAAATGAAACACTATAGTGTTTTCACTTTTTTAGCGAAGTAGTTTATTACCGGGGAGGAGGGGGAGGGGTAGTACCCGGGGTCCGACGGCTTAACGTACCCATCAGACGCTCGGCGGCAGATATTGAGTGTTTCGAGCGTTAGTACCTGCCTGGGATCGAACCAGAGTTCCTCCGTGGCAGTCACGGACGTTGAAACACACAACCCGGAATTGAGTGTATCTTTCTTTTGAAGAGATACCAGCAACACATCGTATCTCTTCAAAAAGAAAGATACACTAAAACCCCAAATAATTAAAGATATACCAACACCCCGGAATTGAGTGTCATCTCTCTTTTTGAATAGATACGAGCACCTGGAGGAATAAAATGGGATTATAAAATCGGACCTGAAGAGATTAAAATCGTCAGATCAATTCCGCAATACCAATCGAACTTGCTGGAATGTTTTATGCTCGTAAAAATTGGATTATTCTCAACAGGACATTGAATCAAGTCCAATGAATATAATTTGTATTAGTCTCTTCCATGGAATGTACGTAACGGTGTTTAAACAGAATTTGAATTATGAGGATCTACAAGGTCGTAATTTTCATGTTTGGAAGACAGGAGAAAGAAATGGAAGGCTGTCGTTGTACTTCAAACGTACTGGCTGACACTCATATACATAGACTACGCCAAGACATGCCAGTGAGTGATCAAGATTGGAGGATCAAGATTGCTAATAAACAACCTTTGTCATAATGCGCCGCGATCATTTCGGCACATGCCCATGATGTGATGCCCGTGTCCGTGTTCGCTGACACTTACATGTAATTTAGGAAAGTTCTGGAAGTTCACACTGAGCTAATCAATTATTTCGAACACAGCATTTGAGAGCTAATCACAGAGGAAAGGCGGTGTTCGATAAGCATGATATGTCTGATTTGCGCGCCGTGTATGAACCCAAACATAATCAACCCCCTGCTCTGTCCCTAATCGTGATTTGGCAATAAACCGAAGTAGAAGTCAAACGGCTGTGACCTTGCACCACACAATTTAATCCCCCTAAAGCAATCAAGAGATATGGGTGGGTCCTCATTCGAAGAAATTCGTTTATGAAGACAACATTCTAGAAGAAGGATTCCTGTTCTCTCTGTCTTAATGTCCTTGCCATTACGAAAAGAAAGCATCGATTTAATATCCTTGTCATTAGGGACGGAAAGCATTGCTTGGGATGGGAGTGGGGCTGAAAAATAGCTAACACTTTTTTATGTTTTTTATTCTGTGGCTTGCCGTGGTGGTTGCCCTTTGAACGTCCAATCGCAATGACACAGACGCATGCACATCGTTCTGCGATGGGCGTAGCCACAGACAAACTCCCATTGGTGTACGAACGTCACACGCGACTGATCGCCACGCCTACAAAAATCTGCACCATCAAACCCAGCGGGAGACATACGTAGATTTATTACACTATTTCCCTTTCATTCGTTAATACCCTCCTTCCGAGCATGCCAGCCATGGAAAGAAACAAAAAGAAAGCTAGATAAATATGTTCTAGCGAATCGTACCTGTTCTTATAGTTCTGAATCCCCAATCCCTATGAGCGCTAAAATTCGCCTTGTACCTTTTCTACGTGGTTACATTACAAATCTGAATATGAATGCGAGACATTCTCAAGTGGGGATCATGCCAACAGCATACATTACCGAACCTGTTCCTTTCGGAAAATGTTACAACTGCCATGCTTCACAGACAGAAGGTAAAAAAGGCCCCAGGGAGAAACCGAGCTTAGTAGTCTTCATAAGAGTTCAGGAGGACTTGAGTAGTCCATTTTTAGAAACGAAGTAAAACTACTGCTTTGAAAAAGAAAGAAAGAAGAAGGGAAAAAAAAAAAAAAGATGTGCGATTTAAGGAACGGGATTCCCTTTTCCACAGAATCGAGCACGTCTCACGTTTATCTGACGCGACCACCTCACGGCTAGTTTTTTTCATATCTTCCCTTTCGTCACGATCAGACGACTCCGATTTACCCACTTAACATTCATTCTCCTCAATAATAATTAAAAGGAAATGCTGGTACGCGCACGCCGAAGACGTGGTGCACGAATTAGGTGCTTTTATATCATTTCTTTATTAGCGGCACCAAAAACAGGTACCATCGAGAAAATAATCAACATTTTATTTTATTTCATATATAGTCTATAACGAAACTCGACGGCGTGGCTTTTGGTTTCCTATAGCCAAGATTGGTTTTCTTTTCTTTCTAAATCTTCAGATTTTCCAGAGATATATTGCTCCAGAATGACATGTATTATTATAACTTTATTGTTATACTACGTATTACCGCCGTGTCGAAATTTGTATGTACCATACCTCCTTAGAAAAGAAATTTGAATTCAAGTTACTGTATGTACAGTATTTAACATAAGAAAGATAAAATGAGTTTCCTTATGTACCTACAGATTTTGTACTGTATTAATAAGTGGAGGAAAAATTGAAAAACAGCAGTAATCATTTGATGACAGTCGTAAAGTAAATTCCAGGTAAAAAACTTCGGTGTAACGAAAAGGGGTAACGGAGGTAGTCAAAACCATTGTTGAAATCTGATTTTTCAATGCTGTCCCGCATGAAGTGACGCAACAATATTTAATTTCATTGTTACTCACAACATATTGTACTAAACTATAGCCGGACATTAATTTCATCATGTTCTACATAAACGTAACAATATCTCATTGGCAATTTACGAACTACGGGAACCTGATGCTAACTGTGTTGAAAAAAGAGCCAATAGCCAAGGGGCCCAGGGGCTGGACAGTATTTCGGGGCCCCCAGTATTAACAGCACATCTAGGATTTCACTATGGGTGGCTAAGCAAAAATACCCAGGAGAAAACATTCCCAAAATATGATGAGGGATTCATAAAAATATCCCCACCAATACAAATTTGAAGTTGTGATTCCGGCTATTGCTGTAAATTATGACAAGAGTGGTAAGTCATATATAATCCGAAAACTTGAAAATTTCATCATTTTATTGCACAATTCGTAACAGTTTTATACACATCATTTCCGCATAAGAAACGACACGCTGTCTTGACAGATTTCATTGCTTCACTGACAGAAGATGCGAAATTGAACTCGGACATATCACATCCATTCTTATTATAACTGTCATGAGCTCATGAAGAGACTTATTTCTTCTGAATCACAGTTTCAGCAGTAGTAAGTGTTATTCTTCATCACTTTCTGGTTGTTTGTTGCGAGGTTTAACGAGCACAATGAGCAACTCTTAGGGATATAAGCAGTCGCCCCGTCCTAAATTTACACTGTTAAAAAATTTGTGGTAGTTTGCACCAAAGAGTGGTGCTTCACCACTTTTTAGGAAAGATACACCATTCTGCGCTGCAAAATAAACCCAACAACATGGTGCAACCTTGTACCATAACGTGGTGAAAAGTTGAACCACGTTGTTGGGTTTCCTTTGCAAAACAAAATGGTGTATCTTTTCTCAAAAAGTGGTGCAGCAGGTGCTGCACCACTTTTTAGTGCAACTTACCACAAAACTTTCAACAATGTAGGGGTGCTGGTCCTAGGAAGGCGACGGGACAAGTGTCATCAGACAAGCACACAAACCATGCCTTATCCGGAACTCCAGCCTGACCAATTCCGGACGAATGGTCAGAAGCCAGTGTTTTAAACCATTCGGCCACTCCACCGATTAGACATAAGTAACTGAAACTAGAAGTAAGAAGAGTCCATCGTCTTTCCATTACATTTAACTTTGAACATTGTAGTTTGCTCTGCTGCTTTATCTACTACGATCATTCCCACATGCACGTGGGCCGCCGCTGTGGCGCAGTGGCCTGAGCGTTGGCTTCTGGCCGATCATCAGAGTGGGCCTGGGTTCGAGTCTTGGATGAGGCATGGGCGGAGTACTTGTTTTACGGTACTGGCTCTCTCCCTTCCCTGGAACCAGTAACAAATAAACAGCAACAAAAAAAATACCCATGGATGAGGACATACAATCTAAGGCTCCTCAATCTTCCTCACAGGACTGACGCATTCTCGTTTATACGTGAAATGGTATTTTGGAAATTTTCCAAAATATTTAATAAACGCTAAAATAAAAGTGCGTGCGACCGAGATCGTCATATACGGGGTAAAAGTACATTACGCTCATTAAGGGCACGACCGCTAAAACCAGGTGTTAGTTTTCTATACTGAACGTTACGCCCGTATACTCCCACGAATTATTTTCTTCTCTGGGCTATAACTGGACACGGGAAATTAGTCAGCTATAAATACAGTGAGAAGCCTGTCTCTCATTGAATAAGACAACTTGAAGTTCCGTCATATCGCTCTTGCCTATCCTGGGTAAGTTGCTTGAGGAGTTGATCCTCCAGCAACTTACCCATACAGGATAGGCAAGGTAAGATGTTTGAGCAGTTGTATCTCTGTTCATAAGGGAGATATTCCTGACGAACAAAGTGGCTTCAGAACTAAGCTCGCCATTTGCTGGTTCAACTCATCGAGTGCACCTCTGAAGGGCGAGTGGAGAGGTCTTCCTAGATATCAGTAAGATGTTCGATGGTCTGTGGTACGACGGTTAGTTACACAAGCTCCAATATCTTTAGTGCCTATCTGTGAGCCTTGTTAAAGAGTTTGGGAAGTATTCGTTCGCAAAAGTATAATATTGAGTGTCGGGTCTTTCTTTGTTATTATTTTGCAGTCAGCATAGGGGGACTTCAAGACATTTTTAAGATCTATTAGAAGAGGAAATAATCATTAGATCCTATCAGAAGAGGAATAATCATTAGTTCAAACAGCGCTTTTCAGAGCGATCTAGCTTTCTTGCATGTTATGGGAGATCTTTCACTAAGTATTTTATTGTTAAATAGGATTCTTTCAAAACCATGCCCTCAGTAGCGATCAGTTACACGGTGAAGGGAAGGGAAACCAGACTACGAAATTATTTTATTTCTTTCGAGACGTCACTGTGCGTTTTCTTCACAGCAAGAATTAGCAAGAAGGCGAAATCAGAAAGAAGTTCTAAGGCGAGTCGGACATATGGGTCGCGAGAAGAAGAGGCAACGAAAGACAGTGGACGCGTCACAAGGCACCTGAAAGTGAATGAAATGATGCAAGGGGATGAAAAAAGAAAAGCGATTACTAGATAAATATACAAGTAACGTAATAGTTGAAAGTAGAAAGTAAAGTAATAGTAAATAATTGTGCGCAACTAAGACTAATTCCAGGATAATCAGCATAATAAGCATCAGCTGACAATAAACCGTGGAATTTATACAGCAAGTGCATTTACTGCTTTCTTTGTGATTTATCACTCATACACTAAGATTTGCAATTAGATTGAACCCAAGCAAGAATAATTACTTCGCTAACAGCAGCTAATGCTATAGAGAGTCGCCCGTCCCTAATTTAGGGCCAACGATTCCAGGGAAAACGCAGAACATCGTTACAAAATTGCAGGTCTTCGTTTCTACACAAAATTTCTGAGCATGCTACAAGAATAATAATTTGAGACTGCAAAAATATTCCAAGGATATAGCTGTCGTGGCGTATTTCTTTAAGAAGCGTTTCTTGTGCGTGTGCTTTACTTGAATTTTTATGGTAGTCTGTTGAATTGGTTCAAGGAAACCGCAAACGACGGCCCATTTCACCGAGGATTTCTAAGCTGCTGCCCGTGATTGTCGAGTACTCTGAGGATATCATGGATTTTCTTCAAGACAGGATTTCTGGGTGTATTACTGGGATTTGGGATATAGCAGCTTTGGAACCAAGCTTCCAACTGCACAAGCATGCAAATACCCGCAACTAAAATACTTCTTAGACCACATGCGCGTGGGGTGAATAAGTAAGACGAAGAAACAATGTGCGAAGTGGTAGTGATTTTTATGGCATGCAATCATGGATTCTACTACACGAGTCATTGGGACGACGACCCGTGTTTCTCAGAGTTGAAACCAGGCTAACTGTTTTCTTGTTTTGTTTTTTCATTTTCAGCACTGAAGACAAATGACAAATTCCCCAGAACCACAAGTTAAGCCACAGTATCACAATGATCACGCTCGTTTCTTAGAAGGGTTAGGAAAATTAATGTTCAAAAGAATTAAGAATAATTTATATCATGACTTAATCCTACTTAACACACATAGTCATTCTCATTATACCAGAAGTAAAAAATCATTACTTCCTATGTTCCCTAAAACAGATAGAACACATATCAATTACGCAGGTAATTGATGTAAGATCACAGGGCAACGAATTGTGGAATTCGTTGCCCTGTGATCTTACATCCCTTAATAATATTACGTTATTTAAGAAAAAACTAAAGTGTTACTTATTAACTAAAGTTATATAGTGCAATAATATTGTTGAAAATCGCTGTTGTACTTTCATCCGCTCTTCAATAGCATGCCAGCTTGTCGTCTTGTTTGTTAAAGCTACTCTTGCCACTTTGGGAGAAGAGGGCCAAGTCAGGCCTATATGGTATTTTCCCTCCTCATTCCCTGTTGTTACCACTACATATTACTTCTTATATGTATCATGCTATTGTGTATTACTGTTGTAACAACTAAAATGCAATACATGAAATGAAATAAATACATTAAGCCTTTTTTTCATTGAACATAATGTATCTTCGATAGATTATTTGGAGACTCAACGTAAAGATTTGAAACATCTTTCCTTAATCTTTACTTTAGATGTTAGATGATGTATTTTTCATCATAAATTTTAATTTTAATGTGTATTTCGTGACAATAATACAGCTTATTCAATGAGAGACAGGCTTCTTTTCCTCCTACTTTTAATTGCAGCACTTAGTCAATTTCTTTCATAAATCTTATTAATTCACAAAATATCATAAAAAATAATAGTAAGTGCAATAAACTGCTGCTCCCAATTCTCGAACACTCAAAGAAAAATGCTAACCAGTATTTTGTAATAAAACTAAGTGTTTTCACATTAATTTGGTGGAAAGTTGTGCAGAAAAATTAAATTAATGAACAAAAAAGTCATGCTCATATCTGTGCAATTTACTGGCATTTGCTGAGTCAATCAATTCCTGGGGAAGAGGCCTTTTTAGGCCCTAATAACAGTAGTATTTAATTTTAGATAAGTCATGCATAAGAGTCATTACCTACCTCTTTCATAGAGGCCCTTCAATCGCCAATTATTAAGGTGAGAGCTTATAATATAAATATTTCCTTAATATATACCAAAGCTATAAAATATGATTGAGTGAATAAAAGAACAAAACAGGAATGTTTCCTTAATCAAATAAGTTTC
This sequence comes from Macrothele yani, assembly GCA_039090855.1. Lineage (NCBI taxonomy): Eukaryota > Metazoa > Arthropoda > Arachnida > Araneae > Macrothelidae > Macrothele > Macrothele yani. Next base: position 144,337,539 of record CM076995.1, on the reverse strand, counting down.
AAAATGGTTTCAGTAGTCATATGTAAGAAAAATATTTTACACCCCATGGTAAAAAAAAACAAAAAGAAGGAAAACAAATTTTTTGAATCACATTTTAAAACTACTCTGCAAAGAAGTATTTGTTACAGTTGAATGAAGAGTTGTGTGCTGAAATCAACGGTTAATCCTTCTTAACAGAGACGGCTGCAAAACTCTCGAACAATACCCTAAACTGGGTATTGAGCACCAGCCAGAAATTAAATCGTGCTTTTGTCACTGTACAAATAAAAACATAAAATAAAGAAAAACGAATGTACATAGAACATTGATGAATAAATTTCTGATCAAATCGAATTGAAATCATCAACAACTTCAATCAGGACTGAAGGATAAATGCTTTACAAATCACAATTTTTTTTTTTACATGAATGAAAATTAACTCATGTAAAAAAATGCGTTTTCTGCAAATGGGTTTTGTGAGGAAGGTCTGTCCTCTAAGAACGACTTAAGACACAAAAAATATGGAAAACAAATCAGTTATATTCATATTTGAAAGAAAAAAAAAAGAAAGAAAAAAAGGATTATAGAAAGAAACAATTACGTTTTCTTCGAAACTTCTTACCAGTATAAGTATAGATGCATATCATAGAAACAACAGACGAAAGTACAGGCATCACTATCAGATCCCACTTCTAATGATGTTGGGCATGTGACATCCGCTATTCATAGCTTTCGTTTCCATGAAATTAAGTTCGAATGGGTTCAAGGTGAAAATCGTAGTTTGCATTACATAAATTATTGTTGTGTGAAGACGATAGGTAGGTATTTTGTCAGAAAGCACAGTTGTCTGTTACAGTGCGACAACATTATTCTCTTGCAAGTAAACATACTGATCGTTCTATGATGTTTACGTCTAAATAGACGTAACGTAAGTGTTTAAGAATGCGCTCCAGCCAATGTTCGAAATGAACTTTGTGAAAATATATCACACTTTTCAAAACAATATCCAAACGGCCACGGAAAGAATCCGCACAATAATTTACGAACAGTTCTATGTCTTTTATTCGACAACCACTAGAAAGTCAGATCACCCATACACTATGTTAGTCAGTCATTTTTGTCTTTCGTCGATCACATCGAATCAATTTCAGTGAGCAATCTGCTTTTGAACAACTGCAACTCTCGTACATATAAATCGCCGTATCTGTATCTGTACATATAAAACTGAAAGCCCTCACTGACTCATCACCGAATCTCAGAAACTACTGAACTTAGAACTTTCATATTTGGCAGTGTAACGTACCAGGAGATGTGACGTGCCTGCCAGAAGGACGCACACGACATAAAGGCAGATAGGAATCAGAATAAAATGTCTGCGTAGCTCAGTTGGTAGAGCAACTTATTCCGGAATGAGGGGACCCGGGTTCGAATCCCGGCGTAGACCAAAAATGACGGAGAAATTTACTTCGTTATAATGGCGCCCGAACTATCCGGGTGACCCGACCGTTCAAAATCTCGCATTGGTGTGATGTTATTTCCACACCGCGAGATAGGAAAAATAAGAGAATCCTTTCTCCAGCACTTCGAAAAAAAAAAAATAATAAGGGGGAGATGATGTAACGTACCAGGAGATGTGACGTACCTGCCAGAAGGACGCACACGACATAAAGGCAGATAGGAATCAGAAAAAAGTCCGCGTAGCTTAATTGGTAGAGCAACTTATTCCGGAATGAGTGGACCCGGGTTCGAACCCCGGCGCGGCTAAAAATGACGGAGAAATTCACTTCGTTATAATGGCGCCCGAACTATCCGGATGACCCGACCGTTCAAAATCTCGCATTGGTGTGATGTTATTTCCACACCGCGAGATAGGAAAAATAAGAGAATCCTTTCTCCAGCACTTCGAAAAAAATAAAAATAAGGGGGGATGATGTGACGTGCCTGCCAGAAGGACGCACACGACATAAAGGCAGATAGGAATCAGAATAAAATGTCTGCGTAGCTCAGTTGGTAGAGCAACTTATTCCGGAATGAGTGGACCCGGGTTCGAAGCCCGGCGCGGATAAAAATGACGGAGAAATTCACTTCGTTATAGCAGGAATGTTCTTTTTACAACATAGAGGCGCACTAAGAAAGGATTTCTTCCTACGATAAATTTAAGTGGGTCGAAATGGGGTTTATTAAATAACCCAGCTTTGATAATGCTAGGGCGTTTTGCAATGATTGAGCCATTGTTGCCCAGAGCTGAAGCCCCGCCCTAAGTTTTGAATGGCTTGAGTTGACCTGCTCAGTATATATTGTGTTCCAAATTTATTTGTTCTGAATTTAACAAAAAACCTTAAAAATCACGTAAAAAGCGGTATATCATAATATGTTTTGCATTTAAACATTTATTATCGTTTGACATATCGAATGTCAAGGTTTTTTGATGTATTCTAAATTTATTCAACAAAAACCAAAAAAAAAAAAACACTTTTAAAAATATCACGTAAAAAGCGCTATATCATATACTTTGCATTTAAACATTTGGCATGTCGAATGACAAGGTTCTTTGAGTCAAAATCAAATTACCAATATTTGTTTTCACCGAAGCAACGGTGACGCCATATAAGTGTTTTTTTTTTTTTTTAATTTCAAAATCAAATTACCATCATTCGTTTTCACCGAAGCAACGGTGACGTCATATAAATGGTAAGATGACTGCAACAAATATAGATATGCGGGTCGATTTTCATAGTAATTGAAATCTGAAAAAAAAAAAAAAAAAAGTTTCCCCCTTGAGATATTAGCGATGGCAACACAATTTTGCTCACGCTTTCAAAAACATCTGACTTGCTAGCATTTAAATGTACAGTTTCGAACGAAATTGTTTATAAGCAAGGTTCTTTTTACATTTATGCTGAAAGTAACAACGCATTTTGTTCTGTTGTCTATTAATATTTTAAGTGAAGAGTAACGACATATTTTGATTTCTTTCGTGTAGGCTTAAAGTTTTAAATTTACAGTTATGAACGAAATTGCTTATGTGACGTCTGGCAGAATAAGGCAGGCAGACATGTTTCCCAAAAGAGCAAAGAAATATGCAGTGTATGGCCATTTCAACTGTATATCATATATATCATCTGTATTTCAACTGTATTTTAATATCACGCTTGAAGAACGGGTCAATGCTGGAGCCTCAAACAAGCATCAGCGTCCGGACTGTGCAACGTACCCTGCACGATATGGGATTTGGGAGCTGACGCCCAACTCGAGTCGCCGCCCCGGTGGCGCAGTGGTCTAAGGCGCTGGCCTCTGATCATTCGTCCGTAAAGGGTCTGGGTTCGAATCCCGGTCAGGCATGGATGTTGTGTTTGTCTTACGGCACTGGCTCTCTCCCTTCCCTGGAACCAGTGACCCTAAATTAGGGACGGGCGACTGCTTATAGCCCATTGAGTTGCTCACGGTGGTCGTTAAACCTCCAATCAAAAAAAAAAAAAAAAATCAACTCGAGTCCATTTGATGGGTGCACGACACAGAGCTATGCGCCTCGCTTGAGCACGGCAACACCGCCACTGGACACTTGATGACTGGAAACAAGTAGCCTGGTCTGACGAGTCGCGTTTCCAACTGTATCGGGCAGATGGAAGGATTCGTGTGTGGCGCAAACCCCATGAAGCCATGGAACCAGCCTGTCAACAGGGAACTGTACCAGCTGGTGGGGGTCCCTAATGGTATGGGGTGTGTTTAGCTGGACTTCACTGGGACCCCTGGTACGTCTACAAACGTCTGTGACCGGCCAATGCTATGTGCGTATCCTTTCTGACGAAGTACGCCCGTTCATGTCCTGCCTTCATGCTGATGCTGATGGGTTGGGCCTGTTCCAACAGGACAATGCACCTCCACACAAGTGTTGGGTCGCCACATTATGGTTAGAGGAACGTTCATCTGAGTTTGGGGTGTTGCCATTTCCACCCAAGTCCCCAGATCTGAATGTGATAGAACGCATTTGGGATGCCATGCAACGTGCTATCGAACACAGGAATCCGAGACTTCGGAATACACTCGAATTGCGGAACGCTCTGCAGGAAGAATGGTGTGTATTGCTTCCAGAAGCTAGTGGAGTCCATGCCCCGTCGTATTTCTGCAGTCTTGCGCTCCCGTGAGGGACCTACCAAGTATTAGACTGGTATACCAGTTTTTCTGGCACTTCAGTGTATATATATATATATATATATATAATGGCATTGTTAACTATAGATATATTGACGATCTTATAAGTTTCTGTTCGGAGGGTTGCTGCTTCGATATTCAGTCCTGTTACCCCGAGGAACTAGTTTTGACAGAAACCGGTAAGGACTTCAAAGTTGCTTTTCTGGATATGGAAATTATATTACGGCGAGGGAGATTTTTAACTGATATTTATGACAAGAGAGCTTATTTTGCATTTTGTCCTAACTTATTAAGTTCCTAGTCTTCCAAAATCCCTGGATCCATACATAGAAATATTATAATTTCACAATTTTTTCGAATCACTAGGATATGTAATAACAAAAACAGTACTATCAAACAGTTAAAATTTCTTTTTTTAACTCTAAAAACGAATGCTTATCCCTATAAGTTCTGTTATTCACATTTTAGTAAGTTATTAAATATTTTTAATCAAAATACTTCATACAAAATTAGAATTTGTAACATAGTTACTTGAAACTTTTCGAATTAACCAATTTCTTAGGGCCACAATAAAAACGGGGTTTCCTCCGAATCGCCCCGGAGAACTATAACAATAAAAGCTTTACTTTCTTCCACATTTGAGGTCTTTTCTTTGGACGGTTTTCTGTGCTTCATTTGGACCTTTAGCGGTCGACGTGTCTATTGGGAATACAGAGATTTTACGAACATACCATTGCTGAGTGGATCTACTTGAGTTGGTTTTGAGAGTAGACGTAGCCTTATCTCATATGGCATGTTAACTGTATCTCACACGGAATGGATACATACGAGGGGAGCATGAGCTATGTTTATTTTGGATTTATATATGTATGTCCTTTATATTCTATATTTCAGTACGTTTTGTCCATTAAGAAGACAAGGTAAGAGATTGTGTATTTGACATATTTCAATGGTGTTATATTTAATTATACATCTGTTGCTGTGTTACTTTGAGAGTTCGGGTATGGCTCTGGGCTCCCGGGTGTCTTTCCCTGAAGAGTAGTTCGGGGGTTCGGAGCCATTTGATACGATATTTGTTTGGGTTTTACATTTCCTTATTGGTATCTTTATAATTTTGCAGTGTGACTTTTAGGTATCGTTTGTCGTTCTCCTTTTTCTTTTGCTGTGGTCTGGAATTCATTTGTTTTCATATACATGTTCCGGAGGTGTTGCTCGTAGTTATTTATATATGTATGTACTATTCACTCTTGTTTTTCAGCTGCATTGCGCGGTAGCAGAGTGGTATGGGCATGTATCAAGGGAAAATAATTGATATTTTGATATATATATATATATATAGAGAGAGAGAGAGAAGGTGACACCATATCTACGAAGCTCTTTAACGCCACACTGGAAAATATCTTTCAATCACTGAACTGGGAAAACAAAGGGATAAAGATTAATTGAGATTATCTAACCCACCTTCGTTTTGCTGATGACATAGTCATTTTTGCAACTACCCCATCAGAGCTGCAGAGTATGATCCAAAAACTTGCTGACAAGAGTAAAGAAGTGGGATTAAAAATGAACTTTCAGAAGATAAAAGTAATGTTCAATGCTTTTACACGAAATGAAGATTTATCGATTGATGGAGAAAAGCTGGAGATAACAGACACGTACGTTTATCTTGGACAGCAGATATCAAGTGAGGGTCACATTGATGAAGAAATTAATCGGCATACAAAACTTGCTTGGAGAGCTTTTGGAAGAAACCGCATAATTTTCAATATGCCATTATGCCATTATGTAGCAATATGCCATTATGTCTTAAAAGAAAAGTGTTTGATCAATGCATCCTTCCAGTTCTTACGTATGGTGCAGAGACGTGGACCTTAGCTAAAAGAGACATACAAAGGCTGCAGACAACTCAAAAAGGCATGGAGAGGTGCATGCTTGGTGTAACCAAGAGAGATAAGAAGAGGAACTCATGGATCCGAAAAATGACAAGAGTGGAAGACATCATGATCAGAGTTAAATCCCTGAAAATGGCAATGGGCTGGGCATACTGCCAGAAGGACAGACCATCAATGGACAGCCGAAATTTTAGATTGGATTCCAAGGGACAGGAAAAGACCCAGAAGAAGACCACATGGGAGATGGGTGGATGAAATTCGAAAGTATGCGGGAGTGACATGGAGGAGGCTGGCACAAGACAGACCGTTGTGGAGGAAACTTGGGGAGACCTTCGTCCAGCAGTGGATTGATAATGGTTGACAATGATGATGATGATGATGATATATATAGATATAAATTTTGAACAAGAGAAATAAAAATAATAGAAAGACCATCAGTCACCAAATCCACTATCCAAACCAGGTTAGCTTCAAACGATGCAAAGTACCAAATAAAAGAATGCAGCAGAAATCCACAATTCTCTGGTCTTAGTAGATTTGTGAGTGTGTTTTTTCTTGCTTGCCCTTGACGAAGCCGACAAGAGGTCAGTCATTAATATGCTTCCCTGCATTCTTTTATTCGGTACTTTGCATCGTTTGAAGCTAACCTGGTTCGGATGGTGCATTTGGTGACTGATGGTCTTTCTATTATTTTTATTTCTCTTGTTCAAAATTTTGATTTGTTTTGCCCTATTGTTATTTGATCTTTCTCTTATGCAGCCTCTGGCGCTAATGAATTTCAAATCTGTTCACTGGTTTCTGTTGTTTCACATTATTTGCTTTTGCTATATATATATACATTCTTTAGAACTCCTGGTTGGCTGATTGATTGGTTGACAGGATGTTTTTGACGGAAGGGATTTAATGGTGTAAAGGGCGCAATGTGACTCTAGATTTTCGCACACAATGCAAATACCAGTGATGGTTTCCTAGAGGACTATGCTCTTCCCATAAAGTGCAATAGTACAACCTGGTCCACTTCATTGCAAATAATGAATTTCTTTCCATAAAAGAAATGTTTTATTTGTATAAATGTGAACCTTGTGAGGCCAAAGTGATTTATTCTTATAAAATTTATTAAATACAAAATTAATAAAAATTTCCCCCGTATTGCAGCATCGCTCATTTAATAAGAAAGGCATAACAACTTGATTGGCAGCCCAGCATTGTGTTTCAGACGTTCTCATAAAATGTGCAAAATTTTTAAAACAGTTATTAAAAAATAAATGAATAAATACACAGAAAAACAATCTCTTGTACCTCTCATCATCATTATTATTATTATTGTACTTAGATTGGTTTTTTGTTTGAGTTCTCACACTAATTTCTCACATTTTGTGAAGGTTTGGAAGTAAAATCTCTCTGGATATTTTTATAAAATCACAGGACGAATTTTTGTTTTTAAAAGCATTAATATTCACCAAGAATTTTAGTTTCTTTTTCCTTTTTATGTACTTTAGCAATGGCGTTTCCAAGTTTTAAAACACACGTCGAAACTCGTACTTTTCCATTTCACATTATTATTATTTTTTATTTTCCTCTTGACAGTAGGAGAGAAATGCAGCCGTCTCCTATGTCTGATAATTTTATAAGTCTGCCCTACCACCCAATAAATTTGGTGAAGTCAGCGCTCGAGTTAAAAAATAAAATAATAATTTAATCTCAGCGTGTTTTCCACAGACACGATGTAGCAGCTATATTTGACTTTCGCAGCGCAATGCATGCAAAGAAATGTGCGTTACTCTCGAGATGCACTCTGGGAGTAAAAGTGTGAGATACGTTGACATAAACAATAGGAAAAGACAGAATGCGAGGAACCAATCACCAAAACAGAAATGAAACGATGCAAATGGAAATTACTTAGCAAAACGCTTACAACAACACTGATGAATGAAAGTAATATTCATAACATAATTAGCGAAAAATGAGGTGGATCGTTATAAAATAATTACTTATTATTAAAAACTAGCCCCAACACTTTCGTCTTTTATTCACAAGAACGTCAACCAACGAAAAAAAATCACGGATAAGGCAGTGTCATGCGGTCAAAGTTCAAAAAACCAGAAATTCACATTTTGTTGTTGTTGGTGTTGAGATCAATGCTAAAAATTTCGCCGAAAGCTGAGTGAATCAAGTTCTCACATATAAGACTCAACAGGGAAAAACATCTGAGTAATACGTCTGCAAACTTGAAGAGCAACACACTCATTAACAAATAATAAAAATAAATAAAAAACAAGCAAAAAATATCACACACAAAATTTTAAAATAAAATTTTATGCAATATTTAAAGAACGGAATGCTTCCGAGTAGCCACTGACGATGTTTACCAAAATCCGCCCTAGGTACTACTAGAATTTCTTTCACAAAGTACTTAAAAGGAAAAAGAAATCCCGGATTTGCGGGAAAACAGTAAAGGTGACTTTTATATCATGTACAATTAACATTTAATATTTTTCAACGAATATTTATTAAAACCTATAAAGTTTAATCCTGCGACTGAAATATGCCTCGAAATGAATTTTCCCGGGTTGTAACGGAGAGTTATTTATATTTTTCGGGAAAATAAACATTTATACAGCCGGTCCTATGCGAGTAGTTGGTTTACATTTCCAATAATAAAAAACTGCACATCAATTTTTTGTTGTTTTTCATTCTCGCAGATAAATTATCACCATGAGCAACTCTAAGCATGCAGTCGCCCGTTCCTAGTTTGGGGTCACTCGCTCCAGGAAAGGGAGAAAACCAGCTCCAAAAAGCTAACACATTAATAACGTCACATAAGGGACTCTAGCTCAGCCCAGTAGCTAGAAACCTATACAACTCTGACCACTCGCCACACTTGGACAGTCAGTTTTCAAATAAATAAAATACTTCATATTTTATTTATTACTAATGTAATGTTTTTTAAGTCTGGTTACGTAGAATTTTGCGAGAAGCTCTTTCGCAATTTGCGAAACACATATCTGTTACAGAAAGGCCTACATAACTCTTATGGGCTTAGGCTGTGATGCCATAACGTTATGAACGCCGAAAAACTTAGCAGCGAATTACTACTACTACTACTAATAATAATAATAATAATAAATCCTCTGAGTCATACACCAGACAGCACGAAACATGAATACAATATAAACGGGACCAGGGCACAAAGTCATACAATCAATCAATAAAAGGATTAAGCTTAATGTGTCCAACTTAAACTTTCCTTTTATTTATGCTATCCCAAAGTTTCATAAGAAACCTGTTTCCTTCCGTTTCATTACTAGTGGACGCAACTGTTATAAATAGTAAAGCGGGTGGGTTGCTTCAGAGATACTTGTCCGTGGCGCTTCGCAAGCTGGGTTCGACTTGGATTATTGGGAGCAATAACAGAGTCTTGGAGGCACTTGGCTCGGTGACTGTCACATCTACGGATACTTACGATTTTAAAAAACCTCTTCACTTCAATTTCATTGAAGGGTTTGTGGCAGGTAGCCTTAAACATACATACGAAGTTCGAGCCTGGGACTACAGAACAGTATTGGCACTTCCTACTGGATTTCTGTATCAATAACAATTTCGTTACCGTGGGCGATGGGCTATACCTCCAAACTCGTGGTATCCCCATGGGCAGTCGCTTTTCTAGCAGTTTGGCTAATCTCTATCTACATTTTTTGGGGGATAGATTTGTTGCCAATCATCCTTTACCTGGAATTGCTCTAAGATATGTTGATGACATCATTGTTATTAACGTTCCGGACTTTTTGCGTTGCGCCGCTGACTTGTATCCTGACGACCTTACCCTAGAAAAAATTAACAGATCGTCTACTTGTGTTTGTTACCTCGATTTAGAGGTACAGGTGGACGAGGAAGGAAGAGGTGTAGTGAACTTATTTGATAAAAGAAATTCTTTTGAGTTTGATATCATTCACTACACTCACTGGTCCTCCAACATTTCTAAAGTTATACATCGCAATCTACTCATCTCTCAGTTTCATAGAATAGCTAAAATTTGCTCTACACAGTTCTTACTTGTAAAAAATCTGAAAGCTCTTCCTTCTAAACTGCAATCTAACAATTTTCCTAAAAATTTCTTCTTAAGACACCATTTTAAACATTTAATTTTGAACTTTAATTCGGTTTCCAAGAGTTTCAAATTGCACATTGACATGATTTATTAACCTAGGACTTAACAATTTTAAGTATATAGGCAATATAAAGTGCTATTTGGTGGGTCCCTAATAGCTGAAGATCTTATCCACATACACAGTTTTGCATTTGTCAATTCACACATTTTGTAGTTGATTAACCGTGACCACCTTTTATATCAGTGTATATATATGGGTTCTTGTGGGGGTTCTGTTCAGTTTCGTTTGCTGTCTTGTCATGGTGGTTTTGTTCTGCCGGTAAGCTTCTAATTTTTTTTTTTTTTTTTTTTTTTATAAATTTGATTCTTGGAATTCTTGTGCTTGTTCTGGAATTTGGTTTGGTGGCCTAGGCAGCATGACCAACCGACAATTTTGGATCGCCTTGTCGTTTGTTGGTACTAGAAAGGCCACTCCCACAGGTTGATGCTCTCCTGATGACGGCAACCTGTTTTTTGTTTTCACTTGTTTTGAAGTTCCTTTTTTTTTTAATTTTTGTATTTTTTGTTCTGTAGTGTTTTCACTCTCTCTCTCTCTCTCTCTCTCTCTCTCTCTCTCTCTATATATATATATATATATATATTAAACACTTTCCTTTTAAGACATAATGGCATAGTGCTCTTAAAAATTGTACTGTTTCTTCCAAAAGCTCTCCATCCAAGTTTTATATGCCGATTAATTTTTTCATCATTGTGACCCTCACATGTTATCTGCTGCCCAAGATAAATGTAGGTATCGGTTGTCTCAAGGTTTTCTCCATCAATCGATAAATCTTCCTTTCTTGTAAAAGCATTGTACATCACTTTTTTCTTCTGAAAGTTCATTTTTAATCCCACTTCTTTACTCTTGTCAGCAAGGTCTTGGATCATACTCTGCAGCTCTGAAGGGCTAATTGCAAAAATGACTATGTCATCAGCGAAACGAAGGTGAGTTAAATAATCTCCATTGATCTTTATCCCTCTGCTTTCCCAGTTCAATGATTGAAAGCCATTTTGCAATGTGGCATTAAAGAGTTTGGAAGATATAGTGTCACCTTGTTTCACTTCCTTTCCAATTTTTATTTGTGCTGTCCTCAAATATCCGAACCTTTGCACTTGCATTTTCACAGGTGTAATTTTTTTTTTTGTAGGTTTAACGACCACCGTGAGCAACTCAATGGGCTATAAGCAGTCGCCCGTCCCTAATTTAGGGTGACTGGTTCCAGGGAAGGGAGGGAGCCAGTGCCGTAAGACAAACACAGCATCCATGCCTCACCGGGATTCGAACCCGGACCCCTTACGGGCGAATGATCAGAGGCCAGTGCCTTAGACCACTGCGCCACCGGGCCGGCCATAGGTGTTATTAATAATGCTAATGTGTGCATCTTCAATACCGCAGGATTTTAAAGCCATTGTAACTGCTGATGGTTTCACGGAATCGAAGGACTTTGTATAATTAATAAAAGCCATACATAATGGGAGTTAATATTCCCTCGTTCTTTCAATTAGTTCTCTCAGCACATGAATATGATCTATGGAGCTGTAGCCACTCCTGAATCTAGCTTGTTCTCTTGGTTGAGCCACTCAAAGAAGCATGGAGAGATGCGTGCTTGGTGTAACAAGGAAAGATAAGAAGAGGAACTTGTGGATAAAGAAAATGACAAGAGTGGACGACATCATGACCAGAGTGGACTCACTGAAATGGCAATGGGCTGGACATGTTGCCAGAAGAACGGACCACCGATGGACAACCGAAATTTTAGACTTGATTTCGATTGACAGAAAAAGACCCAGAAGAAGACCCCATGGGAGATGGATGGATGAAAAAGCAAGCTGGAGTGACATGGAGGAGACAGGCTCAAGACAGACAAATTTGGAAGAAACTTGGGGAGACCTTCATCCAGAAGTGGATTGATAATGGTTGACGATGATGATGATATATATTAGATATATATTAGACACGTACGTTTATCTTGGACAGCAGATATCAAGTGAGGGCCACCTTGATGAAGAAATTAATCGGCGTACAAAACTTGCCTGCAGAGCTTTTGGAAGAAACAGCATAATTTTCAAGAGCAATATGCCATTATGTCTTAAAAGAAAAGTGTTTGATCAATGCATCCTTCCAGTGCTTACGTATGGAGCAGAGACGTGGACCTTAACTAAAAGAGACATACAAAGGCTGCAGACAACTCAAAGCAGCATGGAGAGGTGCATGCTTGGTGTAACCAGGAGAGATAAGAAGAGGAACTAGTGGATCCGAAAGATGACAAGAGTGGAAGACATCATGATCAGAGTTAAATCCCTGAAATGGCAATGGGCTGGACATACTGCCAGCAGGACAGACCATCGATGGACAGCCGAAATTTTAGATTGGATTCCAAGGGACAGGAAAAGACCCAGACCACATGGGAGATGGGTGGATGGAATTCGAAAGTATGCGGGAGTGACGTGGAGGAGACTGGCACAAGACAGACCGTTGTGGAGGAAACTTGGGGAGACCTTCGCCCAGCAGTGGATTGATAATGGTTGACAATGACGATGATGATGATATATATCATTGTGGCCGTTAAACCCCGAACAAAGATTAAAAAAAGAAAAAAAAACTTTATTCTGGGCTATAACAATTACAAGACTTCCGACGACGGTGCGAGTGGGACTGACAAACAAAAAAAGTAAGAAATCGTATAAAGTAAGGATCACATAAGCTTTCAAAAGAAAAGAAAAAAAAAAACCCGCGCGAACGCCGCATGTCCCTACTACATAAAGCCGTTTCATTTCACAAATACCTAGAGATCACATACCTCGCAGTTCTTAATGACGACATTTGTTAATACAGCCAGGGGAGATTAAGGGGGAAGGCAGAATGTTACCCTACATTCGGTGAGCTTGTTCGGAAATTCTTTCTGGCTTCTCGCGTCTAATATTATCTGTGATAGAACACACGAGTGGAAGAAGAAAAATATCCGAAGCGGCACTGGGGAAACAAGCAAGCCCTCCAGCCGGTTAAATATATTGTGGATATCAGTCTTGATTTTGTCGCTCGATGTCGCCACCAGACAAACCTGTTGACGACAACCTCCAACCGAGAGGCGGCTTGTTTACTCTTCTTCCCACCCCGCTGAGTGAACCGAAGATTCCCATTGCTGATGATAATTCCGCTGCAGCTGGGTCCCAGGATACACATCACTTCCCACTTCACGCATTCCTATAGGTTACTCTCTCTGGAAGGGGGATGACGAGAGGAATTGGGGAAGAGAGAAGTTAACGAGCAACAAATTTATCACCGAAGAAATCTGCAGCGTTTTTCTTGAAGAGTTGTCTCCTGATGTAGCCGATTGTGATTCGTCGTTCACTGCCGACAGTATCATGTGCCAAGGAAGCATATTTACGGCAGGTTCTTGCGCAAGGTTACGCCTGTATTCAGGTACAACGCACAGGCCATCATCAATAAACGAGCATCGTCAAATTATTTATTCCTCACAAAAGAAAACAGACGTAGAATAAGGTTTCTGTGACATAGGCACAAGCACGAGCCTAAATCAGTTCGAGGGAAAGAGGTTGGTTTGAATTTATAGTTTTCGAAAACTAAATTCCTTCATTCTCTCTCTCTCTCACTCTACTTTCTCCCTTTCTCTTTCTTCTTCTTACCCCACTCACCCTTATAATTTTCTAGAGAGAGACAAAAGTTGCGAGAGTGGAAGAAGTCTGGCCTCCTAATGCAGGGCCCAATCCAGTAAGAACACAGCAAACCCACTGGCGGATTGAAAATCCATAAACGGCCCTGAAAGCTTTTTTGTGCGGATCCAGTCTTTGGAAAAATTATCAAGGTATCCCGTCCCTAAAAATAAGGGTATGTCAGCATCACCGTTAACTGTTTAAACATTTTTCCAACACAAGTCCACTAAACACTGAAGTTTTTTTTTTCTTTTTTTTTTTTTTTTGTATTGAGGCAATAACTAACCTTTTTACACATTTTCCTGGACAGCAGATCCCTAGTAAAATTTAATGTAAGAACAAAATTACTTCCTTTACTGAGGAGCAACAGACATTTTCTGTTGTTATAAATTTTATTGCAATAACGGAATTCGAAATTTGTAATGGTTTCTTCGTTTTAAGTGAGAACGGAATTCCAAATGCGCCAAAATTTTTTTTTTTTCAAGACTTAATTATCATTGATAAAATAATTACGAAAACACCTCATGAAAAAAAAACTGAAAACATCCAGAATTGCCAGAATTTCAGTACAGATTTATATAGTGAAAGAAATTAAAGAGTACGAAAATTAAGTTTCATTTACTTACTTTCAAATTGAAAAAGCGTTTGTAACCGAAATAGACTTTCCAGAACTGTACTTCAAGAATTCTTGTCACCATAAGCTCCAAAAAGTAGTAAATCACATGCAGATCTTGTTAAAAAAAACCTAATAAAAACAGATGAACATAAGCAGCAACTAAAAAATTTTGCCGCAAGTGAACCTCGATAATGAAATTCACTGAGTATTAACGTACTCAATGAATTTCGGGTTTTAATTCCAGACTACTGATAACATATTTGATTAGATTGTATTGATTATTTAACTGTAATCAGCGAAAGCTGCCTGATGTAGAAGATATCAACACAAAGGAACGGAGCTTAAATTTGAGAGTCGAGAAAGAGGAATAGGTGTATCAAACAGGTTTCTGAAGCCTTGTATAACGAAGTAAATTTCTCCGTCATTTTTGGTCTACGCCGGGATTCGAACCCGAGGCCGCTTATTCCGGAACAAATTGCTCTACCAATTAAGCTACGCGGACGTTTTATTCTGATTCCTATCTACCTTTATATCGTGTGCGTCCTTCTGGCAGGTACGTCACATCTCCTGGTACGTTACATCATCTCCCCCTTATTTTTTTTAGTTATTTTTTTTTTTTTTTTTCGAAGTGCTGGAGAAGGGATTCTCTGATTTTTCCTATCTCGCGGTGTGGAAATAACATCACACCATTACGAGATTTTGAACGGTCGGGTCATCCGGATAGTTCGGGCGCCAGTATAACGAAGTAAATTTCTCCGTCATTTTTGGTCTACGCCGGGATTCGAACCCGAGGCCGCTTATTCCGGAACAAATTGCTCTACCAATTAAGCTACGCGGACGTTTTATTCTGATTCCTATCTACCTTTATATCGTGTGCGTCCTTCTGGCAGGTACGTCACATCTCCTGGTACGTTACACTTGGTAAACAAACTTTGCAAACTGGCAGTGGTAAACAAACTTTGCAGTTTTAGTAAAAGTTGGTTTTCTTCTACAAAAATATTGAACTACAAGGATATGTGTCTTTTTTTTTTTTTTTTTTTTTTTTTCTGGAGTTAGTATAAGGTCTACCGGCCCAGAATATGGCGGCGGGAATTCTCCTGGTATCCCGGCGGCCCAGCCTGGGATACCAGGAGAATTTCCGCCGCCAAATCCTTTTTTTTTTTTTTTTCGCAGCAAAATCCTTTGTTACATTCGTTTTCTTTTTCTATATGTACTTCTTTTCTTTTATAGGTATGAAAATGAGTACATTAAATGGAGTAACGAAATATCCAGAAAAAAATAATCCAAAAGAAAACATTTATTTTCATAAAAAAAAAAAAGGTCGTGGGACTTATCATGAAAGTTAACATTTGTGATCGACCTTGTTGACAATTTCTTAATTAGCAAAATTACAGAAGTTTGAAGATATAGCGTCTGTCTTCTACAGGTTGTTCTTCGAAGTTATTGAAGCTTAAAGACATAGGATCTGTTTCCTAAAGTTTCATTTAACTAAATTACAATAATGTAGGAACGAAAATGTGTAACTTCCAAATACCATTTATCTAAATTAGAACACGAGAGTTTAAAGTTATGAGGTCGATTTCCTTTTCATACATATTACATGTTTTTTCGCTCAAGTTTTTTCACACATTGGAGCTTACTTCATATTCAAAACAAATTACAAGAGCATGAAAACTTATAGATACGCATGTGTCTTCTTACACGTTATTCATCAAAATCTCAAGAATATAAGAGTATTTACACACTAAATGTTCACTCAATTACGACCACCCCTATACAAAGTGAGTTGCACCTGATAACGGCGTACGAGGAGGAGGAGGGAGCCGTTGTTTGTAAGTTAAAGGGGTGTACTAACATGTTTGTTGTTTAGTTGAGAGCGAAGTTACGGACGTGATGAGTAAAACATAGTATTTATAAAAGTTTACAAAAGGCCGAATTGGGAGCGCACGAAAGTTTGGTGTGACTATTAAAGTGCACAAAGAGTGGCGCCAAAATGGTGAAGCAACCAACTAGCTGCACAACGGTAAAGTGCAACGAAAAGTGGATTCCAGAGGTGAACGACAAGTGCTTCGCCTTGTACAGGGCAATAGGCACAGCACAGTTTCGCATTTGACCGCTCAAATGCGAAACTGTGCAGGTCAATCAGAAATAATATTCCGTACTACTATGCGTCACACGTGTGAAAATGCAACCCCATTTGCCGGTGCTGGCCTCAAATCCACCCCCCCCACTTTGGAGCAGACTACTTTCCCAATTAAACTACACCGGTAAGGGCTTATCACTGCTACTTGCCGTCTTGATATGTGCGTTACCTCTGAGGAAGGTACGTCCTATTTATTCTCCCTCTTTGGAAAGGGTTGGGACGGAATCCTAAGTTTCCGGGTCAGCCGGCAAACTACATTTGAAGGGGAGTTCACTGTAGAAGAAGGAATTCTGACTAATTCCAGAGGATGTGTGGAAGAAACATCAGACATTTTTCGAAGAACCTAACTGCCAGGAGATTCATTTTTACGTTTGGGCGGCCAATGTGAAATTCAATCATTCTCTCTGCCGATGGCGCAACTCGAATCAACATCCTTCTGCTCCGGAGCCGAATGTTTTCCCAATTAAGCTACACTGGCGAAGGCTTTTCGTTGCTACTTGGCGTATTGACATTGCGTCACCTCTGTAGTACGTCACACACGCTGGCACAAAGGGGCTACAGGAGCAGACGATCAACACGCCACCTTCTTCTAACAACAGGCCAACGACGTAAACGAACTTACTGGTGCCAACAGCATGCTGATTGGACGATAGAAGACAGGAAACAGGTGTGATCGTCTATGTACTCCATACTGCCAATATCGAGTCCGTATTTAGCGTCAGCAGCATGACGCTATGGAGTCTTCATGCATAGGATCTACTATTCAGGCGGTCGGGAGTGGCATTTTGTATGTTTAGCCTGCATGAAATAGGACTCTTGATGCGTGTGGACCAACGTATGGACGTTGGCTATTACCAGGAAATGGTTGCAGACCCTGTACACTTCACAGCTTTAGACCTCCACCCGTAGGGAGATGGGTTTCTTTAGGACGATGCTGCCTCATCTCATCGGGCCCGCCTCGTGCAGGTATGGTTTGACGAACACATTGCTGATACATGACATCTAGAATGACTCCCAAACTCGCCTGATCTCAATCCAAATTGAACATCCCTGAGATGTTGCTGTACTCCAACTGATGTAACTAGACACAGCGCCCCGCTTCATAACGGAATTGTGGACCGCAATAGAAACAACTTGGTTGCAGATCCCCACACAACTGTACTGACACCACCTCATGAAGTAGATGCCGCCACTCCGAGTGGCGGCTGTTTTCCGTGAGGAACGAGAACCCACAAAATATTATTACGTAAATAGTCATGATCATGATCCAGAGAGCACTGGATGTACCTTCTCTTTACGTTATTTATTTTCATTGCAAAAATATGGAAGCTCAAAGAAATAGTGTCTCTTTTCTATACAAATTTTTATCTAAGTTAAGAGAACACAGTAGCTTGCATCTGTCAAATCCGTCCTCTTCATCTTATTTGCCTAAATCAGAATAATACAGATGCTGAAAGATTTAACACCAGCCCCTTTACATTATTTATCAAATGCCACGATTCATGACATTTAAAAGAAAAAGAAAAAAAAAAAAAGAAAGAAAAAAAAAAAAAAGGAGTGACTGTGTGCATATGATTTTTCTAAATGTTATTTAACAAATGGAAACACTCGTTCACAACACGTGAGTGGCACAATAACGGGGTCAAGAAAAATCTTTCTGACGCAGAAAACTGACTAAATACACTATCTACCAACAAGTAATTGGACACCCCTGCAATTGACGATATCTGCGGTCCTGATACACGTCACGGCCACAGTCGTTAAAAATCGTGTGGGAAACAACAACGCAACCAGTCGCATGCAAGATGCCATGCAGTTCGGAGCTCTCTGATTTCGAGAAAGGTATTATCGTCGGGCATCACAGAACTGGCCGATCCATACGTAATATATCCAGCGAGTTGAAGTACCCAAAATCGACAGTGGCCTACGTGATTGGCAAGTGGAAGATGAGAGGTGACTGTCGGAATGTGCTCCGACCAGGCAGACCCACAAAACTGGGAGTTAGAGACCGACGGGTGCTGGCCAGAGAAATTCGGAAGAACCGCACCAAATCGATGGGCCAGATCCGCGAGGAGTTTCAACAGCCATCCGGTAGTACTCTTTCGATTAATGCCATCCGTAAGGAAGCCCATCTGCTCGGTTATCATGGACGTGCTGCCGCCCACAAGCCTTTGATCACCAAGTCCAATAGCGCTGCTCGGCTAACGTGGTGCAAAGAACGTCGACAGTGGACCGTTGAACAGTGGAAACAGGTTTTCTGGAGCGACGAATCAAGGTTCACCCTCTACCGTTCGGATGGCAGGGTCGTCTGGGTTTCGGGTCTGCCTGGAGAACGCCTCCTGCCGGAATATATTGTGCCAACTGTGAAGTTCGGCGGCGGTGGAATTATGCTATGGGGGTGTTTCTCCTGGTATGGCACTGGACCCTTGGTCGCAATTCCTGGTAGACTCAATGCCGAGACCTACTGCACCATTTTGGATGACCATGCGCTTCCTACGTTGTGGCAGTTTTACGGGGTGGACCCATGTTACTTTTAGGATGACAATGTCACCTGTCATGTTGCGAGGTCCACCGTGGCTTGGTATGGTGACAATGGGGTTAATCGAATGGACTAGCCTGCGCAGATCCCGGACCTTAACCCTATCGAGCACTTCTGGGACGAGTTGGAGCGTCGACTTAAGGGGTGGCCCCACCGTCCGAAATCGGTGAAGGAACTTAACTGTCTTCTCCAAGCCAAGTGGAAGAAAATACCGCTGGCCGTCGTACAACGCCTGGTTGAGAGTATGCCCAGGAGGGTCGCAGCTGTAATCGCCGCTCGTGGAGGCTCCACTAACTATTAAAGGTGAATAAACTTCGTTTTCCTTTGCTATCACAGGTGTCCAATTACTTGTCGGTAGATAGTGTACTTCAATTTGCTAAAGGACTGGCATTTAAATTTTGGTCATTTATAGAGATTTCCTGCCGTTCTGTTCCCTAGATACAGTGCGCTGAAAAAGTCATGTGAAACACGATCGTTTCGTGCACAAGGCTCACAGATTTTCGCTCTGTTCTTTAAGAAATCTAGAAAGCGCCGCTTATATTGATGAGTATGTTTTAACTCCATTATTATTGCGAAACTTAAACTATGAGTAATTTTTCTCAGTTTAAAGACTCAGATGAACATCTGTGGCCAATTACAGCAACTAATTCTATGAGAGGAGAGCCGTCGTTAACCAAAATAGAGTACAGTCAAACCCCTATTTAACGGACTGCGATTTAACGAATTCCGTGATTTTACGTACATTTTTTTATGGTCCCGAAGGAACCACATTGAAATTAATGCTTGGCGTTTCGCGATTTGACGAACACATTTCCTCAATTTAGGGAACATTTTTTTTTTAAACCACAAGACTATGTTATCCAGCATTTTCACGTTAAAACTTAGCCCAAATGCAATTCCTTGATGATGTTTTCGATGAACAGATCGGACTAAATGCATCAGATTCTGATGAAGAAGATGAAGAAGAACTGAAAGTTAGCTGCTTTAATGATGCTGGTAACAGTATAGAATGTGCTAAAACTACTTGATGCGCTTCGATAATAATGATGATGCTTTTCATGCACTTCATAAAATTGAAGCTGCAATTTATAAAGCTAAACGTTCAGAAAAAACATAAGCAATCTTCTCTAAAGCATTTCTTTCCTTCAATGTAAAAAGGTAATCAACACATATTCTGTTTTTACAAGTTAAGTAGCACTAATTAACGTTCTGTTTCATGTAGTTCAGGACACTGAGATCAATGTATGAAGCTAAATGCTCGGAAAAAAAATCAACTATCGTATTTTTCTCGCAATTTTAAAGTACGCTTAAATTTTGATGCTACATGTTGAAGTCTAATATATACGAATTATGTATTTAAAATGCAAAGTAAATGTGTACGTATTATAACATTTTTGATAACAAATTCGTAATTAAAAGTACTGTACATAATTTAAATTTCACTGAAACAAAGAGAACTTAGCTGCTTACATATTCTGTTGTGAGCACTAGCTAAATTTGAATATTTCATTCGAAAGGCTTCCTCGATTTAGCGAATTCCGTGATTTTACGTACAAGACTATTGGTTCCTTGAAGTTCGTTAAATCGAGGTTTGACTGTATATGACTAAATCCAGATTCAAATCCATACTCAACAATGGTTGGTTGGCTTTAAACATCCGACCAGGCATTACTTACGTTGCATAATGGCCATGGCCAAAGCTTCAAGAGCACAGAAATGGATTTATTTATTACGAAGAGTCTCCACCCGGGACCAAGAGCTTAATGTAAATTTCGAAGAGTCTCCACCACGGGACCAAGAGTTTAATGTAAATTCCGAAGAGTCTCCACCCGGGACCAAGAGCTTAATGTAAATTCCGAAGAATCTCCACCCGGGACCAAGAGCTTAATGTAAATTCCGAAGAGTCTCCACCCGGGACCAATAGCTTAATGTAAATTCCGAAGAGTCTCCACCCGGGACCAATAGCTTAATGTGAATTCCGAAGAGTCTCCACCCCGGGACCAAGAGTTTAATGTAAATTCCGAAGAGTCTCCACCCGGGACCAAGAGCTTAACATAAATTCCGAAGAGTCTCCACCCGGGACCAAGAGCTTAATGTAAAATCCGAACCACGAAGGGAGTCTGGCGGAAGTCGGACACACACGGAGAAGATCCAATGGGTCAAGCCAGCCCCTTCTCTTTACCAAGAATGCATGTGTCCTTCATTATACCTCTGGATGGTGCAGGATGAAGTCATCAGAAAATTCACCAATCAAACGATGCTCTTTTAAAATACCTTATTCCGACTACGACTAAATTAAAAAAAAAAAAAGTATTTTTGCACATATTTTTACAATTTTTATATTTTCGGCACGATCAATTATATTTCTGTACAATAATACAAATTTATTTTTCTTATTCAACAGAGTATATATCTATCCAGTTCTTACATATAGATTAGAGAAATGGACTTTAACTTAAAAAAATATACAAAGGCTGCATACAACTGAAAGAAAGACGCATGCTTGGTGTAACCAGGAAAGATAAGAACTCGTGGATCAGGAAAATAACAAGAGTAGAAGACATCGTAATCGAAGTAAAATCCCTGAAATGGCAATCACTAGAAGAACTGACCACCAATGGAAAACTGAAATAGTAGATTGGACACCAAGGGGGCGGGAAAGGACCCGAAAGAAGACCATGTGGGAGATGACTGGATGAAATTAGATAGAATGCTGGACAGATTTGGGGAGGCCTTCACCCAGCAGCAGATTGATAATAGTTGATGATGATGTTATGTAACATGACGTGTTTTATTAGTCCTAGGAATTCTTGTTCGACCACCCCCTTGCGGGAATTTTATGTGGGCCATTCGTCGGACACGCACCTTGGCAGCTCAGAATCCAATTTCATCAGTAGGAAGAGACCTCTCAGCCAGTCATTTCTCGAAGATCAATACAATGCTGTTATGTCCACATTATTCTGTTAGGGTGTGGGACACGAAATGATTAACTCAAAATCGGAAAGGAAAAGACCTTTCTTTTGAAATCCGATTTCACAAGTGAGAAGCTTCTTTCGTGTTCTCATACTTGTGCAAACAAAATCAGATTTTAAATTTTATCACTTCAAGTTCAATTTTTTTTTCAGTGCGGATTCTTAACTTAAGACACTGTCTACTTCAAATTTTTACCGTGTTGACAAGAAGGTAGAAAAGCAATATAGATTTCGTGTGAATTCTAAGGGTCAGATGCAAAATTGGTATAGGGTTAACCCCCCCTCCTCTTGTCATTCTGTTTTCTGGAAGTGTTTGAGTGGAGGGGGTCTTCAATCACAATAAATCGATATTTTAATAGACATCACCTCAGAAAATAATAGAATTGGTGGAAAGAAAAGCTAGGTAAGGCATATTAGTGTGTCTGAGGCATCGCAGAATCGCAATTACGCGAGTTAAGATATCCTCAGCAGTCATTCTCCAAGACAGATAGGTAAGATGAGTTGTCTTAACGCATTACTTTCTGCTCCAAGAGGCCCCCAGGGGGACAGGCATCTCTTGGACCATGAAGCCCTCAAGCTCTCCTGGGACACTGTGACACTTACTCCCCGTCAACCCCCCCCTCTCCCTCCATGACAATTACATTGGACGGAGGTTAATCAAGCTAGGGAAGCGGAAGGGAGGAAACTGGGGAATTTCGAAATGTTTCCCACCAAAACATTAACTAAACAAGGGCGTTTTTATGGGTCTTCAAAGCTGCTAGCTTAATAGAGGAAAATGTCCGGTGAAAAAAAAGAATAAAAATCTGCTTATTCAGATTTTCGAGATTGCTATTTAGGTGCATGGAGATTGTTGAAGTTACTTTATCACGCTCCTTTCACTGTTTTGAACTTCTGTAGAGGAGATGACAACATGGTGGTGTGGACTTTCCGAACGTGGATTTGGCGGACGAAGAGGGGCGACTAGTGAAATTTGCAGACACGGGTAGATTCCAGGGACGTCGCCAAGGGGATGTGATGGTGGGCTAGAGCCCACCCTGAAATTTGTCTTGCCTACCCTGTCGCCCACCCAGTTCAAAGTGTGCAATTTTTCATGTTTTAACTTTAATATATTTAGACAAACAAAGCCTTTGACAAATAATAATGAGTCTCGTCTTTTTTGTCGTTTAGTATTTTCCTTTAGGAAGACCTTTGTTAACTTCTCCATAGAAAGGTCATAGAATAGCATCCGGAGGGCCATGAAAATTCAGTTGTTCTCTACTCTTCCAAATCCTTAGTTTAAGCCTCTTTTTCATGTTTGTAGGGAGAGGAAGGCTAATGAGGAGGGTGGATAGGAATTCACTGAGGGTGGTCACCAAATTGCTTTCTTTGTTTTCTTTACAAAATAGGAGATTCCAACACAGGAAGTGGAGTCTATAACGTTCTTTAGACTGCTCCGGACATTGAAAGTTCCTGACGACTGCTTTGCAGGAGAGAAGTGCAAGGCAAAATCGCTGGCTGGAAGGAAGGAAGTTAAGGAAAGGGGAGGTATTGTGTTTGCGTGGCACAACGCTAAAATTTGATTTAGATAAACAAAAACGACATTTTCTTTTAAATAAATTGCTGATTTTCGTAAGCAAAAATGCAAACTTTTGAAAAGCAATTTAAGACAATGCATTCAGGGCAAGCCAAAAATTGAAGGCTACATTCTACCAACACTTCTATTTTGCACCAATGGCGTAACTAGTCAGATCCGTGTATGTATGTGTGTGTGTGTCCATGTCGAGGGGGTGGAGATTGCATAAATTCCTCTGTAGCCGTTAGTGAAATGCATTAAAGGCGCAGTGGTCAAACAAAGCGCCGGATTATGACCATTCGTCCGAGAAGGGTCCTGGTTCGAATCCCGGTGAGGCATGAATGTTGTGTTTGTCTTACTGCATGGGCTCTCTCCCTTCCTTGGAGCCAGTGACCTTAAATTAAGGACGCGAGGCTGCTTACACCCCATTGAGTTGTTCACAGAGGTTCAATAAAAAAAAAAAAAAAAGTTTCTATCAAGCTTGCCCCCACTAGAAAAAATGCTCGCCAACCCGTCGCCCATCCTGATTTCGAAGTCTAGCGAAGTCCCTGGTAGGCCCTCCCCCGCCCCCCGCCCTCCTCCATCAAGGATTGAGATCCCAACACCGACGATAAAATCGCTCTCTGAAAGAAGACGGGAAACTAGGATCAATGCTGCAGAGGTACTGAGGTATAATTTCGATGCAACCCATAGTGCATTCATTATATTATCTCATTGGCGATACTTCTGGAGATAAAGTTAAAACAAGGAAAATGACACCGAATTTTCGGTTGTAATGAGCACGTTTTTTGAATCCTTTCCGACGCGAATAAAGTTTATCAAAGTTATTCAAAGTCAATGGAACCAGTTAGAATAAATATTCAACCGGATTTCTGCAATAACCCCCCCCCCCCAGAAATAGAAACAGCTACTTACTTCCACAAGCGGTTAAAAAGTATGTAACGAAAATTAACAAATGGCGCAAAAAAAGTTTTTCATAGCAGGAGTATCAGATATAAAGATAATTTCAAATCAAACAGTTAAAAGAAGAAATACAGAAGAAAACATGATATAACTCTACGCCTTCTAGCAGAAGAATTTTGCATAATAGAAAAGTTGAATATATGTGAAAAGTATTGTGACGTGCTTGCACCGTAGAACGCACATGAGATAAAGGCAGATTGCAGTGAGAGCACATGTCCGCGTAGCTCAGTTGGGAGAGCGACTTACTCCGGAGTGAGCTAATCACTATTCCGGTTCTGTTATTGGTGACTTTTTATTCCACAACACCAAAATACATTTTGTCGCCCCGTTGGCTCAGTGGTCCAAGCGCTGGCTCATGACCATTCGTCCAAGAAAGGCGCGATTTCGAATCCCGGTGAGGAATGGAAGTTGTGTTTGTCTTACGACACGGGTTCTCTCCCTTCCCTGAAACCAGCGACACTAAATTAGGAACGGGCGACTGCTTATAGCCCACTGAGTTGCTCACGGTGATCGTTAAACCTTCAAAAAAAAAAAAAAAAAATTTTTTTTTAATGGTCGCATTTCATTTATTTTTCGTTATGGGGTTACATTTCAATATTAATTTTATAACATATAATGTTAAGAAGAAAAACATATGCAATATATATATATATACTTATATGTACAGGCTTGGCCAGCGTGGTGAGTTATGGCCAAACACCTCCAAAATGACTCTACAACTTAAATCTTGGCCCTCAGTCTCCGGCAGCTGGAATGTACCTGGCCAAGGCGGCGGCCAGTGCGACATGAAGGCAGAGGGTGCTAAGAATCCCCGGAGGACCGGACTAGGCTGCCATTTGATGCTGACCTTGGCAACGTACAACGGACGCTCCCTATCTTCTGATTCAAGGCTTCTTGAATTAGAAGAGGAACTACAAAGGATCAAGTGGGACATCGTCGGGCTGAGTGAGGTAAGGAGAAAAGGAGAAGATCTCATTGAACTGAAAAGTGGACATCTCTTCTATTATCGTGGGACAGATACTGGCAGAACTAGTGGTGTTGGATTTATAATAAACAAGAAACTGAAGGATAAAGTGGTAGAAGTTGAAAGTTCCTCTGACAGAGCTGCACGACTCGTTATCCAAGTATCGAGAAGATACCAGGCTCAGATTATTCAAACTTATGCACCCACCACAAGTCATCCTGAAGAAGAAATTGAAGAATTTTATGAGGAAATTCGTCATCTAAATAATAAAGGTAAGCAGCACTTGAAGATAATTATGGGAGATTTCAATGCAAAAATAGGGCACCGGCAACAGAATGAAACTTCAGTAGGTAAATTCGGTCACGGCAACAGAAACCAGCGTGGAAATACTCTCGTTGAGTTTGCAGAGGCAGAAGGATTTTTCATCTTGAATTCCTTTTTCAAGAAAAAGCCACACAGGAAATGGACATGGAGACATCCAATTGGGACGACAAGTGAAATTGATTTTTTTATTATGTGTAACAAAAAATTCGTCATCGAAGACTGCAGTGTGCTAAACAAGTTCAACACAGGTAGTGACCATAGATTGGTGAGATGTAAGATGCACCTCAACACTAAACTGGAACGTGGCAAGCTCATAAGACAAACAAAATGTATTGACATAACCAACCTTAAAAAACACCATAATACTTTCAAGTTGGAACTGAAGAACAGATTCTCTGCTTTAGAAGGCCTAACATCGGAAGAAGTGGATATTTCTGAAGTTAACAGAAAAGTAACCAAAGCTCTTATGGAAACAGCAACAAAATTAGCTGGGTCTAAGAACAAGTTGCATGTAAACAAATTATCAGGAAAAACCAAAATGTTGATGCAAAAAAGAAGAGAGATGAGGACAACTAAAGAAGATGTGACTTCCAAAGTGGAATATATAGAGCTATGCAAGACAGCACAAAAAAAGTATCACTGAAGACGTAAGGAAATTCAACTGTGAGCTAGTGAGGAAAGCAATTGAAAACAACCAAAGCCTAAAGATAGCAAAGGGACATCTCAGTAAGGGAAGAAAACAGATTATGGCTCTGAGAAAAGAAGATGGTTCTATAACAAGAAATAGAGGCGAAATTTTGACAAGAGTGAAAGATTTCTACTCCAAACTATATGAAAGGGATGATATATGCACTCCAGACATCATGAAAGGTACCAGAGTTCTTCCAGTCCTCCCAGCAGAAGTTGCTCATGCAATCAAGAACATGAAGCGGGGGAAAGCTCCAGGAGAAGATGGAATTACTATAGACATCATACAAGAAGCAAGTGGAGAAATTGAAACAGTACTCGCCCAAATTTTTACTCGATGCATTAATGAAGGGAAGATTCCTGAGGATTGGAACAATGCTACAATGATCCTGCTACATAAAAAAGGTGACATTGAGGATCTCAGGAACTACAGACCTATCAGCCTCCTATCAGTGGTTTATAAAATCTTCACTAAAGTTCTTTCACACCGCTTGAAGGTAACACTGGACATGGCTCAACCGAGAGAACAAGCTGGATTCAGGAGTGGCTACAGCACAATAGATCATATCCACGTACTGAGAGAACTAATTGAAAGAGCGAGGGAATATGAACTTCCATTGTGCATGGCTTTTATCGATTATGAAAAAGCCTTTGATTCGGTGAAACCATCAGCAGTTACCACGGCTCTGAAATCCTGCGGTATTGAAGATGCATACATTAATATTATTAATAACATCTATGAAAATGCAAGTGCAAAGATTCGGCTGTTTGAAAATACAACACACATAAAAATTGGAAAGGGAGTGAGACAAAAGGTGACACCATATCTCCGAAGCTCTTTAATGCCACATTGGAAAATGTCTTTCAATCACTGAACTGGGAAAACAAAGGGATAAAGATTAATGGAGATTATCTAACCCACCTTCGTTTTGCTGATGACGTAGTCATTTTTGCAACTACCCCATCAGAGCTGCAGAGTATGATCCAGGAACTTGCTGACAAGAGTAAAGAAGTGGGATTAAAAATGAACTTTCAGAAGACAAAAGTGATGTTCAATGCTTTTACAAGAAATGAAGATTTATCGATTGATGGAGAAAAACTGGAGATAACAGATACGTACGTTTATCTTGGACAGCAGATATCAAGTGAGGGTCACATTGATGAAGAAATTAATCGGCGTACAAAACTTGCCTGGAGAGCTTTTGGAAGAAACAGCAACAGGGTAAAATGTAACCCCATAACGAAAAATAAATGCGACCTATTGACCCTATCTTCTATTAACGACCCTATCTTCAATGAGAGTTAACAGAAATGAAAAATCTTTTCTTTATTATTCTTAGGGTTATTAACTCCAGAGAAGAAAGAAACCCAGGACCTGAGAATATAAACAACAGTCACTTCTCATCGGCAAATTAACCTTCGAACAAAATCTGGTATACTAGTAGCCTTTAAAAAAACGTAAAAACGAACGGACTCCAAGTGATACATGGAAATCATAGCCTTTTATGTTCCATTCTTTGTGATGATTTGATAAAATTCGGCCTCAGAAGGGTGATAATAAACCTATAAGGTTCTCAACTGCTATTGATTTGGTTTAAGAACTAATGCCATCATTCTATGAAGAGAAAGATAAGAAGGATAACGGCATTTGCGTACATTTTAGCAGCTCTTCAATAGATTTTACTATTTCATGAGATCCAAAACAGAAGCACATGTCAGCCGTTAAAGTAAATCACGCACAATTTCAACGCTACGTAATGATGTGTAACATTGGCGTAATGATAACATTCTAACGATGGAGTACCTATTTGTCTCACCTGCAAACGCAGCGTTATGTTGCAGAAATATCTTTCTTTTGTTTCGGCGTTTAAGGAGCACCACAAACCACTCTCAGGGCTATATAAACATCTCTGGGTGACCACTGATTCCAGGGAAAGGAAAGAGCCAGCAGCGTGGTCAGGCAAACACAGCACTCATGCCTCAACCGGGACTCGCGGCTGAGTTAATCTAGGACGAATAGTAGGAGGGCAGCGCCTCAGATCACCTGACCACCGGATCGAAGCCGAAATATTTGGCAATGATATATATTTTAGCATCCACCCAACAGATTTCATGAATTTTCAGTTGGTTCTGCTGGCATTTAACGAAAACATATATATATATATATATATATATTTTACATTCATAAGAATTTTTAGATGATTTACTATTCAGTAGTTTATTTAATTGACAACACAAAAGCCTTAGCTTAAAATTTGCATGCATTAACCGTAACTCGAAATGTTATAGAAAAATATGTTATATTTAATTAACTGTAATCCCGATTATTTCCATAAGCTACAAAAATGTTTAAACTTCAATACACTTTTATAAGAAAAATTAAATCTTTAGAAATACCTTTTCAATCAGAGTTTTCGAAGCTGTAACATTTCTTATAAAAGTTAAGCAGTCAGTAAACGCTTTGAGATATGTTCAATATCCACGAACCTTTCCAGTAAAGTTAAATCTTCAATAAATAAATCGAACAGTTCGCTTTTCCGAGAAATGTTATTCATTTTTTTGGTTTTTTTTTTTTTGATTGGAGGTTTAACGACCACTGTGAGCAACTCAATGGGCTATAAGCATCGCCCGTCCCTATTTTAGGGTCCTGGTTCCAGGGAAGAGAGAGAGCCAGTGCCGTAAGACAAACAGAGCATCCATGCCACACGGGATTCGAACCAGGACCCCTTTCGGATGAAGGATCAGAGGCTATCTGCGCCACCGGAGCGGCATACATTCAATATAAATTGTATGTTTAATAATAATAAAACTCATGAAAAGGTTCATATTTTCATAGATATTCAGCAGAGAGTTCACATTTTTTTTTTTTTTTTTTTTTGAGAAATGTTAAATGACAAAAATTCACCGAGGATTCGAAAACGTTAAATCTTCATTTAACTTCTTGAGTTTCTCTGAATATTTAACATGGTGTACATTTGCTTATGGTACTCTTGTTGCATACATGGTAACAATAGCTCAAAAGGAAAAATATTTCCCCCGTAATGGTTGTGAATTGCTTCTGAGAGGTGAAATATACTGTACGAACGATTCAACTGATATATACGAGTATATATATAAACATTTTTTCTGTCTGTGTGTTTGCGTCCTTCAGTGTTTTCTTTTCTTTTTCTCTTCCGTAGGAGACCAGATGTGATGACGGTGCTCGTGCCATTAACTTCCACCACCGAATGAACAGCGTAAAAAAAAAAAAAAAAAAAAAGTCTTACAGGTGAAGTGCTTTAGGAAGAAATTTCGCTTTGTTTCTAAACCTCATTAGATTCCTTTCCGAAGTTGGGTACTCAGAACTAAATGATTTTCTTACTTCTTTTCATTGCTAGTTTGAAAACTATTTTTTTCTTTATATACACATAGTGCAAAGCCAGGTGTTTGTCATGCATGTAATTTTGGTATCATGGTCCAACGGTCAGGCACTACCGCTTTTTCCTGTACTTTTCTTTCTTTTTTTCTCCTGTCGTAATCACAACTTGCGCTCACAGTGAGACCACAGTTTCATAGTTTCAAGTAGCACATTTATAATGATTTTTTTTAAATCACGTGGAACACATGCATATTAGACGTCGATGATTCTTGAAGAAATGGAAAAGTGTTGTACTTGCGTTTCTTCACCCCACCCCCTCCTACCCTACCTCGCTTGATATAACGACCATCTTTTTTTACGGGACAATTATGATGTTCACTGTCCGCCACTACCAGAAATTTCCTGAAAGACATACCTGGGCTGCATTTGTGGCAAACCCTTTGACCTGTGAATGTATATGTCCAAAAACGATGTACTATTACAGTTATGTCCGTCCGGTTGTTCTAATATTGACACGACTAGCTCAAGAAATGGTGAAATACAAAAAAGAAAGAATAAAAAAATTTCCGAAATATGCAATAGCGGTAAGCAAAAGCAGTTCGACGACATGTTTCTTATTAAAAATGCATTAAAATTACCAAATCCTAGGATTCGGAAAGGCAAAAAACTCATTCGACATCCATAGAGAGAAAAAAAAAAAAAAAAAAAAAGGTGGGGGAAGGGGGAGTAAAACCGAAGAAGTTTTTCGTTTTGTGCGAAGGAATAATGCAAGTAATAATATGAGAAATAAATATTAAAAAAAAAAAAAATGTTTTGGCAACTGGTAACGTGTCCCCGAAGAAGCTCTCTCCATTTACCGAAGACAAACGTTCACCAAGATTACAGGAAAATGATACCATTGTGGAAAACAACATCCTGTGTTATTAAAATATTGGTGCAGTGAAGCGTGAAAACCATACTTTCAGAAGCCTATTCGTATAAGAAGCCGCCCACAAATTAAACGATGCCCAATCTAACCGATCAGACATAACAGTGAAGGTAAAACGGGAATTAAAAAGAAGTAACTTTTATTCGCGCAGTGATCCATCTTCGAGAGAACTTCACAGAGATAGCAAAACGTTAATCAATCAAAATACGCTCTTCAAAATGTGAGGAGACCGATGAAACGAATTCCTGTTGCATTAAAACAAAACGGCATAAAATGATAGAGATAACTCTTATTTCAAAAACATTCCGAGTATTGAATTCGCGAATTTTCTTCGCTTCCAACCAAAAATTTCAAAGAAGAAAATGATTTACACAGACTGCGTGGACTCTTTGATTTCATTAAAGCCAACCATATTGTCGGCGTTTCTATATGCGCAATGACGGCGATACTAACTCTAAGCAACTTCACATTCATGCAATTTAAAAACGTATGCACAGAAAGATTACCACGAGAAAAATAAGAAAACAAAACAAAAAAGCACAGACTTCAAATGTGAGCTGGAAGGGTAAAAGAAGCTAAGCTTCTTCCGTGAGAAGGTACGTATAAGTTTACAAAATTTTGGCCATTCACAAAAAAATTTCTGGAGGTTACTCGAAGGTATGAGATTTGTGCTTAGATTTCAAGCATATTTTAAATTTCTATTAAACTGGGAAGAATCCAGAAATGTTATTTTTTTGCTTATGTCACCGCATAAATGAACTCGAACATTACACATAATTTGATAATGTAGGCGGACACAGCTAGGGATGATTTAACCAAGTTGAAATATACTTAACGCAAACAAAGCGAAGGTGAACGTCGCTTGCTGAGATGTTGTTCGCGGCTAAGCTGATATTTGTACCAAGACCCCGATCACTGTCTTAATGGGCAACAAACCCAAAAGAGACATTACTTACACGACGTCAAAACTCATTGCTTCCATTGCAGGTGCATTCATATCACTAAGTTTTTTTTTGTTTTTCTAAGATTGAAGATTGAAAATAAAGCAAATGTTTTAAGAAGACTAAAAATAAAGCATATGTCTCTCATTGTATGCCAAAAGAGGTATGGCAAAATTCTTCTGGGACTTTTAACTTTTTAGACTAAAAATAACGCATTAGAAAAAAAAAAAAAACAGGAAGGGAAAAAAGATCTAAAAAGATTGAAAAGAAAGATTCTCTGCCACATCATAGTTACTGATAATGTTACATTTTGCATATTGTGGACGTAACAACGTCTCCACACAAGATCTTTTGTACTTCACCGTTTTCTCTTGCACAGGCATTCCTGAGTTTGGCCTATTTTCCCGTGTTGAACTAAATAAATTAATTTTGTTCGAACTTCATCATTTTTTCTTTCGGCACTTCTAAATTGACTCCAAGGTTCATAGTCCCATACCGTATTTACAAACATCTGTACTTACAAACACCGTATTTATAAAAACCTTGTAAAGTCATACTGTTACAGGGCTGTTCACTCGGGTAGTTTCAGTATTTTTGTAACGTAACTCTAATTTAACTTTTCTTTTTGGTTTCTGTACTCTTATGTAAATTTTGGTTAATGCTCGTTAAGTAGTTTCAAATCATAACGCTAAATATTCTCTCTCGGTGAATATAGTTTTGGCAACCTGACGATAGGTCAAAAGAGAAAGACGTGTGTAAAAAAGGGTGATAAGAATACTTTAAAATTGCATCAGAGAGAAAAACAGAGAGAGAGAGAGAGAGAGAGAGAGAGAGAGAGAGAGAGAGAGAGAGAGAGAGAGAGAGAGAGGACGAGAAAAAGAGAGAGAGAGAGAGGACGAGAAAAAGAGAGAGGTTGAAGAGAGGACTAGAGGAAGAGTGTGAGTGAGAGTGAGAGAGAGAAAGAGAAGTTGAGAGAGAGAGAGAGAGATGAGAGATTTTTTACGAGCTTGATTGAATCGCTTACGTTGAATGTTGTGCTTTTCTGATACTGAAGTCTCAAATTGTTGTCAAGCTAGAAAGACTTGAACAGTGTTCTGTTCAAGTCTCACCATCACATTACATTGATGCGATATTAACTACGAATTGGAGTTGTATTTGATATGTGCCAATTAAGGACCAAATAAACATGATTGGATATCGTATGTAGAATACTTTCCTTCAAAACTGGCCGTTAATGCTATTCAGTGTTTAGTTAGTTTTGAGTTATAGTGTAATATACACTTCCGGAGCACGACTTAAACTTTACGAAACATTTCAGTAAGAAGAATAAGATTTACAGTGAAATTATGTTAGAATTTTGGCTGTAGCTTAGCAAAGAACAATATCTACAATCCAGTTTACACTAAAACTTTACGCCCTGTCGCGTGGGTATGTCAAGCCTTCGCTTGTAAAGAAGTTAAACAGCCCATGGGGTTTCAACTTTAAGTGAAAACTCGCTCTTCTGCAGCGGTGCTATTTATTCAGTATTGTATATGGGGAAAGTCACGTATGATCTCTATCCTGATTTCTTTACTGTTCTTCATATTATTAACACATTGACCTGCATGCGCTTATTCTATCATTCTTCTTCATTGGTTACCTCACTGCTATGCTTTTCCTTTTCAAATTTAATTTCTGCTTCAATTTCCCATTTAAACATCGGCCATTCTCCCAACCCTTATTTTCCATCGTCTTCCCTTTCTTTTTCGGGGAACCGAAACTCTCTCTTCAAGAGCTAGATCAAGACTTTTCTTTTTTCTTTCGCTTCCTTCCCTCAGAAAAGCGCGAGATTTGTTATTCTAGTCCAGTTTGCGTGACTCTCTTGCGACCACCAGTTCAGGTCCACGTCATTTCCCCCTTCTCATACCCTTTCATTAGCAACTTAACTTACTTTGCACGTGTGTCTTCCTGTTACATGTGAACGATTGTTCGTTCCACAACCTCTTCAAAAAAATAGATGAATCCTAAGAGCTCCAAACAAATCTGCAAAACGATTTTCAGAGCATAAATATGAACTGAACCCTGTAAGCAGCAGATGCCGGGAGAACGACCAGTAATGGTGTTGAAGCAGGGCACGGAGTGGTCAACTCCTCTCAATCATTGATGGCTGCTGAAAACTAAGAAAGGGGGTCCATTCAATGTCTTTTCAGGAACTGATAAAAATGGAAATAATTTTAACTTATGACATAAAAGATGGTTATTAACGTTAACTTATGTAAAATATGGTTATTAATGTTAACTTATAAAAATATATTTATTAATGTTAACTTTCGCTGAAATTCATGAGCCCAGGTTTACAATACCTATAGTGCGCGATTTAGCTTAGTTTTATTTTTTTCTTTATACAATATTTAAATTAAAATTACACTACCCACACATCACATTACAAGCAATTACGCAAAAAGTCTCAAATGTACAGTGGCGTCGGTAGCAGCTCTGAGGAGGGTTGAGGGGGAGGGTCACAAAAATCTTGAGGTGGTTGACAGAAATTTTGCCAAAAAAAAAAATCGGTTCATGTAGATCCCGACCCTTATGATGTTATCCCCAGTAATAAATGAAAAAAAAATCCTGTACGTGTTATATGTAGTATTTATTCAACGCACGTAGTATTGAGAACCATGGATACGAATCTCCATGACCTTTAAGAAGTTATTATTTCTTCACAATGCTAGCTTACTTACGTCATTTTTTTAAATATTTGCTGTCATAATACTGTTTGTGGAACGGAAAGTAAAGATTTTGAACTATAATTACAAAATGGAGTCTTTCTACTACTCTCTCAGACATTCGCTCAAAATGACTACCTCCATTTCCCAAAAAAGCACAACACTAAATCTGACAAAAAATTTATTTTATTTAACGAAATTTCTGTGAATCCAAAACACTCGCATAAGTTTATCCAAGTGTTCTAAAAATCTTAGATGCTTGCATGTGTTCTAACCACTTAAATATTTTGGGGAAGGGACTAAACGGTGAGCTCAAATAAAAGTTGGGTGTGTGCAGAAGACCACCTGTAGCTTTAAGGGCCACCATGAGCAACTCAATGGGCTATAAGCAGTCGCCCGTCCCTAATGTAGGGCCACTGACTCCAGGGAAGGGAGAGAGCCAGGGCCGAAAGACAAACATAACATCCATGCCTCACCGTGATTCGAACCCGGATCCATCACGGACGAATGGTCACAAGCCAGCGCTTAGACCACTGCACCACCGGGGCGGCCCTGTAGCTTTGGCCCTGTAGCTTTGTGCCTCTTGTACCTTTTTTACTGCATAGATTCTAAAAATTTTCATAAAAATTCTAATACATTGAAAACTAAAGTTGATAAAAACTTTTTCCTTTATTTAATGATGTGTTTCTTCTTCTGTGACGGTCTGTCTAACCCCACTGTTATCCTTTTTCCTTCGTCGCCGCGGTGGCGCAGAAGTCTAAGCGCTGGCTTCTGACCATTCGTCTGAGATGGGTCCGGGTTCGAATCCCGGTGAGGCGTGGATGCTGCGTTTGTTTTTACGGCACTGGTACTCTCCCTTCCCTGGAACCAGTGGCCCTAAATTAGGGACGGGCGACTGCTTGTAGGCCATCGAGTTGCTCACGGAGCTCGTTAAACCCCAAAACAACAACATCCTGTTTTCCTTCTGTAAACGTTTGCCTAACTTTTCATTGGCTTTTCGCTTTTAGTAACGGTTTGTCCAAATTCTCTTAACCATCATTTACGTGCTGCCCTGGTGGTGCAAGATCTAAGCGCTGGCATTTGAGCAAGGCACGCGTTTTGATGACGCATGCGTAGCAGAGCCGAGACGGGCTGAGACCGAGCCCGAAAGCCGGAAGCAGAGCCCGGGCCTGAATCGGGCTCGAGTTTTTTCATATATAAATGTGATTTTATATGATTTAGCAAATGATACACTTTGTAGCTGGTAAAGGGTATTCTTCGGAAACTGGTCCTGGTTGGGGAGTGGGTATTCGAGATGGCTATTTATTCCGAGCATGGGTAGAAAATGCCATAGTCCGCGCATTAGTGTGTTTCTGCAGAGAAGAAAAAGTTTTTTCAAGAACTATAGATATTGGATAGATGATATCATGCCGACGATATTTTACCCCTTATCTCCACTCAGTAGCTCCGTGCTAATTCTGTTTAGCAATGTACATATTGCAGCGCATTATAGAGTGATAATATTAGCATTATTTGAGCAACATACAATTGCAGCACCGCCCGATCATTTTGGAAGTCCGGCTTCCCGAAACACTTGAGGTGGAAACGAACGGTCACAGAAAATCGTACAGTTACACTGTAAAAATAGATAGAGGTCGTTTCCCTACTCCCATTTGAGAAATGCATTGGTTAATTGCAGGAGGAGGAGAGAGTCAAAGTGCGGAAAAGGAGATGTTTTTATTAATGATTGAACAGGTTAGCCAGTCTTTAGGCTCTTTCGGGCCCGGGCTCTATCTTGCAATATAAAATTCGAGCTCGGGTGGGATCTCGGGCTCCGAAAATTGAGCCCGAACTCAGCTCTAATGTGTAGTACGTTTCTAGATAAATGATACTCGTTACAGAGTTAAATCATGTTAACCTTCTGAAATTCGTAAATTTATCCGTGACGACGATCGAACCGCGCGTCCTCGCTCCCGAGCCAGTTGTTTTAACAGACTAAACTACACTGATGGAGTACATCGCTGCAGAATTGTCGTCTTGACCCGTGCTTCACCTCTGTAGTACGTCACAACCTTTAAATTCTGTTTGCCGGTTAGTAGACGCTAGACGTTTTATGGCGCAAAAGCGAGGCTGATCACAAGATGTCAACAAGAAGACTAATCAGGGAACCTTAAAATTTAGCGTTCCTTCACTTTTTTGAAAATATGTTTTTTTTTTTTTTTTATTGGAGGTTTAACGACCACCGTGAGCAACTCAATGGGATATAAGCAGTCGCCCGTCCCTAATTAAGGGTCACTGGTTCCAGGGAAGGGAGAGAGCCAGTGCCGTAAGACAAACACAACATCCATGTCTGACCGGGATTCGAACCCGGACCCCTTACGGACGAATGATCAGAGGCCTGCGCCACCGGGGCGGCAAATATGTTTTCTCAAAAACTATTGTCTTGGCAGTGGCTTCTCCGCTGAAAATAACAAACATTGTTAACTTATTTTGTCAGAAAGGTAGATTTGCCTATAGCTGCAGGGGTGTACTGATAGTCCCCGCAACCCCCGCAGTGCGGAGGGTCCTCATGGTTAAAAGGGCCTCTAGCCCCAGCAGAAAGACTAATTTTTTTTTATTTTTTTTTTTTTTTTGCGGAAACTTCGTACGAAACTGGTTACAGAAATAACCAAGAATTAAGGCAGTTTTGAATGAAGTGTTAAAAAGAAAAGCGATTTTTGCTTTTTTTTTTTTTTTTTTCAGTAAATAAGTAAAATTTAAAAAACATTAATTTTCGGTGCTTTAGTTCATAAAAACTGAATGACAGGAAAGCAGCTATTCAAGACAGCTTGAAGCCTCTTTTCACAGTCCTTGTAATAGTTTTTATGCATGTGTGTTAACAAGAGAATGTGAAAGAAATGTCAGTTCAATGAGTAAAATTTCATAACAATGTGGATAAGGTGTCATATATTGCAGTGCTTTGCACATAACTACGCATCCTACAGAATTTAATAGAATAAAATGTGTTCTTCGCGGGACCGAAAAATCAGAGTCCCGTGTCATTTTATTATACACTGCTGGCCACCCAAAATGCAACACCAAGAAGGACACGAGAGAGAAAAGCCAGATTTACTGGACACATAACAACAGATACAAAGATGAAACGATTGAGCTTATAGGCCCGTGCGACTTGCGGAACACGCAGACATCAACAGTTCGTGTGGCCCCCATGGCTGGCAATAATGGCCGCTACACGCTGCGGCATCGGACGAAAGAGGCTTTGGATGTGGGCTTGGGGTATGTCGGTCCAGGCTGCTTCCACACGTTGCCACAGTTCATCAGGCGTAGCCGCGGGTGGTGCTTGACGGGCCACTCGATTGCCGATCAGCGACCAGACGTATCCGATGGGCGACTTATCGGGAGAACAGGCGGGCCACGGCAGCAGTGACACCTGGTAGGCCGTGAAGAATTGTTACACGATGCGTGCCACGTGCGGGCGCGCATTGTCCTGTTGAAACGTGGCCGCTGGCAGGTCCTGCAGGTAAGGGAGGACTACAGGCTCCAAAACGTCGGAGATGGTGAGGTGGCTGTTGAGTGTACCGGCGATGCGTACCAGAGGGGTGCGGGTGTCATATCCAATTGCGCCACAAACCATAACGCCAGGCGACGGACCGGCATGGCGATGCATAATGCAGGCGTCATACAGTCTCTCGCCGCGGTGCCGACACACGTGGATCCGACAATTGTGGTGCTGCAGGCAGAAGCGGGATTCGTCGGAGAAGACACTGACGTGCCATTCCGTAGTCCA
Source organism: Macrothele yani (assembly GCA_039090855.1). NCBI lineage: Eukaryota > Metazoa > Arthropoda > Arachnida > Araneae > Macrothelidae > Macrothele > Macrothele yani. The sequence goes on along the minus strand of CM076995.1, from coordinate 144,299,236 downwards.
GGTGCGGCGTTCAACGGCCCACTTCCGCCGCACTCACCGGTGGTGTAACGTCAATGGTAATCGGAGCAATGGTTGCCGTGCGACAAGTCCCCGCTCCTAGAGACGACGTCGAACGGTACGTCATGACACAGGTTGTTGCGCAACACACCCTAATTCCTGCGCTAACGTTCGTAATGTGGCGGTGCGAGCCGTCAATGCCAGCCGCACAACATTCCGGTCCTCTCGTTCGGTGGTGTGCCGCGGCTGCGGCAATCGCTCACGTCGGTCCGTCCGTCCCTCTTGCACCCACCGAATCCATACACGCCTAACTGTGGCTGTATGTCGTCCCAGACGGGCGCCGATGTCTCGGTACGATAAATCGCTGTCGCGATAAGCCACTATTCGTCCTCTGTCGAACTCCGAAACGTGCTGGAATGACTGCCGTATTCTGCGACGAGGCATCAGAAAGCTTCCCACGCACAGGTCCGGCAGCACAACATACTTCCACTACTTACAGCCCGCCTTCTGTGCACCCTTCTTATAGTGCTTCTCGGTGGCGTGCCGGGCGCAAATGATTTGCATATGCCCTGCAATGCTATTCGTTTGCATGACCTCTCGCGGGCGACGCATGCTGCGAGTTTCAGGCCAATCGGATGCTTTCTTCTTGGTGTTGCATTTTGGGTGGCCAGCAGTGTATAACAGAGTCAAAAGAATTTTTTTCTATTTGCAAAACATTGTGGCCCTATGTTAAGTGTGCATTTTTATATTCCAGAGTGTATTATTTAAGTATAGTTTTACATTTTTTGTGCTACAGTTCTTAATCTTTACTTAGTTATTTGCTTACCTATATGTTGTGATATTTCGTATAAATCGGAAGTCATTAGGCAATGTATAACGAAGTAACTTTCTCCGCCATTTTTGTCCACGACGGGGTTTGAACCCGGGTCCCCTCATTCCGGAATAAGTCGCTCTACCAATTGAGCTACGCGGACGTTCGTTATCGCTGCTATCTGCCTTTATGTCGTGTGCGTCCTGCTGGGCAGGCACGTCACAACTGTTACAAGACGTTGCATGTTTTGTGTGTGTAATCGTGAGGCATTTTAAAGAAAATAGCTTTGGTTCTTTAAAATAACAAATTTTGCATATGATTGAGTTTGACCTCAGTATTTTGTAGTAATTTCTATCGGTATAAAACCAAGGCAATCATTTTAATTACAACGTACACAATTGTGTTTCACGCAATAATGTGGAATAATTTTGATTTTAGGAAAAATACTAGTAGTGTTCCAAAGAATTTAATTTAATAAAACACCCGTAAAACCTAGTAAATAATATGGAAGTTAAAATTTTGAGTAATGGACACTAATGAATTTTCACGAGGGGGGGGGGGGGGGACTCGGATTTGACATCCAATGTACCTCGGATCCTCGGCAATTTACTTCTTCAAATAAAAGTAGGCCTACAATTCTCGCTTGGCTTACATGGAACGTTTTCTGGAAATTCGTTTGGAGCTCCCAATTCAGTTCTCAATATAGGCCCAGAAACGGCAGTCTTTATACCCCCCCCTTTGGACTTTTATGGCCAGTTAATCCAAACTCGTATGAACCGGCACGAAAATTCAGACAAACAAAAGAATTCCTTCCCCTCGTTACGCACCTTGGAAAACTGCCACATATAATTCGGAAAACTGCCCCACTGGAAAAATTGTCACACATTCAAAGTGTTCTTCGGAGGAACAGCAATTTGTGCCCGGCCCCAAAAAATGAAAAACATGTGGCAATTTTCCAAGTTGTTGAAAGATGTGTGGTGGGGTTGTCGGTAAATTGCCACACCGGAACACTGCCACACACCAGTGTTTCTGTATGGCAGTTTACAGAGAACCGTTTGTTCTGGGGGTATTTTTTACCGCTTTTCAGTTTTCAGGGATATTTTCTCCGGGGGTATTTTTACCGTTTACCGGCTACTTCAGGCTGGAATACGAACGTCTAATCTAAAACTGAGTTCCAAATCGTTAGAAAAATTGAATAAACTTATAAACGCGTAGAAAAATACAAAGTAATTTAAAATAAAATGAATGTACAAAGTAACTTTTCAACACGTTTATAAGTTTATTCAATTTTTCTAATGATTTGGAACTCAGTTTTAGATGAGACGTTCGCATTCCAGTCTGAAGAAGCCACTCGTGGTGGCGAAAGCTTGCACACTATTTAAGTGTCAGCGTCTTGTATACTACACCAATTAAACGGATCTTTCCTATCCTAGAGTCCAAAAATAGCACCATTGGAGAAGCGCATCACCCATGTCTCACCCAGGAACCTAAGTCCAATTCGATTAGCTAGAGGACCGTGCCTCTGACTACTTGGCCACTGGTGAGGCTGTGTGTGGAATTCCGTTACAGTAAACAGAATATTGCTCCTTACTAAAAAATCATTACTGGGGATTCAGCTTTGATTTGTACATTGCTGAGTGTTCGTAATGAAGTCTTTAAAAAAAGTGTTGGCTAAGATTTTTCGATTTTTCTCTCCTTCGTATCTTTGGTTACTGGCTGTGACCTCACTAGGCCATTCGCATGTACACCAGAACTGAGCACAATTAAATCCTCCCCTCCTCCCCTTGCAAGCTTAAAATATATGAAGATTAGTGCCCGTAGCTTCGAACCGAGCCCTTCCCTCTTGAAAAGGATAATCCAGCATTTATTTCACGGACGAGGAGTGGATGTTTACGACACGCAAGTATTTCATACGGAATTCAATGGAGATTTATGAACATGCCATTTTTTACGGCACTTTTAACTTTCTTCTTTCCATTTTTTTTACGGACATTTTTGTTTCTTTTTAGGGAGGCTGATCACAACCACTGCAGCCCCCACTTCCATCCCCCTGTATACAGAAATCCGCCCGGGAGATTTCCTTCATAATGTAACTCTGGCACACTGTTTTATTTCTTCTTAATTTGGAGTCTTCACATTCCTAGTGTCTTCCCAGTGAAGGCCGCAACCCGACATAAGGAACCTGATATCAGAGCGAGGTATCTGGAGATACAGCAGGACTCTTATCGTTGGTCTGCCATCAGTCCCATCAAGAAAATAAAAAGAATAAGAGAGAGAGAGAGAGAGAGAGAGAGAGAAGCAGGGGTTGTGAAGGGGATAAACGGAGAAAGAAGGATCGAGGGCCTGCCCCTTGTCTCTCTCTTCCTGGCTGGCGTTGGGCTCAACCCAGCTGACCTGTCAACCTGCCACCAAGAGGACAGGTTTTTCGAACTTTCCTCCCTCCCCTGTTCTGGCAACAAGCAAGAGATGGCGTGATTTCGAGGGGAGGGACAGAAAGGGGGATGGAAAGAGCAGGAGGAGGCGACGGGTGGAAAAGGAGGTACAGACACATTGTCATGATTAATGCATTAACTGGGCTCGGAGACGCACCTCATTTCCACCCTCCTAGGATCTGAATCCTTCATCCATCTACTGAAGTCCAGTCCTCCTCTAGCGGTGGTGGTTGTTTTGAGGCTGTCCCCCACCTGCTAAACTTGCTGCTGAAACTCAGTTATTCGGCATTCCACTGAGGCTGCAGGCCAACCCTCTCTCTCTCTCTCTCTCTCTCTCTTTCTCTCTTTTGCTAGTCCTCTACTATCCCTCTGAAACTCCTCGATGGCTCGGCAGAATATTAAAACTAAGTGTGCACTTTAGATACCGATCACTTCTTTCTCTCTCTTTCTCTCTTATACGCTTGCCCTCAGGAATGGATATTATCAGATGCGAATCGAAACCGGATTTGACTTTGTCTTCGTCAACTTCTCCGATTTTGGATTTATCCTCCTTTGATATCGTGATCTTCAGAAATACAGACTCCGTAAGTTGCACACTGAAGGAATGTGCACGAAGCATGCGGATAACAGAAACTGCTTTGTTTCTTCCTCTTACTTTCTTAGTTTTCTACACCAGAGCTTCAAATGCTGTAAAGTGAAAATAGCACATGGCTTTCTCAACGGGACATCCTCTTACGTACCATTCGCGTGCAAACGTCACTTCCGCGGTCTGACGAGTGCTTTTCACAGCTTGACAAAGGCTTTTTCTCGTAGATAAATTTGCTTGGCAAGGTTTTATCTTATCGCTCGCTTATGTGTCAGCCGGGACTCGAACCAAGAACCTCGGTGTCAGGTGGCCTAGTTACTCTAAAACTGGCCCATATTTTCCGCTTTAGTTGAAAGCAATTGCAGAACTCCCGCAGAGCAGTCACCCACTCCTAATCCCATCAGATCTACTTACATCATCGGTTTTAATTCTCGTACTAATGTGTGTAAGAGTCGAGCGCGACTCTACGGGTGTGCTGGGGGGGGGGGGGGTGCTTCAGCCCACCAAACTTTCCTTTGAGACCAGCCTTTAGCCCTACAAAAATATTTAAGCAGTTGGAACATATGGATATGGCAGGTGCACCCATCTCAGATTCTAGGTAACTTGGACAAACGTATGCGAATTTCACGAATTCACTGTCAACGAATAACAATTGGCAAATTTTGAGCGAAGCTATTGTAAAATCGGAAGGCGTCAAAACCTGACCATGGACGATGTCCAATCGCATGCCAAAAATCACGGTGACTGGATGTGTTATGACGTTGCTATGCCCAAACAACTAATTATCCCGAGTCTCGTATAGGGAGCGATTTTTTTCAATTCTTATTAACATTGGTCAGTTTTTTAATGGTCATTATTTTTATACGACACGACCAATCACCAGGACGCAACCCCCATGTCACTCACCATGTCCTTCCCTTTCTCTGTGGCAAGTGTCACCGCGATCGGCTGAAGATCTTTGGAGAAGATAGTTAACAAAGAACCCCTTCTCAAAACCCGGAAAACCCCCTAAAAATGCAAGTTTTTGGACGATTATTCCTCAATGACACGGAATTTCGGGAATCGGAAGGCGTCAAAACCTGACAATAGACGATGTCCGATCGCATGCAAAAAAACAGGGTGATCGGATGTGTCATCTCGTACCTATGTCCGAACAAGTAATTGTGTCGAGTCTCGTAAAGAGAGCTCCGCTCGACCTTCGGCCTCGCTTCGCTCAAATAAATTCTTTAATTCTGTTTTAAATTTAGTGTTTATAATTACAGAAAAGCAGGGAGTCCTCTGAACGAATTTCTAAGACAGCAGTAGAAACACACCGTTTTAGTGATTATTATATATATAGTTTAAGACGATGAGAGAAGGAGAGAGAGAGAGAGAGAGAGAGAGAGAGAGAGAAAGACAGACAGACAGACAAAGAGAGACAGAGATAGAGAGAGACAGACAGACAGCGAGAGAGAGAGAGAGAGAGAGAGAGAGAGAGAGAGCAGACAGACAGCGAGCGAGAGAGAGAGATGCGTTGTTAGGTTACAAACTAAAATTCATAAACAGCCTTATGAAAGCAAAAAAAGAAACGAAAACCTAACAAAAGAAAAAAAAGACTTAAGTAAGCTAAAACTGCATAGAAATAGAAATAGTAACTTCTCATACAGTTTCGCATCCATTGTTTCCATACTACGTACATTAAATTAATATCATGAGTGTTGTGTAAAATTCGCACGAACGGATTTTTTTACGGAAATTTCTGCAAACACTTTCATTTTTTTTATTAGAATTTTAACGACCACAGTGAGCAACTCAATGATCTATAAGCAGTCGCCCGTCCCTAATTTAGGGTCACTGGTTCCAAGGAAGGGAGAGAGCCAGTGCAGTATAAGACAAACACAAAATCCATGCCTCATCGGGATTCGAATGATCAGAGGCCATCGCTGACCACTGCGCCACCGGTGCTGTCCTTCAAAATGTGTGCCCCCCCTCCTATCATGCTTAGCCCCCCTAATAGCCCAACCAGTTCTGAGTGGCTAGCATCGTCACTGCTAAAAGTCTCGGTGATTGTGGCATTCCCATGGCTCAAAATATCTACAAGAAAAACATTTTTCTCTTTTTCATCCTACTTTTCTATTCGGGATCTTACTTTATACATACGGTATATACGCCGGTGAGCCATTACATTATGACTATCCCAGCCTAGAGAAATGAGTGCGTGTGGAGACCGAACAGTGGCGCTGGTGAAGCTCACAGAGCAGTACATATACAACACCAGGACCGGCTTTCGATTAGTAGAGTGTTCGTAGTCATAATTATTGTGAAGGCAGGGCGCCTCGGAACTACGATCCCGGAAACGGCGCGGCTTGTGGGTTGTTCACGTGCCACTGTAGTGAGTACGTATCAAAAGTGGTGCACAGATGGACAAACGACGAACCGTCGTCCAGTCGTGTGTCGACCGCAGCTCATTGATACCAGAGGGAAGCGGAGACCGTTGCGCATTCTGCACAGCGACCGCAGGGCCACAGTGCGACAAATCACCCGCAGCTACAACAGTGGTGATCAAGGTAATGTGTCACAGCACACAGTTCATCGCAGCCTTCTGCGCATGGGCCTGCGTAGCCGAAGACCCAGCCGGATCCCCATGCTCACTACACGTCATCGCCAACAACGCATGAAATGGGCCCAAGAGCATCGAGATTGGACCGTGGATGATTGGAAAAAAGTGGCCTGGTCTGACGAATCAAGATTCCTGGTGCATCACGTAGACGTCCGAGCGCGGATACGCCGATTACCAACGGAGGCTATGGCACCTGGATGCACATTTGGGAGGAAACAGGCCGGCGGCAGCGGTGCTATGCTATGGGCGGTGTTATGATGTGGGCGATGTTACGATGTGGGCGATGTTATGATGTGGGCGGTGTTTTCTTCGAACACTTTAGGCTCCATTACCCCAATAGCACAATCCCTGACAGCTGTCAGGTATCTGAACATCGTTGCGGACCAAGTTCACCTATTCATGGCAACTGTGTTCCCTGCTGGTGATGGCCATTACGAACAGGATAATGCGCCATGCCACACTGTCAGAATCGTCAAGATTTGGGTCGAGGAACATGCTGGTGACTTCCTGTTAAAGCCCTGGCCTCCAAATTCACCTGACATGAACCTAATCGAATATTTGTGGTTTGAGTTGAAACAGCGGGTTCGCGCTAAATCACCATCATCCCGAAATACACGAGAACTGGAGAACCTGCTGTAGACATTATGGTACCAGATACCGTAGGATACCTATCGCCACTCCATCGAATCGATGCCCCGCCGAGTAGCCGCTGTTTTGCGGGTTAAATGGAGTCCTACAGCCTGTAAGGTATAGGTGGTCATAATGTAATGGCTCATTGGTGTATATATACTGTATATGTGCTGATCTGTATTTTAACTCGATACTACTCATGTACTGAATATTCAAACAACATGAAACAATTCATTGACGAGCATGTTATCCGCCAGCGACCTTACGAAATATCAGAAAAGTAAAGGAAAAGTAAAGAAATGCCCTGCGATAACAGTTTTTCATTTTTCCTGTGCCCATCTGCAGCGGCGCACCCAGGATTACTTTATGGGGGTGGCTCAAAATATTAAAGATGCGAATTAGAAAAAAACACCGGAGAAAACATATCTGAAAATACTGGGAAGCGATAAAGATATCTCGGCCATACTAAGCGCGTTTCTAATGATTCGTAAAATATATATTTAAAAACAAATACAAATCTATATAAAAATAAGTAGCCAATAACAATGAACTGTGAGCAGTGAAATGAAACAAGACATGCGAGGACTGTCTTATTCTTTGTAATAGAAAATTTTATTCCAAACTTTATTTTTTTATTTTATTTACTAATATTTTTTTATTTATTATTATTTTTATATTATTTTATTTATTTATTATTATTTTATATTAATTTTTATTTTATTTATTTATTTTTATTTATTTATTATTATTTATTTATTATTACTTATTATTTTTATATTATTTTTTATTATTTATTTTCCGAACTTTATTTTTTTATTTTATTTATTTATTATTATTTTTTATATTTTTTTTTATTATTTATTTTCCAAACTTTATTTTTTATTTTATTTATTTATTATTATTTTTTATATTATTTTTCATTATTTTTTATATTATTTTTTATTATTTATTTTCCAAACTTTATTTTTTCATTTTATTTATTTATTACTATTTTTTATATTTTTTTATTATTTATTTTCCAAACTTTATTTTTTTTTATTTTTTTTTATTATTTTTATATTTTTTTTTATTATTATTTATTTTCCAAACTTTATTTTGTATTTTATTTATTTATTATTATTTTTTATATTATTTTTTTATCATTTATTTTCCAAACTTTATTTTTTTTTATTTATTTATTATATTTTTTTATTTATTTATTATATTTTTTTATATTTTTTTATTATTATTTATTTTCCAAACTTTATTTTTTCCCAGTCCAATAACTTACATGCCCCAGGCATCTCGGGCATGGTATATTTCAAGCCCTGCGTCAGTCCGTTCAGCTATTGAAGAACCATGGATATCATTGACATCAATGAGACACGTCACTCGTAGCTGTTCTTTAGTTGGACTGACTATAGGTCGAAGCCCGAGCAGGAATCGTGCAGCAATAAATTCTGAAGGTGTGGAAGCAAAAGGACGCGTATGTGAAAGACCATGTAGTATTCACGATAGTATTTCTCGAAGGTGATTAACAACGAAGAAACAGGGAACCTGCATGGACGACTACGCAGGAATTATGTACAAGCATTTCTTAAGACAGGACGGAACTCAAAGTTATACAGAACTTTTAGACAAGGAGATTTTAACTTTATGTACATTAATCACCCGTAACGATCTAACAAAGTACCTAATGTCTCCATACCAGAAATTTTATTTATGACACACTGAAATCATTTCAATATCATGATTCCACACATCAACAAACCTCATAAGAACATAAGCACAAAACTGGATGCATATGAATAAAAATGTCATTAGTGCGTTACTATGACTTTGATAAAAACAGAAACTCCGAATTTTTAACAAAGATAAGTTTTAACAGGAAAGAAAAGTTAATAATACCTCAAAAATAACGAATGGAAACGAATGTATCATGTCTTGAATTTTTATTATTTTCAACAATAGGCTTAGGGTTTTGTAAATCTCAGGGCATGCTTAAAAAAAAAAACACACACACACACACAGAAGGGCGTTTATGCCCTAATTTTCCTTAAAGTGAAAAAAAAATACATATAGTGTGTTGCTTTTACCCGCTTTTGAAATACTGAAATACTGTTGTTTTTTCATTCAATACACAATATAAACTTTTGAAATACTGTTTGTTTTTCATTCAATACACATGCTGTGGAGCACTACAGAGGTGAAGCACGTGTCACGACCACAAATCTGCAGTGATACATTCCGTCGGTATAGCTTAGTCGGTTAGAGCACCTCACTCCGGAGCGAGGAGGCGCGTGTGTTCCTCGACGCCTACAAATGCTTGTTTTCACAATTGCTTTTCCGTTTTCGGAATAGACATCTATGGTATCAGGCATACCTTATAGCACTCAAGTGTTAAAAAGCAAAACTGTCACATGTGGGCGGAAGAAATTTTGGCGCTTAAATAATGACATGTCATAGGTAAGACCATGATCACATAAAAGACGCATAATATCTCGTTCTTAAAAAGTTTTCAACAAGAAAATATTGCGCTAAATTCTTTCTTTTTCGCTTACATGTACACGCTCTCTCTCTCTCACACACACACAAGCTCACCATTCTCTCTGTCTTACTCCTCTTACCCTATTCCTCTCTTCAACATACACTGTAAAACAGTTCCTGTTGGGAAGGTAAGGTCAAGAACATGTCATAAGGGAAAGGAAAAGACTTGCATGAACAGCATTTCTTGTGCCTAAGCACATAAAATTCATCATGGTAAATTTTATGAGCCTCACACGAACAATCCCCTGCGGTCAGGCCAGCACACACATACATATCCACACACATACAACTTTGAAAAGAAGTTGGAATACTTAGCAAAAGATGACATAACGAAGAAATGGATACGGGAGTTAATCCACCGTGAGTAATAAAGTTGTCGTTGAAATCGTCAAGAACAAAAGACAAAAAATAACCCCAGCTATTCTGTACTTTAAATCATTTGTCAATTTTCTTTCAATTCACAGCTCCTGTAAAAAAATGAATTTTTCATTGTACATTATGTTTATATGCACTTTTGAATATCTTAGTTTAACAAAGTTCCTACGAACATTCTCAAGCCTTAGGCCAACTGTCTTCATTTCTTAGACAAAACGTCCGGCTTTTATAGGGACAGCACGGACCTTTTCAAAGTCAAAATGCCTGATCTTTTAAAGACGGTTAAATGCTTTCATTTTTATATTTCCTCACCCTTTTCATTTATCGACATTGCACTGATTTGGATATTTCAGATGTCACTATAATCTGTATTACTGTCAACTTTACACTAACTGCAATATTGCTGGTTATCTACTCAACCTTTCCTTTTGCTCACCTTACACCAATTATTCGCAGTAACACTGCAACCTGCATTGTTGTATACCGATTTTCATATATATATATATATATATTCCCAGTATTTCTGCAACCTTTACTGGTGTCAACCATGCACCGATTCTGATTTTTCCACACCTATGCAATTTTCAGCATTGTTAAATCTGCACTGAATTCAATATTCCTGGTATCTTAGCAACCTTCATTATTATAAACCGTGCACTTATATTGCTCACATTTACGCAACCTTCATTATTTTTAACCTTATACTGAATTCAGGATTCCTGGTACATCTACAACCATCATTGTAGTCAACAATGCTCTTACTTTGACAGTGTTGTTACCTATGCATCGCCGCGCTGGTATCCGAGTGGTCAGAAGCACTAGTTTCTGATCATTTTTCAGAGATGGCCCCGGGCTCAAGTCCCGGATGAGGCATGTCTTTTGTGCTTATCTGATGGCGTTGGCTCTGGCTCTTGTCTGGAACCAGTAGCCCTAAATTAGGGACGAGTGACTTCTTAAAGCCCTAAGATTTTCTCATGGTGATCGCCAAACCCAGAAACAAATCAGATCATATGTAGAGGACTTTAGTAAGGGAGTGTCTGACCCCAGGTCTTGAACAACCCTTAGAAATAGGGAAACTATGAGATTTGGGCTAGAGTGCCTGATAGGAAAGTGACACGGAAGTGAGGTAGAAAGGGGGAGGAAGACGCCCTTATTTATTACGGGGGGGGCAGATCCCGGGATCCGACGGCTTAACTTGCCCATCCGACGCACGGCGGATATTTAGTGGTTCGAGCGTTCGTACTTACTTGGGATCGAACCTGAGGTTCCTCCGTGGCAGTCACGACGTTGACCACTAGGCCATACGCGGCCCCCCAAACCTCGGAACAAAACAGTGACAACAAATCTATACAATCTTCATCATTTTTAGCCTTTGCCGACTTTGATATTACCCACATCTACGCAACTCTCAATGTTGGTAAAATTCCGCTGACTTCAGCATTCCTGGTACCTTTGTAACCTTCATCGTCATCAACAGAGAACGTGTTTTTTTCAGCAATACAGTCTAGTAAATGCTGACACCTAAGTGTGCATTGTAGCACGTTCTTCAACAGTGACATTTGAACATGTCACGATGTGTAACTTAGAGAACGTACTTTGAGTCTACTCACATCTATGCAACCTTCAGTAGTGTAAACCTTGCACTGAATTCATTTAGTACGTATTTCTGCTAATTCTACAGCCTTCAATGTCATCAATCATGCACTTTGACATTGCTCACATCTGTGCAACCTACATTATTATTGTTAACCTTGCACTGAATTCAGTATTTCAGGAACATCTGCAAGCTTCATTCTTGTCAAACTTGCGTGAATTTCATATGCTGATTATCTCCGCAGTTAAGCTTCACATAATTTTGATGTTAACAACGTCTCTGCATCTTTGAGTGCTGCTCTTCTTGCACCGATTTCAAAATTTCCTGTATCTTCTTCGATTTCATTACTGTTAACCTTGCAGTAACTTAAACAATCTTTGCATCTCTGTGACATTCACTATTTTTGAAGTTCTGCTGACTTTTAAATTCATGTTGGAATTGGATCTCACATTCGGGTTAGTCTTCAGTTTGCACAGACAGCCACTCCAGGGTATTTCGAATCGATAATGCAAACTCTTACTATACACGTAAAGTCAATTTTCGGGCATTTGAGGTATAATTTGTTGGCATATACATAAATGCCGTGCATTTTTACTATTTCCCATGTACGCGTCTTTCAGAAAACTTGCAAATTAAATTACCCTGGAACGGAAATCGAACCCGCGTCTCCCGATTTGAGATCGAGCACGCTGCCGTTACACAACCGAGGACAAAGAAGTTCTAAGCAGCTGAAGGTAAGCGGAAACAGTTCAGGAATCCGAACATTCCTAAGCTTCACCAGCTTAGTTTTAAATGCACTTGAAGGTAAGTGGATGTAGCTGAGGAAACTTAACATTCCTAAGCTTCACCAGATTACCTTCAGGTGCGCTTGAAGGAGCGGATGAAGCTTAGAAATCCATTCTCAAGCTACGCCATCTTAGCAGCAGATGCACTAAAGGTAAGTAGATGTAGCTTAGGAATCCTAACATTTCTAAGCTTCAGATGAACCTGAAGGTAAGGGAATGTAGCTTACGAATCAGAACATTCCTAAACTACATCTGTTCAGCTTTAGGTACCTAAAACGCCGTTGTCGTATGTGGGATAACAGTAGCATGCTCGAACGTAATTCGGAAGATGCGGGTTCGATTTCCGTTCCAGAGCTATGCAATTTTCAAGTTTTCTGAAGGATGCCTACACGGGAAACTGTGAAACTGTACATCTGTATGTATACAAATCATGCTATTTAAACCTTTAAGCGGCCAATGTGCCGGAACCAAATGGTGACCAACTTTCTGAGCTCTCCAAACAGAAATGTTCACATAGCGGCCAGGTTTTTCAAAAGCTACGGAAAAATAATTCCTTTCCCTGTTTCATTTTAGCAGTATCGACCATAAACCTGTCACAGGATATAACTCCTTGCTTCTAGTCCTTCATTCCCTGATCTATGACCATGGCCTAGGGCATGATAGGGAAGGAACACATGACCATGATCAAAGGCATGATGTCTCCCTGACAGGAACATCACGCCAATAGGTAGAAACAAGTGACAGAAACATCTTCTCTCTCTTCTTTCTTATGTTCGCGGACATTGTAGTAGCCATTCTAGCATGTAATTAGTCAGAAAGGATTAGTGTCAATCATATCCTCCTCCCTAAATGACTACTTTGAAACACCGAGCTAAGAGGAAAACAACGCTTTCTGACGCGCTGTTCACTCATTTCATCTGCGTTCGTCCCACTTCTAATCAAGCGAGTATATTCTTTCCAGGTGATTTCAGCCCATTTTGCTAACCCGAGTTAATTCTTTCCAGCCGGTTATAGGGTTAAGTATTTGCGAAGAATTAATCCTTCCGGGAATTTGCTCCCCGTGATTTCTATGATCCAAAAGGATTTTTGCTGCCCCGGTGACGCAGGGGTCTAAGCGCACCATTCGTCCGAGGTGGGTCCTGAGGCATGGATGTTGTGTTTTTTTTTACGGCACTGGTTCTCCCTTGCCTGGAACCAGCGATTCCAAATTTTTTTTTTTTTTTTTTTTTGATTGAAGTTTTAACGACCACCGTGAGCAACTCAATGAGCTATAAGCAGTCGTCCGTCCCTAATTTAGGGTCACTGGTTCCAGGGAAGGGAGAGAGCCAGTGCCGTAAGACGAACACAACATCCATGCCTCACTGGGATTCGAACCCGGACCCCGTTCGGACGAATGATCAGAGGCCATCGCTTAGACCACTGTGCCACCGGGGCGGCGATTCCAAATTACGGACGGGCGACTGCTTACAGCCCACACAGTTGCTCATGGTGGTCGTTAAATAACAATAAAAAACAAGTTAGTAAAATCTTGCAATGCATTGATTATGATACGCTTTCCAACATACCAGAAATGATTACTCAAGTTATGAGGATAATGGCTGTCGAATAAATCTCGGTCCTGTGCCCTGACCTTTGATCCCATTTCGATGATATTCAACAGAATTGGTTCGGTATACCTCCAGAACAACCTACTAAAGTTTTGTCGCAATAGAAGCATTTTTACGCAAGTTATGACGCATAAGGGTGGTAGAATGGATCCCGCTCCTATATGTCCTGATCTTTGACCCCATTTCGCCCATTTTCAATAGCGTTCCTCCCCAGGTGGTCCCCTACCACATACTAAAATTACACCGAAATCGAACGATTTTTACGCGAGTTATCGTGCGGACGGACAGACAAAGCTGGAGCACATACGCTTCTTCAACCTACAGTTGGAAAGCGTGAAAAAGGATTTTACAAAAACTTCTCTAGATTTAATAACAACCTCTCATCTTTCCAACACAAGAAAAAGAATATGATGAAGCATTTCTTTTAGTTTGTTCCTTCCCGTATTCTAGGATTTCTTAAGGATTTTTAGGAAGAGCAATACCATGATAAATGCACACTTATTTCAGGTTGTGGAGACACATTGCTCTAGAAAACATGAGAAGAGATGAAAAACTTAATTGTGTTAAACTCTATCAGATCCCAAATAATTTTTTAATGCCATTTGTAAGAAATCGAGATTTTTTGACAAACAAGGGAATTCTGTGATCCAGGATAATAAAAAAGAAACCTTTCAACACCTTCAAAAATTGAAAAAAGAATATCTGCTTGTAACAAGCTGATTAAGAAAGACCTACACATTTTGTTTTAAGTTTATTTGCTTTGCTTTTTTTTATCTATCTTTTTTTTATAAGAGATAATCTTATTATGCTAGATCGGAATTTTCAAGGCTTTTCGTTAAAGACACAAAATCTTTTTTGAGTCCTATGAAATACAAAATTAAATTCTTTTTTTTTTACTCTTCGCAAAATTTTGGAAACATTCAGCGCCGTGATCTAGAATTTTACAGAGCTAAATTTTAGGTAACGGCGCTTAATGTTTTCAAAATTTTCCGAAGCGTAAAAAGGAATTTAAATTTAGGATTATAGAATTCGCATTTTTTCTAAATAGAGGAAAGAAACGAGTTCACAAAAGGTTTAACAATAACGCTAAGGTGACCCAAGGTAAAATTTCAAAAGATCCAAATACAGATTCTCCCACCTCACGTAAAATGGCTGGCTTCCTTTTGGAAGTTTCCCCCCTTGTTTTGAAGCAGAAGATCACGCCCATGACTTTCACATTCTTCCCATCAGCCCATCACTTTATTTATTTATTTCCCGTGAACGCCCATTGTACCAAGATTTTTTTTTTTTTTTTTTTTTTTTTTTGAAATAACATTGTTTGTGCTTAGGTCGAATTAATTACGATGATGCAAGGGGAGACGATGAATTTTTGAAGAACATCCATGGTTCTGGTTGGGTGTGTTGTTTTGATTCTGTTTGGGAGAGAGGGAACGTTGGGGATAAGACGATCTGGTAGGAAGATTCATTACAGTAGTTCCTAATGAGAACTCAGCCGGACACTTAATTTGACCCACCACCAAGTTCCTTCTGATCAGTGAGTTGCGTTATTTTAGAACTAGCCAATCAATTCGTGGTCACCCCACAAGGCAATGGTGATGCCAATTTTCGCTTAATCACGAAATTTTGGCCAGCGTGCGAATTTCCATTAGTGCTGGGAACACCCTAGTCCGGCCCCCTCGATGCATCAAAATGGCCTTCCCACGAAAACAGCTGTCGAACAGAGAGAGAGAGAGAGAGAGAGAGAGAGAGAGAGAGAGATGAATCTGGATGTGATATGAAGTGAACAAACAAGTAGATGGAATTAAAAAAGGAGTTTCTTCCACAGGTCTGATTCTTGGTAGGAGAATGTGAACAACAACAACAACAAAAATCTTACCATTTTCGTTACAGAATGTTCACCACCGCGGGAAAGAAAGATAGGGGCAGTTCTATCACATAAGGTAATTACGACGTATTATTCCGTATGAAGTGACCGCACTTTTAAACCAGATATGATTATCAATCATTCATGTTTTATCTGAGGAGCTACCACGTGAATGCAAGGTAAGGGAAGTAGTTTATCCTCTCGAAAAGGGCTGGATTAAGGGATGGGCTATAGGGGCTATAGCCAGGAACGCAGCAAGCTTTTCTTACCTGGAAGGGCGAGCTTTGAAATTACGACCCTTTGAGTTCAAAAGTTCCTTACTCCCACTCAAACAGACAGTAAGCAGTTCTTATTTTCTCATACTGTCGTTATGGGAAAGCATTGTGATCGTTAAAAATTCTGACTTCCAGTTTTCGACGTAATTTTACTCAAAATTTAAAAATTAAATGAATACCCATGAACCAACGGTTTTAAATATCATGTGAAATGTAAAAGTTATGTGAAGACCGACAGCACAACATATGCAGAATGAAAACAAACCAGCACGAATGAGTATTAGATAGTGAACGTAACAATACGAAGATTATTTCGGAGCAGGGCTTGGAAAAATTCTCCGCTCAAGGTTAAATGCTCAGGGGAACTTTCGGCGCCACAGCTCAAATGAATGATTAGCTCTTCACCCCTAAGACGTATTCTGAAAGGTCATGCAGGTTAGGCATGTCAGAATATTGTTTTCCATACCTCCATTGACTTTTTCGGACAATTCCATATGAGGTGTTCCAGAACTCACAGTGTAAATTCTCTACGCTGGTTAGCCGCACGTAATAGTGTATGCGGCTAACTAAAGTGTTATGCAAAAAAAAAAAAAAAAAAGAAAGATATTAAAGTATATAACTTTGCTTTTGAGTTAAAAGGTTAGGTAAATTTGTTCTCGCTCTGTTCATTTCTAATTTTTACGCCCCTCAGAGTATGAAATGACGCCCCTGATATGACCATCCTGGGAGGGCAAACGCTCTCCCTGCCCTCCCGGTAGTTACGGCCCTGGGTATAGCCTAGAGGCTTCACCATTGCCATGGGCCTAGAAGGCAGGCAGCTACGCAAATGGCACACAGCATCTCTATCTATATGTACAGTACATACACTGTACAAGGAAGCTCTAAAGGAACAGAAAAGACACTCGCTGAGATTTTCACGTAATTCCTCAACGAAGGGAAGGGAAGATTCCTGATGACTGAAATACTACGTAAAATAGACCTTTAGAATCTCAGAAACTACCGACGCATCAGCCTTCTATCAGTTGTTTACAACATCTTCATTAAGGTACACCTGTAATTTGTAAATCGTGATTTTTGAAAACGCAAAAAATGGAGAAGAACGAATTAGTTCTCATAAAAACGATGCTGTTCACCATAAAAGTAGATCCGCCATTCTAGTGAATCAAAGCAGCAAACAGACAAGCACATGATAAACTTAAGCAATAATATAACATAAGAAAAAAACAAAACATATGCTAAACATGCACTACACACTAATGCATTTAATATATTTCTCAAGTTACTGAAAAATTTAGTGTTTTTTCATCATTTTCGACTTTAACCATCACGCAAATGAACCCCAAAAAAAGTTGGGAGCAAAAATGTGTGCGTAATTTGAATGCCAAAAGAGATGCACCAAGAAAATTGTGCAATGCTAATTCATTAAAATATCTAAAAATCTCATATGCCATCATCATCATCATGAATGAAATACGGGATTACACCATATAATACAAATTTTGAAGATGACAATCCGTTTTTTGGGTAAATGGATGGTAAGTCAGATAATATCCGAAAAATAGCAAAACTTGTATGCGAACGAAAGTTTAAAAAAAAAAAAAAAAAATCGTTAGCATACCCGGGCGCTATCTGGGAACGCGGGTCGATTCCCGCTCCAGGAGAACGAAATTTTCAAGTTTTCGGATATTATCTGACTTACCATCCTTGTCATATTTACACCAAAAAAAAAAAAAAAAACAAAAAAAAACGGATTGTCATCTTCAAAATCTCATATGCTTTTAATTCGTGTTCTCATAAGAAGAGAGGAAATACATTGTTGGTGTGAAAACCATGCAGATATTTATTAAGGGAATACAACGTGGTTTGTCACAAATATTTTTTTTAGAATATTTATGTGCCATTCATCCTGATTTAGCTAGGTCAATACACAGTGGAACCATGGTCGACTTGAAAAATAAATACATGCAGATATTTACTAATTTGAAGAATGCACAAAGTTTTAATTATCTTATAAATCCAATGCACAGAGTTAGAGTTTCGTATTTTAATGGACTTCATAATGATTTGTAGGTCACCAATCCATTGGGGCCCACTCTGGCCTTAATCCGGCCCTTCTCTCGACTTCAGATAAGCAAGACGTACAATGCCGTCGTACATCTTATCTTACCAAGGACTGAAACCCAGGACCAACAGTAAGAAGAAACAAGCCCGCGTGTTAGAATACCAAAAGATACCATTCTCATCATCATCGACCTTTATCAATCCCCGCTGATGAACGAAGGTCTCCTCAAGTCCCTTCCACAACTTTCTACTTTGAGCAACTCTCTCTGTGTCACTACAGAATGCTTTCGAATTTCATTCACCAATTTCCCACGTGGTTCGGTCTTCCAGTAATTCTTGGCATCCTTTGTCTTCATGTGACACTGATTAATTTCATTCATTAATGTGGCTCTCGCTTGATATCTGTTGCCCAAGGTAATTGTAGGTATCTGTTACTTCCATATTTCCCCCATGAATCAATAAATCTTCATTTCTTGTAAAAGCATTATACATCAATTTTGTTTTCTGAAAGACCATTTTAGATTCCACTTCTTTATTCTTGTCAGCAAGCTCTACCACATATGGTGGAGCAGCGGCACATACACTGAAGAGCTATTGAATTAGAGATACCTGTCTAGTAACGTGTAGCACCACCTTTCGCCCCGATGAAGGGCGGCGATTCGTCTCGGCATGGACTCGACAAGACACCGGAAGCGTTGGGAAGCCATACGGATCCACGACCCCTGAATAAGCTGCCACAGTTCACGAAGATTTGATGGATGAGGGTCAGAGCCTAGAACATCTCTCTCGATGGCATCCCAGATGTGCTCGATGAGATTGAGGTGAGGTGACCTAGCTGGCCAAAGAAACGAGGTCACGTCGGTGGAGTGTTCATCCAACCATTCGGATACAATTCGGAAGCGAAGGCACGGTGCATTGTCTTGTTGCAAGATGAGGTCCCCAGTGGGATGTTGAAGACGCACAAACGGGAGCAAATGGTCGTCCAGGATATTCCGGTAACGTTGACCTGTGAGGGACGATGTCACACGTACCCGGGGTCCCATTTCAGCCCACGTAAACAGTCTCCAGACGAGAATGCCACCCCCACCAGCTTGAAGAGTACCATGCTGGCAAGAAGGATCCATCGCTTCATGTGGTTTGCGCCGTACTCGTATCCTGCCATCCGCATGTACCAACGTGAATCTCGACTCATCAGTCCAGGCAACATTTTTTCACATGTCTAGGGTCCAGTGGCGATGTTCCCGCGCTCATGCTAACCTTTGCACCCTGTGATGTGCGGTCAGCAGCGGTACCCTCGTGGGACGATGCCTTCTGTACCCCATAGCGAGGAGATGGTTCTGGATGGTGTGGCTGCTTACACGTTTTTGTGCACCAGCGTTAAATTGCCTAGTGATTTCTTGCACTGTGGCTCGTCTATCCGCTGTTACAATGCGAGCTAGCCGACGATGACGCCGCTCATCCACACGCTGTTGTCCACGGCAGTTGGCTCTTACAGGGATGGTTTTACTGGATTCGATGTACTCACGGTGCACCCGTGACACAGTGGCTCGTGAAAATCCCAGTGCCTGCACGACTTCCGAGATGGAGTGACCCATTCGTCGGGCCCCGACAATTTGCCCACGATCAAATTCGCTTAGATCCTTCGTTTTACCCATACTGCGCCCGACTCTTACTG
This sequence comes from Macrothele yani, assembly GCA_039090855.1. Lineage (NCBI taxonomy): Eukaryota > Metazoa > Arthropoda > Arachnida > Araneae > Macrothelidae > Macrothele > Macrothele yani. Next base: position 144,279,419 of record CM076995.1, on the reverse strand, counting down.
ATTCCCGTCGCATCACTCCTTATATTGTCGGATCGCTGCATACGTCATGTCGTTTTCGTTTACAGGGCCGCCCACAGCTCCACATTTGCATAACGCCAGCTGTCTCTAATTCAATTGCTCTTCAGTGTAAGCCACACGTCACTACCGTCGTCGGGCCCCGACAATTTGCCCACGATCAAATTCGCTTAGATCCTTCGTTTTACCTATACTGCGCCCGACTCTTACTGATTCCCGTCGCATCACTCCTTATATTGTCGGATCGCTGCATACGTCATGTCGTTTACGTTTACAGGGCCGCCCACAGCTCCACATTTGCATAACGCCAGCTGTCTCTAATGCAATTGCTCTTCAGTGTAAGCCACACGTCACTACCGTGACTGTGAAGACCATTTGTAGTGATGTGTTTTCCACCGTTCTTGGATTGTGTGAAAACAGAACTTTGTCCGCGAAGGTCATCGAAGTCGTGTCCCCGTCACTCCGGAGTAAGTCGCTCTCCCAACTGAGCTACGCGGACAGAATATCTCGCTGCAGATTTGTCGTTTTGACACATGTTTTCACCTCTGTAGTACGTCACAACTATGAGAGACTGGAAAGCTGTACTTTGGAGTGATGAGTCATGCTTCTCACTCTTCCAATCTGATTGGCGTGTTTGGATTTGGAGACAGCTCGGCGAACGGTTTTCGTCGGACTATGTTCTATGAACTGTTAAGTTCGGCAGGGGCAAGGTCATGGTATGGAGTTGTTTTCGTCGGACTATGTTCTATTAACTGTTAAGTTCGGCAGGGGCAAGGTCATGGTATGGAGTTGTTTTCGTCGGACTATGTTCTATGAACTGTTAAGTTCGGCAGGGGCAAGGTCATGGTATGGAGTTGTTTTCGTCGGACTATGTTCTATTAACTGTTAAGTTCGGCAGGGGCAAGGTCATGGTATGGAGTTGTTTTTCGTGGATGGGACTCGGTCCGTTGGTTATTATAGCAAAAACCACGAACTCTGAAGTGTATCTCGACATTCTGGATAGTTCTTCCCAACCAACAATGCCGCAGTGTTATGGAAATGATTTGATTCTTCTAACACGATCGAGCTCTCTGCCACACTGCAAAGCGTGTGCAAGACTGGTTTCATGAAAACGAGGTGGAATTGTCAGACTGGACTTCTCAGAGTCCTGATCTTAATTCCATAAAGCACTTCTGGAATGAACTGGAGAGGCGGATATAAAATCAACCACAACGACCGTCTTCGCTCTCCACGCTGGTAGAAGCATTGCAGGATGAATGGCGGGCCACTCTTGTCGAGACCAACCGGAAATTGGTTGATGGTATGCCTCGACGTGTTGCCGCTGTCATACAAGCAAAGAGCAGACCATTGTGGTAGCCGAATTCTTTCGATTATACATATATACTATATTGACAAAAGTCACCGGACACCCCTTCAAAAGCAAAGGAACGGATCCGCGGCGTTCTTAAGATGCGCGGTACAGCTGCAAACGGTACTAAAATAAGCTTGCAGCTCACCACGATCATATCGCACTGTGAGGTTGAGTGAAAATGTCGCGGCGGGAGAGAACTGACTTTGAGGAAGGAAAGATTGTTGGGTGTTACATTATTGGGTTGTCCATAAGAGAAACCGAGAGGTGTTTAAACATACCCAAGTCAACTGTTTTGGATGTACTGAATAAATGGAAGACACATGGCGTGCCTGATGCAGCAACACGTACCGGCAGACCAAAGAAAATCAGTGATAAAGGACGTCGAAGCCTCAGGAGAATCGTTACAGCTAATCGACGGAGTACTGCAAAAGACCTCAGAACCTTAGTGTACAGGTGAGTAAAAATGCTAAAACCCCTGTATGTACACGTACCATTCGCAGATAACTTCATTACATGGGTTACCGTGGTCGTGCGTCTGCTCATAAGTCTTTCATCTCCACTCGGAATGCTACTCGTCGTTTAGCATGGTGTAAAGAACATTTATCGTGGACCGTAGATCAATGGAAACGGGTCCTATGGACTGATGAATCCAGATACACGACCCATCAGTCTGACGGCCATGTGTGGGTACGGCGGCAGCCGGGGGAACGCTATTTACCACAGTGTACTGTTCCTACGGTCAAGTTTGGAGCTGGCAGTGTACTCGTGTGGGGGTGTTTTTCGTGGTATGGTCCCCACCCATTGGTTATCGTGGACAAACCTGTACCAGTACGTCTACCTCGATATTCTGGACAATTATGCCCTACCAACTCTGTGGCAGTACTAAGAAACCGAGCTTTGTTGGTACCAGCAGTATAATGCACCTAGACATAAAAGCAAGGGCTGTTACGGCGTGGTTTGACAATAATTTCGTATCGTGTGTGGACTGGCCAGCACAGAGTCCTGAACTTAACCCCATAGAGCACCTATGGGATGAAATATTAAGCAACAGTTAGCGGCAGCATTATGCACTGAATGGAAGCACATACCTATCGCTGTGTTCCAAAACCTTGTCGAAAGCATGTCTCGAAGGGTCAGTACATGCATTAAGGCATGATCTACGGTCCACGGATGCCTAGCGGTGGAAGGCCACCATACTAGTGTATGTCAACAAATACTATGTTGTGTTTCTCTACTAGGTGCCCGGTGAATTTTGTCAATATAGTGTATAACGTACTCTTGGCCTTCAGAACAGCCCGAATTCGTCGTGGCATAGAATATATGAGATGCTGGAAACGTCGTGCAGGAATGTTGTACCATGCGTTGATGACTGAGATGAGCAGTAGTTGGACGGAGGCAGTCTCACAGCAAACAGACTGTTCCACCTCATCCGAGACATGCTCGATGGGTTTAAATCCGGGGACTGTGAAAGCCACTAATGCAAGGAAAGCGCTTCGGCATATTCCTGGAGCTATTGCGTGATGATACGTGCCTTGTGAGAGGGTGCATTATTTTTCTGGACGTGTTCATCTGCTTGCGGAAAAAACGTAGTCTTGAAAAGATGTATTTAGTCGGCAACGATGTAGAGATACACCGTGGTGTTCGGATGTCCTTTGATGGATATCAGGGGTCCTAATGTATGCCAGTGAAACATTTCCCGCACCAGCACACCACCCTGTACTAAACTTAATGGATCATATATCTTGCCATCTGACCTGCAGTGGAGGTGCCCATTCATGTTGCGCGGCCTCAACAACGGCACTCCACACGGTCGTTGGCTGTTTTATCCCATTCACAACATTGTCCGATGCCCGGTGCGCTCGGAGATAAGGGTACGTTTATGCTGCAGCCTCGCTGCTAGCATATCGCCAAGCTGTGCACATGGATGCCTGGCGATAATGAAACAAAACCATAAATCTTTACAGGCTCATTTATCGTGGAGCAGCGATGCTATCTGCGCTGCTCGCAGCGATCATAGTCACAGCGATGATGTCAAACTGGTTTGTTTTTCGAGCCTCGACCATCGCCAGGCATCCTCAAACTTACGCTGTGATTGATTCCTTCAAGGCCACTCTTCCCGTCCATTGAACCACTTTCCCAACGAGTGTGAAACTACCCAGTCATCTCTCTCGTACCTTTAAAAACCGTGTTGCGTTTTTATAGAAGCAAGTTTTATTTGTGGAGTTTTCCTGTGATTTGAACTGTGATTTGAATTTTTATTTCTTTTTGAACTTCTGCTTGGATTGATCAAGAGTTTTTCCAGCATAATTATTCATCATGTGTCTCAGTAAGGGATAGGCTTCATCACCTATGAACACAAAGGGGGCTTGGATGTCAGTACTTAGTAGGAAGTTATCTTCAGGAATGTTAAGCACACCCTTTTTCATTTTGTCATACAAGGCAGACTTTCTAAAAGTGCCCCCATCACTTTGTTTTCCATAAGCTCCGACCTCAATGAAAATAAAGTTACAGTATGCATCACTGACGGCATGCAGAACTATTGAAAAGTAGCTTTTATAATTAAAGAACACGAAGCCTGACCATTGAGGGCGAAATATTCGGATGTGCTTTCCATCGATAGAACCTAGACAGTTAGGGAATCCCCATTTCTTGTAAAACATATCAGCGATTTCTTTGAATTCTTCTTTAGTTAGTGGTTTCACATGAAGTGGTTGTAAAACTTGCCATAACACTGGTAAAGTCTATTTGACAATAAGCGATGATTCCTATAATAATAAATGCTCCATAACGAGCATCGCAGCTACATGCAAGTAGCGAGGTGCCTGAGCGAGCATCCATGTGCCAGCAGCGAGGCTGCAGCACAAACGTACACTAACCCTCGGCACACCAGTGTTGAATTGTGCTATCATTTGCCGGGTTGTGGCTCGACTTTCCGTTTGCACGATTCTCATCAGTCTCCTGTGACTCCTCTGATCCACCAGCTGTTTTGTTTTCATCCACAACATCGACGATTGATGGAAGTTTTTGACGGAAAACGTCTTACCTCGCGGTTCCGGTATAGGGGATAAACTATGTGAAAGTCGATGTTACGATTTTGTGTATACCAGACAAATCTTAATAACTTTAAAACTAGAACGCATATCGAAATAAATAATACACGGTTTAAAAGAGCAAGGATAAAAGAATGTCACGCGACATTAGTCTTGAGCGCGTGACGTCACACGCCGCCACAAGATGGATGCCAAGTTCGAGTAGAAAATTACCGGTTCGTCGCGCGGCAAAATTAGTATAGCTCGGGAACGCGTACGCGTAGGACGTTGCGTGAGGTGTCGTTTAACAGAGCTCGACGAGTACTATAAAACAAAACACTCATATTGACAATAGTGAAAGAACTTGAAAAAATATACAGTGACAAAGTGTTGAACTTGGACAAATTTTCGTTAAAATTTCAAAAATGTTGAAATATCTTCAAAACAAGAAGGTAAATGCCTATCGTAATCCCTTACAAAGTGAAAGAAGAATAAATGAGGAATCCAAAAAGGCCCCTATGACAGCAGCAGAACTAATGCGGAGAATGAGGCAGCGTCGACAAGTTGAGACGAGTACCAGTTGCGCAGACGCCGCAACGCCTAACGCCAGTTCACAGGCAATGGATGTTGACAGTGAAATAGAACCGATGGAATGCGACGAAATACAAGCAGACGAGACGTTTGAGAATCGAGATTTAGCGTTTATAACCCATTGGTGTCTGGCGACGAAGCACTTTGAAAAGTCGTTCTATGGTAACAAGTTGGGTTTTGTTTGTGAAGTTTGTGGTCGCACTTGGTTCCAAAATTATTTAAAACGGCGCAATGCAGCTATGTTGCAATTCTTACAACAGGAATTCACGAATGAAGACGCTCAATCTCAAGAATCAAGAGCCAGAAAACGTGAAAATGAAAACGAATCAAGAATCAGAAAACGTGCAGAGCTCGTGTCGCTAGACCCGCTCCACGACGGCCAATACCCAAGTATTTTGGATTCACTTGTCTACAGGATATTCATGTCGGCGAAGTCGTACTAGTGGAAGTTGAGATACCCAACCGATTCAAATTCGTTCTAGTGTCAGTCTATATTCATACACAGACACCACTCAACTACATCGAGACGCTTCTCTTTCAACTAATGCTTTACCACACAGAGCATATCAGAACAATAATTAGCGATTGGCCCTGCGATCCCAACATACCGCTTCTGCTTACTGAGACGTCGAACGATCGTCTAAAACAGTTTCTTAACGGCAAGTTCAGATTGGTGTTCGCCACGGATCCAACCGACTTCAGAACTTTTGCCAGTCACGAACGTTTACGACTAGGCCATCCGCTGCCCTAGTTTATATACGAGTGAGGAGTTATATACTGAGTGGCCACTTTATTATGACCACCTGACAGTTTCAAGCAAATGGGCTATGGCTGCACGCTGTCGCCGCCAGAGGGCAAGGCTATTATAAAAAGGGAAAGCTTAGTGCTTGCGACAGTAGTAGAAGTGCTTTTTGGGTGACGAGATGGGTAAAAAATGCGATTTGACGGACTTTCAACGTGGGATGATTGTAGGAGCTCGGAGCCATGGAGCGAGTATCACCGAAACCGCCGCATTCGTGAAATGTTCCAGAGCAGCTGTTGTTAAAGTGTTTAAAGACTGGACTGTCAGCCAAAAAACTGGGTCTCTACGTGCAACGTGTGGGCGTCATCGACTAGTTACTGCTCGGGCAGAACGGAGAGTGTCCAGACTGGTAACAGACAACAGAAGGGCAACAGTGCAGCAAATTACAGACCATCTTAATCAAGGATCCTCTCAAATGATCTCTGCAAGCACTGTTCGCCGTACATGCATTGGATGGGATATGGCAGCCAAAGACCTGTTCGAACACCTTTGCTGTCTGCAGTTAACAAGAGAAAACGTCTCTAGTTCGCACAGGAGCACAAGGATTGGAAAGTCGTTAATTGGAAACAAATTATGTGCTCCGATGAATCACGTGTTCAGTTGCACCATGCCGATGGCCGAGTGAGAATTTGGCGGAAACAGCACAAAAGCGTGGACCCCAAATGCATTGTTATAACCCTTCAAGCTGGTGGAAACAAGGTTATGGTTTGGGGAATGTTTTCCTAGCATGCTTTGGGCCCTTTAATTCGTGTTGATCAACGTCTGACTGGCACATCATATCTAAACATCGTTGCGGACCAAGTGCATCCTGTCATGTGGATGGTTTATCCCAATGGCGATGGCTACTTTCAACAAGATAATGCGTTCTGCCATAGTACTCGTATTGTACAGGATTGGTTTCAGGAACATGCCGGTGAGTTTACTTTGCTTAGGTGGCCTCCCACAATCTCCAGATCGCAACCCCATTGAGAGTTTGTGGGATGAAGTTCAACGAGCCATCAGAGATCTGGATCCACAACCCTGCAATATCACACTCCTGGAAAGTGCTATTCATCAAGCATGGTCTCAGATTCTACAAACCACCTATCAACATCTCGTGGAGTCCATGCCACGAAGAATCGACGCAGTATTAAAGGCAAAAGGTGACCCAACGAAGTACTGAGGGGTGGTCATAATAAAGTGGCCACTCGGTGTATATATATATATATATATATATATATATATATATACAGAGAGAGAGAGAGAGGGGGAGAGATACAGACAGACGGACCGAGAGATAGACAGACCGAGAGATAGACAGACCGAGATGGAGACAGATAGAGAGGGGGGACAGAGAGGATTCCGGTTAATTGGGCCACCGGATAATCGGGACAACTGTTTATTTGGGACGATACTTGAACATCCCAAATTAGTTAGGGCTTTGGGATTTGGGATACAGCTTCGCATAATTGGGCGAAAGTGCCGATGTGCCTAAATTAACCGGAATCGAATATATATATATAGAAAGTTTTCTAGAGAACGAAATTCCTTCTTCTTTCATCAAAAGAACTTTAAGAAAAATTATTCTGAATAATAGAGTAAGGTTGGCAGATCTGCTTTAATTTTATACACAGTTAATAATATGATTCTGACCAATCAAAGCCGTAAGGAAGTTGGCTAGAGGATGCCTATTAACTACCTAAAGGAACCTTAGTGCTATGGATATGAAGGTCCTATTAAAACAAAAAATTAAATAATATAAACAAAATCACAAAAAAAGCTTAAAAATCCGTTTATGAAAGAAAATAAAAACAAATAAAAAAGAAAACTAGTTATTCATCACTAGGATAGCTATACTAAAAATAGTAAAACCAACATTAAAATTAATAAGATTCTGATTAATCTATAGAAGCTCACTAAGGTGATTTAATACATGCAAAGATTATTAAATAAACTGCTCGTGTATTTTATAATATTTCTCATGTATTCTGGAGAGTTAATTCTGCTCTTTCTGATCATACAGATCCACAGTCTTATGTTTATATATTTTTTTTTTTTTCTCTGGTTAAAATCTCCGCGCGTTGTTTTCTTGCTGTATGAGGAGGCCATCAGCCCAACCCTCACTGCCCCCCAGCGTCTAGGGAGTGGCAGAAGAGGTCAGCCATGTTCTTCTCTTGTGAGGAGAAAAGTTTTTGTAACACAAGAGGTAAGCTCTCTTCCTTGTTTTTGGGTTCTAGGTTTTATAAGTTCAATGTTTGTACTTCATGTACCTTTTCTCTGTCGTTTTTTAGCTTTTCAACTTTTAGGCATTGATTTGTCTGTTAACATTTTTGCGGGTTTTAACTCTTTCTATTCTTTGTAACTTTGAGCGTCTTTTGGGGTACCTAGGAACAGAAGATGGCTTAGCTTGTTCCTTTTCTATGCGCTGTCTATGCGCTGTTTTTTCAAAGTAGTTAAGTTCTTAATAACTAATTAATTATGCACTTAAAGCACTGCTGAAATACTTTGTACATATTGCAACTAACTGTTTAAGGTATATAACTTTCACAAAGTTTTCTTTAGTTAATTATTATCTTTAACTTATTCTCGTTTTTGTGTTGTCATAAGTTGTAGAGTAGGGGGTTTTAGACTCAAGTTTTCTTTCAAAAATCTGTTCGTTATAAATTAACATTTCCTTTTTTAATTGCAATGTAAAATTTGGATTTCTTTTGCATTGTTTTTCAGGTTTAAATTCTCTCTCAAACGAACTTGGAATTTCGTTATGGCTGAAAATCATTTCTAATTATTATGTCACTCTCACAGCTTGAGTTCTCTTTAATCTTCTTCTCTCTGTTTAATAGTAACAGATGAAGAGTATGGGTCGGGCCAGGAAGGTTAATGGATGCAAGCGAAATTGTTAACTAGTGCTAGGTCATGCAACTCTAAGAAGGACATGACTTATATATATATTTTTTAAACTATTTTAGGTGGGAATGTTACTTGCATCTATGGCCTTGCAGAAACCCTTTTCCAACTAGGTCTTTGTGGAAGTGAGAAAATGCAGAGTTTTTGCTGGTCCTTGATAAAGCCAAGGCTCAGTATTCTCGACACCTTCTACATTCAGTTGTTTTATTTTATTTTTTACCTTTTTTCCTTTTGATCACACAGGTAGATACATAACCTTTTCTATGTTGTACTAGGTGTGAGTCAAAATTATATATGTATTTTTTTGCTTAGGTATCTTCTTTATAGAATATATATATATATATATATATATATAAATTATGCGCATATATACAGAAGAAGTGGATATTTCTGAAGTTAACAGAAAAGTAACCAAAGCTCTTATGGAAACAGCAACAAAATTAGCTGGGTCTAAGAAAAAGTTGCATGTGAACAACATTTTGGTTTATCAGGAAAAACCAAAATGTTGTTGCAAAAAAGAAGAGAGATGAGGACAACTAAAGAAGATGTGACTTCCAAAGTGGAATATATAGAGCTATGCAAGACAGTACGAAAAAGTATCACTGAAGACGTATGGAAATTCAACTGTGAACTAGTGAGGAAAGCAATTGAAAACAACCAAAGCCTAAAGACAGCAAAGGGATATTCAGTAAGGGAAGAAAACAAATTATGGCACTGAGAAAAGAAGATGGTTCTGTAACAAGAAATAGAGGCGAAATTTTGACAACAGTGAAAGATTTCTACTCCAAATTATATGAAAGGGATGATGCATGTACTCCATACATCATGAAAGGTACCAGTACCAGAGTTCTTCCACTCCTCCCAGCAGAAGTTGCACATGCAATCAAGAACATGAAGCGGGGAAAAGCTCCAGGAGAAAATGGAATTACTGTAGACATCATACAAGAGGCAAGTGGAGAAATTGAAACAGTACTCGCCCAAATTTTCACTCGATGCCTTAATGAAGGGAAGATTCCTGAGGATTAGAACAACACTACAATAATCCCGCTACATAAAAAAGGTGACATTGGGGATCTCAGGAACTACAGACCTATCAGCCTCCTATCAGTGGTTTATAAAATCTTCACTAAAGTTCTTTCACACCGCTTAAAGGTAACACTGGACATGGCTCAACCGAGAAAACAAGCTGGATTCAGGAGTGGCTACAGCACAATAGATCATATCCACGTACTGAGAGAACTAATTGAAAGAGCGAGGGAATATGAACTTCCATTGTGCATGGCTTTTATCGATTATGAAAAGGCCTTTGATTCGGTGAAACCATCAGCAGTTACAATGGCTTTGAAATCCTGCGGTATTGAAGATGCATACATTAATATTATTAATAACATCTATGAAAATGCAAGTGCAAAGATTCGTCTGTTTGAGAATACGGCACACATAAAAGATGGAAAGGGAGTGAGACAAAGTGACACTATCTCCGAAGCTCTTTAATGCCACATTGGAAAATGTTTCAATCACTGAACTGGGAAAACAAAGGGATAAAGATTAATGGAGATTATCTAACTCACCTTCGTTTTGCTGATGACGTAGTCATTTTTGCAACTATATGATCCAGGAACTTGCTGACAAGAGCAAAGAAGTGGGATTAAAAATGAACTTTCAGAAGACAAAAGTGATGTTCAATGCTTTTACAAGAAATGAAGATGTATTGATTGATGGAGAAAAGCTGGAGATTACAGATACGTACGTTTATCTTGGACAGCAGATATCAAGTGGGGGTCCCATTGATGAAGAAATTAATCGGCCTACAAAACTTGCCTGGAGAGCTTTTGGAAGAAACAGCATAATTTTCAAGAGCAATATGCCATTATGTCTTAAAAGAAAAGTGTTTGATCAATGCATCCTTCCAGTGCTTACGTATGGTGCAGAGACGTGGACCTTAACTAAAAGAGACATACAAAGGCTGCAGACAACTCAAAAAAGCATGGAGAGGTACATGCTTGGTGTAACCAGGAGAGATAAGAAAGGAAGCTCGTGGAACCGAAAAATGACAAGAGTGGAAGACATCATGATCAGAGTTAAATCCCTGAAATGGCAATGGGCTGGACATACTGCCAGGAGGACAGACCATCGATGGACAGCCAAAATTTTAGATTGGATTCCAAGGGACAGGAAAAGACCCAGAAGAAGACCACATGGGAGATGGGTGGATGAAATTCGAAAGTATGCGGGAGTAACATGGAGGAGACTGGCACAAGATAGACCGTTGTGGAAGAAACTTGGGGAGACCTTCATCCAGCAGTGGATTGATAATGGTTTACAATGATGATGATGATATGGCGGCCAACGCAGAGCTGAGTCTTTGAATCTACTGGCTACTTCGGTGGCCAGCTAGTTAGACTCGCAGGCTTCTGTTTTACAGTCCGAGCTGGGTCCGTGTTCGAGTCCCAAATGAAGCGTGGTGGTGTGAATAACTCACCGGTAATGTCCCTTTCTTGGAACCAATGGCTTTAAACCTGAGAAGTGACTTCTTACAGCGTTAGATGATCGCTTTTTGAACATTTAAATCAATTCAGTCTGCATAATGTAACAAACTGATTGGTCGTTCAATTCCTAATTTACGTTTGCTTGCGTTAGGAAACGGAAGAGGAAGAACCAGAAAGCTAATAAGGGCACTTGATTCCCAAGAAAGGTCTTCATTTTAACCGCTCAGTCTCCGGACGACCGTCCGAGAGCTGTGTTTTCAGAAAATTCTTAGCTGCAGTCGGCAAGCAAACCTAGAGTATCTCAAACAAGGCGAAGTGTCTCATTACATTTGACTGACTGGTTTCCATTTTCTCTTCACTTGACTGATTGCTTCCCATTTTCTATGCAATTTCTCCTGAAGTTTGAGAACGAGTAAATAAATTAGTTCCCGCAGTTGGTCGTCATTGACCTTTGTGGAACACCCGGAGCCCGGTTCGTTGACCAGTGACAAATTTCTCTGAACAGAATTTAACTCTCGGGACAACATGAGAAAGCATCAACGGTATCCTTGGCGTATATATCATGGAATAAGTAGAAGTGTATATTCTTCTTAGTTCTCTCATACCTAGTTTATTTTACATGTGTCCCCTTCGGTGATAATCGAAGATTGATTAGTCTTTTCGATTGCAGGTCATGAACCGCCTCTTATTTTAAGTTTCCAGTCAAGTTAAATCCACTGTTTAACATTTTTGTCATTGGAATGGGTTCTATCAATTGCTTCGCTACTGAAGTTCACATGACGCAAATGTGAACACGCAAATAATTTCTTATATTCTGCCGGTAGACTGACTCTGAATGCGAAGCTTTCGGTTGCTGTTTAAGATTAATTTCTTTCAATTTTTTTCCCTTTTTTTTTCTTTTTTTTTTTCATATGGGCATTTATCATAACAACATATGTCTCACCTGAAAGCCATCTTCATCGCATTACAAAATGAAATAATCATACTTTGGAAATTAATTGAGTTTTAATTACCTCTTGAAAAGTTTCACTAAGCGTGTTGAAAAACACAGAGTTAGCACAACTACTTTGGATAAGCATACGAATCAAAAGCAAATGAAAGCATAACTCGGACGAATCGTGTGCCCATAGAATTTCACAAACCGTCCTAGACTCCAAGGGAGCCTAAAAGTGTACTACTGTGGAAGATACGGTAGTCAGCACACAGCGCCTCCTTGAAATGCAAGAATGTTATCGATCCACGCCACTCTTCACTCCTGTCCTTGCTGTCAAGCATTATTTCTGCAGTCTGCACCGATTTCCCCGTTTACAGCTTTATTGTTTTACCGAAGATCATTGCATCGTCCTTTCCTTTCCCCTTCTCTCCCCTACGGCTGCTTAGAAGCATCCTCTTCGCATTTCGCCGATTGTCAACTTATTGGTATTGCGAATGTTGGGAGAAGTCTTCTATCTCTTCCACTCCGTCCCTTCCGCTCTCCAAGTTACTTACGTTTGCCACCTGGACAGTCAGCGGCTGAAACTGGGTTACTGTTGACGGAGTAACCTCTTGTATAAGTCTGTCATTTCGAAAATTTGTTTCAAAGAGCAATTTTGCCTGATAAACCACTAAGCAAACACAAATGGATTCTGAGAAATAATTCTGTTGCTTTCGCTCTAAATGCTAGGAACTACTTTTCGTAGCGGAGGTAGCTGTTCCGTACTTTCCAAAATAGCACACTCTTAGGTTGACTTAGAGTATAGTTATGTCTGAGTTCGAGTCCCCGATGAGGCATGGATGGTAGTTTGTCTTAGGCCCGTTTCACACAACCGGGTTTACCCCGCAGAAGCCATAAATTATAATTATCAGCTGTTCCTTTATGGTTGAATATGAAGAAAGTAGCTCCGTACACAACGGCCCGAGCGATCCTTCTTCGAGAAACCACAGAAATATTGTCAAGGCATGACGAATGCAACTCTGAAACATCAACTGAGCTTCCCGATGCCTGGCGTGCTCTACTTAATTCTCACCCACGCGCATCTGCTCAGCGCGTGCCCATCACATACTACCTGTATCATTGTTTTACACATTACTCTGTGCATTTAAATGGAATTCTTTGTTTATATTTTATAGCATTCGCCTGAGGAAGCCAACCGTGTTTGGTGAAAGCTTGCGTTTAGTTACGTTTGTATCTGCATTACGCCTATTAAACGGATTTGTCTGATTATTTAGTCATTTAGTCAAGGTATATCTCTACCCGATCTCTTTAATTGGAGTTTATTTAAATTATTCAGCTGTCCAACCGCTTCTTTTGAAGCCAGCTACAGTGTTATACAGAGACTTACAGACGAGCGGAATCGGTAGAAACTCCGATCCGGCAGCCGCTGAGCTTCCACGGGGTTCGCTACAAACCGGCCGACTGCGATACCGTCCAATTTTGGAGAAACACAGATGTAAGGCAAGACGTTCACACAATCGGGGAACGAATTTCCCGCTACAGCAATAAAACAATCACTCTTGTCAGAGGGGAGAGGCCGAAGACGATGCTGCCATGCGGGGTCGATTGTCAATCGCTTTGGGCTTGTGTGTTTTGTTAGTTTTCAACAGAAACACTCTGATTTTTTAGTATAGTTTGCGCTATAACCTCTGTCGATCATGTCTGCTATTAATGTTGATATTTTATTATTTAATTTGGAACTGGAAAAGCGCCCACAAGTTTGGGATACATCGTCGGAAGATTACAGGGATAGAAACATCAAAAAAAAAAAAAAAAAAAAAAATGCTTGGAATGATATCTGCAGAATCCTGTACAACGAGTTCGACAATTTCACTGAAAATGAAAGGAACATCATCGGTAAGCGAATACCGAATGTACTTGTCTTTGTGCAGAGATATTTCACAACAATAATATATGAGTATGGCTTTCCCTGTCCCTATCAGAAGGGGAGGGGGGCTTTGGGGCTAAAGTCCTGGTCGTCTACCTCGGTGTGGGCCTCCACACTGTATTGAAAGAAAAAAATATATACCTTGCACTTGCACTTAACATTCACTCCGATCATTTATTTATCAACAGGGAAAATTATTCTAGGTCAGGTATAATGCATAAACTCACAATGTTTGGAAATCTTGTTCGTTCATGGAAATAGCAGCGTTTTCTGCATTTTTTAATTTCAAGTTTAGTATAACTGTTTTCTCATAGTTCGCGCATAATCACCATATTTCGAGTGTAGGTATGATGCCAGCAATTTGCTACAAATATTGCAATGGTTTACAGTGCTGCAGAAGTTAATTGTCACATTTTGCCGTTTTTTGTATAGGAGTGAATGACTTCAAAATGTGGTAACTATGCAAAACAGTATTTTAAGCAAAAAGCAGTGCCGAAAATAAAATGTAGAAACGTACGATAGTAAATAAATGTAGAAACGCCAATGGTATACTGACTGTCGGAACTTCAGAGTTATGGGAGTTGTCTTTCAAGAAAGAAGTCAAATTTCACAAACAGATTAATTGTGTGCGTTAAACAAAAAAAATGTCTGAATGCTTCCAGAATAAAATAACGAAAAACCTATGGCCATGCTGTGTCTTTAACAGTTAAACAAACTAAGAGAATGAAGTAAATAATTAAAAAAAAAACATCCTCATCCTGAACAACAAATTTAATCATTTTATGTGTGAATTAAGATTTCTTTCGAAATCCGTTGTTACATGTTACATGGAAAAATAACAGCCCGCATCAAAAAAATTCACACCTGATAAATAATTTACACCAATAATTGCCTGAAATTTAAAGTTTCAGATATAAGGACAGTTAATTATTTCGAAATGATCACAGCCCTGCACCTGATAAACATTCTTTGTTGCTTACTGAAAGTTTGTGTATAACACGTTTTTCCTCCAGTTGTTGTTACGACGACTTACCTGTAACTATACCTCGCCCTTGGATCCTACTGTTGAACCAGCTAAATGCTGCACATGGTGAATCTCCAGATACGTAAGCCCATTTACATATAATTATTTGTAACATGCAACTCTCAGTTTGGCAACACCAGTTATATTATTCCATGATTGTATATAAATGCCGGTAACCATCCTTTCGCGCAATTGGCCCCGATGATGAGGCTACAGTAGTTTCGAAAGTGCTCGCCTATGTAGTTGATTTTATCTCGACCTTTTTAACTTGTAAATAAATATCCATTTTTAAATGCAAGTTTTTCAATTTTTCAATCGTGCATTCGACAGCTTTGGATCTCTGATCACTCAAAAGGGTGTCTGGATATTTTAAATCATATCTATATACATACAGGGTGTTTCAAAACTAATGGAACAAACTTTAAGTGGTGATAGAACACACCGAAACAAACACTTTTCGTCATAGAATGCATGGTCGTAAGTTATGCGGTTAGGCGCTGGAGGGAGCTTTCCGTTTCCCCACACACGCCGTCTTTCGCAACACCAAGACAGGAATGCACAACAAATCAGCTTTATTGCAGACAAAATAAAAAACAAAACGTGATATCACAAAATTACATTAAATTTGCAAACAATAAGTAAATACTGAAATTAATTACATTTACAAAATCTGCTCAAAAGGGCTACAGCCACTCCTGATACACGCTTAACATCGTCGACGTAAAGATGCCCATATATTGTGAAAAATACCAGGCATTTCCCCGGACAGCTGCAGCAGCGACTGAAAGTCTGGCGACTAGTTCCTCATTGGAATCAATTGGAGTGTCGTACTTTACGGTCTTAAGATGTCCCCATAAAAAGAAAGCACGATCACCAGATCTGTCCAGAGGGGACCAAGTGATGGGTCCACCTCGGTCAATCCATTGGCCTGGAAATGTGGCGTTCAAGTAATCACGCCCCTGAGTGCTGAAATGAGCTGGCGCTCCATCATGCTGGAACCACATTTTACGGCGGACAGCTGCTGGTACATGCTGGATCAATTCAGGCAAGACTTGTTGAAGGAAAATAAGATACGCCCTCCCATTCAGACGTTTCGGTAAAAGATATGGGTCTTTGCGTTGCGAAAGACGGCGTGTGTGGGGAAACGGAAAGCGCCCTCCAGCGCCTAACCGAGTAACTTGCGACCGTGCATTCTATGACGAAAAGTTCTTGTTTCTATGTGCTCTATCACCCATTAAAGTTTGTTCCATTAGTTTTGGAACACACTGTATATAAATCAAAGTGGGAAAATGCGAGTGTTTCCGTCCGCGAATTGTTCGACCACTTTTAAATGACCTAGAGACCTGAAAATTGGTATGCTGATAGGTCTTATGATCCGGATACTCAGAAAGGTCCGGAAACCAAAAAAAAAAAAAAAAAAAAAAAAAAAAAAAACAAGATGGCGGCTTGGGAAAAACATTGTCAGTTTGGAATTTTCGCGAATTGTTTGACCACTTCTAAATGACCTAGAGATCTGAAAATTGACATGCTGCCTTAAGGTCCGAATACCTAGAAAAGTCCGAAACCCAAAAGAAAAAAAAATCAAAATGGCGGCTTTGGAATAAATATCTGCTTGAATTTTTCTACCACTTCTACACCTAGAAGTGTTTTAAAATAAAAAAATTCTAAAGGGCGGCTTAGTTTTACTGTTAAAATTGCTGATAGGTTTAAAGATAATTATGATAGAAACATTGACATGCTGTGAAAATTCCATGAAATTTTAATTTAAAATTAGTGGGCGCCAAAGCCTGCTCCGTTTTACGTCAAATTGTACGCCTTAACGTCACCACCCTGTTTTAAGTAGTAAAGCAGTTAAGTATCTTAAATTACTTTTCTTTCCATTAATTACTTTTTCCTTTCTTTTACTTTCTGTTCAAAAATTATTTTATAGATTCACCGTTCGGAGGACGGGCATGACTGCTAGTATAGTAAAGTATATGTGAAACAGGAACCAATTTCTGCCGTACATTCTTACATAAACGGCTTAAATAAGATTCCAGATTGTTCTTTTTGTCAGTACATGGTCAAAAATTGGTTACTTAGAAATAAGCAAAATGTACTCGTTTTTGAGTACATTCTGGGCTTATAATAGCTCGTAATACTTGTGTCTCATTTTTGAGTACATACGGGGAATCAATTGTGAGCATATCTGGTATTTCTAATTTGAAATATATGTACTCATTTTTGAGTGCATGTATTTCAAATATATATGTACTAACCCCCCCCCCCCCATATATATATGTGTGTGTGCTCTAACTTCATCCAGTTTCCGTGCCCTTTCAGGCAGGGCACAGAAACTGAAGAAAGTTAGAGCGAATCTAGCGATTCTGACAGGATAGTTTGTAAGTGATAGAGAGCACACTAGATGGCGCCCCCGTACAAGCGTGCGATTTTTCCCGTAGAAGGCAGGGAGAAATTAGGGGGGGGGGGGTTAGGAATGAACACCTTTATATGCAACCGGGAGATTCCTACCCGGGGGCCGTCACTTAACGTCCGATTCACGGCGGATATTCAACGATTGTTAGAAATTCACACTACCACGGAGAGCCCTCAAGTTCAACCTTATCAGGGTAGGTTTCAACCTGGGGTCCCTCCATTAGTAGTCTGAATCTCTAAACACTAAGCCATCCGCGACTCGATTTCAAATTTGGAATACGTGTACTCCACACATACTCATTTATTCATAGAATCAACTGGAAGTACATTATTCGATGGCAAATCTGGAATAATAGATATACTGGTTGTCACATGCTGGGCGAATGGACAGCACAATATCATGATAAATATAGTGATGAAGCGACAATATACACTGCCGGAAAGTGAAAAAAGAACACCAAGAAGGAATTGGCGGACGATCATGAAATTTACATATGTTAATGGGGTCGAGTTTACGTAGGTGTGATGTTAATTTTGGGACCAACCGGTGAGCGCTTACGCCACAGCACGGCATAATATGCAAATTATCGTCGTTGGTATTTAAGGAGTACGGCGAAGTGAATGTTATCAGTCGTCGGCGTACGGACACGTGCGAAGACCCTAAAGAAGCTGCAATGCCTGGACCTGGAAGCCGTGTACGATTTCAGCAGTTATCGGACTTTGAGCGAGGTCATCTAGTCGGACTCCGCGAGGCCGGCTGGTCGTATCGTCGTATTGCGGAGCGAATTGGACGGGAAGTATCGGTGGTGGTACGATGGTGGCGTAGATGGTCCGAGGAACATTCCCACACAAGAAGACGTGGAACCGGGAGTCACAGACGGACTGATGAGCGGACCGATCGACGCATACGAAGAGCGGCGTTGTCAAGCAGAACATCCATTGCGACGCAAATCCGAGCTGCCGTTGCACCTGAGGTGACTGTGCGAACAATCCGCAACCGTCTACTGGATGCAGGACTACGTGCACGTGTGCCTCTGGCATGTGTACCTCTGATTCCAGCCCACCGTCAGGAACGGCTGCAGTGGTGTCGCCAACGTCTGCACTGGAGAACGCGATGGCGATCTGTCGTGTTCAGCGATGAAAGCAGATTCTGCTTGAGAGCCTCCGATGGCCGTATGCGTGTTCGCAGACGCACAGGGGAGCGTCTCCACCCTTCTTGTATCCGCCAGCGACACACAGGGCCTACACCTGGTCTCCCGGTGTGGGGAGCGATTAGCTATCACTCCCGTACACAACTAGTGTTTGTACCGGGTACGTTAAACAGCACCTCCTACATCAACATCATTCAGCCCGTTGTTGTGCCATTTGTAAGGTCGGTCCATCGTGGTGTTTTCCAGCAAGATAACGCACGCCCACACACTGCACGTGCAACGCAACATGCACTTCAGGGTGTGAGACAACATCCATGGCCTGCACGTTCACCGGATTTGTCCCCCATTGAGCACGTGTGAGATTTTATGGGACAATGACTTATCCGGTCTCCACGGCCAGTCACGACCATCTCCAATTTACGCGTCCAGATTGAGGATGCTTGGAACTGAATACCCCAAACTTACATCCAACATCTGTACGACAGACTCCATGCCAGAATTGCACAGTGTGACGCAGTTCATGGCGGTTCAACCTCGTACTAACCATGTTGCATGGAAATGTTATTTTTCAGTTTACCAGCAAATACAGCTGTATTTTGCCATAATGTTTTGATCACGTTATCCTCTTTATTCCGTTATTATGCTGTATAAATTTCGTTGGTATCAGACGTCTCCTTCTTGGTGTTCTTTTTCACTTTCCACCAGTGTATTATTTATGAGATTGACACAAATATAAGTTAATGTAAAAACGTACACAAAGATACTTTATGCATGATTAAATTACTTGTGATCAGTGATTTTGTTGTACTAATTATTTATGTGTGTCACATTACACATTTATTAAACAATTTCTCTTGAAATCTATAATATCTAAAATGAAGTAATATGAGATTATACTTATATTTATTGACGCAGTTATTTGTAAGTAGGTATGGTTGCTTATATTTGAGCATGTCATCTACTCGTTTACGATACGATTGTACTTTTAAAAAAACGAGTACGTTCAGGTTCTCATTTTTAAGTAGATTTTTTTAAGCAATGTAAATCCTTAACTTTTGTCAGTAAATTCTTAAGATTTCAGATTGTTCTTTTTGTCAGTAAATCCTTAATTTCACGCTTCGGGTATATCACTGATGTTAGACTCACAAAAGTTGTTTGACAAATTTTAAGTCTAATACTGTAAAACCAGTACTCTTCTTAACCCCTCCTATATACAAATTTGCAAAAAAAGCTTATTTTGGATTTGCACTGTTGCAAGTCGATTTGTTAAATTTCGTTCAGAACTGTTAGCATTCTTACATACTAGAAATAAATTCCAGATTTTAATGCTCTAATCAAAAACCGTTATGGTTTGTTGCTATTGAGAGCCAGAACAATTAGTTAGTATGTTGAAATGAATGGTTTTAGTCCGCAAGAATTATAATTAAATAAAGGGTTTTAAAACCAAAAAAAAAAAAAAAAATCTCTTCATTACTGTATTAAAGGAAATAAAAGCTCTCTTTCAATTTCACAGTTTCACACTGAAAACCATGTACATCTCACTCACCTTGCTTTAAAAGGGGTAGGAAAAAGAACAAAGACAGAATGTTCGCTTAAATATCTCAGACGCTGTAAGAAAATTTGTATTTATGTGCACAGCTTTAGAATCGTTGATAATGTGAATGACCAGTTAAAAGCCTATCAGTATGATACCCTCACATGACGTCAACTCTGTAGGCGTGGCAATTTTATTTATCGGCTACACATGTCTGAATGTATGTTCGACATCTCGAAGATATGAAAAAAAGAAAAAAAAAAAAAAAAAAGAACGAATGTTGCTTGGATATTATTAAGAATTCCTTGATCCTTTTGTAGTTAGGGCTCTTCGTGATCAATCAGTTTGATTTCAATGATCAATTAGCAATAAAAAATCTAGCAAGCTAAAAATTAATGCGATCAATTAATCAAAAGTCAGCAGTTCTCACAGGATGAAAAGAAACACTGTTTCAAATGTTACTGCGAAAATGTTTTGAAAAGACTGATTGCGACATTCTTTAAAAACTTAAAATCGTTTCTCCGATGTTTTCAATGAATAAATACTTTTTTTAAGAAACCTAACAAAAATCCTAACACTTTGTATCTAATGATATACCAGTATGAATGATTCAAATATTTTTTTGTTCTTTGAAATTTCATCATTAAAGTCAAATGTAAAAGTTTGTGCCTTTTCGAAACACTTTTCCTTTCTTTGCTTACTTTAATGTTCATTGATTGATGTTTGACTCACAAGTGTGAATACATTGTCTTTTTGAAAAGCAGGGTTTGTCATTTTTAACACGTTTTCCTCGTTCATCTGTGCTTAGAAACAGATGCAAAAGAAAAAAAATGGGCCAAAGCGTTAATTCTCGAATTGCAAATTATTCAACCCCAGTAAATTCTTTGAAAGGAAGATTTTGATATAAATGGTAAATTCAAGATTTCCATAACATTTAATAACCCCTTTTCATCCTAATCATAAGAAAAAATCACGCAAAAATATTTATAACCATCTTTTAATTTTGCAACTTTCTGAGCTCACAATCACACCTGGCAGATTTTTAAAAAAATTACCAAACTATTTGTATGCTGAAATCGCTCTTACATTCGGGAATAGTTTTCCCTGGAATTAATTAAATTGTTTTGAAAAATTCGGACAGAAGTAAGACTGCAATACGAAATTTGCATAATTACTATACTTGAGGCAGACATTTCAACATATGCGCTTCAAATCTCATAATATTTCCCGAATTTCGGCGACCTTGGTCGGATTCGTAAAATAGGTGGAGCATTTTTTTTATTAGATATTTTTAATTGCTGCGGTGAAGACCTGAAATATCTTGTAATAGATAGGGGGGGGGGGTATAACGACCACCGTGAGTAACTAAAGCAGTCGCCTGTCCCTAATTAAGGCCACTCCTTCCAGTAAAGGAAGAGAGCCAGTGTCGTACGACAAACACAACATCCATGCCTCACTGGGACTCGAACCCGAACCCATCTTGGACAACACGATCACAAGGATAGTACACTTACGGACAATAAAATTTCGACCCTAGAAGAAAACATGCTACAACCGCGAAACTTTGCAAATAGCTAGAGTGCGTGCTGGTATGCAAATGATCCACGTTTGGTGCGAGTGCGCGTGACCGCACACCCTATGGTGGCACTGCAAATGCGAACCGGCGGCCTTATAAACAGGCGTGTAGTCGATGCCCCAAGAAAGCGAAAAGCACCGGTCGACACAAGCAAGAGTACAGAGTGATAAGAATGCCGGGTAGACGCCAGAGACGTCGATTTACGCAACTTATGAACTTTAAGAGAAGCCTGATGATAGGGCTAAAAACCTCAGGGTTGTCGACGCGCCGTATAGCCCGCCATGTGGATCGTTCTGAGCATACCGTCTGACTGTATTGGGAGCAGTGGACACGTGACGGCACTGCCACACGGCGGAGCGGCTCCGGACGGACCAGGAGGACCACCGGTAGAGAGGATCGACGGATCGCACTCCATCCACAACATTTCTGCAAGTGATTTAACTTGAAAACCGACACACCTGGATGAACAAGTGCTTCTACACAACTAATACCAGTTGGCGAACTGCACACAATACTTTTTGTTATGGGTTAATATATGTCTTCTCAACACCAGTTCAAATAATTGTTGCCAATCAGCACACCTAAAGGATTAGTGAAATGTGCCTTCACAAATGACACACTTGGGTTTACTGAGCCTTCACTTCGACAACTAGCGAGTCTTAGCAAACAACGCGCTTGCTCAAACTACTGAGACTTCAGAATCGGAACGCTTGGACAACTAGTGAGCCAACAAAAAAGCAACAACAACAACAAGAAAAAAAAAGCGTGTTTGTTCAAACCACCGAGTCTTCAGAATCGGAACACCTGGATTACTAGGGAGTCTTAGGACAAGGTTAAGAAGTGTGGCGCGTGTTAACCATCACAAGCAGTAAATGCGTGTAAACTTTTCCCTTCAAAATCACGTGGCAATGAAGTTCACCGACATGATCCGTTTAAGAGAGAGCACTCTTTGCATTTATGTGCTTCGACCTCATCTCTGAATGCCATTGTTTCCAAAGAACGGAACAAAACGACGTACTATTGAAGAGGTGTACGTTGGCGCACATGATTTTTGCACCTCATTCCACTGTGTTCACTCGAAGTCAGTACAGACTTTCATGCGCTTGATGAGCTCCTGTTTGATCGATACTGCGCAGTTGAGAAATGGTCTATGAAGAGTCACTATACTGGAACACATAGCTGTGTACCACGCAATGAACACTAAATACAAAGGTGAATCGAAAAGTAAACGTCGTTTCATTAAATTTACCAAAAATAAAGTAAAAGTTACATAACTTTTTCAGTGTAATCCTCCTGCAGTTCCATATATTTTTTTGTAAAGGTCCACAAGTTCCTTGATCTCATCGGAGAAGAAGGTTTTCGGCTGTCTGTGGAAGCCACATATGCCCCGCTCCTTTCACCTTTTCATCAGTACCAAACAGTCGACTGCGTAATACTTCTTTAAGTGGACTAAAGGGATAAAAAATCGCCTGCTGAGAGTACCGGGCTGTAAGTTGGACGTAGAAGAGCCTCAACTTGAGGATTTGAATCGTCACTCTGGCTGCAGCCGCTGTAAGGGGCGAATATTGTAGTGCAGACGAACAGTTTTCGATAACGATGCTCGTCTTTTGTTGTGAATTGCAAGCTTCATCTTGTATTTAAACATTGCTGAATACTATGCTGCACGGCTAACTGTTTCTCCGCGTTCCTCATAATGTTCAAAAATAGGCCATTTGATATCCCAAAACAACGTTAGCAAAGTTTTTTTTGGCAAAGGGAACAGCTTTGAACTTTGTTGTTGTGTTTTATGACATCATTGTTTGATAAATTGTATATATATTTTTTTTTATTTTTTTTTTTACTATTTTAAATCGTTGCTGGCGCTCTTGGGCCCGTTGAGGCCCTTGCGACAATATACATAAATCAACCAACAGGTTTGAATTTCTTTTCTGCTGGGGATATGGCGGGTGTTTCTACTCCATACCTAATTGCTTTCAAAGTCGAAATGGTGCATCCACAGTCTTGCTCCCAGTGAAAATACTTTCCAGTAAACCTGGATCATTTTCATAACGCTGCAAAAACTTGGTGGAAATCCCCATAAGCTGTTGTTTATATCGATCAGTCAGTTGTTTTGGGACCCACCTGGCTCACACTTTCTAGTATTCTAAGTCGTCAAGCACCATTGCAATGGCAGCACCATAACTTATTTCAAAGAATTGTCATCCCAAATAATTCGGATTTCTAGAGAAGGGCAATTGTCGTTTCTTGCTTCCCCACCTCAATTCGAGCAAAACACTTTACAGGTCCACGCTCACGCGTGCGTCTGTCTGCGAATTAGACTCAAAAATTTAAACAACGGTAAATGGATATTTTTTTCTAGTGAACTACAACGCTACTATCAGACGCTGGTATACGGAACAGCTCTGCCAACGGAGGGTTCTCTAAATTTTAAAAGTAACTGAATTTCTATAGGTTTATTCTGTATGCCATAAATTGTCTGTCTTTCACGTTTGATTTTGTAATTATTATTTGAATTTTTTTCTGCCTCCCCCTCTCTAGAGCTCTTTCTTTCCCCCTTTCTCCCCCCTCTCTAATCGTTCAAGAACACAGCGGACTCTGTGTTGCACGATTAGAGAGAGAGAGGACCCTCTCGCTCTGTATCTGACCCTCTCTCTAATCGTGCAAGAACACAACAGACCTTTTGCTTCGTCCAGCAGTGGATTGGATAATGTTGACAATGATAATGCAATTTTTCATCATCATTGTCAACCATTATCAATCCACTGCTGGATGAAGGTCTCCCCAAGTTTCTTTCACAACGGTCTATCTTGGGCCAGTCTGCCAGTCTCCTCCATGTCACTCCCGCTTGTTTTCGAATTTAATCAGTATAAAAGAATTTAAATGATAGCAAAAGGGAGATATCTTGGAAGAAGATAATTACATTTAAAACTTTGTCAACACTACGAGGGACATCAGAATACACTGAAAGAAGATTAAACTATTGTTTCATTGATGTCCAGTTTTGTTCCATAAAATGGATTTACCCTCTCTTTATCATCGAAAAGGACAGTTATTTGCTGTTGATAGTGGGAGGAAATCCATAAATTTTAATATCCTGTGAATACTTGGTAGAATTCCTGCTCACAGTCAACAAGAGCTATTCGTGCAAGAACACAGAGTCCGCTGTGTTCTTGCACGATTAGAGGGGGGGGGGGGAGGAAGGCAGAAGAAACACACATAAAAGTGTAATGATCAGTGGAAAAGATGTCGAACAACCTCTAACATAATGTATATTTAATTTCAGTTGTAATAACTGCAGCTAACCAATCTAATTAATCTTACAAACTGAAGGAGAAAAATAATCCATAAATTGTATGTGCAAGGCATGATCGAAAAGTTTCTGTTCAGAGTCGGTGAGCTCAGATAGGTTACAGATATTTAGAAGTATTTGTCGTAGGCGTTAAGACAATTGTCCCATTGACGAACAAGGTTGAAGTGCCGTTGTGATAGAAGTCTGCTGTCAGCTGGGTACAAAAATCCAATACATCTTGCTTCACGTCATCATCCGACTGGAATCTACATCATTTCAGTGTCTCTTTTCAGCGGATCGAAAAAGTGGAATCTGCGATTTCAACTTTTTCGACTCGCTGAATCCAGAGATCTGGACTGTAGGAAGAGTGCTCCAGGGTCCAATTTTTCGTCACTTATTCCACTTTTTCGATCCCAGAAATCTGGACTGTAAGAAGGGTGCACCAGGATCTGCCATTTAAGGGCTTGCAATTTATCCTTTACGACGTTGGCAACACGAAGGCGCGCTTTGTCGTGCAGTAAGATTATCCTTTTACTGAATTCGCCAGGACGTTTATTCTTAATGGCACGACGCAAACGCTCAAGTGTCTCGCAATTCCGTGATACCATTGATACTGACACCTGGCTCCTTGAACTTTCCCGGCAATGGGCCTCGGTGGTCGAAGAACACTGTGGTCATCACTTTTCCAGTAGATGCTTGCCCCTTGAATTTCTTCGGACGGGGAGAGGACGGATGCCGCCATTGCATGATCGCAGACTTGGATTTTGGTTTGACGTGAAAGCACCAGGTTTCGTCGCCGACCACAATGCGCTCCAAGAATCCATTGCCCTCCACGTTGAAACGCAGCAAGAGACTGCCATATGATGTGTTTCCTGATCTTATTTAGGGCTCGCGGGATCCATTGACAGCACACTTTAGGTACCCTAGACACTATTTGATGCTTTGAACACATCCGTAACTCGTGTTGAAGTCACTGGCCACTTGACGAATGGTTACTCCCCGATTATTGAGAATAGCAGATTTTACATTCCTGATGTTATTGGGCGTGTTTGATGTGGATAGACGCCCAGAACGCTACAAATCATGTATCGTACCACTACCTTCACGGAATTTTTGACACTATTCCACGACAGATGTCTTTAAAAAGTACGCATCACCATACACCGCCACCATTCTGTGATGAATTTCTGCAGGTTTCTTTCCTTCAGCAGACAGAAGCAGAATAAAAACTTGTTGATCTGCTTTGGATGCGCTCTGTAACAATGATGCCATCAATATGTGTACGCCATGTTCAACAAGCACAGCACCACGCCACAATTCGACTGTTACTATCACAGATTACTAACCGCGTATATAGGTTGACTTTCGTTAACGTTTACGTATACGCGATCTTGCAGCGACCTCGAATGAAAACCTTTTTGAACATTTTTTGTAATTGGGTCGTATTTGAAATAGTTTTATGAAAACAATAAAAAAATACTACGGGTAAAAATTTTCGTGAGGGTACGGACCCCTGAGACTCTTCCCTTGGCTACATCATAGCACTTAAAATTTGTTCAGTAGGTTGCACCAAAATAATGGCACAGCTGCACCGCTTTTGGGGAAAAGGCAAACCATTGTGTGGTGCATGAAACACACAAAAACATGTAATCATGTTGTTGTGGTATCTAAACTTATAATGAATAAAATTCTCCGGCTGGACGTGTAGTGCAGGAAAGCTTACGTTAAGTCACGTTAGGGTTATTGAAAGGTTACTTGACGTAGCTAAAGTGTGCTTAATCTTCAAAGTGCTAGAGTTTGTTTAGGTAAGACACGCACGTGCAATAAATTCCAAGAATATGGAATTTATTTTTACTCAGCGTTCCTCATTATCTTGAATATCAGTAATATAACTTCGGTTTTAGTACATTAGTACCTTGAAGGCTCCTTATTAGAGCGGTAAACACAATATACCCTGAACTTAACGTAAACACTCAATGAAATAGACTTAACGGCCAGACAGAGGTCTGACAATAAAATGAACTAAGAAAACGTACTCACTTTTAACCTTTTATTGGGGAGCTCCTGGTATTACTCAAATACACATTCCAAAATAACACAACTACTGATAACCCGAACTTTCGTACTATCGTAATATCGTAGAAAAGTAGGTAAATCGCATATCAATAATCAGGAAGAACCTATCACATATAAAACGAAGCTCTCTGGTATACTTGAGCGCGCCTATATATACTGCATAACACCACGTCATGACTTACACTCGTTGCCACATATAATTCAGCGGGAGAAACAACATCTCGTTAAGTGAGAAGATAATTTGCATAGGAAAATAAAAGAACAAGAGATAGTAAAATCAAAAAGAAACTGAATCTAGAGTATACGTTACAAACTGAATGGCGTAAAGTTGCACCTATTGCACCATGTTTTTGCATGTTTCATGCGTCACAGCATAGTTTACCTTTATCCATTAAGTGGTGTAACTTACTGTACAAATTTTAACAGTGTGGGGTCCGAACCGGACTATTTATTATTATTATTATTTCGTGGTCTAATGACAACCTTGAGCAACTATCAGCATTCGCCCGTCCCTAAATTAGTGTCAGGCGTAGCGCTACGAGTAGGCTGGGGTGGGCTTCAGGCGTAACGCTACGAGTAAGTTGGGCTGGGCTTCAGGCGTAGCGCTACGAGTAAGTTGGGCTGGGCTTCAGGCCACCCAACTTTCCTTTGAGCCGCGCCCCGTATTGAAGCTGTTGGAACGTATGGCTGGTGCAACCGTCGAGGACTTTGGAGAACCTGAATAAACGTAACTGAATTTTTCGGATTCACAAAAAAATTATTATATAAAATGAATGTTTTGTTAAAGTTAATATTTGTACTCTGGGAAATGGAGGGAGCCTTCTGAGCGAAGAGAGTAGTAGACACACCATTTTTATAATTATAGTTTAAACGATGAGAGAGAGAGAGAGAGAGAGAGAGAGAGAGAAACAGAGAGAGAGACAGACAGAGATATATTCCTTGGCAGGTAACAAACTAAAATAATTCATAAACAGCCTAATAACAGGAAAAGAAAAGAAAAAAAGAAATAAAAAACGACGTAAGTAAGCTAAAATTGCGAAGAAATAGTAACTTGCCATAAAGAATCGTATCCATGTTTTTTTTTTTTTTTTTTTTTTTGGATTATAGGTTTAGCGACCACCGTGAGAAACTCAATGAGCTATAAGCAGTCGCCCGTCCCTAATTTAGGGTCACTGGTTCCAGGGAAGGGAGATCCATGCCCCACGGGATTCGAACCCGGACCCTTCTCGAACGAATGGTCATAAACCAGCGCTTAGACCACTGTGCCACCGGGGCGGCGGCCATCGCTTAAACCACTGCGCCACTGGAGCGGCATATCCATGGTTCCCACGCTGAATAAATACTGCGTACGGTATGTACCTGAAAACTTTTCTTGACGAGGGATAATACAGACTGGGCTGTCAAATCTTGTTGGTATATCAGTGTCTGGTAAAATCCGCATGAACGGAATTTTTTTGCCGAAATTCCTGCCTAGCACTTCAAAATTTATGCTTCCTTCCCCATCATGTTTAGCCCCCACCCCCCACCCTAAATAGTCCATCTAGTTCTGAGCAGCTGGCGTTGCTACTGATTAGGGCCACCAGCTCCCTTAGAGTGAGAGTGATCTAGAGAAGGAAGGGTAGAGTGCCAGTGCCGGGAGACAAACACCCTACTCCATGCTTCACCTGGGACTCTAACACGAATCTCCACTCGGGTGAAAGTTCAGAAGCTGGCCATTTAACATATTCTGTAGCATAAGGCAGCTCCACCGAATGGCTTTGGCGTAAGAAAGTTATGAGCAAAATTATCGTAAGATTCAACTAAATGACGGGGAATATTCGCGAAAAATCTTTAAGTCAAAAAAGGAATTCATTGTAAAAGAAAAGAAATGAAAAAAAAAAAAAAAAAAGAAAATGACTACAGGGAAATGTGAGGGGAGGGGAGGGGGGGCGTACCCAACAAGATTTGACAGCCCAGTTGCAAAAGTTGGCGTTTAGTCTTTCAAGTGATGCACAAATCGTGTGTCTGGGAAGGGCGTCGAGGGCTTGTAATTATCCGTTAATAACAAAGCGGTGGCTCTAATTTTACAAGCGAACCTGCTTGCGCATGGTAAACAATGGCGTACATGGATGACACTCCAAGTACAATGCCTCTTCTCCTAGTGGCAGGTTTCTTTCCTTTTTAACTCACGTATTTTTCTTTTAATTTTGTATTTCCATTTTTTTTTTTTTTTTCAACCTGCCAAAGGATTTTTCATGGAACGTCCTGCCATGTCGTCCAGGCAGGGCCCCAACAGGCTACTAATTGTTCTTTCTGTGAGAAGGGCAGCTAGCAGCTACCTTAATGAGAGAAGCAGTTCGCCTATCTTAATCATCAGCCTTTGGCGCATGTTGTTCGATCATTTCGGGGCACCGCAAATCTGGCTGACACGCGCACTCTGCTGTTACTGGCCAAACGGTACCCGTTGGATTTTTCAAGCAATGGTTTCAAGTGTGCATCTCGCAAGAATTCTTTTTCCTCCAGTTTTCTTCAGAAAACGATGAATGCATGGCTTAGATTGGAGTTTACGATTGACAACATTCCATTGTCTAACGTTTTCTACTTTCCTCTATACTTGCTTTTTTTCTCACATAAAGGTAAACTAACAGGATCTCCTGTTAGTTTACCTTTATTTTCGCGTTTACCATTCAAAAAGTCCGGTATATTCGCATTTTCGGTTGTTTTTGAGCACTGTATCTTAATCTTTACTGCGTTCTCCAAACTCATTGGTTTTATTTTTCTGTCTGTCTCTATAATTCCAGTTTTTCGCATTTCTCTGTGCGTCTGCAAATTCAACTTCATGGGGTTTTTTATTTATTTTTTTTTTTTTCACATCTGACATTTTTGCGGACTTAAGTTGCTACCAACAATCATTGCAAAATAGAAAGTGAGGGAAAAGTTTTACAAAACTTTATGAAATCCTTAATTGAAAATATTTGAGTGTATTCTTCACATCACAGGTTTTGAATTTTCTAATACAGTAGAACTCCAATTATCCAGACTCCAGATATCCGGAACTCCAATTATCCGGATCGCTTGTTCTTTCAAAGTCAAGTAAAATTAAGATTTTTGTTAATTTATTTACGTGTTTTTAGTTTTTTTCGTTCATTTATATAATACAAAATGATAATGCAGTACAGTAGATATTATTTTTTAAACTGTATAACCTTTTTTATTATAAAATACGATAAACGAAAAAATTAAATTCAGTCACTTCAATTAATAAATTTGTATTTGGCCTACAGATAAAAAGACAACTCAATTATCCGGATTTCCCGAATATCCGGATGGGCTGTCGTCAGAGTTAATCCGGATAATTGGAGTTCTACTGTACTTTAAAAAAGTCTGTGATCCGCAACCGTTTGCTTAAACACCATTGATATGAAGATTGCATATCACATTTTAATGTCCTGGAAGGATCATCTAGGGTAGCCTTGGTGGATGAATAGTTGCAGGTGCGAGTTTCTGGCTACTTCTGCCAGCAGGGGCTCGGGACGGAGCCCCGGATTAGACATGACCGTTAGTCCAACGGGGCTGGTATTGTCCCTTCTCACGAACCATATACAGTGGAACTTCGTTTATACGTTTTTCACTTTTATACGGAATTCTGTGCTAGTTCAGTTATTTTACTGTAGTTTCTATCACTCTTTCAATTCAGTTATACGTAATTCATTGATACACTGTTTCCAATTATGCGTTAAATTTTGAATGTTAGATTCACGGGTTTTTTATCCTTTTATACGTAACTCGGTATGTTACAATTTTCAGAGAATTGAGACGGCGTTTTCTTTCTTTCTTTCAGCCATGAAATAGATGGTGCAACTAAAAATTCACTAAATAACGTTCTCTTTTTTTTTTTTTCTGAATTCAAGAAATTTGAAACAAGAAAGGTTAGTGAATATTTTACTCGGCACTAATGTTAAGTCAATTAGTGGACAAACTGCTTTGAAAAGAGAAGAATGTGTAATAGGGGCTATCTCAGACTTTGATGGCCTGTGGTGGTCTCAAAGTGCTAAGATGGTCCCTACAGGACTGTGGAATAAAATTGAGAGAGCTATTCTTAACAAAGCAATTGACTGAATAGACCTCTAGAACGATATCAGAAACTTGCCGAATCCATGCCACATTGAATGGAGGCCGTTTTAAAGCCAAGGGCGGCCTGACTCTGTTATCAGGTAGATGACCCTAATAATTTGCTACTTCATTGGAGAGATCAGTTACTGTTTAACAATAAGCCAATAACAATACAACAACTTTAAAACATTATACACCGAAGAACCAAAACATTATGACCACCTGCCTAATATGATGTTGGTCTTCCACGTGCCACAAAAACAACCCTTACCCGAGGCGCGACATAGACACTACAAGATTTTCAAAGGTGTCTTGTGGTATCTGGTACCAAACAACACCAGCAAATCCTTTAAATCTTATGTGTTGCGTGGTTCAGCTGTTGTAGAACGGATTTTCTATATCAACACAAACCGCAGATGTTCGATTGGATTGATGTCTGGGGAATTTGGAGGCTAGGGATGTCTTTCTCATGTTCCGCGAACCATTTTCTAACAATCCGGGTAGTCTGACATGACGCATTATCATACTGCAAGAAAGCACTAGCCGCCCCGGTGGCGCAGGGGTCTAAGCACTGGCTTCTGATTATTCGTCCGAGATGGGTCCAGGTTGGAACCCCAGCGTTGCATGGATGTTGTGTTTGTCTTACGGCACTGGCTCCCTCCCTTCCCTGGAACCAGTGACCCAAAATTAGGGACGGGCGACTAAAATCATTGCAGTCTTGGTACTTATTTATAGCCCATCGAGTTGCCCAAACAAACAAAGAAGGCACTAGACGGGAATACCGTTGCTATGAAAGAATGTGCCTGGACTGTAATGATGTTTAGTTAGGTGGTAAACGTCATATTTTCCTGTATATGAAGACTGGACCCAGCAGTTTTTCAGCTGAGCATTGGCCAAAGCAATACATTTCCTCCACCGGCTTGTTTTCTTCTAACGGCGCATCCTGTTGCCAATACTTCTCCAGGTACATGACGCACACGAACCGTGCCGGCCATATGATGCAACAGAAAACAGGATTCATCAGACCAGACGACCTTCTTCCAATCATTCAAGGTCCATGTTTGGTGCTTTCGTGCACCCATTCTCAGCAGGGTCTGGTGCACTGTGTGTTGTAAGATATTACTCCCGACACCAACATTCAAATTACCGGCGAATTGAGCTGCAGTTTACCTTCTGTTGGCTCGTACCATACGGGATAGCGTTCGCTCACCTCTATCATCGATGCGGCATGGTCTGCCCACACCTTGTCGGCGGTTCCTGTGCTGTTTTTCCATCCTCGGACTACTTTTGAAGGTACTAACCATCAGGGCCGAATTAAGGGGGTCTATAGGGGCTATAGCCTTGGGACCCACTATGACCAAGGACCCAGGAAGCGTGCCTGGATAAATAACAGAGAGAGAGAGAGAGAGAGAGAGAGAAATATAAAATAGTTTTACTTTTGTTTCGTATGATTTCCACTTGGTCAAAACCAAAAGTTGGAAGACGATCAGATTTCAAGCCATTGACTCATCAAGATCAAAGGTAATGGTTTCACGTCGCTGTGTGCAGCGGGGTCGGCGAGACAATTTCAGCTTTTTCACTACCATCCACTCACATCACCCAATTTGCACTTGGAACCGTTAATGGTCAAAGTCCCCTGTGGCTTCACAATGCATATGAAACGTATATTCTATTTTGACTGTCGTTTTGAGTTTCTTCTATCTAAATTTTAGTTTGTTCTCTTAGATATTTTCAAACCTTAACGTTACGTATTTTCCCTCAAACGAAAATGACGTTGGCAAAAGTCTGAGGTTGGAACGAGAGGGACGTATGTATGTGATAAGAACGTTAGATAAAAAAAATACGACGCAGCAGTTGCTTTGTGAGTGGAGATGTTAGATCGTTGCTGAGTTTGATTGTACGACAGTTAATTAAGGTATGCAAAGTTGTGTATGTATCTCGCCGTGCTATGTTTCGGATTTCGTCCAAAGTTGCTGGACCAATAAAAAGTCTACGTAGGTGATCTGACTTTCTGTATATGTTTCGTCTGGGCGTAAAACTTTAATTTGCGCTATCCGGTGCAATTAGTTGCATCGCATTTACCCTTAGTTTAACATCTATTCAGCCGGACATTTGGAACTTTAACATAACAAATCTTACATAACGTAAAAATACATAACTAGAGTTACGTTATGCATAACAAAAAAGATACATTAAGAAAAGTATACAGTGCTAAATCTTTAGAAATCCAAGACAAAATCTGAAGCCTTTAACTCGTGGTCGCATGAGAACAATGGAAAATACAGTGACTTATTATGAAAACTCTGCAGATAATTTATTAGTTTGAAGAATGCACTAAGTATTAATTTACACAAGCATATTGCTGCAGTTTCGTGTTACAACGGACTTCATAATGATTACCCGTCACAATTCTGTGAGGGCCCACTCAGATGTCTTAGCCTTGGGGCCCATTCAAATATCTTAGCCTTGGGGCCCATTCAAATGCCTTAGCCTAGGAGCCCACCGAGGCCTTAATCCGGCCCTGCTAACCATGACAATGAGCACCCCACAAGCCTTGCCCTCTCGAAAATGCTCTGGCCCAGTTCCTGCTAACCACGGCTGACAATGAGCACCCCACAAGCCTTGCCGTCTCGAAAATGCTCTGGCCCATTTCCTGCTAACCATGGCTGACAATGAGCACCCCACAAGCCTTGCCGTGCAAATGCTCTGACCCAGTTCCTGCTAACCATGGCTGACAATGAGCACTCCACAAGCCTTGCCATCTCGCAAATGCTCTGACCCAGTTCCTGCTAACCACGGCTGACAATGAGCACCCCACAAGCCTTGCCGTCTCGCAAATGCTCTGACTCAGTTGTCAGACCATTACAATCTGGCCTTTGTCAAACTCGCTTAAGTCCGCTGCCTTTCTCATCTGAAGAACAAGGATAAGAGTGATTAACAGAGCTCAGTATCAGGTGTTATTTACACCGTTTCATGATCTTCACATTCTCCGTCATTACCTGCAGTTGTATAAAGGCACGTCGCTGATTTTAATGTTTTGGCTTTTCGGTGCAAGTGGTAAAACCTTATACGCGATAGTATGAAAACAGGAATTGGACGGAGATCGAATCCATGCCTCCTCGCTCCGGAGTCCGGAGTGAGGTGCCCTAACCGACTAAGCTACACCGACGGAATGCATCGCTGCAGATATATCATCTTGACACGTGCTTCACCTCTTGTAGTACGTTACAATAGTTCTGCGGCGACAAATATTACCCTCCGCTTGGATGAGATCTACGCGCACACTACACTGGCAAACCACCTCACGAGAATGTCATATTGATGCTTTTCAGCAGTCATAGAACCTTCAGAAAAGAAAATAAACATGGAACGTCAGTTCGATCGCCCATCGAAGAAACAGCCCCATACAATCACACAACCACAAAAAACACTTCATTCGTTAATGTTAAGAGACGTGTAGTGGCTTCCAGACCAACGCACATGCGTTGTCGGTTTCCAGAAAGGAACGTGACTCATCCGTGAACAAGGGATTGCACCACGTTCCAAGGTTCCTTCGACATATTTTTAACGGCTCTTAAGGTGATCCCACCTAAAATCTCTGCCTTATGTTTCCAATGGTAAAACTTCCTTACATATTTTCTTCGCAATTAATGTATTCCCAAGGATTAAAATTTTGCACATCGATAAAACTAACTTTAAGTTATAACATAGGATACTTAATACTTGCTAAAACATAACCATAATTACATTAAAAATCGATCATTTTTCTTTGAGTAATGTTCAGATCTGTTAATAGATGGCGTGACCTGTAGGTTGATGACGTCAGTAGATAAACAAATGTTGGATTACTTAATTATCGTTATGTTTTAGCAAATAATAAGTATCCCATGCTATAACTTAAAAGTTAGTTTTATCGATGTGCAAATTTTTATCCTTGGGAATACATTAATTGCGAAGAAAACATGTAAAGAAGTTTCACCATTGCAAACATAAGGCAGAGATTTTAGGTGGAACCACCTTAAGTGGGACAGCCAGCGGTCGACATATAACGGCACCGATACAGCAGTTCTATTTCAGTTGCATCGAAATTTTATGCATGAGATTTATTTTACTAGTGTCGGGAAAAATAAATAAATAAATAAATAAATATCTCTGGGCCCTAGAGGGCGGTTTCAACTCTTAAAACCTTATCCTGATTGTGTTCTGACTCCCAACAGGTATCCCCATCCAACACGCTTTTTAACATGTCTTTACACAGCAGCACGGTGAAAAGTTTTCAAAAGACTACTTCTCTGTTTGTTTTCTACACTTTTGTGTTTTGTCTTTAATTTTTGATGGGCAATGTACAATATGTCAAAGATATGAAGCAACCAAGCAAAGAAATGTCTTCAGAACTCCGTATTCTTCTTCTGCAAAGTTCGCAACTCTATCAGGAAGAAGTGGTATCAAAATTTTCTTGGGATGAATACCATAATTTTGCTCCAAAAAGAAGTGGCAGTTTCTTCAGGATATTTTCTGTAGGATACTGATCTGATATATATATTCATTTATTTATTATTTTTGAGTCTATCGACCTCCATAGACATCTGAGGGAGGTCATCAGACTCTAATTTAAGACAATTCGTTCAGGAAAGGGAGAGAGCAATTGTTTTAACGGTGAGAGAGATTAATCTCTTTGCCCGGTATTAGAACTCAAGTTCAGGAAAAGGCATGAGAGTTCATTCTAGTCCAAGGAAATAATTTTCGATGAACTCTGATGAATACATCGTTATGTACCTTTCTGTGTAAAACACATGTGTTTAAATAAAAACCTGCGGTTTTTTGCTTCGAATAAGTCATGTCTATGGCGTAAGGAAATTTATGTTTCTTCTATGTAAGAAAAAAAGTCGAAGCCAATAACTCCAGAAAAAAAAATACTTTCATAGAAATACGACTTGATTAAAAACTTGGAACTGGAAATCCGTCTAGAAAACAATTTCATCGCGAGTTGTTTATAAAAACACAAACAATAATAAAACCAGTGACTCAAATATACGTAATTATCTTTTTCATAAATTTAGAAAAATCCTTCAGTGGAATGATTTTTCTGAATTTCAAATTACACCAAAAAAAATAGTTGTGCACTCGGCTGCAATAAGGAAACATACTCAGAAGACAGTTGTGTTATCTTTGGTATTTAAACAACATTTAAATCTAACCACGAAGAATGGATTTCCATTTCCATATTTTTGATATTTTTGTAACATTACGAACAACAGATGTAAAATATCGGCATGGAGTAAAAATTCTGTTTAATTCAATTTTTTTAATTACTACCCTCAATTTGTTATTGCTGGACTTCGTACATGCGCCTTTCGACAAACGAAACATGTGGATGTTCTAAAGTATTTGCCTGTAATGTATCCTAGAAGTAAATGCTGGACAACACATATACACACACACACAGCCTAGAGGGAAAATAATACAGGCAGTTTTAAAAAGGCCTCATCACGTAATGAAACTACTACTTGACATTTGTTTCAGTTGCTATTAAGTGTTTGTAATCTTACGGTACTTGGCGTAACTTGTTGAGGATTTCTTAGTATGATAGTTATATTCTGCTTTCAGGTACGTTTCACTTTACTTTGTTTCATTTTCATAAACGCAGTGAAAAATCAACGTACAAGAGCATAACTGTTACTGACCACGTATTCATAACTAAGTAAATTTCTCCGTCATTTTTGTCCACTCCGGGCTTCGAACTCGAGTTCCTTCAGTCCGAAGTAAGTCGCTCTCCCAACTGAGCTACGCAGACGTATGCTCTCGCTGCTATCTGCCTTTATCTCATGTACGTCCTGCGGCGCAGGCACGTCACATATCCGTGTGCTGTTTTTGATATTCTGCACTGTTTAGAAAATCCAAGTTTCCAAGATCATGATTTCTTGCTTTTCTCTGATCATAATATTCGTATAAATGTTCTAAATATCTATGATTCTCGTACCAGAGAAAAAATATTGTAACTGAAATGTTTCCCTTCTGGATGGCTCATCACGTGCCCAAATATTTTATACGCTTTGGTAACCCAGACAGTGGGTCAAAGAATACATAAAACGTCGTCGAGAGCAAAAAGGGGGTAATGATGATTGTGAGCATGATTATAATAGAATGACGAATGATGTTAAGCTAACAGTATATTGTGAGTTATGACATGCACATTGAAGTTACCTTGTGTAGGAATATGCTGTTGTAAGACCAACAAATCTTTGTGAAATGTGATAATGTAGGATTCCCTATTAGAGAGTACAACAACGACCTGGAGAATATTACAGAGTTGTAAATAATATTTCTTGCCTTTGGTTTTCATTGATCCTTGGGTCGATACCAGTGTTGTTTTTATCAATTAATTTGTTTAAGCATAAGAAAACCTGCTAAAACACTACACATTAAAGGGAATTGCAGCTAAAACACAACATACTAAGGGGAATTCACAACGATGAACTCAGGTTAGTTTAACATAAACAGTTCATGAAGTTATTATTAATGATCAAACGATGAAACTTGGTAAGAATATAATTAATCTATGTTAACAAGGAATTTTCGCTGAAGTAGTAAAATATCTAGCTAAGACAATGACGAAATCAGCTAACTTAACAGCTGACTGACTACCAGTGTTACCATATGAAGAACCAAAGCTTGGGAGTTCAGACATGATATTAAGTTCGGAAAGTACAGTATCACAGGAGATAACCAAAATTTAAATTTGGTTGTGTTAATAACCAAAATGTAATTTTTTTTTGGTTATATATACCTCTCGTTATAGAAAAACTGATCGTATAACAGCTACGGAAAGTTAAATAGGCTATATACGTTAGAATCATTCACTGCTTTTGTTCGAACCATAATTCGTTGCTAGGAGCTAGGAGGATTTCGGACTCTCAAATAATAAGAAAACTATAAACAATCGATTCGACGCAAATGAAAACCAAAAAACAGATAATACCGAACATGCACATTGATTTACTTCTTGATTTCGAATCTCGGAGAAAACCTAAACCGCTGGCAATTTCTACCACTGACGACGTCTTGTGGCAATACAAATGTAAAACTGAAGGGTAAGAAGAAAAAAGTAACATATTCGTCTGGATTTCCTTTTCCCCCGTGACGGGATTTCAATTTGACATAAAGAAAATTCTCGACTGATGACAGTGAAAATATTCTTGATATCCGCGTTTTAAGAAGTACTAGAATATGATACGTAAGATCAAAATACATAATCAAATTCAGACTTTTTCTGAACAAAATACACTGCTGCTGGAGCGTCATCGTGCATATAAGTGAATAACGTGTGTAACAATCACTTATGATCTAGATTTATGATAAACATTAAAATAACTCAAATTCGCTACTTCATTGTTCATGGTATTATTCAAATGAGTCTATATTATCCAGAGTAGAAAGGATGCCCAGCTGATTATCATACAACATTGACCGGAGAGGTGCTAAATACAGGGTGATTCATAAAGAAGTATACAGTTTCCAGATGCTGTAAAACAGTAACAGTTGAAGACACGGACCACAACTGCGAACAGTTAGGTAGATGTACTCATAAAGTTTGTGTCCCGCTACTGAGGTAAGTCACGTAGGCTATAGCGCGCGTATCACGTGACTAGTCAGCCAAAATGGCAGCGTCTGCAGTGGAGAAGGCGTTTTGTATTCTTGAATTGAACAAAACGGAATCTGTAACTGTTGTGCAAGAGCATTTTCGATCACGATTCGGAAAAGAGCCTCCAACCAGAAAAACTATCTACGATTGACATAAAAAATTTCAAACCACGGGCTGTTTGTGCAAACTTAAAAGTCGTGGACAACCGCGTGTATCGGAAGAAGTCATCGATAGTGTTTGCACCGCCATTCAACGAAGCCCGGGAAAATCAACGCGGAGGGTGAGCCATGAAGTGCAGATTTCACGGCCCACTGTCTGGAGAATTTTGAGAAAGAAGTTGAAAATGATTTCATACAAAGTGCAGATGTTGCAAAATCTCACTGACCTTGACAAGACAAAAGGCTTTGAATTTTGTGCCGAAATGCAGCACCGTTTTGAAAATGACGACTTTGCCGATCATTTAGTTTTCACCGATGAAGTTACATTTCACGTGAGTGGTCAGGTAAACAAGCACAATGTTCGTTTTTGGGGAACATCTGAATCACTGCACTTGATTCAGAATATCTTACCTCGTGTTTGGGCTGAAATAGATTACCGGTTTGATGAGTGCCGTGTGACTTAGGGTGCACACATAGAACATCTGTGACTGTCTCTAAAAAAACTTGAAACATTCCACTACAATTCTGTTACAGGTAACATAAAATACCTTACATGGTTCTTGCTTTATAGTGCGTTGAAACTGTATACTTCTTTATGAATCACCCTGCATTATTACAGCAAGTGGAAGAGTTCCCAGGTGCCGGGAGAAAATATAATCAATATGCACCTTAAAAATCCATATTTTATTTTGTATAAGAATATATTCTGTATGCGTAATCACAGCGCAAAATGTCAAATAAAGAAATACTGGCAAATATTAGACAGATCGGTTGAAAAAAGACATGCTCCCCTGTATGGAAATTATGACCTGGTTTCTCGCTGTTGAATCGCCCATGCAAAAATTTGCCATTACTGCGTATACAACTTTTGAGTCGTGACCTAGGGAAGATCATCATTCCCTTTTCCCCCGTCAAACTCCCTCATCATCTTGCCCGCGTTTGAAAGGGAATTATCCCCAACTCTCATTTTTCTCGCCCTGTGTGTGTGTGTGTGTGTGTGTGTGTGTGTGGAGAGAGAGAGAGAGAGAGAGAGAGGAATGATGGGGGAAAAACAGTTCAGGGGTGTCAGATGAGGTCCTACTATGCGGCAAGGAGCTCACCCTCCTCCTTTTTTTTTTTTTTTTTTTCTCTTATTTCCTTTCAAATGAGGGGTGGTAACCTTATATAGTGTCTATGATCTCAGAGAATCTAACCAACCGCACCCCTTAGAGAGATGGCTTCTTGTAAGCTATCGATCACACTGTTGATAGGCATGTCCAGCTAGAACCGACTCCCGTACTTAATAGTCAGCATATTTGAACGGTTTCCTATATCTCGCACTAACAACTGAACCAACCGCGTGTTTCATCTATATGACTGTTTGGCTGGCGAAGAAAAGGCCAGTCAACAAAATCACAAGGGATAGGTTAATTAATTAAAATACTGATAGAGTCACTTTGAATAAAAAGTAAAATAAGGCGGGAAAATTCAATGCGTTGGTAGTTAATAAAATAAAAATAATTAACGTTTTATACTTTTTTTTCGAGGACGAAAATGATTGATGAATTCTGTTCTTAACGATTTTTACATTACTGGTATTTTTGGCCACTAAATAATTGAGAACGTTCGGAACCAGTTTCGCATCACATACGAAGTTAATTCGAAAAGAAAGAAAGAAAGAAAGAAAGAGAGAGATTTTTTTTTTTTTTAATTTACTTAAACAAAAAATATAAAATTAAACTGAGTCCCCTCCGCAATGATATCTTCTGAAAAAACCAACGATCAGTGGAACATTTAAGAGGAGTGTAGTTAAGGGAAGTGTATAAGAGTTTCAGTCCCCCACG
Organism: Macrothele yani; assembly: GCA_039090855.1. Taxonomy (NCBI): domain Eukaryota; kingdom Metazoa; phylum Arthropoda; class Arachnida; order Araneae; family Macrothelidae; genus Macrothele; species Macrothele yani. The sequence continues at coordinate 144,238,618 of CM076995.1, read as the reverse complement.
AAATTTTATTTACCTTTAGTTTCTGACTGTTCTTACATAGTACATTTTACGATTTTTTACAGTGTAATTATGCTGCTTTTATACTTTTTGTTTTCTCCACTTTGCAAGTCTGGTTGTAGATTTATATTAGGTATATATACGTAAGTATCTGGCGCTCCACGTACCTAGCTGTACAACGTGAAACCGTTGAATTTTCGTCATAATTTCGTACTGTAAGGAACTAACTGCTAAAATGTGCAGTTAGTTGAGCTAGGACATGGCGGCCAAAAGACACTTGTTCGTCACTGTCTGTTGTTCATGTTTAATCTCGAGAAAACCACACCAGAAGCACAAGAATGAGTTTGTTCGGCATGCGGCGAGAGAGCTGTAGGTGCAAGCACATGTTGTAAGTGGTTTATGAAGTTCAGATGAGGTAATTGAAGCGTGGAGGGTAAACAGAGTAGCAGATGGCCGAAGGAGATGCAGATCGCAGATTTGCAAGCTTTCCTAAACGAAGATGTCACCCAAATCGACCACAGAACTAGCAATGTATTTGTAGTTTAGGCGTGAACCAGTCGACCATGATTAGACGGTTGCATCCCATGGGAAAGACTCAAGAAAATGGGTCTCACTCGAACAAACGCAGGAAATGTTTTGCATAGACCTAATAATTTTAAGGTACATTATGTGACCCTTCAAAATTTTCGCACAAATTGTTTATTGTATTCTCTATGTGTGTACCGTCCCCTTGCTTCTTTCTCTCTCTGTTTTTGATTGTGCGAGAGTACTGTCTCTGAGCGGGCGATAGACGTAGTTTGGTGATGGTCTCAGAGTGATAAAATATGTGATAAACAGCGTACAGAGACGGAATTTCGCTCTTTCAAGAACTATCGAAACAGCCTTTCTTTAATACTACTCGTCATTTTAGGAGTATCGCAACTACATTTTCCGAAGATGTAAACTTCCATCAATTGACAGTAGAAGGAATGCACAATTTTGCATTTGAATATACAGTATTTTAGGCGTACTATACTAACCCAGTTATCGGGTACTTTTTGTTTGCCCATCTGTGATTTTTAGGAAATAACATATCATACGAACAATATGAAAGGTGGACATGCTCATAGTTGTCCCCATTTCTTCGCCTATGTTTGAACTCTTTCATGTGAGTATCACGTAAAAGAGTATGTCAAAAGGAAAACTGGGAAAACAAAACTGAGAGAAAAAAAATAATGCATACAATATGTTTCAAATAACTGCACTTTAGAAAAATTCTTATTGCCAATTTGCATACTGAGTATTATGTAGTGATTCTACGCTACTTAGTCGATATAGGTATCTATGCTTATAGAACAGGGACGTCGCCGAGGGGTGCGAGCCCACCCTGAAATTTGTCTTGCCCACCCTGCTGCCCACCCAGTTCAAAATGTACCATTTTTCAATATATCTAACTTAAAAATATAATCTGGACTCTTCCATGTAATAAGTCTTGCGTTTTATATCATGTAGCCCTATGTATATTACATTTCCCCCTAGAATGTGCGTTGTTTACATCTCCGTAGAAAGTTATCAAAATAGCATCCGCAGGGCCATGAAAATTCAATCGTTCTCCCCTCTTCCAATTACTTAGTTTAAGCCTCTTTTTTATATTTTTATGGCCAAGGGGCTAATAAGGAGAGTGGACAGGAATTGACTGAGGAGGTCACTACTAATTGCTCTGTTTGTTTTCTTTACAAAATAGGGATTCCAACAAGGAGAGTGGAGTTGTGAAAACAAAATTTGGCGGTGACAATAATCAACTCCACGTCTCCTCGCCCCGGAGTAGCTACACCGACAGTTAGTAAGCTACACCGACACTCAGTAAGCTACGCCGACACTTAGTAAGCTACACCGACACTCAGTAAGCTACACCGACACTTAGTAAGCTACACCGACACTTAGTAAGCAACGCCGACGAAATTTATCGCTGCATACCTGTCGTCTTGGCACATGTTTCACCTCTCTAGTACGTCACAGAGTCTAAAGTTACTGTCCCGGGACAGTGAAAGTGCAGGAAGCGGCCGAGGATTGCTTTTTTGTAGGAGAGGAGTGCAAGTCAAAGTCGCTGGCTTGAAGAAATTGAGTTAAGGAGGACGAAGGTATTGTGTCTGCGTGGCACGACATTAAAATTTGATGTAGATGAATAAAAAAGACGTTATCCTTTAAAATGTACAAGTACGTACTATTTTCGTAAAAATGCAAAATTTTGATAAGCAATTTAAGACGATGCATTCAGAGCAAACAAAAAGTGGAAGGCGACGTTCTAGTAACACTTGTATCTCACACCAGTGGCGTAAGTAGTGAATTCCGTGTATATATGTATGTCCATGTCGAGGGAATGAGATTCCTTTGTAGCGGGTAGTGAAAAGCATTAAAAATCCGTTCTTTCAGTGTCTCGTAAAAAAAAAAAAAAAAAGTTGCTATGAAGTTTGCCCCACCAGAAATAATGATCGCCCAACTCTCGCCCATCCTGATTTCGAAGTCTAGCGACGTCCCTGCTATGGAAGTACACAACTACGCAAGCTAGTGGCATGGAAATTTATTAACAAATGGATTCAGATAAAGAAAACTTTGGTGATGTATAACTTCATTATCACAATCATCCATTCTCAATTCACTGCTGGATGAAGGTCTCCCCGAGCCTCTTTCAAAACTCTCTGTTTTGAGCAATCAATTGCCTTCTATGTCATTTCTGCTAGCTTTCGAACTTAGGTCTTTTCCTGTCCCTTGGTATCTGATCCGCTATTTCAGTTACCCAATGGTAGTCAGTTCTCCTAGCAATACGTTCAACCCATTGCCACTTGGGGGCCTTTACTTTGATCATGATATCAGCTGTTCTTGCCATTTTCCTGGTCCATGAGTTTCTCTTCTAGGTTACATCAAGCATGTTTCCTTAAGTTGTTTGCAGCCTCTGAATATATTTCTCAGTCAGGGGCGTAACTAGGGCGGGGAAGAAGGGAGAACCTACCCTGGGCGCAGCTAAAGAGAAAGCACAAAAATCACTGCTTGCAATCTGATTAAAATTGTAGTTGAAACTTTTACACCACGTTCTGGTACGATTAAAATTCGAATTTCTTCTTTAAAATGTTCAGAGGTTGCTACTTTCTCACATTCATAAATGATGGCGCTTCCAACTGAAGAACAATAGTACCTTCAACTGTAAAAGAACCATGACCTTTGTAGTCAACAATGGTTACGGCGATTTTTCTTTAGTTGGACGGATAAGGATGTCGTCTTTCTTTAGTTGGATCTTCTCATCGTTGAAGATTTTCTGGAGGCTATTCCATCATTATTGTCACTGCGTGCTACGAGTGCCAGTTGTATTTCGCCTGTTCCGAACTACGAAGCTGTTGCGTAAAGCTAATTTGTAAAATTAACATATAATTGAAAAAACGCATGAACGAAACAGGGAAAGTTTAATATTACGAACAATCCAGAATTATTGGATCGGCGAAATTTCGCGTATAAACGAGAAAAATTGATAAATGAGAAACATATAAACCAGTAGAAACTGTTTTATACGTATATACACTATATTGACAAAAGTCACCGGACACCCCTTCAAAAGCAAATGAACGGATACGCTAAGTTGTTAATATGCGCGGAACAGCTGCAAACGGTATAAAAACAAACCTGCAGCTGACCGCGATCATATCGCCCTGTGAGCTTGAGTGAAAATGTCGCGGCGGGAAAGAACTGATTTTGAAAAAGGAAAGATTGTTGGGTGTTATATTAGTGGGTTGTCCATAAGAGAAATCGAGAGGCGTTTAAACATACCCAAGTCAACTGTTTTGGATATACTGAATAAGTGGAAGACACACGTGGACCAAAGAAAATCAGTGATAGGGAACATCGAAGCCTAAGGAGAGTCGTTACAGCTAATCGACGGAGTATTGCACAAGACCTCAGTGTACAGGTGAGTAAAAATGCTGGAACCTCGGTATCTACACGTACCATTCGCAGAGAACTTCATTCCATGTGTTACCGTGGTCGAGTGGCTACTCATAAGCCTTTCATCTCCACTCGGAATGCTACTCGTCGTTTAGCATGGTGTAAAGAACATTTATCGTGGACCGTAGATCAATGGAAACGGGTCCTATGGACTGATGAATCCAGATACATGATCCATCAGTCGGATGGCCGTGTGTGGGGTATGGCGGCAGCCGGGGTAACGCTATTTTCCACAGTATACTGTTCCTACGGTCAAGTTTGGAGCTGGCAGTGTACCTGTGTGGGGGTGTTTTTCGTGGTATGGTCCCGGCCCATTGGTTATCGTGGACAAACCTGTTAACCAGCACGTCTACCTGAATATTCTGAACAATTCTGCCCTACCAACTCTGTGGCAATACTATGGAAACGAGCCTTGTTGGTACAAGCAGGATAATGCACCGAGCCATAAAGCAAGGACTGTTACGGCGTGGCTTGACCATAATTCCGTATCATGTGTGGACTGGCCAGCACAGAGCCATGATCTTAATCACATAGAGCACCTATGGGATGAATTAGAGCGCCGCACAAGAAGTTCGGAACCAAGGCCTACTACTAAGCAACAGTTAGCGGCAGCATTATGTACTGAATGGAAACGCATACCTATCGGTGTGTTCCAAAACCTTGTCGAAAGCATGTCTCGAAGGGTCAGTGCATGCATTAAGGCAAAAGATGAGCCGACAATGTACTAATGTATGTCAATAAATGATATGCTGTGTTTCTCTTCTACGTGTCCGGTGACTTTTGTCAATATAGTGTATATGCATATACTGTATACGATAGAAAGACAAGTGGGTGCGCAATATTTTGTGGTCTTTCCCGGGCGCAGAAATGCATAGTTACGCCTCTGTCCTTAGTTAAGGCCTATGTCTCTGATCCATAAGTAAGAACTGGAAAAATGCAACGATTAAACACTTTTCTTTTGTGGCATAATGGTAAATTGCTCTTGATAATTGTACTGTTTCATCCACATGCACTCCAGAAAGTTTTCTCCTCCTTTTAATTTCTTCTTCATTGTAGCCTTTGTTTGATATCTGTTGTTCGAGGTATAGTCGGTTACTTCTAGATTTGCCCCATCAACCTATAAATCTTAAATTAGGAACCACCAACATATAAATCTTAACATCAATTTCGCTTTCTGTAAGTTAATTTTTAATCCTACTCCTTTACTCTTGTCAGAAAGTTCCTGGATCATACTTAACAGCACTGAGGGAGCATTTGCCGAAATGAATATGTCGTCAGAAAGACAAAGGTGGGTTAAACTGCATCCAATAATTTTTATCACCTTGTCTTCCCAGACCTACTATTGAAAGACATTCAGCAACGCCACATTGAAGAGCTTGGGAAATATGGTGTTACTCTGCCTCACTCCCTTTTTAATTTTTATACTTATTGTGCCCTCGAAGAATCTAACCTTTAGACTTTAAGTTCCATGAATGCCATTAATAATACTGACGTATACATCTTCCAAACCGCAGTATTTCAAAGACTGCTGATTTTATGGAAAAAACCTTTGAGATTGCTATTAATGAACTCCAGAAAGACTCTTAACAATGTATAGATCACTCTACGGTTCCGACGAAGGGCAAATTTTAAGAGCCACAAAGCATGCATGAAAAATATTTATTAATTCTTCCGCAAACATATTTTTTCCAACAATTCGGGGAGAAGCACATTTTTCGTTTTACGTGAAAGCAAATTAAAAAAAAAAAAAAAAAAAAAAAAAAGTATTTTTGCTCGAAATAAAAATAAAAAACAAGCAAATAGTGGCATTAACCTTCTGCTATCTCTGATGGCATATTTGAGGCATAATAATTGATTTTTCGCTAATCATTGTACCTAAAAATTGTGGCCTCAAACAATTTCGACTGTTTGAGGACACAGCAAGATAAGAATAATTTGATAATAAACTTTACGTTAAGTCATCTCCCAGCAGTGTGCTCCATACACAAACGCGCGGACACACACGCACATTATTCATTTGAAGTTCAGAGTCTCCAGTTCTCCCGACAGCAGTTGTCCATGAAATTAAAAACTTGAAAAGGGGAAGAACTCCAGGAGAAGATGAAATTACCATGAACATTGTACAGGAAGCCGGCGAGGAAAAAGAAACTACACTTGCCCAAGTTTTCTCTAGATTCCTCAACAAAGGGAAGATTCCTGATAACTGGAACAATGCTACATCGATCTTGCTGCACAAGACATAGGATCTCGAGGATCCCAGGAATTATAGACTCAGAGCCTTAGCCAGGGAGGGATTTCGGGGGTTTTAACCCTCCCCGAAATGCCGTACTTAAATAAATAGAGGTTAGATAGATCCATATGCTTGTGTAAGTAGTATAGCATGTAAATCAGTATTTGAAAAATGGGAAGTATTAAATAGAAAAATTTCGTGTGCAAATAAAATGTGACAGTAAAAATTTTGCATATGTATTTGACAATAAATTTTCGTATGTTTGTGAAAATCAATTTCAAATTCAGAAAACTCTCCCCGAATATTATTCCTGGCTACGGCCCTGTACAGAATCATCAGATATGATCTAAGTTCTTTATAAAATCTTCACCAGGAACTGTCACCAATCTTGAGTGGAACATTGGGCATGGATCAACCAAGACAACAAGCTGGATTCAGTAGTGACTACAACACTTTAGATCATGTGCATGTGCTGAGAGAACTAATTGTAAGAGAAAAAAAAATATGAACTAGGAAATCGACGGTAAGTTTTTTTTTTTTTTTTTTTTTTAAAATAATGAACTTATATGAAACAACAAATGTAAACATTATTTGATTGACAAATTCATTCAACCACTTCAGTAAAAGACAATAATCCGGGTTCGTGATTTTTTTTTTCACTGAAGATTTGACGACCACCGTGAGCAACTCAATGGGGCTATAAGCAGTCGCCCGTCCTTAATTTAGGGTCACTGGTTCCAGGGAAGGGAGAGAGCCAGTGGCCTAAAACAAACACAACATCCATGCCCCACCGGGATTCGAACCCGGACCCTTCACGAACGAATGATCACAAGCCAACGCTTGGGCTATAAGCAGTCGCCCGTCCCTAATTTAGGGTAACTGGTTTCAGGGAAGGGAGAGAGCCAGTGCCGTAAGACAAGCACAACACATCCATACCTCACCGAAATTCGAACCTGGTAGACGAAACCCGTCGGAATCGACGAACAGTTATTTTCCTCCCGGTAGACGAAACCCGTCGGAATCGACGATCAGTTTTTTTTTTTTTTTTTTTTGAAAAGAATGAACTCATATGAAACGTTTATTTACATCTTTACATAATAGGGAACGTCTTACCCACGTGAGTAAACTGGATCGAATGAAGGTTAAATTGTATATATACATCCCACAGTCCAATGGCACAACGCAATCAGGTCTTCGAGTCTTCGCTGTTCCAATAAGCACTTTCAAACAAATTCCTGCTAGCGTTGTTTTGCACAACGGTTCGCTAAGAAGAGAGACTTCGGACATTGAACTATCTGAGTCCCTCCATACCCCCGCCTTCAACAGCGCGTGAGTCAACTGCAAGCGATCGGAAGTCAACCGCACTCTTCCCCCATTGACTTTACATGGGAACGTTACCGCCGCACAACGCCCGTACTGTTACCCCAATTTCATTTTTCTCTTCGACTGGCACATCTACATGGTAAGACCTTTATTTTGATACCTCAACCATATGTTTACGTTCAGCCGTTCTCTCGCAACTGGTCTTACAGTGAAAAACCATATATAATTAATAAATAGATTCCCCTATGTAGGACTTTTTATTGATTATGAAAAAGCTTTTGATTCCGTGAAGCCATTTACGGAATCAAAAGTCTTTGAAATCCTGCTACATTGAAGATGCTTACGTTAACATTATTCATAAAATATAAGAGAATGCAACTTCGATTGCTTGAAGACACAGCAGGTATGAACATTTGGAAGGGAGTGAGACAAGGTGATATCATATCTCCTAAGTTCTTCAACGCCACATTGCAGGCTGCCTTTCAGTCTTTGTACTGGGGAGACAAGGCGATAATGATTAACCGAGATAGTTAAACCCACCTTCGTTTTGCTCATGACATATTCATTTAGGCAAGTTCCTTCTCAGATCTGCAGAGCACGATCCAGAAACTTGTTGGCAAGGATAAAGAAATGGAATTTATGATGAACTTACAGAAACTAAAATTGCTGTAATACAATGCTTTTACAAGAACCAAAAATTTAGAAGTTCATGAGTCAAATTTAGAACTAACCGATATCAACATTGAGCTTGGGCAACAGATATCAAACGTGGGCAACATCGAAGAAGAAATTAATAGGTATAAAAACATTGGCCGGACTGCATTTGTAAGAAACAATACAATTTTCTAAGGCACTCTACTATTATGTGTCTTAAAGAAAAGTGTTTAATCAATGCTCAGTTCCATTTCTTAATTACGGACCAGAGGCATGAATCTTAACAAACAAGTTAGTAAAATTATGCAATGCATTGCTTATGATGCGCTTTCCAACATACTAGAAATCATTACTTAAGTTATGAGGATAATGGCTGTGGAATAAATCTCGCTCCTGTGCCCTGACCTTTGACCCCATTGCAATGATATTAAACAGAATTGGTTCAGTATACCTCCGGAACAACATGCTAAAGTTTTGTCGCAATAGAAGCACTTTTAATCAAGTTATGAGGATAATGGCTGTGGAATAAATCTCGCTCCTGCGTCCTGACCTTCGACTCGATTTCCATGATATTCAACAGAACCGGTTCAGTATACCTCCGGAACAACATTATAAAGTTTTGTCGAAATGGAAGCATTTTTACGTAAGTTATGACGCATAAGGGCAATGGAATGGATTCCGCTCCTATGTCCTGACCTTCGACCCCATTTCGCCCATTTTCTATAGAGTTCGTCCTCAATGGTCCCCTACCACATACTAAAATTTCATCGAAATCGAACCATTTTTACGCGAGTTATCGTGCGAACGGACGGACGGACAGACAGACAGACAGACAAACAAACGGACAAAGCTGGAGCATATACGCTTCTACAACCTAAGGTTAGAAAGCGTAAAAAACGACACGCAGAGGCTTCCGACAACTCAAAGATGCACGGACAGATACATGCTTGGTTTGCACCTAGCACGCAGCCTCGACCAGGAAAGTGACAAGAGTGGATGACATTATGATGAAAGTGAAGAAGACCCTCAAATGGCAATAAGCTAGACTCATTGCTAGAAGAACTGACCACCGTTTGATAACTGAAATATTAGAATGGACGGAAGAAGACCACGTGGGAGATGAGTTGATAAAATTCGAAAGCATGTCGACATAACACGAAAGAGTATTGCTAAGGACAGAAAATGGTTGATGATGAATTGGCTCTTATTATTTGTGTATGAAATCAGGGGCGCCGACTTCACCAAATTGGGGGGGGGGTGACGCGATCAGACGTTAGAGGGGCACGTCTCTTCCATTGTCAGGAGGAAAATTAAAAAAAGGAAACATAAAAAAAGAAACTACAAGATTCGACGTATATTTTAAAACGCAATTGTAATTACTCATCAGCAAGTGGAACAAGGAAACAAAAATACACTGCTGGACAAACGGCTATATAAACGGCTATATAGCGCATAACAAAGTAAGTGTGGTTGGATGCCAAGTGAAATAAAATAATGTCAGAATGCCAGGACATTACAAGAAAGACAATTTATTGTGCTCTGAAATCCAGAAGGCTTTGGAACGTGTTCAAGGGACAAACAGGCCATTTTGTGCAGAATACGTAAACGTGAAAAAATGCAATTACCGTCCGCAGGCGTTCCGGCGTAAGATGTCAATACGGGATATGGCCACCATGGAGGGCGATGCAAGATTCCACACGTCGTGTCATGCTTTGCACAACATTATCAAGCAGCTGTTGGGGTAATTTATCCCATTCCTCTGTCAGTGCACGGATGAGGGTGTCCTTGTTTATTGGAGGGCATTGGCGACCAGCAAGACTCCTCTCCAAAGCATCCCACACATTTTCAATGGGATTCAGATCTGGAGAACGTGCTGGCCATACGAGGCGTTGAATATCCTCGCTCTCAAGACACTCCTGGACAGCGACTGTTCGATGACATGTTGCGTTGTCGTCCATGAAAATGAATCTATCACCGACAGCACCACGGAACATGCGAACATGAGGTAGCAGAACATCATTAATGTGTCGTTGGCCAGTCATAGTCCCAGTTGGAAGCACATAGAGGGACGTACGGCCATTGATCATGATGCCAGCCCATACCATGACACTACATGTCGGATATCGGTCCCTTTCCTGTAGGCTTGCTGGACAATATGCAGTACCACTATCACGCCAGATCAGTTGTCGTCGACAATCAGACGATAGACTGTATCTACTCTCATCTGAGAAGAGGACAGCAGACTAGTCGTTATCAGTCCAATTGCGATGTTGATGGCACCATTGCAAACGGGCGGTACGGTGACGTCTGGACAATGAGATGCACACAACAGGACGGAGGGCGTATAGTCCTCCTTCATGCAAACGTCTGGCGACAGATTTTCGGGAGATCCGCTTGCCAGTAGCAGCCATAAACTGATTTGCTACCTCACTAGCCGGTGTCTTTTTGTTGATAGCACTATGTACCGATCTTCTGCAGGTGTCGTACTGCCAACACGACCTCCCCCGTGGCGTTTGCTACACTCTCCATTTGTTTGAAATGATTTCCAAAGCCTTGAAACAACACTGTGGCTGACGTCGAACTCCCTGGCAACATCTGTTATTTTTCGCCCTTCTTCAATCTTGCCAATAATACGGCCACGCGTAAAATCATCTAGGTGATGTCGGGAAGACATACGGGAAATTGCAAGTTCGTCAATTGATTCTTTCCCTTTCAACTTTGCGTTTGTACAACAACGGTCAATACGCGTCAAATCCTTTATATCTCTTATCAGCGCTATGACGTCACGAACAAGTTCGACAATCTACACAACACGTCTTACTGTATCCCGCACTTATGCTAATTTCCACATTTTCCTGCCTTCCATTTTATGGTTGCTATCGTTGCTATTGTCATCCGTCCTTAGCAATTGTCCGGCAGTGCATTCTTTTCCTGAATATTCATATTTTTAAAAATAAAATTCCGCCTGTGATTTTATAAAAATATCCAGAGAGATTTTACTACCAAACATAAAAAACGAGAAGTTAGAGGGGTTACTCAAACAAAGAAAAAGAAGCGAAAAAAATAAATAGATAAATTAAAAGCGCTAGAGATTACAGGTTTCTGTATTTTTATTTTATTTTTGATAATTGTTTTAAACATTTACCACATATCACGAGAACATGCTAAACCCAATACGGGACTGGCAATTCAGTTTCTTATCAAATGAAGAATGCCGAATATGGGAAAAAAGTTTACTTATTTTGTTATTCATTAATTTTTTGAAGTAAATCGCTTTCGCTTCATAAGGTGAAGATTGGTCCACCTTATGAGACAAAAGCGATTTTTTTAATTAAACAGGATGAAAAATATTGAGTGGGAAGTGCTCCCCCCCCGGGAATTATTGGATGGGCAAGATTACCCTTGCCGCCCCGCCTCATAGACGGCGCCTATATATGAAATGCAATTAAGAATCATTCTCATGCTAAGGCACCCTTGAGAGGCAATAAATTATTCTCATTCAACATTATGATTGATTTATGATTGATTTATGATTGATTGCATATGGTAGCACCTTCACTTTATCTTTACGGAAAGACAGATTTTTACGACAATCACTTTTGAAATTCGATTTCGATGAAGAATTGTCTTGAAAAAAAACCCCCTGAGGTTTCGATTAATTTTTTATTTTTTTGTACGGAAGTTTCCACTCATGATTCGAACCTGAGTTGTTTCTGGATTCGAATACCGGATGATGATGTATCTGTTCTACAGTGCTGGTTGTGTTCCATCCCTGGAGCCAGTTGCCCTAAATTAGGAACGGGTGGCTTCTTACGAATCTTAGAAGTTCATAGGAAACGTTAAATCTCAAAGCAAAAAAATTAGAAAAAAAGGAAGAAATCACCATGTCAAACAGCCACAATGGCACATCAGTTTATTATTAAGTTACGAGAAAACGGAAATAAAACTTAAGAAATCCACTGGTCCCCCCTTCGATGGCCCAGGGTCACGCTGGTTTCCAGGCACTCGCTCAAGTTGGGTCCGGGTTCAAATTCCGTTGAGGCATGGATGTCGGGTTTGTCTTGTGGCACTGGCTCCCTTCCGTTCCTGGAAACAATGGCCCTAAATTAGGAACGGTTGGCTTCTTATAATTTTAGATGCTCATAGGAAACGTTAAATCTCCAAGCAAAAAAAAAAAAAAAAAAAAAAAATGCGAGAGAAGAAATCACCAAGTCCTTGTCAAACATCAGCATGGCACATCAGTTTTTTATTGAATTACGATAAAACGGAAATAAAGCTTAGGAAATCCATTGGGCTCGATCCGGTGGCACAGTGGTCTAAGCGCTCTTTCCCGATCATTCGCTCAAGTTGGGTCCGGGTTCAAATTCCGGTGAGGCATGGATATTGGGTTTGTTTTATGGCCCTGGCTCCCTTCCTTTCCTGGAAACAATGGCCCTAAATTAGGAACGGAAGACTACTTATCGCCATCCATTTGCTCACGGTGTTCTCTCAACTCCAAACAAACAACGATAAAAAATATCATTGGTTATTCTAGACCGTTTATATGCATTTGGGCCACTCAACAGAAAAATCGATGAAACTCTAAAGCTCAGAAATGATGTACTTAATTTCTTTTTTTTTTATTTTTTTTATTTTAGCGCTACCCCAAGCTGAGAAATTTGCGTCACGTTTGAATATGGTCCGTCTCTTTTTTGAAGTGCGTTGGAGCCCATACTGCTTGTGAGACTGCAGCTAACCACCTTGGAATTACGCTACGCCGATTCTCGGAGATTACGATACTTCACGCTCACACAGTAATGGCCAAATCACGTTTTCCGAATCAGGCACCCCTCGGTACCAAGAAGAACAAGCAAAGCTCGTTATTACAAAGTAGAACACCTAGCTGAAATAAATCATCGCCTGGCTACTGGTATCTCGTCAGTTAACACCAGGGTCACTCAGTCAACATGCAACACAGAACCCACGGATGGGACATAGTAAGCAGCAGTAGCACGTTGGGATGAGATGGGGTGGCCACCTGGGTCAAGATGCTCATTTGAACGCGGAAGAAAGTACTACCGTGCTTGTCTTCTAATTGAATATCTTTAGCAGACTTATTTATAAACAAAGAAAAACTCTTGACTGGCTTCGTCGACCTGAACATCAAATTTGACAGCGAATAAATTTTCGAATACTCACTACTCTAATATGACTAAATGCACGCTCATTTTAAACATTATTTTTTAAATTACAGGGAAATGAAAGTTAAAATATTTCGCATATTTTCCCCATGGTAGTAAGTTTGATGTTAGAAGACAAATTTGCACTTCTTTTCTAGTTGGGGGCAGGGCCGGATTAAGGCCTTAGACCCCAACCCTTAGGCTAAGACATCATCTGAGTGAGCCTCCAAAGAACTTATGACGGAAATCAATACTAAAGTCCGTTAAAACACCAAACTAGTAATATGCTTGTGATAATTATATACGTAGCATAGGCGAGCGCTGGGTTGCAACAATGGGAGTGCATGACGCAGATTTAAAAAAAGACCCTGTCAGAAAAAGACCCCCCCCCCAAAAAAAAATGGTGAAGTAATGAGGAATTCAGATTTTGGGGGCACAGAGAAGCTGTATTTCAGAAGCTTAATGATACATATCATAAAAAGGTTGTTCTTACTATCTCTGGTTCTTATACAGTAAAACATAAAAATTAAAATTATATTGTTACAATCATAATGCCTATACAGAGTGAGTTTTTATACACCCTCCTTCATAGGCGCCGACTATGGGAGGGGGGGCAAGGTCAATCTAGCCCGTCTAATAATATTTCTAGGGGACAGTTCCCACTTAATATTTTTGGCCCTGTTTAAATAAGTTTTTTGCGCGCGTATGCCATTTTCGAAATGCGTGAGTTGAAATAATTACACAGATAATTTTTTTTTATGCTCTTGAGGCTATCGTATGCTGTGCTAATTGCAAAAAATGCATTTCTTTCCTTTATAGAATTGTATTATTCTTTATAAGATGAACCAAGCTCCAACTTATGAGGCCAAAGTGATTTTTTTGCAAAAAAAAAAAAAAAATAATAAATAACAAAATAAGTAAACTCTTTTTTCCCATTTATAGCGTTGCTCATTTGGAAACTTGGTTGCCCTCCGGGTATTGTGTTTGACATGTTCTCGTGATATGTGATTAATGTTTAAGACAATTATCAAAAATAAAATTAATAAATAAAAACATAGAAACTTATAATCTCTAGGGCCTTTATTTATCTATCTTTTGCTCTTCTTGTTCTTTGAGTAATCGCGCTAATTTCTCATTTTCTATGAACGTTTCGAAATAAAATCTCCCTGGATATTTTTATAAAATCACAAACTGAATTATATTTTTAAAAATATTAATATTCAGCAAAAAAATATCTCTGTTTCCTTGTCCATTTGCCGATGAGTATGGATTTAGAAATATACACCGAATCTCGTAGTTTATCTTTACGCCCTTTTTTTTCGTCCTGACAATGGAAAAGACGTGCCCCCTGTCTGATCTCTTCAGGTCAATCTTGCCCGTTTAATAATTTTTCTAGGGGGACAGTGCCTACTCAATATTTTTGGCCCTGTTTAAATAAGTTTTTTGTGTGCGTATGCCATTTTCGAAATGCGTGAGTTGAAATAATTACACAGATAACGTTTTTTTTTATGCTCTTGAGGCTATCGTATGCTGTGCTAATTGCAAAAAATGCATTTCTTTCCTTTATAGAATTGTATTATTCTTTATAAGATGAACCAAGCTCCAACTTATGAGGCCAAAGTGATTTTTTTGCAAAAAAAAAAAAAAAATAATAAATAACAAAATAAGTAAACTCTTTTTTCCCATTTATAGCGTTGCTCATTTGGAAACTTGGTTGCCCGCCGGGTATAGTGTTTGACATGTTCTCGTGATATGTGATTAATGTTTAAGACAATTATCAAAAATAAAATTAATAAATAAAAACATAGAAACTTATAATCTCTAGGGCCTTTATTTATCTATCTTTTGCTCTTCTTGTTCTTTGAGTAATCGCGCTAATTTTTCATTTTCTATGAACGTTTCGAAATAAAATCTCCCTGGATATTTTTATAAAATCACAAACTGAATTATATTTTTAAAAATATTAATATTCAGCAAAAGAATATCTCTGTTTCCTTGTCCATTTGCCGATGAGTAATTACAATTGGATTTAAAAATATACACCGAATCTCGTAGTTTATCTTTACGCCCTTATTTTTCGTCCTGACATTGGAAAAGACGTGCACCCCCCCACGTCTGATCTCTTCACGCCTGACCTCCACCCCCTAATAATTTGGTGAAATCGGCGCCCCTGCCCTTCTTCATATTTGTCTAACTTTTGAATTGGTGGATGCATTTATGAAATGATGCTGGATTTGGTTATCTAACGAAATAAGCTCTCTAACAGTATGTCACACAACATCCCCTTCCATTTAAAATTTCAAAGTCTGTGTGCGCCGTAACGCCGTGGTTCGTCAAAAACTAATTCATCAGAATGCACATGAAAAATTACTAAAGGTATGAAAGTTTCATTTTAAAATATAATCGAATGACCTAGTCAAAAATAAAACCGGGTGAGGTTATAAAACTTATATGAAATAACAAAAGAAAAGAAACAAATGCTATTCACATTGTACATATTTACAAAGACATTCGTCAATCAAATGGAACCATGTTTCGGAATTCGTCAATCACATCTTCCAGCTGTGTGGAAATAGCTAGTGATTGTTCCAGCTGTGTGGAAATAGCTAGTGATACCATCAATGAGCTCAGCCCTTCTTGTGTCATCGTAGAACGCAGTTTTGTCTTCACGAGTGAAAGTCTTGAGAAGCTCCTCTCACACGAGCAACTAGTTACTGGGATTTGGCAAAAGCAGAAAGTTAAAAAATAACTATTTAAATTATAACTCATCAATTTGCTGTAAATAAGTAAATAAGATATATATATATATCAGCTAGGTAACTTTGTGATTGCTCGGTATTCTGATTTAATGTTAGCAAAGGGATAAAGATACGGGAAGCTGTAAAGCAGAAGGATAGATACGGGAATCTGTACAATGAGGAAAGATACGGGAAGCTGTACAACGCAATATTCTTCTCCTGATAGGTCATAATATTAATGTTTTTTAATTTACAAATACTTAACAAAAATATTAATTTATTCCAAGTTTTGCAGATTTGTCGTGGCAAATGCAAAGGCTAAGAGGTGCGGTCGCACCTCCTGCAACCCCGTGTGCACGCCTATGATACGTTTTGAATTCTTCGAATTAATAAATTATCTGCAGAGTTTTAATAAAAAAGTCACTGTATTTTCCACTAAGAACATGAATTAAAAGCTTAAGTTTCCTAGATTTTGTCGTGGAATTTTTAATAATTTCGTATTGTATACTTTTCTTGGTGTATCTTTTTGTTACGCAATGTGCAGTCTCAGTGGATTTCATCCATTAACGGTTCACAGTACAAACAGGGAGGTTTGGGTGGATGGTAGTGAAAAAACTGAAACTATCTCGCTGACACAGCTGTACATAGCTACATGGAACGTTTACCCTTAGTGAGTGATGGCTTTAAAATCTGTTCACAATCGAGTGGAAATCATACGAAACAAACAAACAAAAAGAAAACTAAAACTATTTTACATCTCTCTATACATAAATACACTACATTGACAAAAGTCACCGGACACCCTTGAAAAGCAAATGAACAGATCCGCTGCGTTGTTAAGATGCGCGATACAGCTGCAAATTGTATAAAAACAAGAACGCAGCTGACCGCGATCA
This sequence comes from Macrothele yani, assembly GCA_039090855.1. Lineage (NCBI taxonomy): Eukaryota > Metazoa > Arthropoda > Arachnida > Araneae > Macrothelidae > Macrothele > Macrothele yani. The sequence goes on along the minus strand of CM076995.1, from coordinate 144,221,649 downwards.
TTTCGCACTGTGAGGTTAAGTGAAAATTTCGCGGTGGGAGAGAACTGACTTTGAGAAAGGAAAGATTGTTAGGTGTTATATTAGTGGGTTGTCCATAAGAGAAACCGAGAGGCGTTTAAACATGCCCAAGTCAACTGTTTTCGATGTACTGAATAAGTGGAAGACACATAGCATGCCTGAAGTAGCAAAACGTACCGGCAGACCAAAGAAAATCAGTGATAGAGGACGTCGAAGCCTCAGGAGAGTCGTTACAGCTAATCGACGGAGTACTGCACAAGACCTCAGTGTACAGGTGAGTAAAAATTCTGGAACCTCGGTATGTACACGTACCATTCGCAGAGAACTTCATTCCATGGGTCACCGTGATCGCGCGGCTGCTCATAAGCCTTTCATCTCCACTCGGAATGCTACTCGTCGTTTAGGATGGTGTAAAGAACATTTATCGTGAATCGTAGTTCAATGGAAACGGGTCCTATCGACAGATGAATCCAGATACACGATCCATCAGTCTGATGGTGAACACTATTTACTAGTCAGCAGAGGGAACGCTATTTACCAGAGTGTACTGTTCCTACGGTCAAGTTTGGAGCTGGCAGTGTAATCGTGTGTGTGTGTGGGGGGGGGGGTTCGTGGTATGGTCCCGGCCCATTGGTTATCTTCGACAAACCTGTTAACCAGCACGTCTACCTCGATGTTCTGGACAATTCTGCCCTACCAACTCTGTGACAATACTACGGAACCGAGCCTTGTTGGTACTAGCAGGATAATGCACCGAGCCATAAAGCAAGGACTGTCACGGCATGGTTTGACGATAATTCCGTATCATTTGTGGACTGGCCAGCACATAGCCCTGATCTTAATCCCATAGAGTACCTATGGGATGAATTAGAGCGCCGCATAAGAAGTTTGGAACCAATGCCTGCTACTATAAGCAACAGTTAGCGACAGCATTATGCTCTGAATGGAAGCACATACCTATCACTGTGTTCCAAAACCTTGTCGAAAGCATGTCTCGAAGGGTCAGTGCATGTATTGAGGCCAAAGGTGGACCTACACCGTACTAATGTATGTCAATAAATGCTATGTTGTGTTTCTCTTCTAGGTGTCCGGTCACTTTTGTCATTATAGCGTATACAAGCTGTGCATTATTTGCGATGTAGCGGAATACCTCCTGGGTCCTTGGTAATGGTGGGGCCCTTAAGCTATAGACCAGTTTGATCGCCCCCCCCCCCTATTCCGGCCCTGGTTGGGGGTGAGAAAGGGGTGGCTGACAGGGTCGACTCTACAGGAAAGCCTATGAAGCGCAGGCACGGGGCCATACAATGCTGGAGGACCTCCAAAATAAAGATGTTTATTTATAATTTTTTATTTTGCTTCTCGAAAAAGAAAAGTGCATGATAAATTCGCTGCCTTAGGTTTCGGGAGTGTGGTTCCGCCCAAACTCCAAGTTTGTCATCTACAAGTATAAATTTACTATAGCTTAAATGCAGGCTAACTAAAAATTGTTTTTCTTTCCTTTGATTGGGGGGGGGGGGTCCACGACCACCGTGAGCAACTCAGTGGGCTATAAGCAGTTGCCTGTTCCTAACTTAGGACCAGTGGTTTCAGGAAAGGGAGACAGCCAGTGCCATACGACAAACACAGTATCCATGACTCACCAGAATTTGAACCCGGACCCATCTCGGACGAACGACCAGAAGCCATCGCTTAGACCACTTCGTCACCAGGGCGGCAAATCATTTTGAGAGTAGTGTTACTTAAAACTGTACTATAACTAAGCTCAGAGATAGGTGAGTTATTTCTAGCAAATTTGTTTGGAATGTAATGAACATCTTTTTCTTTAATTCTGTATTTAATATATGGCCGCCAATTTTTCCCTTAAAATTTTTTATTGAATTCAGTTTAAGAGGCAATCACAAGACTTTTTTACCATACGAGTAAAACGACATTAGTAAAGCTCGATGCGCGAGACACGCTAATCGATATCTTTTTTTTTCTTTCTTTCTTTTGAGTGGAGGTTTAGAAGTAAAGTGTTTATTGGACATGGGTGACATATACAGTCAGACATATCTATTAATCCTTGGTAAAACATACACCTTGAAGTCATACACTGAATACAGTATTGTGCGACACAGGAGGGTAGAACAATTATGCAAGGAGTATTGTGCGACACAGGAGGGTAGAAATACAGTATTGTGCGACACAGGAGGATAGAACAATTATGCAAGGAAGTAACATCATCAAAGGACAAAGTGAACATGTAATACAATATGCCATAGTTTCAAAGGACAGGGAGAGCCAGCGCCGAAAGACAAACACAAACATCCATGCCTCAACGGGATTCGAACCCGGACCCAACTAGGGCGAATGGTCACAAGCCAGCGCCTTAGGCCACTGCGGCACCGGGCGGCCTATTCGATATCATCCATGTTCGATCTCTTTAGGGGAATTGTCAGTGGGGTGGAATCTGATGATGTGTATCAGTAGAACCCATATCGCATGCGTAGAATAAATGGAAATTAAAGCAGTGCCATAAACTAACCACATGTAGCGTGTTAAATGCCAGTACCCTACTTCGGTGACCATTAAAGCTTCGACTCTTCTTCCCCAACAAAGACTTCCCTACTTGTAACTCCAGCTATTTCTTTCCCATACAGCAGGAGTGATCAAGACCAGAGATGCAAACAGGTCACGGGTCAACGGGTCGACAATTTCTAGGGGGTTAAATGGGTCGGATCAAGGTGTTCCTGACCCGATTTCGACCCGGTTTTATTTCCGTTTTATTTTTGTAAAGAAAAAAATCAAGATAAAATGTACACTGTGGAATTTTGTGCTCGATACTGGTGCTAGCGGACTGGAAAACGATTTGTCACGCAATAGGAAGGAAGAGTGCCCTTAGAAGGAAAAGTGTCCCTTCCTTCTGAGGGGGCAATGATGAAAACAACATCCACATTTTGAAAACTTTCAACTCATCATAAACTTGTAAAGAATGGTGTTGCTGTGAAACATATTCTGAAGCTTGATATATTGTCAAGAAAACAGTAAAAACTGAAATTAAACATACGACAAGTTGCTTAATTCAAAAATTTTGACTGTAGCGCTATCGACATTAGGCGGAAAAGCCTTAAAATTACTGCGGAGGGACTTTTTGATTCTCGCAGATGTGTTTTAAAACATGTGTAAAATAGTCAGTTAGGTTATGTCATGCAAATGAGGGACGACAGCTTCTATACTTCCTGTAAATAAGTGTGTACATTATACAAGTACGTTCCTAAAATACATTTGTTTGATTTCCATATAACCTAAGGTGCCCATTAATACAGACATTTAACGTGGACCAGGAACATCAAACAAAGATCTTCGCTCTTTCCACGCTTATAAGTGAGTCACGGAAAAAATCTCATTGGCCGCCACCGGGAGTCGAACCCAGGGTCTTCCAGTTACGAGCCGGATATGCTTCCGCTACACCATAGTGGCCTCGAATTGCTCCAGACTCACACACGCTAACTGCCAAGACAATTTGTTAGGTTGCTTCTTGGAGCCCCACACAAAGCTGGGGATTCACCAAAGGTGGTAAGCAGCAACTGAAGAAATAATCAAAAGGCGAATGAATAATTAATACAGACATTTAACGTGGACCAGGAACATCAAACAAAGATCTTCGCTCTTTACACGCTTATAAGTGAGTCACGGAAAAAATCTTGTAACGTTCCAGGAGATGTGACGTACCTGCCAGAAGGACGCACACGACATAAAGGCAGATAGGAATCAGAATAAAATGTCCGCGTAGCTCAAATGGTAGAGCAACTTATTCCGGAATGAGTGGACCCGGGTTCGAATCCTGACGCGGATAAAAATGACGGAGAAATTTACTTCGTTATAATGGCGTCCGAACTATCCGGATGACCCGACCGTTCACAATCTCGCAATGGTGTGATGTTATTTCCACAATGCGAGATAGGAAAAATAAGAGCAGCACTTCGAAAAAAAAAAAAAAAAATAAGGGGGAGATGATGTAACGTTCCAGGAGATGTGACGTACCTGCCAGAAGGACGCACACGACATAAAGGCAGATAGGAATCGGAATAAAATGTCCGCGTAGCTCAAATGGTAGAGCAACTTATTCCGGAATGAGTGGACCCGGGTTCGAATCCTGGCGCGGATAAAAATGACTGAGAAATTCACTTCGTTATAATCTCATTGGCCGCCACCGGGAGTCGAACCCAGGGTCTTCCAGTTACGAGCCGGATATGCTTCCGCTGTACTACACCATAGTGGCCTCGAATTGCTCCAGACTCACACACGCTAACTGCCAAGCCAATTTGTTAGGTTGCTTCTTGGAGCCCCGCACAATGCTGGGGATTCACCAAAGGTGGTAAGCAGCAACTGAAGAAATAATGAAAAGGCGAATGAATAATTAATACAGACATTTAACATGGACCAGGAACATCAAACAAAGATCTACGCTTATAAGTGAGTCACGGAAAAATTCTCATTGGCCGCCACCGGGAGTCGAACCCAGTGTCTTCCAGTTACGCGCCGGGTATGCTTCCGCTACACCATAGCGGCCTCGAATCCGGCGCGAAACTGGAAGACACTGGGTTCGACTCCCGGTGGCGGCCAATGAGAATTTTTCCGTGACTCACTTATAAGCGTGGAAAGAGCGAAGATCTTTGTTTGATGCTAAGGTGACCAATTCGGAATACTGTTTGAACGCCCTGTATACAGTATATATTATAGTTCAAAGCAGATTTGTCCGGGTCCAAAATTTTTAACCCGTTTCCAACTCTGAACAAGACCTTTAAATAATATAAATTGTGTCCTGCAAGTTATAATACTTTTCGAGTAATAGCGGAAATAATAAAACTTTACGCACTGATACATACACACCACCGTTAAAATGGGCAAATCATGTTCGAGGGAACTTAAAATGTGTATTTCTGTTTAGATAAAGACGTCGAATTTTTTTTCTTATTTTGCAGTTAATATGAGAAAGTAAAACTTGGGAGAGGGGGGCGGGGTGTCATAAGGTAAAATGAAGTTGTAGATTTTTTCTTCTTTATTTTAACCCGGAGATAAATCTCCCGCACTACAGCAATATATATTAGTCTACATCTTTAAGCATTCAGTAGACATATTCTTAGGATATGTCTACTGCTTGCGTTTTGGCCCGCTTTGATCGGTTTTCGTGAAGTTTCGTTAGTGTTGTTTTCACGAAAACATTGTTTTAACTTAAGCCTCTCCTTAGAGTTTATGTAGCACAGTTACAGCGTGTACAACTTGTAGATTTCAATGTGTGCAGATCGGGGAAGGGATACTCGTAGAAGTCAATGTGTATGGAGAGGAGGGATACTGGTAGATTTCCGTGTGTGTAAGATAGGGAGATGGGGAGAACGGATATTCGTAGATTTCGGTGTATATATGTGCGCAGACGGGAGAAGAGGGATGTAGCGGCAATGAAAAAAGAGACTCTTTGCTTTAGTGGTGAATGAAATTAATTTGGGGAACACGAGACACTTCCTACACTATGATCGAACCGCTCGACAGCCAGGTTTGACGTCATACACGCCAGCGTCGGAAACCAATCGGAAGCTTTGTCTTTCGCGTGACGTCACTAAAAGAGTGAACTTATCTGTCTAATGTCACGGCCTTGTGTTTTCTGGGCGGCCTTGCTCTACCCCAAATCTTCCAACTTCCTATTTCTAAGTTGTTTAAAACCTGGGGTCAAACACTTCCTTTCTATAATCCTCTACATAAATCTTTCTTAACCACCGCATGAGAAGAAGTTGAAAACCAGAATTATTAACACAGCAATCAGACATAATTCTGACTTATTTCCACGCATTATGAGGTGAATATTTCTTCCACAGAATTTAAATAGAAAACCATTTAAAACAACTACCATCATAAGCACAAAACAAGTAAGAACTGGCTTATATATCAGACGTAACATGTATCAGGTGAAAGTTCACATTTTTGGCAGTTACTGTATTTTAATTTTTTACATTCGTTAAATGTTTTGCTTATTGCAGATCTCAGTCACATTATTTTGCTAGTTATAGTTTTCATTTAACAAGTATTATTTACCTTCGATTAATTGATAAACAGTTTATTATTGGCTAGCTTCATTCTAACACGATATAATATAACATGCCAAAATATCCCCCTTTTTTATGAATGGAATACGGGATTACACCAGACAATACAAATTTTGAAGATGTGAATCCGTTTTTTGGTGTAAATGTGACAAGGATGGTAAGTCAAACAATATCCGAAACATTAAAATGTCGTCGTCCTGGAGCGGAAATCGAACCCGCGTCTCCCGGATAACGCCCGAGTGTGCTAACTACTACACCACCTAGAACGATCAAGTCTCAAGTTTCCGATAATTTGAATATAACCATCACAAGTTTTTGGATATTATCTGACTTACCATCCTTGTCATATTAACACCAAAAAACGGATTCACATCTTTAAAATTTGCATCCCAAAATTTGTATTATATATCGCATGTTTTTGAGTCCCCCTTCAACTTCGTTAAACACAGGTTCGACTATATATATATATACTTTTTCATTTTTGTGTTTGCCCGTTTTATTATAATATAGCGCAGTTGCCAACAGCAGTTCGCATGTACATAAATTCCTCAGCATCGCTTTTGGAGTATCATTTACCATAATGCAATAATTTTCCTTGTTTTCTTTTTTAATTTGAAGTCTATGTATATAGTAGTCTAACGTGTTTTCCAGTTTTTCTTTTTGAAATCATACGTTTAAAGTCAGTCATTGCAACTACGAAACGCATATCTTCATTTTAGTCTGTTTAAGATTTTGCAGATGTACTTTATAACATTTCGACAATCACAAAATTTATGAAAATATCAATTATCTACTGTTTCAGCAGCACACGTTAATACTCTTTCGCTCGAGGCTTGTTTTGAGGAAGCATTCAGATAAATAACAGCGCAAAGAGAAAATGGCCGCAGGTTTTTGGAAAAAATATTCTTAGTTATAACCATTCTTAACAATAAAGAAATCAGCAATTCTACATTTTTGAGTTTTTTCCCATTTTTAATTATAAGTTTAAAGAAGCTTAAATATATCACAATATTCAACCTTCGAAAAGTTTCCTTTTCTCCCCCCCCCCCCCCCAGTTTTTCAACACATCCCAAAACTTTTCGGCACCCCCCAATATGAAATTCTTGGATATACCCCTGATTCCATCCTCCTTTTAAAAAAATTAATGGAAGAAAGAAACAAAGAATAAAAGGGGAGGGAAAAAAAGCATTCTCTATGTGTGTATCCCCGATCTGTTTGGCGATCAAGTCTCCGTCTTGCTAACACACGAGAGGAAGAGGAGGAGGAGAGAGGCAGTGGAATGTGCTGTCCAGGATGCTAGGAAGCAGTGCAGTTGTCAGAGCGATTGAACGCGGTCATTTGACGAGACCGCTGCCGCTCGATCGAGCCAGGACGATCGCCATCGTCAGCAGATAATGAGGCCGATTTACCGGGGCCGACCGAGACAAGAAACAAAAGTGACAGTGACGAAACCACCTCCTGCTCCGATATGACAGTCCTGACACAAGCGGGAATTCACAATTCCCAACGACCGTGAACAGATCTTGGCCACAGACGAGGAAGGACAACCCCCTCTGGCGGATCATATCAAAAGCACCAGCAACTGAGGAACAAGCAGAAACCAAGCTTCTTTCTTTCTTATTCTTCTTCATTCGCAATTCTCTCTCTCACTCTCTCTCTTTTTTAATTTCCAGTCCATTTTTTGCAAGCATGCACTCGAGTTGAAGCAACGTGTGAATTTTTTCAGGTTTAATTTTTGATTCGCCACGCCATCAGTGCTTCTCAAGTGCAGACTTTCTTCCCTCATGAAAAAAAAAAAAAAAAAAAAAAAGAGGAAGGGGGGTGAATTTCTGCCCCTGCAAGAACGAGAAGTACTCTAACGTCTGACAGCAAGCACTGATCAAAAGTTAAAGACTGTTCAGTGCTCGCTTACTGGAAGAAGGAACAAGAAATAACTTTTGATAATTACACCAAAAATTACAGAAATAAACTAAATCCATATAAGAAGCCAGAACGAGATCAGTGAGAGCTTACATTTGGTAGTGTTTCCGTGTAACCCAGTTCCCAATTTTGCTGAAGATGATATTTTTTTGGTACCTTCCTTATGCCACGGGATGGCGCTAACGAAATTCAATGGTTGCCCTATAATGTTGCCCCGGTCCGCCAACTCCGACATTAACGCAATTCGTCGTTTAGAACTCATGGGGTAAAACTTTTCCTAGTCAGGTAGAATTTTGACAAAGTGTCTGTTCTTGGTTTGAATATTTCTTCAAACTCATCTTAAAACTGTAGTGACGCCAGCAGTTCAGAACGGGTTAGGAGCTCTGTTAGGGGAGGATAAGCATCATACTGGCTTGGGCATATATTTTGGCAAAAAATTCCGTTCATGTAGATTTTACCTGACGCTGATGATGGTTGAAAGTTTTTGGTACACACTGTACTTAGCATTTATTCAATGAATATTACTGGGAACCATGAATACGAATCTCCATGGCCTTTTAGAAATTACTCGTACTATTTCTTCGCAATTTAAGTTTATTCACTATTTTTTCCCCCTTGTTTTTTCTTTTTCCTTTTAATGTTCTTTATTAATCGTTTTTTCAAACATTTGCTGTCATAAGGCTGTTTATGAATTTCAGTACGTAACTTGACAAAGAATCTCTCTTTTTAAATTATAATTACAAAAATGGGTTCTCCTCTACCAATCTCTTAGACATTTGCTCAGAGGACTTCCTCCATTTCCCTGAAGCAGTGCCGTAATAGCTTTTCATGTGCCCTGTTCAAGGTTTTATTTTGGGGCCTCTTAATTAATTTCTTTTTTTTTTTTTTTTTTTGAGGAAAATAGACATAAAACATATATACGACATGAAAATTGTTTATAAATATTTTTTCTGTACACACAAAATATACAAGATCATTCAAATGTATTTATAATTGAAAATAATTATTTTAATTGCACTTTTTGGCTTTCAGCAAATTCATTGATTACATCATCATAATTATTGTATTTAACGATATCATACTCAATCGAAATAAGAAAATCGTTCTCGATCTTCAATAAATCTTAATTAACAATCGAGTCGATCTTAAATTAATCTTAATTTTAACTTGCTAAAACTTCTCTCACACGAAGCAGTAGAAATAGGAAGAGTGTGAAATATTCGGAGAGCAACGCTGATATTTAGATATAACTCAATTAAACCAAAGTCATAAAGTGCTTGTAGAATATCAAGCGGAGTTACAGTTTTAATGTTTTGTATTAGAGTCAATGTTTCAAATTTAAAGCGAAAATCGTCAGAAAGCAAAATCGTCACAGACAGTTCTCTATTGCTCCAGGGACGTCGCTAGACTTTGAAATCAGGATGGGCGAGCATTATTTTTGGTGGGGCAAACTTGATAGCACCTTTTTTTTACAAAACAATGAATTTTTAATGCTTCTTTTTTTTTTTCATTGAAGGTTTAACGACCACCGTGAGCAACTCAATGGCCTATAAGCAGTCGCCCGTCCTTAATTTAAGATCACTGGTTCCAGGAAATGGAGAGAGTCCGTGCCGTAAGACAAACACAACATCCATACCTCACCGGGATTCGAATCCGGACCATTCTCGGAAGAACGGTAATAAGCCAGCGCTTACACCCCTGCGCCACCAGGAAGGCTTCAATGCTTTTCACTACCGGCTACAAAGGAATTCGTGCAATCCTCACCCTCTCCACCTGGACACACACACATACATACATAGACGGATCTGACTAGTTACGCCACTGGTGTAAGATAGAAGTGCTGGTAGAATGTCTTTTTGCTTGCTCTGAATGCATTGTCTTAAATCACTTTTCAAAATTTTGAATTTTTGCTTACGAAAATAGTACTGTTCTTGAACAATTTATTTAAACGAAAATGTCGTTTTTGCTTACCTAAATCAAATTTTAACGTGGTGCCACGCAGACACAATGTAACCCCCTCATTAACTTCCTTCCTTCCAGCCAGCGACTTTGCCTTGCACTCCTCTCCTACAAAGCAGTTGTCAGTCACTTTCTGCGCTTTCACTGTTCCTGAGCAGTCTTATGAGCACTAGTGTAGCTTTAGACTCCACTTTCCGTGTTGGAATCTCCTGTTTTGTAAAGAAGCCAAACAACAGAGCAATTAGTAGCGATCCCCTCAGTGCATTCCTGTTCACCCTCCTCATTTGCGCCCTGGCCGTACAAACGTGAAAAAGAGGCTAAAACTAAGGAACTGGAAGAGTGGAGAACAATTGATTTTTCATGGCCCTCCTCCCTTTTATTTTGATAGCGGATTTTGTGGTGTAAACAACTCACTTCCTACGGGAAAATATGTAGGGCTGCGTGAAACAAAACATAAGACCTTGGCAAAGTACAGATTATATTTTAAAGTTAAATAGACTGAAAAATATATATTATGGGTGGGCTCAAGCCCTCACTCCCCTCGCATCCCCTTGGCGACGTCCCTACATTGCTCATAACGCCAATCTACACAGTCAAGTCACATTATGGTAACCACGTCCTACTTTTGACGTCAAGAGCGCGTAGCCAGTGAAAGAAGGCACATGTCGTGAGCTGGTTTGGAAGATATATAAAGTGTGGTGTTGGCATTCTGAAAACATATCACTCGTTGCTCTCATGGATAAAAGAAGCGATTTATCATATTTGCAAAAAGGGATGATTATCGGCTTTCGGGCCAAGGGTGGCAATATTTCTGAAACAGCGCAGCTTGTGAACTGTTCGCGTACTGCTGTGGTTAAATTTTATCGTGATTGGAGAAATGGCACCATTGCAAATAAGCGACGGGGAAGCTGCGGAGCACCACGTGCCATTGATGCGAGAAGTGAACGTCGGCTTCGAAGATGTGTGAGGGCCGATCGACACGCTACAGTGGAGCAACTCACTGGCGGAATGAACCACGGGGCTACCAGAAACGTGTCTAAAACGACAGTTCAGCGAACTCAGCTGCGTATGGGGCTCCGATGCAGACGGAGGGTCGCTGCACCTATGGTAACGAAGGTGCATCGGCAGAAAAGCTTACATTTGGACGGCAGCCTGGGAATTGGGCCTCCGCTGATTGGCAAAGGATTGCCTTCTCCGTTGAGTCAGGTTTTCTGCTTCATCGAACGGATGAATGTTGGCGTATAAGACGAGAAACACCGGAGAACAAACACTCTTCAACCACTGCTGGAAGAACACAAGCTGGTGGGGGCAGCGTTATGGTCTGTGGAATGTTTTCGTGGCATTCCCTGGGTCCACCCATACCTGTGTGCCGCCCCGGTGGCGCAGTGGTCTAAGCGATGGCCTCTGATCATTCGTCCGAAAGGGGTCCGGGTTCGAATCCCGGTGAGGCATGGATGTTGTGTTTGTCTTACGGCACTGGCTCTCTCCCTTCCCTGGAACCAGTGACCCTAAATTAGGGACGGGCGACTGCTTATAGCCGATTGAGTCGCTCACGGTGGTCGTTAAACCTTCAATCACAAAAAAAAAAAAAAGAAAAACTCATACCTGTGGAAGGCACTATGGACCGAATTCGTTTTGAATCAATCCTTGTACATCACGTACACCTATATATGCTGATTGCCTTCCCTGGGGCGGATGGGATCTTTCAGCACAACAACACGACGTGTCACCCAGCTAGAAATGTCCGAAAGTGGCTTAAAGAGCACGATGAAGACTTCAAAGAACTTCCCTGGCCCCCTAATTCCCCAGACTTAAACTCAATTGAGCATCTGTGGGATCACCTCGATCGTGTTGTTCACTCTATGGATCCTCCATCACGAACCCTTCTGCAACTGTCAGATGCACTGCAGTCAGCATGGCTCCACATACCTGTGAACACCTTCTAGCACCTTATTGAGTCACTCCCAGCCCGTCTAGCTGCTGTCCGCGCTGCACACGGCGGTTACTCTAGATATTAGCTGGTGGTCACAATAATGTGACTCGATCGTGTATTTGAGACAGCAGAGTGTCAAAAACGCTGCAAATTTGCATTCTAAATAATTCTTCGGGTATCATGCTACTTTCTTCAGCTGGTGCTCTCAGGGCCCCTTCATCCTGGGACCTGTGCCTGTGCACCTGTTGCTTATGCCTTGTTATGGCACTGCGCAGAAGTACAAACACTAAATTTAACAAAAAAAGAAATGTAATTTACGTAAAAAAATTTCTGTGAATTCGAAAAATTCCTGAACATTTATCAAAGTTCTCTAAAATCTTCGATGGTTGTACTCGCCATGTATTCTATTTGCTTAAATATTTGAGGAGGCGGAGCTGAAGAAAGGATTCAAAGAAAAGGTGGATGGGCTGAATCCGATCCGTAGCGTAGCGCTTGTGTTAATATTCCTCCCTTTAATAAATCAGCCGCAAAAAATCTGGAATTCTTCTTTTGAGCTGGGTCAATGCTGTCCTACTGGAGGTCTACCCGCAAATGAGGAATAAACCAAAGTGTATTTCCAACTCAGAAGAAATAGAATGGAATATGAAATGTTACATTGCACTGTACACCAACAATCATTACGTGAGTCTTTACTGGGACTATCAAATATAATGGACAAAATAGTGAAAATAACGAATTTAGTTAGGGGCGAAAACTGTGCTCTTACGCACATAAAATTCAAAACATTTTAAAATAAACTTCATGCGGACTCCCTTCTGCACAATCAAATCAGTTGGTTAAGTGCTGGAAAATGTTTAGTGAAAATTTTCCAACTTAGGGAAAGAATTTTATCTCTTTTTATTGGAAGAAATGAAATGTGATAATAATTTAACTAAAAGTCTCAGTGATGTCGCTTTCTTAGCTTTCCTAAATGATATCACGCAGCATTTGAATACGTTAAATATTGCCCTGCAAGGAAAAGACCAAAATATCTGTAAACAGTCATATTGTTGGTTCTTGTAACAAACTGCCACTGTTAAAATCAAATCTTGAAAGAAACACTAACTCATTTCGAATCATGCAAGGCGCTTTTTGAAGGAATGACAATACTTGGTGAAATTATATAGATTTTAAAGTATTTGTTCCTCAGCTAGACACTTTTATTAAGAATTTTGATGACAGATATAAACAATCTGATAAACTCAAACCAAGCATACGTCTGTTGAGCAATCCAGGCAATGAAAGCACAAACCCCATTTATCAAATGGAATTATGTGAACTTAGAACAGATGCTTTTATTAGATCTTCATCAGAGCCTGGAGCCGAATTGCTTAAATTACTTTCCCTGAGAGATACCCAAATATGAGAGATTTGTATTAAACAGTTATTTCAATCTTTGGAAGTACTTAGATATGAGAAAGGGGCCTTTTTTTGGCATGAAATACATTAAGTCAAAACAATGGAACAGTATGAATGACTCTGCTCTTGAACAATTACTTCTACTTTCACCGACAAGCATTCAAGCGGACAAAAAAAAAAAAAAAACTTTTAGTACAGTTTAATCGTCCACAGTGCTTTCATAGGGTGTAAGTTGTTGCTTTTTGTTTATCAAATTTTAAATTTTAACTGTGTGTTCTAATATTAGTTAAAGAGCTTAAAGGTTTAATAAATTGAACAGGATATCTCTATATGTTTACCTCATCTTACATGAATTTTTATAAAAATGTTGCCCGCCATCAAATTCTTTTAAGAACCATGGCCCGCAGCTGTATAGTGGTTGGACAACATTGATCTAGATCAGTGTTCCGCAACCGGTGTGCCCCCACAAGGTGAAAGGTATGACGCGAACTTTTACCTATTATCCTAAAAATTATCCTATTGTAAGAAATTCATTGTCGAGTTTTACTTTTTAATTTTATCCTAGTCACTGTGTTTCATATGATTGTATTTCATTCTCTGCCGCTGCACTGATTAAATAAGATGATGCTTGTTCATTATTTATTACACGCCACGAATTTTTATGTATTCTAAGAAATTAAATGTAAATTATTTACTCACAGCATGCTGTTATATCGTAGTTTTGCTTATTGATATATTTGTATTTCTCGCCTCTGCCGCCGCGTTACGTGGCTTTTTTGTTACACTTGCCGCATGTTCTGTGTACTCTTTATCCTAAACGTGCGGGGATTAGCAAAACTTTCCCTGTCTTTTATTATTTTATTACGTTGTTTTGGCATTTGTCCCTGTTTGTTAGTGCTTCTACAACTTTATTGGGTTTTTTTCCTGAACCGATGCAGCCACCCATTGTTAGACTTTATTTTAAATAAGTCGGCGTATGTGTCCCTTCTTCCCTTTGAAGAGTATAGGTCCCGCGTTTTACATTTATTTCAGTTCTATAGCTCTGAAATAATCCAAAAATTGTGATTGCTAGTCATTATTGCTATTTCCTATTACTATTAAACTATTTGATTTTTTCAAGATGGACAAGTTCCTTGTACGGAGTGTTCGTCCGCGAGTGCAAGTAGTGAAAGCATTGAGCCCGAAAAAAAGAAACAAAAATTAGTGCACCGGCAGTATAGTGATAATTATTTATCTTACGGGTTTTTTTAGGGTTTTTTTTTTTTTTTTTTTTGTGTTGTGATAAAACATGCCAATCCCCGAGTGTATCGTTTGTGGTAAAAAGTTCAGTAATGCTGCTATGGTTCCCAGTAAATTGAAACGACATTTGTCAACAAAACATTCTTCTCTGTCAAGCAAAGGTATCAATTATTTTCGTCGGCTTTCGGAACAAAACAAAAAGTAAGCAACGTTCATGACTGCGACAGTACATGTTTCGGAAAAAGTACAGGAAGGTAACCGTACTTATCGTAAAGGCCAAAAAACCACACACAATAACTGAAACGTTGTTAATACCTGCTTGTAAAGAGATGGTAAAAATAGTCCTAGGTTCAGAAGCTGCTAGTGAAATTTCAAAAATTCTTCTTTCTGCTCACACCATCAGTCGCCGAGTTAGTGACATGTCCAGTGACATTGAAGACATTATGAAGGATAAAATCAACAGCAGTCAGAAGTTCTTACTTCAGATCGACGAGTCCACCGATATTAGCGGTGACGCACAACTTCTTGCCTACATTCGGTACATCGATGGACATGTAATTGCAACTAATTTCTTTTATGCAAAGAACTTCCCGAGCGAGCCACCGGTGAAGAAATATTTCGTGTGACTACTGAATATGTGCTCCATAATGAATTAAAATGGAAGATTGCGTTAGTGTTTGTACAGACAGAGCCGCTTCTATGACTGGCAGAGTGAAAGGACTTGCGGCTAAAGTACGCGAAGTAAATCCTAGCATACGATGCGATTATTGTCTCATTCACCGCGAAGCCATTGTTGCTGAGTCTTTGCCATCTTTTCTGAAAGATGTGCTGGACGAAGTAGTAAAAGTCGTGAACCTCATCAAATCGCGACGTCTAAATTCGCAAATGTTTTGTTTTGTGTCAGGAAATGGGATCTACACACCTGCTACATACAGAAGTACGGTGGTTATCACGAGGAAAAGTGTTAACGCTAATATTTGAACTTAAAGAGGAGGTACATTCATTTTTGACTGTTGAGAGGCATGAGTACGCGGATTTATTTGCAGATGATGAATGAGGAAGTAAGTTAGCATATCTTTCCACTATTTTCGTACACTTGAATGAGCTGAACAGAAAACTGCAAGGTAGGAACGAAAATATTCTGACTAGTATAGATAAGATTCAAGGATTTTTGAATAAGCTGAATTAGTGGATACAAAGAATTGAAAATTGGTCGTTTGAGATGTTCCCGACTGTATGAACACTTGCTGACGGTAATAAAGTGGTGATGCACTTAATTAAAGAACATTTAGAAATCTTGCAGCAGAAGTTCAAGAATTCTTTTGGAGGGAGTGTTCAAGATTTCGACTAGGTTCGTGATACATTCGTTGCAAATTCAAAACCTCTTCCGATTAATATACAAAAGGAACTCGCAGATTTAAAAGCAGACAGAAAATTGAAATTAAAACTTCTCGAAGTGCCTTTGGGCACATTTTGGTTGGCAATAAGGAGTGAATAATCGGTTATCTCCTAGATAGCAATTAATGTGTTATTGCCATTTTTAACTACATATTTGTGTGAACTGGGCTTCTCGACGTTGACTAAAATTATAACATCAAAGAGCGAGAAACTCAAATCCGTCGATGAAGAAATGAGATTTGCATTGTCAATGATTCCGCCACGGATCAGCCGCCTATATGCGGCTAAGCAGGCACAAGTATCACATTGAAGGTATGAGTAGAATTATTTACTTTAATAGTAATGGAAAAGTGTATTTTCTTGTATTTCGCACAGTGAATTAATGTTTATAAATTGTTAATAAATGCACGAGTCGAGTTCTGTTTAATATAAATATAATGGAATAATAATATAATATAATAATAATAGGTTGATTACATACGTATTTATATTAATAGTATCATATCATACGTTTTTGAGGGGATTAACATTTTTGTGTGCCATGTTGAGTCATGAATAGTTTATGGTGTGCCACGAGTAGAAAAAGGTTGCGGAGCACTGAGCTAGATGATACTGTACCAACCTCTGAGACTATAGTTCCCATATTTGGAGTAGACCCCCAAATCAACCCTAAAACATCTCGATGCTATGCGGAAAAGAATGTTTTGCCTGACTAATGATGCGGTTCTCTTAAATCTCTTTACCATAGCAGGACACCAAAACGGCTATGTGTCTTTTGCTGTACTATCAAAAGAACGTTACTTTTGGAAGTTTCCAGCTCTTGTACTATCTCCTGCAGTGCGTGTGCGTGTGCGAGAGAGAGAGAGAGAGAGAGAGAGAGAGAAAGAGAGAAAGAGAGAGAGGGGGGGGAGAGGGAGAGAAGGAAATATAATAATTGCAACAATAATGATAATAAAATAAAAGTAAGTAAATGACTGAATATACTAACTGGTAATTATCAACTTTGCTTCAAGTCAACCTAAGAGCGTACTATTGTGGAGCTACTTCTGATACGAAAAGTAGTCCCAAGCGTTTAAAGCGAAAAGCAACAGAATTATTGATCAGAATCCATTTCTGTTTTCTCACCAGTGTATTTTGCAAAATTTCCATTTAATACAGATTTTCGAAATGGTAGAGCGTTTAAGAAATAGATTTGACATTGAAAGTTATTCAATAAGAGCGACTTGCACTTTCGCCTGCTGATTATCCAGCTGGGAAGTGTATGTAACTTGGAGAGAAAGGGGATACGGTGAAAGGGATACCAAACTTCTCCCAACATTCACAGCACAGAGGCAATAAAGCGACAAACAGAGAAATGCGAGGGGGTATACTTAAGCAGTCGTAGAGTGGAGAGTGATAGATAGATAGTAGAGAGAGAGAGAGAGAGAGAGAGAGAGAGAGAGAGAGAGAGAGAGAGAGAGAGAGAAGTAAAAGAAAGGTCGATGCAATGAGCTTCAGTCAAGTCATAAAGCCGTAAATGGGAGTGGGGCATCAGTGCGGGAGTAATGCTTGACAGCAAGGGCAGGAGTGGAGTGTGAGGCGGATTGATACCGTTCTTGCGTTCCACAGCGAAGCTGTGAACAGGCTACCCTACCTTCTATAAGAGTACAGATTTAGATTGACTTGGAGAATGAAGCCATGATATATACTTTGATTAATTTAGAGACTGGTTGAAATTAAAACTAGTTAATAAGTCTTCGTCTTTGCATTACAAATGATGGCATAAAGTTAGAACTAAGAAAAGAAGCCTTCGCCGCTGTGCTAAAACTGAATAACAAACTGAGTTTATTTATTTACTACCTCAAGATCAATGGTTTTTTTATTAAGTTCAAACGATATTTCAAAAAATGTTCGCTCGAAGAAACCCCTGAACATCAAATATATTATTTAAGCAAGAAGCACATTGTTTGAAAACATAATCGGTAAGAACAGATTTACCACCTCGATGCATCTTTTCTGGTATAATTTCTTGTTACTCATATTCAGTTACGACGCTTTCAACGAATCTTTTTGTGTTTGCAAGGAGATGTGAATTTTCCATGAAAATGATATTTCGCGAGTCAATGGATTTCGAACTTGACTCCCCATGGAGCAAATACTTAATGTTCCTCAACCCTTGCCTACAAATGAAGATGCAGGATGGCAGTCGTCCCTTACTTTTCCGATCTTCTATATTAATGTATACTGATAAATATTAGATGTTAAAAAAATGGCAGTACCATCGGGCAGACAGAGAACTTTGATAGAATGTTGGAGTGCTTCAAGAATCATCGTTCAATCCATTTTTATGGAAATGGTAAGAGTAGAAGTGGTACAAACAACACAACGGACAACATTGTTTGCAGTAACAAAAACAAAATAAGCAGCAAAGAAACTCGAAATCTGGAGGATCACACGGAGCGAAAAATAAGTATAACCGCAACAAAGTGCAATGGCTTTACTAAAGAAAAGCGAGTTAATGGTGTTGGTGTCAGTGAGAGAGTGAAAAAACAACTAAATACCTGATATTAATGTTTGACGACGATGGAGAGACATGAAAGTGAGTAATGGGATGCATACAGGAAAGAATAACGGATGTAAAAAAATGCAGCTGTAATAGAAGACCACCGTTAGGGCTGGAAAGCATAGTTTGAATTTGCAGTACGGCCAGCAATTCTACACAGTTAAAAATTTTGTAGTAGATTATGCCAGAAAGTGGTGCTACACTACTTTTGCAGCAAAGGTAAACCATTGTGTGATGCATGAAATACACAGAAACATGATACAATCATGCACTTAAGTTGGTGTGGTATCCAACTTAAATGGTGTGAAGATGTATTCATTGCACCATGTTTATGTACGTTTCATGCATCACACAATGGTTTACTTTTACCCCAAAAGTGAAGTGATGTAGCACGCACCCCACTTTTTTTTTTTTTTTTTTTTGTGCAACCTATTACGAAATTTTTAACATTGTACATAATTTATAAATTCGCCGATGGCAAAACGTACGGAGATCATCATTTATTTCAAGTAAGATCCGATTCAGTTTGAGCGAAAATCGCTGGTTAGGGGCTGTCCATAAAGTACGTCCGGGATTTTTTACTATTTTTAGACTCCTCCCCCTTCCACATGTCACATTTTATCCCATTGTAGAAAAAACCCTGCTAAGAAGTACGTCCTAATTCCCGGAACCCCCTTTATTTCTGACGACTGCTTTTAGAAGTCCGTTGTGAAACAGAAAGAAAATATGTAATTATTTAAAGGAATAAAACAGAAAGAAAATATGTAATTATTTTAAGTTGGGAAACAGAAAGAAAATATGCAATTATTTAAAGGAACTTTCCATATATTTATATGTTTGCTTCAGAAAATATTTATTATTTAGGCATTAATTTATTCCCAAAAGCTACCCGAACTTTATCATTCTGAAATAAAGATCTACAAATGAACGCACGCATTCCAGGTTGCAACACTCCTGATTATACCATCTACAAAACACGATAGATTTGGTAGTACAAACAAGAGAACTTATATTAATATTTTGATTTAGCTAAGTATCATCAGAAATCTGAAATATTTCATATTGTTTTTAAATATTAAAAGAAGAAAAAAAGAGGGAAAAAAAAACAAAAAACAAAAAAACGAAGAAATACCGTGAAGTAAATTTTCTCATTACGCTCAAATTCCAATAAAAATCAGACCCATTTTACATAAAATATATCGTCATTGTTTGGTTATTATAAGTTGAGTTGCAATAATTACTAGTGTTACTTAAATGTTGCAATAACTACTATAAAATTTGCAGTAATAATTTCAATGTTTAATTTTTTATGTCGTGTGTTAAAAGTATTCTCGGCAAATATTTCAGGAAATTTCATGGAATGATACAAAACACAATTTTTCACATTCAATAAATACTTTTTTTTATTGCGTTGGATGCATTTTGGCTGTGAGACTAATTTAAAACTGTACTTATGGTATTATAATTTTCAGTGTGGTTATACATGTAGGCTGATTTACGCCCCTGTTCCCAGTTCTCAATTTATTCAAATAAACTCCCAAAGCTGTTAAAAATCTGAAAATGAAAGCCACCTACCGTTTATTATGTTTACACGAAATTTTCACGTAGCAAATTAGCTCAACAGTGCGGTACAATAAACTACAATTTATTTTTTACAGGGCTCTTTTTTAAAAATGTTATGTTTTATATTAATAAAGTAATACTTTCAACTATTTAGTAAACAAATTCCTTTTTCGAGAAAACGCGAATTTATTTTCTCCTGATCAAATTCCATTGACATTTAAACTATCCCACGCAATCTAAAACTTTTTGTGACTCATGTAACTTCGCTCGGTGCTGTTTCTAAACTGCTACCCTTGGGTGCACAACCCTTCTCAAAACAGCTCGGTGGACAACGCATTAGCCATTAGTTTTTTTTTTTTTTGTAACTCGTAGCAGCTGAAATTTTAGCCATGCAATACAAATACACATTGCAGACGCATGCTTCAGGTAAAACATAATAAAGCAATAAGCATTGCGTTCTCTCAGTAAATTAAGCTGAAAGAGCTAACTTTTAGGCAGTATAAAAGAAACTGCAGACTTTCTCGTAAGGGACTGCGAAAAAAAAACCCCTACTGCGCCCCCCCCCCGGTGATATAAAGACATGTCTTCAAACATATTTAAGTTCTAATGTGAACAAACGGGGAGTTTTTTAATATTACGATTCCACTAAATTTTTGCCGCTGGACGTCCGTTTAGTCCGGTTGTCAGGAACCCCCCCCCCTTCCTCTCTGTAATCTCGGACGTACTTTATGGACGGCCCCTTACTGACAGGCAGCATCGAAACAACATCAAAAACAAGAATTTCTGACTCAAGCTGTATCGTAATTTTTGTACTGAAGAAGGATAACATTCTGCTTTAACGCTCAACAAACTGGGCTGTAGTTTGTGGTCAGCCTCTGCTGAAAAAGTTTGAGCCCCCTTTAAGAAATGCTGAGCGTGCGTAGTAACGATTAGCGCACACCATATTTAAAGAAAAGATAAACGAAGAAGAATTCAGTATCACACTTAAAGATCTGACAGAGAAGAAAAGCCTGTGAATTAGCTGATTCGATGTTACGTCGTCGAGCCATTACAACGAAAACTGAGAGTTTTAAAACACTGAAGTGTTTTTATAGAAGCTTGTTTAAGACAGTAATACAGTTCGTAGATCAGTTTGTCGCTCTGACTTCCGTGATAAACTGTTGCAATCGTACACTATATGCTTGTCAGTTTCCCCGAACTTTTTACGATTATTCATTTCTGAATGCTTTGGTACGTATTTAAAATCCCGTTATCTTGCTACATAAAAAGGAGATCTCAGGAACTACAGACTCATCGGCGTTTTATCAGTTTACAAAATCTTCGCTAAGGTACTGTCGCATCGCTTGAAGGAAACACTAGACAAGACACAACCAATAGAACAAGCTGGAATCAACAGTAGCTAACGCAGTAAAGGACATATCCATGTATTGAGAGAAATGATTGAAAGACTCACTATGCATGGCTTGTAACGTACCAGGAGATGTGACATACTAGGAATCAGAATAAAATGTCCGCGTAGCTCAATTGGTAGAGCAACTTATTCCGGAATGAGGGGACCCGGGTTCGAATCCTGGCGCGGATAAAAATGACGGAGAAATTCACTTCGTTATAATGGCGCCCGAACTATCCGGATAACCCGACCGTTCACAATCTCGCAATGGTGTGATGTTATTTCCACACCGCAAGATAGGAAAAATAAGAGCAGCACTTCGAAAAAAAAAAAAAAATAAGGGGGAGATGATGTAACGTACCAGGAGATGTGACGTACTAGGAATCAGAATAAAATGTCCGCGTAGCTCAATTGGTAGAGCAACTTATTCCGGAATGAGGGGACCCGGGTTCGAATCCTGGCGCGGATAAAAATGACGGAGAAATTCACTTCGTTATAGGCTTTTATTGAATATGAAATGGATTTTGATTCGTTAAACCATCAGCAGTTATTAAAAATGTATGCATTAATATTATTATTATGATTGAAGGTTTAACGACCATCGTGAGCAACCCTAATTTAGGGCCACTGGCTCCAGGAAAGGGAGAGAGATAAGCACAACATCCATGCCTTCCGGGGATCGAACTTGGACCCAAGTCGGACGCATGGTCATAAGCCATCGCTTAGATCACTGCGCATTAATATTATTAATACCGTCTATGTGAAAATGCAAGTGCAAAAGTTTGGTTGTTCTACGACACGTGTTGTATAAAAATTGGAATCGCAGTGAGACAAGGTGACACACCATATCTACAAAGCTCTTCAGTGTCACATTGAAGTACGCCTTTCAAAGCTCTTCAGTGTCACACCATATCTACAAAGTTTTTCAGTGTCACTTTGAAGTATGTCTTTCAATCACTGAGCTAGGAAGATAAATGAATAAAAATTGTTGTTTAACCCACTTTTATTTTGCTGACGTCATAATCATTTTCATAAGTACCCCCTCACAGCTGCAGATTATGATCCAAGAATTTGCAGACAAGAGTAAAGAACAGAAATTAAAGTACAAAAAACAAACTTGTTGTACAATGCTTTTACAGGATCTGAAGATTTGATGGGCCAAATTTAGGAGTACCTAATGCCTACATCTACCTTGGGAAACAGATATCAAGCGAGAGACGCATTGAAGAAGAAATTAATATAGGCATAAAACTCGACTAGAGTGCATTTGGAAAAAACCTGTACAATGATCAAGACCTTTATGCCTTAAAAGCGTTTTAAGCAATCACATCCTTCCACTTGTTACTTATGAATCAGGAACATGGACCTTAACTAAAAATGACATACCGAGGTCGTGGTCAACTCAAAGAAGCATGGGGAGACGGAGATGCATATATAATATCCCTTAATCCCGGTGCTTATTATTTTTTTCAATAAATAATGATAGATTAAGAAGTAAGTAGTAAAATATTTCCAGCTCCCCTAGAATTTATCATTACCTAGCGCCTGCTAGAACATTGAGAACTTCATTCAGTATGGCGGGATTTTTACTTAAAGACAGCATGTTTGAAAGCACAATTTTGATTTTGAGCCCACTGATCGTAATCAGTGTTTCTTTCAGGAACTTTGGACGGGGGAGGGGGGGGGACGAATGGGACCTTACAGGGGCAAGTTTTCCATTTGCTATATATATATATATATATTCTATAAAGAAGATACCTAAGCAAAAAAATACATATATAATTTTGACTCACACCTAGTACAACATAGAAAAGGTTATGTATCTACCTGTGCGAGTAAAAGGAGAAAAGATAAAAAAATAAAATAAAACAACTGAATGTAGAAGGTGTCGAGAATACTGAGCCTTGGCTTTATCAAGGACCAGCAAAAACTCTGCATTTTCTCACTTCCACAAAGACCTAGTTGGAAATGGGTTTCTGCAAGGCCATAGATGCAAGTAACATTCCCACCTAAAATAGTTTAAAAAAAATATATATATATATATATACATATATAATATCTAACTACTATATTTATAAATATAGAAGTAATTATTATGCACTATCTACCAACAAGTAATTGGACACCCCTGCAATCGACGATATCTGCGGTCCTGATGCACGTCACGGCCGCCGCCGTTAAATATCGTGTGGGAAACAACAACGCAACCAGTCGCATGCAAGATGCCACGCAGTTCGGAGCTCTCTGATTTCGAGAAAGGTGTAATCATTGGGCATCACAGAAATGGCCGATCCATACGTGACATATCCAACGAGTTGAAGTACCCAAAATCGACAGTGGCCTACGTGATTGGCAAGTGGAAGATGAGAGGTGACTACCGGAATGTGCCCCGACCCGGCAGACCCACAAAACTGGGAGTTAGAGACCGACGGGTGCTGGCCAGAGAAATTCGGAAGAACCGCACCAAATCGATGGGCCACATCCGCGAGGAGTTTCAACAGGCATCCGGGAGTGTTCTTTCAATGAATACCACCCGTAAAGAAGCCCATCTGCTCGGTTATCATGGACGTGCTGCTGCCCACAAGCCTTTGATCACAAAGCCCAATAGCGCTGCTCGGCTAACGTGGTGCAAAGAACGTCGACAGTGGAAACAGGTTATCTGGAGCGACGAATCAAGGTTCACCCTCTACCGTTCGGATGGCAGGGTCGTCTGGGTTTCGGGTCTGCTTGGAGAACGCCTCCTGCCGGAATATATTGTGCCAACTGTGAAGTTTGGCGGCGGTGGAATTATGCTATCGGGGTGTTTCTCCTGGTATGGCACTGGACCCTTGGTCGCAATTCCTGGTAGACTCAACGCCGAGACCTACTGCACCACTTTGGATGGCCATGCGCTTCTTACGTTGTGGCAGTTTTACGGGGTGGACCCATGTTACTTTCAGGATGACAATGCCACCTGTCATGTTGCGAGGTCCACCATGGCTTGGTATGGTGACAATGGGGTTAATCGAATGGACTGGCCTGCGCAGAGCCCGGACCTTAACCCTATCGAGCACCTCTGGGACGAGTTGGGCTACCACCGTCCGAAATCGGTGAAGGAACTGACCTGTCTCCTCCAAGCCGAGTGGAAGAAAATACCGCTAGCCGTCGTACAACGCCTGGTTGAGAGTATGCCCCGGAGGGTCGCAGCTGTAATCGCCGCTCGTGGAGGCTCCACCAACTATTGAAGGTGAATAAACTTCGTTTTCCTTTGCTATCACAGGTGTCCAATTACTTGTTGGTAGATAGTGTATATCTCATACAGGGGCGCATTTGAGGGGGCCAGGCGGGCCTTGCCCCTCAATGTTTAATTTTTTTTTTCGTTAAAATGCGACTAACACTGGGAAAAAAACAGCCTTAATTTAATAAAAATGTACCAACTTACATTAGAAAAAAATGCTTTAATTTATCTTCTATTTTTCATTAACTTTAATTTTGTTTTTGTGGATTCCCCAAAACTTCCATTTTTCGTCGCCTCCCCAGCCCCCGAAGAAAAGTTCTGTATGCACCCCTGATATGGTAATTACTTCTTCAAACATTTCAAGAATAACAAACGTTTTTCAGCTCAACGAGAGGAGGTTCAGGGGGGGTCAGGCTTGAAAGTTTTATCTAATAAAATACATTTAACACACTCTTGATCCTGAATCACGATTCCCAGACAATTAGGTATGATTAGTTTACTTATTATAATTTGAAGAATAGCATGCGTCGTAATATACTTTTTAGCAAAATAAACTATAATACTAGAACAAATATTAAAAATAATATAATTGGAGAAATATTTGCAGCATAAAAAAGGAAAAACAAATTCTTTTTCATCATAGCCTGAATTTATTAACATTTGGCTCGGCAACCTAAAATGTCTCGGGGGAGGGGGTCGTTTCCGGGAGGGCTTCCCCCCCATGTATGCCTGAAAGAATCACTGATCGTGATGGGGAACATCGTAATTCTAGAGCAGAATGTTTCTTTAGTATATGAAGAAAAGCGGAATTATTGAAGTACATATATGGTAGAAACGTTACGAACATGCCAATTTCTTTTTCAATCAAATGGAAGAAACAATTGAAAACAAACTCATAGGGTTTTTTTTTTTTTTCTTTTCCGGGTTTTATGCTTACCATGAGCAGCTCGTAGGAATGTGAGCAGTCACTCGTCCCTGATTCAGGGCCATGGTTCCGGGTAAGGGGCCATGTCTAACCCCATTGGACAAACATGCCTCATCCGGGGCTCGAACCCGTATTCATCTCGAGCCAGCACCTCAAGCCACTCAGCCAAGGAGGGCCGCAACTCATAGGTGTTGAAACATCATTCTGTAGCAAAACTTCGTTTACAAACGTTATGTTTCGCAAGGCTAATCCTTCATTCTCTGAGGTCTCATTATCTACAGATACTAAAGCTTGCTGAGCACTACTTAGCCTTAAAAAAAAAGAGAGAAAGAGATAGGGGGAAACACACAGATAATGGGAAATTTGCCTCCATTTCGAAACCAAAATTACGCCCTAAAATCCATATAATTGCTAGAGTCAAATTTTACCATTTCACGGATAGATACCCTTTTAAACATGTAGGGTTGAAATGGGAGGGTTTCCTCTCAACCTTCAGACAGCAACACGGACTTCTCTAATGATCGCTGATCTTTCCCGCCGGACTTTTTGGAACATTATCTGGTTACCTATGCAGGCGACTAGGTTGGACGAGCAATTAGCTACTCAGGAGGCTCCTCCAGATAAGACCACGCTTCCATAAGCCAACCAAACCCCGAAGGTCCAAGCAAAGAGAGAGAGAGAGAGAGAGAGAGAGAAGGGAATGTGAGTCTCTCTATACAATCTAAGTACCCGTGTCTGACTACGTGATATCCATTCCAGCATGGTACGTAGTTGACCGAGCGGCATTCGTCACCCCACCTTCCTATCTCAGGCCATCATGGGAGCGGCCGACGCTTATATCCGGCCCATACCTCTTGGTTTCCATACCCCCTCCCTCCGGCCACACCCCTCCCCTCTATCCGCACTTTACTCGTTCGGTGCCCTTTTTTTTTTTTTTTTTTTTTTACGGCGGTAGAGATACCTTTCACTCTGACACTGAGGCAGAGGGGGCCGGCACCTAAGAAGATAGTGCTGGAGAAAGCGTAGAATGCCGAAACCCGAAATCTTGTATGGAAATAGGACTTGTCTTCTGTCGGGAACTGGAAAGAAGCTGCCTTGGGGCTACGGGAAAATTACCCGGGCTTTAGGGGGAAGGTCCGTCCACCGCCCAGCTATCAAACGGAGAAGGGAGATGGGGATAGTAAAAGAGGGAGCGAGGAAGAAAACTGGGGGGGGGGAAGGAAGAGAGGAAATAAAAGGTAGGCTAGGTGAGTCCGTCAAGCCTCCCCCCCCCGCCTTCCTCGGGTTCCCCCAAACGGTGCTCGGTTTTATCCTTGTGGTCTGCTCTTAGAAGATGCAGATGATGATGATGATGACAATAATGATAAGGGCAAAGTTTAGAACTTGGCTTCTGCAAACTGACTGAGAGAATCGTGCGCAGGTGTGTCATATAGTTTTCGGTGTATAATCCTAACTGCAGCGAAAGGAAGGAAGAAATGAAAATATATTTAAAGGAAGATGCGCAAGGATAATAATTTAAAATGAGTCAGGGGACCCAGATGAAAAAGCAAAGATGACCGTCGTACCAGCAAGAAGGATAAACCTATTATGTACGCAGTGCCAGTTTCGCTAGAAGAAGGTAGAAAATGCAAACAATGAAATCGCTAGGAGGCGACAAGTGAATTTCAAAAGGCCTTGGACTGTTAAAACATTACTCTATAATAAATTTCATAAACTACGAGTTCTGTCACTAAATAAATTTGTGGAAGAGCAATGGGGAGAACTTCATGTAGTGAAAGTCACATTCTAAATCTAAAAGAAACACTGCATGCAGAGCACATTTAAAAAGGCAGGGGCCCCAGTATTAGTGACACATTTAGGATTTCACTATGGGTGGCCGAATAAAAATACCCATGGAGAAAACATTCCCAAAGTATGTTGAGGAAGCCATAAGAATATCCCGGCCATATTGAAGTGTGCATCCCATGATTCTCCATGGACGAATCAGTGTTAGCAGAAAAAAAAAAAAAATGTAAAAATGCGTGGTTGAAAAATGGATAACAGTTCATTTCTGCTTTATCCCCCCCGGTTCAGCTTGCTGAAATCATATCAAAGTAGTGACAAAATAATATGATCCAAATATCATGATTCAAACGAATTCTTAATGCATGAAAATTCTCCACAATGGCAAATGTGTACAAAACACCTGTAATGATTTTGAAAGTTTTGAGGATGAACTGGGGGCTACTACACTTTTTGCGGACTCGTCCTAAAAAACCGGAAATAGAAAACTTGTCCACAAGGTAGTTTCTTATAGTTTTTGCTGTGCTGTCAGCAAAATAAAAAACTGTAAAATTTCGTCAATTCTTCAAGCACTTTGCGTAATTCTGGAACCCCTTAAAAATACGGGGCCCAGGCTGCAGCCCCCTAGCCCCTTCTTAAATGGGCTCGACTGCATGTGTGAAAAGTCAAGTACGAATACCAAAAGAAAATTCCATGTGCACAAAGTCACATACGAAGTCTAACAACAGCATTCCATGTCTGCAGGTGCTATGCTATACGGGTGGGCTAGGGTGGGCTTCAGCACCACCCAACTTTTCTTTGAGCCCGCGCTCCAGCACCTGCAAAATATTTAAGCCGTTAAAACCTCGGGCGGCGGAACCTAATAAATTCAGAGGGGGGGGGTCAGCTTCTTCGAGATCTAAATCAATAAAAGAAATAGAAAGTGACCGAGAGAGTAAAAAAAAAAATCGTAGGATAAATATGTATTTAAACGTACACATCATCATTCACTAACAATTCACTACTGGATAGTCTCCTCAAGTGCCTTCCACAACTTTCTCTCTGGAACGTGTCGCTGCTGCATTCTTTCGAATTTCATCCATCCATCTCCCACGGGGTCTTCTCCTGGGTCTTTTCCTGTCCAATTACAGTTTTCTAGCAATACGTCCAGCACATTTCCGTTTCAGGGATTTTACCTTATTCACGATGCCATCAACTCTTGCCATTTTCCTGATCCACGAGTTTTTCTTCCTTATTTCAACAGTAATTGTTCTCGCAGCAAAAACACACACAAATTCGTCAAGGCTCTTGTATCTTCTATGTGACAAAACTCCAAGAAAGGCCTGTGTATAACAAGCAGTAGTATGCTGAGCACTGAATTTCAGTTCGAATTATTTCTTGTTCAGTTATTTATTTGGCAGACGTGTTGGGTTTTCCGATCTCGAGTAGGACACATTCGGACTTGGGAGGGGGGGGGGTAAAAGAAAACACAAACAGGGAGGAAAAGAACCACCCTGGTTAAATAATTTAAAGAATTCCTTAATGATCTTTTTTTTAAAGAGAAAAGCACAACTTTTCAGCTTATTTGTGCAAAATCAGTTTTTTGAGTCGTACTTGGAGTGTTTTTCAGGAAATTGTAAAGCGTGGTGGCGGTCTTCAGGAAATCTTTCTAAAAAAAACAACAGTAAATCACACATGAACCAGAAAACTAAGACCCCAGTGAGGGGGACCATGAAATTCCAAGGGGGTCCCGACCCCCGTGTCCCTTACCTTCCGCCGCCTGTGGTTAGAACACATGGCGAGTGCAATCCTCTAAGACTTTAGGGAACTTGGATAAAAGTACGTTAATTTTTGGAATTCACAAAAGTTTTGTTACATACATGAATTATTATTTGTTAAATTTATTGTTTGTACTTCTTTTTAGGAAACGGAAGGAGTCCTCTGAGCGAATGTGTAAGAGAGTGGTAGAAAGATACCATTTTGTAATTATTGTTTAAAACGACGAGAGAGAGAGAGAGAGAGAGAGAGAGAGAGAGAGAGAGAGAGAGTTGTTCCCTGTCAAAAGAGAGAGAAAGAGAGAGATGTTCTCTGTCAGGTTACAAACTAAAATTCATAAACAGTCTCATGACAGCAAATATTAAGAAAAAAAAAAGATTTAACAAAAAAAAAAATAACAAAAAAAAAAATAACAAAAAAAAAAAAAAAAAAACGACATAAGTAAGCTAAAATTGCTGCGAAAGAAACTAACTTTGTTATCGGCCATGGAAGTTCGTATCCAAGATTCCCGGTACCACACTCGTTGAATAAATACTACGCAGAGTATATAGCAGAAAGCCTTTTTTCACTGGGAACAGCATTATCAGTGTCGGAAAAAAACTGCATAAACGGAATTTTTTGCCAAAATTTCTGACAAGTACTTCAAAATTTGTGTTCCCCCCGTATGATGCTTTGCCCCGCAGTTCCGAGCAGCTGGCGTGGCCACTGCATGTCTGAATTTGTCACGTTCGAAGAAAAATATTAAAAGTCTAAAAGTCCCATGTGTGAGACGCCACATTTAAAGTCCAAGGGGCAGGGCTGGATTAAGGGGGTTCTACTGGGGCTATATGACCAAGGCCCACCATGACCAAGGGCTCAGGAGGCATGTCTGGGCAAGTAATAGATAGATGAAAAAGAGAGAGAGAGAGTGGGGTTTATAAAGTAGTTTTACTTTTGTCTCGTATGAATTCCACTTGGTCAGAAACAGAGTCTTGAAGACGAACAGATTTCAAGGCAGTAATTCACCAAGGGTAAAGGTTTCATGTCGCTGTGTACAGCGGGGTCGGAGAGACAGTTTCAGCTTTTTCACTACCATCCACCAACACCTCCCAATTTGCACTTGGAACCGTTAATGGTCGAAGTCCCCTGTGGCTTCACATTGCGTTTAACAAAAAAGATGCACTAAGAAAAGTATGCAATGCTGAAAATCCAAGACAAAATCTAGGAATCTTAAGCTTTTTAACTCGCGTTCTTGTGAGAACACTGAAAAATACAGTGACTTATAATGAAAACTCTGCAGATAATTTTAGTAGTTTCCACCCCGGTGGCGCGATGACTTCTGATCATTCGTCCGAAAAGAGTCCGGGTTCGAATCTCGATGAGGCATGGATGTTGTGTTTGTTTTACGGCACTGGCTCTCTCCCTTCCCTGGAATCAGTGGCCCTAAATTAGGGACGGGCGACTGCTTATAGCCCATTGAGTTGCTCACGGTGGTCGTTAAACCTCCAATCAAATAATAATAATAATTTAGTAGTTACAGTTTTGTGTTTTAACATACTTCATAATAGTTCTCCGTCACGAGTTCTTTGGGGCCTACTCAGATGTCTTAGCCTTATTGGCACACTCAAATTCCTTAGCCTAGGGGCCCACTAAGGCCTTAATCCGGCCTTGCCAGTAGGAACATTTGTTATTCTCCCCGTCTACGGAAAGTAAAGTTCGAAGTCTGAAAGGAATATACCACGTTTTCATCTACGGGAAGTAACACTTAAAGTCATATGATTTTTTGTTTCTTTGTTTGCTTAGAGGGTTAACGATCACCGTGAGCAACTCGATGGGCTATAAACAGTCGTCCGTCCCTAATTTAGGGTCACTGGCTCCACGGAAGGGAGAGCCAGTGCCATAAGACAAACAACATTCATACTTCACTAGGATTCGAACCCGGACCCGTCTCAAACGAATGGAATGAGTTTTGTTGCTGTTGTGCAGAATTTGTATTTATTGTGAAAGTTTTGGTGATTTGTCGTGTTTTGTGAGTTTCATTGGTGTATTTGTTTACTTTATTTGTACAATTAGTTTATGATTGTGGCACATATTGTATTGTTACTGATATTGCTTTTCTATAATATTGTACAGCAGAAATTTTACAAAATAAAATAAAAAATAAATGGTCAGAAGATTTAAAAAATATTAAAGGCATATTCCGTACGGCGGAGAACGTATTTCAAACTAGGAAACACAGATTATGATGTCTTCTTCCATAAACTCCGTATAGGCTCTGAAACTTCAACTCAGCACACTTCTTTTTTGTTCACGGATCCTTCGAAAGTTCCTTCTCACAGACGTACCTTAAATTTGCTTACCTCCGTGAATCTTATGCGGATGATACTAAATGTGTGATTAAAGATTGATTTTACTCGTGTAGTGAGTAGGTTTAAGCAATTTCAAGAAAGATTTATGCTTACGAGCGTGAAAGCTTGGCACATACCAGTTGCTATTTCAACAAAAAAAAAAAAACAGATTTTTAAAATACGCTTGGCCATTCAAACCTTGTCACGATGTTTAAATACACTTGGCTATTCAAGCGTCGGTCCATTCAAAGTTTCCCCATGAAAACATGGCCCACACTATTACAACGCCCCCGCTAGCAAGAGGGATACATTTTCTCATGCTCTTCATATTCTCACACTCCCGTAGGCATGGTGCAGTTATGACGCATACCTCTAATTTAATCTTCCTTTTAAGTTTTTGTGTTCTTATATAAACTAGGTGTCCCCTCGTTAAATATTTTTTCTGACTTAACGACACATTATATTACCCAATGAGTTTTTCAAGTTGGCAACACTGCCAGCGAGTCAGAGGTCAGTTACGAGTGATGTAAGCAGACCGCAGTTGCTTTTGTGCAGTTTCTTGTGAACGATATGAAGTGCAGTTTCTTGCGCTTATCAAGTCTTACAGTCAGAGTTGAGATAAGCAAGTATTCTCGAGGGGTTAGACGCAGGGCAGGTTTAGACTCAGCAACCTACATAAGACGGTACTTTTGTGCTGCATATCAGAAACGAGAAGTTAAATTAGATTGAAAGTAGAGGCTCAGACACGACAGAGAGTACACAGGTCAGAGAAGTAGCAGTGCCAAATAGAAAGTGTGAGTCGAAACTATGACGTCACAAAGAACACTTCCAGGGAGAGATAGCAAGGGAAGAGGAACGGAACAGATGACCTTATTTGTAACGGGGGTCCAATAACTGGGTCCGATGGCCTAACGTGCCGACGCAAGGCGTATGTTTTGTGGTTCAGAACAGCGCAACCTAACTGGGATCGAACCTTCGACCATATGGTTGGAAGGCGGTTTCCCTGCCCACAAGGACACTCGCAGCCCGTTTCTTGAGGGCAGCATCTATAAGATTTGTTAAAGTCAGAGTTGGGATAAATATTTGTTGAACGGAAATGTTTTGATATTGCGTGTAAGGGTTATAAACAGTTGCCCGTCCCTAATTTAGGACCAATGGTTCCAGGGAAGGGAGAGAGCTTGAGATAAACACACCACTGAAACTTCTTGACTGATTTTATACATATAATCACAATTTTGTTATATATATATATAATTTATAACAAAGGTAACATGCAAAATACAAACGCTTTTGAAATTCTGAAGCGCCAAAGGCTGCATAAAAGAAAAATCAAAAACCTTAACAGAAACCACCTTGGTTTCTGTTATATATATCATCATCATCATCATTGTCAACCATTATCAATCCACTGCTGGACGAAGGTCTCCCCAAGTTTCCTCCACAACGGTCTGTCTTGTGCCAGTCTCCTCCATGTCACCCCTGCATACTTTCGAATTTCATCCACCCATCTCCCATGTGGTCTTCTTCTGGGTCTTTTCCTGTCCCTTGGAATCCAATCTAAAATTTCGGCTGTCCATCGATGATCTGTCCTTCTGGCAGTATGTCCAGCCCATTGCCATTTCAGGGATTTAACTCTGATCATGATGTCTTCCACTCTAGTCATTTTTCGGATCCACGAGTTCCTCTTCTTATCTCTCCTGGTTACACCAAGCATGCACCTCTCCATGCTTTTTGAGTTGTCTGCAGCCTTTGTATGTCTCTTTTAGTTAAGGTCCACGTCTCTGCACCATACGTAAGCACTGGAAGGATGCATTGATCAAACACTTTTCTTTTAAGACATAATGGCATATTGCTCTTGAAAATTATGCTGTTTCTTCCAAAAGCTCTCCAGGCAAGTTTTGTACGCCGATTAATTTCTTCATCAATGTGACCCTCACTTGATATCTGCTGTCCAAGATAAACGTACATGTCTGTTATCTCCAGCTTTTCTCCATCAATCGATAAATCTTCATTTCTTGTAAAAGCATTGAACATCACTTTTGTCTTCTGAAAGTTCATTTTTAATCCCACTTCTTTACTCTTGTCAGCAAGTTCCTGGATCATACTCTGCAGCTCTGATGGGGTAGTTGCAAAAATGACTACGTCATCAGCAAAACGAAGGTGGGTTAGGTAATCTCCATTAATCTTTATCCCCTTGTTTTCCCAGCTCAGCGACTGAAAAACACCCTCCAATGTGGCATTAAAGAGCTTCGGAGATATGGTGTCACCTTGTCTCACTCCCTTTCCAATTTTTACATGTGTTGTATTTTCAAACAGCCTAATCTTTGCACTTGCATTTTCATAGATGTTATTAATAATATTAATGTATGCATCTTCAATACCGCAGGATTTCAGAGCCGTGGTAACTGCTGATGGTTTCACCGAATCAAAGGCTTTTTCATAATCGATAAAAGCCATGCACAATGGAAGTTCATATTCCCTCGCTCTTTCAATTAGTTCTCTCAGCACGTGGATATGATCTATTGTGCTGTAGCCACTCCTGAATCCAGCTTGTTCTCTCGGTTGAGCCATGTCCAGTGTTACCTTCAAGCGGTGTGAAAGAACTTTAGTGAAGATTTTATAAACTACTGATAGGAGGCTGATAGGTCTGTAGTTTCCGAGATCCTCAATGTCACCTTTCTTATGTAGCAGGATCATTGTAGCGGTGTTCCAATCCTCAGGAATCTTTCCTTCATTAAGGCATCGAGTGAAAATTTGGGCGAGTACTGTTTCGATTTCTCCACTTGCTTCTTGTATGATGTCTACAGTAATTCCATCTTCTCCTGGAGCTTTTCCTCGCTTCATGTTCTTGATTGCATGTGCAACTTCTGCTGGAAGGACTGGAGGAACTCTGGTACTGGTATCTTTCATGATGTCTGGAGTGCATATATCATCCCTTTCATATAATTTGGAGTAGAAATCTTTCACTCTTGTCAAAATTTCGCCTCTATTTCTTGTTACAGAACCATCTTCTTTTCTCAGTGCCATAATCTGTTTTCTTCCCTTACTGAGATGTCCCTTTGCTATCTTTAGGCTTTGGTTGTTTTCAATTGCTTTCCTCACTAGTTCACAGTTGAATTTCCTTACGTCTTCAGTGATACTTTTTCTTACTGTCTTGCATAGCTCTGTATATTCCACTTTGGAAGTCACATCTTCTTTAGTTGTCCTCATCTCTCTTCTTTTTTGCATCAACATTTTGGTTTTTCCTGATAATTTGTTCACATGCAACTTGTTCTTAGACCCAGCTAATTTTGTTGCTGTTTCCATAAGAGCTTTGGTTACTTTTCTGTTAACTTCAGAGATGTCCACTTCTTCCGATGTTAGGCCTTCTAAAGCAGAGAACCTGTTCTTCAGTTCTAACTTGAAGGTATTATGGTGTTTTTTGAGGTTGGTTATGTCAATAGATTTTGTTTGTCTTATGAGCTTGCCACGTTCAAGTTTAGCATTGAGGTGCATCTTACATCTCACCAATCTATGGTCACTACCTGTGTTGAACTTGTTTAGCACACTGCAGTCTTCTATGACGAATTTTTTGTTACACATAATAAAATCAATTTCATTTGTCGTCCCATTTGGATGTCTCCATGTCCATTTCCTGTGTGGCTTTTTCTTGAAGAAGGAGTTCAAGATGAAAAACCCTTCTGCCTCTGCAAACTCAACGAGAGTATTTCCACGCTGGTTTCTGTTGCCGTGACCGAATTTACCTACTGAAGTTTCATTCTGTTGCCGTTGCCCTATTTTTGCATTGAAATCTCCCATAATTATTTTCAAGTGCTGCTTACCTTTATTATTTAGATGACAAATTTCCTCATAAAATTCTTCAATTTCTTCTTCAGGATGACTTGTGGTGGGTGCATAAGTTTGAATAATCTGAGCCTGGTATCTTTATATATATATATATATATATATATATATCCCATCAGAGCTACAGAGTATGATGCAGGAACTTGCTGACAAGAGTAAAGAAGTAGGATTAAAAATGAACTTTCAGAAGACAAAAGTGATGTTCAATGCTTTTACAAGAAATGAAGATTTATCGATTGATGGAGAAAAGCTGGAGATAACAGACACGTACGTTTATCTTGGGCAGCAGATATCAAGTGAGGGTCACATTGGTGAAGAAATTAATCGGCGTACAAAACTTGCCTGGATAGCTTTTGGAAGAAACAGCATAATTTTCAAGAGCAATATGCCATTATGTCTTAAAAGAAAAGTGTTTGATCAATGCATCCTTCCAGTGCTTACGTATGGTGCAGAGACGTGGACCTTAGCTAAAAGAGACATACAAAGGCTGCAGACAACTCAAAAAAGCACGGAGAGGTGCATGCTTGGTGTAACCAGGAGAGATAAGAAGAGGAACTCGTGGATCCGAAAAATGACAAGAGTGGAAGACATCATGATCAGAGTTAAATCCCTGAAATGGCAATGGGCTGGACATACTGCCAGAAGAACAGACCATCGATGGACAGCCGAAATTTTAGATTGGATTCCAAGGGACAGGAAAAGACCCAGAAGAAGACCACATGGAAGATGGGTGGATGAAATTCGAAAATATGTGGGAGTGACATGGAGGAGACTGGCACAAGACAGACCGTTGTGGAGGAAACTTGGGGAGACCTTCGTCCAGCAGTGGATTGATAATGGTTGACAATGATGATGATGATGATGATGATATATATATATATATAAATTTTAAATAGATTATAAAAATCCATTCCACTCACGCAATCCCAACACATGGCGAAACTATTTTTTTTTCAGTTTCAATAAAAAAAAAAAAAAAACGTAGTAGAATGAACGCTAGCAAAAATAACACGTCCGAAATTCGTAAAAGGAAGAAAGCAATTCAAACTGCGTTGATGATAACTATTTGGCATTTTTCATTCAACTCTAACAGCTTCAATTCATAAACCACAGTAAAATAGGTGACTCCTTTCTTTTTCTTCTACATGTTCAGCATTTTTGAAGGAAAATCACTTTAGTTTCTGGTTACTCACAAAGAACGCCGAAATATGAAACCTACGCTAACTTAAAAGTTCGTACAGCTCGTATATCAGAATAAGAACTTTTTTCTTTTCCAAAAGTTTCACAAGGCATTATGTTAACACTGGAATTTACAGCTGAATCAGAAGATGCAGGAAATGAAGTTAATTTGTATTCAGCGAGGAAAACAACTATCCCTTTCCAAATTTAACCGCCATGAATATAAATATATGATGGATTATAGCGCTTAACGTAATTATTATCACGTCATCGCGTCCCCAGCAAGGTTAATTAGGGTCGGGTGAGCGAAAGCACATCAGGGAAACAATTTAAACTATGTGGTTTACAAAAACATTTAGTCCGATGTGTCTGTCAGATATGCGGAATAAAGATTTATATTTTACTTTTCTTTTTAAATATACAAAACTGTGGTTAATTTTGGATGATACAAAACCGAGTAGACGTCACTGACTTTTCCTAATTTCTGACACGGCTCAGAACATTATTAAAAACAAATCACAGTATCACAGGTTCATAAAAATTAAGTTAGGAAATTATTTTCTCGTTCTTTCAGATTTTTTGAAGCAGTTCTGTAGAATATATGCAAAACATGCTAGAAAGGGGTCGCTGAAAAGAAAGGGGTCGCTGAAAAAATGACTGTGGTTCGACTTTTGCGCAAGTACATTAATTTCTAGCTAATTTTGGATAATTCAATGCGAAAATGACGTCAATGAATTTTCCTTATTTATGAGACGGCTTGGAGTACAATTAAAAACATCATTTCCAAATTTAAAATTTTCCTGATTTGTAACACGGCTGCAGTACTATTAAAAACGTTATTTTCTAATTTAAAATTTTCTTGATTTGTGACACGGCTTGCAGTACTATTAAAAAATTATCTCTTAATTTAAAATCTTCCTGATTTGTGACACGGCTTATAATACTATTAAAAACATTATTTTCCTAACTTAAAAATTTCCTGATTTGTGACACGGCTTGCAGTAACTATTAAAAAAATTTTTTGTCCAAATTTAAAAATTTCCTGATTTGTGACACTACTTACAATATTGTTAAAAACAGTCATTACTTTTCATTTACAGAGCGGTAAATTAAGATAGGAAATAGTATTTTGCTCTAACCGATTGTTTGAAGCAGTTCTTTAAAACTTCTGATTTTGTGGGAAACGATCCAGAAAGGAGATGTAAAATAAGTAAACTGGTTCTCTTTACGATCCGAGCAACTAAAGCTATGCATGTAAAGCACCAGTGATGCCACGAAATCTCTCTTTAAATTAAAATAAATAAATATTCTAACTGATTTCTGAACAATATTTCACAATTGTGACGAAAGTTTTCGGGAATTTCACAGCAACTGGAATATACCGAGTCCACAAGCTCTCTCTCTCTCTCAGGAGAAAACAAAAGTCACTCAAATGAAGTTTCAGAAAGTCTTACTGTTAACTCTTTTATTCCCTCATTATCGTATATGGGCACTATGCTTGAATATTCTAAAATACTTGGGAAACTAATCACCATAGTAGTAATACTTCAATTAACTAAAGTTAGTAAGCAGAAAATGTGATAAACTCGGCAAACGCTAAATATATAATATAACAACACCACTTCAATACGCAACCATCAAATAGACACGGTTTTAGGTAACTCAGCTTCCACGATTTTAACGTCACAACACCACATCATCTTTTTGCTGATGCTTCAGCATAATATATCTGTAGTTCTTATCTGTCAACATGCATACCTCCCGCTTTCTGTCCTCAGGATTGTTGCCAACCTCATTCCGCGAGAGAGAAAATAGAACGTTAAGGTTGAAAACGCTAAAAGAGAATGAATTCAAATTTACTTAGAGAAAGCAACTAAATATGAAAGTTAATTTAGAGTACACGGCACCAGGCAAATGTAAATATCCATTTTTCGTGTGGCAACAGTATAATTACGCAACAGAAGAAGAGGAAGCTATTTTGAAGCTGGTGTTCATACCTTCAACTATTCGATATGAACACGGTTTTTCCAATAACGCTTCTCGAAAGGATGGCATTGTGTCCGTTCAACCGACGAACAGGCAATATTGCCAAGTCATGTTTGAGATGTTACAATGTTATTGTGACAGCCAGTGTTCCTTTTCAAATATAATGTGAGGATGCAGTCAGCTGCCATTGGCAACTCTTCATCTGTTGTTGCAACAGCTTTGAAATAAGTGAAAGAAAGGCGAAGGCGAAATTACGCGTATTATAAGGGATAAGAAATAACCGTCTGCTCCTTTTTGATAAAAATATCATTTTACTTTAAAACTAGATTGCTATGAAGCTGTTGCTTCCATCCTGGAAAATTTTTATGGACGTTAAAAACTTCGGCAAGTTTCGCTGGAAATCTCAGGAGCTGATCAAAATGCATCCAGACTAAATTCATATCTTTGGGAAATTGTAACGCCGAAGGAAACGTCCCCATTCAATTTTCCATTTAACAGATTTGTTTGTCCAGTCGTCGGTGATCATCTTTTAAATGAGAGGTTTTTTTTATTCTTTCAGCCTCGTCAACAATTCTTTTCTAAATAAGCTATTTTTTGTTGTCAACGTCTCCCGCGATAAATTTTTTAAACGTGATTTTTCATCTTTCTAGTCGACCTCGATCTTTGTTTTTCCACTATCCCAGTCACCCGTAAAGCCTTTTCGTTCTTGTTATGACAGTTTATTTAACAGTTTTTGTCTGACGCCGAATTTTAAACACGTCTTGGAGAGCAAAACCGTGTTTCATAAAATTTTGCGAGAAAATTGGACTGAGGCCGAAATGTAGCAACTCATATAACTATCATAAGATACCCATATCATGAGAAGTATTCAAGTAGTTTAGTTTTTTTATTACAGTGCTCTCGCTAAATAGTAGACAAGACGAATCAATAACTTGACAGTTAAACTGAGTGAGAAACGAAAATTGGGTATTACTGAAATGACTTAACGAGGTCCTTAGGTCCATATCTCGTATGGCTTATGTAAGAAAAATCTCTGCAGATGATTTGGTTCACTACCAGCAGCAAAGCTTCTTCTGTGATTACTGAAAGAGGAACAGCTATAAAATTTTACGATCAGATGCTGACGATACCTCTCCCTCTGGAAAGACGTTTATAAGCGAGCAGTGAAATTTTCAAGGGAAAAACCTGTATGTATCATTACCTTCCCTTCGTAGATTGGCTGTAATACCAGCTTCGTACGCCAAGGGACTGGGTTCGAATCTTGGCTGAAATAAAGGAATTGTACTTATCCCTTTCCTAGAGCTAGCAACCCTAAATTAGGGATGGGTGACCTCACCTAACTTTCAATGTTCATGAAAGTTGTTAAACTGTCAAATAATCATCGCCCGAAATGATAGGCACGGGTGATCACATGGACGGGACTCAGCCTTTTGGCGTACAAAACTATCAACTCAACAATAAGCCGTCGCCGAGTGGTCAAATGCTCAAACTTCTGGCGGATCGCGCGAGCTACGTGAGGCATGAATTGTGCTCCTCGCCTACTACGCTGTATACGCACCCTGGCCCCAAGCTAGGGTGAGATGACAGCCTATTGTCCTATATTTTCATGATAGAACCCCCCCCCCAAAAAAAAAAAAAAAACAATAAGACAAATGAAAACTCATACCGAAGTGCAGTGGGATCATCTATTGCTAATTGTTGTTTTTGTGACATTCTGAAGCAACGAAAAGTTTCACTGTGATTTCTGGAACTGACTCACATATCTGTGACACCGTAACAGAAAACGCGAACAGAAAAAACTCCATATCTGTGATACCGCAACAGTAAACTCGAAGAGAAAGGCTCGATATATGCTGCAACAGAACACTCGAGCAGAAAAAACTCCATATCTGTGATACCACAACGGTAAACTCGAAGAGAAGAGATTCCATATCTGTGATATCACAACGGTAAACTCGAAGAGAAGAGATTCCATATCTGTGATACCACAACGGTAAAGTCGAAGAGAAAAGGCTCGACATCTTTGATACCGCGAGAGAAAACTCGAACAGAAAACACTCCATATCTGCGATACCGCGACCGCAAACTCGAACAGAAAAGACTCCATATCTGTGATGCCACAGCAGCTCACTCAAACAGAAAAGACTCCATATTTGTGATACCACAACGGTAAACTCGAATAGAAAAGGCTTGATATCTGTGATGCCGCAACAGAAAACTGGAGCAGAAAAGACTCCATATCTGTGATACCACAACGGTAAACTCGAAGAGAAAAGGCTCGACATCTTTGATACCGCGAGAGAAAACTCGAACAGCAAACATTCCATATCTGTGACACGTAACAGCAAACTCGAACAGAAAAGACTCCATATCTGTGATACCACAACGGTAAACTCGATGGGAAAAGGCTCGATATCTGTGATACTGCAGCAGCAAACTCGAAGAGAATAAAACTCCATATCTGTGGTGCCACAACCACAAATATGGAGTTTTTTCATGTGTTTTTTTTTTTATCTTTTATCTGTGTAACTCGAAGAGAAAAGACTCCATATCTGTGG
The DNA here is from genome assembly GCA_039090855.1 of Macrothele yani. Lineage (NCBI taxonomy): Eukaryota > Metazoa > Arthropoda > Arachnida > Araneae > Macrothelidae > Macrothele > Macrothele yani. The sequence continues at coordinate 144,180,637 of CM076995.1, read as the reverse complement.
TGCCACAACCACAAATATGGAGTTTTTCATGTGTGTTTTTTTATCTTTTATCTGTGTAACTCGAAGAGAAAAGACTCCATATCTGTGATACTGCAACCAACAGCCAACTCGAGCAGAAAAGATTCCGTACCTGTGATATCACAACAACGTAGTGCCAAAATTTTCATTTCAGAAACACATTAAAGATTCAACTCTCATTTCGTGTCTTCTGAAATATTTATTGCATATCAATGTGTCAAAAAAATAAGATGCTGGCAAACACTTTAAGCTTATTAAAAACGTTTTTTTTAAGCATCGTGGCTTACCTGCAAATTTAGTAACTAGTCTACTGAGACTACATGCAATTTATTTCATTTTTTTGCAATAAGCGCTATAAAACACCCTAAAAAAAGAAAAACACAAGAGTTTATCCAGAGACCTAAGGCGCCTTTCCGAAGTAATATGTGAGCTGCCACTCCTGGTTGAAAGGCAATGTCCCATTAAGTGCGTGTTTTATGGTAAGCTTCAGAGTGAACATCAGATAAGGAGGACTAACACAGATAACCCGCAACACGGGTCGCTCACGATGCCATTATTCCTTTCCTCAAATCAATTCCAACACACCAACAGTTCTTTCAGGGGAGACCAGCTAAAACTACAGTCAGGAAAAGAGAAACGGTTCTCATTATAGGCAAAATGCTTTCCCTGATGGCTGACCCCGTACGCTAAGAAGAAGCCGTTTTGTCTTCAACAGACTGCAACAAAAGAATATCAAAATCGCATGAAAAATCTGCAAACGGTGTGCATGTAGGAAAACAAGGGCAGATTAGCTCTATCAAAAGGGCAGCTTCCGAATGGAAGCTGCGGTTCGAATGAGAAAACGAATGTTAAGTTGTGGCCACTGGTGATCAACAGATCAGCCACCACATCCGGGGTCGTTGTTTGATGTTGACTTGACTCTTGGGTCAAGTTGCCCACAGATGTGAACAGAAGGTTATCATCAGCAGCAACGTACGGAGGTGGGTTTTCGGCACCAATACAGGCATTTAGGAATCACATGCACACACAAAGGGGAGGGTGCATAGCAACTACACTGGGCTTAGTAGCTATGCGTTACACCACGCTAAATCCCTCATACACATTATCCCCTGGGAATTTATCTTCTTAAATCACCTTAGCTTTAAAAATAACCATCTTCAGGTATGGGATTGGTACGGGCTTTCGAGACTGGAAACTCCCGTTCTGTTCAATGATTTCATTTTTTGGTTAGCACACTGCTAATTAAAAATGAAACAGGCTCACGACGGTGGCACACAAGACAGGAAAGCGATGGTCAGTTAAAATAATTGACAGACGTTCATTATGACCACATGTTACTATATTTCATGTTAACTTAAGAGTGTACAATTGTGTGAAGTACGGAACAGATGCCTCCGCTACGAAAAGTAGTCCCTAGCATTTACAAAAGAAAAAAAAAAGAAAAAGAATTATCTCTCAAAACCATAGTTTTTGTTTGTTCATGAGTTCGACAGGCAAATCTGCTATTCCACTGTTAAGAAATTCGGTTCAACGTCGCCCCACGCTATCGTCCAAAGTCCGGCGCATAATGTGGAGCAATTTTGGCATCAGCACTATAAAGTGGTGCTTTTTTTTTTTTTTTAATTGGAGGTTTAACGACCACCGTGAGCAACTCAATGGGCTATAAGCAGTCGCCCGTCCCTAATTTAGGGTCACTGGTTCCAGGGAAGGGAGAGAGCCAGTGCCGTAAGACAAACACAACATCCATGCCTCACCGGGATTCGAACCCGGAACCCTCTCGGACGAATGATCAGAAGCCATCGCTTAGACCACTGCGCCACCGGGATTCGAACCCGGAACCCTCTCGGACGAATGATCAGAAGCCATCGTTTAGACCACTGCGCCACCGGGGCGGCAGTGGTGTTTCTAACGTATAATTATATTTTCATGTTGAAACTTTCTGATATAAGATCAGATCATATGTAGAGGATTTTGGGAAGGGAGTGTCTGACCCCAGTCTTAAACAACCCTTAGAAATAGCCCGATATTAAAGTAACACGGAAGCGAGGTAGAAAGGAGGGGGGGGGAAGACCGTCTTATTTATTACTGGGAGGCCAGTACCCGGGGTCAGACGGCTTAACGTGCCCATCCGACGCACGGTGGATATTTAGTGGTTCGAGTGTTCGTACCTGTCTGGGATCGAACCAGAGGTCTTCTCCGTGGCAGTCACGAACGTTGACCACTAGACCTACGCTGCCTTTTCTGATATGAGCTATGTACCCAGCCATTTTGTTTGCATACCCCAGGGATTCAGACTTTGATGTTTTAGGTAACCCCGTAGTTTCGAGATTAAGTAAGGTTACGTAAACGATCTGTTCAGAAAGTGTTATGTGTTATTACCCCTGTATTTTCGATTGTTTTTAGTGCTCTGACAGGTTATTGGAGAGTTTCAAATGTCAGAAATAGATAATATTTCAGATTGTTCTAATTAAGCAATAACATTTTCATCAGTTTTTCTTCGGAGACACTGTTTGATCTGGCTACCCTATCTCCCACAACAGTACACTCTTGTCTTGCAGCATAGGCATTGATTCCTGGGTAGGTTTAGTACCAACCTTCTTCGTTCCATGGAGAGTCGTCCTGGTGAAAAATATCTAACGCAAAGTACCTAAGAATGAGAATTTCAAGGAGTGTACGTGGAACTGTGAATGTAGAAAGCGGAGCCGATACTCTAAGGCCAATAACTTAAAATGGCATGGGGCCATCTTGGGGAGACCTTTGTCCAGCAGATAATGGTTGATGGTGTTAATTTAGCCTTAGTCGGAATAAGTTATTGGAACCTCGGTTGTACGATTTTCTAGAGATGGCCTTAAAAACCATAAATGCAAAAAATCTATAACAGAAATTTCAAAATGCTAAATACTATTGTAAAATTTATGCTTTGAAGGAGTACAAGATATTTTTTAAATAATGATTTATTGAAAGGCGAATTGACGGCGAAAAAAAGCGATACAAACTATATTTTATCGCATTACGAAAAAAATCATAAAGCCTATGAAGATCAAACTTCTCTTTCGACAGCTCTATCTGTCTATATAAATCCTGATTATAGATAAAGCGAAACCCTCACAACTAAGAATGTAAGACCAGTGTGTATTTGCAACACATGAAATAACGGCTTCTTTTTCTGCGAATCCTTGGTGCATCCATTTGAGATCGGAATGTTGATGATACATCTAGGATTCGACATGATAATTAACACAGCAATCAGGCATTTGAATTGACTGTATTTACTGTTCTTCACGTAATATCAATCACATCAGAAAACTTGAAAATTTCATCTTCCTGGAACGGGAATGGAATCCGCATCTCTCGATTACCGCTCGAGCATGCTAACCGTTACACCACTCAGGACGAGAAAGTCAAAAGTATCTGAGTGTTAATAGCATCAGAAAGTAGTCCGACAGCATTCTTAATCGAAGCAACTGTGCTGTCATCTAGCGTTGTTAAGCATACACCAGTCGTCCAAGTATATAATGTGGAAGAAATATTCCTCTCGTAATACACGTCATGATAATTAACACAACAAATCAGACATCTGAATTGACTGTATTTACTGTTCTTCACGTAATATCAATCACATCAGAATACTTGAAAATTTCATCGCCCTGGAACAGGTATCGAACTCGCATCTCCCGATTACCGTTCGAGTATGCTAACCGTTACACATGTGACTTTCTCGTCCTGGGTGGTGTAACGGTTAGCATACTCGAACGGTAATTGGGAGATGCGGGTTCGATTCCCGTTCCAGGGCGATGGAATTTTCAAGTTTTCTGATGTGATTGATATTATTACGTGAAGAACAGTAAATACAGTCAATTCAGAGATGTCTGATTGCGGTGTTAATTATCAAGACGTATTTTTCACGTATTACGAGGGGAATATTTCTTCCGCATTATATACATCTAGGATTCTATTCTAGTTCGTCACGAAATAGTGGAGCCACTAGGATTCGACATGATAAGTCCCAGAGGTTCGTCAATTTTTAAATAGTGCATTTGTGTTTGATTCGTGAAATGCGAAACGAATTTTTCATCCAAACCGAAAGTAAACAACACACCCTTCCGTGATAGGATCAAAGTTCAACTTTGGTTGCACCAAGAAGGGACAAAGCAACGCTCTCTCTTAAAGTCGTAACATACCGGGTTACGTTACGCATAAAAGAATCCAAGAACCGTGTATTTTTTGATAATCTGAAATTCAGATTTTAACTCATAATCGCAAAAAGCATAGACATGAATTACGTATAACCGAATTGAAAAAGCGATAGAGGCTACTGTAAACGGAATAATGTTACTAACTGAATAATGTTCAAATTACCGAGGTTCTACTGTATATATATATACATTCAGTAAACAAAATTTAGAGATGGAGGTGATGGGCAGTTGACATGGGCATCCCCGCGCAGAGTGGGACAGACTCAAACCGAACGTAGGCGAACAGCAGATCTTCCCAACCGTGTACCGTAATCGACGAACATCTCGGCGACTTTGATCATGGACGCATTTTCGGCGCAAGACAAATGAGTCACTTTATCACCCAAGTGGAAAGAAACCTAGGGTTTCCGAGGGTAACCGTAACAAGGGTGTACCGCGAGTATAACATCGACGGACGTGTCAGCGCCCAGAGAACAATCGGTGTCCGACCACACGCCACTGATAACAGGGGTCCACATAGACTATCCAGGCTCGTACAAACCGGCTGCTTGGCAACAGCGGCGCGAATCACATCCAGGTTAAATGTTTGAAGGTCCAAGCAACGTCAGCGAGTGAACAGTACGGAGCACGCTGTATACCCTGGGCTACAGCAGCAGACGCCCTACTTGTGTGCCACTGCTCACTGCTCGTCATTGGAGATTACGTCTCGTCTGCTGCCGGGAACATAAAAACTAGAATCCTGAAGTGTGTCGCCGCGTCGTGTGTTCAGATGAGTCCCGTTTCCAGCTGTACCGAGCTGACGGGAGGGTACGGGTGTGGCGTAGAAAGCATGAAGCCATGGCCTCCTCGTGCCAGGTCAGCTCTGTTCAAGGCAGTGGAGACACTGTGATGCTTTGGGGAGCCTCTTCATGGGACACATTATGTCCCTTGGTGCGTTTGGAGAGGCTTTTAGTCGTAGCGCGCTACCAGCCTGTGCTGGTTGATCAACTACACGCTTTCATGGCCTTCGCGCATCCTGCGGCCACCGCGAGTTCAGAAGAGCAATGGTTCCGTTTCAGAAAATGTTTTTGCCAATGGTTCAAGCAATGCTTACGTTTCCAGAAATTCGCTTTCATGGCATTAGCGCATCCTGCGGCCGCCGCAGGTTCAGAAGAGCAATGGTTCCGTTTCAGAAAATGTTTTTGGCAATAGTTCAAGCAATGCTTACGTTTTCAGAAATTCGCTTTCGTGGTCTTCGCGCATCCTGCGGCCGCCGCGGCATCAGAAGGACAATGGTTCCGTTTCAGAAAATGTTTTTGACAATGGTTCAAGCAACACTTACGTTTTCAGAAATTCGCTTTCGTGGTCTTCGCGCATCCTGCAGCCGCCGCGGGCTCAGAAGTACAATGTTTCCGTTTCAGAAAATGTTTGTGACAATGGTTCAAGCAACGCTTACGTTTTCAGAAATTCGCTTTCGTGGTCTTCGCGCATCCTGCAGCCGCCGCGGGCTCAGAAGTACAATGGCTCCGTTTCAGAAAATGTTTCTGACAATGGTTCAGGTAATGTTTCCGTTTTCGGAAATTCGCTTTCATGGTCTTCGCGCATCCTGCTGCCGCCGCGGGTTCAGAAGGACAATGGTTCCGTTTCAGAATGACAATGTTTCGCCCCACTGGGCCGCAACCACTCATCTGAGTTTGGATCCATCACCTGGGTCCCGTATTAAAACTCTGTGGAAGCTTTCTGAAATGGTATAGGGCGGAACATCAGATTAATAGGTCCTAGACCGAGCTCTCCGGAGGAGTCGAGGACAATGCTGTAACAGCATTGCTCTGGAAACCCACCGGTGGAGTCGATGCCTCGGCGTGCACATGCCGTTATTCGTGCTAGAGAAGGACCAACAGGCTATTATGCAGGTATCTCCAGTGTATACAGTATGTACCATGACGCAATTTGTTTGTACCGTGGATTTCTTGTTGGACCCTTGCTTGAGGAAATTCTGTGCGCGCTACTGCCCTGAGCAGAGTATTTCGAACAAGACGTGCAAAGCTGGCGAGTACAGACAGGGTCACAAGCAGGACCGGAGCAAGCATTGTTCATCTGGGAGGGCAAGACTTGAAATTACGCCCTTAAAGTTTAAAAGTTCCCTACTTCTACTCAAATAGTACCCTGTTTTTAGTTTCTTATACCTCTATTCTATAGGAAAGTGTTATGATCTTTTAAAAATCTGACTTCTGGTTTTGGACATAATTTTGCTAAAAATGTGAAAACTAGGTAAATACCCAAGAGGCAAGTAAACCGTAAAAGTTATGTGAACGCCGACAACACAGCACTCCGCAGAATGAGAAATGAACCAGCACAGAACGAATGAGTATCAAACAGTGAACGTAAGAATAAGATTTCGGAAAAGGGCTTGAAAAAATTCCGCTGAAGGCTAAGCGTTCAGAGGGGCTTTCTACAACGGTAAACAGATGACTCATTAGCTCTTCATCCATTAGCCTATTCGGAAAGGATATGGAGGTTAATCATATCATCATATCGTTTTATATATATATGTCTAGGGATCCCAGACGTCACGTAAAATACGGGATCGTTCCGTTGTCCCGAGAAAATTCTTCGGGACAGCTTTTTGTTCTGTATTTTAGAGTTCAAGACTGAAAACAGCATTACCTTGGGAAAATGTTCTTCAGTCCAAACTATTAATCAGACCGCTGCCATATCAAACATTGTTGAATCTGATTTGTTTGATGAAGTAATGGCAGTGAATTTCAAATCCAAACATTTAGATGAAGTCTCGGTGGATCTCTTAAAAAGGTTGAAGGAGAACTATCAAATTCAAAGAAAGTAGTGGAGTTCGTTATGTGTATCCCTGGAACAAATGGGTGTGTCAAAAGATTATTTTCTCACATATGCACTGTGGACTGATGAGAAAAACAAATTGTCTGTAAAAACTGTCAAATCAATACTTATTGTAAAATCATTCTTCAATGAGGATTGTGTAGCTTTTCATGACATGGTTCTTAAAAACAAACAATTTTTAAGTGAAATTTATTCTTCAGAAAAGTATTGCAAGAGTGAGCAAGACTGATTGATTAATAAGACTAGTTAAAATCCTTTTGTAAGACTGGCATATGTGATGGATGCGCATACTAAACTTTCACCCTCAGTCATAAGTGTCCCGCATTTTTTTTTCCAATGTATCTGGGATCCCTACATATGTCTCACCCCGCTTTTTTGGAAAGTCCTTTTGTGCATATGTCAAGTCCACATGTAACAGAGTAGGTTACTCTGGGACCTGATTAGCTGCGCAAAATACTAATACATGGCTCGTACGCTTCTTGAAAACCTTGAACAGTTCTTGAACAAAAAGTTCATTTTTAGATCCTTGAAAGTACTTGAAAAAGTTTGAGGCTCGGTAAATAGTACATGAAATGTTTTTATTTGTTTTTTAAGTAATGATATGAAACAGCATGTGTAAAACAATTGTTTGTGCTAAAAAGCTGTATAAGAGATTTCTGAGCAATACCGATAAAAACACCAAGCTCAGAACTTTTGTTCAACTCAGGGAAGCGCATGGACACCTGGTACCTTGGCTAAGATATCACTATACCAAGTAAAAAACGTCAGACGTGGGAGTAAAATAAGTGGAATGATGTATTCGTGAATTGTGATGGGCTTCTGTTGACTGGGATTAGGGGTACGTAGACAGCTTGTACCTTGGCTATGACATCACTATGAAGTAAAACGTTAGCCATGGGAGTAAAATAAGTGGAATGATGTATTTGCGAATCGTGATGGGCTTATGTTGACTGGGGTTGGGGACACATAGACAGCTGGTACCTTGGCTAAGATATCACTATACCGAGTAAAAAACGTCAGCTATGGGAGTAAAATAAGTGGAATGATGTATTCGCGAATAGTGATGGGCTTCTGTTGACTAAGGTTAGGAATGCATTCTTTCCAAAGGGTAAATACGAAAATAATGCACCCTTTCAAAATATTCCACAAAATAAAATGATTTCGAAAAACACCAAAACAGAGGAGCAATTCAAAATTAATAAAATAAACCAGCAGGGGGTAACACGCAGGTCTTTGAAGGTGTGCCCGTCCCAGCTAAGTTTAGATCAGATCATATGTAGAGGATTTTAGGGAGGAAGTGTCTGACCCCAGGTCTTAAACATCTCTTAGAAATAGGAAGCTAGGAGATTTGGGCTATAGTGCCCGATAGGAAAGTGACACGGAAGCGAGGTAGAAAGGGGGAGAAGACGCCCTTATTTATTACCGGGGGGCAGTGCCCGGGGTTCGACGTCTTAACGTGCCCATCCGACGCACGGCGGATATTTAGTGGTTCGAGCTTTCGTACCTGCCTGGGATCGAACCTGAGGTTATCTCCGTGGCAATCACGAACGTTGACCACCAGGCCACCCGCGACCCCAGCTAAGTTTAATGGTTTGAACTTGCTAAAATACCTACCTACTGACTAACTGACAGCAAGATTGTTTGGCTTTAAAAAGTCCTTAAATTAGGGACGGGCGACTGCTTATTGCCCATTGAGTTGCTCACGGTGGTCGTTAAACCTTCAATCAAAAATTTAAAAAAAAGTCCTTTAAAAGTGCTTGAATTTATTTTGCTTGGAACAGTACGAACCTTGTGATAGTAAAGCGTATAACTTCCTTTTTTAGTTAGAATTTTCAGTGCATTTATTCACGTGTTGGGCATGAGCACACCAGACAAAAAATTAGTCACCCCTGTCAGAACTTATCTAATAACGGGAGACGGCGACACTTGCCTTCATAACAACATGAATCCGGTGTTGTAGAGACTCCACGAGGTTGTGGATGTGTTGAACATCGATTTGCAGCCACCCGTGCGTCAATTGACCCGAAGTTCCGCCAGAGTACGAGGGTGTCTATTCCTGCGTTCGATCTTCTGTTCGAAATGATCCCACAGATTTTCAATAAAATTTAAATCTGGGGATTTGGCGGGCCAGTCGAGGTGAGACAGTGTATAGCTGATTGTTCGTCGTTCCATTCAGACACAGTTTCAGCCCTGTGCACACGGCAATTTATCGTCTTGGAAGACAGGAGTAGCAATGTGATTCTGCTCCTGGAGATGTTGGGCACAGAGAAACACTTCGTCATTCAGAATTTGGAGGCACGCACGTTGGTTCAAATTCATCGTCACTGCAACGGGAGGGCCGGTTTCGTGATACGCGAAACATCCCCAAAACATCACAGAACAACCTCCAGCTTGAACAACACCTTCGACACAATCAGCATTAAAGACTTCATTGGGACTGCGATGCACTGGTTGCCTCCCAGCATCGGAGTAAAAACAAAAACGAGACTCATAAGACCAAATTACTAGTTTCCAATCCTACGTCGCTGATTTGCAGTTGACTACGAACTACACCGCTGTTTGTAGACCCGCTGGACAGTACGCTTCGACACACCAACAAATTGAACGACTTCATTCACTTTGTGTCCGTGGGCAAGGCCAAACACGATGGCTTCTTTTTTGCCAATCAGTAACGTCTGTCTTACGACAAATATTGTAGACTAAATTCAACACACACGTTGCTCTTCACCACTGCACGAGACAGAAATGATCCTGTAGACCACGTCAGTGCTATTTATCTCCCAATAACGCTATCACGGCGCCCTCTGTGCAACAGGTAACTTCCTCCTGACATTTCGTTTAGGTGTGACTAATTTTTTGTCCGGGGTGCTTATTTATTTTGGGTCCCTCAGTGCCCAAATTTACGCCCCTAATATGACGGTCTCGGTTGCTAAGGCCCTGGTTACAAGGATAACGATTGTGGACGAGCACTGCGAGCTGCCAAATCCCTTGAGTCAGTGCTCTGTCCTATGCAATATACTCAACAAAACAAGGGAACAGGGGAATGAAGCTCTTGTTATTCAGTTGTTTTTAAATATAATAATTTATCCGAGTGCTATGAAGTACTGAAGGAAGGTTACGTTTTTTAAAAAAGACACATAAAATAAAAAACAGCACTGTAGTCGCTTTTTGTTTTTTTTCTTGGGATAAATTCAATGAGATGACTTCAACGCAGAAAAATGAGGGTGTGGTGGGGATTGGGGGGGGGAGGAGGCCACGCGACTGTTAAATAGTTTCCGCCTCCGAGACCGATCACATGTAGCATGGAAAGATTAAGAATAGCAGTCCGAGGGTATTCAGAAGAGGAGACTGGAAACGCAGTCGTGACTCCTCCTAAGGCGAGACCTTTTCTTTTTTCATTTTTTTTTTTTTTTTGCCCGGGGGATGCATGTGTGAAGCCATTGTCTTACGATTGACTTTCGCAACACTTTTCTTACAGCCGGCAAACCATTTACGCACCTGAAATTTTTAGAATTGCCGCTATATTTAATTTTTAAGGTACTATAATGACAAGAGTATATATCTTTTGTCAATAATAAAAAAAAAGAAACCTTCATATTTCAAAAACAAAAGAATAACTCTCACATCTTTATCATCGACAGGAAGAACCAGTTTTAAGAAAGGGAATGGCAAAGTATTTTTACAATGAGTTTTGAGCGTTGCTGTGGTCCATTTCACACCATTTGCTGTTTCTCAGGAAGAACTTACTTTTTTTTTTTTTCCTTCTTAGCTAAGGCTAATGGTAAAGGCTTTTAACTGTTTTTGTTCAACTTCCGACGATTAATTTTGCGAGTCTGAAAAACTAAGAATCGTTTTTTGTTTTGTTTTTAAATATTCCCGGTGATGAAATCTGTGATCCGTTTTCACATGCATCCAACAAAAGCCGCACTTTTTCAATCAAAGCTGTATGTTTTTATCGATTTTTTTCCCAATTTTTATTGTAATACTGGCGATTCGCATTATCCCTCTTCCGTTTTTAGTCATCATTTATGAAGAAAAATAAAAAATAAAAATATTGATAAATAACAAAGACTTTTTTGTCCGTTTCATCATTTGCGACGAAACATCCGTGCGGATTGTTACGCTGTTTGGATAAAATCTGAGATAATGGACCATATGCACCATAAAGTCATTGTAAAATTAAGTTTTCTACGTCCGCGAGCGCGTGTTTCTCTCTGTGAGTGTGTGTGTGTGTGTCTTTAATCACGCGTTTTTCTGCGTGCACAAAAAAAAAAAAAAAAAAAAAAAGTTTTTCTACTGTCGTTTCATACAAGATTTATCTGAAAACTTTTGCTACATTCATGAAAAATCGAAATTTCAAGAAATAAATTTATGTACTCGTAATCTTCATAGTACATCCCTACTAACCTAATACACCTTTTTTTGTTCTGTGTATAGAAAAACAAAACAAAAAAAAACAACATTTTTTTACTGTCGTTTCATACAAGATTTATCTGAAAAGTTTTGACCACATTCATGAAAAATCGAAATTTCAAGAAAAAAATTTATTTACGCGTAATCTTCATAGTACATCCCTTCTAACTTAATACACCTCTTTGCACGGTCATACAGCTCTGTGGAATTGAACTTATGGCACCCTGTTTCTTTTTCTTTCTTTTCTTTTTTTCTTTGTTTTGTTTGATTGGTGTTTTAACGACCACCGTGAACAACTCAATAGGCAATAAGCAGTCAGTCCCCCGTCTCTAATTTAGGGCCACTGGTTTCAGGGAAGGGAGAGAGCCAGCGCCGTAAGAAATATACAACATCCATGCCTCACTGGGATTCGAACCCGGACTCTTATCGGACGAATGGCCATAAGCCATCTCTTAGATAACTGAGGCGGCGCACACTGTTTCATTTATACTGTATGTATATAAAAATGACATAATTTTCATTTGTATGCATGTTCTGTACTCATAGATGGCGTGCTTCTGTCGCCATTTTGGTTGTATATAAAGGGTGTATCACTCTCGGCCCCTGAATTTCCCTTATAACGTGCAAACTAATGGATGTAATTCGGTGAAATTTGACACGGACCTACCATGCTGTATGAGAAGCATGATGACCTCAGAGCAAGTGTTGAAAGTGGTCGCCATTAGCATCAAGTGTTGAAAGTGGTCGCCATTAGCATCAAGTGTTGAAAGTGGTCGCCATTAGCATCAAGAGTTGAAAGTGGTCGCCATTAGCATCAAGTGTTGAAAGTGGTCGCCATATTAGCATCAAGTGTTGAAAGTGGTCGCCATATTAGCATCAAGTGTTGAAAGTGGTCGCCATTAGCACCAAGGCATGCCTGCACACGCCTCTCCATGTTACGGAAGGTATTCAATACATCGGGAGTCACAGCCTCAATTTTGGAGGTCTGCACGGGGGCCTTAATTTGAAAAGTCCGGCCCGGCCCAAATTCGCACGTCCAAGGCCCGGCCCGTTTCGATTTTTTTAATTAAAGCCCGGCCCGGCCCGGCCCGTATATTTCTCCTGTTTCCAAGGCCCTGGCCGGCCCGTAAAATTTCAACAATTACCAAAACACGAATTTAACACCTGGTGCACTCGATCATTCGACTCCTGAAGAGTTTTCGTTTTCTTAATTGCTACACGTATTCTATTACAATAAACGTTAATTCAGAATATTTCTGAGACTGTATAAGTCACGTGACGTCCGAGGAGGGAGTGGGGGCTTGTATACTCAAAAACATTTCATGATAAGGACAAATTCCATGCCTTTCAAATTTTCAAATTATCATTCCCTACCGCCGGATCCGGAAATATCCTTATGAGTCCAATCGTTCTACTGGGAGAAGATTTTATGTCTTTATAAACTGCACCTATCTCCACTGGCATATCATTTCGCTGGAACCCAATATGTCTCTCGTGTGTGTGCGTGTGGGGAGCACATTTGTGCCGCTTAAGATGCGATGTTCCAGACTTTGTGCAATCGTAACTCAAAACGTTTTTGTGTTTAGTGCACTGCACAACGTTTACCGGCTGACTAGTTTCAGAACGGGACAGTAATTTAAAATATTTAGAAATATCTCTTTTCCTTTTTACATTGTCTACAAGCACATATTCTCCGGAAGCGATTTTTACGCGAAAATCTTTCGCTTTCGTAAACTCCATAATAAGTATGAAGAGTATTTATCAGCAACACTGAACTGAGCATATGCTAAGGGAGAACAACGACAGACTGCCCAGCTAATCAGTGTCACAGAAGTTTTGAAAACGGCTGTCTGATAGTACAAATGGGGAAAATACGGCGCAGATTTATACATAGAAGTAAGTTCCTCCCAGCCCATTTCTCCCGTGCCATTTAAGACAACTTAAAAGCTTTTCACACAGCTAGAGAACAAAGTGCCGCCGACCAGAACAATAAAAAAGATCGCCTGCGACAGCCCTCGTCTGCGAGCGGGTGGCTCGGCTTAGAAATGCTGCGGTTAATAGCCTGCCCTGAAGCATGAGAGGAGGGTGAAAGTTAGAGAGAGAGAGAGAGAGAAGGGACCACATTCACATTGAAAAATTAAGGGAGCTGACCTGCTCCAATTGTTTTGCAGGAGGAGAGGATGTCGTACAACTTCTACTTTTTCCATCAGCGGAAATTGTTCAAACTTATCCTGCTGCTGTATGTTGCGAATTTTCCAAACGAGAAAGGCATCATACAGCGATTGTTTTGATCATAAAAAAAAAAAAAAAAAAAACCCTGCTCGGCCCGTGTCTGTTTTACATTAAATATTGAAGGCCCGGCCCGTTTTCCCAACTTAGAAATGAACAAAGGCCGACCCGGCCCGGGCCCGTGCAGACCTCTACTCAATTTCCCGCCGACTGTTTTCCTGCAGTTCCATGAGAGTCCGTGGCTTGTTGGTATACACTTTCCATTTCAGCATGCCCCATAGGAAGAAATCCGGTGGGGTACTGTCAGGCGACCTTGGTGGCCAAAGTCCCTCCTTAGGAAGGACACGATCTTCAAAGAAGGAAATAATTTCAGCCATGCTGACATTGGAGGTGTGGCAGGTGGCACCATCCTGCTGAAGATAGACAGTACGGAGTTCCACGTCGTTCAACTGTTTCACAAACTCATGGAAGGTTTCCATGAGTTTGAGTCTGTTCCACTGTGTACCGGTTCATACTGTAATTGCTCGTAACACAAAGGCACGATGACTGATGACGGTTGCGTAACAACAACACAGTCAGATGCGTCACACAAATTGGTCTGCCGAGGACAGCGAACACCCATCAGTTGGCCTTCACTTCGCGCAGGCGCTAAACACGAGCTAGAGAGTAGCGTCGCCATTCGCTACTGAAGGCGGATTGCTGGTTCGCTGTCCTCGACAGTTTGCTGACCATGCTTCACATACACCAAGGTAGGTCCATGTCAAATTTCACTGAATTACGTCCATTAGTTTGCAAGTTATAAGGGAAAATCAGGAGCCGAGAGCGAGTGAAACTCCCTGTACATTATGCAGTAGTATATCTGAATAACTGTTATAACATATAATATTTTGCCTATGGTGGGATTCGAATAAACGTCCCCCTACTCTGGAGCGGTTATTCTCCGAACTGAACTACCCCGGTTTGTCGGTTTGTCGACAAACCGGGGTAGTTCAGTTCGGAGAACTGAACTACCCATACATCACCTAGTAGTATAACATCTACGTCATGTTATTTAGTACGTTGGGTCATCCCCTCCTTAAGAAATTCGGGGGCATGAAATCGCAGGTCAGCCGAAAACTATACTCGAAGGACCATCTCATTGCAAAATAATTAATTAATCTATATATTAATTCTATAAGGTTTTTTACTGTGAGTCCTATTTTGAGAAAACGGCTGAACGTAAAGATATGGTTGAGGTATCAAAAATAAAGGTCTTATCATGTAGATGTGCCAGTCGAAGAAAAAAATGAGATTGGGGCAACTATTCGGGCGTTGTGGGGCGGCAAATTTCCCATGTAAAGTCTATGGTAGAAGCGTGCGATTGCCATTCGATCGCCTACGGTTGACTCACGCGCTGTTGAAGGCGGACAATGTATGGACTGAGATAGTCCAAAGCCTGAAGTCTCTTTTCTGAGCCAACCGTTGCGCAAAACAACGCTAGCGTGTATTGGTATCAAAGTTCTTCTCATCGGAACAGCGAACACTCTCGAAGACTTGATTGCGTTATGCCGTTGGACTGCGTGATATATATATACAATTTGATATTCATTCGGTACAGTTTATTCACGTAGGTAAGACGTTTCCCAATATGTAAAGATGTAAATAAACATTCCGTTGACCATTGTTAATGAAAGTATTACGGGTGACTGCTTGTAGCCCATTGAGTTGCTCACTGTGGTCGTTAAACCTTCAGTCAAAAAAATAAAATAAAAAAAATCGCGAATCTGGACTATTGTCTTTACTGAAGAGGTTGAATGAATTTGTCAATCAAATAAAGTTCAGATTTGTTGTTTCATATGAGTCTATTCTTTCCAAAAAAAAAAAAAAAAAAAAAAAACGTTGATTCCGACGGCTGAAGAGTACTCGCAACGTGAATCTCCTTCCAACAAAATTTACAAACAGTTGTGACTGAAGATGAGAGTGAAAGAGTGGGCTATCCACTTGAATTTTCGCACACGATCGACATGAGTGGACTTCCGCCTCACATTTTACGACTTAAAAAGGATGCAGTCGTGATGCTCATCACGAACCTGGCAGCCCCGGTGGCGCAGTGGTCTATGCGCTGGCTTATGATGATTCGTTCGTGAAGGCTCCGGGTTCGAATCCCGGTGAGGCATGGATGTTGTGTTTGTCTTACGGCACTGGCTCTCTCCTTTCCCTGGAACCAGTGACCCTAAATTAGGGACGGGCGACTGCTTATAGCCCACTGAGTTGCTCACGGTGGTCGTTAAACCTTCAGTCAAAAAAAAAAAAAAATCACAAACCTGGACTATTGTCTTGACTGAAGTGGTTGAATGAATTTGTCAATCAAATAAAGTTTACATTTGGTGTTTCATATGAGTTTATTCTTTTCAAAAACAAACAAACTAACCGCGATTCCGACGGGTTTCGTCTAGTATATTTAAACACCATATGCAGATTTCAACTATGCATTCTTGTTATCAAACCGTTTTTACCACACTATCAACAAATAAATTTAATTGGAAACCAGAAGACCTGAAAACTGCATAAAAACACCATATGCAGATTTTTGGCAATATGTTAGGACAATGAGAAAATTTCTTTCTCGTTCTTTTGATCCTTTTGGCTCCTTCGCCACGCCCAGTGATCACTCAGTTGTTCATCAAGAATGAAAAAATAGCCTCAACACAAATTTCTGGGGAAAATTTCGAGATATCTGTGTTCAGCAGTGAATAGCTGCGGCGGAGGATGATATATTTTTTATTTCTTCGCCTTTTATATTTTACTGTTCGTATGTACGTCGCTCTCCACATGTAACAGGACATTTCCTTATACTTTTTACTGTAAATTTTCTACTTTTTCTACTGGAAATTCCGAAGGTTTTTTCAATTTTTACTGCATAGACACGCATTCAGAAGTTCTACAGGAAAAATTAGCAATTAGTGTTATAGCAAAAATCTTCCAAGAACAGGAATGGCATGGCCCGATTTCCGGGGAGGGAAATGCCCCCTCTTGCCCCCTATATGGGCGCCACTGGACCTAAATTATCATTGTTTGTCAACTGTGTTTGGGGTGAGCAAATCCTCGAAGTCCACGCGGACTTAGAGACGGATGTGGTCAGCGATTGTAGCAATGCGAACATTAGAATGCTGACTGCATAATGTTAGCCTGCAGAAACCTGAGCTTACAAGGTCAAGAGTGAAAATTTCAAGATTTAGAACAATAAATACGAGTGATTGTTTGAACCCGAAAGCAGCAGTTTAAATGCAAGAATTTTGTCTCGTTATCTCCACCTATTGTTCTTGATTCTTGATTTATTGGAGGTTTAACGACCACCGTGAGCAACTCAGTGGGCTATAAGCAGTCGCCCGTTCCTAATTTAGGGCCACTGACTCCAGGGAAGGGAGAGAGCCAGTGCCGTATGACAGACACAACATCCATGCCTCACCGGGGTTCGAACCCGGACCCATCTCGGACGAATCCACCTATTATATATAATTTATGTCTACTAAGCTTGTGGTGTTAAGATAGAATAAAATTAGCAACCTTTCCAATAACAAAAATGTTTATTATACACTGCTGGACAATTGCTAAGGACGGATCCTAAACGGCTATATAGCGCATAAAAAAGTAAGTGTGGTTGGATGCCAAGTGAAATAAAATAATGTCAGAATGCCAGGACATTACAAGAAAGACAATTTATTGTGCTCTGAAATCCAGAAGGCTTTGGAACGTGTTCAAGGGACAAACAGGCCATTTTGTGCAGAATAAGTAAACGTGAAAAAAATGCAATTACCGTCCGCAGGCGTTCCGGCGTAAGATGTCAATACGGGATATGGCCACCATGTAGGGCGATGCAAGATTCCACACGTCGTGTCATGCTTTGCACGACATTATCAAGCAGCTGTTGGGGTAATTTATCCCATTCCTCTGTCAGTGCACGGATGAGGGTGTCCTTGTTTATTGGAGGGCATTGGCGACCAGCAAGACTCCTCCCCAAAGCATCCCACACATTTTCAATGGGATTCAGATCTGGAGAACGTGTTGGCCATACGAGGCGTTGAATATCCTCGCTCTCAAGACACTCCTGAACAGCTACTGTTCGATGACATGTTGCGTTGTCGTCCATGAAAATGAATCTATCACCGACAGCACCACGGAACATGCGAACATGAGGTAGCAGAACATCATTAATGTATAGTTGGCCAGGCATAGTCCCAGTTGGAAGCACATAGAGGGACGTACGGCCACTGATCATGATGCCAGCCCATACCATGACACTACATGTCGGATATCGGTCCCTTTCCTGTATGTTTGCTGGACAATATGCAGTACCACTATCACGCCAGATCAGTTGTCGTCGACAATCAGACGATAGACTGTATCTACTCTCATCTGAGAAGAGGACAGCAGACCAGTCGTTATCAGTCCAATTGCGATGTTGATGGTACCATTGCAAACGGGCGGTACGGTGACGTTTGGACGATGGGATGCACACAAAAGGACGGCGGACGTACAGTCCTGCTTCATGCAAACGTCTGGCGACAGTTTTTCGGGAGATTCGCTTGCCAGTAGCAGCCATAAACTGATTTGCTACCTCACTAGCTGTGCTGCGCCGGTGTCTTTTTGTTGATAGCACTATGTACCGATCTTCTGCAGGTGTCGTACTGCGAACACGACCTCCCCCGTGGCGTTTGCTACACTCTCCATTTGTTTGAAATGATTTCCAAAGCCTTGAAACAACACTGTGGCTGACATCGAACTCCCTGGCAACATCTGTTATTTTTCGCCCTTCTTCAATCTTGCCAATAATACGACCACGAGTAAAATCATCTAGGTGATGTCGGGAAGACATACTGAAAATTGCAAGTTCGTCAACTGATTCTTTCCCTTTCAACTTTGCGTTTGAACAACGGTCAATACGCGTCAAATCCTTTATATCTCATATCAGCGCTATGACGTCACGAACAAGTTCGGCAATCCAAAATTTGCATACGCACAACACGTCTTACTGTATCCCGCACTTATGCTAATTTCCACATTTTCCTGCCTTCCATTTTATGATTGCTATCGTTGCTATTGTCACCCGTCCTTAGCAATTGTCCGGCAGTTTACATCGACTATAGTTTCGCAGAGCGATTGGCTTGGCATCCTCAGGACGAATATCATATGCGCCACGAAAACTGAGTTGCTCATCAAGAATGAAAAAATAGCCTCAAGACAAATTTCTGGGGAAAATCTCGAGATATCTTTGTTAAGCACTGAATACGTGCTGCGAAGGATATTTTTATTTCTAAAAAAAAATTGTATCATATGTCCTGAGGATGCCATCATCCTCATTCTTTCTGAGGATGCCGAGCCAATCGCTCTGCGAAACTATAGTTGATGTAATAAACATTTTATTGTGAGAAAAGTTGCTAATTTTATTCGAATCCACCTATTGTTCACTACAATTGTATGACCTACAGCTAAACTTCAGCCACTAATTACTGCGCAGAGCAGCAGTTCTCATACTTTTGTGTCTCGGGACTCCTTTGCATTCTTAAAAATTACTGAGGACACCAAAGAGCTTTTTATTTTTTGTGATCTACGATATTTACCGTATTAGCAATAAAAACTGAGAAATTTTTAAAATGTTTTTTTATTAATTCATTTCGAAATAACAATAATAACCATAACATATTAACATAAGCAGCATATTTTCTGTGAAACAATAACTACATCTTCCAAAACAACAAAATTAGCGAGAAGACTGGAATTATTTCACAAGTCCTTTTAATGTCTGGCTTAACAGAAGAAGACAACTGGATCCTCATATCTGCTTCGGCATTTAATCAGTTGCGATATGTTATTTTGGATGAAGTATATGATAAAACTCAGGCTTCACACCAATATATATTGCAAATAAATTTCCTCTATATGCACTGAACTGCCATCGAATTAGAGATAACAGGAGTTATTCAAATGCTTCGCTGCTACGCATTATCTCGCGTGCCAGGCCGAAACTGTGGTTAAATACAGCCATCGCCAACAGCTTCCCCAATAGGGATAGATTACAGGCGTGATTTGGATGCTTTTGACAGAGGGCAGGGTGTAGGTACCAGCAGTATATTGGCGATTCCATCTCTGAAGTCGTCAACACACTGGGGGATTTCCCGTGCTACAGTGTCCAGAGCGTTTACGAAAATTCTAGCAAAATAAAAAGTTCCCGGATGAATTGCAAAGGTGCCACCCCTGAAAGATTGTGGTTTGGGCCGCATTGTTCCTACTGATTGCCACAAGACAATGTCACAAACCACAACCGATTTGACCGGTGGATCAAATCGCAATGTCAACGGAAGGACAGTGCAGCGTATTCTTAAAAGTCCCGAGTACGGGAGCCGTCGGCCCACAAGAGTCCCTCTGTTAACGGCCCGACATCGGGCTCAAAGTCCTGCCTGTGCAAAAGCACACCGACACTGAAATCAGTGTCTTGGATGGTGGTAAGCGGTATGTTGTGCCATTTTTCTTGTAGAAACTGCTCCAATTAATTCAACTGGAATCTTTTGGAAAATTCAGTGCGTGCGCAATCGACTTTGAGCACCCCCAAATACAGTATGTGGAAATTTTAGCCAATCATTAACATTCATTCATGTCCAGCGTACATTGCATTAATGATTTGTAAATGATTTTTTGTTGTTGTTGTTGATTTCGGACATTTCTAGGTATGTGGACATTAAGACTTGTCAGCATGCCATTTCCAGATCTCTAGGTCTTTTAGAAGTGGTCGATCATTCACGAAAAATTCAAGCAGACAGTGTTCCAAAGCCGTCGTTTAATTTTTATTTTTATTTTCGAACTTTTCTAGGTATCCGGACCTATCAGATCTCTAGGTTATTTAGAAGAGGTCGAACAATTCGCGAAAAATAAAAGCAGGCAGTGTTCCAAAGCCACCATTTTTTTTTTTTTTTCGGAATTTTCAAGGCATACGGACGGTAAGACCTATCAGTATACAAATTTTCAGATCTCATAATAGGTCGTTTAAAAGTGGTCGAACAATTCACGGAGGAAACACTCGCACTTTCCCATTTTGTTTTACATAATTATATAAATTATATTAAACTCTAAGAGCTATTTTCGCGTTTCACGATTTGTCTGTTGTTGTCGTTGTATATCTAAGGTTTCAGCTCTAAAGCAAATAGTTTGAAATAATCCGAGAAAGCAAAATTTAGGCCACCAAATGACAAGCTAAGTCTGCAAGCTTTACTTAAACGTAAATATTTCCTACAATCCATTCAAACCCATTTATTCTATATAAGTATTTTCTTTCTTAAATGATTCGTGAAAAGAGGTGTAACATCTTATTAACCGACATATATTTATATTTATAAAACCTCAAAGCTTTCACATATGTATCTGAAACGTATGCCGACGCTCGCTAAAGAAAAAGCTAAACAGGTCAGAAAAATGCAATTGTGTAAATGGCCAGCTCAGGGAAATGTGAAGAATAGATCTATTACAATAATTGTTTGGCTTTGCTAACGACCTCAACATTAATAAGAAGTTTGTCTTCAAAGAGATATCGAACTAAGAAAATGCGTGGGCAGGAATCAAATGTGGGTCACATTCGCTTGACCCGATCGGAGTTTTAAATACTCATACACGCCTTTCTTGACCCGCAACTGGTTCCAAACACAGAACCCGAAAAACGGGACACAAGGACAGCGAGCGAGTAAAACTTACGCCTCTCTTGCATTCAGGGCTGCTGAATATTTTGCCCGTTAAATGCAAATATTTCAGCTTCAGGTATTTTAACAAGGGAGGGGCAGACATATCAATGAACCTTGCCAAATTTTCATGTACTTGTAGTATCGTTTGAGATCTCAGTCATCCAGTTGGAACATTCCATCTCAGCTCTCAAGTGCATATTAAAAAAAAAAAAGGAAAAAGAAAAGTACGGTTTCCCAAAGTGTTGTGTTAAAGTGCAAAGACACATAATTGAAAGTCCTCGGCATTTTCAGACCATATTTGTTATGATAAAATGCCGTAAACAAAATTACAGAAAGTACGCCATTGGGGGGTGGGGTGGAGGGGGTTGACGTTTAACGACCACCGTGATGATCATATGTAGAGGATTTTAGGAAGGGAGTGTCTGACCTCAAGTCTTAAACAACCCTTTAGAAATAGGAAGCTAGGAGGTTTGGGCTAGAGTGCCCAATAGGAAAGTGACAGGGAAGCGAGGTAAAAAAGTGGAAGACGCCTTTTTTATTTATTACCGGGGGCCAGTACCCGGGGTCCGGTGGCTTAACGTGCTCATCCGACGAACCGCGGATATTTAGTGGATCAAACGTTCGAACCTGGGGTCCTTTCCGTGGCATTCACGAACGTTGCCCACTAGGCCACCCGCGGCCCACGACCACCGTGAGCAACTCAGTGAACTATAAGTAGTCTCCCGTCCCTAATTTAGGGTCACTTGTTCCAGGGTAGGGAGACAGCCAGTGCCTTCAGACAAACACAACCTACATGCTTCACCGAGATTCGAACCCGGACGCATCTCGGATGAATGGTCACAAACCAGCCACCGAGGCTGCACGCAATATTTAAAGAAACTCTAACATCAAAAATTATTTTTTATCAAGTTATAAGGTAGCGATAACTTAAAATATCTGTTTTTCCTTTTCATGGGACGGAGTGCCTGATTGTGCACTCTATTGACAAAAATCACCGGACACCTAGAAAAGAAAGACAACATAGCATCAGTACGGTGTAGGTCCACCTTTGGCCTTAATGTGTGCACTTACGCTTCGAGACACGCTTTCGTCAAGGTTTTGGAACACAGCGATAGGTATGCGCTTCCGTTCAGTACATAATGCTGCCGTTAACTGTTGCTTAGTGGTAGGCCTTGGTTACAAACTTTTTATGCGGCGCTCTAATTCATCCCATAGGTGCTCTGTGGGATTAAGATCAGAGCTCTGTGCTGGGCAGTCCACACACGATACGGAATTATCGTCAAATCACGCCGTAACAGTCCTTACTCTATAACTCGGTGTATTATCTTGCTGGTAGCAACAAGGCTCGGTTATATAATATTGCCACAGAGTTGATAGGGCATAATCGTCCAGAATATCAAGATAGACATGCTGGTTAACAGGTTTGCCCACGATAACCAATGGGCCGGGACCATACCACGACCCCCCCCCCACACACACACACACAAACACACACGAGTACACTGCCAGCTCCAAACTGGACCGTAGGAACAGTACACTGTGGTAAATAACGTTTCCGCGGCTGCCACCATACTCACACACAGCCATCAGACTGATGGATCGTGTATCTGGGTTTATCAGTCCATAGGACCTGTTTCCATTGATCTACGGTCCACGATAAATATTCTTTACACCATCCTAAACAACGAGTAGCATTCCGAGTGGAGATTAAAGGCTCATGAGCAGCCGCACGACCACGGTAACCCATGGAATGAAGTTCTCTGCGAATGGTACGTGTACACGCCGAAGTTCCAGCATTTTTACTCACCTGTACACTGAGGTCTTGTGCAGTACTCTGTCGATTAACTGTAACGACTCTCCTGAGGCTTCGATGTCCTCTATCACTGTTTTTCTTTGGTCTGCCGATACCTTTTGCTGCTTCAGGCATGCCATGTGTCTTCCACTTATTCAGTACATTCAAAACAGCTGACTTGGGTATGTTTAAACTGCTCTCGGTTTCTCCTATGGACAACCCACTAATATAACACCCAACAATATTTCCTTTCACAAAGTCAGCTCTCTCCTGCCACGACATTTTTACTCAAACTCACAGTGCGATTTGATCGCGGCAGCTGCAGGCTTGTTTTTATACCGTTTGCAGTTGTACCGCGCAACTTAACAACGCAGCGGATCCGTTCATTTGCTCTTGGAGGGGTGTCCGGTGACTTTTGTCAATATAGTGTATAATGGACCAAAAAATGCAGCGCATATTCATGTGTAATGAGTGGTTAGCACACCTCGACGGATATCAGGAGACAACGAACAAATACAATCCTAACAGAATACATTTCTTTCCTAGTTGAATCCCGAATAATGATACAGGTAGTGATGACACAACATTAGCGCCATCTGTAAGCTGTAATCTTTCGTACAGGTATTGTTTCTTGTTCAATGTGGACACGTTTGATCTGAGTTAAACTTACGCTGTATTGAACAGACGTGCAATTGTGTGTGTGTGTGTGTGTGTGTGTGTGTGTGTGTGTGTGTGTGTGTGTTCGAACAAAATTAACCCACAAACTGGATAGATCGAATTAACCCGGGATCAGCAAAATGGGCTGAGAAATTTAGATATCTATGAAGAGGGTTTTAGGAAGGGAATGTTTGACCCCAGGTGTTAAACAACCCTTAAAAGTAGGAAGCTAAAATATTTTGGCTAGAATGCCAGACAGGAAAGTCATACAGAAGCGATGTAGAAAGGGAGTGGAAGACGCCCTTATTTATAACCGATGGGGGTGGGGGCAGAGTTCCAATGGCTTAATGTGTCCATCCGACGCATGGCGAATATTTAACCAGCCTGGGATTAAGCCTGAAACTTCTCCGTGGCAGTTACGAAGTTGACCCCTAGGCCATCCGCGGTTCTCCAAAATGGGCTAAAATCAGCTCGAACGAATATATTCGTCCCCTAAGAAGTGGGCCGAACGCGGTGAGAACAAATAAACCTGCGCGCCAGAAAGCTTTGCTTTCTCCTTAATTTTGTTATTTAAAGTGGTCATTGAGGCGGGGAGGATTGACACTAATCCTTTCTGACTGATTACGAGCTAAAAGAGCTACTGTGTAACAATGTGGACGAGCCTATGAAAGGAGAGAGATGTTGAGTCACTGGCTTCTGTCCGTGTCAGGTGTGACTAGGCCCTTCCCCATCATGCTTTGCGTCATGAAGCAGAGAATAAGGGATATTACAAGGGAGCCGTGGCAGGCCGATACTGCTGAGATGAGCTTTGGTAAACCCGGCCGCTATGTGAGCATTTCTGTTTGGGGAGCGCAGAAAATTTTAGGCACCACTTGATCCAGGTGCATCGGCCTCTTAAACAACCACAAATATTGTTTGTGCACCAGAGTCCGAAGATATTTTGAGATTTTAAGTGAATTAAAAAAAAAAAAAAAAATCTGTGGCCACTCGGGTGACCAAACAGTATGAAGCGCTGCCTTCTTCTGACTATTCGCCAAAGATGCCCTCAGATTCAAGTCTCGAATGAGCCCCTGCGGCCGAGTGGTGAGAGGATTTGATTTCTGAATCGTCGTCAGAGCTAGGTCCTAGTTCGAGTCCTGGATGTGGCATGGCTCATTCGAGACTCGAACCGTTTGTCTTACGGCGCTGGTTCTCTCGCTGGAGACGGAAGACTTTTAACAGCCCTCGGAGTTGCTCATGAAAAAAAAAACAAAAAAACTCAGAACTAAATATATTATGAGTGATAAAGCCACCAGCTCCATTGGTAATTGGTACATCAGACGAGCACATGCTAAATGTCACGTCCTTCTTTCAACTCCTCGTTAAGTGCCTCTGTTCTGCATCTAGTCATAGATATTCGTAAGGAACTTATTAACTATTTCACATATCTATACACAGCTTCTAATTCATCAGGAAATCTATTTATTTCGGGTTTCAAAGACAACCAGGAGCAACTCTATGGGCAAAAAGCAGTCCCCTGTCCCTAATTTAGGGCCACTGGTTCCAGGGATGGGAGTGACCCAGTGCCGTAAGACAAACAACAATCCATGCTTCACCGAGATTCAAACCTGGACCCATCTCAGACGAATGGTGAGAATCCAGCGCTTAGATCACTGCGCCACTGGGGCGACTTCAGCAGGAAAAGAACAGATGATAAATTCAATCTACAAGATTGTGCAGCAGTCTTTTCTCTCTTCATTATGCCCTAGATTAAGTTGTTTCTCGTCAGTTCTCTCTGTCGCATTAAAAAGCAACACTCTCCATAGTTCAATCTCTGTCTTTTAAATGCCATAAGATTCCTCACTCACGTTTTCGTTTTATTCTTTATTCACTTATAATTCAATGTCGCACCCTCTCCTCATGATTTCATTGTCTACAGAGTAGGCAAGGTTCACTATTTCGTCGTCCCGATGGCTTAGTGGTCTGAGGCTCGTGTCTCAAGATGATCGTCGGCCCGGCCGCTATGTAAGCATTTCTATTTTCCAATGTTAGTTAGGCCAGAGTGAGGTTTGTCCTGAGGTGCTGGTTCTATCCCTTCCCTGGAACGAGTGACCCTGAATTGTGGAAGAGAAGAAGCCCTACTAAAATTTCACATGTCGTACTCTAGGGATTTCAGCAGCTAAATTTGAAAGCGCATCTATCTTAATTGCATGCAGTTTCAGTGGATTATTAATCCTGCATTATCTTCAAAGAACGACAGAATTTATTTTTAAAACAGAAAGTGTGTAAAATGTCTAATCCCTCCTCGCATGTCTGTTCTATGAACCCATTGTGAAGACGGAGCATTAAAATTGAGGTTACTGATTATTTTCCTCTTAGGGACATCATTACGTCATCTTTTTACTTGAGCTTTTCCGCTAAGAGGGAAGAAAAAGAAAATATAAACAGGACCGATACCAACAATCTTTAACACTTGTAAAAACACAAATTTGTCCGTAACAAAGATTGAACCCCCTCACTCCGGAATACGTTGCTCTCCCAACTAAGCTACACAGGCGGAATGTATCTCTGCAGATTTGTCGTCCTGACACGTGTTTTACCTCTCTAGTACGTCACATCCTCTCAATCTTGATTTTTTCTTTTATTTGAACAGTAGGATTTTTTTATTATTATCGATGTGTGGAATGAACATCACACATCTTTCGAAGAACCTAACTGCCAGTACAACTATTTTTACGTTCGAGCGCCGATGTGAAAACACAAATTTGTCTGTGACGAAGCCGCACCCCTTTACTCCGGAGTAAGTTGCTCTCCCAACTAAGCTACACGGACGGAATGTATTGCTGCAGATTTGTGGTCTTGTCACGTGCTTTACCTCTGTAGTACGTCACACACTGTCACTAAAACGTACCAATAGTCAGATAGCAGGTCAGTACAGGACGTTTGAAACCTTATTGTATTGTAATTCTCAAGTAATTTACTGGAAATAAGAACGTAAGTTCGCCATGAGAAACAACGAATTACACAGACACGTAGAGGGAGTAATGGCATCTGGGTCTTTAACCCTACGCTTGTATGTTCTTGAGGAATACGAAGCGTGGTTTTAGGGAAAATGTAAATAACCTTATAACCTTACATCACCCTTCCAAGGGGATGTTTATATTAGCTGAGAGTAATAAGGGGTGGAAAGAAAAGTCCATGGACAGGCCATTAACAGACAGAGAGCGATGACGGCGAGGAAGTTAGTTTGCGTGGTTACGATTTTGCAAGAGCTAGTCTCCAGCACGACCGATAACAAACTGAATTCACGTTCTCATCATTGCTTGGGCCCTTTTCTTCCGACAACGCCCAGTCCAATTCGTCTACTCTAGTATGGCATGACAGGCATGGCGGTCGAGTTCACGATACAAATACAAGGGCAGCAGAAATTCAACAACGGTGTGTGTGTGTGTGTGCGCGCGGATGTTATCTGCGGAAGAAGGTAGCGAAAAACAAGGGCAGCATCACGGAAGGACGGAGAAACCCGACGAAATGGACGGGGAAGGCTCCTGCTGGGATTAAGATCACGCTCTTATGATCCTGGGTCCTGATAATAACACGATTGCTGCCGAGTAAAGTCATGCGATGACCGCGCTTCCTTGATTCTGGGGGTGGTGGACCCTCAAAGCGAGCATTAGCGCAGTCCCTCCCCTTCAGCCGTCCTCCTCCCCAACACAAGTAGCTCCAAAAGAAAACTTCCATTACTGGAGCATTATGAGGATGAAAAAAGAGAGAGAGCTACTTCCCATCTTAACTACACTCTAACAAGGGGAAAAGATAGGTAAAAAGAAAAACTACTAGATACGAGCAACACAAATTGCTAAAATGCGAAAAAAACAAAAACAAAAAAACAATAGCACTTAATACAATCATCACCAGTAAACGATACTCCACTCTAACCACGCCCTATAAATCACACTGCGATTTCGCGACAATGGCATACGCAGAATCGACTTAAGGATTGAGTATTCATCGGATTGGGAGAGGGGGAAGAGTTCAACATACTTTTCGTAAGGAGCATGCATGCGTATTAATGTTTACCACCGATATTTGATTCCAGTGGCGGCTGTAGCCCTATCAAACAGTAAATGCTTCTCGGGAAAACTCAGTTCAGATGAAAGAATACGACCTCATTTGGCCACGAAATTTTCCGAAAACGAAACGTGCCAAATTTCTGACTATGGAAATACTCACATGAAATATTAAATTATCTTCTGTTTCCTTCTGTTTTAGAGAAACTCCTCCCACCCCGCACATTTCCAAATAGGTTATCGCCTTTCGCGCCGTACGATACTAAGATCTGCAGATTTCGATTATTATGGCAACCACCTTAAATTCCGCATTCATGAAATAGCAAATTAAATTTCATCATTTTGTTGCCCCTACTTTTACATATTCAACAATTTATGTGCAAACCATATACTTAAATTTAAAGAAATAAGAAAAGAACTACATTAAAGTTGGTTTCGGGCTACGTAACGGAGGCATATTATTAAGAAAATGTCTTTAAATACATTACTAGAAATTAAATTTAAAAAAAAAAGGCAATTTTCGAATATGAGCACGTATAAAAGTTTAAAAAGTCTCTAATTTGTCAGTTACTCCACTTTGCATTAAATATCAATCACTAAAACACACAACAGGGGAAAAAATATTTATATGAATTTATTTTAAAGGTATCCTTATTATTTCCTATACAAATATATTCGCTACGCAGGTATCTTTTTATCATTTTGTGAGGAATTTTTCATAAGGGTCACAACATAACTTAAACCCTCTCTCCCCGGAAAAAAAATCGTAGATTAAAAAAATTTTTATTCTCTCTCTCTCTCTCAATCCGCCTTCTCTCTCCCAATCCGTCTCTCTCAATCTCACTCCCAATACGCCTCTCTCAATCTCTCTCAAAATCTCCCATCTCTCAATCCGTCTTCTCTCTCCCAATCCGCCTTCTCTCAATCTCTATCTTAATCTCTCTCCCAATCTCCCATCTCTCAATCCCCACCCCTTCCTCTCTCTCTCTCTCTCTCTCTCTCTCTCTCTCTCTCTCCCCCAATCCCTCTTCTCTCTCCCAATCCGCCTCTCTCAATCTCTCTATCCCAATCCACCATCTCTCAATCTCTCTCTCTCCCCCCAATCCCACATCTCTCAATCCCTTTCTCTCCTACTCTCAATTCCTCTCTCTCAACCCCTTTTCCTTTCTCTCTCTTTCTATCTCTCAATTCCTCCCTCTCTCTATCTCTCTCTTTCTATCTCTCTCTTTCTATCTCTCAATTCCTCCCTCTCTCTATCTCTCTCCTCAATTCCTCTCAATTCCTCAATTCCTCTCTCAATTTGTCTCTCTCGCTCTCTAAATTTTCAATCTATATTATGGTATTTTTCTTAAGCTTAAAGCATTTTCTCTTTATGACAGTTTCCGTGTGAGTTCTTTATGGACGCCATTTTTCACGGAACGACTTTGTTAAAATATGAGATTTATTTTCTAGTGCCCGCAATGAAATTTTGCTCAGGGCCCCGCAAAAGCTTCATCCGGCCCTGAGTTGAAGGGTTAAAACGGTGCGTGTCAGAGAACTACAAGCAAGACCCACTTGCCAGTAACATCTCGCCTTCCGTCTCGTATGAGTATTCCGGCTACAAAACTCTAAGTACTCAAAGGTACAAAGAAAAACACGCTGGCTATCCTCTCAGCCAATTACTTCAAACCAGCATTTACGAGCAACGAAGTTAACAGACAGATGATGAATGGTCAACAAAGAGGGGTTAGAGAACTCCGCAGAAAATTAAATGGCACACTGTTTGACAAATTAGCGGTTCGACGGGACAGGAGAATTCCCCGAACAGAAGAGGCAAAGTGATTTTTAGAAAAGGAGGAGTTTTTGAAAGACCAGCTACATACTTTCTCATCGGAACTTGTAGGCAGCAGTGAACTTTCGCCAGACAGAGAGCAATATGTGCCTAATCGAAAATTTCTTCACACAATCGCATTGTTTTCATTTTCCACGATTACACAAAATGTTTAAATTACGATATTAAACTAGCTAGTCAATATCAGTCATACCCGTAGCGACAGAGAGGAATTTTAAGAAGGAACACAATATTTATTGTGAAAAGAGAACTTCGGAATGACATACACAGAAACTAACTGACATAAAATTTGAGTGCGTGAGAAAGAGACAGTACACAAAAGTTTCAAAGAATTAATTTTTTTTTCTATCGTGGAAATGTTCCGATATATATACACTGCTGGTCACCCAAAATGCAACACCAAGAAGGACACGAGATAGCAAAGCCAGATTTACTGAACACATAACAACAAATACAAAGATGAAACGATTGAGCTTACAGGCCCGTGCGACTTGCGGAACACGCAGACATCAATAGTTCGTGTGGCCCCCATAGCTGGCAATAATGGCCGCTACACGCCACGGCATCCAACGAAAGAGGCTTTGGATGTGGGCTTGGGGTATGTCGGTGCAGGCTGCTTCCACAATTTGCCACAATTGGTCAGGCGTAGCCGTGGGTGGTGTTTGCCGGGCCACTCGGTTGCCGATCAGCGACCAGACGTATTCGATGGGCGACATATCGGGAGAACAGGTGGGCCACGGCAGCAGTGACACCTGGTAGGCCGTGAAGAATTGTTGCAAGATGCGTGCCACGTGCGGGCGCGCATTGTCTTGTTGAAACGGTGTCGCTGGCAGGTCCTGCAGGTAAGTGGAGGACTACCGGCTCCAAAACGTCGGAGATGTAGCCGTAACTGTTGAGTGTACCGGCGATGCGTACCAGAGGAGAGCGGGTGTCATATCCAATTGCGCCCCAAACCATAACGCCAGACGACAGACCGGTATGGAGATGCATAATGCAGGCATCATACAGTCTCTCGCCGCGGTGCCGCTACACGCGGATCCGACCATCGTGGTGTTGCAGGCAGAAGCGAGATTCGTCGGAGAAGACAATGTCCTGTATCTGGATTCATCAGTCCATAGGACCCGTTTCCATTGATCTACGGTCCACGATAAATGTCCTTTAGACCATGCTAAACGACGAGTAGCATTCGGAGTGGAAATGAAAGGCTTATGAGCAGCCGCACGACCACGGCAACCCATGGAATGAAGTTCTCTGAGAATGGTACGTGTGCATACCGAGGTTCCAGCATTTTTACTCACCTGTACACTGAGGTTTTGTACAAAACTCCGTCGATTAGCTGTAACGACTCTCCTGAGGCTTCGACGTCCTCTATCACTGATTTTCTTTGGTCTGCCTCTACGTTTTGCTGCTTCGGGCACACCATGTGTCTTCCACTTATTTAGTACATCCAAAACAGTTGATTTGGGTATTTTTAAATGCCTCTCGGTTTCTCTTATGGACAACCCACTAATATAACACCAACAATCTTTCCTTTCTCAAAGAGAGTTCTCTCCCGCCGCGACATTTTCCACTCAACCTCACAGTGCAATATAATCGCGGTCAGCTGCAGGCCTGTTTTTATACCGTTTGCAGCTGTACCGCGCATCTTAACAACGCAGTGGATCTGTTCATTTACTTTTGAAGGGGTGTCCGGGGGCTTTTATCAATATAGTGTATATGCCCAAAGACACTCTAAAAATGGTCTTCGTACTGGGTAAAGAAGTGAAGTGAAAGGAGTTGTTGTTAGAAACAGCTAGCTGAGGACAAAATTTGAAAATTTCGATCTTTGCAGCCAGCAAAATGCACTCTATTAAAATGGGAAAGCTAACTGCGAAATGGTTTGTTAGAAGTTTGTGGAAACGATGATAGTTTGTAATATATTTATTTAACCGATTTCTGTTGCCAAACATTTTCGCCAATTATTGACAGATGACCATCTTTTTCATCACATTTCATGAAAATCCGACTTGAAAGTCTTCGGAAGAGAAAAAATAAAATAGAAATATTATACATTCACCCGAAACTAATGTTCCCGTTTTCTCGCCAAACTTACGAGGCACAAAATTCTTTTGCGGGAGATTCTTGTGGGAAACTCTCTCAAAGGCGACGACCCGTAACAAGTCGTCCCTTCCCTTCCCTTCTTCTTTTTAATGGTTTTTTGGATTTCCAAAAATGAATTAACATCAAGAGGTACATATTCACCATGAGAAAATTTGCTTTTATTTGATTCTTCTGTTAGTGTGCGGACCTGCACGACCAGACCAGTCTTCGCCATCCGAAGATGAAACATCTGTCATCACTCAACCGTTAGTTAGACCATCAGACGGAATCGCAGACGGAAAAAACTCCGTTCTGGACTCATCTCTGTTGATTAGCTTCAGTTCTTAACAAAAAAACGGAAACGAATGGATAAAAATGCGACTAGCAGTTAGAACGGGACAGGAAATAAAATATACCTTAAACAGGAATTACACTGATTACAACAGTTAGGCGATATTGCCAATGATAGGAGTACGATGGCTAAGCTTAAATTTAAAGATCAGTCGTTTCGGAAGTGACGTGAAATTATTTTCGAAATGATATTTTTATAGAAAACCTGTTGGAACTGAATGCGTGATTTATAAGTTGAGCAAGTGGGTGGGTTTTGTAGAGCCTGACCAGATGTGGGCAAAAATATGATCACAAAGATAAGATAAGGGGCTTTGTCATACCATCTGTTCAGGCTGTGGGAACATCACTCACTCTGTGATCAGCTGACAACCGAAAGTCTGTGTGTGGCGATGTTTGGTTTGTTATTAGTGCGTCTTAGTGAGAAAACCCCAATGTGCGAAAGGCAACACAAAAAATGGTTTCTCAAACATTTCCAAAGCCACGTAAAGTCTGATGTGGCATTACTCATTGTTTGGCACGTAAAGTTCTTGTTCTTGTTGATCAAATTTTCCTGGTGGTAAAACTCGAACCCGCATCCGGCTTCGGAGCAAAAGCGACGTCACTTCCATTTTCTTTCCCCAGATACACTAGTATGCCAGAATTGCTTACTACTTTTAAATCATTTATAGTTCAGATTTTCAATATCAGGATTAATACGAGGCTCGCAGTCATTTGCCTCCTATTCATTTATTTTAAGCTTCAAGCATAATTAGCTTAACCCCTGTGGCTTAATGGATGTAAGTGCTGACTTCAGATTCGCTCGAGATGAAGTCGTTTTCAATAAAATCGAGAGCAATCGACTTTATTGAAAACGACTTAATCGAAGGCGAAATCATCGAAAGCGAATTCACTGAAACCAAATTCATCGAACGAGCTCTTTACCGGAAGATGAATTTTTGAAAAATAAGGAAATGAATTTTTGGAAAATAAGGAAATGAATTTGTCGAAATAATAATTTTTCAGTGAATTCGTTTAATAACTCGGATATCAATATTGTCTTCTTATTCAACAGTAACTGTAAAACATCGTTTAAAAGATTAGCGTAATAAATAGTTGGTATGAACTTTTTTCTATATCAGGAAAAGGATATAAGTTTTCGTTGGTTTAATGTTTAATGAAGTTTCTTATCTGTGGATGGTCTAATTTTATTGCAGGAATACTACATATCACAACGCTCAAAATATATGTAATATATCATTATATCATTTCATATATATGTTTATATCATTTCAACGCTTTAATCATTTTGAAATGATATAAACCCTATTGAATCTTTAAGCGAATTTCAAAGTGATTTGGGAGTCTTTAAAAGAATTTTCATGAATTAGTTTTGTTGAAATGTGTTCCATGAACACCATCAACCTTGTTGTGATTATAACATTTGTAGCAATTCATATAGCTTATTGAATATTCGCTACTTGATAATTCTTAGCTGTTTTAACCTCTTAATCTAATCTCTGATTGGGGTCTAACAAGTATAAATTATTTTAATTTACAATTTGTATCGGAGATTTACAAAATTTTATTAAATTTTTTTTTAAAAATTTAAAATTCCGGGAAATCTGTTAAAAAAGGTGGGGTGGTTAAAAACCCGATAAATCGGATTTTATTTGTTCTCTCTTATAAAACATCAGCTTTAATTTTCAGCACATACACCAACAAAACTTACACAATGAAATTTCATCATTGATCCAAATCTTTCTTTCTTTCATTAAAAAATGTAATACAAATGGCATAAATATTATTCTTAAAATGATTGAAAGATTAACTACAAAATATTTGAAAACTTTCTTCAATTCATACTCTTAACCAACAAATGGGCCGTCCTGGTGGCGTAGTGGTCTAAGCGATGGCTTCTGATCATTCGTCCGAGATGGGCCCGGGTTCGAATCTCGGTGAGGCATGTATGTTGTGTTCGTCTAACGGCACTGGCTCTCTCACTTCCCTGGAACTAGTGGTCCTTAATTAGGGATAGGCGACTACTTATAATTCACTGAGTTGCTCACGGTGGTCGATAAACCCCCAATCAAAAAAAAAAAAAAAAAAAAAAAAACAATCCAACAAATAGAAACTCCCAAAATGGTCCTCTAAATTGCCGCTATTATTCCTCGAAGAGTATTCCATTTACGTGTATTTGTAATTTTCGACACACATTACCGGCAATGAATTCATCTTTCGGCGATTCGCGTTTGATGATTTTGCATTCGCTTATTTCACCACGAGCCCAATTTAAGAAAAGCTTGCCCTGCGATGAATTCTCCTTTCTATGATGTCACTTTCGATGATTTTGCATTTGATGATTTCACATTCTATGATTTCACACTCTATGATTTCACACTCTATGAATTCATCTAGAGCCATTCGTCCTAGTAGGCGCGGGTTCGAGTGTCGGGTGAGACATGGGTGGTGTGTTTTTCTTACGGCGCTGACACTTTCCCTTCCCTAGAACCAGTGTAGCCCTAAATTAAGGACAGGTGAGTAATTCTTAAAGCCTTTACAGTAGCACACGGTTGTCATTCAACCCCTTCTCCCTCCTCCAAAGTATAATGAATAGTACGAACACCAAAGTCGTTATATTTCCGCATCTCAATGACTCCGATTTCTTCTCCTCCCAACAAATGCGGTTTCGAAAAGATTTAGCTTCCTCCCTCCTTCCCCCATCGTGGTTTCAGATATAGTCCATGGTAGATTATTTTCCACTCCTTACAACATTAGTTACAGAGAAGGCTGGGTAAGGATTTAGTCTAATTTATATTTGCAGCGAATAAAATTCGGAGTTCGGTCCGAAAATCCGAAATACTTGTGAAGCGAATTTCAAAATATCTTGGTTTTGACTGAATTACATCATCCACCTTACGAAACTGAAGACTCTCAACTGCCCTCCATTTTTTACAAAATAAATTGTCACGGTGAATTTTTCTAATAGCACGTAGCACCGAAAGCTAGCACGGAAACGTGACTGAAAAAGAATAGCAATCATGGCATTACGAAACGATATTTTTTTTAACACTGGATCAACCACTTCAGTTTATGATGTGCACACACAACACTATTTTTAAACGTAAAAGTAGACATTTCTCCAATATACAGTATAAGAGCATTTTTGCACCAGCACAGAAAGGGTTAAAATCTCGTCAACTAATAGTATGCAGCCTCTACATGTGAACTATTTTAAACTTTTTCTTTTCATTAGTACAGTAGTGACAGAAGCACTGTTACCAAAGCGTTTGCAGTAGCTGTGAACAAACAAGCTTTCGTATCATACACAGAAACCATTCGACGACAGAGTCTGACACCCAGAAACTCCTTGCTATCAGAAACTACATGGCATTTCAAACCTCTGCACAGAGGTTTGAAGCTGGATTGGATTGGAGGTTTAACGACCACCGTGAACAACTCATTGGGCTATAAGCAGGTTTGAAGCTGGACTTGGTGTGGGTGAAAATCTACTTACTCGGTTTTGAACTACTTATATTGACGTTTTTAAAATTAATTAAATCCATGTAGAATTTATTTCTGAGTATAGACCCAAGAACTTTTGTTTGCCGATGTTTCCATCGTGACATCCAAAGAAACGCAATTTTCTGCTATCTTTGTTGCTTAATAGGGTGATAAAGACACCGTTCCATCTGCATCTTAATAAATGGAAACATGCTTTCGTATTTGGATGTCTTACATTCGTAAATAAATTGAAATAGAATATGTCTGTTTAGTGTGGAGTCTTGTCGTACCTAATTTACTTACACGAACTAATATATTCTACTACACTCATGGGCTGAATCATTATGACTACCTCGAAGACTGAACGCGTCCCATAATATGTAACAACTACGTCACTGACAGGTGCGAAATATATATGGACAGAACACGATGGGTGTTTCATTTCACTAGTACGAAGCCTGTGCAATGGGGAAAGGGAAGGTCTTTTTTTAGGGGGTTATTAGCGACCACCGTGAGTAATTCAATAGGTTACAAGCAGTCGTCCGTCCATAATTGAAGGCTTCTGGCTCCAAGGAAGGGAGACAGCCAGTTCAGTAGGACAAAAACGCCATCCATGCTTCACCGGGATTCGATCCATGACCCATCTCAGACAAATGATTCGAGGCTAGCGACTCGTACCACTTGCTCACCGTGAAGGAGGGGAGGACTTGTCAGGGTTTGAAAGGGGAACTATTACCAGCGGAGGGGAGGAAGAGGCCAGCATCTGAGCAGCAGCAGGCACTGTTCTCTCATCGAGGACCGGCGTAGTGAAGGTGTGGCGGGAATGCTCCAAAAAAGAGACGTACATTCATCCCACGTGCCGAAAATGGGATACTACCACTGGTTGACAGTGGAGGTGAACACCGGTTGTCACATGATGATTTGTACAACAGACGGCTCACGATCTCTCATTTAACGGTAGGGTGCAACCACGGCACATGTGGAACCTTTCCAAGCACCCAATCCAAAGGACGCTCTTGATGATAAAAGAGTCGGCGGCCAGTTCATGTGCCCATGTTGACCGATCATCATCAACAGCCTTGCCTACAATAGACATGGGGCTACTCTGACTAGACATTGAAAGACTGGCAGGGACTGGTCTGCTCCGATGTGTTCAGGTTTTCTCTCTAATGTGCTGATGGACTGGCCCGTATTCGACGCCGCACAGGAAAACAGCTGTAACCAGACTGCACGTTTGGACGGAAACAGACCGGCAGTGCTAGTGGGATGGTATGGGTTTTGTTTTCATGCGCGTCACTGGGTCTCCTCGTTCCTACTGAATACATCTTCATCACAGGGTCGAACCCTCATCACTGAGCATTCTTTCAATCCCAAATGTTGTCCTACTTGATGACCGTATATTCGGACGACACTGAACACTGAAATCTTTTAGAAAGACAATGCCTTGTGTCACAAGGCATTGTGCATGAATGATTCAAGGATAATGTGCAAGCATTTCGTTCGCTCAGCTGGAAGTAAGATTTTCCCAACTCGAACCTCATCGAATATTGGTGTGATGCAATGAATTACATCATTCGCTGGTTCCCGTCAGTGTTGTGGAACTTCGGGGTGTTATTCTATCCATCTAGCATAGGACGGCTGGGGACACTTTCCTCGGTCTAGGGGAGCAGATGCCAAGCTTGGTGCAGTTGGTTATCTGTACGAAAGGCTACAGAACACACTATTAGGTAGATGATCACAATGTTATGGCTCCCGAGTGCATTATAGTCACGTCTTGTATAATACTTCAAAAGCGACGAGTCCAGAAAGAAAGTTGTCGTAGTACATACACGCAGTTCTCATTACACAATACTCGTATATTTTAAATGACAGAGGAGTGTAAAATAGTGGCGCTAATGTGTAACAGTTTTCATGCTAGGTTAACCCAGTAAGAGAATACGCTTGCATTCTGGCAAAGAAATACCAAATCAAATTTTGATACACATAGAAAAAAGTTCAGACGGGTGAGGATAACACAACGTACCGGTATTTGTCACAAGATTTTGAATTGTTTCCATCTGTGACTCGGGGTACAGCTTAAATGTAGACTGAAGCTGCGTATACAGGGAAACTTTTCTGCAGACCGAACTTCGGAGAAAGGTGAGCTGTATTCACTTTCGTCGTCGAAAGCGTCAATGTCCACCTCAAGCTGTTCTGAAGATCAAACTTCATAATCAGGAACATCATCGTCTTCGTCCTCAACCGTGATCAGTCCAATGCTGGAAGAAGGTCTCTCTCAAAGTTTTCCCCCACACATCCTTATCCTTCCTTCTCATTTAAAACACCCCCACAGTCACCATCATTCCACCACACTATTTTTCTCTCTCCATCTTTCGCCATCACCTTTTAACCATTCACGTACAATCTCTATCCAACTCCATACCCATCTCCAGTTTTACTCCCTGACACAGTGGATAATATCTAAGTCACGTGTCCTTCTAAACCTAACCTATCCTCATTCGTCTTTTAGTCTCTCTGTTCAATACTCAGCATATTTTCCTCGATTGTTTTCAGTGCAGCACTCAACTTATTAATATAATTTCTCAGTATTTTGTGTACATTTGGGCCAGATCGGTGAATTGATATAAATTTGCACCGCAAAACCTTCTTGTACTCAGGAGTAACTCGAATGCGGTTCAGCATATTGGATGGGTGCAGGTAAAGTCAGTACACAGCAAAAATAGTGACATGAAAAACTATAGCCAAGCGTTATTTATTGCGGAAATGAGGAACATAAGTTTGCTGTCTGTAGTACGATAAGTTAAAACAAATCCCTAAAACTGCCGAATAAAACTCAATTTATTTACAATTTTAAAAACCTATTTACATAACTAACACTTTCGGGGCTCACATGACCCCATTT
Organism: Macrothele yani; assembly: GCA_039090855.1. NCBI lineage: Eukaryota > Metazoa > Arthropoda > Arachnida > Araneae > Macrothelidae > Macrothele > Macrothele yani. Next base: position 144,142,096 of record CM076995.1, on the reverse strand, counting down.
TCAAGCCCCAAAGCCCCGGAACACATAGAGGCAACGACTGTATACTATAGTATTCGTGACTAAGGTGATATACGTCATAAAATTATACAAGTGATGCCATTTACATTAAGAGAAAAAAAAAGTAGTAATTAAAGTTCAAAAGCAAATACAGAACATGTTCAAGTAAGAGTCTCACCTTCTAAGTGTGTCATGGTGGGAGCGATCATCTGTCTCCAAGGTCTTGACAGAACATGTTCAAGTAAGAGTCTCACCTTCTAAGTGTGTCATGGTGGGAGCGATCATCTGTCTCCAAGGTCTTGACAGAACATGTTCAAGTAAGAGTCTCACCTTCTAAGTGTGTCATGGTGGGAGCGATCATCTGTCTCCAAGGTCTTGACAGAACATGTTCAAGTAAGAGTCTCACCTTCTAAGTGTGTCATGGTGGGAGCGATCATCTGTCTCCAAGGTCTTGACAGAACATGTTCAAGTAAGAGTCTCACCTTCTAAGTGTGTCATGGTGGGAGCGATCATCTGTCTCCAAGGTCTTGACAGAACATGTTCAAGTAAGAGTCTCACCTTCTAAGTGTGTCATGGTGGGAGCGATCATCTGTCTCCAAGGTCTTGACAGAACATGTTCAAGTAAGAGTCTCACCTTCTAAGTGTGTCATGGTGGGAGCGATCATCTGTCTCCAAGGTCTTGACAGAACATGTTCAAGTAAGAGTCTCACCTTCTAAGTGTGTCATGGTGGGAGCGATCATCTATCTCCAAGGTCTTGACAGAACATGTTCAAGTAAGAGTCTCACCTTCTAAGTGTGCCATAGTGGGAACGATCATCTGTCTCCAAGTCCCAAGACCTTATAGACAGATGATCGCTCCCACCATGACACACTTAGAAGGTGAGACTCTTACTTGAACATGTTCTGTATTTGCTTTTGGACTTTAATTACTACTTTTTTTTTCTCTTAATGTAAATGGCATCACTTGTATAATTTTATGACGTATATCACCTTAGTCACAAATACTATAGTATATAGTCGTTGCCTCTATGTGTTCCGGGGCTTTGGAGCTTGAAAATGAGGCCATGTGAGCCCCAAAAATGCTAGTTATGTAAATAGGTTTTAAAATTGTAAATAAATTGAGTTTTATTCGGCAGTTTTAGGGATTTGTTTTAACTTATCGTACTACAGACAGCAAACTTATGTTCCTCATTTTCACCTATTAAGTACGAAATCTTCATATTCAGCAACAAATCTTCATATTCAGTTATTTATTGCATTGATGGTGGAAGGTACAATTTTTTAACTTGAAATTTGTTTGCCCAATTTCATTTCCACGTATGTTCGCAGAGGAGATCACCTCTCAATCCTTTTTCTTTCAGTGTTTAACGACTACCGTAGTCATCCAACATCCAAAGCTCCAGGCAGTCGCACCAACCATGTCTCACCCGGACCCAGCTCTAACAATTAGTTAGAAGCCAGCGCCTCTTTCCACTAGGCAAGTCGAGATGACATCTCCAATTTTTGTAGAAGAAGTAGTAACTCTAAAGGCTATAAAGTAGTACCTTTACTCTTACTTTGACGTAGGACTATGTCTAACTCCGCGGATAGTATGGGGCGACTTACGGCCGACCGACTGCGATAAAAATAGGTCTCAATGAAACTACAGCGCTAAAAATACGTGCGGCACACTAATCGTGTTAGTGTATTCGTAAACAGCATGGAGTCCAATTCGTGCGAGCGACGCTCGCCCCGCTCTCTGTGCGCGGGGGAGATGATGCAATATTTCTATGTGTACCACCACGTTTGACTCGGTCTATCTCGGCAATCGTGATTGCAACACGACTGTGTGTGGTATCGTTTTAAAGCTCTCGACGAGATCTATTCAAAAATACGAAGAACATTTCGCAGTGGTTTGAACTGAACATTTACAAAATTGTTTTCGTGTGAACGGGTTAACATTTTCGACTATGCCGCGGAATTCGCGGAATGAACGCAAGCAAAAGTGGGGAAAATCAAAACGAGAGGCAAGTGATGAGGAATGTAAGAAGCCCAAGAAGACAGAGCACCACGTTGGGTAATTCGTGTATCGATCTACTTTGTGTTCGCAATGTATCCAGCATTATTTGTAAAAAATTAACGCTTTGAAATCATACTCGACTAGATCATTTCAACTCTCCGATCTGCAAGTAGTAGTCCTACGTTCCAAACTGATGGCTCAATCAGAACTGAGCCTACATGTTTTTTGTTGGGTAGGGGCCACGGAAGGGAGAGATCTTGCACCGTAAAACAGACATGCACCCCATACCTTATCCGGGACTCGAACCCGACCCTGGATCTGACGACCAGTTAGAAATCAACGCTTCTGACCACTCGGCCAACAGGGTGGGACATCCACTTCTCTAACTTGCTGCTTATAAAGAACTCTATTACATTTTCACCTCAGGCGCACTGTACTAGAACCACCAGCTCCTTATAAACTAAAGGAAGACAGCAAAAATCTTCAAGACAGTCTTAATCTTTAAGAAAATAAAGTCTTGAGATTACGATTTGGGGCAATTAACTTTCAGCGTATCAAACCTTCACAGTGCCATAATAACAACCATCGGCTTTTGAATGGCGACTTGGTAAGAGCAATTTCTTCCTAGTCCACTATAAAAGGGGATTTATCTTTTATAAGCCAACTTAGCTATCATGTCAAATTAACGATCAGTGGGTTGTCAGGAACAAGGTAAGAATAAAATCATGATTGTTTCAAGTCGAATATGAAGGAACGCAATTTTTATGAGTCACTGGCCGAGTGGTCAGAGGCGTAGCTTTCTAGCTAGTCTCCGAGTTCTGGCCGAGTTAGCCCCAAGTGGGATTAGGGAGGTGCGCTTGTCCTACGGAGCTGTCCCTCCCTTTCTTGGAACTAGTTGCCCTAAATTAGGGACGGGAGATTGCTTGCAGCATTTAGAGGTGCTCATGGTGGAAGTTAACCTCCTCCTCCAAAAAAGAATGTCAGTCATTGTCACACGAAGTTCCCAGTCGTTAAATATTGCAACAAGATTAAATGCTTTAACGGAATGCCTTAATGAAGCCTCCTTCAGTTTAATTGGCAGTATACTTTCTATGTCGAAGATTAACTTGTGACTTATTGTACAAAGAATTTTTCGAGGGAAGAAATCTAGGGCTTTAACCTTGACTTCTTACAGACTGTATGTAACATTTCACCTTCTTGTTATCAATCTGCAATTGTACGACATTTTTCAGCAAAACAAAACAAACAAACTGCATTTTGGATCTTCAATGAAGTTCAACTGTAAAAGCCTGTGCTAATCCATGCGACGAATCTCCACTTGCTCCTGTCTGTACTCTGTTTGCACAATATAAGTTGCTCACGATTCTGTCTTGATCGTGATCAAGAGGCACAAACGTACGAATATATCATCTGATTAATCGGGATCAGCTACAGAGCGGGCACCTTTGGCAGCCACAGCAAAGAAACTCGTAAAACATTTCTAAAATGAGTTGTAGCCTCCTGAAAGAACGAAAGGGCATTGCGTGCGAAAGTTGGTACACAAATGCTTTTGTTCCGTTCCAAACGAACTCTACAACATACACCAAAGATACGATTTTATTTAAAACTTCTCAATCCATGTATGACTGGCCGCTCTGATGGTCAAGTGGCCGGAGACGCGGACTTTTGGCTCATCTTCCAAGCCGGGTCCGCGCCCTAGTCCTGGATGCGACATGGAAGGTGTGCTGGCTACAAAGTCCCTGGCTCAGTTTCCTCCCAGCAGTCACTGAATCCAAATGAGTGATGGACGATTCCTTACAGCCATACTGCTTTCTGGAGTCCTTAAGCTCCGAAAAGTCAGGTGGTCTAGTTCAGATCATATGTAGAGGATTTTAAGAAGAGAGTGTCTGACCGCAGGTCTTAAACAGCCCTTAGAAATAGGAAGCTAGGAGATTTGGGCTAGAGTGTCCGATAGGAAAGTGACAAGGAAGCGAGGTGGAAAGGGGGAGAAAGACGCCAATATTTATTACCGGGAGGCCAGTACCCGGGGTCCGACGGCTTAACGTGCCCATCCGACGCACGGCGGATATTTAGCGGTTCGAGCGTTCGTACCTGCCTGGGATCGAGTCTGAGGTTTGACAACGTTGAGGTGGTCTAGTTGTTTGGCAGTCACGAACATTGAGGTGGTCTGGTTGTTTGAGGCGCCGGCTTTTAACAAAACATCGGCGATGAGTTCCGAGTCCCAAATGAGGCATTATGCTTGTCTGGTGGCACTAGCTCTGTCCCTTACCTGAAACCAGTGAACATAAATTAGGAGCTGGCGGTTGCTTATAAGGACCTTTAAACCACAAATCAAAAAAGATAGCGAAAAGAAAAAGAAAAACATTACTACTGCAGAACAACTTGTTTTATCGACGTTTAACGGCAGCCATAAGAAAGTGAGCGCTATAAGCGGTCACCGGTTTTTAATTGAGAGCTAGTGATTCTAGCGAAAAAGAAAAAGACAGCGCTGTAAGACAAGCGCAATCCCAATGAATCATCTGGGACTTGAACTTAGGCCCAGCTCGGAAGATTAGCAGGCCGCGCCGGTGGCGCGGTGGTCTAAGCGATGGCTCCTGATTAGTCGTCCGAGATGGACCCGGGTTCGAATCCCGGTGAGGCATGGATGATGTGTTTGTCTTACGGTGCTGGCTCTCTCCCTTTCCTGGGGCCAGTGATCCTAAATTAGTGACGGGAGACTGCTTGTAGCCCATTGAGTTGCTCACGGTGGTCGTTAAACCTCCATTGAAAAAGAAAAAAAGATTAGCAGAAACATACTCCCCTGACTACTCGGACAACGGCAAGGTCCCGAGCAAATTTGCGAAAGTTAGATAGTTTAATAAAGACATGATACCTTCAGTTGTGCACAGCTTACAGATGTTGGTTTACATAAAGATTATACATAGGAACACTTTTACAAAAAGACTAATTGAAGTGGATTGTTTTTCCATTGCTTACTAAAGTCTTATCGAGATATTCTGGTCCTTCGCAATATAGCATTTTCCCACATTTAAACAGTAGTTAACGTATACCACAGCGGTAAAAGCAAAGAAATTAATAATATATAAAATACAAAACGATATATGTAAAAAGAGCAGACCATACTGTATCTATGTGGTTATCTTCTTTGCTCTAGAAATTTCTGCAATAGGTGCTCTTAACTATTTCGCACCCAGATATGAACTTCAAGAATCTTGTTTATGTAGAAACACGTGACTGCTTAACCAAAAGTATGGATAGTTCTTCATTAAAAAATAGTTATTTGTTCGAAAATTCTGATATGATTTACAAAGCTGATAAAATTGGGGGGGGGGGGGAAGAAAAAGAAGTAAAAAAAAGTCCAATAATTTCGAAATACTTCTAAGCCATTTCTGTTTCGTTGTTCCTGGAACATACCTTACTGTATATGTGGCACTATCAGACACGTTACCATAAGAAGAATGGAAGAAGTGTACCTGTTCTTTTTCCAAAACCTTGCACGCCAAAAGGGGCACTTTTTAAGGGCTTTTAAGCACACCATCCTCATTTTTAAGGGGGAGGGGCGGAGGTAACTACAACCGTGCGCAACTCAATGGGCTATAAGCAGTCACTCGCCCCTTGTTTAGCGCTACTGGTTCCAGGGAAGTGAGAAAACCAGTGCCGTACGACAAACACAACATCCATACCTCACTGAGATTCAAACCCGAACCCATATCGGACCAATGGTCGGAAGCTAGAGCTTAGACCACTGCGCCATCGGGGAGGCTAAGGCGTTTATTTAACGAATATTATTTCGCACAGGCAAATGTTGTTAGTAAGGCTAATAACATTTTGTGAGGTAAAATGTTAGTAAGGTGGAGACTAATTATCTTAGGTGGTTTGGCCATGTTGAAAGAATGAGTGATTTGTTACGTGGCTGATGTTAACTTTCTAAGTCTTGAATGTATGAAGATAGTAATAAGAATGAAAATAGTTATAAGCAAATAATTCTTGCGATCCTTTTATATCTCTTTGAAACATTTATTACTTTCTTTGCTTAATCGGAGAAAGGTTGTCAATCAGCTCTGCATTGTTCCTCGCTGTTCGTCTGAAACTCTAATTTTCCTTCCCTAAATCTCTCATCCGACACCTTTTCGTGCTGCTGAGAATCCCTGCATCGCCCCGGTCAGCTTAAGGCCTCTCCCTAACACCTCAGGCCTTTCCTGACCCTCGTGTTCCTGCAACCGCCCGCTTTCCCATCCAGAAAAGGCTGTCTTCGCCCCCCCCCCTTTGCTTCCACCTCCTTACCCCGTTGCCTCCACAAAATCCCATCGACTCCCAAGTTCCTATGAGAAACACGCCGGCATCGGCTAATACAAAGCATCAAGGTAAAAGTTAAGAGGGCTTGCGCTTTCAGTCGGCTGCTTTGAAATAGAGAATGTAAAGGATCAAATGAGCACGACAATACAAAATTTCTTGCAACATACAAAAGTGTAGACTCTAAAATGAGACAAACTGGCGTCTCTAAATGAACCGTGCTTCCGATGTTTAATGGAGGAGTGACACAGCAAAATTTCTCTCACGCTTCGTGGAAACAAAGGAAAAGGAGAACGAAACGAAATAAAAGTTGCGAAATGAGATTTAATATCTTTGTTTAAATTCTAAAATTAAATCTCCGTAATAGATTAGAAGCTTACTAAGAGAATTTTTTCAGCAAAAATGGCACGAAAGAAAGGTAGAGGAAAGCCCAGGAAATCTTGGGAGGACCATATTCAGGAATGTCTACATGAGAAAAAGATTATGAGCATGAAGTACAAAAGGTCTTGTGTGCGTCGTGTGGTGGATGTCAGTGAAGCTCGAGCTGTATGCCAAGCCCGCTGTAAATGGAGGTAGTGTTAGAATTAGTAATAAATCTTCTACTGCCCCAACGGACCACTAGAATTTGCAAGCCACTGGTCCACCACAATGCCCATCGGTCCGTAAAAAAAATAATACAGAAACATTTAAAGACATTTACTATTAATATATGTATATAGAAAGCATCGTATAATTTCAATGGAATTATCTCTAATATTTGTTTTTAAACCTATCATTAGTTTGCAGCTTAAAAAGAAAACCATGCAGCAAGGTAGAAGAAACAGAAATTCATTTTTTTTACTTCTGACAAATTAGAAAAAAAAAAACTTACTGGCCATTCGGGCCAGTAAAATCAATAGTTCAGTGGATCGAAGGAAGTTTTACTGGCCAATGGCCAGCGGACCACTGGGTGATTCGAACGCTGAACGGAGGCGTTTGATACCCCAACAGTAAGTAAATTCTAGTTCCATCAGTTAAGCATTTATCTCGCGGTTTTTCTTTCTTTGAGAAGCTAACCGCTGAATCTCAGAGAACAGCTTAGTGATATGTATGTGTTGTTTCGCACACATTTATTTTCACCGAGGTCTATCTGCAGCAATTTAGGAGCTAGCTGTTTTGATTTTTAAAAACTGCGAATCGTTTTCAATTGATTCTTTTTCTCAAAATACGTCTCCCTGCACTGGAGACTTAGCCTTTAAATATAAATTTATGGGACTCCACTCCTCTGAGTATAGAATGCTCGGAGGAGTACCGCATTCTTAATATATGGTGGCTCTAAATAAGGCAGCAAAAGTACAGAATAAATAAAACTCACAGAAGCTTTGAACCGAGATTTACATCGTGGGCAGTTAGCAATCTAACCGCTTGGCCGCCAAATGACGTGGCTGCTGTTCCCATTTTTAGATTTACATGAACTGCTTGAAACTTTGGTGTGCGAGGTGGGGAAAGGGATATGACGCAAGGCTTCAAAGATACAGAACTTAAAAATTCGTCTGCGCTCCAACTTTTTTTTTTTCTTACACGTTTATTATTTTATTCTACGAACATTATTGTTGTTTTCCGTGAACTGGAAATTCAAAACATTCCGGTATTCTGGCCAGTCTGGTATGAAATCGCGGACTTTTCCGAGAATTCAAACTGTGAATTAAACCGTGATGGCACAGACAGGGTTGTTCCTGGTCTCCTTCCGACTTCCTTTTGCCTTAGTATGGGCTGTGACTCGGCGGTTCAGCCTCCCGAATTATTCTGCGTCACGGTTTTGCTTTGTAGTCACGTGTCATTGATTTCTTTTCCACTCTTACTCGCGCCTTTGTGAACTCTCCTTTTTTTTTTTTTCTTACTCCATTTTCTTCTTCGCATCTTCCGAAGCTACAAGTCGTTCTCTCTCTCTCTCTCTCTCTCTTAAGGCATTAAATTATGGTTTTGCTTTCCAGAAAACTCAGCTGGACTAGTGAAGTGAATTTCTGGTTTCATCAAAACCATACATGTATACGAGCACACTTACAAAAACATGTGTTTTAGTCATTTCTAACTTTTGTTATTTAACAGTTAGTGTAAACAACGCGAGACAGATAACTCTGAAAACGGTATTTGCAGGGAGAAAGAGAAAGGGAGAATATTTAATATAGGCTAAATATATATAAAAATAAAACGAGAAATAAGTGAATTTCTCGTTTCATCAAAGCCATGCATGTATACGAGCACACTTACAAAAACATGTGTTTTAGTCATTTCTAACTTTTGTTATTTAACAGTTAGTGTAAACAACGCGAGACAGATAACTCTGAAAACGGTATTTGCAGGGAGAAAGAGAAAAGGAGAATATTTAATATAAGATAAATATATATAAAAATAAAACTCATGAAAACTGGAAAGACGGTAGATTCCCTTTCGTTTCAGATAACTGAAAACAAAAAGAACTAGAAAAATTTAAGTATTTCGGATGAACAACAGTGGCAGCTGTTCAGCTGAAACGCAAAAAAAGATGAGCATTTTTCTCAGTGGTTAAGACAGGCAGCTTCAACCCCAAAGGCCTGGGCTCGGTCCCCACCATCGTCACAAAAAAATTATCTCGTGTTAGGGCGGAAATATTCAGCGTGTTGGATTTTGAGAGATTTCTGTCAAAACACGGAAAAAACTTGAAACGGGCTTTTTTAAAATAAACAGAATCACTGGCGAAAAATCTGTGAAAGTACGGAAGTTAAAAAAAAAACTGGCGCTTTTAAAAACGGAAATTTCGTTAAAAGACGGAGACCTACCGGAAACTTTGTTGCAATTTGTTTTCAGAAATTTTTCGTGAATTCACACCACTTATTTTTAAAAGTGTATTAAAAAAAAAAAA